>JABVCE010000011.1:0-1281093 GCA_014905635.1 Scenedesmus sp. PABB004 | reverse complement strand
TGCAGCGTCGCGCCGTTGGACAGGATCACGCGCATCAGCTTCACCGCCGCCGCCGCGCCCGCTCCATGGCGGACCCGGCGGCCCCGGCGCCCGCGCGCAAGCGGGTGAGCCCGTGCGCCGCCGCCGCTGCCCGCGGCGCTGCTGCTGCTGCCGCTGCTGCCGCGTCTGCGGCGGGGCTCGACGGCCGCGCGCTGCCGGAGGTTGCCGCGGTGACTGGAAAACCGGGGACCACGCTGCTCACACGGACTGGACGCAGGTACGCCGCCACAACGGCCGTCATTACCAGAGGTGGCACGCCGCCCGGCGCACACACGCGCGCCGCGCTCACCGCCGGTGCCGGCGCTGGCTGCGGCTCCGGCTGCGGGTCCGGCTGCGGTGCCGGCTTCCGCCGCCGTGCCTGCTGCTGCTTGCGCCGCTCGCGCTCGCGCTCCCGCTCGCCGTGCCGGCTGCTGCCGCCGCCGCCGCCGCGCGTCGTCGCGCGCGCCGTCGCCGTGCCGTGCAGCACCGCCACGGTCGTGGTCGTCGCGCGCGCCCGTGCCCGCCGTCGTCGCCGCCGCCGGACGCGTGCGCCGCAGCGGGGGGCTGCGCCCCCGCTCGCGCGCGCGCGCGCTCGCGCTCCCGCTCGCGCTCCCGCTCGCGGTCGCGCAGGGCGAGCCCGCCGCCGCCGCGCGGCCCCGGGCTGCCTCGCCGGCGCGCAGGCGGCGGTCAATCTCCGCCTCGCGCGCGGCACGCGCCTCGGGGGCGCCCGCCCGCGCGGGCGGCGCGCCGCCGCCCTCCAGCCGCCGCCGCCGCCGCGCGCCGCGGTCGTAGCCGCCGCCGCCACCGCGGGGCGGCGGCCCGCCGCGCCCCGCCGGCGCGCCGCGCGCGCGGCGGGCAGTCGCGCGCGACGTGGCCTCGCCGCCGCAGTTTGAAGCACGGCCCCGGCCCGCCGCGCGGCGCGCCGTCGCCCCAGCACGCTCGCCGCCGCCGCCATGGACGGTGGGGCAGTCGCGCGCGACGTGGCCCTCGCGCCCGCACCTGAAGCAGGGACCGCCGCCGCGCGGCGCGCCGCCGGCGGGCGCGGTGCGGGCAGTCGCGCGCCAGGTGGCCCTCGCCGCCCGCAGTTGTAGCACGGGCCGCCGCGCCGCTGGGGCCTGGGGGCAGTCGCGTGCGAGGTGGCCTTCCTGGCCGCAGTTGAAGCACGGCCCGCCGCCGCCGTGGGCGGGTGCGGGCACTCGCGCGAAAAGGTGGCCCTCGCCGCCGCAGTTGTAGCAGCGCGACGGCGCGCCGCCGGCGGTGGGGCAGTCGCGGCAAAGTGGCCCTCCTGGCCGCAGCGGAAGCACGGGCCGGACGGGCCGCCGCGGGCAAACGCGCCGGCGCCGCGACGGCGCCGCCCATGCCGGCAGGCGCGTTGGGGCAGTCGCGCGCGACGTGCCCCTCCTGGCCGCAGCGGAGCACGGCCCGCGCCGCCGGGCCCTGGGCCGCGCGCCGGGGCGCGCGGCCGCGGGGCAGTCCTTGGCGAGGTGCCCGCGCTCGCCGCAGTTGTGGCAGGTCACGCTGAAGTGCCGCGGGTGGGGGCAGTTGCGCGCCATGTGGTCGCCGCCGCAGTTGAAGCACACGCCGCTCGCGCCGCGGCGGCGCCGACCACGGCGCCGCCGCCGCCGCCGCCAGCGCCGCCGGCCCAGGCGCCGCCGCCGGCGCCGCCGTCGCCCCACGCGCCCTCAAAGTCATCCTCGAAGCCGCCGCCGCCGCCGCCGCCGCCATGGCCATGCCGCCGCCGCCGTAGCCGCCGCCCATCATCGCGCCGCGCAGCGCCGTAGCCGGCGGCGGCAAAGCCATCGCCGGCCCACGCGCCGCCGCCGCCGGGCCACGCGCCGTCGTCGCCGCCGCCGGCCCACGCGCCGTCGCCGCCGCCGGCGGCCCACGCGCCGTCCCCGCCGGCGGGCATCTGGCCGAAGCCCTCGTCAAACTCGTCGCTGCCGCCAAGCTGCTGCTGCTGCTGCTGCTGCTGCTTGCTGCTGCTGCTGCTGCTGCCCCTGCTGCTGCGCGCCGACCCTGTTGTGGCGGAGGCGGTGCGCGGCGGGGCAGCATGAGCCGCACGCGTCGGCGGCGCGCAACACGCGCCTGCCTGCCGCCAGCGCCTGCCCCCCCCCCCCCTCCGGCCTGCACTCACGCTTCTGCCATGTCGGCGTCGCCGCCTCCCGCGGGCTGCTCTGCCTGCGCTGGGCCGGGCCGGGCCGCCAGGTTGATCTGCAGCCCCCGCTTGGCTGCGGGCGGAGCGGCGGGCGGCGCGGCGCGTGAGCGGCTCGGCTCAGCTCTGCTCGGCCGCGCCGGCGGCGGCACAGCGCACGAGCTGTGCGCGCCTCGGGCGGCGGCTGCGGCCACGGCGCTCCGCTGCGGCTGCTGCTGCGGCTGCTGCTCCGCCGCTGCGGCTCCTGCTGCTCGCCGGCGCCAAAGCCGCCGTGTCCCTGCGGGCCCTCGCCAGCGAAGCTAGCGGGCACCCCGCCGACGTCCCCCTGCTGCTGCTGCTCCGGCCAGCCGCCGTTGCCGCCCGGCGGCTCGCCCTGACCCTGCCCCGGCGCCACCCGCGCCTGCTGCTGCGGCCAGCCGGGCGCGGCCGCTGCTGCGCGGCAGCGGCCGGCGCCGGCGCCGCCATCGCCGGCCGCCCGCTGCTGCCGCAGCGCCTCCTCGCGCGGGCTGGGCGGGCCGACCGTGTCGGGCGGCAGGTCTGGCAGGCCGCTGATGGCCAGCTCCACCGGGCCATCATAGTCGCCACCCACCTGCTGCACGCTGCGCTGCCCGCCCGGCTGCGGCCCGCCGCGTCGCCGCCGGGCTGCGCGCCGCCCTCCTCGGCCTCGCCGCCGCCGCAGTTGGTGACGAGGCGCAGCACCACGCTGTCGTCGGGCGGCCGCTTGGGCTCGCGCCCCGCGCGCGCGCGGCAGGCTCACGACGCGCGGCCCGCGGCGGAGCTCGCGCAGCGGGTGCTGCGCGGCGCGGCCCACCGCGGCGGCGGCGGCGGCGGGCGGCGGCGGCGGCGGCGGCGGCGGCGGCGGCGGTGATCGCGGCAGCCCCCGCGCCGCGCGCCCCGGTCCCCGCCCCCGCGCGCCCCCGCGCCGCGCGCCCGCCCGCACCTTGAGGCGGTGCGCCGTGACGGCGGCCGCGACCTCGCGCGGCAGGCCGGCGAGCTCGTCGGTCGCGTGGCCGTCTGTGAGCAGCACCTCGGGCAGCTGCCGCGCGCTGAACGCGGCCCGGAAGCGCGCGATGGTGCGCTGGTAGGACCGCCAGGTCTTCTCGTTGAGGCCGTAGTTGAAGTAGTCACTGATGTCAGACCCCGCCGCGCGCCAGGGGCCCGTCGTCACGCTGCCGCCGCGGCGGGGCGCCCGGAGGGGCCGCGGCGGCGGCGCGGCGGCGCGCGTGAGCGGCGGCGGCGCGCGTGAGCGGCGGCGGCGCGCGTGAGCGGCGGCGGCGCGCGTGAGCGGCGGCGGCGCGGCACTGGCGAGCGGGGGCAGCGCTGGCGGCACGCGCGTGCTGCGTATGCTGCGCGTGCTGCGCGTGCTGCGCGTGCTGCGCGCGTCGCACCGCTCGAGGTCGAGCGTGAAGATCTCCCCGTGCCCGAGGTTCAGGAACTCCCGATACTCCTCCTTGTCCACGTTGTGCTGCTTGGGCAGCTTGATGGGCTGCCCCGGCCGCGCGACGCTCGGGAAGGCAGCCTCGATGTCGCGCAGCCGCTCCGCGACCTGCGACCGGGGCGCGCGGGGCGGCGGTGGGCACGTGTGCGCGCCGCGCCGCGCCGCGCCGCGCCTGCCGCTGTGAGCGGCGTGGGCGTGGGCGCGAGGCGCGCCCACCTGGTAGCCGGCCATGCCCATGGGGATGAAGTTGAGCGCCGGCAGCTCCGCGGGCGGACCGGGCGGCGCGCGCGGGCCGCCGGCGTCGGCGCCCGGGTGGTACGGCGCGCCTGCGCCGGGGGCGCGGGGCGGGGCGGGGGCGTCGGCGCGCGGCGCGGCCGGGGAGGGCTGCGCGCTGCGCTGGCGTCCTGCCGCGCCGCGGCCGCCTGCCGCCGCACCTGGCGGCCGCGGCCCGCCGAGCGGCGGGTGCGGCAGCGGCGGCGCGCCGCCGACGCCCGCGCCGACGCCGACGCCCGGCGGCCCCGGCAGCGGCGCGGCGCCGGGCGCGTGCGGCGGCCCCGGCAGCAGCACGCCCGACAGCGGCAGGCTGTAGCTCTGCGTGCCCGGCGGGCCCGCCGCGGCGCCGTGCGCGAGGCCGCTGCCGCTGCGCAGCAGGCCGTCGCCGCCGGGCGGCCCGACGCCCGGCGGGCCCTGCACGCCGCCGGTGCCCAGCGACGGCGCGCCCTCCAGCCCCGGCCGCACATACTGCAGGTGGCTGCTGCTCACGCGCCCGCCGGCGGGCGGCTTGGCGGCCGACGCCGGCCCCGACGGCGCGCTCGCCGAGCCGCCCGCGCCCGCCGCGGCGGGCGGCCTGGCGGGCGCGGGCGCGCTGGCATCATCATCCAGCACAATGTCAAAGTCCTGGTGTGGCGGCGCGGCGGGCGCGCGTCAGGGGCGCGGGCGTGCTGCCGCCGGCGCGGGCGCCGCTGCCGCCGGTGCGGGCGGCTGCCGTGCCGCTGTCCCGCGAGCGGGCCCCCGCGCCCTCCCCCTCACGTCGTCATCGTCGTCGCCGGCTGCCGCGGCCGCTGCTGCCGGCGCCGCGGGGGCCGGCGCCGCTGCCGGCGCGGGCGCGCCGAAGGGGGGCGCGGCCTGCGGCAGCGGTGCCGTCGCCGGTGCCAGCGCCGCCGGCTGCTGTGCCGGCGCGGGAGCGGCTGCCTCATCGGCGCCGCCATACGCCTGCGGTGCAGCGCACGGGCGCGGTCGGTCTCCTCCTGCGGCGCAGGCGCCGCACGCCTCGGCGCCCACGCAGCCGCCCGCGCCCGGCCTGGCACGCACCGAGCCGAAGAGCTCGTCGTAGTCGTCGGCGGCGCCCCCAGCGGCTGCCGCTGGCGCGCCGGCGCCTGCGGCAGCAGCGGCGGCGCGCGGGGGCGTCGGCGCGGCCACCGACGGCCGCGCTGCCCCTCGCGCGCTTGTCCGCGTGCGCACCGTTCACTGCCTGCGCGGCGGCGGGCTTGGGCTCCTCTGGAGCGGCGCCGTAGAGCTCGGCAAAGTCATCGTCGTCCTCCATCACGCCCGCCCTGGCCCACGGCGGCGCTGTGGGGGCGGCCGGGTTGGTGGCGAGCTTGGAGCGACGCGGGCGTCTTGATCGCGAACGGGGAATGCCCTCAGCCGCGGGGGACTGGCACTGACGACGGCGGTTCGCCGCCGCGCGCGGCGCGCTCGTCGCGCAAGGAGCCCCGGCCAGCGGCCCCGCCCATTGCTCGCCCCGCGCTGTCATCTTCGCCGAGTCAGCAGCCCCTCGCCGCACGCCGACCCGATCCGCCGCGACCGCGCCGGACGCGCAGCAGCGGCGCGCCGCCGCTCGCAGCGTATGGCCGGCGCCAGGAAGGCCGGCGCGCCGGGTGCGGCGCCGCGCTGCATACGCTGACAGCTCCAGGAATCGGGGACCAGCACGCCCGCGCCGCCGCCGCGCCGCACCGCCGCGCGCACGTTCGATCATCACCCGCGCGCCGCCGCAGCGCCCGGCCGCAGCGCCTGGCTGGCGTCCAACCCCAGCAAGCGCTGGGCGGAGGTCTTTTACCTCGCCTACTCGCCCTTCTGGATCACCTGGGCGCTGTGCGTGCTCGTGCCGTTCAAGCTCTACGACGTGAGCTGTGCGCCGGCTGGTCGTGCACACGCACACAGCCGCCCCCGCCCGCCGCCTGCCGCGCGCCGGCACCGCGCTGCTGCTGCTGCGCTGGCCGAGCCTCCGGCGCGCCGCCGCCGCGCCGCGCAGCTGCTGGACGAGTGGGGCTACCTGCTGGTCGGCCTCGCGGCGGCGGTGCCGTGCGTCGCCGTGCCGCCGCTGCTGCCCAACAAGGCGCGGCGCCGCCCGCCGCGCGCCCCGCCGCGCCGCGCGCGCGCCCTGTTGCCGCTGCCGCGCGTGCGCCCTGTTGCCGCCGCAGCACGCGCGGCGACGTGCCGCCGCCGCGCCGCCGCCGCCGCCGCCGCCGCCGGCGCAGGCCGACGCGGGGCGGCCGTGGGGCGCGCGGTTCTGGGTGAAGCTGAACGTCTGGGTGGGTGTGTTTGGGTTTGTGGGCAACTACTTTTGGACGCACTACTTTTTCAACCTCCTCGGCGCCGCGTACACGCTGCCCTCGCACCGCCTCAACGGGGTGCGGCCGCGCGTGCGCTGCCCTCGCTCGCTCCGCCAACACCCCCCCCCCCCCTCCTCCTGGCCTCGACCTCCCCCCCCCTGACGCCACCTCGCCCACCTTGTCGCCCCGTGACGCCTGAAACCTGAACCCTGCCCCCGTGCCCCCTGAGCCGTGCAGGTCCCGCTGGTGATGTACCTCATGACTCACGCCTACTTCCTCTTCTACCACGCCCTTGCCAACACAGCGCTGCGGCGGGTGCGTGTGGCGTGCGTGCGGGCGCGCGTGGGCGGGCGGTGTGGCGTGTGGTGTGGGCGGGCGGGCGCGTGGGCGGGCGGTGTGGGCGGTGGATGGGAGGGCCGCCCGCCGACAGCTTTGTCGGCGGTCGTTTAGGGCTGATGGCGGCGGCGGCGGCGGCAGCGGCGGCGGCGCCCAGCCCCCTCCACAAACACACACGCGCGCGCACTCACACACGACCGCAGGTGGACGCGCACCTCGCGCACGCGCCGCTCGCCACGCGGCGGCTCGCGCGCGGCCTGGCCGTGTTCCTGCTGGCCTACGGCACGGCGTACATGGAGACGCTCACCATCTCACACGTGCGCCCCGCCACGGGCGCCCCGGGGGCCCATGCGCCCGCGCACGCGCACGCGCACGCGCCTGCCCACACGCCTGCTGCCCACGCACACACGCACGCGCGCCCACGCGCCCACGCGCGCCCACGCGCCCACGCGCGCCCACGCGCCGACGCCCGCGCGCCGCCAGTTCCCGTACTACACGCACGCTGACAAGGCGGCCATGTACAGCGTGGGCAGCCTCTTCTACGCGATCTACTTCTTCGTCAGCTTCCCCATGGTCCTGCGCCTCGACGAAACCCCACGCGGGCGGCGCTGGGGGCTCGGCGAGGTGCGCGCCGCGGCGCCGCGCGCGGCGCAGCGCAGCGCGCAGCGCGGCGCGCGCCGGCCCGCCGCCAACGCCCAGGCGCATGCGCGCGCCGCCGGGGGCGGGGGGCCAGGTGGTGCTGGACGCGCTCGCGGCGAGCATGCTGGTCACGCTGCTGCTCGACGCGTGGCGCCTCGCGTTTGGCGGCATCGTCGACTCGCCCGCCGCGGCGGCGGGGCTGCAGTGGGTGGCCAGCTAGCGGCGGACGTGGGGGCTGGGTAACGAGGCAGCCGCGCGGCGCGGCGGGGCAGGGGGCGGCCCGCGGGGCGCCCGCGCGCGCCGGAGATGCCTCTGGACGCGCCGCCCCAGAACCTCGCCTCGCCTTTCTGAGAGCCTCCACAGCTCACGAGTCTCCCCAGCAGCTCATTCCGCGACCGCTCCGCGGCCCTGTGCCCACCCCCCTGCTCTCGCGCCGCGCCGCCGGCGCTGCTGGCAGCTGCGATGGCCCCTGACCGCGGCCCCGGGCGCGTGCTGCCGCGGCGAGGCGCTCCGACGCTTCCGCCCGACTCCCAGGCAGCCCAGCGAGGCGCCAGCAGCGGCGCCGCATCGGCGGCGGCGAGCGCCGCACTGGCGCCGAGCGCCGCCGGCGGCGACGGCGCCTGGCGCTGCGCCGGCTTCGTGCAGGCTGGGCCTCCGCCGAGGCTGGCAGTGACGGCCCTGGGCACCGCCGCGGCGCGGCGCGGGCTCGCGGCGCACGCGCCGGTGCTGCTGCCGCGCGCGCGCCTGGCGACGTGCGCGCTGGCGAGCGGCGGCGCGGGGCCGGGCGCGCCGTGCCCGCAGCAGCCGCCGGTGCGCGTGCTGTGCAGCCCGGCGGCGGCCAACCGCTTCGTGGAGCCGCACGAGGCCAACAACGCGCCCGGGTCCGCGTACGCCGTGCGGAAGCCGGCCACCACCGTGCTGGCCATGCCCTTTGCCGACTGGGCTGCCGCTTGGCGCACCTGGGAGCACAGCCGGCTGCTGCTGCACGTAAGATGCGCGCGGCGCGGGCCTGGCGAGCTGGGCGGACGCGGCCGGGCGCGGCCGGGCGCGGCGGCGCTGAGCGCGCCGCCCGGTCGCAGGTGCACGTGTGCGAGTGGGAGCTGCCGGCCAGCGGCGCGGGCGCCCGCCTCTGGCCCAACACCACGGTCTGGCCGCAGCTGGGCGCGCTGCTGCGCGGGCCGCCGGCGCCGGGCGGGGGCGCCGCTGGCGGCGCGGGCGCCACGGGCGCCGCGAGCGCCGCGCCGGCGCTGCTCGACTGGGCGGTGCTGCGGCAGCTGCTCGCGTACGGCGGCTACGCGCCGCAGGGCTCGCTGCACCTGCTGGCGGGCGGGCGCGACGCGCTGCTGCCGGCGCGCTACGCGACGCGCGACCGGCTGCTCGCGCAGGTGGCGGGCGGCGCGCGCGTGCTGCTGCTCCCGCCCGAGGCGGGCTGGCGCGGCGGCTATGCGTTCCCCGTCGCCCACCCGTACGACGGCTACAGCGCGGTGGACTGGGAGGAGCCCGCGCTCGAGCACTGGCCCGCCGCGGCGGGCGTGCGCGGCCTCGTGTGCGAGCTGCACCCGGGCGACAGCCTGCTCGTGCCGGGCGGCTGGTTTGTGCACGCGCAGCTGTGCGGCGCCGCGTGCGTCGCGCTGGAGCTGGGGCTCATGCCCGCGCCGGGCAAGCGCCTCGGCCGCGGCACGCTGCTGATGCGGCTGGGGCGCATGGCTGAGGCGCGGCTGGGCGCCGAGGTCGGCGCGGCCAACGTGCGGCGGTGGCTGCTGGTGCGCGCGCAATGTGGGCGGGCGCGCGGCGGCGCCCCGCGCTGTGCATGCTGCGAGCGGCTGCTAGCGGCTGCAAGCGGGCCGCCTGCTGCTGCGGCGCCACGCGCGGCCCCGCCGCCCCTGCCGCCGCGCGCAGGCGCTCGCCGAGGGCCGCGAGTGGCAGCTGCTGGCGGGCCAGCTCGTGTCAGTCCGGGGCTCCAAGCTCGTAGCCACGTGCCACGCGATCATGCACCACGCGCAGCAGGTGCTCTCGCTGCCGGCGGCGCCGCTCCCCGCGGGCGCGGCGGTCGCGCCCGCGGACACAGCCGACGCGGGCTGCGGCCATGCCGTGCGCTGCGGCGCGCCCGAGTGCGCCGCGCGGCGGCTCCTGGCGGCCATGTGCGACCGCCGCCTCGTGCCCACGCCCTGGCTGGACGAGGTGCGGCGGCGGGGGCGGCGCGCGCTGCGCGGCCACGCGCCGGCGCAGCCACCGCCACCACCTTCGCTCGCCGTGGCCGCCGCTCGCCTCGCAGGGCATCACCGACGCGCTGTACCTCCGGCACCCGCCCGCCTACTTCCGCCTGGAGGACGACGCCGAGGCGGCCGCGTACGCGCCGATCTTCCGGCACTGCCTCGCGCAGGAGCAGCCCGACTGGGCGGGTCGCGCGACGCGCCTGGTCGCCGCGCGCGACGGCCGCCTCGTGCCGGCGCTGCCCGAGCGCGGCGGCGACGGGGGCGCCTCACGGCGGCGTGACCAGACGTGGCCGCGCTGGCGGGGGCTGCTCGGGTGAATTTTGCCGTGGCGGCCGGCGGACGCGCGGGCACCGCGGTCGTCGTTTGAGCGCGACAGCTGCGCGCGCCGCCGCGCCTCCGCGCGCCAGACCCGCGCCGCCCTCGCAGACCTCGCGAAACGCCCGCCCAAGCGCGCGTTCAGCGCGCCGCCGCCATCAATCAAGTTGAACAGCAGCGCGCAGCAGAAACCGAACGCGCCCCGCAGCTCGTGCCGCGGCGTGAGGGTGCCTGCTGTGGTCAGAACGACCTCCGGCCGGGCTGCGGGCCAGCGGGGCGCCAGCGGCGGTCCGCGCGCGCGCCCGCGGCCGGTGCGGGCGCCGCCATGGCGCCGCGGGATGCCGACAGCGACGCCTGGCTGGCCACGCTGCTGCCCATGGGCGGCTGCGGCACCGCCCGCGCCGGCGGCGGCGGCCGCGACGCTGAGAGCAGCAGCGGCGGCCCGCAGCCGAGCGCGCTCGAGCTGCACCGCCGCGTCGTGCACCTCGCCGGCCTGCGCGAGGAGGCCCTGGCGCGCCTGGGGGCGCTGGACGGCGTCAAGGTCGACCTGACCGAGAGCAAGGTCGCGCAGGCGGCGCGCCTCGCGGCGGCGCTCGACGCGCGGCTCGCGGCCGCGCACGCCGCGCTCGACCCCCACCGCGCGGCGGCGCACGCGCACGTGCGCGCGCTGGAGGGCGCGGCGCGCTTCTACGGCGACCTCCTCCGCGGCGTCACGGCGGCGCCCGCGCCCGACGCGTGGGCCGAGGCGTGCCGCGTGTTTGCCGCGCTCGAGGCGGCGCACGCGGCGCAGGCGGCCGAGGCGTCGCCCGCGGAGTTGCGCGCGCGCCTGGGCGCGGCGCTGCAGGTCAGCCCGGCGTCGCAGGTCGAGGCGGTGGAGCGCCTGCGCTGCGAGGCGGAGAGGCTGGCGCAGGAGCTGCACGAGGCGCGCGCGGCCGCGGCCGCGGCCGGCCAGGCGGCGGCGTCCGAGCGCGCGGCGCGGCTGCTCGCGGAGCAGCAGCGCGCCGGCATGAAGCAGGAGCTGGCCAGCCTGCGGCAGCTCGCCGAGGCGGTGGGGCAGCAGCTCGGCGCGGCACAGCCGCCGAGCGGCGGGGCGGCGGCGCAGCAGCTGGGCCAGCCGGCACCCGCGGACGCGGCGGGCGCGGCCGCGCCGCCGTCGCCGGCGCTGCCAGCGTGCGGTGCGTCCGACGGCGCGCGCGCGTTCCTGTCCGAGTGCCAGGCGCTGCGGGAGCAGCTGCAGCAGGTGTACGCCGCGGCAGGCGCCGCCGCGGCGGCAGCGGACGGCCACGGCCAGCGGCAGCTGCAGGGCGCCCCGCCGGCGACGCGGCGGTGGGACCCCCTGCAGCAGCTGCGCAGCGCGATGCTCGGCCCTGGCAGCGCGCCGGGCAGCGCGCCGGGCAGCCCGGCGGCGCGCGCGCCGGCGGAGCCCGCAGCCGACGCGTGGTCTGCGGCGGCCGCCGGCGGCTCGCACGCGGCGCAGCTGCGCCAGGCCTATCAGAGCACGCTAGCGCAGGTCCAGGCGCGCTACCGGCAGGAGCGGCACGCGGCGGAGCTCGCGCACCAGGAGGTGCGGCGGCAGCACGCTGCGCACCCCCGCCTGCCCCCGCCCCCCGCTGGCTGCGTGCCCAAGTCCGCTCCCTCCCCTCCTCTTGCACGCACCCCGCAGGCGCTGCAGGCGCAGGCGCAGTCGCACGCCGCGGCGCTGGAGCGGCTGAGCCAACAGCAGCAGGAGGCGTGCGGCAAGCTGCTGGCGGCGACGGCGGCGGAGTGTGAGCTCAGGTCGCGCCTGGCGCGCCTGCAGCAGGAGCACGACGCGCTGCAGGCCGCACACAGCGCAGCGCAGCAGCAGGTCGCCAAGGTGCGAGGATTGTAGTCGTGCTGCAGCGCCGGCGCGCGGCGGCAGGTGACACACGCAGCCACGTGTGCTCTCACCCGCCGCCCGCCGGACCGCCTGCTGCCGCAGCTCCAGGGCGAGGCCGCGGCCGCCGCCGCCAGCGCGACGGCGCTGGCCCAGGTGTCGCACGAGCAGGCGCTGCTGGCCGCCAAGGCCGAGCACGCGGCCGCCGCGGCCGCCGCGCAGCAGGAGCTGGAGGCGCTGCGCCGCCAGCTGCAGCAGCAGGTGCGGAGGGGTTCTGGATTAGGGGGTGGCTGGATGGGAGGAGGGGGAGGCAAGGGTGCGTGGGCTCGCCGCTGAGCGCCGGTACCGCCGCCGCTGCCCTGGCACGACCGCAGGCCGCAGCGGTGGACGCGGCCGCGGCACGCACGGACAGCACCCAGGCGGCGCTGGCGCAGCGCGAGGCGCAGCACCTGAGCCTGCTGGGCGAGCTGGAGGAGCTGCGGCAGCTCCACGCCGAGCCCAGCGGCGGCAGTGTGGGCGGCGCGGCGGCGCCGGCGGGCGAGCAGCAGCAGCTCGGCGGCGCGCCCGTGGTGCCGGAGCGCGGCGAGGGCGGGGCGGGGCAGCAGGACCCGGGGCGGTCGGAGCCGCCGCCCATGGCCTCCCTGATTGCCGCCGTGCTGGGCGAGGGCCCGCGCGCGCAGGCGCTGCAGGCGGCATATCGCCAGCGCATGCTGGAGCGCGCGGGGCAGCAGCAGCAGGAGGAGCGCTGCTCGCAGCACAACTCGCCGCAGCGCAGCGGGCAGGCGGCGCCGCCGCCGCGGCAGGCCGCAGACCAGCTGGCCGAGCTGGACCACGTGCTGGGCCTCGCGGCGCGGCGCTGCAGCGGCAGCGCGCCCGCGCCTGGCGCGCTGGCGGCCTCGCGGCAGCCGCGCGCGCTCTCGCCGCGCACGCCGGCGAGCAGCAGCCCCAGGGTGGGCGGTGGGGCTGCAGGGCAGCCGTCGCTCAAGCAGGCGCAGCCGTCGCTCAAGCAGCCGCAGCCGTCGCTCAAGCAGCAGCAGCAGCAGCAGCAGCAGCGCGCGTGCCTGCGCTGCGGCGGCAGCGGCGGCGCGAGCCCAGGGCGATGCGTGTTCCACCCGGGCCTCGTCGCGGCGCCGGGCCCGCTGCTCTATTCGCCCGAGTGGCACGCCTGCCGCGCGGGCTGCAGCCCCGGCGCGCCGGGCTGCTACACGCGGCGGGAGCACACCTACGCGCCGCCGCCGCCGCCGCCGGCGAGCAGCGCGGCCGGCCGGGCGGCCAGCCCGTCGCCGCGCGGCAATCGCGCGCCGAGCCCGCACGCGCGCACGGGCGGCGGCAGCCCGGGGCGCTGGGACGCGCTGGAGGCGGCGGCCGTGGCCGCGGCGGCCATGGTCGTCTCCGAGGCGCAGCCGCAGCCGCGCAGCGTGCTGCCGCGGCCGACGACGCCGCGGCGCGGGTGAGTGTTCAGTGGCGGTTCACCGGCGACGGCTGCGGGTAACTGCGTGCGCAGCCACGGCTCCACCAGCAGCTCTCGTTCTCTGCGAATCGCCGCTCGCTCACCGGAGCGCGCTCGCTCGCCCGTCGCGCTGCAGCAGCGGCCGCCGCGGCTCGCCCGCGCCGCCGCGGCCGCCCAGACGCTGTGTGAGGCGGTCCTTCGACACGGAACGACGACGTGTTGCCGGTTCCGGTCGACGGAGACAGAGAGCAGGGAGCACCGGACGGCGGCAGCAGCAGCGGCAGCGGCACCAGCACGCGCGGCGATGTCGGGCCAGCCGGCCGCGCTGGAGGGCGTGCTCACCTACCGGCGCGCGGTCAGCAAGCGCCTGGTGCGTGTCGGAGCGCCTGCGGCAGCGGCGGCGGCTGCACAGCGCAGCGGCAGCAGGCCGAGTCGCGCGCGCCGGCGCCGGTGCGCGGTTGCAGGTGTTTTACGACCTGCTGTGCGCCGGCGGCGAGTGGGTGGAGCTGGTGGTCAAGCAGGGCGCGTGCGCGGGCGACGTGCGCGACCTCCGCGACGCGCTCAAGCTCGGCGACGCGGTGTGCGCGACTGGCGAGTGGGAGGAGGGCGGCGGCGCGCGGTCGCTGCTCGCCGCCACGGTGCGCGTGCTGGCGCCCTGGCGCGAGTCCAGCCCGCACGCGGCGTTCCAGCCGCGGCCGTCGCCGCACCACCGGCGGCCGCCGCGGGAGCCGGAGGGCGAGCAGCCGTGCGGCGGCGCGCCCGAGGGCCCGCAGCTGCCGGCGGCCCCCGCGGCGGCGCCCGCGCTGGCGGTGTGCAAGTTCTTCTTGAACGCCGGCGCCTGCGCCAAGGGCGCTGCGTGTCCCTTCGCGCACGCCGTCGCGGCGGGCGGCCGGCGGCGCTGGGTGGCGCAGCGGCGCAGCGAGCGCGCGGTGCTGTCGTCGGCGCAGGGCTTTGCGCACGCCGCGTCGGCGGCGGACAAGCGGCGCCGCGCGCAGGTCTTTGCTCGGTGGCTGGTCGAACAGTACGGGGCGGACGCGCTCAACGCCGGCGCCGGGGTGCTCGACGTTGCCGGTGGGGCGGGCAGCGGGGGCACACGCGCCGCTCGCTGGCGCCGCTGCGCCGCCAGCGCGGCACACACCCCGCTGCCGCCGCCGTCCCGCAGGCGGCGCCGGCGGCGTGTCGTTTGAGCTGGCGGTGACGCACGGCGTGCGCGTCACGCTGGTCGACCCGCGCCCGTTCAAGCTCAACAAAGCGCAGCACCGCCGGCTGGCGGCGGCCGGCGCCACGGCGGTGCTGGAGCGCTGGACAGCGGAGCAGCTGCAGGCTGGGCAGCTCCAGCCAGAGGTGCTGCCCCTCCACCAGCAGCAGGCACAGCAGGGGCAGTCCGACCAGCAGGAGCAGCAGCAGCAGCAGCAGGAGCGGGCGTGGCTGGGCGAAGGAGAGAGCACTGACGAGGAGCAGCAGGAGGAGCAGCAGCAGCAGCAGCAGCAGCCGCCCCTGCAGGCGCCGCGCCCCGTGACGCTGCGGCAGGTCCAAGGCTGGTTTGGCCCGGAGCTGTGGCGGAGCGCCGGCTGGCGCGCGCTGCTGGGCGGCGCGCCGGCGCTGCTGGTGGGCCTGCACCCCGACGAGGCAACCGAGCCGATCCTCGACTGCGCACTCCAGTGCGGGCTGGCCTTTGCGCTCGTGCCCTGCTGCGTCTTCCCCCGCCGCCACCCGGAGCGCCGCACGGCGCAGGGCGGGCCGGTGACGAGCTACGCGGAGCTGCTGGGGTGGCTCGCGGCCAAGGGCGGCGCGTCGCGGGGCGTGCTGGGCTTCGAGGGGGCCAACACCGTGGTCTTCGGGCGCGCGCGCGCCGCGAGCGCCGACGGCGCGGGCGCGGACGGCGCGGGCGCGGACGGCGCTCCGTCGTAACCGCGCGCGCGCGCCCCGTGTGCCGCGCCGCGCCGCGCCGGCCGCGCGTCACCAGTCCTCCTCCTCCTCCTCGCCGCCGCCGCCGCCGTCGCCCGGCGCGCCCCCGCCGGGGCGCGAGTACTTTGCGCCGTGGCGGTCGTTGTACGCCTCGTAGCGCGCCACCTCGCCCTCGGTCACCGAGGCGCGCTGCGCGCGCGCGGCGTGCTGGAAGTCACGCAGCACGACCTGTGGTGGATGCGGGGGCAGGCGGGGGCGCGGGGGCGGGGGGGGGGGGGCGGGGGGGGGGGGGAGCGCCGCGCCGAGGCCCCAACACACACACACACACACACACACACACACACACACACACACACACACACACACACACACACACACACACACACACACACACACACACACACACACACACGCACACGCACACACACTGCAGGGAGCGCACACACGCGCCGCACCGGGCGCAGGTCTGCGTCGCTGAGCGCGGCGACCGCCTCGCCCGCCGCCGCGACGGCGTCGCGCACGGGGCCCTGGCAGGCCTCCTGAATGAGGTTGCGCATGTCGCTGCCGCTGTAGCCGCCCGTGCGGGACACGATCTTATCAAGGTCGGCCTCGCTCAGCGCCGCGGACACGGGCGCCAGCGCGCGCGACACCATCGCGCGCCGCGCCTCGCCGCAGGGCAGCGGGATGTAGAGCTGCTTTGGCATGCGCCGCCGCGCCGCCTCGTCCAGCTCCTGGGCACGCGCGCGCGCGCGGCGGCAGCGCGCGGGGGCGGGCGTGGGCGGGAGACCAGCGGGCCCCGCGCGCGTGCGTGGGCGCGGGGGGCCCGCGCCGCGTGAGCGGCGCCGCCCGCGCACGCGCCTCGGGGCGGTTGGTCGCGCCGACGAGCAGCACGCGCCGCGCCGCGCTGCTGGGGTCGCAGCCCTCCATCTGCACCAGGAGCTCCGTCTTGAGCCGCCGGCTCGCCTCGTGCTCGCCTGGCGCATGCATACGCGCGCGTGCGGCGGCTCGCAGCGTGAGCCCGCTTGGGCTCTCTCTCTCACCCCCCCCCCCTTCACCCCGTTCACACCCACCCGCCCTCCCAGGCTCCTGCCGCGCCCCACAGCGCCCCGCGCCCCACAGCGTCAACCCTTAACCCTAAGGCCCCGCAGCGCGCGCCCCCGGCCGCACCCTCGGCCTTGCGCGCTGAGAGCAGGCTGTCGATCTCATCAATGAAGATGACGCTCGGCTGCAGGCACCCCGCGACGGCAAACAGCGTCTTCACCTGACACACGGCACGGCACGGCACGGCGCGGCGCGCGACGCGTGGCGTGAGCGCTCACGCGCGCGCGGCGGCGGCGGCGGGCGCGCGCCGCGGGTGGGTGCGCCCCTGCCTCCGCGCCTCCCTCCGCCCCTCCCGTGCCCCGCCGCCGCCCCTCCCGCGGTGTGTGCGGTCACCATCTTCTCCCCCTCCCCGATCCACTTGCTGGTGAGGCTGCTCGCGCTGATGCTGAAGAAGGAGGCGCGGATGTTGCTCGCGATCGCCTTGCCTGGGTGTGTGTGTGTGTGTGTGTGTGTGTGGGTGGGTGGGTGTGTGGGTGGGTAGGGGGGGGGGCGTGTAGGGAGGGGTTCCAATGGACGGGCGCTGAGCCCCTGCCGCACGGCGGGCCGCCCCGTGGCCCGCGCCGTCCCCCCGCGCCCGCACCGCACCGATGAGCGTCTTGCCCGTGCCGGGCGGCCCAAACAGCAGTATGCCCTTGGGCGGCGCGCGCGGGCCCTGGCGGCGCCGGCGGCGGCGGTGGCAGCGCGGCGTGGCCCGCGCTCGTTGCTGACGCCCGTGCGCGCCGCGCGGCGGCCCCAGCACCGCCGCAGGCTGGTGGCGCAGTGCACTCACTGTGAAGATCTGTGGGTTGAGCATGGGCCAGACCACGACCTCCTTGACCAGGTGCTTCGCGGTGGCCAGGCCGGCGATGTCGTCCCACGACACGCCGCCGCTGGCGTCCAGCACGTCGTTGCACACCTGGGGCGGCGGGAGGGGGGGGGTAGCGGGGGCGGGTGGTGGTGGGGGGGGGGGGGGGGGGGGGGGGGGGGGGGGGGGGCGCGGCAGCGCGTGCACGAGGGAGGGAGGGACAAGGGAGGGAGGGAAGCTGCGCTGCTGCAGGTGCGCAGGGCGGGGCGAGGCCGCGCCGCGCCCGGTGCTGCGCCCGCCACGCAGCCCCCCCCCTCCGCCGCCGCCCGCCGCCGCCGCCCCCACCTGCTCGATGAGCCGCGGGTCGTGCTTGGCCAGCTCCGGCGGCAGCTCGCCGTCGGGCCCGGCTGCGGCGCGCGGGGCCGGGCGCGGCGCGCGGAGGATGTCGGCTGCGCACCGGCGCGGCGCTGCCACGAGAGGGCAGCAGCCGGCCCTGCCAGGCGCGCACGCGCACCTCCCAGCATCTCCAGCGTGCGCGCCGACAGCGGGCCCTCCTCGCCGCCGCCAGCGCCGCCGGCCTGGCCGCCGCCGCCGCCGGTCTGGTGCTCGATAGCCTTGCCCACAAACGGCGGCACAAAGCCAGACCGCGAGCCGCCGCCCCCAGCGCCGCCGCCGCCGCCGCCGGCGCCGCCGCGCGGGCGCGTGAGCCCGCGCGCGGCGCCGCCTGGCCGCCGCGGGCAGGGGGCGCGCAGCAGGCGTGGGCTGTTTGCGGCGGCCAGCGGCCGCGCGCGCGCGCGCCTGCCAACACGCCGCGCCCATCGCCCCATCGCGCACCTGGTTGAGCTTGGCCGCCTGCTGGTGCTGCCCTTTCTTGCGCAGGTCGCACACCAGCTGCGCGCGCGCCGACATGAAGCCACCGCCGCCGCCGCCCGGCGCCGCGCCACCGCCGGCGTCGCCGCCGCGCGCGGCCGCAAAGGGAGGCGCGACCTCGCCGCCGCCGCCGCCGCCGCTGCCGCCGCTGCCGCCGCTGTCGCTGTCCACTTCGATGGGGTCCGCGCCGCAGCCCCCAGAGCCCCAGCCGCCCCCGCCGCCGGCAGCGAGGCGCTTCGGCGTCGACGACGGCGGCGCCCCGGCGCCGCCGCCCCCGCCCGACCAGCGCGCGGCCGCCGCCGACAGCACCTCGGGCGGCTGGTGCGCCGCGGCGGCGCTGCCCGGCCGCAGCTGCTGCTGCTTCAGGCTGCCGTCCGCCTCGCGCTTGCGCTCCTGCGGCGGCGGCGGCGGCACGCGCGGTGAGGGGTGGCACTGCTCAGCGCCCGCAGCCGCTACGCGGTCGCCGCCGCCGCGCGGGTGGCGCCGTTTGCTTGCGCACCGGCACGCTGATCTCGCGCCGCCTGCCGCCGTGCCCCCCGCCATGCGGGTCCTGCGCGCGCCGGCGGCCCGTGCGCGGTCAGCCTGGCGCGCCCTGCCCGCCGCGCTAGCCCGCCCGGCCCCGCCCCAGTCCGCGGCGCGCCGCCGCCGCGCCTGCGCGTGGCCCGGGCCGTCGTGCTGCAGCGGCTGCTCGTGCGCGCGCTGCGCTGCCGCCGCCTGCGCCGCGAGCTTGGCCTGAAGCGCGGCGCTGACTTGGGCGAGCTGCTGCTTGGCCTTCTGGCCCTGGTCCAGCAGCTGCGCGAAGCGGCCGTCCCGCGACACGTCCTGCGAGCGAGGGCCAGCCCGTCGGCGCGCGCCCGGCCGGCCGGCCGTTGCCCGGGGCGCCCGGGGCGGCGCGGCGCGCCGCCGCTCACCAGGCCTGACGCCAGCGCGGGCCCGGCGCCCGCGCCCGCCGCCGCGAGCCGCGCGCCGCGCGCCTCGGCGCCGCCGCTGCTGCCGCCCGCGGCTGCGAGCAGCGCGCTGCTCTCCGCCGCCAGGCCCGCCCACAGCGGCGCGATGGCGGGCGCCCGCACCGCCTCCGCGCGGCAGGCCAGCGCCAGGCCCAGCGCGTGCAGCTGCGCCGCGAGCGCCGACGCGGCGCCGCCGCCGTCGGGCGGCGGCGGCGCCGCCGCGCTGAACAGCAGGTAGCGCGCCACCTCCTGCATGGTGGTCTGTGACGGGAGATCGCACTGCGGCGCTGCTCCAGCGCGCGAAGTGGAACAACGAGCGGCGCGCAGTTTTTGAACCGCGTCACCTCGCGGGCTCGTGAAGCGCCCTCTGTGCTCCCCGCTCGGCACGGCCATTCCTCCTGGGCGGTGGGACCCGGGCCTGGGCCTGGGGGTGGCCTCACGGGCGCCGCCGCCGCCGCCGCCGGCGCCGCCGCCGCCGCCGCCGCCGCGCTGCTGCCGGCGCATGGCGCAGCACGACGCCGGCCGCGACGACGCGCTCACTCCCAGCGCGCTGCTGCAGTACTGCGTGACCTGGGGCTCGCCCAGCGCCCGGGCGTACGTTCTGTCCGCGCTCGCGCGCGACGGCTGGGCGCTGGAGCTGCTCGAGCCGCAGTGGGCCGGCGACGCGCAGGTCGTGGCCGCCGCCGTGTCGTCGGCGGGCGGCGCGCTGGCGCTCGCGTCGCCGGCGCTGCGGCGCGACCGGGGCATCGTGGCGGCGGCGGTGCGGAGCGACCCGTTTGCGCTGCAGCACGCCGACGCGGCGCTGCGGCGCGACGCTGCGCTGGTGCTCGACGCGGTGCGCCGCGACGGCGCCGCGCTCGCGCTGGCCGCCCCGGAGCTGCTGCGCGATCGGGCCTTCATGTTGTCGGTGATCGCGTCCGACGCGTCGGCCGCCGCGGCGGCGGACGGCGGCCTGCTCGCGGAGCCCGGCTTTGCGGCGGCGGCGGTCGCGGCCAACCCGGCGGCCGCGCCGTTCTTCACGGACGCGGGGCCAGGCAGCGCCTTCCCCAGCCTGGCGCGCGCCGCGCCGCGCCGCGGCGGCGCCGGCGCGGAGGAGCGATGAGGCGCGCCGCGCCGACCGCACCCCCTACAGCGACAAAACGGCCGCCGCCGGCAAGGCGTTACAGCCGCCGCGGGCCCCCGGGTGCGTGGTTCGTGCGGCCGCGGCGCCGCGCGCGGCTGGCCGCTGCCGTGCGCGCGCCGCAGGCGCGCCGCGGGGACGCTCCGGCGCCGAGGCCTGCCCGCGTCGTGCAGTGACGTGCGCCTGCCGCCACGCACCGCAGGCGCCCCACACCACCCCTCCCCCGCCCCGCACACTGCGAGGCTGCGGGGCCCGGCTGCACGGCGCGCTACCGGCCGCCGCCGCCCGCGTGCTCCCGCATCGCCGCCAGCGCCGCGAGCATCTGCTCACGCATCGGCAGCTGCTTTGCGCCGCCGGCGGGGCCCGCCGCCGCCGCTGCGGCCGCGTCCGCGAGGTGCAGGCGCTGCGCCGCCAGCGCCTTGCGCAGCTCTGCGCGGCAGTGCGGCACGCGCGCCGGCGTGGGCAGGGCTGCTGAGCCAGGGCGCGGTGCGGGCGCCGCGTCGAGCGCGGGCGCCGCGTCGAGCGAGGGCGCCGCGTCGCGCGCGCCCGCCGCGTCGCACGCACCTTGCCGCGTCTTGCGCTCGAGCGCCTGCGCCTGCCCAATCGCGTACGAGCGGTCCGGGTCTGTCACCAGCTCAGTGTTGTGCCTGCGGCGGCGGGCGCGCCGCGCGTGAGCGGCGCGTGTGAGCTGCCGCTCGCCGCCCGCCCGCCGCTGCGCCGCCGCGCGCGCCTGAGGTAAATGTTGAGCTCCGGGTCGTCCAGGCTCATGTGCCGCGCCCGCCAGCGCCGCGCGCCCGGCGCCGCGGCGTCGGCATCGTCGCCGCCGCCGCTGCTGCTCGCCGGCTGCTCCGCGCTCTCCGCGTCTGCTGCCGCGTCTGCTGCTGCCGCGTCGTCGTCTGTGGGCGGCAGGCCGGGAGCTCAGCGTGGGAAAGAGGCGGCGGCCGGCGGCCCTCCCTCTCTGCCGCCGCATGCAGCACGCCGCACCCGCTGCTGCCGCGGCGCCGCTGCAGTGTAGGCGCCGCCGGGCCTCTGCCGCTGCACGCCAGCCGCACTGAACGACCCCTGGCTGCGCCACCACGGCTCCCCAGCCCGGCAGGCAGCCCGCCTGCGCCAGCAGCGCGCGGGGCAGCAGCATCGCTCGTGCGCGTCAGGGCAGGGAGGGCCCGTTCAGCAGCCTGCGGCACCGCGTTCCGTCGTCGTGAGCCGAAGTGACCAGGGGCGCGCGCTGCGCGTCGCGCCGGCGCCGCAGCACGCGGACAGGCGCTGTTATCTGACGCGCCGCCCGCTCGCGTCGCCTGCCGTGCAGTGCAGGCTGCGGGGCGTGGCGCGAAGCGAGCTAGCACTCCCCGCCTACCTCCCGAAGTCGCGCAGCCCTGCCAGCACGCGCGCGCCGGCACGCACGCGCCGCCCCGCGCTGCAGCGCAGCCGCCGCCGGCGATGGCCGCCGCCGGGGCCAAGCCGCCGCCGCCGCCCGCGTACAGGCTGCTTGCGGCGGACGATCTGGGCGTGCTGAGAGGTGAACGGCGGCCCGGCGCACGCCGCTGCCGCCGGCGCCGGCGCGCGCCGCTGCTCACGCGAGCGGCCGCCGCCCGCAGTCGTGGAGGTGCCGCACGGGCCCAAGTGGGCGGACGCGGCGGTGGTTGGCAAGTGGTGCGGAGGCGCGCGCGCCGCTGGGCGGGCGGCGGCCGGCGCACGCACCCCGCCGGCGCGACGAGCGGCGAGCCGCCTTGGCAGCTGCAGCCGCGCCACTGCGCCGCGCCGTGCTGCTTGCGCAGGGGCGAGCCCAACAAGGACGCCGGCGCGACCTGCTTGGCCTGCTCGGCGGCCAGCCTGGAGCCGGGCGCGCCCGGGCTGGTGGCGGTGGGGCGCAAGGGCCGGCGCGTGGAGCTGCTGGACGCCGGCAGTGGCGCGACGGTAGCCGCGCTGAGCGTGGCCACGCCAGACAGGCCGCCCGCCGACCGCGCGGCAGCTGCCAAGGTGCAGCTCGCAGCGGTGGCGTTCGTGCAGCCGGACGGCGACCGGTGCGTGCGCACCGTGCCTGGGGCGGCGGCAGCGCGCCGCACGCTGCGCGGCCGGCCGAGCGCAGGTGCCGAGGCCGTCGCCGCCCCTCGCAGGCCGCTGCAGCTGGTGGCGGCGGCGTCGGACGGCATGGTCAGCGTGTGCACCTGCAGCGACGCCGCGGCCGGCGGCGGCAGCGGCGGCTGGGGCGTGGCGCGCAGCTTCCAGGCGGGCGGCAGCGTCACCTGCATGGTGCGACGGGCGGCTGCGTGCCAGCAGCTTGCCAGCAGCTGCGCGCGCGGCGGGGCTGCTGCCGCGCGGCGCCGTCGTCGCGCGCCGCGGCCCGCCGACCCCCGCCGTTGCGCGTCGCAGTCGGTGGACGCGTCGGGGCGGCACCTCGTCGTCGGCGGCGAGGGGATCCAGCCGAGCGTGTGGGACCTCTCGACCGGCGCGCGGCTGTGGCAGGCCAAGGGCGGCAAGCCAGACATGCTGGGCCTGGTCGACAGGGCCTTCACCACGGCGCTCGCGTGCCTGCCGGCGGCGCCGGGCGCCGCCGCTGCAGCCGAGGCCGGCGGCGGCGGCGCGGCGCCGGCGCCGGCGCTGCGCTTTGTCGCGGGCAACGCGTCGAGCAAGGTGCACGTGTACGACACCGCGGCGGGGCGGCGGCCGCAGCTGGAGGTTACCTTTGGCGAGACGCGCGTGACGGCGCTCGCGCCGGAGCCGTCCGGTGAGCGGCGCGGACGGGGCAGGGCGGGGCGGGCGGTGTGGCGCGGCGCGCGTGCGCCTGGGACTCGCCGAGCGCGCGCCGCCGCCGCCCCGCGCCCGCGCAGGGGCCCGCGTGTGGGCCGCCAACGGCACGGGGCACGTGCGCGCGCTGGAGCTGGCGACGCGCAAGCTGTCGCACGCGCTCAAGGGCGCGGGCGGCTCGGTGCGCGGCCTCGTGCTGCACCCGGGCGGCGAGCCGGTCATCGCCTCGGCCGGCCTCGACCGTTTCGTGCGCGTGCATGGCACGGCCGGCGCCGCCAGCGCGGGCCTGGCGCGGGCGTACCTCAAGCAGCAGCTCACCGCCGTGTGCTGGCTGCCGGTGCGCGGCGGCGGCGCGACCACCGGCGGCGGCGGCGGCGGCGGCGGCGGCGGCGCGGCCGGCGAGCCCGCGGGCGGCGACGGCGGCGGCGCGGGCGGCGACGGCGGCAAGGCGCGCAAGCGCGGCAGCAAGCAGCAGCAGGGTGGCGCCAACGCGGGCGGCGCGGCCGGCACAAAGCGGCGAAAGGGCGGCGCGCCCAAGCCGCGCGCCGGCGGCGAGTGAGCGGCGGGCGAGTGAGCGAGCGGGCGCTCAATCAGCCTTGTCACACGACCAAACGACCAACGACGACGACGACGACCGCAACTCTAGTAGCAGCAGGGTGCAAACACCTGATCACGCGCGGCCCGACACACCGCCGCGCCACACGACGACAGCAGTCAGCAACACTCAAGTCGGCAACGCCGCCGCCTGGACTATGGCACACCGATTCCGCGCGCGTTGTCGGCGCGGGGCCAGACCCTGCGCCGCGGCCGCGCCGCCGGGACAGCCGCGCTGCCTTTTGATCCCCCCATTTTTCCGTCGTCGTAGTAGATATCTCGCCTGCTTGCGCCATCGCTGGCGAGCTCAAAGGATCAGTGCGGAGGGCTCGCTCGCGCGCAGCCGCGGGCCCGCTGGGGGCAGCCGAATGCTGGTGTGTGGCACGCGCCAAAAGGATGCAACGACACGAGGCTCATGCCGACCGCGGAAAATCGGCGGGCGCCCGCGCCGGGGCCGCACCGCCTTGGGAGGCGCGCAGCGACGCCGGCGCGGGCCCTGCGGCGAGCGGGGGCGCGCGCGCGCGCGCGCGCGCCACCCCCGCCCCCGACCGCCACTCCCTCTCCCCTCTCGTCGCGCCCGGTCTGCGGGCGCGGCCCTGCCCCAGCCCTCAACCGCCAGACGGATAGTAGTCGTGCAAGCAGCAAGCAGCACCCGCCGCCGCTGCTGGGCGGGCGCCGCCAGAGGGCGGCCCCTGGCGGCGGCCCCGCAGCACAGAGATGGGGGCGCCCACGCGGGGCGCTAGAGTACACGCGGCGCGCGCGCGCCGCCGCCAAGCAACACTCTCTCGGGCCGCACTCAAGCGAGCGCGCGGGCAAGGCAAGGCAGGGACCCTCGCTCAGCCCCTCACCACGCACGCCGTGGCCTTCCCTGACAACAACACGCTGCCGCCCGGCGCCGGGCGCCGCTGTCTCAACGCCGCAACTGGCGGCGCCCCCTCAGCCACCCGCCCCCGGCCGTCGCCCGCGCGGCGCCTCACGCGGGCGGCGGCTGCTCCGCGTCGCCGTTCTCATACTCCACCGTGATGCCGCCGGCGTCTTTCTCCATGTCGGGCAGGCGGCAGCCGTCGAGCCAGTGCACCGCGGCGGCGGCCTGCCGCGGCGCAGCGTAGGAGATGAACGCAAACTCGCGGTTCACGCGCCGCCCGCGGGCAAGCATCTTGGTGTTCCACATCACCTGGCGGCGGTGCGTGGTGGTGCGTGGTGGCAGCGGCGGTGCGGGGCGGCGGCGGCGGCGGCGGTGGGTGGTGGTGCGGCGGTGCGGGGCGGCGGCAGTGACGGCGGCGGCGGCAGCGTCGGCGGCGGCGCGGGCGCGGGCAGGGCGCCGCGCCGCGCCGCCGCGGCCCCCGGGCCCCCTGCCCGGCCGCCGGCGCCCGGCTCAGCGGGCGGGCCGCCGGCTGAGCACCAGCCCTGGCACGTCAACGTCCCATCCCCCGCGCGCGCGCACACACAAAACACACACACCTGCACGTCCACGACGTCGCCGTACCGGCCAAAGTACGCCAGCAGCAGCGCCTCGTCCACCCAGCTGCCGATGTTGCCGACAAACAGCCGGCACGTGCCCGGCTCCCGGAGGTACCACCCCGCGTCGCCGGGGGCGCCGCCGCCGGCGCCCGGCCACCACACCGACCAGCCGCCGGCGAGGCTGCCCGCGGCGCCACGCGGGCCGCCGCCGCCGGCGGCGTCGGGCGGCGGCGGCGGCGGCGGCGCGCCGTCCTTGCCGGCGCGCCGCGCGGCGGCGGGCGGGTCCTGGTCGCGGCCGTGGCCCTTGACGGCGTCGGGCTCGCCGGGGCTGGCGGCGGCGCTGCTGGGCGCGCGCGCCGCGCCGCTGCCAGCGGCGCCCTCCTCCTCGTCCCACTGCCAGCCGCCGAGCCCGCAGCCCGTCCCACTGCTGGGGCCGCTGCTGGCGCAGTCGTCGGCCGCCGCGGCTGCACTGCCGCCGCTGCTGCTGCCGCTGCCGCTGACGCTGTACACGGGCGTCGCGCCGCCCAGCATCGAGGCGACGTCGCTGGCGCAGCTCGCCGTGCCGACGCTGCCGGCCGGGCTGGGGCCCGCTGCCTCTGTGCCCGCCTCGGGCTCGCTGGCCGGGCCCCAAAACTCCTCGAAACCGCTCTGGCACAGGTCCTGCGCCGACAGCCCGAGCGCGGCGACCGCGGCGGCGGTGGCCGCCGCACCGCCGCCGGGCTCGCTGCCCGCCGCGCTGGGCGCGCCGCCGCCGCCGCTCGTCGGGCCGCCGCCGGCCTCTGGCGCGGCGGCAGCGTGCGGCGTGGTCGCGCAGCCGGAGCTGCTGCTCAGGCGTGCGCCAGTGCGGCTGCGGCGGCCGCCCTTGGCGGCGACCAGGCCGCCGCTCGGCGACGTGCCGCTGGGCTGCTGGTGGCCCAGGCGCGACAGCGAGGGCACGGGGAAGCCGGCGGCGCTGCCAGGCCAGGAGCCCACCAGCGACTGGCCCGCCTGCAGCGCCCCCGCCGCGAGGCGGGGGTCGAGCCGCACAACAGCCGAGAGGCCCCCTGC
Organism: Scenedesmus sp. PABB004; assembly: GCA_014905635.1. Lineage (NCBI taxonomy): Eukaryota > Viridiplantae > Chlorophyta > Chlorophyceae > Sphaeropleales > Scenedesmaceae > Scenedesmus > Scenedesmus sp. PABB004. The sequence continues at coordinate 1,255,545 of JABVCE010000011.1, read as the reverse complement.
TGCCCCGTCGCCAGGGCGGCGTGCTGCAGCGCGCTCGCCAGCTGCGCCTGCTGCGCGTCGAGCGCCGCCGCCAGGGGGCTCGCCGCGGGCGGCGAGCCCACGCTGCCCCAGTGCCCGCCCGGGCTGCCGCCGAGCAGCTGCTGCAGCCCGCCCAGCGACGCCGGCAGGCTGGCGGCCAGCGGCGCGCCGGCGCCGCCGCACGCGCCGAGCGCGAGCGCGAGCGCGGCGCTCTGCTGCGCCAGGGCCTGCTGCTGCGCCGCGTGCAGCAGCAGCGACTGCTGCTCCAGCGGCTGCTGCAGCATCGCCGACAGCAGGCTGGCGTAGGCCGAGGCGCCGGGCACGCTGCCCGTGACCGCCTGCTGCGCGGCGAGCGCGGCCTGGAGCTGCAGCTGCTCCACCAGCTGCTGCTGCGCCGCGGGCAGGCCGCTCGCCGCGCCCGCCCAGTCGGCCGCGGTGGGCGTGGACGGCACGGACGCCTGCAGCAGCAGGCCCGACATGCCCCCGCCGCCCGTGCCCCCGAGCGCGCCGCCCGCGGCTGCGACCGCCTGCTGGTGCAGCCAGTCGGCGGCGCCGCCCGGCGCGCGCTGGGGCGGCGGCGCCTGCAGCGCTGCCGCGAGCTCCTGGGGGTGCAGCTGCGACAGCAGCTCCGACAGCGCGCCGCCGTCGCAGGGCGCCGCCGCGGCGTCGGCCGCCACGTCGGTGCCCAGCCGCCAGTCCGCGCGGCGCCGCGCCGCCAGCTCGGTCGCGAGCAGCTGCTCCAGGCTGCGCGCGTGGTCGTGGTCGGCCGCCGCCGCCGCGGGCAGGCTGCTGCACAGCCGGCCCGCCGCCGCGTCCTTGGCTGCCGCGCGGCGCAGCGCGCCGTGCTGCTGCTGCAGCAGGCAGTGCACGGCCCCGCCGTGGCCGCCGCCAAAGAGCGGCGAGCTGGGCGCGCCGGGCTCGGCGTCGTCGAGGCAGCCCGCCAGCAGCAGCCCCTCCTCCGGCGACATCGCAAACAGCTCGGCGCCGCCGCCGCCGCCGTGCGAGGCGCGGCGCCGCTGCTGCTGGGCCGCCGCCGCCGCCGCCGCCGTCGCACGCTGCGTCGGCGTCGCCGCGCCGCCACCAAACGCGGCGTCAAAGTCGGCCTGCGCCTGCCGGCGCGCCGCGGCGGCGGCCTGGTGCGCCGCGAGCGCGCCGCCGCTCAGGTGACGCGGCGGCGTGGCGGGCGGCGCGCCGGCGAAGCCGCCCCAGGCCGCGCCGCCGCCCAGGCCGCCGTCGGCGGCCCCGCCGCTGCTGCCCAGGGCGTACATCGGCCCCGCGCGCGCTGCGGCCGCTGCGGCTCCGCCGCCCCAGGCGGTCCCGCGCGACGGAGGTCGCGCGCCGCGCTGCGCGCGCGCAGCCGGTCCGCGGCACCTGCGGCGAGCGGCGGCGACGCGGCGGTGGGTCGGCGGTTGGTCGGTGCGCCCGGGCCAGACCGGGGGGCGGGCGGCGGCAGGGGCGACCCCGCTCTGCACGCGGAGAGAGTGATGGCCACTGCCCAGCGCCCAAAACGGGACGCCGCTGGCGTCAGCTGCTGTGATCGCCGCAAGACAGCGACATGCGCACGCTGGGGGCGCCAGCACCGGCGGGGCTGCTCGCGGCCCAGCGAACGCCCGCGCGCCAGACCTCCGGCGCCTCGCCCGGGCGCGCCGCGCGTCGTGCCGGCGCGCCGCGGCGCCCAGCTGCGTGGGAGGCCCCTGTCATGCCTCTCCGTGGCCGCACCTGCTGGACAGCGCCCCGCACTGGGCGCCCGAGGAGGTCGGAGTATGCGGGGGTGGGTCCGCGCCTCGCCTGCCACGCGCCTCCACGTCCTCTCTCGCTGCTCGTCCTGGCTGCGAGCGAGGGACTGCGGCGACCAGGGCAACCCGGGCGCCAGGGCCTGGGGCGGCGGCGGCACGCGCGGCGCGCGGCGGTGCAGGAGCGGCGGTGCAGGCGCGCGCGCCCGGCCGTGTGTGGCGGCCTCGCTCGTGCGGTGGAGCGGCAGGTGTGTGTCGAGCGTGGCCGGTGGCGGGCGCGACTCACGGGCACCTCGCGGCGGCGGCGGCCGAGCGGGCGGAGGGGTTTCGCCGGCGCCCGCCCCGCCGCCGCCGCTCGCCTCGCGCCGCGCCCCGCCCCGGCGCGCAGAGCACGATCGGGCCACGACCACAGGCTCTCTCTGCTGACGCGGCAGAGGAGCAGCGCCCCCGCCCGGCTCGACGGGGTGCGCGACCCTGGGGGGCAGCGGGACACGCGTCACCAGCTTCCGGCGCTCATGGGAGGGTGTGATGGAGGCGTCTGAGAACGATGGTGCGCCCGCGCGCGGCGCTGGCCGGCGCCCGGCACTGGCGCGCGCCGCCCCTGGCGCTGCGGCTCCCCGGGGCGCGCCGTGCGCCGGCGATCGCGACGGCCATGCCGTAGGGCGGCGTGCCGGCGCGCCTGCGCCCGCGGGGCGGCCGCCCACCACCGCCCGCCCGCCCCGCGCCGCAGAGCACGCCGGCGGGCCGCAGCCGGGCCCTGGCGGGCCGGCACCGGCGCCGGAGGTGCGGCGCGGCGCGCGGCGCGGCCTCGGCCCCGGGCGGCCCCGCGGCGGGCCTTGCTGCTCGCCGCATGCAACGCGCCCCCGGCCTCACGCGCGGCGGGGCACTCACGCGCTCCCGCCGCACCCCCCGCCCACCCCCGCGCCGCGGCAGGTGCCGGAGGCCGGCGCCGCGCCCGCACAGCACGGGCCGGGGCCGCCCGACGGGGCCGCCAGCGCCGGCGGCGGCGCGTCTGAGGGCCAGATCGGCGCGCTGCAGGCGGAGCTCGCGGCGGTGAAGCAGTCGCTGGCCAGCTACGAGAGCACGCTGCAGGCGCTCCTGGGCGGGCAGCTGCTGCAGCAGCTGCACGCGGCGGCGCAGCCGCGCACGCCGACCGCGGCGGGCACGGGCGCGGCGGCGGCCCCGGACGAGCCGCCGCCGCCGCCGCGCCAGCCGCGCGTGAGCGTGCCGTCGTCGGTGGAGCTGGGCGCGCCGCTGACGCAGGTGCCCGAGGGCGCGCGGCGCCCGCCGCGCGCGTCGTGGCCCAGCGCGTACCCGCAGCCGCCGGCGGGCAGCGACGAGCACGGCTGGCCCGCCGGCCCCGCGGCGGCGGGCGGCCTGACCGCGGCGCTGCAGCAGCAGCAGCAGCAGCAGCAGCAGCAGCAGCAGCAGCAACAGCGGTGGCTGGCGCTGGGCGAGGGCGGCGACGCCGGGCCGGCGGGCGGCGCGCCGCAGCGCCCGGGCAGCTCCGCGGGCGGCGGGCGCCCGGCGAGCGCCGCGGGCTACGACGCGCGGCTGCAGGCGGGCAGCGCCAGCCCGCCCGGCCTGCTGCCGGGCTTCCCCGCGTCCCCCGGCCTCGGGCCGGCGCAGGGCGGCGGGCTGCTGCCGTCGCTGTCGGTGCAGGCGGCGGCGCCGCCCGGCTCTCGGGCCTCATGTCGCCGGGCGGCCTCGAGCCCGGCGGCGGCGGGCTGCAGCTCGGCTCGCCGGGCCTGGGCGGCCTCGTGGCCGACACGGCGGGCACGCTGACGGTCGGCAGCCTCTCGCCGCAGGACCTGAGCTCCGCGGGCGGCGGCGCCTTCCCCGCGCTGCTGCCCGGCGGCGGCGGCAGCTGCGGCGGTAGCGGGCCGCCGCCGCCGGGCACACCCGGCGCGCCGACGTCGCCGTTTGATCGAGACGTGATGGGCGGCGGCGGCGGCGGCGGCGGCGCCGACCAGTACAGCGTGGCGCTGCAGGCGCTGCTGCAGCAGCAGCATCACGGCGGCGCCGAGCAGGCGTCGCCCGAGCAGCTGTTCCTGCTGCAGCAGCAGCTGCAGGCGCAGCAGGCGGTCGCCGCGGGCGGCGGCTTTGGCAGCGCCGGCGCGGGCAGCAGCGCCGCGGCGGCCGCCGCGGGCCAGGCGGCGGAGCAGCAGCAGCTGCTGGCCATGATGAGCGCCCTGGGGGTGAAGGACCCCTCAGTCGCGGCGATGCTCATGGCCGGCGGCGCCGGCGCGCTCGGCCCCGCGACGCCGGGCGGGGCCTGGGACCCGTCCGGCGGCGCGGCGCCCGCGGCCGGCGGCGCGCTGGAGGGCGGCCAGGCGGCGCTGCAGGCGCAGGCGCTGGCCAGCCTCAACCTGCAGGCGCAGGCCGAGCTGCAGGCGTACCAGCAGGCGCAGCTGATGCAGTCGCTGCAGCAGCCCTACAACGCCTACGCCCAGCAGCTGCTCATGGCGCAGGCGGCGGCCGCGGCCGCGACGGCCGCGGCCATGCAGCAGCAGCAGCAGCAGCAGCAGCAGCACTGGGCGCCGGGCCGCCTCGGCGGCGCGCCGCCGGCTGGCGGCAAGCACGCCGGCAGCCTGCCGGGGTCGAGCAGCAGCAGCGCGTCCAGCCGGCGCAGCAGCCGCGGCACCGACGCCTATCCCTCCGGCCCGCGCGACGCGCGCAAGGGCGGCGAGCGCGCGCGCCCCGGCGCCGGCGCCGGCGCCGCGCCCGCGCCACGGCCCTCGCGCTCCTCGGACGAGGCGCCCGACTGGCGCCGCGTGTTTGTCGGCAACATTGGCTGGTGCGCGCCGCCGCCGTCGCCGCTGCCGCCGCTGCGCCGCGCCGCCCCGCCTGGCTCGCCGTGCTGACGCCCGCCCGCCCGCCCGGCAGGTGGGTCGACGAGGAGATGCTGCAGCGCGTGTTTGGGGAGTATGGCACCATCATGGACGCCCAGGTGCGCCGCGCCGCGCTGCCCGCACGCCCGTGCGCACGCCGGCATCGCGCCGCCACACGGCGCGCTGCCGCCGCTCGCTCGCCGCCGCCGTGCACCGCACCACCATCACCCCGCGCGCCGCCCCGCCGCCGCCGCCGCAGGTGATGTGGAACACCAAGCTGCTCGCCAAGGGCAAGCGGGTGAACCGCGAGTTTGCGTTCATCTCCTACACGACCCCCGAGGAGGCGGGCCGCGCGATCGCGTGGCTGAACGGGCGCTACGTGGAGGGCCTGACCAAGGACAGGGACGGGCTGACGGTGCAGTATGAGGCCCAGGGCGTCGCGAAGCCGCCGCCCGCGGTCGCGGCGGCGCTGCAGCAGTCGCTGCAGTCGCTGCTGCCCGCCGCGGCGGCGGCGGCGGCGGCGCAGCAGCAGCTCGCGCTGCAGCAGCTCGCGGCGGAGCGGCAGCAGCAGGCGGGCGCGCTGCAGCAGCTGCTGCTGCAGCAGCAGCAGCAGCAGGACCACGCGCAGCAGGTGAGCGCCGCCGCGACGGCGGCGCAGCAGCAGGGCGAGCAGCTGACGATGCTCCAGCAGCAGCAGCAGCAGCAGCAGCAGCAGCAGCAGGAGCAGGGCGGCCAGTCGCTCAGCCTGTTCGGCGGCCAGCCCGCCGCGTCGGCGCCCCGCGGCGCGCCGGCCGGTCCCGGCGCGTGAGCGGCACGGGCCTGCGGCTGGGTGCGCTGCCAGCCTCCGCCCTGTGAGTCGACGAGTGTGTAGGATGTGGGACGGGGGCAGGGAGGGGCGAACGGGGGGTGCCGCGGCGCTGCGTGGCTGGCGGCCACGGCAGCTGCAGTGCAGCGCTCACTTGCTCATGCTGTGCAGCTCGTTTGGGTGGCTCGTGCCCCGCTGTACCATCAGCGCCGCCAGCGTGCCTGCGCCATGCTGGCCGGACCGCCGGCGCTGTGGGCGTGGGGCGGCGCGGCGGCGGCTGCTCCCGACTGCCGCCCGCCGCCGCCCGCGCATCTTCGCGTGCCCTGCGGCGCGCTCCCTAACGTGTGTGCACCTCGTGCCGGCCGCCCGTGCGCCGTTGACCTGCGCCGCCCCTGCCGCGGGGGCGCGCGCGCTGCTCCGCGGGGCGGCCGGCGGCTGGCGGTCGGCGGGCGCCGTCGGCGCTCGGGGGATTGTGCGCCGGCCTCGGCGCGGGCCTCGCTGGCCTCGCGCAATCGTGACACCTGCGCAAGGTGTCGCGCGCGTGCAGCTGAGACGCTGATGCGCGCTGGGCCCGGCCCGGCGCGGGCGCGTGCGTGCGGCACGTGCTGGGCCGCAGCCCCGCGGGCGTGCGAGCGAGTGCCTGCGCCTGCAGCCGGCGCCGCCCCGGGTCCCGGGCTGCGTGGTCCCCACCGCGCCACCCCAACGACTCGACCATGCCGCGGCGGGCCTCCCCGCGGCGCAGCAGCAGCGAACTTCCCCCCTTTGACCAGACCTGCGTGGGTGTTTTGTGTGTGCCCGCTTGCGTCGTCGTCGTCGCGGCGCGCGCGCCGCTCAGTGAGCCCCGCGCCCATGTGCTGTGTTGTTGGTAGTGCTGCTGTTGTCGCTCGCAGGGAAGAATTGCTAGTCATTTGCTGAGCTTGCTGAGCTTGCGTGGCCATCGTGCGTGTACATCAACACGGCGGGCGGTGTGCGTGTGAATCAAGGCGCCGCGGGCCCTCGCAGCCACTGCCCGTGGGTGGTGCACCGAGGCCCGCGGCGGCGGGCGGGGCGTGCGTGCGTGTGCGCCGCGTGCGGTGGGCCGGGGCGGCGGCGTGCATTGCATTTCGCAGGGCCGCGCCATTTGCTTCGCTTCCCTGTCGTCGTGTTGCGGCGCGCGTTTGATTTCTTGACGGCCCTGACCACCGCCACGCGGGCCGGGGCGCGCGGGCCGGCGGCCCTCTTGCCGCCAAGTGATCCCTCGCGCCGGCGCGCGGCCGACGCTGGTGTGACGCGGGGGGCTGGCTGGCGGTGGTGATGCCGCGGCGGCCGCAGCGGGGGGCGGGGCGGGTGCGCACTCACTTGCCGCTCTCATGCCTGTGCGTGCAGCGCGCGTAGGGGCTTAGGGGGAGCGTTGTCTAGGATCTGCCGTGTAACCAGCGTGTGCTCCCCCGCGAGATTGCGCCGCGCGGACCGGGACGTCGTCATTGCTCGACCGCGCGCCCGCCGCCGCCCGCCGCCGCCGCGCGCACACCCCCGCACTTTTCGCCCCACAACGATGCTCGGTCGCCCTCCCTCCGCGTCTGCGAGGCCAGCAGGCGACCACGCGATGGCCTCGCCGCGCCGCGCCGGCGAGCGCGCCGTCCTCGTGCCGGCAGACCTGCCGCACCCGCCCCCCCTGGTCGCCCACGACGACGCGGTCAAGGCCAGCGTGATCGCGCGGACGCCGCTCGTCGCCGCTGCCCCGGCCGGCGCTGCGCTGGCGGCGCCGGCGCCCGCGCCCGCGCGCGCGGGGCTGCTGCCCGCCGGGGGCGCCCCCGCGCCGGCCGCAGCCGCCGTCGGCGGTGGCCCCGGCGGCGGCGCCAGCGCGCCAGCGCCGCCGCCGGGGCGCCGCCGGCACCACAAGCGGCTCTCCAAGCTCAAGGCCCTCCTCGGCCGCGGCGATGCGCCGGCGAGCGACGTCGGCGGCGCGGCCGGCGGCGCCGGCGGGGGCAGCGAGGCCGGCAGCCGGAGCGCGTCGACGGCCGGCAGCGACGCCGAGCCCGGCACGCCGCGCTCGGCCGCGACCGGCGACCGCGACTGGCCCGAGCGCCCGCCGGAGCGCCGCACGGGTGCGCGCCGCACGGCGCCGCGCGCGGGCAGGCGCCCGCAGGCGTGTGCGCACCGCGCGTGGCGCCACCGCCCGCCCCGCCGCCCGCGCGCCCGCCCACGCGCGCGTGCGGCGCCGGCGCGCAGGCGCCATCCCGCGGGCGACCAAGGGCTTGACCGACGTACTGCGCCCGGACACCATCGGCGCGATCGTCAAGCGCCTCGGCCCCTCCACCACCACCAGCATCATCCGCCTGCTAGGTGCGCCGCCGCCGGGGGCGCGGGGCGCGGGGCTCGGCTGCGAGCTGCGCGGCAGGCAAGCCCACGCGCCGCGCGCCGCGCGCCGCGCCGCCGCAGGCCTGCGCACGACGGCGGACACCGCGGCGGAGCTCGGGCCCGGGCACGTCCAGGGCATCGTGGAGCGGCTCGGCGGCGACAAGACCGCGGCGCTCGCGCGCAAGCTCGGCGGCAGCGAGGCCGGCACGCTGGTGTCGGACATGGTGCGCGGGTGTGCGCGCCGCCCCGCGGCGCCGCCCACCGCGCGCGCAGCCCACGCGCCCGCGCTGCCGCACGCGTCCCTGGCAGGGCCCCGGCGTGACGTCCGACCTGGTCGAGAGCTTCGGCCCGGAGCTCACGTCCGAGATCGTCGAGGTGCGGCGCCGCCGCCTGCCCACGGGCCTGCGCCGCCCCTGGGCCTGCCCCTGGGCCTGCCCCTGGCCGCCGCGCCGCCGACGCCTGCCGCTCGCCCGCTCGCCCGCGCGGCGCAGCACCTCACGCCCACGACCGTGGCGGAGATCGTCAACACCATGGGCGTCCCCCTCACAGGTGCGCGCTGCACCGCGCAGCGCGCGCGCACCTGGACAGCGTGGACGGCCGCCGCCCGCGCGCCCGCGCGCGCAGGCGACCTGGTGCGCGAGATGGGCCCCGCCACGACCGGCAGCCTCGTCGAGGCGTTCGGACCGGGTCAGTAGTGCGCCGCGCGCCGCGCGCTGCGCGCCGTGCGTTGCGCGCCGTGCAGCTGGGGCCGGCGCGGCTGGCGTGCTGCGCAGCGCGCGACCGCGCCGCCGCCGCCGCCGCCGGCGCAGGCACGACCGCCGACATTGTGCGCAGCTTCGGTCCGGCGCTCACGGGTGCGCGGCCCGCCACTTGACGCGCCCGCAGCGCAGGCCCGCAGATCCGCTCACACGCGCTCGCCCGCCCCTCCGCCCGCCCGCCAGGCGCGCTGGTGGTGGAGTTTGGCGCGGCGCTGACCGGCCAGATCGTCACGGCCATGGGTGCGGCGTGCCGGCTGCCGCGTGCGCCCCGCGCGCCACGTGCACGGGCGCGCCGCCGCCTCCACGCCGCCGCCTCCCGCCGTGGCGCTGCGCGCAGGCACGTCGCTGACCGCGGCGCTCGTGCGCGAGTTTGGGGGACCCTTTGTCGGCGAGCTCGTGGCCGCGTTTGGCGGCTGCCTCACCGGCGAGCTGGTCGTGGTGATGGGGGCGCGCTTCACGGTGTGCACGCGCGTGCACCGGGCAGAAGCGCGCCGTCGCTGACTGTGGCCAGCCGGCTCGCTGAGCCGCCGGCGCCGCCGCCGCCGCCGCCACTTCGGCCGTCCCGCAGGGCGACCTGTGCTCCGCGATGGGGTCCGAGCTCACCGCCGACGTGGTGCGCGCCATCGGGCCCGCGCGCGTCGCAGAGCTGGTGCAGGTGCGGGGGCGCTGCCACGGAGCTCTGTGCAGCTCTCTCCCTCTCTCTCTCTCCCTCTCTCTCTCTCACCCTCTCTCTCTCTCTCTCCCTCTCTCTCTCTCTCTCTCTCTCTCTCTCTCTCTCTCTCTTTGTCTCGCGCGCGCGCGCGCCCCACGCCTCGCCTTGCCGCGCGCCACGGCCAGGCCATGGGCCCGGCGCTCACCGGCGGCGTCGTGCACAACCTCGGCGTCAGCCGCACCGCCGACCTTGTCAGCGCGTTTGGGCCCAAGCTGACGGCCAGCCTGGTCGCCGAGTTCGGCCCGGGTGCGCGCGCGACGGGGCCGCGCGGGCGGGCGGCTGGTGCGCGCGTGAGCCGCCTCAACCACCTCCGCCGCCCCCGCGCGCAGGCCTGACCGGCGGCATCGTCCGCGCCATGGGCGCAGACCTCACAGGTGCGTGCGCACCGCCCGCACGCGCTCGCACGCGCGCGCGCTGCCTGCTGCTGTGACCGCCGCCGCTGACCGCCGCTGACCGCCGCTGACCGCCCCCTGACCGCCGCCCGCTGCCACTGCCGCGGCGCCGCAGGCCACCTGGCGCTGGCCATGGGCGCGCCGCTCACGGCCGGCATCGTTCGCAGCGCCGGGCCGCGGCTGATCGGGCAGCTGGTGCGCTGCATGGGCGGCGACGTCACGGGTGCGGCGCGCCGCTACTATCAGCGGCTCCCCGGCCGCGGCAGTCGGCGCTGTTAGCTGCGCGCCCGCTCGCCGCCGACCGGCTCACGCTCCGGCCGGCGCTGCGCAGGCGGCATCGTGATTGCCATGGGCCCCCTGCCCACCGCCGAGCTGGTCAAGACGGTGAGGCGAGGGACGGGGCAGGGGCAAGGGGGCGGCGCTGCGTGCTGCGCGCCGCGCGCGCGCCCGCCCGCGCGCGCCAACCGCGGGCGGCCTGCCGCCGGCCGCCCCAGGTCGGCGCGCCCACGATCGGCGCCCTGGTCGAGGCGCTGGGCCCGGCGCTGGCCGCGTCGGTGTGCCACGCGATGGGCCTGGAGCTCACGGCGCAGCTCGTGCACGGCCTCGGCGCGCGCATGTCCGCCGGCATCGTGCGCCACGCGGGCGGCGCCACGGCGGGGCAGCTGCTGCGCGCCCTCGGCGGCGACTGGGTCGCGCGGCTGGTCACGCAGCTGGGCGCCGGGACCGTGGCGGGGACGACCGCGGAGATGGGCCCGGCCTGCGTCAGCGCGCTCACGCTGGCCATGGGGCCCTCCTTCATCGCCAGCCTGGTGCTCAGCCTGTCAGCGGAGCTCGCCCACGCGCTCTTCGGCGGCGCGGCCGGCGGCGCCACCGGCGGCGGCGATGCCGGCGGCAGCGGGCCAGGCAGCCTGCGCGGCGACCTCGCGGCGGGCCAGGCCGGCGGCGCGGCGCGCCTGCCGGCGGCGGGCGGCGGCGGCGCGGCCACGCGGCTCAAGGCGGCCGTGCCGCTCGTCGCGGCGCCGGGCGGCAGCGACGTGCACACGCTGCCGGGCGGCGTGCCCGTGGTCGAGCGCGGCGACGAGCGCGGCGCGGCGCTGCTGGAGGGCCAGCCGCCCATGGTGTGAGCGGTACGGCGGCGGCAGCGCGATCCTGGCGCGGGGCGGCCGTGAGAAGTTGGCAGGAAGTTGGCGGCGGCTGGCAAGTTGCGGGCCGCCTGGGGCGCTGCGTCGGCCCACGCGAGAGGGAGACACAGTTAGTCACAGCAACGCGCCCGCCGACCGATTCCCCGCCCCCTAGAGTACACGCGTGCACGCCAGCAGGTAACGCGCGCCAAGTGCTGTGCACGCCACGGTGCGTGCTCGCCGGCCGTCACGGTCAGGCGCGCGCGCCCCGGCGCCGGCGGCAGTTGCCGCGCAGCACCGCAAACGCCGCTGTCGGGAGGACTGCCAGGCGGCGTAGTGTGTGCCTCACGATGCGGTGCTGGTGCACAGCCGGTGCAACGCACAATGCACGCGCTCTGCAGGCAAAGGGCGGCCTCGCGGCGCCACAACGGGCAAAGGGATGCAACAAACACAAACACAATCCAGTGCGCAGAGGCCCCCCCCCCCGCACGCCCATCCGCCGCGGCCACCGGCTCGGCTCACGCCGCGGCCCCGCCCGTGGCGGCGGCCGCCGCGGCCGCCTCCGCCTCCGCCTCGCGCGCCGCCGCCCGCGCGCGCAGCGGCGCCACGTGCGGCGAGGCGCGCGCGCCGGCGCCGCCCGCCGCCTGCCCCGGCGGCTCCGCGGCCGGCGCGCTCGCGTGGTGGTAGCGGTAGTCGCTGCCGCTGCCCCACTCAAAGGCGTCGAGCCAGCGCTGCAGCGCAAAGTCGCGCGGCGCGGCACGCCGCAGCGGGCGCAGCAGCGCGTGCGCGAGCGTGAAGGCGGCCAGCGCCGCAAAGTGGCCGAACCAGCCGAGCACGACCTTCGGTCCCACCTGGCGCGCGCGGGGGCGGCGGCGGGGCGGGCGCGGGGCGGGGCGGGCGCGCGTCGGCCCGCCCGCCTGGCGACCGGGCGCCCGCGCAGGCGGGGCGCAGGCGCCGCGCGCCCGCGGCGGCGGCCGCCGCTGCGCGGCCCTGCCCTGCTCGCACCTGGCGCAGCACGCGCAGGATGGTGCGCGGCGCCGCGAGCATCATCCCTGCCATTGTCACCGCGAGCGGGCCGAGCTGCAGCGTGTCCTGCGCGCCGGCGGCAGCGGCGGCGGGGGTCGGGCGCAGCGCGCGAGCGGAGAGGCGCCTGGGGCTGGCCCCGCCCGGGCCCCTCCCCCGCACCTGCAGGAAGGGCTTCAACACCCGCAGGCCCAGCACCCGCATGACACCAAAGTTGGCCGCCAGCAGCGCGTTGATGTGCCCCGCCGGGAGCCAGCCGCGGCGCGCCGCGGGCGCGTCGCCGTCCGCCGCGGCGCCGCCGGCCATGACAGGCGGCGGCGCCGCGAGCTGGCCCGGGCGCAGCGCCATGGCGCGCTGGAAGAGCCAGGCCGCCGAGAGGGAGGGCTGGTAGGGCGTGATCAGCGCCAGGTCGCGCCGCGTCAGGCGGTCGTTGCGCAGCGCGTGGTCGAGCGCGCGCGAGAGGCGCGGCAGCTGGCGCAGCATGCTGCCAAAGCCGCCGAAGCTCAGCGGGCTCTGCCCGCCGCCTGCGTCGCCGATCTGCATCACCCTGTGACGCCCGGCGGCGGCGGCGGCGGCGGCGGCGCGTGACGACGCGGCGCGGGCGCGGCACGCGCGGGCGCGCGCCCGCCGCCAGCCAGATCCAGCCGCCACACGCCCGCGCCCGCACCTGTCAAACCCGGGGCGCAGCGGCGCGGCCGCGTAGCAGGGGAAGCCGCCAAACAGCACGCGGCGCAGGGGCAGGCCCTCGGCCCCGCCCCGCACGCCGAGGTAGCGCGGCAGGGCGGCGAAATAGGTGTCCAGCAGCGCCTCGAAGCTCGGGCGGCTCGGGTGCGCGTCTGCGGCGGCGATGCGCGCGCGGCGGGCGCGGGCGGCGGCCGTGGGCGGCCAGCAGCGTTGCGGCGCGGGCAGCGCGGCGGCGTGGGCAGCGCGGCGGCGTGGGCGGCGCAGCGCCGCGAGCGGCGCGGGGCTGCGGGGGGCTGCAGGGGGCTCACCAGCGTAAGCAAACATGTAGGTCGTGCGCGCGGACCCGCCCTCCGCAGGGAACGCCTCCTGCGAGCGCAGCAGCAGGCGGCGGCGGCGGCGGCGCGGGCGTGAGACAGCGGGCCTGAGCGCCGCGCGCGAGACGGCGGCGGCGGCGGCCTGCTGCCGGCGGCGGGCGCCCGCCGCCTGTGTGTGCGTCGCTCTCACCCAGAAGAACTGCATGTCGCTGCTTGCGTCGGCGTCGGCGAGCGTGACGAGCAGGTCGGCCGAAGTGTTGGCCGCCGGATCAAAGCCTGGCAAACGGGCACGGAGAGTGCGGGTCGAGAGCGCAGCGCACGAGCGCGCAGCGCAGCGCAGGGGCGTGCAGCGCGCAGTGCGCAGCGTGGGGGCGCAGCCGCACCCGTCGCGCAGCTGCCGACCACGAGCACCATGCCGTCGGGCTTGGCGCTGCCGCGCAGCTGCTTCACGATCGGACTGTAGTGACCTGCGGCGCGGCGGCGGCGCGGTGAGTGTGGCGGCGGCCCTCGGGCGCCGTGCCACGCTGCGCGCGCTGCACCGCGCCGACCGAGCATGCGCGCGCCGCACCCATGCAGTCCAGGACCAGGCGGCAGGTCAGCTTGGCCGGCGCGGCGCGCGCGCCAAACGCGTCGGTCACGCCGCCGCCGGCGGCGGCCGCGGCCGCGGCGCTGCCGGCGGCCGGCGGCTGGGCGGGGCCGCCCTGGCTGCTGCTGCTGCCGTGGCCGCCGTTGGCGTGGCCGTTGGCGTGGCCGTTGGCGTGGCCGTTGGCGTGGCCGTTGGCGTGGCCGTTGGCGTGGCTGCCGCCGGTGCCGACGCCAGAGTGCACGAGCCCCTCGCCAGGCACGTAGCGCAGACGCGGCACCGCCGCCGCTGCGGCGCCGCGCCGCGTGCGCAGGCCGTTGGGGCGGTTTGTGTCGCCCACGTCGGGCGGCGCGTCGCGCGACGGCGCCGTCGTCAGCGCCACGCCGTCGGGGCAGACCACCGCCGACTGCGGCGCGGCGGCGGGGGTGCGTGAGCGAGCGCGGCGCCGCGCGCGCGGCCGGACGCCGCCCGCCCGCCTGCCGCCCGCTGGACAGCCAGGCTAGGCTGCCTTCTCGCCAGCCCGCCGCGCGCGCGCACGCACACACATACACACGCACGCACGCACCCACCCACGCACCTTGAACGACGTGTGCTCGTAAACGGCACCGCCGAGCGCCTCGAAGCGCGCGAGCGCGAGGGCGACGAGGCGGCTGGGGCTGATGCCCAGGTTAAGGCAGTCCTGCACCAGCAGCGGCGCCGCGGGCGGCGCGCCGGCGGCGCCCGCAAACGCGACGCGCACGGGGTTGAAGCTCGTCGCGACGCTCGAGCGCAGCTCGGCCTCGCTCAGCAGGCCGAGCTCCGCGAGCACCTGCGCGGTGGCGCGGGCGGGGGCAGGGGTGCAAGCGCGGGCGGCTCGGACCGCCGCCGCGGGCGGGCGGGCACGTGTGCGGGCGGCCGGCCGCCCCGCGCGCCGCGCGCCTTGAGCTCCGACCAGGCGGCGTTCCACTCGGCGACGCGGCCGACCGCGAGCCGCCGCTCGACGACCGCGACGCGCCAGCCCTGCGACTGCAGCGCGAGCGCCGCCAGCATGCCGAGCACGCCGCCGCACACGACGACGTCAAAGTCGTGCGCCGCCGCGGGCGCCGCGGCGGGCGCGCCGGCGACGCGCGGCGGCGCGGCGCCAAACGCGGGGCCGCGCCGCGGCGCGGCGGCGCTCGCGGGCGCGGGCGCGCCCCCGACGTGCGCCGCGCAGGGCTGCGGGCTGGCTGTCACGGGGGTGGGGCCCCGGCGGCGGGGGTCGTGCTTCTGCTGCTTGAGGGCCGACCAGAAGGCCTCGGTCGCCTTGAGGAACGCGAGCGGCTCCCCCTCGAGCTCCGGGTTGGCCAGGATGCGCCGCGCCAGGCCGGGCGGCCCAGGCACCGGCCCGGCGGCGGCGGCGGCGGCGGCGGCACCGGAGGCGGCGCACGCCCGCACGCGGCGGCGCGGCCGCTGCTGCGGCTGCGCCCGCGGCAGCGCCGCGACGGTGCCGCCGCCAGCGCCGCGCGCCGCGTGCCGGTGGGCCTGCATGGGCCCGCGCGACGCCTCCCACGACGCTCCTCCCGGCGTGGACGCCGCCCGTGGGCCCGGGGCCGCGCTGGCAGGAGGGCGGCGAGCGCGGCGCGTGGGCGTTGTTGAGCAGCGGCACCAGCGGGGGCCAGCCGCGCCGCGATCCTTGGCCTGCGTCCAGGCTCGAAGGCGCGGCGCCGGCTCGCGGGACACGCCGCTGCTCTGCCGTGCGCGGGCGCGAGCGAGCGAGCGGCGGCGACGTGCGTGTGGCAGCGGCGACGCGTGCGCGGTGGACAGAGCCGCGCTCTGCGCATGGGTGCAGAGCCGCGCCCTGCGCATGGGTGCAGCAGGGGGGGACGGGCACGGTGACGAAGCCGGTGCCGGCCCCGCGCTGGACCCCTGCGCCCTGGACGAGGCTGGCGAGCTCCTGTCGGGCGCGTCGTGTGGTCACTCTCGCGCTGAAAGCGTGCCGTCTGCGGCCCAAGCGTGCAGGGGCCTGGTGCTCCCTCGGTGCGGCGCCGCACCCGGTGCTCTGGCGCCGCGCGGCGCGGCGCCGGCGGCGAGCGCGACGCGCGCAGCGGGCGGGCCGCGAGATGCCTCTGTGATGTTGCCAGGGAACTGCCACATAGCGCCGCCACACCAGACGCGTTCAGTTCGGGCCGCACACAGCGGCACAGGGCTGCATGTGTTGCGGAGAGACCAGTGCGCGCACACGCACAACGCCAACCGCAGCGCCACCCGCGGACGGCGGCCCAGCCAAGCCCCAGTTGAGTGCCGCCGGTGCGTTCAGACCCGCGCCCGCGCCGCCGCCCGCGCCGCCGCCCGCGCCGCCGCCCGCGCCGCCGCCCGCGCCGCCGCCCGCGCCGCCGCCCGCGCCGCCCACGCCACTAGTGCTGGGCGTGGCAGAAGCGGTTGATGTCAAAGGTGTTGCCCCAGTCCGCCGTGCTGCGCAGCAGGCCGCCGTGCTGGCCCATGTGCGGCGGCAGGCTGTCGACCGTGCCCGCGAGCGCCGCGAGCAGCGGGACGAGCGACCACACCGCGACCGCGATCATGCCCGTCAGGCCCATGACGAGGCTCAGCAGCAGCGCGACGTGCCCGGGCAGGCACAGCCAGCGGAAGCACAGCATGCCGAGCGGCGCGAGGCCGAGGTTGAGCAGCGCAAACGCGATCGCGAGCTGGCGGTGAAGGTTGCCGGCGATGATGTACGCCACAAACGTGCCAAAGCTGCCACGCGAGCGACGCGCGGGCGAGGCGGGCGGCGTGAGGGGGCGGCCGCGGCGGCGGCAGGCGGCGGCAGGCGGCGGTGCGGCGGCGGTGCGGGCTGTGCCGCGGCAGCGGCGGCGCACCAGAAGCAGAGGACGAGGAAGCGGCTCGACCCCGCGACGACGTGGGGCTTGAGGCCGAGGCCGAGGAGCAGGTAGGCCATGGTCGGCCCCGCGGGCATGCCGAGCGCGGTCGCGACGACGCCGATGCCCTGGCTCACCGCCGCGCAGCCGAGCATGGCCGGGATGGTGAAGCCGCGGTGCTCGTTGAGGCTGTTGCACGCGCTCACGTTGGTCACGGCGGACGCCGCCGGCGCCCACGTCCACGGCGTGCGCGCCTTGAAGCGCGCCCAGCAGCCGGGCTGGGCCGGCGGCGCGCCGGCGCCGCCCTCGACCACGACCGCGGTGTCGCTGCCCGCGCCGGCGCCGGCGTCCGCGCCGTCGGCGAGCGCGCCGCTCCCCGACGCGCCCGCGGCGGCGGCGGCGGCCTTCTTGACCGCCGCCGCGGCGTCGCGCGCGTCGGCCCAGTGCGGGCCGCGGTGCAGGCGCTTGCGGGCGTAGCAGATGACCGTGTAGATGAGGAACGCCGTCACGAGGCCGGTCACGCCAAAGAGCATGATCCAGAACCGCACCGTGCAGGGCTTAGTCATCTTGTGGCGGAAGGCCTCGGTGACGAGGTGCAGCACGACGACCTTGAGCACCAGCGACAGCTGGAAGTGGTCCTGCAGCTTCCACCACGGCCCCCAGCGCCACGTGAAGCGCGAGCGGCCGGTGCTCGCCGCGAGCGCGGCCGCGCCGGCGGCCTCGTCGTCGGCCAGCACCGCGGCGCTCGCCGCGCTGCGCGCGGGCAGCGCGCCGGCGCTGGCCAGGTGGATGTGGTTGGCCTCCCACACCTCCCTCATCACGGGGAGGTGGAACGCCGGGTAAAGCAGCGCGACGGCCTCAATGTGCAGCGCGCGCGCGCGCAGCGCCGCGAGCGACTCGAGCAGGCCCCGCCGCTGCGCGACGAGCTCGCCCGTCGGCAGCGCGAGCACCGCGTCGGCGGCGCCGCCCGCCTGGTCGGCGGCGCCTGCGTCCGCGCCGCGGCCGCCGGCCGCGCCCGCCTTGGCCGGCGGCGCGGCGTCGGCGCCGACGGCGCGGTCCGCGATCGCCGCGCTCAGCGGGACGAGGAGGCGCCCGATGGCGACCGCCTCTCTGCGCACGCGCATGAGCTTGGAGTAGCTGTAGATGAGCTCCGCGTTGCTCGCCGCCATCAGCAGCACCCACAGCAGCGACAGCAGCCAGCTGGCCGCCCAGGCGTTGACGATCACGCCTGCCAGAGCCGCCGGCGGCGGCGTGGCGGCGCGGTGTCATGCGCGCGCGCCGCGGGCGTCGCGCGCGTCCGCGCAGCGCCGGCGCCGGCGCGCCGCACCCATGGAGAGTCCCCAGAACATGGTGGGCAGCAGGATGAGCGCGCCAGGGTAGTCAACCAGGGCGAGCACGCCGCGCTCGGTGAGGCGCGGCTCGCTCATCGCAGCGATCGCCGGCGCGAGCGACCCGCACGCGATCGTCAGCGCCGTCAGCGCCATCGCGTTGCGTATCGCTGGCGGCGGGCGGGCGGCCGCGCGCGGCGGGGAGGGGTCGGCCGCGGCGGCGGCGGCGGTGCGGCGGCGGCGGCGGCGGCGGCAGCGCGCGCGCGGCCGGCACGCACGCAGGTCGACCAGCACCGCAAAGAGCACGAGGTACAGCGACGCGCCGCACTCGCGGTCGAGCGTGGACAGCAGCGACACCTGCGGTGCCGGCGGCGAAGGCGAGGCTGGCAAGGCACCACGTGCCGCAGGCCGCGCGCGGCGTGCGCGACTGCCGCCGCCCCCACAGCGGCGCGCACCACGACCGACAGCACAAGCGCCGAGATGGTCTTGGCGTCCCATTGGATTTTGCGCCTGCCGGTCGTCGTCGCCGCCGTCGCCAGCAGGCGCCTGCAGCAGCGCCATGCGGGCGCGGCGTGAGCGGGCGCCCGGCGGCGCCGCTGCTGCCGCGCGCCCCGCCGCCGCACGCCGCCGCACCTGCCCGTGCTCGGCACCGAGTCCATGTCCAGCGTGCCGATGAGCCAGATGAACGCCGCCACCGACAGCGCCGCGAGCAGCAGGGCGCGGGGCCATGGTGACTTCGCCATCCTCGCTGCCGCGGCCCCCGCGCGCTGCAGGTCTCTGCCAGGTGCCAGGGAGGTGATCGCCACTTCACTCGTCCATGTGAGGCGAGCGGAGGGCCTGCGCGCGGGTTGTGCTGGCCGCGGGGGGCTGGGAAGAGCTGCCGCGGACTGGCAGCGCGAAGCCCCCGCCGAGCGGCTGCGGCGGCGTGCGCGGGTGTGACATGGCGGGGGGCGGCTTCGCGGGGAGACCCTGAACTTCGCTTCCGCGCCGCCGCCGGGGCTTTGCTCGACGCCGCGAGTGTGACGCCGCCGCGTGCAAAGGCGAGGGGGCGCCTTACCGCGCCCCAGTGCCCAGCAGACGCATCTTCACAGCCACGCCGCTCCACCGCTCCGGGGGGCCGCCCGCCGTCGCGGCGTCACCCCGGCGGCCGCTGCCCGCGCGCGCGCCCGTCGACAACTCCCCCTCGCCCTCCCCCTCCCCGCGCGTGGGCGCGCTGCTGCACAGGTTTGCCCGTGAAACACCCATGCACACGCCAACCTGTCAGCGGCAGGCGGCGCCTCGCGGCGCGCCGCCCCAGTGCATCAACCCCATCGCCCCAATGCATCAAAAGCCCAACGTGGTTCAACCGACAAGCGCGCGCTCGTTGGTTGGCGACGCGCGCGCCGCCGCGCTGCCCCGGCGGCTCGCGCCGCGCGCCCGAGGCGCGGCTCACGCCGCGCGCATGACGAGCTTGGCGCGCAGCTGCACCTTGCCCGCGGGCTTGCCGCCGGCGGCCGGCGCCGTCTTGGCGGCCGCCGGCGCGCGCTTCGCGGCGATCTGCTTCTTGCTCGGCAGCTGCACGTCCCACGCGAGGCCGAGGAGCTCCAGGGTGCGGATGAGCATCCAGGTGATATCAAACTCCCACCACTCGAGGCCTGCGGCGGGGCGCCCGGCGGCGCGGCGGCGAGGCGGGGGCGTCGGGGGAGGGCCGGCCGGCGGCGCGCCGCCGGCAGCGCGAGCACGCAGGCCGGGGTGCTGTGCTGGGTGACGGCACGCGCGACAAACACTGTCTGTGCGCGCGCGCTCGGGCGCGCGAGCCTCGGCGGCGGCGGCGCTCTCACCGTGGCGCGCGCTGAAGGGATACATGTGGTGGCTGCGGCGGCGCCGAGGGGCAGGCGGGGCGGCGCGCGGGAGCTGGGCGGCGCGGCAGGGGGGGGGGGCGCGGCGCCCGCCGCCGGCGCCGCGCTGGCCGGCGCGCGGGCGAGCAGGCGAGGCCCACCTGTTGTGCCAGCCCTCGCCGGCGGCGAGCAGGGCGACCCACCAGTTGTTGCGCGACAGGTCTGGCGGCGGCGGCGGCGGCGGCGGGTTTGGGGCCCGCGCACGCGCACGAGGCGGCGGCCGGCCTGCGCGCGCGGCGCCGGCCGCGCCCTCCCCGCCGGCCGGCCGCACGCTCACCCCCGGTGTCGTACGGCTGGCGGCCCCACAGGTGCGCGGCGCTGCGGGCGGCGCGCGGCGCGGTGTCGGCGGCGCGCCGGGCTTGCAGGGGGCGCGTGCCCGCTGGCCAGCGGCGCGGCGGCGGCGGCGGCGGCGTCGGCGGCGCTGTGTGTCGGCGGCGCTCACGAGTTGACGGAGAATGTCACGGCCCAGCCGTACACGATGGGGAAGGCCAGCGTCCAGCACACGGCGGACGTGCCGAAGAAGTACTGCGGGCGGCGGCGGGCGTCAGCGGGCGGCGTCGGCCTCAAAGCCTTGGGGGCTTCCCAGGGTTCCTTGAGGGGGTTTGGGACCCGCAGCTTTTACAGACCCTAAACCCCGCCGCGCACCTGGGTGATGAGGTGGCGCGCGATGAGCTGCCAGAACCAGGTGGCCTGCAGGAAGCGGTAGAAGGGCTGCGAGGTGAGGTCGGGCACGTTGCTGTGGTCCAGCGTCGGACGCTCGCACGCCGCCTGCGGCGCACGGCGCGGCGGCGGGCGGCGGTCGGCGGTCGGCGGCGGGCGGCCTCGCGGCCCCGCGCCGCCGCGGCGCGCGCGCGCGCGAGCGCGCTCGCGCGGGGATCACACCTTGGCGTCCGCGAACCAGCCCATGTGGGACCACCAGAAGCCCTCGTACGGGCTGCGCGCGGCGAGGGAAAGAGCGGGGAGCGGCGGCGTGAGGATGGCGCCCCGCGCCGAGCCGGGCGAGCGGCGCCGCGCCGCGCCGCGCCGCGCCTGTGGGGGTCGAGGGGCGTGTCGGTGTGGAGGTGGTGGTAGCGGTGCGTCGACACCCTGCGCGGCACGGCACGCAACGGGCGGCGCGTGAGGGCGCGCCCGCGCTTGCACGCACGAGCGTCGCAGGGGTCCCCGGGGGCCCCCCGTGCGCCGCCGGCGCGCCGCACCACTCGATGGGCGGGCCCTGCGCCGCCTGGCTGCCGAGCCAGGCCGCAAAGTACTCGAGCGCCTTGTGCGTCTTGAACGAGCGGTGCGTGAGCTGGCGGTGGTAGCTGTAGCAGATGCCTGCGGCGCCGCGCCCCGGCGGCGGCGGCACGTGCGGCGGCGTCGGGCGCTGGCGCGGGCTGCAGCTGCAGCAGCGCAGCGTGGAGCGCCGCGCGCGCGCGCGCGCGCGCGCGCGAGGCAAAGCTGCCGGCGCCGCCGCGCTCGAGCGCCGCCGCCGCACCGATGGCGTGCGTGAAGTACCACACGGTCATGCCGAGGGCGAGGTTGGACCAGGAGAAGTAAAACGGCGCCACCTGCGGCCCGGCGGCGGCGGCGGTGGCGGCGCGGCGGGTTCAGCTGCGCTGCGCTGAAGCGGCGCCCGCGCGCGGCGGCCTGGGCCTGGTAGAGGTCAGCAGCTGCGAGGCCCGCGGGGGTCGGGCCGCGCGCGCGCGCCGGCCCGGCCCGGCCCCGCCGCCCGGCGCGGGCCGCTCACGAAGAACGCGACGGCGTGCATGCCGATGAGGCCGAAGTAGCGCTCCAGGTACATGCGGCGCAGCCGCGCGTCGGTGGCGGCCTTGGACATGGTCGTCGGCTCGACCGACAGCAGCGGGCGGGGCTCGCGGCGCGCGTAGATGCCGTCGGTAAAGGGGATGAGGTACGCGCCTGCGACGCCACGCCCGGGCCGCAGCGTGGGCGGGTGAGCAGCGAGAAAATAGAAGAGAGAGAGAGAGAGCGAGCGGGGTTGGGCGGACTGATGAAGCGGGGCGCGCGCCGCGCGGCGCGGCGCGGGCTCGCCCTCACCCGGCTCCGCCGCCTGCGCGGCCTGGTCGGGCTTGGGGTAGGCGGTGTTGAAGATGGACATGTCGGTGCAGCCCTTCAGGTCCGCAAACTGCTGCGCGTAGGAGCGCTTGTCGCGCGCCGCGGGCGCCATGGCGCCTCCCCCTGCGAGCGGCAGCGAGCGGCAGCGTTCGCCGGTCGGCGGCGGCGGCGCGGCGCCCGCGGCGCAACGAGGGCACGCTGCCGCCGGATCCAGCTCCAGGGGCGCCACGCCGAGCTGTCGCGACGCGCGCGTGGGGCGCCCGGGCCGCGACGCGAGTGCACGCGGCCGGTGGTTGCGCGGCTCGCGGCCTGCCCGCCCTGGCGCGCTCGCTGCCCCGCTCGCCCGGCGCTGCGTCGCGACGCCCTGGCTGCAGCTCTGGGGGTCGGTCTGCGCGGGCGCGGCGGGCGCGGAGCCGGCACGGCGCACCTCGGCTTTGGCGCGCGCTGGCTGGCTGGGAGCGCGGGAGCTGTGGCTCGTGAGGGCTGGTCGGGAGTGCGGTGCGTGCTCGGCGACGTCGTTGATCACTGGGCGGCACGGCCGCCAGCGGCTGAGCACGTCGTCGCGCGCCGGCCAGCCTGCTGTCGCCCGCTCCGCTCCCTGACAGGAGCGACGTGACAGGAGCGACGCACGGCGTGCGGCGACGCGCCAGCCAATCATCTCCTCTCCACGCCCGTCCGCGCGCGCCTCGGCGTCCCTCGCACACCGAGTGCCCCGCAGGGCCTGCCGCATCGCGCCCACCCGCCAGCACCACCATGCTCCTGGCTCAGCGCGGCCTCGCGTCGGGCGCGGCGACCTCGCAGCGCGTGCGGGGCGCCTGCAGCCCGGCCTGCGCGCTGCGGCCTGCGGCGCTGGCGCGCCCCAGGTGCGTGTGGGGCCCCGCGCGCTCGCCGCCTGCCGCGCCGCGCCCGGGCGCGCCGCGGGCGCGCGCTCGCGGCGGTGGAGAGCCGGGCGCGGCGGCCCCGCATCCGTGCCCAATGGGCGGCCCCCGGCGCGGCGCACGCGGCGCGGCGGGCAGCGGCAGCGGCGCTGCCGCGGCGCTGCTCTCGCAGCGGCGCGCGCTGGCCTCTCCCCCTGCCGGTCCGCGCCCGCGCCCTCTCACCCGCGCCCCGCCGCGCCCCTCTCCCGCCCCTCTCCCGCCCGCGCGCAGCAGCCGCCGCGCGGCGCCCCTCGCGCCGCGCGCGGCCGGCGCCGACGCCGACGCGCCGCCCGCGCCCGCGCCCGCGCCCGCGCCCGCGGCGGCGTCGGGCCCGGGCGCGGAGCTCGTCCCCGACTCGGAGTTCAGCATCACCAAGATCTCCTACGGCTCCATCCTCACGCCGCTGGGCCTGGGGCTGATGGTCTACGGCTTTGGCGCCTACTTCACGCTGCTCCCCGGCACAGACATCTCCTCCGTCCTCCTCATCTACGGCTTCCCCATGTCCATCCTCGGCTTTGCGCTCAGCTACGCGCAGCTCGAGCCCGTGCCCTGCGCGACGACGCGCGCCGCGTACGAGCTGCGCGGCAGCCAGATGACCGACATACAGAAGCAGATACGCGAGGACACGACGCGCTACAGGCGCGCGCGCGCGCGCAGGGCGCGCGCGGCGCGGCGCCGCCGGCGTGCAACGGGGCCGCGCGGCGCGGTGACGCGTATGCCGCGCCCACACCGCCATTGCCACGCCATGCTGCGCGCAGGTATGGTGACGAGCAGCACCTCGACGAGGCGCTGGACAAGATCTGGCGCTTCGGCCGGCAGGGCAACCCGCCCAAGAAGATGTGCCCGCGCCTCAGGGGGCTGCGCGAGGAGGTCGTGGAGGTGCGCCGGGCGCCGGGCGGCGGCGGGGGGCGCGGCGGCAGAGGCGGGGCGCTGCGCGGCCGCCGAGCGCGCGGTCCGCGCGGGCGCGCCGGGGCGCGGGCCCTGGTGCAGCGCGCCGCCCTGACGCCCGGCGCGCGCGCCGCGCCGCGCCGCGCTCCAGGGCGCGTACTGCCTGACGCTGGAGTTTGAGTCCAAGCTGGAGCTGTCCATCTGGGAGGAGCGGCAACCCAAGTTCCAGAGCTTCTTCGGCCCGGGTGCGCGCGCTGGGCGCGCTTTGTGCGCGCCGGCCGGCCCGCGCAGCCTGGCGGGCTGCGGGCGGCGCCGGCGGTGGGCTCGTCGCCCGCCTCTGGCTGACGCGCCCGCCTGTGGCCGACGCGCCCGCCGCGCGCGACGTCAGGCATCGTCGCGCGGATCATGCCCACCAAGCAGGGCGTCGACGTGCAGCTCATCAGCGACGGCAGCGGCGCGGGCCGCGGCGGCGGCGAGAAGAAGGACGTGCTGCCGCCGCTCATGCCCGGCCTGCCCGCGCGCCAGCAGTGATGCAGCGGGCGAGCGGGGGCGCGCGGGGCTGCTGCAGGCGCAGCGGCGCGGGCGGGCGGGGGCGCAGTTTTGGGCGACGACGCGAGAGAGCTCGGGCGCGGCGCGTCGCGTGCGGAGGGCACGACCTGAGAGCAACACCACCCGAGAGCGTTTCATGGGGCGGCAGCGCGTCGCTCGCAGCCAGCCAGCCGCCGCGCGTCCGAGGGGGCCAGGCGGCGCCCTCGGCACAGTGCACGCTCCGCTGCTCGCCGCCACACGTGCGCGGCCGCCGGCAGCCAGCCCGGCGCGCTCACGCGGCCGGCGCGACGCCGGCGCCTGCCTCGTGCGCCGCGCCGCCGTCGGTGGCAGCCAGGCTGAAGATGAGGCACCGCTGCAGCGTCTCCACGCGCGCGCAGAGCTGCTCCATGATCAGGGCGCGCTGCTCGGGCCCAAGCGCCAGCGGCACGCGGCTGCTGACCGGCGGCGCGCCCGCGCCGGCAGCCGCCGCCGCCGCGACGGCGGGCGCGAGGCAGGCCGCCGCGTCGGCGGGCGAGCGTGCCATGAGCTTCAGGGCACAGCTGTCCACGAGCGAGGCGGCGCCCTTGGCCAGCTCAGCGGGGCCGATGCCCTTGCCCAGCACGTAGACGGGCAGGCACTGCGGGTGCACCGGCACGTGCCACGTCGTCCACGCACGCCCCGGCGCGGCGGGCGCCGCGAACGGCGCGGCCGCGCTCGCCGCGCGGGCCTTGGCGAGCGCGGAACCGGCGCCGCCGCCGGCCGCCGCGGCCGCGGCCGCGGCGGCCGCGAGCGCCGGCCCCGGCGCGGCGGCGGCGCCCCCGCCGCCGCCCTCGAGCGGCGCGCGCGTGATGGCGGTCAGCGTGCGCCCCGCGGCGCCGTCGACGAGGCGCAGCAGCGCGCCCGCGTCCGAGCACAGTGTCATGACCGGGTTGGCTGCGCCCAGCTTGACCTCCACCACCGCCACGCCGACGCCGGCCTCGTCCAGCACCACCATGTCAGCCTCGTACTTGCAGCCCGGCTGCACCCCCTCAAACGCGGCGCCGTCGACGCCGAGCAGGTGCAGGCTCGGCAGCAGCGCCCAGCCGCGCGGCAGCGCGCGCCGCAGGCTCGCGAGCGCCGCCGCCTCCATGACACGCCCGCTGCACTGGCTGCCCGCGGCAGAGGTGGCGGCGGCGGCGCCGGCGGCCGCGCCCGTGGCGAGCGAGGCGGCCATTGCCGCGCCGACCGCCTCCAGCGCGGGGCCGAGCGCCGCAAACGCGGGCCCCGCCGCGGCTGCGACGGCCCACGCCGTCAGCGCGGCGGCGCACCGCGCGCGCAGCGCGTCGTGCCGCTCCCGCGCGCCCTGCTTGTTCGCAGCGGGCACGGCCGGGTTGGCCAGCACCTGGGCGCGGGGGCAGGGGGCAGGGGGCGGCGCGCGGTGCGTGGTCGGCCGGCGGCGGGGCAGGGCCGGTGGCGGCGCGCGCGGCCGCCGGCCGCCTCCCCGCGCACCTTGGCGAGCTTGCGCGCCGCGACCGGCAGCAGCACGCGGTCCAGCAGCGCGTCCACCTCCGCCGCCAGCTCGCCGCGCCCGCGCGCCGCGGCGGCCGCGAGGCGCAGCACGCCCCACTTGGCCTCGACGCTGCTGCAGCGCGCCGCCTGCGGCAGCGTCGGGCACCCGAGGTGCGCCCGGAGCACGCCGACGAGCTGGTACGCCGGCACGGTCGTGGCGGCCGGGACGGCAAAACCCCGCGGCAGCGCCACGCGCTGCCCGTGGAGCGCCGCGCGCACCGCCGCCGCGGCGGCCGCCACCGCGGCGTCGCTCGGTGCGCGGGCGCGCGGCGGTCCTGGACCCCAGCTGCTGCCGCTGCTGCTCGGGCCGTCGGCCCGATCCGGGCTGCTGCCGGCGTCGCTGCCGTCATCGCTGCCGACGCTGGCGGCGCTGCTGAACGCGCGCTGGAGCGCGTCGCTCTGCGAGAGGATGCGCGTCACGATGCTCGGGCCGCTCGCCGCTGGCGGCGGCGCGCCGTCGCCGCGCTCCAGGCGCTGCAGCCAGCTGACTGCCGGGCTGCTGCCGGGGCTGCTGCTTGGGCTGCTGCCGGGGCTGCTGCTGCTGCCAGCACTGCCGGGCGGAGCAGTGCTGGCAGCGCTGCACGCGCGCGGCGGCGCACGCCGCCGCTGCGCTCCGACGGGCGGCCGCAGGGAACGAGCGCACTGCCATCTCAGAGCGCGCATGGGCTGAACAGCAGCGTCGTGGGACAGCCGCGGCGGCGGCGGCAGCGGCGCGACGCGGCGCATGCACGCGGCGCTCTGGCGCGCCCGCTGCACAGCACGTCGGCCGGGTCGCGCCGCCCGGTCGTTGTTGCCGGAGTGATCTCAGAGCGACCCACAGTGCATGCGCCCGGCCAAGCGCCACACAAAGCCCTGCGCCTTGGGCGGGGCGCCGGCAGCGGCGGCGCCCGGGCGCGAGCCGTGCGAGCAGTGCAGGCGTCGCCGGGGACGTCACGGCGCGGTCGTCGTGGCGCTCGACGTCGCTGCGCGGCGGCCACGCGCCCTCCCCAACGGTCACAAAGGCAGCTGTCGCCCGACCTCTTGAAATCCCGACGCCCCCGCAGCCCAGCGGCACTCGCATCACTTGCTGTGGTCCACCAGCGAGCTACAAGAGCGGGCTCGTGGCTTTGCGCATCGAGAGCCAGCAGCAGCGGGCGCACCGTCTCGCTTGCGGCGCCGTTCCCGTATGCCTGCCACTCCCAGCTAGCCCGACCGCCGTCCTCCCCACCACAGCAACCATGGGCTGCTGCGTCAGCAAGCCGGATGAGCTGGTGCTGGTGCGGCGGCGCGCCGCCGCTGCCCGGCCACCGCGGCCCGCGCTGGCCGACCGACGAGGTCGCAGCGCCCACCGCCGCCCCCCGCGCCGCCGCGCCGCCGCAGGAGGTGCCGAGGTCGGTCAGCACCACCGACGCCTGCGCGCTGCGGCAGCAGAGCTTCGCGGGCGGCGCCAAGGTGCGCGCACGGGGCGGTTGTGCGCGGAGGTCGCGGCGCTCGCCGCGCCGCGGTGGCGGCCGACGCCGCCCGCCCCCCTGCCCGCCGCTGGCGCCGCAGCTGCTGCCCTTCACGGCGTCCGCGCCGGCGAGCTATCCGTTCCAGGCGCTCACGCGCGTGGTGGCGGGCGAGGGCCACCTCTTTGCCGCGCTCTGGGAGGGCGTCGGCGGCGCGGCGGCGGCGCGGCACTGCGCGGACCGCTGCTACGAGGCGCTCGTTGAGTGCCTGGCCGCCAACCCCGACCCCACCTGGGCGCTGCGCCAGGCGGTGCGGCAGCTGGACCGGAGCTTCTTTGCGTCCGACCTGCCAGACGCGGTGCGGCCCCGCCGCACGCGCACGCGCGCGGCCGGCAGGCCGCGCGCTGGCGGCCCCAGCAGCGGCGCCGGCGGCGGCGCACGACGGGGCTCGCGCGCGCCGCCGCCGCAGGTCAAGGCGGGCGTGGGCGCGACGGGGCTGATGGTTTACGTTGACACGCGCGCCAACAGCTGCACCGTCGCGCGCCTCGGCGACGCGCTGCCATTCCTGGCCGCGAGCAAGGGTGCGCGCCGCACCGCCCTGCCTGGCCGGCGGCGGCAACGGAGGCAGGGGTGGGCAGGGGGCGCCGCGTGCTGGGGCGCTGACGCGCGCGCCGCGGCCGCCGGCCCGCGCGCGCGCAGGTGCGTTTTACACCACCGGCGTGAGCGTGCGGCCGCTGAGCTCGAGCAAGGCGCACAGGCTGGTGCTGTCGCGCGAGGCGGGCGTCGGCAGCAGTGGCGGCGCCGCGCCGGCGAGCGGCGAGGGCGCGGCCACCAGCGGCTGCGCGGTCGGCCTGGGCTTTGGCAAGACGGCCAAGCTGCAGGCGCTGTGGCTGCGCCAGGACGCCAACGCGGGCCTGAGGCACGCCCTGCCGCCGCTGCCGTTTGTTTCACACGACTGCGAGGTGCGGCGGCCGCGCGCTCCGCCGCCGCGGCCCGATGAGCCCGCAGCGGCCTGCTGAGCCCGCGGCGGCCCGCTGAGCCAGCGACGGCCCGGCCCGGCCCCGCCCGGCGCAGGTCAGGGTGAGCTCGCTCGCGGCGGGCGACGAGACGCTGGTGCTGGCGGGGGCGGGCCTGCTGTCGGTGATGCCCGCCGAGGAGGTGGGCCTGCTGCTGCACCACTTCAACGCGGGCCGCCTCGCCGACGCCAAGGCGGCGCTCTGCGCCGCCGCGGGCGGCGACGGCGCGGCCAACGCCACGCCGTCCGGGGCCGGCGCCCAGAGGCGCGCGCGCGGCAGCCGCGGCGGCGCCGCCGGCGAGCAGCCGAGCGAGGTCGCGGCGGCCGGCCAGGTGCGCCGCCGCGCTCCACGGCGCGGCCGGGCCCACGCGCGACACGCCGGGCGCGCGCGCGCCGGCGCCCCGCGCCGCCTCCGCCACGCTCAGCCGCCCCCGCTCGCGCCCGCGGCCGCGCAGCTGGCGCGGCAGACCAACGTCGCGCGGCTGGTGATGCACCGCGCGCTGTCCAAGGCCCTCGAGCGCCACAACGCCGACATGGAGCAGGCGCGCCGTGAGCTGGGCGCGGCGGGCGAGGCGACCGAGCCGCTGCCGGCGATGACGCACGACGAGCTCGCGGTGTGCAGGGAGGGGGGGGGGGGAGAGGGGGGGGGCTGTGCGCGGCGCGCTCGGCCGCGCCGTGCTGGGCGCCTGTCCGCGCGCGTGCGCGCGAAGCAACGCGGCGCCCCCCCCCCCCCCGCTGCCCGGCCAGGCGCTGCCGCTGGTGGTCGACAAGGAGGCGCTGCGCCCCCCGGGGCCGCGGGGCGCGGGCGCGGAGCTGCGCCTGCCGCGCGGCTACGCCGACGGCGGATTCAACCGCGGCCACGTGCACGCCGACCTGGGCCTGGTCGTGGTCGCGCTCAAGTGGCCGATGTGCGTGCGTGCACGGTCCTCAAGCGGCCGTGGAGCCGCGCCGCAGCGCGCGCAGAGCCCCCACTGACCCCCGCCCGCCGCCGCGGCGCCGCAGGCCCGCCGACGCCATTGTTCCGGGCATGTCGCCGCAGCGCCCGTCCGGCCGCGCGGTGCCGCGCCCGGCGCCGTGTACCGCTGGCAGCTGCTGCGGCTGGCGGTCAAGTTCCAGGCGGCCTACAGGTCCGGCGGGGCGCGGCGCGTCACGGCGCGTGCCGCCACGCCGCGGGCGACCCCCGGCTGGCGTCCCAAGCCGCCCCTCCCGCGCTCGCGCCCCCGCAGGCGCACGCTGCGCGCGCGCTGGTGGGAGCTGGTGAACGCGGCGGAGGCGGCCGCCGTCGACGCGGCGCGCGCGGCGGAGGTGCGCGCGTGGCGGGAACAGGGCTCCGCGGTCAAGGTCAGCCTGGCGGGCGCTGTGGTGGACCCCGACACGCCCCTGCGCGGCAAGGCGCCGGCGCTCGCGGCCGCGTCGCCCGCGGCGGCGCGCCGCGCCGGCGGCGGCGCGACGCCCGGCAGCGCCGGCGCGCGGCGCACGCCGCCGTCGCGGCTGGCGCTCGCGCCCGCGGGCTGCGGGCCGGCGGAGCACGAGAGTGACGTCGACTCGCCGTCGCGCGTGGACTCGCCCACCAAGGCGCGCGCCGAGGCGGCCGCGGCGGCGGCGGCCGCGGCGGGCGGCGGCGGCTGGCCCCCGGCGCCGGCGCGCGGCCGCGCGGCGCCGCCGGCTCGCCCAGCCCCAAGGCGCCCAGCTCCAAGGCGGCGGGGCTGTCGCTGCGCGCCAGCCGCGCGTCGGCCGAGCCCGGCATCAGCCTGCGCAGCTCGACGCAGAGCCTCGCCGCCGCGCTGGCCGCGGAGGGCCGCGCGAGCCCCGCGCCCGAGGGCCGCGGCCGCGCCGGCACGCCCGGCAGCGCGGGCCTGGGCCTGCGCCCCGGCCGCGGCGGCACGCCCGGCGCGGCCAAGGCGCCGCCCGTCGGCGGTGACCGGCGCGCGGCCTCGCCGCCGCGGGCCGCCGCCGCCGCCGCCGGCAAGTCCATCAGCCTGCGCAAGCCGGCGTCGCACTGCTGAGCCTGCGTGTGCGTGGGCGGGGGCGGGGCGGCCGCGGGGGCGGCGGCGTGCGGCGTGCGGCGGCGTGCGGCGGCGCACCTGCCGGCGCGGGGACGAGGTGGGCGCGTTCAGGCGTCGTGTGGCCAGCCGCAAGCTGTAAGTTAAATGACAGAGATATCTGGAGGGGCTTGCCCGCGCGTGTGCCGACGCCACGGCCCCGCGCGCCGCCATAGCATCGGGTGCGGCGAGAGAGAAGCCACCAGGACCAAGCACACCGCAGCGGCACGCGCTAGAGGGCACGACCTCACCGCCCGCCGCGCACGCGCTAGGAGGCGGGGAGCGCAGGGCCCAGCCGACAGCACCAGGTGCGCGTGGGAGCGCCACGCCGGGCGGCGGGGGCGCCGCGCTGCGCCGCGCCGGCCGCGCCGAGGAGGCAGCCCCTCGCTCACGGGCCGCGGCGCCCGGGCCGCGTGGGCAGCGTCCCGGCACCGCACCGGGTCCCCCCAGCCATCCAGGGCGCGGGCGCCGCGGCCCGGCGCCCTGGGCGCCCGGCAGCGTGTTGGAGCCCCGAGCGCGCGCGCCGCCCGCCACGCCGCCCCGCTCCCGCTGCAGCGGCCTGACTCTGCGCCGTCCGCCTGCTGGCCCGCGCCCGGCGCAGGTGCACGCGGCGCAGCGCGGCTGCGGGCGCAGCAGGGAGCAGCATCGACCCCGCAAATGCACGGCGCGAGCGATCCGCAGCAGCACACATGGAGGCGGACGTGCAGGCGTCGCCGCCGCTTGGAGGCGGCGGCGCCGTGAGCGGCGGCGCCGGCGAGCGCGCGCCGCCTGCGGCGGCGGCGGCGCCGCCGGGCGCGTGCGCCGCCGCCCCCAAGCGGCGGCGCGAGGACGACGATGGCGGCGGCGGGGCGCCCGCGCGCGAGGCCAAGGCGCGCGCACTAGAGCCGGGCGGCATCCCGCCGCAGTGGGCGGCGGCGGCGCTCGCCGCGCTCGCGGGCGGCGGCGGGCCCGCCGCGTGCGCGGCGGCGGGCGGCGCGCCGCGCTCGCTCGCGTCGACGCAGACGGCGCTGGGCGACACGCCCGCGGGCTCCAGCGCCGGCGACGAGCGCCAGGCGGCGCGCGAGCCGGAGCCCGCGCCGCCGCCGGCGGGCGGGGCGCAGCAGCAGCAGCTGC
This sequence comes from Scenedesmus sp. PABB004, assembly GCA_014905635.1. Taxonomy (NCBI): domain Eukaryota; kingdom Viridiplantae; phylum Chlorophyta; class Chlorophyceae; order Sphaeropleales; family Scenedesmaceae; genus Scenedesmus; species Scenedesmus sp. PABB004. The sequence continues at coordinate 1,224,665 of JABVCE010000011.1, read as the reverse complement.
AGGCGGCGGCGGCCGCGGCGGCGGCGTCGGCGCAGCAGCAGCAGCGGCAGTGGTGGTGGTGGCAGCAGGCGGGGCTGGCGGCCGGCGACGGAGGCGCCGCCTTTGCGGCGGCTGCGCAGCACCAGCAGCAGCACCAGCAGCACCAGCACCAGCAGGCGGCGCAGAGCGCGCTGGCGGCGCACGCCGCCGCGGCGGCGGGCTCGCAGCAGCAGCGCAGCAGCCGCATGGTGTGGTGCCCCGCGCTGCACCTCCGCTTCATGCGCGCGGCGCTCGCGCTCGGCGTCGACACCGTCACGCCCAAGGCCCTGCTGCAGGCGCTGGACGAGCCGTGGCTGTCGCGTGAGAACGTGGCGAGCCACCTGCAAAAGTACCGCCTGCTGCTGCGCAAGCTCGCGGGCGTCGGCCCGACCGACGCGCTGCCGGGCGGCGCGCGGCTGCTGGAGCTGCAGGAGCTGGCGATCGCGCAGCACGTGCAGCGCAGCGGCGAGGTGCGGGGCGCGCGGCTGCGGGCGCGCGCGCGTGCGGCTGCCGGCGTGCTCGCGCGGCGCCGCCTCGGGGCCCGCCCTGCTGACGCGTGCGCTGCCACCGCCGACCACCGCAGGCGTTGAAGCAGGGGCCGCACGCGCCGACGCACGACGCCCAGGCCCAGGCGCAGGCGCAGGCGCAGCAGCAGCTGGCGTGCGCCCAACAGCTGGCGGCGGCGCAGCAGCAGGCGGCCGCGGCGGCGCAGCTGGCAGCGCACGCCCAGCAGGCACAGCAGGTGCAGCAGCAGGCGAGCTGGCTGGTGCTGCTGCAGCAGCAGCGGCTGCTGCAGCAGCAGGCGCAGCAGCAGGCGCAGCAGCAGCAGGACGCGCTCCTGGGCGCGCTCAACCCGGCGGCGCAGCTGCTGGGCCTCGCGCGGCAGCCGCCGGCGCCCGCGCCGGCGGCGGGGGCCGACCTCGTAAACATCGTGGCGCTGGCGCGCCTGCTGCAGCCGGGCGCGCTGCCGCTGGCCGGTCTGGCGAGCGGCAGCGGGAGTGGCAGCAACAGCTGCTCCGCGCCGCGCGCGGCGGCGGGCGGCGGGCAGCAGCAGCACCACCACCACCACCGGCACGCGCAGCACCACCACCACCACGCGGCGCAGGACCGCGAGTGCAGCAGCGGCGGCAGCAGCACCGGCGCGCTGCCCAGCGGCGCGCTCGCAGCGGCGACGGTGGGCAGCGGCGGCGGCTCGGCGTTCAGCCCCGTCGTGCCCGCGGCTGCGCCGGCGTGGGACCCCTCCGCCTCGACCGCCACGCTCCACTGGCTGTCGGTGCTCGCCGACCTGCAGCGCGCCCCGGCGCCCCTGGCGGGGCTGCCCGGGCTGGGCGCGGCGCCCGCGCCCGGCGGCGAACTGCTGGCGCAGGCGCTGCCCTTCCTCGCGGCGCTGGGCGCCCAGGCGGCGCCGCCGGGCGCCGACGCCCCGCTGCCCGGCGCGTGGGCAGAGGTGCAGGACCAGAGCAGCAGGCAGGCGGAGCGTTCCGGCACCGCCGCCGGCTCGGGCGGCGCCGCCGGCGGTAGCAGCGACGGCAGCCCCTGCGCCGCCGCCGGCGGCACCGCGCTGCAGGAGCAGGACCAGGGAATGGCACAGCAGGGCGCGCCAGCGCCCGGCTGCGGCGAGCAGGCTGGCCAGGCCGACGGCGGCAGCCAGCCGGACAGCGGCGAGCGCACAGAGCCGGCCGCCACCCCCGCGCCCGCCACGGCCCCTCCGGCCGTTGACGTGGCGGCGGCGGCGGCGGCGGCGGCGGCCCTCAGCGGCACGGGCGGCTGGCTGGGCGCGCTCGCGGCGGGCCCGGCGCCGGCGCCCCCGGGGCGCCGGCGCTGCAGCTCGGCGGCCTCGCCGCCATCGCCAGCGCTTACCAGCAGATGGCCACGGCCGCGGCGTCCACGGCGCAGCAGCTGCAGCAGCTCCAGCAGCTGCGCCAGCTCGCGGCGCAGCACGAGCAGGCGGCGCAGCCGCAGGCGCAGGCCGTGCACGCTGTGCAGCAGGCGCAGGCCGCGCAGGCCGCGCAGGCGCAGGCGGCGCAGCTGCTGGCGCTGATGCTGCCCGGCGGGGGTGCGTTCCAGCACATGGGCTGAGCTTGTGAGTCGAGAGTGAGCCTTGCCCCCGCGCCGACGCCACCTTGGCGGGGCGTCAGCGGTTGGGGCGCCGTCGGTTTGTTTGCCGTGTCGTCTGCTGTGGTGGCCTTGGTGATATCACCAGCGGCGGTGGGATGGGCCACGGTCGAGTGAGAAACCGAGGCGTGCCGCCGCGTGGCGCGGCGGGGCGGCGGCGCCCCGCTGCCGCCGCGCGGCGGGCGCGTGCAGGCGCACCGGTGGGGCTGGCCGCGGCCGTCGCCCGCGGCCAGCCCCGTGTCGGGGCTTGGGTTCTGTGCTGCTGTGTTGTGTCGTGGTCGGTCGGTCCTGCGCGGCGGCGGCAGCCAAAGCTGAGTCGAGTCGTGGAGCAGGGGAGGGTCCCGAGAGGCTGGCGACGTTCGAACGTCGCCGTCGCCCGTGTGGCCGTCCCAACCTGGTGGGGCAGCCGTTTTGTGTGTTGTCGGCCGGGCGTGCCGCGCTGAGCCGGCCACGCCCCCGCCCGCGCCTGTCGCGCGCGGCGGGAACGCATGGGAGCCGCGGTCGTGCGAGCGGCGCAGAACCCGGTCTGTCTGACTGACTGCGTGCCGCGGGCGCTGCCCGCCGGGCACCGTGTTGTTGTGACGCGTGTGGCGAGGGTCGGCGGGGGCGACGGGGGCGGCGCCGCGCACGCGCTGCGGCGCGACGCGCGCGGCGCGCGCCCCCAGCGGCGGTGCGGTGCGGCGAGGTGTGAGGTGTGGTGAGCGGGGGCGAGCGGGGGTCAGCACTGCACTTGACGTGTGCGGGCGCCGTCGTAGGCGCCGTCGCGCCGAGGGGGGGGGGGGGTGTGGCGCAGCGCTGCGGAGAGCCGTCGTCGTCGTCGTCGTCGTCGCGTGTTGCCGGGTCCCTCCGGCCGTGGTGGTCTCATCAGAGGTCGCAGGACTGCTTCGCATCATCACGTTGACGTCCGTCTGGTGTTGTGCAACGGGGCCGGAGAGCTGGCGCAGAGCTGGCAGCGCACTCGTGCGTGTGGGCATGGCAGTTAACCGCCCTGTGCACTCCCGCAGCGGCGTGCGTCATGGCGCCGCTGCGCCCCCGTCGCCCGCCGCCGCCTCGCTCGCTGCCGCGCCGCCGCCCGCCGCGCCGGCCGCCGCCGCCTCGGCTGCTGCCGCCTCGGCCGCCGCCTCGGCCGCGTGCTGCGCCTCCAGCTCGCGCGCAAACGCGTCCAGCCGCGCCGCCTCCTCCTCCGCAGACTCCTTCTTCTCGGCCTTGGCCTGCGGCGGCGGCGGCGGCGGCGGCGGGGCCGGCACGGCGGTCGGCGCGGCGCTCGCGGCCGGGCAACGGGCGCGGCGCGCGCCCTGCCCAGGGGGCGGCGCCCGCAGGCGAGAGGAGCGCGTGTCGGCGCCGCGCCGGCCGCCGCGCCGCGCGCCGCCCGGGTCGCGCACGTGGAACGAGGTCACGCCGTCCCACATCGCCGCCTGCAGCTGGTGCCCGCCAAACCAGCGGCCCTGCATGCGCGCGAGGCACGTCGCCGCGGGCTCCTCCTGCGCGAAGCGCACCGTCACGACGCCCTCGGGGTGGGACGCAAACACGCGCACCTGGGCGCGGCGCGGCGTCGGCGGGCGGGCGGCGGCGGCGGGTGGTGGTCGCGCGCCCGGGCCGCCGCGGCGCGGCGCGGCGCGGCGGCCGGCTGCCCACCTTCTCCACCTTGCCCAGCTTGGCGCACTCAGCGGTCACGTCCTTTTCGAGCTCGGCGCCAAAGCCCGGCCCGCCCGCGTCGGCCTCGGCGGGCGTGAACATGCCCTTGATCACCACAGTGACCTGCGCGGCGGCACCGGCGGCACCAGCGGGCGCTCGGGCGGCGGGCGTGCGCTTGCCGCTCGCCGCGCGCGCGGGCCGTCGGCGGCGGCGGCGCAGCGGCGCAGCACGCGCGCGGCGCGCCTTCTCCGGCGGCAGCGCGTCGTCAAAGCCGCCCCAGCCCAGCTTGCGCTCGAGCTTCTCCAGCTGCGTGAACGGCCGCTTCTTCTTGTCGCCGCGGCCGCCGCCGCGGCCGCCGCGGCCGCCGCCGCCGCGGCCGCCGCCGCCGCCCTTGCCGCCCTTGCCGCCGCCCTTGCCGCCGCCCTTGCCGCCGCTGCCGCCCTTGGCGCCCGCGGCGGCGTCGCCGGCGGCGCCGCCCTTTTTGTCTTTGAACGCGTCGCCCTTCATCTCAAACCGCGCCTCCGACACGGCCAGCGGCGGCCCGCCGACGCGCAGCGGCGTGCCGTCCAGGATCTGCACCGCCAGCGGCACCGAGGGGGCCTTGAGGTACGTGACCAGGCCGTCGCCCTTGAGCAGCCCACTGTCCTTGTGCCTGCGCGGGCGCACGGCGGCACGCGGCGCTCGGCGCGGCGCGGCGCACACTCTCTGCCGCTCCCTCGCTCTCTCTCGCGCGCGTGCGCGCCCTCGGACGCCGCGCGCGCCGCCCGCGGCGGGCCCCTGCGGCGCGGCAGGGCCTGCGCTGTGCGCCCCCCCCCCCCCTGCGCCGAGCGCACGCGGCGCACCGGTAGAGCTTGACGCGCGGCTGCCCCGCGTCGTCGAGCTTGACGATGCCGCACTTTGCAAAGAAGCCGGCCACCTCGTCCACGTCGGTGTCGCCCGGCAGGCCCGACACGTACACGCTCGTCGTGGCCTGCCGCGTCGCGCCGCCGAGCCGCAGGCGGCGGCGGCGCGCGGGGGTCGCCCGTGAGCACGGGCGGCCGTGGACGGGACGGGGCGCCTCCGGGCGGGCGCGCCCTGCCGGTGCCAGCGCCGCCCGCGCCCCACCTTGAGCTCAAACCAGCCGGGCTTCTGCTCGCCCTCCTCCTGCTGCGCGCCGTCGGCGCCGGCTGCAGCGCCTGCTGCAGCGGCCTCGCCGCCGGGCGCTTCGCCGCCCTTGGCCCGCTTGCCGCGCGGCCCCGCCTCGCCGTCGGCGCCGCGCTGCGCGGCGGCGCGGCGGCGGCGGCCGCGTTCGGGCGGGCATCACGTGCGCGCCGCGCGCGCGCCACCGCCGCCGCCGCCGCCACCGCCGCGCCGCACCTTGCTGCCGCCGCCGCCGCCGCCGTCGCCGCCGCCGCCGGCGGCCTCCGCCGCCGCGGCCGCGGCCTCCTCGGCCGCGCGCGCCGCGGCGAGTGTGGGTATGACCTCCTCCTCAGCCACAAACGTCATCGCCTCAACGTCGTACGCCGCCGCGCCCGCCGCCGCGCCGGCGGCCGCGTCGGCGTCGGCCTCGGCCGCGGGGACGTACTTGCGCAGCACGCGGTGCCACTTGTAGGTCGTGCCGTCGTCGTCTTCAAACTCTAGCTCCTCGGGCGTGCCCGCGCGCTCGGGCTCGCCGCCGCCCGGCGCCGCGTCGGCGCCGCCGCCCGCCTCGACCGCCGCGATCTGGGACCGGAACGCGTCGAGCGGGTCGGACGCCTTGGCGCTCAGCACGGCGGGGTGGTGCGGGTGCGCGGGGGGCGCGCCGCCGGCGCCGCTGCGGGCGGCGGAGCGCAGCGAGCGGCGGGCGCGGGGCTGTCAGCGAGGCCCCAGCGGGCGTCAGGCATGGACCGCCTGCTGCAGGAGGGCTGGCGGGTGCCGGCTCTGCGGGGCCGCGGCGGGGCGCCGGTCGCGCGCACCCGCCGGCAGCGGCGCTCGGCGCTGCTCGCCGCGCCGCCAGCACGCCGGCGAGCGCCGGCACGTCCTGCAGCTTATCCCAGGTCGGCTGTCCCTGCCTCCAGAACACCTGCGCCTCGCCGAGCAGTCCAGCGGCCGCGTAGCCTGCGGCAGCGGCGGCGGCAGCAGCGGCGGCGCACGTTCGGGCCCGCGCCGCCGCGCGAGGCCCCGCGCCCCGTCAGCGGCGCCGCACTCGTGAGGTCCGCGACGCTGTACGGCCCCACGGCATTGCGGTCTGCGCCCAGCGTGTACCAGACGCGCTCGTCGTCGGTCTCGCTCATCCCGGCTGTCGGGAGTGCGCGTGCGCGCGCGAGAGTGTCGGGGACAACTGTGCGGGTGCCGGCGGGGCCGTGGATCGCTGCAGAACCGGCGGCGGCTCGACTCGCAGACCGTTCAGCTGCCGCGCCGCCGCGGCGCAGCGCGCAGCAGCGCGCGCGCCGCCGCCTTGCTCAGGCGGGGGCGGGCGCTTGCCCTCGCTCTCGCTCTGGCTCTCGATCTCGTGCGGGCCCGCTGCCGGCTTGCCGCTGCTGCGCCGCCGCCATCGCAGGCCACGCCGCGAACGCCGCGTGCACGAGCTGCGGCTGCGACGCCGGCGGCCGCGGCATCGGCGGCGGCGGCGGCTGCTCCGGCTGCGCCGGCGGCTCCGGCGTCTGCGGCGCCTCCGGCGTCGCCTGCTGCTGCGCCTGCACCAGCTCCGGCTCTAGGCCCTCGCGCAGGCGCAGCACGCGGCCGCCGTCCTGCGTGATCTCGAGCACCTGCACGTCGCCGTTGCCGCAGCCGCGCGACAGCCCCACGTCCACGCGCAGCACGCGGCCGCCGCACGCGCCGTTGATGCCGCGATCCTGGATCGTGTGCCCCACCTGCGCGCGGCGCGGAGCGCTGAGGCTGGCGCGCGCGCGCGTGCGCGCGAGGAGAGCCCAGCGCTTGCGGCACGCCGCCAGCTGCGCCGCGCCCCGGGCGCCCGCCCCCGCCCGGCTCACCACCATGCGCTTTGCGCCCGGCAGCGCCTCCAGCACCTGCTGCAGCTTGTCGCAGTCGCACCGCGCCTCGTCACGCGCCGAGTAGTCCCTGCGCGGCGGCACGCGTGGGCGGGCGGGCGCGCGGCGGCCCCGCGCCGCCGGCGGGCGGCCAGGCCCCCTGCGCGCGCGCGCGCGCGCGCCCGCCGCTGCGCTGCGCGCACCGCGCCCACACGACCGCGTCGGCGCCGCGCAGGAACGGCGGCGGCGCCGCGCGCTTGCCGCCGCCGCCGCCGCCGGCGCCGTCGCCGCCGAGCATCCACTCGCGCGTCTGCGCGTTGATCGCGGCCAGCCCGTATTCGACGTGCGCCGGCAGCACGCCGCCGTGCACAAAGAGCGTGCTGCCGACCTGCAGCACCACGGGGTGCCCCGCAAAGAAGCGCCGCGTGAGGGGCCCGCCTGCGCGGACGCAGACGCGGCGGTGTGGGTGTGGGTGCGGGCGTGGGCCGTGCGCCGCGTGGCGCCTCCCTCCGCCTCCCACGCCGCCCGCCCCCCTCGGTCGGCAGCGCAGCCGCGCCCCCGCGCCCCCGCGCCCCGCCGCCCGCGCGCACCTGGGCGCAGCGCCGCGTCGCGCATCGGGTTGAACTGCCGCGCGCCGCGCCCCACCGACACCGTCGCCGGCGCGTCCGCCGCGCTCGCCGCGTCGATCGGCGCGCCCGCCGCGGCCGCGTCCGCCGCCGCGGACGGGCACGCCGCGCACGTGTCGCGCAGGCGCTGCCCGAGCGCGCGCCAGCGCCGCCACGCCGCCATCTCCAGGTCGGCGCCTGCGCGCCGCGCCGGCCGGCGCTCGCGCGCCTGCTCGCGCCGCGCCGCGCCGCCTGCCGTGCCGCGCCGCCCGCCCGCCGCGCCGCCCCTCTCCGCCGCGCCGCCTGCCGCGCCGCGCCTGCCCCCTGCCCCTGGCGCCGGCCGGCCGCACCCGCGGTCGCGTAGCGGAAGTTCCCGCCCACATTCATGGTCTCGTGGTTGCCGTTGAGCACGTGCAGCGCGCCGCCCGCGGCCGACGCCTGGCGCTGGAGGCGCTCCAGGAGGTACAGGAGCTTGATCTCCTGGTCGCCGCGGTCCAGGATGTCGCCGACCTGCGCGCGAGGGAGGGAGGGAGGGAGGCGAGGCCCGCGGGAGCGCGAGCGGCGGCAGACCGTGAGCCGGCGGCGGCGCGGGGGCTGGGCTGCGTGCGCCGCGCGGGACAGGGGGCCAGGGGGGGGGGGGCTCTCCCGAGGGCGCGAGGAAGCACAGCGGGGGAGCGCGGCGGCGGCGCGCACCTGCACGCACACCGCGTCGCCGCCGCTCCACGCGCCGCGCTCGTCGACGAGGCCGGCGAGCCGGAACGCGCGCAGCGCCTTCTCCAGGTCGCCGTGCAGGTCGCCGATCGCGACCAGGCGCTTGGCCGGCGGCAGCCGCAGCGGCGGCAGCTCCGGCGGCTGCGCGCGGGCGGCACGGCGCGGCGCGGAGGCGCGCGTCGGCCCCGCGGCCGCTCCGCGCGCGCGGCGGGCGGCCTCACGCGCCGCCCGCGCGGCCCCCGGCGACCTGCCGCCGCCGGCGGCGGCGTGGCGCGGGCGCCGCACTTCGGGCGCGGGCGGCGCGGCGCAGGACCGGAGGTACGCGCTGTCGACGACGTGCTCCACGAACGCTCCCCACATCTGCGCCGCGGCGGCGGACGTCAGGGGCGTGGCGGACACGGCAGCGCGGTGGGCGCGGCGGCGGCGCGCGCCTGGGGGAACTCGGCGGCGCAGAAGCCGGCAGCGGCGCCGCGCGTCGCCGCCGCGTCGTCCGCCGCGGCGCCGGGCAGCCAGGCGCCCAGCAGCGACTGCAGGCGGTACATGGTCACCGGCGCCGATCAGGGGGGCCACGCGGGGGCGCCCCCGCGGCGCGGGCTGCGGAGACCCGCCCAGGTGCTGCCGCGCGGTGGCTGCGGGCGCTGAGTGTGCGGCGTCGCTGGGCGTGCGTGGCGAGCGTCGCGCACCTCGCCGTCTCGAGGCCCTGTCGCGGCGCGGCGGGGGCCACGCTCGCAGCAGCAGCTTGGCTAAACCGCGATGGCCGAGCGCCCGCCAAGGCGCCCGCGCTTGCCGCGCCCTGCCCTTTGGCGCGCCGTTGTCTGGACCGCGCAACCGGCAAGATGGTCAAGTTCCTGAAGGTCCGCGCGCCCGCGGGCGGCGCGGCCTCGCCTGCGGCGGCTCGCCCGCGCGCGCCCGCCTCAGCCCCCAGCCGCCCGCCCCCCGCAGCCCGGCAAGGTGGTGATCCTGCTCACGGGCAGGTATGCCGGCAAGAAGGCCGTGATCGTGAAGAACCACGATGATGGCACCAACGCGCGGGGCTACGGCCACGCCCTGGTCTGCGGCCTGTCCAAGGAGCCGCGCAAGGTGCGCCCCGCGCCGCCGCGCCGCGCGCCGGGCGGGCGGGCGGGCCGGCGCGCGCGCCGCGCGGGCGGCCGCCGCCGGCAGCAGCAGCGGCGTGCGACGGCGTGCGGCGGCAGCGAGCGGCGACGGCGTCCAGCGGCCTGGGTCCGCGCCATGAGCAGCGTCCGAGCGCTGCGGGCTGGCGCGGCCTGCGGTTGCAGCGGCGGCAGCACCGGCGGCGGCAGCGGCGGGCGGCGCGCGAGCGCGGCGGCAGCGGCCGGCGTCGGGGCGCGGCGGCGGCGCCCCGCGGCAGCGGCCAGCGCCGGAGCGGCAGCAGCGGGAGTGGCGGGAGCAGCAGCGGCGGCAGCGGCAGCAGCGGGAGCGGCGGGAGCAGCAGCTGCGGCTGCAGCGGCGGCGGCAGCGCCGGGAGCGGTGGTGGCCGGGGCAGCGGCGGCGTGCACGCCACGCCACGCACCGCACCGCACGCTCACCCCCGCCGTGCCGCGCCCGCGCCGCCGCAGGTGACCAAGCGCAGCAGCGCCAAGGTCCAGGCGCGCCGCAGCAGCGTCAAGACCTTCATCAAGGTGCGCCCCGCCCGCCCGCAAGCCCGCCTGTCGCCGGGGCCGCCGCCGGGGCCGCCGCCGCGACGTCGCCGCCGCAGCCGCGCCAGCGCGCCGCGCCCAGCTCTTGAGCAGGCGGCCCCGGGGGCTCGCGCCGCGCTCGCACGGCGCCGCGCCGCGCCGCCCGCACCGCCGCCGCGCCCACGCCCCTCCCCCCCCCCCCCCCCACACACACGCGCACGCTCACGCCCAGGTGGTCAACTACAACCACCTGATGCCCACGCGCTACACGCTCGACGTCGAGCTGAAGGGCCTCGTCACGCCCGAGGCGGTCGACAACGCGAGCAAGAAGGTCGACGCCAACAAGGTGCGCCCGCCCCCGCCCGCGCAGCCGCCCGCGCAGCCGCCCGCGCAGCCGCCCGCGCAGCCGCCTGCACAGCCGCCCGCGCGACGCGCCCCGCGCCGCGCGCGCTCCGCTCACGGGGCCGTCTCCGCGCCCCCGCCCCGGCGCGTCGCCCGTCCGTTGCCGCGCCTGCGCAGGAGGCCAAGAAGCTGTTTGAGGAGAAGTTCAAGTCCGGCAAGAACCGCTGGTTCTTCTCCAAGCTGCGGTTCTGAGACCCCGCACGCACGCGCGCGCGCGGCGGCGCGCGCCGGCGCAGCAGCCGTTGCGCGGCGACGCGCGGCCGCGCGCGCGCCGCGACGCGGGGAGCAGCAGCAGCGCGGGGGGCTTGGGCGGTGGGCGGAGCAGCTGGTTCCGGCGGGGCGCGGACGGGCGTGCGCGCGCCGCAGCAGCCGCGCACTGCGGCGCGGCGCTGCCGGGTAACACGGCCCCGCCTCTCGACCGACCACCCCATCCGGCCGGGCAGCGCTGTGCGCCCACTGTCATGCGCACGCACGCGCACGCCAGTGGGAGAGAGGGAGGGCAGTAGCGGGGGCGCCGCTGCTCCCGCACGACGCCCCCGCCCCAGCTGAGGCTGCGGCGGGCCACAGCCCAGTCGGAAGCACCGAGCACCACTCGGTTACCCCCGCCCGCTCCGCACCAGGCGCGCTCGCACCGCGCGCCGCCAGGCAGCCAGCGCGCAGGCCCGACGGGCGCCGAGAGCGGCTGCGCGCGCCGCCGCGCGCTGCCGCGCCGCGCCCTCGAGAGCGCCGCGCAGCTACGAGCGCAGCGGCGGGCTGATGAGGATGACTGTGTCGCCGCGCACAAAGAGGAACGGGATGCTGCGCTTCTGGGTCTGCGCGCGGCGCGGCGGGGCGCGCGCGGGCGGGGCGCGTGGGGCGGCTGCGCGCCCGGCGCCGCTCTTGCCGCCGCGCCTCTCGCGCTCGCGCCGCCCCGACCACTCGCCCACACACCACACACCCACACGCCCACACACGCCCGCCCATGCGCCCACACACACGCGCCGGGCGCACCTTTATGATCTCTTCGTACGTCTCGTCATCAATCTCCACGCTCGTGATCGTCTCCTCCACCTCGCCGAGCACCATGTTGAGGTGCTGGTCGTACGCCTGGCCGCCGCGGCGGCGGGCAGCGGGCGCGCGGCGTGGGCGGGCGCATTGCGACGGGCGCGCGGTGCGGCGGCGCGGTGGCGCGGCGCGGCGCGGCGGGGCGGCGCGGCGGCGCCGCACGTGGAGGCGGCCGCGGAGCTCGCGCTCGCCGCGGCACTTGACGTAGATGCGCTCGTCGAGCGAGAGCTTGATCAGGTCGAGCGGCTCCTTCACCGTCGCGTCCTCCTCGCCGCCCATCGCGGCGCCGGGGGCCTCGCCGGCGCGCTGCGGGCTGCGCCCCTCGGGCCGGCGCCGCCGCGCCTGCCGCCGCGCGGCGCTGGGACGCCGCCGCGCGTGCTGCGGGGGCCGGGTGCGGCGCCGGAGCGAGGGGCTGCCGGGATCGGGGCGCGCCGGCTCGCGGCTGGGGGTGTGCCGGCGGCGGCGGGCGGTCGGCAGCGGCGCGTGATGGCAGCGGCGGCGCGGCGCGGTGGCGGGGCGCTGGGTCTGGCCTTGACTGCGCGGCCGGGCGGGGCGGCGGCGGGGTCTCCAGCTGAATAGCGGGGCACCGGAGGGCCGCCGCTGGCCGCGCGGGCTCAGGGAAGTCGAGGCTTGTGACGGGCCGCCGACGCCAGGTCCCGCAGGGCAGTGATCACGCGTCGTCGTGCGTCTCGTTGCGTCTGAAAGGCCAGCGCCGGAGCAGGGAGGAGCTTTTGGAGCTGCTGCTGCTGCTGCCCTCGCCTTGCGCGCAGCGAGCAGCATGTGAGCCCGGCGGCGACGCGCACGCGCCCGAGCCGCACAATCGCGGGCGCCGGCGCGCGCGCTGGCGGCGAGGCCGCGCGGCCAGCAGCAGCAGCGCGTTGGAGGGCGCCCGCCCGGGCAGCCCAGGGCCTGCGCCGCGCCGGGGCGGGCTCTCACGAGCGCGATCGACCGCCCACGACGCAACCCGCAGGGTGGAGTACACCGAGGACGACCCCAAGCCCCAGGTGGGCGCCGGCCGAGATCGACGCCACGCCCGCCCGCCCGCCCGCCCCCGCCCGCTGGGGCGCGGTGCCGCGGCGCCGTGCCTGGCTGGCGGCGCGGCCGGCAGGCGGGCGCAGCTGGCCGCCGCCGGCGCTGAGCGCATGCCGCCGCCCGCCCGCCCGCCGCCGCCGGCGCGGCCGCGTCGCCGCAGCTGGAGGACGAGTGCAAGGTGGACTGCCTCAAGGAGTGGCACAACTACCAGGTGCGCGGCTGACAGCGGCGGCGGCAGCAGCTGCGCTCGCGGCGCGGGCGCCCGGGGGCCCCGCATGCGACGCCGCACGCTGCCGTCCCCGCCGCAGGAGTGCGCTAAGCGCATCGAGAGCTCCGACCACGACGACGCGCACTGCACGGGCTGGGCGTTTGACTACTGGAAGTGTGTAGACAAATGCGTGAGTGGCGGCGGCGTGCAGCGGGGGCGCGTGCAGCCAACCTCGGCCGCGGCGCGGCAGCGCTGCCTGCGGCGCGGCGGGCGGCGGCCCGTGCGGGCGCCCCGCTGCTGCTGCCGCCGCCGGGCCCGACCGCGCCGCCCCGGCCGCCGCGCCGCGCGCAGGTCGCGCCGAAGCTGTTCAAGCTGCTCAAGTGAGCAGCGGCGGCGCGGCGCGGGGCGGCCGGGCGCGCGGCGCGCAGCGGCGCGCCGCAGCGCCCGGCCGCTAGGGAGGGGCACGGCCGTGCGTGCGTGCGGGGCCGGCGGCCCACCACCCAGGCTAGCTGGGTGGGCGGCGCGGGGCTCGTGCCCCGCGTGATTCGGTCGGGACGGCGCCGGCAGCGCGGCTCAGCAGCCGCGCGGGGCGGCGGCGGGCAACCGGGCGGGCGGGCGGCCGGGGCACGTGGGCGGGGGCTTGGCGGGCGGGGCGGCGGGACGGCGGGCGGCGCGGGACCGGAGTAAGCCACCACCAACGGCGAACGCCGTCGCGCCGGGCGGCGGCCGGCCGCGGCGCGCCGAGCTACTTTACAACGCCCGACGCAGCGCTCGCACGCACGCCCCGCCGCCTGGCTGCCCAGCCCCCGCGCGGCCGCGCAGCCCCCCGCCCCCACGCGCGCCGATCACCGCAGCGTGTACACGCCGCCGCCGCCGCCGCCGCCGCTGCCGGGCGGCCCCGGCCCCAGCGGCGGCAGCTCGCCCACGTCGGCGAGCGGCGCGGGGAGGGGCTGGAAGAAGTTCAGCTCCTCGTCGCTGAGCGCCGCGTAGCGCCCCGCGCCGCCGAGCCCGCCGCCGCCGCCGAGCCCCCCGCGCCGCCGCCGCGGCCGAGGCACGCCGCGAGCCGGTCGCCGACGAGGCCCGCGACGCTCAGCACGACGCCCTTGACCGCCGACGCCGCGTCGTCGGCCTGGGCGCGCGCGCTCGGCGACGCCACGAACTGGTACCACGCGCCCAGGCCGCCGCCGAGCACCGCGAGCAGCACGAGGCACACAAACACCCCGCCCGCGCCGCCGCCGCCGCCGCCGCCGCCGCGGCCGCCGCTCGCGCCGCCGCCGCCGGCGTGCGGCTGCGGCGCGGGCCGCGCGCCGGGCGCACCGCGCCCTTGCCGTCGGTGTCGGGTATGATCGCGCCGAGCCCGGTGCAGACGTCGCCGTGCACGAGGCGCTTGCCGCTCGCCGACACGTGGTAGGCCCCGCCGTCGATCGTGGGGCAGCCGCTCAGCTTCTCCTGCGCCCGACGGCGCGCGGACGCGGCGGCGGACGCGGACGCGGACGCGGACGCGGTGGCGCGTGAGCGCGAGATATCATATTGATCGCTTGCCGAGCGGCGGCGGCGGCCTGGCGCGGCGCGGCGCGGCGCGGCTTGGCGCGGCGCACCGGCGGCAGCGGCGTGCAGGCGCCGTCGGGCGACGGGACGAAGCCGTAGTCGCACTCCACGTCGCCCGGCGTGCAGCCGCAGGTCGTGTTGGCCGGCGGCGGGCGCGCGTACGCGCCGCCCTGCAGGCACACCGCGTCCTGCTTGCGCCGCGTGAACATGCGCTGCGCGCCTGCGGCGGCGCGGCCGGACGTCGGCGGGGTTGAGTGCTCAGCAGCCGCCGCGCGGGCGCGGGCGCGGGCGCGGGGTGCGCGGGCGTGCGCGCGTGCGCCGCCGCACCGAGAAGGCAGCGCGGCGTGTGGTCGTCGGCCGGCAGCGTCCACTGCTCGTAGTCGGCCGCGCCGCACGGCGGCATCTTGTCACCCATGACCTGCGGCGGCGGCGGCGGCGGCGGCGGCGGCGGCGGCGGCGGCACGGCGGCGGCGCAGGCGGGCGGGCCGGGGGTCGGGGCGAGGGCCGGGGCGAGGGCGGCTGGCTGGCCTCAACACAGCGGCCCATCCGCGCGCGCGCGTGCGCGTGTGTGCGCGGCTGCGCGCCTGTGAGACGTCGAGGGCGTAGACCATACCCTGTATGCCGGCGCGCGTGTCGCTCGCGTCGTACGCGCACTTGGGGTGCGCGCTCCTGCGGCACGCCTTGCCGTGCAGCAGCACCTTGGGGCGCTGGCCGTCGGGCTCGATGCTGCGCGCGCGCGCGGCGGCGGGCGGCGGCGGGCGGCGGCGGGCGGCGGCGGCGACGGGCGGCGTGGAGGCGCGCGCGGGGCGCGGGGCCGTGCGCGGGGCGCGGGGCCGTGCGCGCGCGGGCGCGGGGCCGTGCGCGCGCGGGGCGCGGGGCCGTGCGCGCGCGGGCGCGGCGCCGCGGCGGCGGCGCACCGGATGTTTTCCACGTACAGGGCAACGTCCAGCGGCACGCTGCGCCAGCAGCGCCCGTAGTCGTAGCTGAACCGCACCTGGCACACCCACGGCGCGGCGCGGCGCGGCGCGGCGCGGGGGGACCGTCGGCCGCGCAGCGGGGGCCGCCGCCGGCAGCGCTGCGCCGGGCCGCCGCTCGCGGGCGCTGCTGGCCCCAGCCGCCGGCGGCGCCACGCCGCGCCCGGCCGCCACATCAGCGCCGCGCCGCCGCGCGCGCACCTCGTCTGCGGGGCCGCTGAGCTCGTGCCGCGCCATGACCACGAGGCCGCCCCAGTCGGCGTACTCATAGATCATCGTGCCCTCAGCGATGTCAGACCAGGTGAAGCCGCCGTCAAACGAGAGCCACGTGCACAGCCTGCGCCGCGGGTGCGGGTGCGGCGGGTGCGGCGGCGGGCAGGGTGACGGGAGAGGGGCAGGTCGGCCGCGGGAGGCGCCGCGGGGGCGCGCCAGGCGTGCGAGCGCGGGTGGCGGGCCGGGCCGGGCCCGGCCGGGGGCGGCGGGCGGCAGGCGGCCGCCGCCGCGGCGGGCGCGGCGCTGGCGCTGGCGCCGCCGCGGCGCTGGCGCTGGCCGCTGGCGCGCGTGGCGGTCACCCGTCGTTGTCGTCGAGGCCGACGCCCTCGCCGCCGACGTTGCCGCTGCCGACGAGCAGCCCCGGCGCGCTGGGGCTGGAGTAGACGCTGGGGAACTGGATGGCCCCGAAGAACCAGCTCGACGCGCCTGGGTGCGAGGAGCGGGCAGCGCGGCGGCGGCGCGGGGCCGGGCGGCGGCGGCACGTGGGCGGGCGGGCGGGTGCAGAGGACGGCGCGGACGGGAGGGGAGGGGAGGGAGAGAGGGGCGCGAGGGGCGCGAGGGGCGCGGCGCGCGGCGCCGCTGGCGCGCCGCCGCCGCACCGTGCAGGTGCAGGCTGCATTCCTTGGCGCCGCCGCAGCGGTCGCACTTTTGGAAGTTGAAGCGCAACGGTGCGCGGATCGGCTGCCACGCGCCGCCGCCGTTGTAGGTGATCTGCGTCGCCACGCTGGGCTTGGCCTTCATGCCGCCGCCGCGCCACCCATGCCGCCGCCGC
The DNA here is from genome assembly GCA_014905635.1 of Scenedesmus sp. PABB004. NCBI lineage: Eukaryota > Viridiplantae > Chlorophyta > Chlorophyceae > Sphaeropleales > Scenedesmaceae > Scenedesmus > Scenedesmus sp. PABB004. The sequence continues at coordinate 1,208,743 of JABVCE010000011.1, read as the reverse complement.
CCATGCCGCCGCCGCCGCCGCCCATCATCGAGGTGAGCTGGTTGGCGATGAACACACCCTGCGCCAGGCGAGGGGGGAGGGGGAGGGAGGGAGGTGAGAGACGGCCGGCGGCGCGGCGGAGGGCGCGGCGGAGGGCGCGTGCGCACGCGCGCGCGTGGGCGGGCGCGTGGGCGGGCGCGGGCACAGGGACGCGGGGCCGGCGGGGGGCGCACCGGGACGCCGTCGACGCGCAGGAAGTCGGTGGAGCCGCTGAGCACGTCCTGCTTGTAAATGCTGCTCAGGCTGAGGCTGAACAGCGCGTGGTGCGGGCCGGCGGTGTACGCGGAGCTCGCCTGCGCGTGCACGCGGCGCGGCGCGTCAACGCGGCGCGTTGCGTGGCGCGTCACGCCGCGCCCCGCCCCGGCGCGCCGCCGGTCCACGCCCTCCCCCGCCGCGCCCCGCCGGCGGCGGCCCGGCCGTCCCCTCCCCGGTCCCCCGCCCGCCCGGCCCCGCCCCCGCGCGCGGCGCGCGGCGCGCGCCTGCATGCTGCCCATGTGTGTTTTGACCAGGTAGTCCACGATCACCACCGCGCCGGTCATGTCGTGGCTCTCAAGCAGCTCGTAGCCCTCTTGCTGCGCGCGCGGGTACGTGAGAGAGAGCGTGAGAGAGTGTGAGAGTGAGTGTGAGAGAGAGTGTGTGAGAGTGTGTGAGAGAGTGTGCAGGCGTGCGCGCGAGGGAGCGGGCGGGCGACGGGCAGCGCCCCGGCGGGGCGGGGCGCGCGGCGGCGGCGGCCGCCGCCGCCGCACCCGCAGCGCGACGGGCAGGCAGGCGGCCTTGAAGCTGTGCCCGCCGTCGTCGCTCGTGTGCAGCGTGATGCCGGGCGGGCCGGCGGGGTCGACCGCGCGCGGCTTGCCGTCCATGTCCTTTGGGCACTTGTTGCTGACCGCCAGGTACACCTGCCGCCCGAGCAGCTCAAACTGGTTCCCGCACGGCACCTGCGCGGCCGGCGGGCCGGGGGACGGGCACCGCGGGTGGGCGGGCGGGCGGGCAGGCGCGGCGGGGGCTCGGCCCCGGCGCCGCCGCGCCGCGCTGGCCCTGCCGCGCCGCGCCGGCCGCCACCGCGCTGGCCCTGCCATGCCGCGCAGGCCGCCGCCGCGCCTGTATGGCGATGGTCTTGAACCAGTCATCGCTGCGCACAAAGTGCACGTCCGGGTCCCACGCCATGTCCCAGTCGCCCGGGTGGGCGTACATTGTCGCAAAGACCGTCTGCTCCGACAGCCCCAGCCCGTCGCAGCTGGTCTTGCGGCACGACGACCCGCCCCAGCCCCAGTCGACAAACCCCGCGACCTTGCCCGCCGCGTTGGCCGTCAGGTTGGTCCAGGTGAGGTCCGTGAACGCGTTCTGCGCGCAGCAGACGCGGCAGCGGCCGCGCGCGGCCGTGAGCGGCGGGCCGGAGGGGCGCGCGCCACGCGCCGCCCTGAACGCCACCCCTGCCCCCGTTCCGCCGCCGCCGCCGGCGCGCGCGCGCCACACCTGCGAGACGAGCAGGTCTGCCGCGCAGCGCATCTCGACCTCGTCCAGCAGCTTGCAGCCGGGGCGCTTCGCGTGCGCGAGCACCCAGTCGGGGCGCGTGGGGTGCGGCTTGAGCGTCGCGCCGATCCCCCGGAAGCCGCCCGGGTTCTTGTGCGGCGTCAGCGTCTCGCCGTAGTCCTTGCTCGTCCTGCGCGGCGGCGGCACGTGCGCGCGTGAGGCAGCAGCGGCCCGCGCCGTGCGTGCGCCTGGGCTGGTCAAGTCAAGTCAGCCCAAGTCGCAGCGCATTGCGGCAGCGGCCGCGGCAGGGCACCAAGCATCACACCACGCACCACATGTACTCGCCGGCGTTCACGAAGAGCATGAGGTTGGGGCTGGTCCTGTGGCTCAGGATCTGCGTCACGCCGACCGGCTCCTCGCCCTTGATCGAGCCTGCGGCGGCGGCGGCGGCGGCGACGTGCGTCGGCGCCGCGGCGCCGCCGCCGCCGGGGCGCTCCCGGCGCGTGCGCGGGCGCGGGGCTGCCGGCGCGGGGCGGCGCACTGTTGAAGCGCTCCGTGACGTCCTCAAACGTGGACCCGCCGTCGGTGGAGCGCCAGATGGCGGCCTTGACGGTGATCACAAACACGTGCTGCAAACGCACGGCGCGCGGCGTCGCGCGGGCGCCCGCCCGTGAGGGCGCGGCGGCGGCGCCCGCGGCTGCGCGCCGCCGGCGGCGGCAGCGGCGGCGGCGGCGGCGGCGGCCGGGCGCGCGGCGGGCGCGGCGCACCATGTCGTCGGCGCCCGCCCACTCCACGCCCGCGACCTTCGACTCCAGGTACGTCTGCGCGCCGCGCCGCGCGGCGCGGCGTGAGCGAGCGAGCTGCGTCCGGGAAAGAGCGAGGGCAGCGCCCGCCCTGGAGCGCACCGGCTTGAGCGCTGGGAAGGAGCCGCTGTCGCACGACGACAGCAGACCGCGCCCGCTGCTGCTGCTGCTCCCCCGCTGGATGCCAGCGAGCTCCGGCGCAGGCCCGACAACAGCATGAGCGCTGCCTACGGCCAGGAGCAGCGCCAGCGCTGCTCCTCGCAGGCGCCCCAGGGCGCAGGCCCGCGCCATTCGCCCGGGAGCAAGCGGTTGGCCCTCCCCCGCGCGCGTGCGGCTGATCACCGAGGCCGAGCACCCGGCGGCATGGCAGAGGCGTTGTCCAGCCGGCTCCCTGCGCTCGGCGGCGGCGGCAGCGGCGCGGCGGCGCGGCGCTCGAGCGGGCGCGCGGGGCTTTGCGTTGCCCGCGGGCCTGGAGCTCGCCTGCGCCCCAGGTGTCCGCCACGGTGCTGCCGACCGCTTCCAGTTCTTGGAACCGCAAGCAGCGCCGGGGAGCATTGTTGACCCGCGCGCCCGCTGTCGAACACGCCGCCTGCGGGATTCGCCGCACGCACCGCCGCTCCCCTCCCCCGCGGCGAACTTGGCGTCCCAAATCACCCGGGTGGTGCCGCAGCGGCTGCCGGCCGCTGCTGGTGCCGCGCCGGCCGCTGTGCCGCAAAGCCATCAGCGACAGCTGGGTGCCGCCAGCCTCTCCGCCGCCATGCGCATCACCTACGGCTGGCGCCCGCGCTACACCGTGCCGGCCTCGGCGCGGCCGCGGCGCCGCAGCGACGGTGGCGCGCTGCTCGTGCAGCCCGAGTGGGACGTGAGCGGCGCGCTGCTGTCGCGCGGCGGCGCTCGCACCACGGCGCCCGCGCCGGCGCCGCCCTGACCCGGCGCGCCGCCGGCGCCGGCCGCATGCAGGACACGATCCACGACCTCTCGGCGCTCGCGCTGTCGCCGGAGGAGCAGCTCGCGCGCCGCGCGTCGCGCGTCTCGAAGCACCAGCTGGGCGTCGCGGTGCTCGCCGCGCGCCGGCGCGCGCCCGCCGCGTCCTCGGGCGGCGCCAGCGAGCGCTGCAGCCGCCTGCGCTACGGCGACGACGGCAGCGGCAGCGACAGCGACGACGGCAGCGGCAGCGACGCCGACAGCGATGACGTGTGCCAGTGGGGCGGCGGCGGCGGCGGCGGCGGCGGCGGCGGCGGCGGCGGCGACGACTGCGGCAGCCCCGCGCGCGCCGCGGCGCAGCGACAGGGTCCCCGCGGCGTGCTGCAGGACGTGGCAAACACGCGCGGTCGCAGCGCGAGCCCGCGGCGGCGCGGGGCCGCGAAGCGGCACGCCGCCGCGCCGCCCTCGCGCAGCGGCGCCGCGGACGGCGGCGTGGGCGCCGCGCCGGACGGCCGGCTGCTCGTCGAGGCGGGGGTGCTGCAGGTGCTGCTGGACAAGGTGAACGCACGGCAGCGCGGCACGGCGGCGCGCTCGCCCGGCGCCCGCGGCCAGCCGCGGCTGCTCACGCCGCCGCCGCCGCCGCCGCCGCCGCCGCCCGCCGCAGATCGAGTCGCTGGAGGAGCGGCTGCAGCGGCAGCCGCGGCAGCGGCAGGAGGAGCAGGAGCAGCGGTGGCCGCGCAGCCCCGCGCGCGCCGACGCGCCCGACCTCGCCGCGCAGCTCGCAGCGAGCCAGGCGCAGCTGCAGGAGCTGCGGGACGAGTATCGGAGCTACGTCGCGCACAGCTCGACGCTGCTGACGCGCCTGCAGGCGCAGCTGCAGCAGCTCATGGGCGACGGCGCGTCCGGCGCCCCGAGCAGCGCCGGCCGCGCCAGCCCGGCGGCCCACGCGGGCGCGCCGAACGGCGGCGGCCGGTCGCCAACCAGGGCCCACCTTCGCCCCGCGACGGCGGTGTCCGTGACCGCGCTGCCGCCGCGGCCGCAGCCGCAGCCGGAGACGAGCTCGCCCGGCGGCGCCGCGCCGCCGCGCGCGGGTTCCCCACCGGCGGCGCCGGCGCGCGCGGCGGCGGTGGACAGCGCGGAGCTGCCCAGCTTTGCAGCAATGCGTGTGAGCAGCGCGATGCGGGCCAGCGGCGCCAGCGCGGCCGGCTGGGCTGCGCCGGCGCAGGAGGCCGCGTGCGCACGCGGCGCAGGCAGCCTGCTTCACCCCGTGCCGCTCACGCTGTGCGCCCGGCACGTGCCGCCGCCCCTGCCCGCCGCCAACGCGGCCGCGGCGGCCGCCGCCGCGCGCTCGGGCGGCGCCCCGCCGCCGGCGCCGCGCCCGGCGGCCCGGGCGCCTGGCGCAACGCCGACCAGGCCGCGGCGGTGGTGGGCGAGTGGGCCCAGTCCCTCGGCGCCGGGCGCCGCTGAGCCCCGTGCTGCCGGCCGACGCGGGGCAGCCGGGCGTCGACGACGTGGACCGTGGGCTGGCGCCCGGCCTGCCGCGCGCGGCGGTGTCGCGCGTCTTCACGGCCGCGGGCGCCGAGCTCGGCGGCGCCGCGCAGGAGCGGCCGGGCGTGCCGGCGGCGGCGGCGGGGGGCGGCGGCGCGTGGGGGTCAATGGCGTTCGCCGACCACATGCGCGCGGCTACCGCCGCAGCTCCCGCGGCGCGGGTTTAGCTTCCTCGGGGCGCGTGCGCGGGTCCGGGTAACTCCCCTGACTCCCTCGACAGCGGCCATCGCACCCGCCGCGCCCCCGACATCACCGCCAGGCGGGCCGCTCAGTCCAGCGCTGCTGCCGAGAATGTCGGCGCCGCTGAGCTTCAAGATCGTGGCGCTGGGCGGGGGCAACGCGTGCGGCTACCTGGCGCGTGAGCTCGTCGCGGGAGGGCTAGGCGCTGGCGAGCTGGCAATCATCACCGAAGAGCCGGTGCGAGCAGCGGCTCCCGCTGCTGCCGCCGCTGCCGCTTGCGCATGCGTCACTCTGGCTCCCGCCCCCCCACCGGGCGAGCCCTCCACCACTCCCACCGGCGCGCTGGTCCTCCCCGTGCGCCTGCCGAGCCTGCGACGCCTGCGCCGCCTGCGCCGCCGCCGCCGCGCGCGGCGCGCCGCAGGTGGTCGCCTACGAGCGCCCCGCCCTGAGCAAGGCCTACCTGCTCCCCCAGGGCGCGGCGCGGCTGCCGGGCTTTCACACCTGCGTCGGCGGCGGCGGCGAGCGCCAGGAGGCGTCGTGGTACGCCGACAAGGGCATCACCTACCTGACCAGCAGCCCGGTCACCGCGGTCGACGTCGCCGGCAAGACGCTCACGCTCGCGAGCGGCGCGACGGTCGCGTGGGAACGCCTGGTCATTGCGACCGGCGCCAACGTGCGGCGCCGCCGGCGCGCTCCCCGCCCGGCCGCCGCGGGCCGACGCCCCGCGCCCGCCCCTCGCTCTCGCACCCCGGCCCCGTCCGTCGCGCGCGGGCGGGTGGCGCTCACGCCGGCGCCCGCGCGCGCGCGCCGCCCTCCTTGCAGCCGGTCCGCCTGACCGATTTCAAGCTCCCCGGTGCCGACCTCGGCCGCATCCACTACCTCCGCGGCGTGGCGGACGCGGACGCCCTGCTCGGCGGCATCGCAGCGGCCAAGGCGGCGCGCAACAAGGCGCGCGCTGCGCCCGCCGCGCGCCCGCACCCGCCGCTGCACCCGCCGCAGCCAGCCGCCGGCTGCCGCGCCGGCGCCGTCGCCGCGGCCGATTAGCTGTCGCCGCCCTGCCGCCGTGGCCGCGCGCAGGCGGTGGTCGTGGGCGGGGGGTACATCGGGCTCGAGGTCGCGGCGGGGCTCGCGGCCAACGCGCTCGACGTCACCATGGCGCGCGCCGCGCCGCCGCGCTGCTGCGCCGCCGGGCCCCTCTCTCCTCCCTCCCTCTCCTCCTCTCTTTGTCTCCCTCTCGTCCGCGCGCGCGCGCCGTCGCCGCACCGACCGCGCCGCGCCGCCGCGCCACGCAGGTCTTCCCCGAGGGCCGCCTCATGGCGCGCATCCTGCCGCCCGAGCTGGCGGCCTTTTACGAGGCCTTCTACGAGGCCAAGGGCATCACCCTCGCCAAGGGCACGACCGCGACTGCCTTCACCGGCGGCGCCGACGGCCAGGCGCGCGACACCGCGCGCGGCCGCGCCAGCCGCGCCAGCCGCGCCAGCCGCGCCAGCCGCGCCAGCCGCGCCAGCCGCGCCAGCCGCGCCAGCCGCGCCAGCCGCGCCAGCCGCGCCAGTCGCGCCAGTCGCGCCGGGCGGCGGCTGCAGCGCGCTGCTGGCCGCGCCGCTGGCCGGCCGCTGACCGGGCACGCGCGCGGCGCAGGTGAGCAGTGTGACGCTCAAGGACGGCCGCGAGCTGCCGGCCGACCTCGTCGTCGTCGGCGCGGGCGCGCGCCCCGCGAGCGCCCTGGTCAAGGGCCAGCTCTCGCTCGACGCCGCCGGCGGCATCCTCGTGGACGGCTCATTCCAGGCGCGGCGGCGGCGGCGGCGGCGGCCCGCCGCGCCGCGTCGGGGCTCGGGGGCCGCCGGCCGCCGGCCAGGGGTGAGGCGTGAGCGCCCCGCCCGCCCGCGCCGCCCCGCAGACGAGCGTGCCCGGCGTGTACGCGATCGGCGACGTCGCGAGCTTCCCGCTGCTCTGCGAGGGCGGCGCGCCGACGCGGCAGGAGCACGTCACGCACGCGCGCGCGAGCGCGGCGCACGTGGCGCGCGTGCTGCTGGGTGCGCGGCGCGCGGCGCGGCGGGGCGCGGTGCTCGCCGGGCGCGCGGCTCGGGGGGCCTCGGCCCTGGGCGGCCTCTCTCTCTCTCTCCCCCTCTCTCTCTCTCTCTCTCTCTCTCTCTCTCTCTCTCTCCCTCTCTCTCTCTCTCCCTCTCTCTCTCTCTCTCTCTCTCTCTCTCTCACCCACCGCTCACCTCCTCACCCTCCCCCCAAACAACCACCCCGCAGGCCAGGCCCCCCCCGCCTACGACTACCAGCCCTACTTCTACTCCCGCGAGTTCAACCTGAGCTGGCAGTTCTTCGGCCAGGGCGGCGACGCCGACGCGGTGGGCCGCGCGCCCGCGCCGCGCGGCGCGGCGGCGGCGCCTGGCCTGGCCTGGCGCGCGCGCGCGCGCTGAGCGGCTCGCCCCGCCCGCGGCTGCAGGTGGTCGCGTGGGGCGCGCGCGACGCGGCGGCGGCCGCGGCCGCGGCGGCGCCGGGCGGGGCGTCGCCCAAGCTCGGGGCCTATTGGCTCAAGGGCGGCCGCGTGGTGGGGGCGTTCATCGAGGGCGGCTCGCCCGAGGAGGCGGCGGCGCTGCGCGCGGTCGCGGCGCGCCCGCCCGCGCCCGCCGACCACGGCGAGCTCTCGACGCAGGGCGCGGCGTGGGCGCTGGCGTGCAAGCTGTGAGCGGGGCGGCGCGAGCGCACCGCGGCGGTGACACTGAGCTGTAACCACTGGGCTAGAGCGCCACCGCGGCCACCGTGGCCACTGCGCCGCTCACGCGCCGCTCACGCGCCGCTCACGCGCCGCTCACGCGCCGCCGCCGTCGCTGGCGCTGCCCTCGTTGTTCGCGCCCGCCTGCGCCTCGCCGAGCGCGGCCTGCACGCGCGCGTGCGCGGCCGCGAGGCCGGCGGCCAGCGCCGACAGCTCGCCCGCGCCGACCGCGTCGGCGTCGGGGCACTCGTCGGCCATGAGCTCCGTGACTTCAAACACCGCCAGCGCCGCGCTGCCCACCTCCTCAAAGTCCTGCGCCGGGGGCGAGCGCGGGAGCGCCTCGGCAGCGCCCGCGGCGATCGAGGCAGCGGCGGCGGCGGCGGCGGCGGCGGCCAGGGCGCGTGGGCGCAGCGGCCGCGGCGCCGCCCGCACCTGCGGCGGGTACATCGCCGCGCCGAGGTCCTCCGCCGCGCGGCGCAGGTGGCGCGCGTGGAAGGCGCAGCTCTCCCAGCCGTCCAGCGCCTCGCCGCCCGGCGGCAGCGCGGGGCCGCGCAGCAGCGCCCGACCAAACGCGCGCAGCGTCGCCGTCGCCGCGGCGAGCAGCGCGAGGCACGCGGCCAGGAGCTCGCGCTCGGCGCCGCTCATCTCGCCGCCCTCATAGTCCAGCGAGTCAGCCTCGCCCGAGTCCGACCCGGGCGAGCGCGGCGCCGGCGGCGCCGCTGCGCCCGCCGGCCCCGGCGCCGCCGCTGCGGCGCCCGCTGCGCCGTCGTCGCCGTCTGCGCCCTCGCCGCCCGCCGCGGCGCCTGCTGCCGGCGCCGCGTGGCCGTAGCGGTCCTGCTGCTCCTGCTGCAGCTCGGTCATCTGCGGGCGCGGGCGGCAGGCGGCGCGGTCGACGCCGGGGCGGGCGCGCGCCGCGCCGCCCTGCTGCGCCGCGCCCGCAGACGCGCCGCGCCGCCGCGGCCTCGCCTCGCGTGACACGTCCTGCAGCACCGTCATGACGCCCGCCAGTCCCTTGAACAGGCAGGCCTTGTTGTCCAGCGCCGCCTTGGACGCCGCGGCGAGGCCGTCCCACACCATGGCTGCGCGGGCGCGGGCGCGGGCGCGGCGCAGCGGCAGGAGGGTCGGCCGCGTGGCCGGGCGCGTGAGGCGCCGCCGCCGCCGCCGCCGCCGCCGCGGCTGCCGTCACGCGCCGCGGCCGCCGCCACGCGCCGCGGCCGCCGCCACGCGCCGCGGCTGCCGCCGCGCCGCACCGACTTGGGGCTTCAAGTCCTCCCCGCTCGGCTGCGGGCGCGGCGGCGGCGAGTGCACGCGCTCAGTGCGGCGCGAGCTGCAGCCCCGGGGGCGCTGCCGCACGCCGCAAGCCGCCCGCGCCCGTGCCGCCCTCAACCATTTGCTTGACCAGCAGCAGGCAAGGCGTGACGACGCCACTCGCCAGCTTAACCAGCTCGGCCTTCAGCGACGGCCCAGCGCCCGCGCTGGCCGCATGCACGCAGGCGCAGAAGCCCACGCACGCGTCGCGCAGGCCCGCCGCGAGCGACGCGAGTTGGTCGGCCGGCGGCGCCGCGCCGCCGCACATGATGCCGACTGCGCGGCGGGCCAGGCGCGCCGCGGTGAGGCGCGCAAGGAGGCAGCCGCGCACGTGTGGAGCGACACCCCCCCCCCCCCCCGCCGTGCGCACCCTTCGCGGCCTCCGCCTTGACGCGCTCGGCCGCCGCCGCGAGCGCCGCGCGGCCCGGCACGTCGGCGCCGTCGTGCGGCGGCGGCGCGCCCTTGAGCGCCTCCAGCGCGGCCCTCATGTCATGGTGCGCCGCCTCCAGCGCCGCCATGGCGCGCCGCGCACTCCGGGCCGCGCGCCGGCAGCGGCGGCGGCGGCGGCGGCGGCGGGCGGCGGCGCGCGCTGTGCGCGCGTGCTGTGCGCCTCTGGTGACGGTGACTGCGTCCCGGGATCGCTGCGCCGCTGCGGGAGCTTGCGCCGCGCGCGCGGTCGCGGGCCTTGGCGGCGTGGGCGCGGGAGAGCGCGGGCGCAGCGAGCTGGTGACTTTGATCGCGCTGCGGTGATCGACGCGGGCTGCCGCGCGCCAGGGCGACGGCGGTGTTTTGCGCGGGCGCGGCACAGCGCAAAAAAACACCTCGACGCCGGCGACGCCGCGCCGCATGCGCCCATCACCTGGCCCGTCCCGCCGCCCCCGTCACTCGCCCTCGATACCCCGCCAAGCTCCCGCGACCACCCGCCCGCCCGCGCGCCCTGGGAGCCGCCCCGCGCCCCCGCGCATCCACACATCCCGGCGCCATGGCGGACAACGAGGAGCTCCTCGACTATGAGGAGGAGGAGAACCCCGAGCAGGCCGGCGGCGCGGCCAAGGCGGACGCGGGCAAGAAGGGCTACGTGGGCATCCACAGCACCAGCTTCAAGGACATGCTGCTCAAGGAGCCGCTGTTCGACGCCATCCAGCGCTGCGGCTTCGAGCACCCCAGCGAGGGTGCGCGGGCGGCTCCGGAGCGCAAGGATCGCCCGCGGGCGGCCCGCGCGCGCCGCGGGGCGCGCCTGGGCGGGGCCATCACCCGCCCATGCTGCTGCCGCCCCGCCCCGCCCCCGGCCGCGGCGCGCAGTCCAGCACGAGGCCATCCCGCAGGCCATGATGCGCCAGGACATCCTGTGCCAGGCCAAGTCGGGCATGGGCAAGACGGCGGTGTTTGTCATCTCCATCCTGCAGAACCTGGAGCCCAAGAAGGGCGTCCCGCAGGCGCTCGTGCTCTGCCACACGCGCGAGCTGGCGTTCCAGGCGCGCCGCCGGCGCACCCGCGCGCGCCCCTGGCACGCGCGGCCGCGCCAGGACGCCAGCGCGCGCGCGCGCGCGCCGCGGCGCGCCGCCGCGCGCCGCCGCCGCTGCTCGCCGCCGACTGCGGCGCCGCCCGCGCGCGCGTGCGCGCGCAGATCTGCCGCGAGTTTGAGCGCTTCGGCAAGCCGCTGAACGTCAAGGTCGGCAACTTCTTCGGCGGCATGGACGTCAAGGCGCAGCGCGAGCTGCTCAAGAACGAGGACAAGTGCCCCGACATCGTCGTCGGCACGCCCGGCCGCATCAAGCAGGTCCGCGGCAGCGGCAGCGGCGCGCAGCAGCGGCGGCAGCGGCAGCAGCGGCGGCAGCGCAGCAGCAGCGGCGGCGGCCACCGGCCCCGCACCCGACCGCTCACCCGCTCGCCCCGCTCGCCCCCGCTCACCCCCGCCTGCCGCCCCGCCGCCCCGCATGCACGCCACGTCGCCGCGGTGGCGCGCGCTGCTGCTCTCCAGCTGGCGCTTGAGAAGGACCTCAACCTCAAGCAGGTCAAGTTCTTTGTCATCGACGAGTGCGACAAGGTGCTGGAGAAGAACGGTGAGCAGCGGCCGCGGGACGAGGAGCGCGGGGGCAGCGGGAGGGCGGGAGGGGAGGACGGGAGGGGCAGGCGCAGCGCGGCAGGGGGAGGGGCGTGTGCGGCGCGGCGGCGGCCCCTCGCTCACGCGCCGGGGGCGGCGCCGCCGCCGGCCGGCGCGCGCCGCCGCAGACATGCGCAGCGACGTGCAGGCCATCTTCAAGGAGACGCCCCACGACAAGCAGGTCATGATGTTCAGCGCCACGCTCGCCAAGGACATCCGCACCGTGTGCAAGAAGTTCATGAACAAAGTGCGTCCCGGACACGCACCCGGATGCGCCTCGCGACGCGGGGCCGGCGGGCGCGCGTGGACGCGGCGCCCGGCGGCGCTGTGCGCGCGCTGAGGGCGCCGGCAGCAGGCGGGCCCCGCGATCCACAGCACACACGCACATCCACGCGCGCACACGCACCAGCACGCGCCGGCGGCGGGCCGTTGGCCGGCCGGGCGGCGCCGGCCGCGCACGCGCCGCCGCGTCGCGGCGGCGCAGCAGGTGCGGCTGCAGGGGCGTGCCGTCGCGCCTGCAGCCGCGCCGGCGCGCGGAGCCCTGGCAACGCAGCAGCAGCCGCTGCTGCTGCCGCTGCTGCCAGGGCGCAGCCTGCTGTGCGGGCGCTGGTCAGCCGGGCACCGCGCGTCGCGGTGCCGCCTCTGTGCCGTGCGCTGCCGCTGCGCGGGCATGCGACCAGCAGCCCCCAGCGCGCACGCACGTGCCCACGCGCCCGCGCGCGCGCCCGACGCCAGCCCCGCGGCGGCGGCCAGCGAGCTCGGCCCTCGTGGCCGAGCTCGGCTCTGGCGCGCCCAGGCGCTGCGCAGGCATCCCCACGGCGACGCGGGGGTGCCGCGCGCCCGCCTGCCCACCCCCTGGCGGCCAGCCAGGCGGGTGCAGCACGGCACGGTCGGTGTGCGCGTGCAGGGGCGGGCAAAAAAGAAAAAGAGAGGCAGTCGCCGCGGCAGCGAGGCTTGCTTGCCGCCGGCAGCCTGTGTTTGCATGGCTTGCAGCGCCAGCGGGCTTGGCGGCGCAGCGGCCCGCGGCCCGGCTCGCACCGGCGCTGCGGGCGGCGGCCGGCGGCGCGCTGGAGCGGCGGTTGAGAGGGGCGGCGTGCGCGCGGCGCGGCGCGGCGCCGGCTGGAGGCGGCCGTGGAGCGTCCTCCACGCGCCTCGCCTGGCCTCGCCGGCGGTCCGCGCGGCGCCGCCCGCGGCCGCGGCCGCGGCGGGCGGGCGCGCGCGCACTCGCTGTGCAGCGCCGCGGCCGCGGCGCGCGCCGCCCACGCCGCGTGCGCCCGCCCGCCCCGCCCGCGCGCGCCGCACCACATCGCGCCGCGCCGCGCGCAGCCGGCCGAGATCTACGTCGACGACGAGTCGAAGCTCACGCTGCACGGCCTGGTGCAGCACTACGTGATGCTGCACGAGGAGGAGAAGAACCGCAAGCTCACCGACCTGCTCGACGCGCTCGACTTCAACCAGGTGAGGAGGAGGGCCGCCCGCCCCCGCGCCCGCGCAGCAGCGCGCCGCGCCGCGCCGCGCCGCCCGCGCGCGGCGCCAGAATGTGCGCCCCCCCCCCCCCCCTCGCGCGCGCCCGCGCCCACGCGCCGCCCGCCCGCCCGCGCGCCCGGGCGGCCGCGCAGGTGGTGATCTTTGTCAAGAGCGTGCAGCGCGCCAAGACGCTCAACACGCTGCTCAACGAGTGCAACTTCCCGAGCGTCTGCATCTTTGCGGGCATGCCCCAGGAGAAGCGCCTCGAGGTGTACAAGCAGTTCAAGGAGAACCAGGTGCGCGCCCGGGCACCCCCCGCCCGCCCCGCCCCGCGCCGCCCCGCCCGGCCGGCCGGCCGCTGGCCCCGCCCGCGGCGCGCCTCCGCCCGTCCCTCTGCCCGCGCGGCGCGCCCAGCTCTCGGCCACGCGCGCGCCGCCGCACCGCCCCGCCGCGCCGCCATTCGCCGCAGGTGCGCATCCTCGTCGCGACCGACCTGGTGGGCCGCGGCATCGACGTGGAGCGCGTCAACATCGTCATCAACTACGACATGCCCGTCACTGACGAGCGCCACGGCAACGGCGCGGACACGTACCTCCACCGCGTCGGCCGCGCGGGGCGCTTTGGCACCAAGGGCCTCGCGATCACGTTCGTCTCGACCGAGGCCGACTCCAACACGCTCAACAAGGTGCAGGAGCGCTTCGACGTCGACATCAAGCCCCTGCCCGCGAGCATCGACACCTCGACGTACATGAACCAGTCGTGAGGGAGGGACGCCGGCCGGACGCGGGCGGGCCGGGGCGAGGCGGCGGCGGGCCGGGCGCGAGGCGGCGGCCGGCGGCACGGCGCGCGCCGCGCGCGCGCGCCTGCGGCGGGGCGGGGCGTTGCCTGCGTGCGGGCTGCGTGCGGCGGCGCGGGTGCATGTAAGCGCACTCTCCTCCCCGGCCGGTCCGCGCTGCGGCGCGCTGCGCGGTCGCCGCCGCCAGCAGCACGCGCGCTAGCGTCACCCGCGCGGGAGCGCGGGTGTGGCGAGCCGGCGAGGCCGGCAGGCTCGCGGATGTGCCCAGCATGACTTCGTCTGACAAGCCTGACTTTTGGACGGTCTGTCAGGAGCGCCGCGGCACGGCAGCGCCCAGCGGTGGCGGCGCCGGCGCTGCGTTGGTCATGGCGGTGCCGCCGCGCCAGGCTGGCCCCCGGCGCCTGCTGAAGCTGAGGATCGACCTCCCCGGTGCGCCGGGGTGGCTGGCCGCCGCACCGCTTGCGTGCCCACCGGCCTTCGTTGGGTCGAAGGCCGGGGTGGGACCGCGCACACACAGCGCCGCGCCCGGTCCCGCCAGCGACAGGCCGCCGATGCCACCGCACCAAACCCCTCTCAGGCACGTCCTACAGCTGCTCAGAGGACCCTGAAAAGCAGCGCAGCGCGTGATCCAGACTCCAGGCTCACCGAGCTCGGTGCTGCCGCCGGCCGAGCGCGGCGCTGCACACCGCCATGGCGCCCCGCGCCGCTCTACAGCTTCTCCTGGCCGCGACAGCGCTCGGCGTCGCGCTGGCGGGTAGCGGCGGTGTCGCGACCTTCAAGCGCCCCGACGGTGCGCAGCGGCGGCCTGCGCGCCGCGCCATGGATAGCCCTGGCGCTGCTGAACACGCTCAGCCACACGAGCAGGCAGGGCGGGGCGCGGAAGTCGACCTTCCCCCCTCATTCACGCTGACGGTGGCGGCCACCCCGGCCGCGCTCCGGCGAGCCGGGGCGGCCGCGCGGCCGTGACGCGCGACCAGCAGCGCACGTAGGCCGCATCGCGAGCTCCGTTGCGTCCGGGGCTTCTTCTCACCCGGCCGGTGCCGCCGCTGCCGCCGCCGCTGCCGCCGCGCCGCCGCCGCCGCCCGCAGCCGCGCCCGGGCGCAGCGGCTACCTGATCGGCCGAGTGCACTCCGCCCGCTGCAGCGGCGCGGGCGGGCAGCCGGGCGTGTCGACGCTGTCGACGTCCGGCCTGGCGACGGTGAAGGCAGCGGCCGCGGCCGTTGGGCTGGCCGTGGTGCAGGATCTGCCGGTCAAGTGCTGGGTCAAGCTCTCGCCGAGCGGCGACGCCGCGGCCACCGAGGCGGCGATCGCCGCGCTCACCGCGCCGCCGAGCGCGGCCATCGTGGCGGCGATCGGCGGCGGCGGCGCGAGCACCGCGGCGGCCGGCGACGCGCCGCCCGTGTTTGACGTCATGGGCGAGGAGGGACTGCGCTACCGCACCGGCGCAGAGCCCAGCCACAAGCGCGGACCGCGCCCGAGCCCGCGCCCGAGCCCGAAGCCGCGCGGCCCCGGCCCAAGCCCGGCCCCAAGGCCACGCCCAAGGGCGGCGTCGTGCCGCGCAAGTACGCCGAGAAGGCCGCCGCCGCGGCGGGGAAGCACAACGCCAGCGCGTTCGTCACGCGCCGCAGCTCCAAGCTCGCCCTCAAGCGCGCGCGCACCGAGGGCATCCTGGGCAAGCGCAAGGGCGCGAACAAGAAGACGGGCGGCCTCGCCGCGCCCGCCGGCATGCCCTCAGAGTGAGCGAGCGCCCCGCGCCCCGCGCCCCGCCCGCGCTCGCGCGCGCCGCGGCGCCGCGCCGGCGCGCGGCGGAGCCCGCGCCGCGGCTGCTGGCGCGCCGGCGCTGACGCGCGTCCGCGCCCGCGCGTGCAGGTGCGCCAACGGCCAGTGCAGCACGATGTGGGGAATGAACCGCATCAAGGCGCCCGGTGAGAGGGAGGGAGAGGGAGGGAGAGGGAGGGAGAGGGAGGGAGGCGCGCGGCGGGGCCGGCCCCCGGTCCCACGCTGCGCGCTTTCCCGCCGCCGCCGGCGCTCACGCTTCCCGCCGCCGCGCCGCCCCGCGCCGCGCGCCCGCCGCTCGCTCGCCGGCAGACGCGTGGGCCGCGCTCGGCTCCCGCATCCCCTTTGCCACGATCGCCCGCCCCGGCATGATCATCGACGATGGCGTGGACTTCAAGCACAACAACGTCATCCCCCAGGTCGACACGACCAACAGCATCACCTTCACGCGCGGCACGGTCGGCGGCAAGTCCACGGGCAACGGCGCGGCCGACACCGGCAGCGACGGCCACGGGACGCACACGTTCGGTGCGGCGCGCGGCGCGCCGCGCGCCGCGCGCCGCGCTGTGGGCGCTGTGGGCGCTGACGCGCGCGCACACGCGCGCTCCAGGCACCACCGCGGCGGCCTGGGGCCCGCTGAACGGCGCCGACGACCCACAGAAGGTCGCGGGCGTGGTGGGACCGATGCAGAACAAGATGGTGCGCCTGGCATAGCGGCCCAGCACGGCCCAGGGGCCAGCAGGGGTTGTTTGAGCGGGCCCCGCTGGCCGCGTGGCGCAGGCTGCGCCCGCCGGCGCGGCCCCGACGTGCCCCCGTGCGCCCGCGCCGCGCAGGTGATGTGCAACGTGTTTGGCACGGAGCAGGGCGCGTCTGACAGCGACATCGTGAACTGCATCGCCCACGCCATCAAGATCCGCGCGCACTACGCGATCAACCTCTCCCTCGGTGCGCGAGGCGCCTGCCTGCGCGCCGGCGCGCCGGCGGCGCTGCGGGGACGGCCGGCGGCGCCGCCGGCCAGGGCCGCCAGCCCGGCGCGCGCCGCTCACGCCGGCCGCCGTGCGCCGCCGCGCCCGCCCCGGCGCCGGCGCGCAGGCGGCACCGACCGGGTCGGCGGCGCGTCGGAGCAGCTGTACCGCGACTCCTTTGGCGACCTCTGCGACGCCGACGGCATCGCGTCGGTCGCCGCGGGCAACGGCGCCGTCATCAACGGCGTCGACCGCGGCGTGGACGTCGCCAACTCGGGGCCGCGCCAGGTGCGGCGCCCCCCGCGCCACCGCCGCGCGCCGCGCGCCAGCGCGGCCCGCGTGCCGCGCTGCGCCGCGCCGGCTGGGCGGCGCGGCCCCAGCTGTCGGGCCCGAATTCAAACGCGCGCGCGCGCCGCCTCTGCTGTCATCTCGCAGGACGGCACGCAGGCCGACTACCCTGCCTACATCGCCAAGTTCCTGCCCGACTGCGTCCTCGCCGTCGGTGCGCGCGCGCCGCGCGCAGCCCCCCAGCCCCCCAGCCGCGCGCTGCGCGCGCGCGCCGCCGCCGCCGCCGCCGCCGCTGCCGACCCCTGCTGACCGCCGGCCGCCGCCGTCAACCGGCCGCCGTTGCTCGCGCAGCCAACGTGATGGAGGAGCCGGTGAACAAGCTCGCGCCGAGCTCCAACTACGGGGCGATCGTCCGCATCGCGGCGCGTGAGTCTCTCTGACTCTCTGACTCTGACTTGCTCTCACACTCGCCGCGCCCTGCGGCGGCCACGGCCCGCGTGCACCAGCGCGTCTCGCGGCGCGCCGACGCCCGGCCGCCGACGCCCCGCCGCCGCCGCCGCTGCCGCCGCCGTCTCGCCGCAGCCGGCACCGACATCCTGTCGAGCGTGCTGACGACCGCCAGCAACAAGTGGCGCGCCGACTGGTACACGGGAACAAGCATGGCGGCGCCCCACGTCACCGGCGGGGCGCTCCTGGTGCGCGCCGCGCGCGCGCGCGCGCGCCGCGCGTCGCCCCGCGCGCCGCCGCCCCACCCGCGCGCCGCGCTCACCGCCGCCCGCCCGCCCCGCCCCCTGCGCCGCGCTGCGTGCCCCCCTCCCTCCCTGCCCCGCAGCTGCGCAACGCCTACCCTGCCGCCTCCAACAAGGACACCGTGCAGTGCATGGTCTCAACCGCCGACCCTAAGGTCACCTCATACTGGAAGGACTCGTCCATCAACGGCGGCGTCCTGGACGTCAAGGCCGCCCTCGACTGCCTCGCCGCGCGCCTCGGCGACACGCCCGGCCCGGGGCCGACCCCGCCGCCGGCGCCGAGCCCGCCGCCGGGGCCCACCCCGCCGGGGCCGAGCCCGCCGCCGCGGCAGGTGGACTGCAAGTCGGCGGCGGTGCCAGAGTGCGTCAACCGCTTCTCAGGTGCGCCACGGCGGCGGCGGCGGCGGCGGCGCGGTTTGGGCCGCGCCGGGCCGCTGACGCGCTGCCGCGCGCCCCGCCGCCGGCGACGCCGCCCGCCCCGCGCGCCGCCGCGCGCGCAGGCAAAGCGCTGCCGTGCGACAACGCCGACTTCTGCCAGACCGTGGGCGGCGTCAACTGCGCGTACCAGTTTGCGGCGAGCGGCACGTCGTGCGGCGGCGGCAAGTCGTCCTGCGACGGCGTGAGCAAGACCTGCCCGCCGCCGAACACGCCGCCGCCGACCGACTCGTTCTGCTCCGACCCGCCGCTCAAGATGAACCACACGACCTGGGACGCGCTCTGCGCGGCCTCGACGCCCGTCGGCGAGTCGTGCACCGCGGCGTGCGACAGCGACAGGGGCTGGGAGGGCGACGGCTATACGATCGACTGCCTCGACGACGGCGACGGCAGCGGGCCGTACTGGGGGCCGATCGTCGGCGACGCGTGCACCAACAGCAACTACTACGGCAACTGTGAGCCGGGCCCCGCGCGCGCGCGGCGCGCGCGCCTGCCTGCAGGGGAGCGGCGGCCAGCGCCGGCAGCCGCCTGCGCGCGCGCGCGCGCGCGCCGACGCTGCGGCGCCGGCGCCGCCGCGCGCGCGGCGCAGACGGCGACTACGGCGGCGCCGACAGCGTGTGCGTGGGCTGCGAGGCCGCATACGCGTGCGAGGACTGCTATTGCGAGGGCTACGACGACAACTACTACGGTGCGCACCCGCCGCGGACTCCCTGCCGCGCCGCCTCGCTCACGCGCCTGCCGCGCCTGCTCGCGCACGCGCCTGCGCCGCCGCCTCGCTCACGCGCCTGCGCCGCCGCCGCGCCCGCCGCCGCGCACACCAAAGGCGGGTACTACGGCTACGGCGACTACGCCGCGGCGGGGACGTGCTCGTGCGACGCGTCGTCGGGCTTTGAGGAGTGGTCGTTCCAGCCCGACGACGCGAGCGCGCCGGCGCAGAGCTACTGCATCTGGTCGGTCGACTGGAAGTCCACGACGACCGTCGCGGCGCGGCCGCGCGCGCGCGTCGCGCTCGAGTTCACCGTCTCGGACGACAGGGGCCGCCCGATGTGCGTGGCCGACTACATCATCGAGCAGGTCGAGGTCGGCACGGAGCTCCGCGACTGCGACGAGCCGGCGGCGTCGTACCGCCCCCTCCCCGCGGCGCGGTCGTACGAGGGCTCCGGCGACGAGAGCTGCACGCGGCGCGGCGGAACGACGCGGTTCGTGTTCAAGACCGGCCGCCCGGGCGCGGCCGGCGGCCGCCCGACCGGCAAGTGCGTGGACCTGTCGGTCTATACCACCGACAACATCGTCCACATGCTCACCATGCGCTACCTGTGATGTGATTAGGCGCGCGCGTGTACTTGTTTGTACATTGTACATCAACTCACAGGCACACATGGTCCGACGGCGGCCGCGCGCGGCGGCCAGCCCCCGCGCGCGGCCGCGGCCTGGTTGATTGGCTGTGCAGGCCGGCCCGCGCACCGTGCGGCCTGCGGCGCACAGCTTCGCACGCACTGTCTTTGCTCCTTCTTCTTGTTCCCCGCCCCCTCCCGACCGCCCCCGGCTGGCTGGCTCGATGGCCCCCTGCGGCGGCGGCGGCGGCAGCCGCACTGCGCGAGGGCGTGTCGCGGCTCTCAACCTAAAATGCTGGCGCGCTCGCGGCTGGGGCCCGTTCTGAAAAGAGGCGGGGCGGCTGCGCCGGGTGGGGGGGTTCATGGTGATCGTGACCACTGTGCGGCGTGCTGAGCCTTGACCAACCCACACACGCACGCCGCACGGCGCGGCTGCAGGAACGGCGAGGGCAGAACCCTTCCAGGCGCACGCGTGCTGAGACGGCCGGCTGCCCTGCATCGATCGATCGCGTCCATTCTCTCTTGGCTGCAACCCACGGCTCGCCCCTGCAGGCGCGGCTATCTATCTATCGGCCTCAGGCCTGCGCGCGAGCGCGCGCATTTCATGCATCAGGCCCTGACTGGCCGCCGCCCTCCTCGCGTGCGGGGCGCAAGGCTTGTGCTGGCGTCGCTGGGTGCGTAGCTGTCGCGGCGGCGGTGGAAAGGGAGGCTGACTGCCGAGCTGCCCGCCAGCCTCAGACCGGACAACTCCCAAGTTAAAACCCACGCGCGCCGCTGCTCAAGGTCTGGGCCCGCCCGCACGCCCCGCGCGCATCGCGCCGCCGCCTCTCTCCCTAACCTGCAGTCGTGAATGTGCGAGGCAACAACCATGCTGCGCCCGCGCGCGCGCCGCGCGGGCGCTCTGTGGGCATGTGCTGGTGGTGCGGCCGCGCCCCGCGCGCGCCGCCAGAGTGCCTCCCTCGCGCCCCAACTGCAGTGCTGTGCAGAGCGAGGCGAGGCAGGACGGCCCCCGCAGGCCGCTGTACAGCGCCGCCCGCCCCGCCACCGGGCCAGGGCCAGGGCCTCCTCCTCGCCGTCCCTCCTTTCCTCCTGTGCGCCGCCGCCGCGGGCGCGGCACGACTCACACGACTCGAAACACAGAGCAGCAAAGCGGCGGCGCCGCGCCCGCGCGCGCCCGCACGCCGCGCCGTCGGCCGGCCGGCCCCGCCGCGCGCGCAGGCCGCGGCCCCTGAATGCGCGGGGCCGCGCGTGCCTCGCTCGGCCCCTCCACCCGCCCGCCACCACATGTACAGCGCGCCGGGCGGCCGCACCCCCGCCCCGCCGGGTGGCGCGTCCCGGCCCGCCGCCAGCCGGCCCCCCGCCGGGCCCGGCCGCGCCCGCAGCAGTGGGGCGCGGCCGGGCCCCCGCCCGCCGCGCCAGCAGCACCTCTCAGTGCGCCTGGGCGCAGCCCCCGCCCGCCTGCATCCATCCCTGCTGCGAGCCGCCCCCCGCGCCGCCCTGCCGCCCGGGGCGCGCGCCGCGCGCCGCGCGCGGCGGCGGCGGCCGCGGCGCGCGCCCCCTGCCTGGTCCAGCCGGCCCCCAGCGCGCCCCCCGCCTCTGCACTGCCCCCGCCGCCTCACGCCACGCCAGCGCCGCCGCCTCACACCAGCTCCACGGGGCGGTCAAACACCCAGGCGAAGGGGCTGGTCGCGCCCTTGGCCTTGGCCTTGCGCGCGTTTTGCCGCTCCGTGAGCTTGCGGATGCGGTCGGGCAGCTTGGTCAGGTAGTCAGCGGCCTCGCACGCCTTTGCGGGGTGGGCGGGTGGGCGGGCGGGAGGGACGGCGGGGGCCGCGGCGTGAGCGCGCGTGTGTGCGCGCACCCGTGCGCGCACCCGCCGCCGCCGGGCAGGCCGAGCCCCCGTGGCGCGGCGCGGCGCGGCGTGCAGCGTGCAGCGCGGCGCGGCGCGGCGTCAGCCCCGTCACCCCTGCGCACCTCGCCGACGAGGTCGCTGCGCTCGCCGACCTTCCAGCGCGCGATGAGGTGGTCCATGATGTCGGCGTAGTCCATCGCCGTGTACGTGCCCGTGCGCTCCGCGACGGACGAAAAGTCCTGGTTTGGCGAGGCGGCGGCGGCGGCGGCGGCGGCGGCGGCGCGCGCGGTGTGTGAGCGGCGTCCGGCCACCGGGCCCCGGCGTGGCCGCCAGCCCGCCTGCGGCGCCGGGCGCGCGGCCCGCGCGGCCGCCGCGCCGGGCCTCTCCGTCGCCCCCGGGGCGCCCCCTGCCTCACCGCGAAGAGGTTGCGCCCGGTCTTGGCCGCGTGCTCGCCGTCGTCCATGAGGTGCGCGGGCATGACGATCTGCTTGCGCATCATGTCGGCAAACGCGAGCGTCGCGCCGCTGGGGTCCTTCTCGTACACCGCGTCCATGATCTGCGCACGCGCGCGGGCGCAGGGCGGGGCAGGGGCAGGGCGGGGCGGGGCGGCGCGGTGAGACGCGGCGGGAGCGTGTGCAGGAGCAGCCCCCAGCGGGTCACGCACGCGCTGGTACGCCTGCTCGTGCCGGCCCTCGTCGCTCGCGATGGAGCCGCAGATCTTGGCCAGCACCTCGTCGCCGTGCTCGAGCGCGTGGCGCGCGGTGTTGCCGTGTGAGATCTGGCGGCGGACGACGACGCGGCGGCGGCGGCGGCGGCGCGGCGCGTGAGCTCGCCGCCCGCCCTCCCGCCTCGCCGCCTCCGCCTGCGGCTCCAGTGCAGACCCTCGCACGCACGCCCCGCCAGTCGCTCCCCGCTGCGTGCCGCCGCCGTCGCCATCAACCGCCACCAACCACCACCACCACCGCCGCCAACCGCCGCCGCGCGCCCCCATATGTTTGTTCGGTACTGAGCAAACAATCGAACAACGCCGCCGCACCTTGGTCGCGCGCTCCTGGAAGCTGGTGTAGATGAAGCCGAGGTAGGGGTTGTTCTCGGTCTTGGGGTCCATGCCGCTGCCAATGAGGTTCTGGATCGTCACCTCGATCGCGCGCATGTTGACGCTGCGGGCGGGGCGCGCGCGCGGGGCGCGCGGGGCGGGTAGGGTTTAGGGCACGCGGCGGCGGCGGCGGGGACGGGAGGGGCCGGCGGGCGGCTGCCGCGGCCGGCCTGCGCCGCTGCCGCCCTCGCGGCGCCCACGCCCGCCCCGCGCAGCCGCTGCCGCGCAGCCGCCGCCCAGCAGCCGCCGCGCAGCACCGCCCCCGCCCTCTCGCCCTCGGCCGCCCAGCACCGCCCAGCCCTCTCGCTCCCTCACCGGCCGGTGAGGTACATGTACTTGTTCATGACGTCGCCGTGGCGGTTCTCCTCGGCCGTCCACTCGCGCGTCCAGCGGCCCCACGGCGTCGGCGACGCGCCCGTCTCGTCGCGCACGCCGTCGAGCGTGTTGAGCATCGCCATGTACGTCGGCAGCGCCTCCTCGGTGATCATGTCGCCTGGCCGCGGCGGCGCGCGCGCAGGCGCGGGCGGGGCGCGGACGTGGGCGGGGCGGGCGAGCTCCCGCCACTGCTGCCGCCGCTGCTGCGCCGCCGGCGCGGCCGGCGCGGCCGGCGCTGCCGGTGCTGCTGGCGCGGCGCGCACCGACAAAGACGACGAGATAGTCGTCCGGCAGCTGGTCGGTCCTCTTGCGCAGCTCCTGCACCTGCGGGCGGGCGGCGCGGGCGGCGCGTGAGCGCCGGGAGGCCCAGCGGACGGGCTGCGGCCTGAGCCGTGCGGGTTGTGGAGGTCACGTTGCAGCCGCGTCCTGAACGGCGGCTGCAACGTTACCTCTGCAAC
This sequence comes from Scenedesmus sp. PABB004, assembly GCA_014905635.1. Classification (NCBI taxonomy): domain Eukaryota; kingdom Viridiplantae; phylum Chlorophyta; class Chlorophyceae; order Sphaeropleales; family Scenedesmaceae; genus Scenedesmus; species Scenedesmus sp. PABB004. Next base: position 1,186,054 of record JABVCE010000011.1, on the reverse strand, counting down.
CCGCACGAGCGCCGGCGGCAGCCCGTGCGAGCGACGGCAGCGGCAGCGGCGGCGGCAGCAGCGGCGGCAGCTGCGTGCGCGCGCACCTTGCCCAGGAAGTCTGGGTCGCTGGAGTCCGGCAGGAAGTCGGCGGGCTGCCAGGACTTGGAGGGGTCCTTGAGCAGCGGCAGCACCTGCGCGCCGGCCGGGGGGCGGGGCGTGTGAGGCGGGGGCGCGCGGGGGCGCTGCTGATGATGCGCCCGCCCCCCTGGCCCGGCGCGGCGCCGCGGGCGCGCCTGCGTCTCCAGGTGCGGGCCCAGCGTCTTCACCAGCTCCAGGCGCTCCTGCGTTATGCTGTGCAGCACCTGGCCGTTCATGATGACCGGGCCCGGCGCCTGCGCAGCGGTGCGCTCCGCGGCCGCCACGCCGCGGCAGCGCACCGCGCGCGCCCGACCGGGCGGGCAGGGCCGCGCGGGCGCGCCTGCGGGCAATGCAGCGCGGGGCGGGGCGGCGCGGCGCTGCTGTGGGGCGGGCGGGATGCACATAACGCATGCACGCCCCACGGCCCGCCCCCCGCGCCGCCCGCCCGGCCCCAGCTCGCCCTAAGCCCGCGCAGGCGCCCGCGCCCGCGCCGCACCCGCGGCGGCGCCCCCGCAGCGAGCGGCGCGCTCGAGGATCATGTTGTGGCCGCGACTGGCGCGCTGCGGTCGCGCGGGAGCCGCTGGACGCCGGCGCTGGACGCGGGGCGCGCTGGGGGCCGGCGCCGGGGGCTGCTCGCGCCGGGGTGGCCCGGGGCGCGGGGCAGCGCGCTGGAGCGGTGGGCGGTGGCGCGCGGTGGAGCGCGCGGGCGGGCGGCGGCGAGGGAGGCGCGCGGGATCTGCAGTGCGAGTGCTGCGCTGCGCGGGCAGGGCACGCCTGCGCGCCGGTGTGTTACGCCGCGTGTCAGTCAGCGCGCGCCGACATAAGCGGCGGGGCGGCGTGCCCCGACGCGCTAAGCACCAGGCGGGGCCAGCGCGCGGTGGCGCAGGGCGCCCGGCCCGCCCGGCCGCGCGCGCGCGCGCTGGCGCCGGTGCCGCCGCCGCGCGCACCGCGCGTCGCGCTAGCCTTGCTGGGGCGCCGTCGCCAGCAGGTCTGCCGCAGCGCGCGGCGGCGGCGTCCCCTCTGCGCCGGCGGCGGCGATCTCAGCGCGAGCAGCGGCAGCGGCGCGGGCCCGCGCTGCGCACAGCGCGCAGTGCTTCAGCTCGCTCGTCTCAAGTGCCGGCTTGGGACTTTGAGATGCACGAGCTGAAGCACTGCGCGCTGTGCGCGGTCCGCGGCCGCCGCCGCGGCCCGGCCCCGCGGCGCGCGCTGCTGGCGCGCGCTGACGCGGCTGGCGACGGGCGTTCCGGCGCGCGCGCACGGCCCCGCACAGCGGTCACCCCCCGCCCACGGCCGCCCGCCAGGCCGCGATGACCGCCGCCCGCGCCCGCCGCGACGCGCGCGTCCGGGTGGCGGCGCAGCGGCTTGACCGCCCGCGCCGCGCCGCTCGCCTCGAGCGCGTCCGCGGTCACCGGCAGCGACGCCAGCGCTGCGAGCGCCGCCTCGACGGCGCCGGCGTCGCCGGCGCCGCCGTCCGCGCTGTCGCGGCGGGCGGCCAGCGCCGCGGCGGCGGCCGCGGCGTCGCGCGTGCCGAGGCGCAGGACGGCGGCCAGGCCGTCGCCGGTGAGCGCGGCGAGGCCGGGCAGGGACAGCCACCCGGTCGCGGCCCTGGCGTCGGCGACCAGCCGCGCCAGCGCGGCGCGGTGCGCGGCGGCGCCCGCGCCGCCGGCCGCGGCGGGCGCCTCGAGCGCGGCCGCGATGTCGGCGGCGACCCGTGGCGTCGCGCCGCCGAGGCTGGCGTTGGCGGCCAGCGCCTCGGCCAGCTTGGCGCGCCGCGCGGCGCGCAGCGCGTCGGTCAGCGCGCCCGCGGGCGGCGCGCCGGGCGCCTGCGGGCGCGCGGCGCGGCCTGTCAGCGGGGCGGGCACGCAGCCCAGGCGCCGCCGCGCCCCCGGCCGGCCCGCTCAGCAAACTGCGTGCCCCCCCCCCCCCCCCAACCACCACACACAAAGACACACCTGCCGCGCGGCCTTGGCCGCCAGCAGCCGCGCGAGCGGGTCGCCGTCGCCGGCCGCCGCGGCCGCGGCGCGCCGCTCGTGCTGCACCTCGGCCCGCAGCATCGCGTCCACAAACCCAGCGCCCCCGCCGCGCGCCGCCGAGCGGGCGGCCGCGCGGGCCCGCGCCGCCGCCACCGCCGCCGCCGCGGGGTCGGGGTCCAGCTCCGCGTCGTCGCCGCTGTTGTCGGAGCCTGCGCGGCGGCGGCGCGGCGCGTGCGCGTGCGCTCGGCGGCCAGCCCCGCCCATCCCCCCAGCTGCTGCCGCTCGCCGCGGCGCGCACAACCGCGCCGCGGCCCCGACCTCGCGCTGCCGCGCCGCCCTCGTCCTCGTCGGAGCTGCCGCCCGCCCAGGCGTCATGGTCAAACGCGCCGGCGCCCTGGCGCCGCCGCCGCCGTGCACCGCCGCCGCCGCCACCGCCGTGACCGCCGCCGCGCCAGCGCTGCGCCAGCTCCGCCTCGGCCGCCTTGAGCCGCTCCGCCGCCGCCGCCGCGGCCGCCGGGTCGTCACAGTGGTCGCAGCAGCGCTGCTGCTGCCGGCGCGCCCCGCCCTCCTCGCCAAAGTGGCGCAGCAGGCGCGCGCGGCGGCAGCCGGGCTGCGTGCAGAGGTCGACGACGGCGCCAAACGCGCGCAGCGCAGACGCCGCGGACGCCGCGGCGTCGGGCGCGGCGTCGCCGCCGCCGCCGCGGTGCGCGCCGCCGCCGCGCGCCGCGGCCTTGGCGCGCCGCTTGGCCGCCCTGCCGTCCGCGTCCTTTTGCAGGATCCAGTCCATCCGCCGGCGGTCGCGCGTCGCGTACAGCAGCACGCTGCGCGCGGGCTGCCCGCCCCGCCCGGCGCGGCCGCTCTCCTGGTAGAAACCCTCCACGCTCCTGCGCGCCGCGGCGGCCGCGCGGCGCCGCGGCGGCGGCGGCGGCGGCGGCGTGGCGGCGGCGGCGGCGGCGGCGGCCGCGGCGGCGGCATGGCGGCGGCGGCGGGCCAGCTGGGCGCGCGCTCGCGGGGCCCGCGGAAGAGCCCGGGGGGCGCCGCCCCGCGCGTGCGTGCGCGGCCCCCGGGCGCGCCGCGCGCACCGCGGCAGGTTGAAGTGCACCACCAGCTCCACGTCGGCTGCGGCAGCAGCACGCGCAGGCACGCACGTGCGCGCCCGCGCATGCGAGAGCGGTCCGGTCAGCAGCCAGCGGCCGGCGAGCGCGGCCGCGCCCGGGCGGCGCCCCCGCCGGCGCGGCGCGCACCCTTGTCCATGCCCAGGCCAAAGGCCACGGTCGCGGTGACCACCTGCAGCGCGCCGGCGCGCCAGCGCTGCAGCACGTCCGCGCGCGTCGCGTCGGGCAGGGCGGCGTGGTACGCCGCGCACGCGAGGCCCTCGGCGGCGAGGCGGCGCGCGAGCGCGTCGACGGTGGAGCGCTTGAGCGCATACACGATGGCCACGGGGCCGGGCCAGCGCCTGGCCCCTGCCTGGCCGGCCTGGCCCTCCTGCTGCTGCTGCTGCTGCTGCTGCTGCTGCTGCTGCTGCTGCTGCTGCTGCTGCTGCTGCTGCTGCTGCTGCTGCCACCCCTCCTGCTGCTGCCGCCCCTCCTGCCGCGCGCCGCCGCCGGGCTTGAGCAGCGCCAGCAGCTGCCGGCAGGCCGCGGCGTCGACGGGGTCGTCCCACCCCTCCTCCTCGCCGTCGCCCGCGAGGCCGCCGAGGGCCGCCTGCCGCGCCGCCTGCGGCGCCCCTAAACCCTGCGCCGGCTGCTGCACATCGAGCAGGACGACCGTGTAGTGGATGTTGGGGCGGTTGAAGCTGCTCAGGAGCACCGCGGGGTCGGCCAGGCGCAGGCTGGCGATGACGTCCTCTCGCACCTGCGCCGTGACGGCGCGTGGCGGCGGCGGCGGCGCGCCAGGTGCGGCCGGGTCGGGCGAGAGAGGCGCGCGCGGGCGGCGGCCGCGCATGCGACGCGCCACGCGGCCCCGGGCCCCCTCCGGACCTGGCGCGTCGCGGTCGCGGTGAGCGCCATGCACGGCAGGCCGCGCAGCTGCGCCCGCAGCGCCGAGAGCTGCCGGAACTTGGGCCGAAAGTCGTGCCCCCACTGCGCGGCGACGCGCATGGCGACATTCAGGGGCGCCGGCTACGCGGCGGCGGGCGGCGCGCGCCGCGGGCGCGGGGTGCGCCGCGCCGCGCCGCGCCGCGCCTCGCTGATGCAGTGCGCCTCGTCGACGGCGAGCATCTGCAGCGCGCGCGCGGCGTGCAGCGCGGCGAGGCGCTGCCGAAAGCTGCGGGCGGCGGCGGCGGCGGCGGCGGCGGCGGCGGCGGCGCACGGTCGGCGCGCCGCGCCGCGCGTCCGCGGGGGCGCGGCTGCCTGGCGGCGGCCCGCGCTCGCGCGGCGCGCGCCTGTCGGTCGCGAGCAGCTCGGGCGTGACGTACAGCAGCAGCAGGCGCTCGCCGCCGCCGCCGGCGCCGCCGGCGCTGCTGCCACTGCCGCCGCCGGCGCTGGCGCTCGCGAGCGCGTCGAGGCGGCGCAGCGTGTCGGCGCGCTCCGCCGGCGAGCGGCTGCTCGAGAGGTAGTCGGCCGCCACGCCGCGGCCGCGCAGCGCCGCGACCTGGTCCTGCATCAGCGCTGCAGGGGTGCGCGGGGTGCGCGGGGCGCGCGGGTGCGCGGCGCGGGCGGTCGCGCGCCGCAGCAGCGCGGGTGGTCGCGCGCCGCGGCGGGCCGCCGCACCGATCAGCGGCGAGACGACGAGCACCAGGCCGCCGCCCACGACCGCCGGCAGGCTGTAGCAGAGGCTCTTGCCACCGCCCGTCGGCATCAGCACAAAGGAGTCGCGCCCTGGCTCCCCGCGGTGCGCCGGCGCGTGAGCAGCGCGCGCGAGCGCTGGTGCTTGTGGCGGCGGCGGCGGCGGCGCGCACCCTCCAGCGCCGCGCGGACGGCGGCCTCCTGGGACCCCCGGAAGCTCGCGTGGCCAAACACGTCGGCGAGCGCTGCGGCCACGCGCGGCGCGAGCTCCGCCCAGCCCGCGCGCGGCGGCGCTGGGGCGTCCATGGCGTGCGGTGGTGCGGCGGCGGCGCGTGTGCGGCGGCGGCGGGCGCGCGGCGCGTGCGCCCGATCGCAGCGGCGCGCGGCGTGACGGGCGGCGGTGCAGCGGCGCGCGGTGCAGCGGCGGTCTATTCAGGGCGCCCGGTTGGCGCGTGCCTGCAGTGACGCTCGTCGAGCACCACACGCGCCCCGCAGGCCCGCCGCACGCTGCGCGCCCGTCGAGCCCGCGCCCTCACTCCAAGCGCGGGCGTTTGCGGCCAACCGGTGCCCCCACTCTTCTGAGGCCGCAGATGCGGGCGGTAGCGCCCGCAGGCGCCGCGCGGGTGAGGCGCGCCGCGCCCTGCGCGCCGCGGCACATGCGGGCGCCCAGCTCGCCCGCACGCGCCCACGCCGCCCGCAATTCGCCCCGCTCCCAGGCAAGCGTCCCGGCGGCCGTGGCCGGGCGCAGCACACGCGCGTCCATGGCCGCCCTGCGCCGCGGCTGCACGCCGGCGGCAGCGGCGGCAGCGGCGCCCGCCGCGCCGCTCGCGGGCGGCCGCGCGTCGGCGCTCCGCCGCGCTCGGCCCGCGGGCCCCGCGCTGGCGCCCCGGTCGGCCGCTCTGGCGGCGCCGGCGCCACGCCGCGGCGCCCGCGGCGGCGGCGGCGCGGCAGCGCTGCCGCCGGGCGCCGGCCTGCCGCCGCTCGCGATGATCAACGTCGACTTTGCCAGCCCCTCGCTGGTGCTCGGCATCACGCTCATCGGCTGCGGCATCGCGCTGCTGCAGGTGCGCCACGCGCGCCGCGCCTCGCCGCCCGGCCGCCATGCGCCGCGCGCGCCGCGGACTCGCGCCGCCGCACACCGCTGCGCGCCGCCGCCGCCGCCAGGTGCGCAACATGCAGCGTGAGGTGTCGCGCGACGCCGACATCGTGGTCGCGGCGATGATCTCGATCGTCGGCAGCACGCTCATCTTCCAGGGCTGGCGCCTCGACCCGCTGCTACTGCTCTGCCAGGCGCGCCGCGCCGCGCGCGCGAGGCTCTTGCGCCAGGCTCGCCGCGCAGCCCCGCCGCCCCGGCCGGCCGCGCCGCGGCGCGCCGGCTCGCTGCCGCCGCCTGCGCCGCCTGCCCCCGCCGACCGCGCCGCCTGCGCCGCGCGCTGCGCCGCCAGGCGCTGACCACGTCGGTGGCGTTTTGGTACGGCCTCGAGGCGTTCAAGCTGCGCGCCCAGGTCAACGAGGAGGAGGAGGGCGGCGGCATGGGCGGGCTGCCGCCGCCGGAGGGCTACGGCGGCCAGGCGGGCATGGGGCTGGGCGCGGGGCCCGACGACGCCTATGGCGCGCCCGGCTACCTGCCGCCGGGCGGCGCGGAGCGCGCGGGCCTGGCGCCCTGGGCGACGGGCGCGCCGCAGCCGCTGCAGCAGCAGCAGCCGCAGCAGGCGGGCGGGCGCTGGGGCCTGCCGCCGGGCGAGCCGGCGCGCGGCTACGCCGCATACTGGGGCCAGCAGGCGCAGGCGCAGCCGGAGGGGCTGTACGCAGCGTACGACGACCCGCAGCAGCAGCAGCAGCAGCAGCTCGTCGGCGGCCCGGCCAGCGGCGCGCCGCTGCCGCCGTTCCAGCAGCAGCAGCAACAGCAGCCGTACGGCGGCGCGCCGGGCTACGGCGCGCCGTACGGCGGCGGCGGCGGCGGCGCCTACCAGGCGGACGGTGCCTGGCTGGGCAGCGCGCAGGACTACGGCGGCGGCGCCGCCGCCGCGGGGCTGCTGCAGGACGGCGGCTACCCGTACGCGCCGGACGGCGCGCTGCCGCCGCTCGCGCCGGGCGAGGCGCCGCCGCCGCCGCTGTCGCAGCCGCAGTCGCAGTCGCAGCCGCCGCCGCTGCCGCAGCGCCGCTACGAGCGCGTGGACGACTGGGAGTGATGTGACGCCCGTGGGCGGCGCGGCGGCCGCACGGCGGCGCGCGCTGCGGCGTGCGAGGCGGGCGCAGCGCGCCGTCGATCGGCCCGCGGTGCCGGCGTTGTCATGTTTGAGCCGGCGGCGGTGATGGTTACGAGCACCGTGCGCACGGTGCCGCGCCTCGCAGCTGCTCTGCGGGCCAGGGCCACCGCCGCGACGCGGTGCGCGCTCACACAGCCGGCCGGTCACGGCCAGCCGGTCACGGTCACAGCTGCGCCGCCGCCGCGCCCGCAGCGCTCGGCCGCCAGCTGCCAGCCGCCCTGCGGCAGGTGCCGGCAGCGCCGCAGCTCCACGCGTGCCAAGCCCGGGAGCTCGCGCTGCAGCTGCCCGACCAGCTCGCGCTCGGCGGCGCCAGCGCACGCGCACGCGGGCGGCTCCAGCGGCGCCTGCCCAGCGGCGCCGCTTCCTCCGGCGCCGCTTCCTCCGGCGCCGCCCGGCCAGGCCCCTGGCCCGGCGCCGGCCTTGGCCGCCGGCTGCTCGGCAGGCTGCTGCCCGCCCGCTCGCAGCGCCGCGCCGCCTGGCGCGGCCGCCTGGCTGCGGGGGCTGAGCAGGGCACCGGCAGAGCTCAGCAGGCTGCCGCCGCGCGCGCCGCAGCCGCACGCGACGCCGCGCGGCAGCCGCACCGCCGCCAGCGCCCGGCCCGACAGCCCGCCGGCGTGGCCCCAGAGCTCCACCTCGGTCAGCGCCGGCAGCGAGCGCAGCACGCCCAGCAGCTGCGGCACCGTGCAGCCGCGCGCGCCGCCGTCGCCGCCGCCGCCGCGCCGCCGCCGCCGCGGGCGATGCGGGCCGACTGCAGCAGCGCGCGCACCAGCGCGGCCGCCAGCGACTCGGCCGGTGCGCCGGGCGGCGGCGGCGGGCCCCTGCGGCAGCTGCAGCTGCAGCTGCTCCCCAGCGCCCCAAGCATGACGCCCAGCGTGCGCAGCGCGGGGTGGCCTGGGGCGTCGGCGGCGGGGGCGGCGCGTCAGGCGCGGGCGCGCGGTCCGGGCCCCGGACTCCGGGGGCGCGCAGCAGGAACGACGGTCGGCGCCGTGAGAGAGCGCCGCGCCGCCGCCGCCCACCCGTGAGCGCGCCAAAATTCCAGACCACGCCGTGCCCCTGCGCCGCCAGCGTCGCCTCGAGCGGCGCCAGCTCCTCCAGGCGCGGGCACGCCTCGGGCAGGCTGACCATCCCCAGGCGCAGCATGTTCACGCGCAGCGACCGCAGCCGCGACAGCGTCGTCAGCGCGAGCGCCAGCTGCGCGCCGCCGGGGTCGGCGGCCGCCGCGGCAGCCGCTGCTGCCGGGTCCCCGTCCGCCGCCGCCGCCGGCGCCGGCGCCGGCGGCGGGCCGCCGGCCGCGGAGCTGCGCCGGCTGTGCGGCGCAAGGGGGAGCTTGAGGCTGTCGACGCGCAGCGCCGTAAGCGCGGTGCAGGGCGCCAGCAGGGCGAGCTCGTCCTCGCAGATCACCGAGTCGGCCAGCCCCAGCGCCGCGAGGCGGCCGAGGCCCGCCAGGCGGGACAGGGTGCGCAGGTCGGTCGACATGTACAGCCCCTGCAGGGTGTGGGGAGGGGCGGCAGGGCTCAGGGGTCTTTGGGGCTCAGGGCTCAAGGGTCAGGGGTGGTGGGGGCTCGGGGCGCCGTCCCGCGGCTGCCGGCCAGCCCCCACCTGGAGGAGGTCGAGCCGCGTCAGCGCCGTGAGCTGCGCCGCGGCCTCCAGCAGGCCCGGCAGCGGCTTGGACGAGCACGGCGGCAGCGACGTGCTGTCGGCGAGCCACACGCGCAGCTCGCGCAGCTGCGTCAGCTGGGCCAGCGGCCGCGCGTCGGCGAGGGTCCTGCCCGCGCGCCAGCTGAACGACAGCGCCGTGAGCTGCGTCAGCCCCGCGAGCGCGCGCAGGCTGGCAGCCGGGTGCGCGGCCGCGGGGCGGCCGAGCAGGCGCAGCGCGCGCAGCGCCGGCGCCGCGCGCCGCAGCCGCGCGAGCGCCTCGCTGCGCAGGTCGGCCTGCACCGTCAGGGTCTCCAGGCGCGGCAGCGCGGCGAGCGCGGCCACGCGCGCCGCCTGGCGCGGGACCAGCTCGTACGCGAGGTCCAGCGCGAGCACCAGCTCACAGAGGCGCGGCGCGAGCTCCGCGAGCGCGGCAGCGGCGCCCCGGTCCAGCGCCTTTGCGTGCAGCGAGACCGCGCGCAGCCCGCGCCACGCGCCGGGCGTCGCCGCGGCGGCGGCGCCGAGCGCGCGCACCTCGGCCGCGCGCCAGCCGCCGGGCAGCGCGAGGCGCGCCGCGCGCGGGCGGCGCGCGGGCGCCGCGAGCGCGGCGGGCGGCAGCACGCCGCCGCCGGCGCTGCGGGGGCCGCCCCAGCCGCAGAGCTCGGTGAGGTCGACGAGGCCGCCCCGCCGCGCCCGCGCCGCCGCCGACGCACACGCGCGGCAGGCGCGGGCAAAGTTTGCCGAGCTCCCGCTCCCGCCCAGGCGCGATGCGACGTCCTCCAGGACGTGCTCCGGCAGCGCTGCCAGGCTGACGTCCTCCAGGATGTCCTCCGGCAGCGCTTCCAGGCCGCAGAGCTTGTAGTCCGAGCCACCAACGTCCCCGGCAGCCGCACAGGAGTGCGCGCAGCCTGGCGAGGCTCGTGGGACCGCCGGTGCCGCTGCCGGCGCCCGCTGCTGCTGCATCGCCCCGCAGCGGCGCTGGCGGCACGCGCAGCAGTGGTTGGTGGAGCACTGGTCGCCCGGCTGTGTTGCGGGCTCGCCGAGGCGCAACGGTGCGGGCTGTCGGTGCTGGCGAGTGCGGGCGCGACCGGGCAGCAGTTGCCGCGCAATGAGACGCGCGCGGGCCTCGTCTCAGGCTCGAGACGTGGCGCGTGTGCTGCTGTAATTGCCGACCGCGCGGCGAGGGCGCTGGAGCCGCGCGCTGGTCGCGCCAAGGGACGCGCGCCATCTCGCTTGAGCCCGCGCCCCAGCGACGGGCTTACGATGCGCTGCCGTGCCTGTGGCCTGTCGTCACCGCGCCAAGAGAGACGCCGCCTGCCTGCGCTCGATCCCGTCCCCGCCCGCCGCGCCCCGCCCCGCCCCGCCCGCCCGCGCCGCCCGCCGCCCGCGGCGCCGCCGCGGCGCAATGTGGCCCCCACCGCCGCCCCGGCGCGCGGGCGCCGGCTAGTAGCGCCCCACCCGCTAATACCGGCCCAGGTCGTTCATGAACCGCCCAGCCATGTTGGAGAGGCGGTTGATCGCCGTCCCCGCCATCGCCTTGACCTGCTCCATGTCCTGCTTGGCCTGCAGGGGGCAGCGCGGGGCGCGGGGTGCGGGTGTCGGCGCGTGCGCAGGCCAGGGCTCGCGCCGCGCGAGCCCCCGCGGCGGCCTCACGTGGAAGGAGAGCCGGTTGACGAGCTCCGCCGCGGTGATGTCCACGTCGGCGCCGGGCGGCACGCCGCCGCCGCCGCCGCCGCCGCTGCCGCCGGCGCCGAGGCTGTCGCTCCTGCGCGGCCGCCGCGGCGCGGCGTCGGCGCGGCGTCGGCGGCGCGCCGGCGCCCTGCTGCTGCTGCGGCCGCGGCTCGCGCGGAGGCGCAGAGGCCCGTGCGCGCGTCCGCCCGCCCGCCCGGCAGCGCACCGGTTGAAGTAGGCGTCCGAGGAGATCGCCGACGCGCCGGTGAAGCGCGACAGCCGCGCCTGCTTCTCCATGTCGCTCTCGCCGCTGTTGTCCTGGAAGTCCCTGCGCGCCGCGGCGCGGCGCCCGGCGGCGCGCGGCTCGGCCGACGCGCGCCGGCAAGGGGGCGCGCGCGCGAGCAGCGGCGGCGCGCAGCCGAGGGGGCGCCGCTGCGGCAGGGGCCCACGCGCGCGCACCTGCTCGAGATGGCCTTGGCGTTGGCGAAGCGCTTCTGCGCGAGCGGCTCGGCGGCCTCGTGCGCGCCGCCGCCGCGGCCGCCGGCGCCGGGGCCGCCAAACGCGGCGCTGCTGCCGCCAAACGCCGCCTTGGGCGTGCCGATGCCGCCCGAGCCGGTGCGGCCGGGCGTGAGCGCGAGGGGGTCTTTGAAGAAGTCATCGTTGCTCAGCCCAAGCGTGAGGTGGCCGTCCTTGCCGCGCTGCACCGCCGACGACGACGACGCGCCGCCCGCCGCCGGCGCCTGCGGGCGGCGGCGGGGGGAACGGGGCGCGCGCGCGTCGGCGCGGGGCGCGCGCGTCGGCGCCGGTGCGCGCGCGCGCGCGCGCGAGCGGCCCTGCGGCAGTCGCTGGCGTCGCCCGCCGCACCTGGGTGAGCGTGTCGTACGCGAAGCGGCTGCTCGTGCTGGGCTTGTCCGCCTCGGCCGCCGCGGCCACCGCGGGCGCCACGGGCGCGGGCGCCTTGACCGGCTCCGGCGCCGCGGGCGCCTGCTCAAAGAGCCCCTCGTCCACGCGCGCGTCCAGCTTCTTCACGCCCAGCCCGCCGCCCAGCTTGCCGCCGGGCTTGCGCGGCTGCACCAGCCGCGACGCTGCGGCGCGGGCGGCGGCGCGCGGCGGCCGGGCCGTGGTCGGTCGGCGGCGGGCGCGGCTGCAGCTGGCGCCTGGCGCGCCGGGCGCGCCTGGCGCGCCCGCAGCTGCTGGCGCAGCGCCCGCCTCGCACCCGGCTTGCTGGTCGACACGCCCACGGGCTTCAGGCCGCCGGCTGCTGCTGCTGCGGTCGCCGCCGCCGCTGCGGCGCCGACGCCGGCCTCGGGCGCGAGCACGCTCGCCGCCGCGGGCGTGCTGGCGAGCTTGTCCGCGTCCTTGGTCAGCTGCTGCCGGTACAGCTGCGCCGCGCGCGACGTGTACTGCGGCGGCGGCGGCGGGGCAGGTCGGGCGGGGTGCGCGCGCGTGCGCCCGCGGCGCGGCCGCTGCTGGCGGCTGCGTGCCAGAGCCCGCCGGAGCCGCCGCCACGGCGCCGGCCGCTGCGCGGCGCTGGCCGCCCGCCGCCGGCGCGCACCTTGCCCTCGATCTTGTCCGAGCCGATGTCATCCCAGCCGTGCTGCTTGAAGAACTGGCGCGCCTTGTGGTTGCCGCCGACGGCCATGAGCTGCGCACGCGCGGCGCGCCCCGCGGCGCGTCGGGGGCCGCCCCGCGCGCCGGCGGGCGCGGCCGACGGCCGCGCCGGCCGCGCCGGCCGCGCTGGCGCCGGCGCGGCGCGCGGCGGCGCCAACAGACGGCGCAGCAGCAGCGGCGCGCGCGCCGGCGCGGCGCGCGGCGGCGCCAACAGACGGCGCAGCAGCAGCGGCGCGCGCGCCGGCGCGCCGCGCACCCGCAGCTGGTCCTCCGTCCATGTGTCCAGCGTCGTGGAGCGCACGAAGCTGACGTGGACGCCCAGGCTGCGGTGGATGCCGGCGCAGGCGAGGCAGATGTAGACGCCGTAGGGCACGCTCGCCCAGGTGGGATTTTTGGCCGGGCAGTCGAAGCAGACCTGCGCCGGCGGCCGGGGCGATGGTCCAACGCCCGCACACTGACCTGCCACGCACCCCAGGCGGCGCGGCGGCCCGCGGGCGCGCCCGCCGGCGCCGGGAGGCGGCCCCCAGTGCCGGAGCCCATGCCCAGCGCCCGCGGCCCCTCCCCTGCGCCTCGCCTTGTTCTCCGGCTTGCTGCGCAGGCGCTTGAAGAGCGTGTCGCGCTCCAGCACCAGCTCCCCCATTTTCTCGCGAGCAAGGCGAGAGCAGCAAGGCGGTTGCCCGACAACCGGGGGTTGGCGCGGGGCTGGCGGGGGGAGCTCCAGGCGCTGCCACTCGACACCGCAAGGGAGGGCGCGTCCGGCACGGCGGCGGCTGGTCAGCGCGCCGGACCGTCGGCGGCGCAGCCGCTGGCAAACCGCGTCACACGGGCGGCCTCGGTCGATGCGGCGGGGACCGCGCGGCTGCCGCCGGCTGCTCAGGAGCGGTCACACCGCCTCCGCGCCTGTGCCGGTCACCACCGAGCGAGAGAAATGCGCTGCCGCCGCCGCCGCCGCCCGAGCCCAGTGCACGCTGCCGCTGCCCCCCGCTGATCACGCGCGCGCCGCGCGCCCGCCGCCGGATCGCGCGCGCGCCTCGCGCCGCCGCGCCACCGCGCGTCAGTCCTTGGCGCGCTCAGTCCTTGGCGTCGGTCACGCCCTCGGCGCCGATGCCAAACGTCGCCTCGCGCTCGGGCAGGGACGGCGAGGCGACGATCTTGACGATGCGGTTCTCGCCGCGCCCCTTCTTCACCCACAGCCGCGTCGTCGTCGCGTGGGCCATGATGTTGCCGCCGATCGGCTTGACCGACGGCCCCGCAAACATCGCGCCGCCGTCGAGGTTGGCGGCCACCACCTGTGCAGCACGCGGCGCGGCGCGGCGCGGGCCGCCGTCGGCGCCGGGGGCCCGCCCCCCACGCCGCGCGCGCCGCCGCCGCGCGCCCGCACCTGGTTGCTGACCACCACGGCGACGCCAAACTCGTCCGCGAGCTTCGCGAGCGCGCGCAGGAAGCGGCCGAGCTGGATCTGGCGCGCCGCGAGCTCGCCGCGGCCGTTGTACTCGCTGCGGTACAGCGCGGTCGCGCTGTCGACGACCACGAGCGCGAAGCGGCTCTCCGCCATCATGCCCGCCGCCGCCTGGCGCGGGGGCGGCGTGAGCGGCGTGAGCGGCGCCCGGGGCATGCGTGGACACGTGCAGGCGCACGCGCGCGCCGGCCACCTGCAGCAGGTTGCACTGGTGCTCCGTGTTGTGTGCGCGCGCGTACGCCACGTTGTCGAGCACGTCGCTCACGCTCAGGTTGTACCTGCGCCGCGCGGGGTCGTGCCGGCCGCGTGAGCGCTTGCCGCCGCGCAGCGCGCGGCGCGCGGCGCGCGTCCTGCAAGGCCCCTGCACGCGCCGCGCGCGTCTCCTGCAAGGCCCCACGCGCGCGCGCGCGCGCCGCGCACCGCTCCGCGATCTGCGCGAGGCGCTGCGGCCGGAAGGTGCCCTCGGTGTCGATGTAGAGCGCCTTGCCCTCGGCGCCGCCCATGTCGATGGGCAGCTGCGGAGCGGGGCGGCGCGGGGCGCGCGTGAGCGCGGCATGGCGCTGCGCGGCTGCGCCGGCCCCACGATGCGCCGCGCCAGCAGCCGGCGCGCACCTGGCAGGTGACGCAGAGCGTGTGGCAGAGCTGCGTCTTGCCGCTGCGGAACTCGCCGTACATCTCAGTGATGCTGCCGGTCTCGATGCCGCCTGCGCGCGCCGCGCCGCGCCGCGGCGGCGGGCGCGGGCGCGGCCTCGGCGCCGAGCGGCGGGCGCGCGGGGCGGCCGCAGCGGCGTGCCGGCCGCAGCGGCGTGCCGGCCGCGGCCCGGCTTGCAGGAGGCCGCGCGCCTCGGCGCATGCAAACGGCGCGCACCCTCGAGGATGTTGTCGAGCTCCTTGCAGCCGGTCGTGACCTTGATGAGCTCCGCGCGCTGCTCCGCCACGATGGAGGCGGTGGTGAAGCCCATCGGCACGAGCTTCCAGGCTGCGGCGCGGCGGCGCGGCGGCGGCGCGGCGGCGTGTGGGCCCGCGCAGGCAGGCGGCGGCAGCGGCGCGCGCGGGCGGCGCGCGCACCCGCGTTCTGCAGCTTCTCCACCTTGGCCTCGCTGAGGCCCTTGATGGCGGTGAGCTCGCGCTTGGGCGCGTGCGCGAGCGCCTCGAGCGTGTGCACGCCGCCGTCCATCAGCTTCTTGATGTCGGCGGCGGGCACGCCGTGCGCCTGCGCGCGCGCCCCGCGCGCATGGCGTGAGAGCGGTCCGCGCGGGCGGGCGGGCCGGGCGGCGGCCGCGGCGGCGGCGTCGAACGACTGGCGCCGCCGCCGCGCGGCGCGTCGCGCACCTGCAGCACGGTGAGCGGCGCGGGCCCGCCCGCCTCCTCCACCATCTGCTGGTCCTGGCCCGCCACATCCTCGCCGTGCGCGAGCGCCTCCATAACGGCCGGGCGCGGGGGCGCGGGCTGCGGCTGCGGCGCGCGGGCGAGCACAGCGGGCGGAGCGCGCAGCGGCGGCCGCTGCGGCCCGGCTGCCCTGCCGCTGGCGCTGCCGCGGCGCGGGCGGGCACGGAAGCCGGCGGGGATGGCCGGGGTCGGGGCGCCGCGAGTGGCGGGGGCGCGCCCGGGCGGCTGGGCGGGGGGCAGACGGGGGAGGCCCTGGCGCCGGTTGTGGTGCGCCGCGCGCGGTGCGGCTGCGGGCGCCGATGCGGGCGGGGGACGGGCAGCGCTGAGTGTGGGCGCGGCGGCGGGGCGCGGCGGTCCGGCACCGCGGCAGCTCGCGTTCAATCGCAGCAGAACAAGCCTGCCAATACCCCGGTGCGAGCACCAGGGACGCCCTGGTCGCGTGGAGAGCACCGCAGAGCCCCCGCACACCCTCCCGGCAGCGCGCGACCGCACGCCCGCCATCGAGGCGGCAGCACCTGGCCGACGACGGCGAAGACAGCGGCGGCGCGGCGGGGGCGCGGCGCGGCGGTGGGGCCTCCCGTTGATGCGGGCGCGTGAAGAGGAGCAGCAGCCATGTCGATGAACCGGGACAACTTCAGGGCCAACCAGCCGCCCTCAAAGGCGCGGCGCCGCGCAGCAGCAGGAGCAGCGCTGCAGCGCCGCGGCAGCAGCGCCGCGGCAGCAGCGCCGCGGCAGCAGCGCCGCGGCAGACGCCGCGGCAGCAGCGCTGCAAAGGCGGCCGCGCCGCCCACCGCCCCGCGCTGCGTCGCGCAGGTGGTGCACATCCGCAACCTGCCGCCGGACGCGACGGAGGAGGATGTGCTGGAGCTCTGCTCGCGCTTCGGCCGCGTCGTCAAGACGAAGCTCAGCGTCGGCAACCAGACGACGCAGTCGTTAAACCAAGCCTTTGTGGAGTTTGAGAACGTCAACGTGGCGATGAAGATGGTCTACAGCTTCGTCGGCACCGACAACTCGCCCAAGGTGCGGCGCCGGCGGCGGCCAGCTGCTGCTGACGCGGCGGCGGCGGGGCGGGCAGCCGGCACGCGGCGGCGGCAGCAGCAGCAGCAGCAGCAGCAGCAGCAGCAGCAGCAGCAGGAGCGGCAGCGGCGCAGGGCCCGGCCCCTGCCGCGCCGACGCGCGCGCCGCGCCGCGCCGCGCCGCGCCGCAGGTCAAGGGCAAGACGGTGCACCTGCAGTACTCGACGCGCCAGGAGATCGGCAGCGGCAACGCCATGTGGGGCGGCGCGACCGCCAACGCCAACACCGCGGTGCTGCTCATCATCATGGACGGCGTGCACGTGAGCCCCGCCCGCGTCGCCAGCCCCACGGCCGCGGCGGCGCGCCGCCGCTCACGCGCGCCGCGCGCCGCCGTGCTGGGGCCCAGGTGGCGCTGGGGCCGACGATCGAGACGATCCACATGCTGTGCCAGGCCTTTGGCGACGTCGCCAAGATCGCGATGTTTGAGAAGGGCGGCGGCCTGCAGGCGCTCGTGCAGTTTGCGGACCCCGCGACCGCGGCCGAGGCGCAGGCCACGCTCGACGGCAGCGCGATCCCGGACCACCTCGTGCCGCGGCACCCCAGCCGCATACTCATGAAGGTGTCACACAGCGACCACCCGGACGTGCAGATCCGCAGCCAGGGCCCGCGCAGCAGGTTCGGCGGCGGCGGATGCAAGGCGCGGCCGCGCAGTGCGCCGCAGCGCCGAGGCGCCCGTCCCACCGCCGCTGCGTCCGCCGCGTCCGCCGCGTCCGCCGCGCCAGAGACTACACCGTGCCGCCCGGCGCCCTGCCCGAGACGGGCGCGGCCCCGGCGGCGGTGCCGCAGCAGCAGGCGCCGTACGGCTACGCGGGCGCGGCGCAGGCGGCACCGCAGCCGGCGGCGGGCGCGTACGACCCCGCGGCGGCGGCGGCGCAGGCGGCCGCGGCGGCGCAGGCGCAGGCGGCGGCGGCGTACGGCGCGCCGCCGGGCTACGGCGCGCCGCCGGGGTACGGGCCGCCGCCGGGGTACGGCGCGCCGGCGGGCCACCCCGGCTACGGCGGCGGCGGCGGGTACGGCACGATCCTGCTGGTGCTGATCGACGACGTCATGTACACGCCCACGCTGACGGCGATGCACCAGATCTTCGTCACGTACGGCTTCGTGCACAAAATGACGGTCTTTGACCGCAGCGGGCGGTGGCAGGTGCGCGCCGCCGCGAGCGCCGGCCGCCGCGCGAGCGCGCGCTGCGCCGGGTGGCGCGCGGCGCCCCACGCCCCACGCCGCCGCCGCCGGCGCCGCCGGCGCGCCGCTCGGGTGGTCGCAGGCGCTGGTGCAGTACGCGGACCGCGCGGCCGCCGCGATGGCCAAGCAGTGCCTCGACGGCCACCACATGTACCCGGGCGGCGCCAACAAGGCGCGGGCCCGCGCGCGCGCGCGCCCGGCGGCGCGCCGTCCGGCGCGCCCGGCCCCGCAGTTCCCCTCCCTCCCCTCCCGCGCGCGCGACCCCGCCGCCGCCGCCGCCGCCGCGTGCGCGCGCAGCTGCGGGTCGACTTCAGCACGCACGCGGACGTGAGCATACGGACCATGAACGGGAGCAACTGGGACTTCATGCGCGACCCGCGCGGCCCGCCGCCCGACGCGCCCGGCGCCGCGGCGCCGCACCACGGCAGCGGCCCGCCGTCGGGCGGCGCGGCGGGCTCGGCGCCGGGCGCGGCGCCGGCGGCGTCGCCGGAGCCGGGCGCGGCGGGGGCGGCGGCGCCGGGCGCCGCGGCGGGGCCCGCAGCCGCGGGGCCGGGCAGCCCGCCGCCCGCGTCGCCGAAGCCGCTGCCGGAGCGGGAGCCGCAGATGCTGGACCCGCACCACCCCGTCACGGGTGCGTGGCGCGCGGCGGGGCCGCGACCGCTGCCGTCGCTGCTGCCGTCGCTGCCGCCGCGCCCGCGCCTGCTCACGCCCGCCGCGTCTCGGCCGCCGCGCCCCGCAGCGCTGGACTGGGAGCACGCGCACCACGCTGCCGCGCGCGAAGCGGCCGCGGGCCTGGGCGAGCCGGTGATGTCGTCGCGCCCGCCGCCGCGCGCCGCGTGGGGCCCGCCGCCGGGCTACGGGGCCTACGGCCCGCCGCCGGGGTATGGGCCGCCGCCCGGCTACGGGCCGCCGCCCGGCTACGGGCCGCCGCCCGGCTACGGGCCGCCGCCCGGCTACGGGCCGCCGCCGGGCTACGGGGCGCCGCCGGGGTACGGCTATTGAGCGGCGGCACCGGGTGCAACGCGGTGCGCTGACCGGGCGTTGACCGCCGCTGCCGGTCACCGGCGGGTAACGCGCCTCGCTCCCCCTGCGTCTCCCACAGCTCTCCGACTCCCCCACGTCGCCGCAGCGTGTCCCCAGCTGCCAGTCGCCGAGCGCCAAACAAACAGCTCGCGCAGCAGCAGTCGCGCTGCTCCCGCCGCTCGCCTGCTGCACGCCGCGTGGCGCGTTCGCACCAGCAGCTCGCCCGGCCGACATTACAACTGCCGGCCCCTTTTCCAGCCCTCAGCTCGCCCGGGCGCGCGGCTGGTCGGGCCGGGCGATGGAGGCCGAACCAGAGGCGCCCCTGGACGAGCAGGTCGTGGCCCTGGTGCGAAGCGGGTGGCTCACCCGCACCTCCAGCCCGGCCAGCGTACGCGGGTCCCCGGCTCACCCTGCGGCCGGGCCGCGCCGCGCCGCGCCGCGCCGCGCCGCGCCGCGCGCAGCGGCAGCAGATCGAGCAGGTGCGGCGGGAGAACAAGCTGCTGGAGGCCTTCCTGCTCAAGGTGGGCGTGGGCACCTGGGTTGCTGGCAGCGCGGAGCGCGCGCCCCGCTGGCTCACCGCGGCGCGCGCGGCGCAGGCGGACGAGCAGGGCCTGGCGGCGCAGCAGGAGCAGCAGACCGCCCGGGTGAGCCGGCTGCCTGGAAGGACGCGACGGCCGCGCACCCGCGCACCCGCGCCGGCCGCAGCGCCTGGTCCGAGCGCCGCCGGCCGCGCGCGCAGAAGGGCCGCGGCGGCCGGCGGCGGAAGGAGGAGTCGGAGGCAGCGCCCGACGAGGCGCCGCGGCTCACAGACGACGAGAAGGGCGACATCGTGAGCCAGGCCATCGAGGCGCTGCAGGCCGAAATCGAGCAGGCGCGCGCAGTCGCACAGCCTCACCGCCGCCGCCTGACCGCCGCGGCCTGACCGCCGCCCGGCTGGCTGCCGTGCCCGCCAGACGCGTGCCGCGGGCGACAAGGACGTGGAGGACATCACCACTCTCATGGAGGAGGTGCGGCGCGCCCGCCGCGCGCCCTGCCGGACCGCAGCGCGCCCCCTGCGCCCTGCCAGGCCTGCTGGCTTGCCGCCGACGGTGCGCCCCGCGCGCGCGCCGGCCGCCGGCGGCGCGCCAGTTGGACCTGCGCATCGGCGAGGCCAAGAAGGACACCTACGAGTTCAAGCGCGACGTCATCGTCGCCGGCGAGGACCCGCGCACGGGCAAGACCAACGCCGACAAGGCCATCCGGTGCGCCGCGGCGGCGCGCGGCGGCGGCGTGCGGCGGCGGCGCGCGGCGCGGCCAGCGGCGCGCGGCCGGCGGCAGCACGCGCAGCGGACGCGGCGGCGCGTGGAGTCACGGCCGGTGCGGCGGCGGCGCAGGTTCTTCGAGGACAAGCTGCACGCCAAGGAGGTGCTGGTCGAGAAGCTGGCACTCAAAAACTCGACCTACAAGGCCGCCATCGCCAAGCTCGAGGCGCAGCTCGCGCACAAGGAGCAGACGGGCGAGGTGAGCGGGCGGCGAGCCCTCGCGCGCGCGCCAGCAGCGCGGTGCGCCGCGCGCGCTCGCCGCCTGTCCGCCCGCGCCGCTCCACGGCAACGCGCCCCGGCTGCAGGTGCTGCACCTGGTCGACTTTGATCAGCTCAAGATCGAGAACCAGCAGCACCTGGAGCGCATCGACGCAAAGAACAAGGAGCTGCTGGAGCTCAAGCTCTCGACCGGCCGCACCGTGCAGGCGCGCGGCGGCGGCGGCGGCGGCGGCGGCGGCGGGGGCTGCGGGCGCGGCGCTCGGCAGGGCGCTCAGGCCGCGGCGCCCCCGCCGCCGGGGCTGCGGGGCGGCGCCAGGTGCTGAACGACGTCAAGGGCCGCCTGGCGGCGCTGGCGAGCCAGGGCGCGACGCTGCGGGGCAGCCTGGCGGCGCGGCAGCGCGAGCTCGAGGGCTTCGGCGCCGACTACGCGCGCACGTCCGCGCAGACGACCGCGGCGGCGGCGAGCTTCCGCCGCGTGGCCGCGGCGACCAAGGGCTCGTGAGCGCGGCAGCGGCGGCGCGCGCGCGCGCCGCGGGGGGCGCGCTGCGCTGCGGCGCGCCGCCACGGTGGCGGCGCCCCAAGCTGCGGCCGGGGGCCGGGGGCCGCTGCGCGCAGGGAGAGCCCGCAGATCATGGAGTACATCAAGCTCAAGCACCAGGCGCGGGCTCGCAGCTGTCGGGCTGCGATTCAAATCGCCGCTGCGGCACGCGCGCGCGGCTTGCAGGACGGCGCGCCGCCCCGCGCGCCGACACCCGCGCCGCCTCGGCGCAGGTGGCGGAGGCGGCCAAGGAGGCCGCCGACTGGCGGCGCAAGCTGGAGGTGGCCACGACCGCGCGCAGCGCGGGCGGCGCCACCGGGCGTCGCAGCAAGGCCGGCGGCGGGCCGGCGTGAGCGGCGACGGCGGCGCCGGCTGGTGTCGGGCGGCGGCAGGGAGAAGGTGCTGGCCGCTGCCGACCGCGGGCGCAACCGCGCGTCCGGCCGTGCCTGGTCGCCCCCGCGCGCGCCCGCTGCGCGGCGCCAGCCACGACAGAGAGAGAGCTCGTGCCGTCCAGACAGCGGCCGCGCTGCCGGCGGTTCGCCGCGCCGCCGCGCCGCCGGGCGCGAGCCGCGCCGTTCGAGACGCGCCGGGGTTCGACGGCCCGCCGCGCCCTGCGCCCCCGCCGCCGCCGGGCGCCCGCCCGCCCGGCCGTCCCTGCCCGCGCCAGCGCACACACTCCCGGCGCCCGTGCGCCCGGACGGCCTCTGAGGGCGGCGGCGGCAGACGCGGCGCAGCAGTTGAGCAGCGCGCCGCGTGCGTTCGGCCGCCTGCGGTGGGCCGGGCGCGATGCCGACGCTGGAGCAGAACGACTGGCTGTCACTGGTGCACCAGACCAACGACCTGGTGTCGCAGGTGCCGCTGGGCGCCGGGGCCCGGGGGGCCTGATCGAGCGCAGGCTCGCACGGCCTGGCCCGCGAGCCCGCCCGCACGCGCGCGCGTAGGACCGCCATGGCTACCCCAAGGTCCAGCGCGACCTCACGGGCCTGCTGCTCAGCTCCCAGAGCGCCCGGGCGCGCACCAGCAGGGTGCGGAGCCAGGCGGAGCAGGCCGCCGCGACGCGGCTGCTGGCGATGCAGGGCTTCGACGCCGGCAGGTGCGTGCCGCCCGGCGATCGGCGCCGCCGGCGGCAGCAGCGCGGCGCGGCGGCGCGCAGCGCAGCGCGGCGCGGCGGCCGACGCGGCGGTTGCTGCCCGGCGCCGCCGCCGCTGCTGCCGCAGGCTGAACCAGGACGTCGCGATGCTGGAGCTGCAGCCGACGCTGGAGGACGTCTTCCACGCTGACACGACGAGCGTGGAGGACTACTTGCAGCAGATCCAGGACATGAGCATCCTCACCGCCATCCAGGCGCGCACGCTGCGCCGGCGGACAGCGCGGCCGGGCCGCCGCGGCCGCGGCGCCGGCGCAGCCGCGGCCGGGCTCACCCGGCTGCTGCGCCCGCGGGGCCCGCGCGCAGGAGGCGCAGCAGGACACGATTCTCTCGTTCGAGCGCTACATGAGCGACTGCATGTCCCGCGACTGGGCGAGCGACAAGGCCGGCCTCTTCTCCAGCGTCGCGCCCTACACCGGCCTCGGCGGCGGCCCCGGCGGCGGCGCGGGCGGGCTCTCGTTCGGCAGCGTCGCGCGCGCCGACCTCGGTGCGGCGCGGCGCGTGCGGCACGCGGCGCGCCCGGCGCGGCCGCGGGCGCCCCGCACGTTTCGTGTCGGCTCACGCGCCGCGCCGCGCCGCGCCGCGCCGCAGCGTCGTTCGGCGGCGGCGCCAAGCAGGGCCCCAAGGAGCAGGCGTACGTCGCGGCGGTGAAGCAGCTCAACGCCGCGGCGGCGAGCGGCACGCCGGCCGACCCGGTCGCGCTCTTTGGCGCGGCGTGCGAGCAGTACGAGGACAAGGCCCCCGATACGCTCATGAGCACGTGCTGGAAGCTGCTCGGCGACGTGCTCAGCATGGCCAAGGCGGGCGGGCTCACGCCGTCGGCGGGCCCCGAGTACCTGGAGGCACTGCTGCAGGCGCGCGCGGTCGAGCCGCGCGGCGACGGCCCCGCGCCGGCGCCGGCGCCCCCTGCGGCGCCCCGCCGCCGCGCCCGCAGCCGCGCTCACGCCGCCGCTGCCGCCGCGGCGCCGCCGCCGCGCAGGGCGGGCGCAACCACCTGCAGTCGGGCTTTGCGGCGCACATGCGCGGCGTGATCTGCCGCCACCGCGCCGCCGCGCAGCGCGGCGCCGACCCCGACCCGCTGCGCGACGTCCAGGCCTACCTGGCCGTCAAGTTCAGGGACAAGGGCACGCTGGACCTGCAGGCGCCCGGCGGCATCGACACCACCTGGGCGCAGGCGCGGACGCCGCCGCGGGGCGCGCCGCCGCGGCAGCAGCGCGCCGCGTCGGGCGCGGGCGCGCGCCGAGCCGTGCGCCGCCGCGTGGCGCGTCCGCCGCAGGTGTACTGCGGGCTGCGCGCCGGCATGCATGACGTCGCGCTCAAGGCGGCGGAGCGCTGCGTGGACGTGAGCCAGAGCCGCACGGCGGGCGGCAGCGTGAAGCAGCTGCTCGCGCACTGGCTGCAGGACGCGGCCGGCTTCCGCGCCAAGCACGGCGGCAGCATGGTGCAGGAGTGCGAGCGCCTGCTGCAGAGCTACAGCCAGAAGCAGGCGCGCGCGTGCGCGAGGCGGCGGCGGGGGTCCTGCGTGCGAAATCTCCCTCTCGCGCGCGCTGCGTGCTGCGCTGCGCGCGTGACAGCAGCGTGTGACCACGGCCGCCGCCGCGTGTCCGGCGCAGAGCGGGCTGAAGGCCGACTACCAGCTGCTGCTCTACGCGCTGCTCGCGGGCGACAGCCGCAGCGTGGACTCCCTCTTCAAGCTCTCCCCGGGTGCGGCCGCCGGCGCGGGCGCGGCCGCCGACGCCGCCGCCGCCGCGGGCGCCGCGCCGCGGCACGCGCCTCTCAACGTGCCTGCTTGCGTGCACGCGCGTGCCCCTGCAGGGCTGTTCCCGACCATGGAGGACTACGTCTGGGTGAAGCTCTCCCTCGTCAACACCAGCCCCCCGCCGCCCGGCGCGGGCGGCAGTGGGCTCTACACCCTCAGCGGCAGCCTCAGCCCCAGCGGCGGCGGCCTCGCCGGCGGCGGCGCGCCGGGTGCGGCGCGGCGGGCGCGCGCGCCGCCGCCGCCCCCCTCCGCCGCCGCCGCGCCGCCGCGCAGCCTGCGCCCCGCCGCCCACACCGCTCCGCCGCCGCCGCGCCCGCGGCCGCGCAGCGTACACGCTGGGCGCGCTGCAGGCGGAGCTCAACCGCTGGGGGCCCAAGTACTACAGCAAGGACGGCAAGGAGCCGCTGCTCTTCCTCACCGTGCTGCTGCTGAGCCTGCAGTTCCGCCGCGCGCTCTCCTTCCTGCTCAAGGCCGACATGGCCAAGGCGTACCGCCTCGACGGCATCCACCTCGCGATCGCGCTGCACTTCACGCGGGTGCGCGCGGCCCGCCCCGCCGCGCCCGTGCGGCCGCGAGCTCCGCGCCGCGCTCCGCGCCGCCGGCCCCCCGCACGCGCCGCGCCCCGCGCCCGACGCGCGCCGCCGGGCGGGCGCCGCCGCACGCCGCGCGCCGCGCGCGCAGGTGCTCGACGCGGGCAGCGACGACCCCGCCGCGGACCCGCCGCTCGAGCTCGACCTCGCGGGCGCGGTCGCGAGCTTTGGGCGGCGCTACGTGCCGTCGGACAGCGCGACCGCGCTGCAGTACTACATGCTCGCCGCCGCGCTCGCGGGCGGCGGGCTCGCCGAGCGCGGCCGCCTGCTGCGCGAGCTGCTGGTCGCGAGCAAGGACTACGGTGGGTGGGGCCGCGCGTGTGCGCGGCGCAGGCGCCGCACCGCGCGCGCGCGCCAGCGCCCGGCACCTGCGCCGCCGCCGACCCCGCGCCCCCATGCCCGCCGCGCCGCGCAGGCACGCTGCTCGGCGGCGGCGGCCCGCTCGGCGCGGGCGGCGCGATCGCGGCGTTTGTGCCCGACGCGGCGTCGCGCGCGGCGCTGTTTGAGGGCGTCGCGTACGACTGCCAGATCAGCCAGCAGCCCGACGAGGCGCGCGAGCTGTTCATGGCCGCCGGCAAGCCGCGCGCGGCGCTCAAGATCATCAACCAGCAGCTCAGCGCCGCGATCCGCGCAAACAAGGGTGCGCCGCCGCGGCCGCGGCGCCGCCGCGGCGCCGCCGGCCTCCCGCGCCGCCCTCCCACGCCCGCGCCCGCGCCGCGCGCCCATGCCCGCGCCAGGCGCGGTGACCGACGCGGTGGGCGTGCTCATCGCGCGCGGGCAGGCGGCGGTCGAGGCGATCGCGGCGGCGCCCGACGCGGCGAGCCGGCGCGACGCGGACGCGTTTGGGCAGCTGCTGCTCATCCGGGAGATGACGGAGCTCGGCGGCGCGGGCGCGTGGGACCGCGTGCTGCAGGTGTCGTCGAAGCTCTCGTTCCTGCCGACCGAGCGCGCGCGCGTCGAGGTGTGCAAGCTCGAGGTGCGCCAGCTCGACGGCGCGGTGCGGGAGCGCATGAGCGACGTGCTCGAGCTCGTCGCGGGCGCGATGCTGGGCGTGCGGGGGCGCGCCGACAACGCGATGCTCGGCCTGCTGCGCGAGCGCGTCGCGTGCCTGAAGGTCTTTGTGCTCGACCTCGACCCCAGCATCACGCCCGCCGTCTACGAGCGCGTCAACGCCGCGGTGCGCGAGTTCAGCTGAGCGTCGCCGGGGCGCCGCCGCCGCGGGGGGACGCGCGCCTGTAACCGCGCCGGTACGCGCGATGCGCTGCGCAGCGCGGGCGCGCCGCGCCGCCGGCAGCCTGGCGGCCGCGCCGGCGGCGGCGGCGCCGAGCTGGTGAGGAGCGGGGCCTAGTCGGGCAGAGGCGACGGGTGGTGCTCGCGCAGCCAGAGAAGCCCGACGCGGCGGCGGCCGTTCTTTTTGTCGTGGTCGCGGCGGCGGCGCAACTGTCGAGCGCCGCCGCACCGTTTTGCGGCGGCCAGTTCTCGCTCCTCGTGCAGCGCTGGTGGCCAGCCCGACGCCAGCGTTCGACCTGCAGCGACGCACGCACGGCCCGCTGCACAATCGACCTCAGCAGACGCGAGCCTCTGGCGACGCGACCCAGGTGCGGCGCATGCCGGGCGGTCCTGGTTCGGTCGCGGGCCGCGCGCACGCGCCGCAGCGGCGCTCCGCGAGCGGGGGCGAGCGGGCCCACCCCGCGCCGGGGCCCACCCCGCGCCCGGGGCGCGCCCGCCCCGTCTGCCTGGCCGGAGCGGGGCCTCATGCTCTCATGAGCGCCCTGCCGGCGGTGCTGGCCTGGCGGGCCTGCGCGCTGGGCGGGGCGCCTTGCTGCCCCAGCGCCTCTGGCCGCCCCAGGCTCGCCCACGGCACGGCGACGGCGCTGAACGCGGTGCTGCGTGCCTCGCCGCCCGCAGGCGGGCCGCTGGGCAGCAGCGAACGCCACATCTCGGCCTCGCCGAGCCACAGCGTCCAGGCGCCCTCGCCCCCGGGCTCGATCCCTTGCGCCCTGGCGGACGCGCGGGCCGGCCGCACTCGACGCGCAGCGTCGGGCGCAGCGGCGCCCCCGCGCGGCGGCGGCGGCGCGGCGCGCTGCTCGAGCGGCGCGCCCGCGGCGGCGCCGGTGCATGGCCAGCGCCCCGCGCGCTGAGCCCGTGCACGCCCAGCCCGCGGCGCCAGGCGGCGCAGGCGCGGGCGACGACGGAGCGCTGAGCAGCGGGCAGCGGCGACCGGAGCGCGGGCGCGCGCGCGCCGGCGGCGACAGCAGCGGCGACGGCGGCGCTACGGGCGCCATGTGCGAGGCCCCCGAGGCCAGCTGGCCGCTGGCGCAGCAGGCGCCGAGCATACAGGGCAACGGCGGCAGCGCCTGCGAAGGTGCGCAGCGCTTTTGCGCGCGCGGGGCGACGGGGGCGCGCGCAGGCGAGGCGCCGGGGCGGCCGGGCGCCGCGCGCGCCGCTCATCTGCCGCTGCCGCCGCCGCAGGCCTAGGCGGCGGGCAGTGCTCCTGCTCGCCGCGCGGCGGCCGCGCAGGGCGCTGCAAGGCGGACGGCGGCGGCCCCGCCGTCGGCGGGGCGGCGGCGGCCCGAAGCAGGCGGCCCCCGGAGCCACCACCAGCTGGCAGCCGCGCGTACGGCAGCGCGATGCCAGCGCGCCGGCGCCCAGCAGCGGCGCAGACGGCGCCGCGCAGAAGCAGCAGGACGCGGCGGCAGCGGCGGTGGCGAAGCCCGCGGGCGCCGGCGGCAGCCCGCCGCGGCTCAACGGCGTCGTGCGGGTGCGGAAGCAGGTGCAGCAGCAGCCGCCGCAGCAGCAGCAGCCGCAGCAGCAGCAGCCGCAGCAGCAGCAGCAGCAGCAGCAGCAGACGGCCACCGGCGACCAGCCGGCAGCAGCGGCGCAGCGGCAGCCGCAGCAGCGGAGCAGCAGCGCGGACGCTGGGGAGAAGGAGCGGCTGGCGGCCGAGCTGGCGTGCGCGCTGACGGCGGCGACCAACGCAATCCTCTCCAGCCCGACCGCGGGCAATCGCGCGGGCGCGGGCGGCGGCGCCAAGCCCCAGAACGGGCGCACGCTGCCGCTCAACGGCAAGGCAGGCGGCGGCGGCAAGGCCGCGGCCGGCGCGGCAGCGGCCGCAGCGCAGCAGGCGCTGCCGGCGCCGGCGACGCAGCAGCAGCCGCAGCAGCAGCAGCCGGCGGCCAACGGCTCTGCGGCGGCCAACGGCTCGGCGGCGGCCAACAGCTCGGCGGCGGCCAACGGCTCGGCAACGGCCAATGGCTCGTTGTCTGCGGCGCAGCAGCAGCCGCAGCAGCCGCAGCCGCCACAGCAGCCGCAGCAGCCGCAGCAGCAGCAGCCGCAGCCGCCGCCGCAGCGCGCCGGCGACGAGCTGCCGGCGCCGCCGCGCAGCCCGCAGCTGAGCCACGAGCTGCTGGAGCAGTTTGGGCTGCGCGTCGGGCGCGTCAACGGCAGCGTGCTCACGGGCGAGCCGCAGCTGCGGGCAGCGATTGAGGCGGCGGGCGCGAGCGCGCTGCTGGTGGCGCGCGACGAACCGCAGCAGCCGGCAGCGGTGCCGCGCAGCCCAGGCGGCGGCGTCAAGGCCGGGCGCGGCGGCGGCGCGGTCTCGCTGCAGGTGCAGGTGCCGGACGCGGGCGTGGACGACTGCGGCCCCGGCAGCAGCAGCAGCGCGCAGACCGCCACCGCCAACGCGTGGCAGCAGAACGAGTCGGCGGTCGTCGCGCTGCAGCTGGGCGGCAGCCGCAGCGCGCGTGCCGCCGCCGGCGCCGGCGCCGGCGCGTTTGCGCCCCACCGCGGCGCGCTCGGCGGCGGCGGCGGCGGCGCGCACCTGCTGAGCGGCGCGCTGAGCCACGCGAGCAGCCCGCACCTGTGCACCGCGGCGGTGGACAACTGCGACGTGATGTCTGACCCCGGCACCGTGCCCGGCGGCGGCCTGGGCCTGGCCAAGCCCGGCCGCGGGCGCTTCGCGCCGCACCACCAGCAGCAGCAGCTCTACGGCGTCGCCGGCCGGCATTTGCCGGAGCAGCCGCTGCTCCTGCAGCAGCTCGCCAACGCAGGCGGTGGCGGCGGCCGGCGCGGCGGCGGCGCGGGCGGCGGCGGCGGCGTGCAGCAGGAGGGCGGCGGCCGGCGCGGCGCGCGGCGCAACAGCAAGGGCAGCGACGTGGGGCTGCCCCGCAGCCCGCTGCTGGGCGGCGCGCCGGGCGACGCCCGGCGCGCGCTGGACGCCCGCGGCGGCGGGCGGCAGACGCCGCTGCCCAGCCCCGCGGGCGGCGGCGGCCGCGGCGCGGCGCAGCAGCACGGCGGCGGCCGCGGCGGCCCGTCGCCGCGGCTCACCCCCAGCGCGAGCAGCAGCAGCCTCGCGGGCCACCCGAGCCCGCTGCTGCTGCCGGAGCCGGCGCTTGCGGCGGGCGCGCGCGGCGGCGCCGGCGCGCCGCCGGCGGCGCTCACGCTGCCGCCGGCGGCCGCGCCCGCCGCGGCGGCGCACGGCGGGCCGCCGACCGACCTCGAGCGCTTCCTTGCCGCCGTCGGCCCGACCATCCCGGTCGACCCGGCGCGTCCGCTGTCGGCGGTGCTGCAGGGCCTCACGCTCGGGTCGGTGTGGGAGCGCTTCCTCGAGCCGAGCCTCATGGGCACGCCCGTGCACACGCTCGGCGGCCCCCGCGGCGAGAGCACCGCCTATTATGTGCCATACCTGTCGGCGATGCAGCTCTTCACCACCGTGGACGCGCCGGGCGAGCGCAGCGGCAGCCCCAGCCCGAGCCCCAGCCCCAGCCCGCGCGCGCGCGGCGGCAGCGCCGGCGGCAGCGGCAGCGCCGGCGGCGGCAGCAGCGCCGGCGGCAGCAGCGCTGGCGGCAGCCCGACGCCGTCGAGCAGCGGCGGCAGCGCCGCGAGCTACGCGGCGGCCGCGGCGGCGGGCACGCCCGCGGCGGCGGCGGTCGCGGCGGCCGCCGCGGCGGCCGCGGCTGCGGCCGCGCCGCCGCCGCAGCAGGCCGCGCCTGCGCCCGCGCCCGCGCCCGCGCCGGCGCCGTCGCCCGCCGCGGTCGGGCCCGGCGGGCGCGGCCGGCTCTACACCTGCCAGGTCAAGGGCTGGCCGCCGGTCATGCGGCTGCTGCTGGAGCACGCGGAGCAGGAGCTGCCGTTCAGCCGCGACCCCTTCTACATACAGCTGGAGGCCATGGCCGGCGGCGCGGACGCGCTCGCCGCGGCCGCGGCCGTAGCGACGGCCGGCGCCGACGACGCGCCCGCGCCGCCGCCGGCGCCGCCGCCGTCGCCCGGCGGTGGCGCCGCCGCGCGGCCCGCGTACACGGCGTGCGGGCACCCGCTGGTTGGGCCCGACCTCGTGGCCACGCGCCTGCTGGACGTGCACCCCGCGAGCTGGTTTGCGCTCGCGTGGTACCCGGCGTACCGCATCCCCGACGCGCCGCTGACCGCGCGCTTCCTGACCTACTACAGCTTTGCGCCCGCGCTCGAGGCGCTCGGCGGCGCCGTCAACGGCGCGCGCGCCGACCTGGGCGCGCCGTGCGGGCTGCGCGGGCTGCCGCTGCCCGTGGGCGGGCTCAAGCTGTACAACCTCATGGGCGAGCGCTGGCTCGAGGCGCTCGCGCCGCCGCCCGGCGAGCGCCGGCGCGGCGGCGGCGACGCGCCGCCGCCGGCGGCGGCGCGCATGCCGCCGGCGCGCTGGCGCGAGTGGAGCGCGCGGCTGGAGGAGCTGCAGGCCGCCGCGGCGCGGCTGAGCGGGTGCGCGGGCGTCAAGGTCGTCACGCCGCAGGGGCCCAAGGAGGTGCGGCTCTACCACAGCGACTACGAGTTCTTCAACTCACGCGGCTGAGCCGGGGCGGGGCGGGCCGAGACCAGCGAGCTGGGCTGAGCCGAGCCGATTCGAGTCAGCTGGGGCGAGGCGGCGAGCCGCTGAGCGGGCGGGCGCCGCGCCCCGGCGCGGCGGCGCGGCGGCACCCGGCACCTGTGTGCGCGCGGCGCCCGCGATTCCGGTTCTTTGTCGCGCGGCGGCTGTGTGGGCCGTGCTCACGCGCGGGGGGGGGGGGGGGGGGGGGCGCGACGGCAGGCGGGCGGGCGGGCAGCAGCTAGGGCGGGGCACGGGGCGCACGGGGCGGCGGCGACGGTTCGCTCGACACTGGTCAACTCCCGGGGGAAGAGTGTGGGCCGGTGGGCGGCGGTCGGGGCGCGTTTTGCTCAGCGCCGCGGCGCCGCGCGGGGTAGCGGATAGCAGGCACGTGTGCAGACTTGTGTGTGCGCGCGCACGCGGCGGGCGCGCCGCCCGAAAAAGAACATTCAAACTTTGTGTCGAGGCAGAGCCATCAGCGTGGCACCCTCCGCGCGCGCCGCCGAGGCGCCGCCAGCACTGCTGCTGCTGCCCGAGCTAGCAGGCAAGCGGGTTTGTTTGCTTGTGGCGGGCTGTTGAGCAGCCGGCTGACGCGCAGCGCACGCACCTGGGCCGCGGCGGCTCTCTGTGTGCAATCGCTGAGAAGACGACGCGCCGGCTCAGCAGCCAGCGTGGTTACGCCAACACGCGCGCTCAGGCCGCGTCCATCAGATGTCAGCAGCGCGCACCCCGGCCGCTGCTGCTCTGCCCTACACGCCCTCTGCAGCGGCGGCCAGTCTCGAGCAGCCGCCCCACGAGCGAGCCCCGCCCCCTCCCCTCGCGCGATCGGCCGCTGCCGCCCGCCGCCGTCGCCCGCTCACGCGGCCACGTCCATGCCGCCGCCCGCCGCCGCCTGGTCGGTCGGCGGCGACGCGCCGGCCACGAGCGGGCTGCTGGGCTTGGCGCGCTTGCCCTTGCCCGCCGACGAGGGCGAGCCGCCGCCCTCGCTCGACGCGCGCTTGCCCGGCGTGTGCGCGCCGCCGCCGCCGCCGTCCGCCGCGCCTGCAGCGCCTGCTGCGGGCGACACGTCCAGCCCGGCGGCGCCCGCGGCAGCCTGCGCCGGCTCGCCGCCCCCAGCACCGGCACCCGGCTGCTGCCCGCCAGCGCCTGCTGGCTGCTGCGCCTGGTCGCCTCTGCTGCCGCCGGCCGGCGGCGCAGCGGCCGGGCTCCGCTGCTCGGGCCCGCTGCCGTTGCCGACGCCCGCCTGCTTGTCGGGCGACCGCTGCTGCTGCAGCGGCTGCCCCTGCTGCATCTGCTGCTGCTGCTGAAGGTGGAGCTGCTGAAGCTGTAGCTGCTGCCGTTGCTGCTGCTGCAGCAGCATCAGCTGCTGCTGCTGC
Source organism: Scenedesmus sp. PABB004 (assembly GCA_014905635.1). NCBI lineage: Eukaryota > Viridiplantae > Chlorophyta > Chlorophyceae > Sphaeropleales > Scenedesmaceae > Scenedesmus > Scenedesmus sp. PABB004. The sequence goes on along the minus strand of JABVCE010000011.1, from coordinate 1,155,156 downwards.
TGCTGCTGCTGCTGCGGGTGCTGCGGGTGCGCCGGCCGCTGCTGCGGCTGCGCCAGGCCGGCCGCACCCCCGGCGCCGCCCGGCTGCTGCTGCTGCTGCAGCTGCGCCTGCCGCTGCGCCGCGCCCGCCTGCGCCGCGGCCGCCTCCAGCTCGTCGTCGTCGTCGTCGCCGTACGGCACGAGCACCAGCCCCCCGCCCGGGCCCACCAGGCCGCCGCCGCGCGCCGCGCCGCCGTCGGGCGCGCGCCCGTGCTGCGGCCCGCCCGGGGCGCCGGCCGGCTTGAACAGCCCCTTGATCACAAGCCGCGGCTCGCCGCCGGGCCCGGGCCCGCCCGCGGCGGGGCTGCCGCCGCCGGGCCGTCGGGGGCGCCGCCGCCGCCGCCGGGGCTGTGCCCCGCGTCCTCCTCCACGCCGTCCTCACTGAAATAGTCCTCCTCGCTCCGGTCCGGCTCGCGCGCGTCGCGCCGGATGCGGCGCCGCGGCCCGCCGGCGGCGCCAAACGCGGCGCTGCCGGGGTCGCCGCCCGGGCCCGGCTCGCCGGGCGCGCCCGCGGGCGCGGCGGGCGCGTCGGCGGCCTCCTTGGACTGCTCCCACTTGAGCTGCAGCTGCTTGAACGTGTCGACGTACGTGACCTCGTCAAAGCGGTGCCCAAAGCGCTCCACCAGGTACTCGATCAGCGACTGCACGGACCGCAGCAGCAGCGCGGCGGCGGCGGCGGCGGCGGCAGCAGCGCGCGAGCGCGGCGGGTGTGAGCAGCAGCGCGCGCGCATGCGGCAGGCCGCCGCCCGCCCCGCCCGCGCCGGCCGGCCGCGGCGGCGGCAAGCCCCGCCCGCACGCAGCGCGCGCCGCGCGCCGCGCAGCCCCGCGCCGCGCCGCGGCGCGCCTTGATGTTTTCCTTGCGAATGAACTCGACCAGCTCCAGCACCGCGCTGTTGAGCAGGTTGTAGCGCGGGCCGTTGTCAAAGAACGCGGCCATGACCGGGTCGAGCAGCCCGCCGCGCAGGAGGTGGCGGAGGTAAAAGTCGTCCTTGGTGCCCACGCACGTGCGCAGGAAGCGCACGCCCGCGACGACGAGCCAGCGCTCCTTGCGGCGCAGCAGGCGGAGGACCTTTTCGACGACGTTCTTCCTGCGAGCCGGGAGGGCGGGCAGGGAGGGGAGGGGAGGTGGTGCGGGCAGGCGGCGGGCGCGTGGGCGGCGGCGGGCGCGCGGGCCCGCAGGCGGCGGCGGGCGCGGCACAGCGCGCGGGCGCCGGGCGCCGGAGGCCTCCGTTCGCCGCCGCGGCGCGCCCGCAGGCCGTGGGCCTCGCCGCCCCTCACCGCAGCACGTGGTACTTTGCCCAGAACGCATGGTGCTGCACGCAGAAGCAGAGCAGGTCGACGATGAGCCCCATCGTGCTCGCCGGCACGGCCTCGCCGCCGCCGCCCGCCGCGCCGCCGCCGCCGCCCGCCGCGGCCGCAGCGCCGCCGGCGCCGCTCGCGCCGGCGCCCCCGACGGCGCTGCTGCTGGCGCGGGGGCGTCGCCGCCGTGCGGCGCCGCGGCGGCGTGCGGCGGCTGCGCGGTCATGGGCGCGATGAGCTTGTCGAGGAAGGTGTTGTAGAAGACGTCCATGAAGTCGTTCTTGTCGAGCGCGCCGTCCATAGTCTCTGCGGCGCGGCGGCACGCACGTCCAGGCACACAGGGGCGCGCAGCGTGAGCGTGAGCGTGATGAGCGTGAGCGTGGCGTGATGAGCGTGGGCGTGAGCGCAGCGGCGGCGCGGCGGCGCGGGCCGCCAAGGCGTTGCGAGCGTGGGCGCGGGCGCGGGCGCGGCGGGCGCGGGCGTGAGCCCCGGGTGCGCACCCGGGTCGACGAGCAGCTTGAGCAGCTCCGCGATCTGCTCCGGCAGCCCGCTCTGCCGGCTGTTGACAAACTCGGTGACGAGGCAGTCGAGCAGCGCGTGGCGCTCCTGGGTCGCGAGGAACGCGCGCAGCGGCATCGGGTCGTGCGCGAGCGCCGACAGCAGCACGTCGGTCGCGCGCAGCTTCACCGCCGCCGCGCCGGACTGCAGGATGCGCGTGATGACCTGCGCGCGGGCCGGTGCGTGGGTGGGTGGGTGCGTGGGTCGTGTGTGTGTGTGTGTGTGTGTGTGTGTGTGTGTGTGTGTGTGTGTGTGTGTGTGTGTGTGAGGAAGAGGAGGGGAGGGGTGGGCGGCGGCATGGGCGGCGCTGCCAGCGAGCGGCGGCGGGGCGGCGCGGCGTGCGCGGGGCGGCGCGGCGTGCGCGGGGCGGCGGCGGCCGCACCTCAAACATGCCGAGCTGCGTCATCTTGGCCCAGAGCGCCTGGCGCTGCTGCAGCTGCAGGTGCTTCGAGAGGCTGCAAAACTCCTGCAGGAACGCGACGAGGTCGTCCCACTCCGCGTCGCCGGGCGCGCGGCGCTTGAGCGCGTCAAACAGCTGCGACCGCGACCGCAGGCGGCGGCGGCGGGCGCGTCAACGCGTGTCAGCGCGGCCCCGCCGCGCCCGGGCTCGCCCTCCCCTCCCCTCCCCATCAGGGCACAACCTCCCCCCCCCCCCCCCCCCCGCGCCGCCACACGCGCCGCCGTGCCGCCGCCGCCGCCGCGGCCACGCGCCGCGCTCACACCACACGAGCCCGCGCGGCAGCGCGCGCGCGCGCGCACCGCTGGCAGGAAGGCCTCGTCGGCGTAGAGGCCCAGCACGACGTCGACGTTGTTGAAGAGCGTCAGGCTGCTGAGCGTCGCGTACGTCGCGTCGTCGAGGGAGCGGGGGAGGATGACGTCCTTGAGGTAGGTGATGCGGTAGGTCTGGTGGATCTTGGACACGACCTCCTGCAGCAGCGCGTGGCGCGGCCGTGGGAGGGCGGTGGGTGGTGGGCGCAAGGGGGGGGAGTGCGGGTGGGTGAGTGGGTGGGTGTGAGTGGGTGCGTTGATGGGTGGGTGGAGTGGGTGGAGTGGGGTGTGCGGGTGGGTGGTGGGTGGGTGTGGGTGCGAGCATGGGTGAGGGCGTGTGGGTGGGGGCGTGTGCGGGCGTCGTGAGCGCCCGCCGCCGCAGAGAGAGCGGGCGCGCGCGCGGCGCGCACCGCGCTGGTGATGGGCACGACCTCCTTGAACACGACCGCGGTCTGCAGGAACGCGCGGTGGCCCTGCGGGCCCGCGAGGTCTGGGTCGTACTCGAGCGCGCCCATGACGTCCATGACGTGCTCCTCCTTGAGCAGCTCGTCCAGCAGCTGGGGTGGAGGGGGGGGTGTGGTGTGTGGGCGGGTGTGTGTGAGAGTGTGAGAGAGAGAGAGAGAGAGAGGGAGAGGGAGAGGGAGAGGGAGAGGGAGGGAGAGAGGGAGAGAGGGAGAGAGAGAGAGGGAGAGAGGGAGAGAGGGGGAGGGCAGAGAGTGACGAGCGGGGCCCGAGGGGGCGGCGCTGCGCGGCGCGCTGCGTGGCGCTGCGCCGCGTGCGCGGGGTGCCGCGTGTCACCTGTGTGTCGTTGAGCATGATGATGCTGCGCATGAGGCGGAACAGGTGGTGCAGGCTCGCCGTGTCCTCCAGGTCCTCACATTGCTGCGGCGACGGCACGCCAACGCAGCGCGGGCGTGCGGGCGGGCGGGGTCGGCCGGGTGCCGGCCCTGCCGCCCCTGGCGCCGCCCGCGCTGACTGGCGCTGCCGCCGCAGCCCGCCCCCGCCCCGCGTGCGCGTGCGCGCCGCACCCTGAACACGTCCAGCAGCTTGCGCAGGTAGCCGGGCGCCATCAGCAGCGCCGCGACGCGCTCGCGCTGCATCGGCGGCACCGCCGAGAGCACCTGCGGCGCGGCGCCGCGCGGGCGCGGCCGGCGCGTCGGCCGCCGCCCCGCCGCCGCCGCACTGGCCTTGCTGTCTCGCTGCCCGCCCGCGCGCCGGCCCCCGCTGCGGCCGCCCGGGCAGCCCGCGCTCGCGCCGCGCCTTGGCAATCTCCTCGATGTTGCCCGCCTCCGCCGGCGGCAGCTCCACGGCGGCCATGCCGGCCATGCCCTCCACCTCATGGTGCAGGTAGTCGCCTGCGGCGCCGAGTGCCAGGCGGGCGCGCGCGTCGCTCTATGGCACCACGCGCCGCTGCTGCTGCTGCTGCAGGCGCCCCCGCGCCGCCACAGCCGCTGCCGTAGCCGCTGCAGCCGCTGCTGCTGCTGCAGCCGCTGCTGCCGCCGCTGCCGCCGCTGCTGCAGGCGCTGCCGTCGCCGCTGCAGGCGCTGCCGTTGCCGCTGCTGCCGCCGCTGCTGCTGCCGCCGCTGCTGCTGCAGCCGCTGCTGCTGCTACTCCCCCTCCCGCTGCCGCCGCCGCCGCTCCTGCTGCTGCCGGCCCGCGCGCCCGCAGCGCCCGGCCTTGCAGGACGGCGGCGCGCACCCTCGAGGTGCCCCACGGGGCCGTCAAACTCGTCGATCACGCGCCGCCGGTCGCCTGGCAGCGGCGCGGGCGCGCGGCGCGGCGGGCGGGCGCTCAGCCGGCCCGGCTGCCGCGAGCGAGCGGCGCCGCCGGCCCCCGCCGCGCCCTGCGGCGGGTGCTCGACGCAGCGAGCGCGGCGGGCGCGCCAGGCGCGGCGGCACGGCGCGGCGCGCACCTGGGTGCTTGGGGTCGGCGTCCGACTGCACCCGCACGATGTGCTGCCTGCAGGGCGCGGCGGCGCGGCCGCTGCGTGAGCGCGACGCGCGCGTGCGGGCGCGGCGCGCGGCAGCAGCAGCGGCGGCGCACCAAATCGTGTTGCAGCCCGCGCCCTCCTGGAAGCTCAGCGCCACGTCGGTGCCGATGTCGGGATCGGTCCAGGTGATGATGGTCTCGTCTGCGGGCGCGTGGCGGCGTTGGGGGCGCGCGGGGGCGGGCGGGGAGGGCGGGCCGCCCCAATCAGGGCGCCCCCGTCCCAGCCCGGGCGCGGCTGACCTTGGCGGTTGTATATGTCGTCGTGCAGGATGCGGTGCACCATCAGCATCTTCTGCGTCTCCTCGCCGATGACCACGAGGCCGACAGAGTTGCTCTGATGGTTGGCGAACTCCATGGGCCCCACAGACACCAGCCCTGCGGCAACGGCAGCGCCCAGGGGCCTCACACCGCCGCTCCCCAGCCCCCGCGCGGCCCGCGGGCCGGCCACGCGGCCCCAGCGCGCACCGGTGCCCTTATCATCCCAGCCCCCGCTCTCGTTGAGCTTGTAGAGCTTCACCCGGTGCAGCCCCGGCGGCTGCTGCGCCATCGAACCGCTCCGCGAGCGAGCGCGGAGTTCTAGCTCAGGCCATGCGCGGGGTGGCCGCCTGAGCTGCTGCTGCTGCTCCGCCCGCCCTCAGAGGCCGTCCAGGCGCGCGGGCGCCGGGAGTGTGTGCGCTGGCGCGGGCAGGGACGGCCGGGCGGGCGGGCGCCCGGCGGCGGCGGGGGCGCAGGGCGCGGCGGGCCGTCGAACCCCGGCCGCTCTCGAACGGCGCGGCTCGCGCCCGGCGGCGCGGTGGCGGCGCGGCGAGCCCCCGGCACCGCGGCCGCTGTATGGACGGCACGAGCGCTCTCTCTCTGTCGTGGCGCACCGCTTACAGCCCCCGCCGCCGCCGGCGCTCTAGCCCGCCGCCTCCGCCGCCTTGACCTCGGCCCTGAACGCTGCCTCATCGAGGATGGGGTCGGGGAAGGTCCAGCGGTCGGCGCCCTCCTCCACCGCTGCGTCGCGCTGGCGCTTGACCACCAGCGCCTGCAGCGCCGCCGGCAGGCCCGCGAGCGCGGCCGCGCGCTGCGCCTCGAGCGCCGAGATGCGCTCAATCTGCGCGGCGCCGCGTCACAGGTTGGACCACCGCCGGTCGCGGCAGCGCGGCGCGGCAAGCGCAGCGCTCGCGCGCCGCGGCCTGGCCCGAGCGCGGCGCGCCGCACCAGCTTCATCGGCGCCTCACGGCCAAACAGGTGGATGTAGCCTGCGCGCCGCGCGGCGCGGCACGGCTCGGCGCGCCCCCCGCCGCCGCTGCCGCCCGCCCCCGGCCCCCGCTGCCCGCGCCCGCGGCGCGCCGCCGGCGCGCAGCCGCCGGGCCGCACCGCGGTAGATGTTGAACGAGTTGGCCATCACGTCATCCTCATAGTCGGTGAGGTCGTCCCCGATGTCAATGAGCATCTCGTCGAGCCGCATGAACCCCAGCAGCGCCTCGTCGTACGGCCGCGCGAGCAGGCCGTGCAGCAGCAGGTGCAGCACCTGGCGCGCGGCGCGGCGCGGCGGGGCCGTCGCGGAGGAGGCGGCTGCGCGGAGGCGGGGCGCGGCCGCCGCGACGGCCGCAGGGGCGCGCGGAGAGTGCGCGGCGCCGCACCCGGTAGTCGAACGACTTGGCCTCGTGCGTGGACAGCACGTCGTCGAGGCTGAGCGACGGCGCCGCGCCGGGCGCGGTGCGCGCGAGCGCGCCGCACAGCCGCTGCTCGGCCGCCCAGTAGCGCTGGCCCTGCGCGGCGCGGCGGCGGCAACGCGCGGCGGCGAGCGCCCCGGGCGGCGAGCTCGGCGGGCGGCAGCAACGACGGCGGCGCTGCGCGCCGCGTGCGGGCCGGGCCGGGCCGGCCGCGCCGCGCGCCGCGCGCCGCGCGCCGGCGACGCACCACCTCCAGCTCCTGGCGCACGCGCTCCGCGAGCAGCTGCTGCTGCGCCAGCACCTGCAGCAGCGCCTCGTGCCCTGCGAGCGCCGCGGGCGCGGCTCGGCGCGCTGGACCCCGCGCGCGCGCCCCTCGCCCGCCGCCAGCCCCCGGCGCCCACCTGAGAGGATGTGCTGCGCCTGCTGCTCGGCACCCGCGGCCTCCGAGCCGCTGCCCGTGGGGGCGGCGGCGCCGGCGCTGGCGCTGCTGCTGCCGCTGCTGCCGGCGCCGCCGGCGCTGCGCCGCCGCGCCGCCAGCGCGTCGGCGGCGGCCTCGCAGAGCGCCTCATTCTCCTCGTCCATTTGGTATATCGTGGCCTCCACGAACAGCAGCAAGTCCAGGTGCGCAAACAGACCCTGGCGGCGGGCCCGGCGGCGGCGTGTTTCGCAGCGGGGCGGCAGCGGCGGGCGGGGCGGTCGCGGCGCACGCCGCGCGCCGCGCGCCGGCCCGCTCGGCCCAGTCAGCCCAGCGCGCCTGGCCCGGGTCCAGGCCGTGCAGCGGCATGTAGGTGTGGCAAAAGTCCTCCACCGTGCTGCGGCAGCGCTGGCTGCGCGGTGCGGCGGCAGCGCGCGGCGCGCCGCGGTCGGCGGCCGCGCGGCGCGGCGCAGCGGCTCGCCGCGCTCCCGGGCGCCGCTGGCCGGCCAGCGCGTGCCCAGCAATTGCCCGGCTCACAGTGCTTTGAAGGATATGGTCTTGGTGGCGAGCGACGCCATCGCGGCGCCGGCACGAGCGGCGCCGGCACGAGCGGCGGCACGAGCGGCGCGGGCTGGCAGCGGTCGCGGCGGGGCGTGTGGGGACGGCTGGGCGGTGTGGGGCGGGTGGCTCAGAGCTGGGAACCAGCTGCAGGCAGCCTGACAGGCACAGCAAGCCGCGTCGCAACGAGCGAAAGAGCGCGCTCGGCGGCGTCTGCAGGGCAGCACCCCCAGCTGGCGCCACCCCGCTCCACAGCCGCACGCTGCGTCGCTCGGCCCAGTCCTCGTCCACGGCACTTCGCAGCAGCAGCAGCAGCAGCAGCAGCAGCAGCAGCAGCAGCAGACCCCGCGCGCCCTGTGCAGCCCGGGCGCCGGCACGGCCAGGGGCGCGCGATGTCGAAGCCAGGGTGCGGCGGGGGAGGTCCCGGGCAGCAGCGCGCGGCCTGCTGCGGAGAGGCTCGCACGCGCCGCCCACGCGCCGCCCGCTGCCGCCGCCGCGCCCGCACCAGCCCCAAGCGGGCGGTCATGGACGCCCTGGAGGCGCTGTCGGACTGCGACTCGGACTCGGACTCCGGCGACGCGAGCGGCAGCGGCAGCGGCGCCGGCGGCGGCGCCGGCGCCGGCGACGCCGCGGGCGCCAGCGGCGGCGCAGCGGGCCCCGCCGCGGCGGGGCCGGGCCCCGCCGCAAAGAAGGCCAAGATCACGCTGGCGGACCTGGAGGCGCAGGGCTACACGAGCGGGCCGAGTGTGTTGTTCATCAAGCCGCCCGACGAGGCCGCCGAGGCGAGCTGGGAGTGGGGCGACGGACGGGCTCAGAAGAGCGGCGAGGGCGCGGAGGAGAGCGCCGAGGAGCGGCGGCGCACGCACGAGGCCGCGACGACCGCGGCCGAGGAGGCGGCGGCGCTCGCGATGAAGGCGCAGGCGCACGCCGCCCGGCTGCGCGAGGCGGCGCGGGCAGAGAAGGAGGAGCTGGCGAAGAAGAAGCGGCTGACCTGGAACGACAAAGAGAAGCGCAAGCGCGAGGCCGGCATGGCCAGCCGGGGCAGGTCGACGGTCGAGGAGGAGAAGCGCGTGGCGCGGCAGTACGGCGTGTTCTCGGGCTTTGACTGACGGCAGGGGGCGCAGGGAGCCCCTGAGCGCCGAGCGCGCGCTGCCTGCCTGGTGCGGAGAGAGGCTGGCGCGCGGCGCGGCGCCGGCCCCTCTGGCTGGCCGTGTCCGCTGCGGCCTGTCGGCGCCGGTGGGTGTGTGACCGTAACAAACGCCCGTCCGCCGAGCGTGCGCGCTGCCTGCCGCCTCAGTTTGCCAGCCCCGCGACGCACGCCGACGCGGTGGCCGCGCCGTCGCTCGCGGTCGTCGTGCCGGGCGGGCAGGCGGTGCACGACGGCGCGCGGCCGAAACTCGACGAGTAGCTCCCGCGCGGGCAGCGCAGGGCCGTGTTCGTACGTGCGTCAAAGAACGACCCGGGCGGCGCGACGCACTGCGCCGCGCTCGCCGAGCCGGCGGCGATCGTGGTCAGCCCGATGCCGCACCGCGTGCACTGCTGGCTGTTCTGGCCGCCGTTGTACGTCCCCGGCTCGCATGGGACGGCGCCCACAGACACCGCTCCGCTCGGCGACCGGATGCTGGCACGCCCGTACCCGGGCTTGGTCGTGCACTGCGGCGGCGGCGGCGCGGCGGGGGCGCGGGCGCGAGGCGCGGGCGTGAGGCGCGGCTCCTGCCGGCGGCCAGCTCGCGGCCAGCCCCTGGCTGGCCAGCTCGCGGGCGGGCCTGCGGCGGCGGCCGCTGCCGCACCTGCGCCTGGCTCTTGGCGCCGGCAAAGGTCGTGGTGAGGCCCTCGGGGCAGTCCGCCGCTGCGTTGGTGGGGTTGGCCGGCCCGCCGCCGGGGCACCACTGGCCGGCGGGGCAGGCCAGGCAGTCAGAGTTGTAGATGAAACCGAACCCGGGCGCGCAGTCACAGATCTTGGACCCTCCAAAGCGCGAGACGTCCAGCCTCAACCTCCAGTTCCGCAGGCACGCCGTGCACACCAGCTCGGTGCGCCGCGACGTGTCCTTGCGCAGGCTGCAGTCGGCGCAGCCCAGGATCTTGGAGCAGTCAAGCGAACGGGCGGAGGAGGAGGAGGAGGCCTGCTGGAGGCCGCGGCCTGCCTGCGCCGCAGCGGCACCGGCACCGGCGGCGGCAGCAGCGGCGCACTCCGCTGCCGCCGCGGCCGAGCAGAGCGCGAGCAGCAGCGCCACCCCGCGGACGGCGGGCGTCATGATTCACCGCCCCAGACGCTGCGCGCGCTCGCGGGACGACGCTGCGCGCGTGCGCGGGCTGCCGGGAGCTGCGGTCGGGTTGGGCGCGAGCGCCTGGCGCGCGGTGTGGCTGGCCGTGTACGGGGAGCTGTCGTGGGGACGCTGATCGACTCGACTGAGCCGGCGCGGAGGAAGCAGCACGCGCGGCGCAGCTGGGAGGCGAAGGGGCGCGCCGCGCACGGCGAACTTCCTCGTTCACAAAACTGCTCGCCGCTCCACCCCGACCCCCTCCAGGCGCCCGCGCTCAGCGCAACACCCCCAACCCTCACCGCGCCGCCGCGGCCAGCCGCTCCACCGCCGCCTCGAGCGGCTTCTTCTTGTAGCCGACCACCTCCGGCACGACCTCCTCCCCGCCCTGCAGCAACGGCGGCGGCGGCGGCGGCGGCGGGGGCCGGCCGTCGGCACGCCGCACACGAGCCCAGCGGCGCCGCGCCGCGCGGGCGGCGGCGCCCCGCGGGCGGCAAACCCGCGGCCCGGCGCCCGGCGCCGGAGGGCTTTGCGGCCTAAACCCTCCTAAACCCTCCGCCGGACCTTGAAGAAGCGGAAGACGGGCAGCGCCTTGACGTTGAGCTCCGCGCTCAGCGGCTCCAGCTGCTCCAGGCTCGTGTCAAACTTGGCAAACACCTGCGGTGTGCGCGGCAACGGCGGGGCGCGCGTCGGCCGCCGGCGCCGCCGCGGGGCGAGCCGCGTGGGCTCTGCCGCCGCTGTCCCCGCCGCCGCTGCCCCCGCGCCGCGGCGCCGCGCGCCATGTCGGGGTGCTTCGCCGCGAGCTCGTCCACAAACGGTGCGATCATGCGGCACTTGCCGCACCAGGGCGCCATGAAGTCGACCACGACCGGCGCGGGGCCCGACACGAGCGCCTCAAACTCGCGCCGGCTGTTAATCGGCGTGAGCCCCGCGCCAAACTCCTCGCCGCCGGCCGCCGCGTCCTGCGCGGCGCGCGCGGCGCGAGGCACGCGTGGGCCCCCCGCGGCGGCGCGCCGGCGCCACCGCGGGTCCGGAGCAGCGCAGCCGGCGCGCCGCGCCGCGCGCCGCGCCTTGTTGGCCGCCTCAAAGTACTCGAGCGAGCGGTCGGGGTCGGCGATGATGGTCTTGTCGCCGGGCTTCCAGTTGGCCGGGCACACCTGCGCCGGGCGCGCGTCAGCCGCACGCCAGCGCCACGCCGCCGCCACCGGGGAGTCGCGCGGCTGGCGCGCGCGCGCCCGACAGCGCCGCGGGCGGGCGGGCGCGCGGGCGGGCGGCGGGCCGCACCTCGCCGTACTTGGCGTGGAACTGGATCGCCTGCACCAGGCGCAGCGTCTCCTCCACGCTGCGCCCGATCGGCTGCGGCGCGCGGCGGCGACGGCGGCGCACGCGGCGCGCGGTCTCAGACGCGCGCGCGCTCCCGCGCGCGGCCGCGGCCGCGCCGGCCGCGCTGTCTGTCTGTCTGTGTGTCTGTGTGTGTGTGTGTGTGTGTGTGTGTGTGTGTGTGTGTGTGTGTGTGTGTGTGTGTGTGTGTGTGTGTGTGTGTGTGTGTGTGTGTGTCTGTGTGTCGCACCAGGTCGTTGATGGTGATCTGCTGGATGATGCCCTCGGGGTTGATCACAAAGAGGCCGCGCAGCGCGATGCCAGCCTTCTCCAGCAGCACGCCGTAGCGCGACGAGATGACCTGCGCCCGACGCCGGGGGCGGGCCGCGGCGGGCGTTGTGGCGTTGTGGGCGTGGTGGGGGGGGGGGGGGGCGCGGCTGCGGCGAGGAGCAGAGGCGGCGAGGGGCGGCAGCGGGCGGCGCGGGCGGCGCGGGCGGCGCGGGCGGCGCGAGCGGCGCGGCGGCACAGGGCGCGCGTCGCGCCTTGGTGGTGTCTGCCACGATGGGTATCTGCATGTAGCCCAGCCCGCCGCGGCTGCGGGGCGTCCTGCGAGAGCACGGGCGCGCGCGCGCGGCGGCGGCGTGAGGCGCGCGGTCACGTGGCGTGAGGCGTACGAGGGGCACGACAGCGGCGGCGGCGGCGGCGGCGGCGGCGGCGGCGGCGGCGGCGCCGGCGGCGGCGGCGCGCGCACTTGATCCAGGCGAGGTGGCACTCCTCCGTGTCGGTGCTCGCGGCGATCACCTGCGGCGGCGCGGCGCGGCGGCGCGCGGGCGGTGAGAGCCCCCGTCCCCGGCGCGCCGGCGGCGCGCGGGCGCTGGAGCTGGTGCTGGCCCGGCGGCGGGCGCGCGCGCGCCTGGCAGTCGAGCGCCTCAAACTCCTTGGCGCGGTCGCTGAAGGCGATGATCTCGGTGGGGCACACAAACGTAAAGTCCTGCGCGAAAAGCGGGCGCGGGCCGCACGCCGCGCCGGGCTCGGCGCCGCGCCGCCCACGCCGCACGCCCCGTCGCCGCGCACCGCGCCCCCGCACGCGCCCCGTCGCTGCCCCCCGCCCGCGCCCCGCGTCGTCGCTGCCGCCCCGTCCCGCGCACCGCACCTTTGGGTAGAAGAAGAGCACCACGTACTTGCCCCGGTAGTCGGAGAGGCTGATGTTGCGGATCTCGCCGTCAACCACCGCTGCGCGGCGGCGCGGCGGCGGCCGCGGCGGAGCATGGGCGGCGCGCCGGCAGGCGCTGCTGCCGCGCGCGCCCGCAGCCGCGCGCGCCAGCTGCCGGCGGCGGCGCGGCCCGCCCCAGCGCCCCCCGCCGCGGCAGCGCCGCCCTGGGGGAGCCGCGCGCCGCAGGGGGGCCGCGGCGCTGGCCGGCCGGGCCTCGTCAGCAGCGGCGCTGCCGCGCGCGGCGCCGCCGGGCGCGGCCGGGCGCCGCCGGGCGCAGCAGGGCGCGCGGCACCGCCCGCGATCTTCGTCCCCACCTGGGGCCTCAAAATCGGGCGCCGCCTGGCCCACGAACGCCCGGGGAGGGGGGTAGGATACAAGCTCGGCCCATTCCTCGCCGCCAAAGCCTCCGTGCTCCTCGCCGCTGCTGAACCGCCGGCCGGGCGCGAAGCGCGGCCCGGCCGCGAGGCCGCGCGCGGCCGCGGCGGCGCCGGCCGCGAGCGCCTGGCGCTCGGCGGCGGCGGCGGGGCCGCACGCCGCCCGCGCGGCGGCGCGGGCCAGCAGGGCGCTGGCGCGTCGCATCGTGCGGCGGGGTGTGCGGGGGCGCGGCGGCGGCGCGCGGGATGCCGCGACGATGGCGCAGTCGGCGCGGTTTGGGGTCTCACGCCGCCGCGCCGGGTGCGCCCTCCCGCGAGCGCGCGGCGCCCCGCATTCCCGCGCCCACTCCCGCCGAGAGCACGCCCCCGACACCACGCCCCCGCGCACGCGCCGCCCCACGCGATGCTGACGACGACGTCGACGCGCGCCGCCGCGCCCGCGCGGCGGCCGCTGCGCCGCGCCGGCTGCGCCGCGCCCGCGCCCGTGCCGCGCCCCCGCGCCGCACGCGGCGCCACGGCGCCGCGCCGGGCGGCGCCGCTGCTGCTGCGCGCCGGCGCCGGCGACCGCCCGCTGGTGCCCCCTGAGGGCGACGCCGCGGCGTCGTCGCAGGTGCGGCGATCGCAGGGGCGGGCCCCGCGCCGCGCTGCACCGCGCCACACGCTGCACCGCTGCGCGCGCGCGTGCCCCGCAGACGGGCGCGGTGCCCGGCGGGCCCGCAGACGTGGGCGCGGGCCGCGAGGCGGAGGTGGAGTCGTCCGACACCAACCCCGCGCTCGACCCCTCTGAGCGCCTCGGCATCGCCGAGCGCGAGGCCGCCGGCCAGGCGGCCGGCGGCGCGGGCGAGCCCGCGGGCGAGCCCGCAGGCGGGCGCGAGGACGAGCCCTCGGGCGGGCGCGAGGGCGCGCGCGAGGGCGCGGAGGCCATGGCCGCCGGCCCCGCGCCCGCGGCCGCGCCCGCGAGCGCGGAGCGCCGGCGCGACGAGTCCGACCGCAGCGCCAGCAGCGGCGGCGGCGGCGGCAGCGGCGGCGGTCGTGCGCACCCGATCGCGCGCACCGCCGGCACGGCGCTCGGCACCGCCGCCGGCACGGTGCTGGGCGCGGTGGGCGGGCCCGCGGGCGCCGCGCGGGCGCGGCGCTGGGCGCGGGCGCGGGGCGCCGCGTCGTCAACGCGCTCACTGGCACCCCGGAGCAGGCGGGCGTCTACGATGAGGTGCGACGGCGGGCCTGCCGCGCTGCACCGCGCCGCGCCGCGTGTGCCCGCCTGCCGCGCGCTCGCGCCCATGCCTTGCCTGCCGCCCGCGCGCGCCGCGCGCCGCAGGGCGCCGAGCTGGAGCAGGTGGGCGAGGAGGCGGTCGCGGCGCGCGACCGCGCGGCCGCGGCGGAGGGCGAGGCGGCCGAGGACATCCGCGCCGGCGCGAGCCGCGCCCAGGTGTGCGCCGCGCGGCGCCAGCGCCTGTGGGCTCCGCGCCGGCCGCCGCCGCCGCGTCACGCGCGCGCGCCCGCCGCGCCGCCCGTAGGCGGCCGCGGAGAGCTGGGTGCAGCGCGCCTCCGCCGCCGCCGACCGCACGCGCGCCTCGCTCGCCTCCGACCGCGACCGCCCGGCGGCGGCCGGCGGCGGCAGCGCCGGCGAGGGGGGCGGCGCGGACGCCAACCACGTGGGCGGCGGCGGGCCCGGCGAGGCAGCCGTCGGCGGCATGGACTGGCCGACCGAGGCTGAGCTGGCGCCCGCGGAGCGCGGGCCGGCGCGCGGGGGCGTGACGGGCGCTGTGCGCGACGCGCTCGGCGGCGCGGCGCGGGCGGCAGCGTCCAAGGTCTCGAGCGCCGCCGGCCACGTGCCGCTGCCCCAGTTCCGCCGCCCGCCGCCGGCGAGGCCGGGAGCGAGGGCGAGGGGCAGCAGTACACCACCGTCGGCGAGGGCGTCGAGGCGGGCGGGCCGGAGGCCGCGCTGGCCGACGCGGCGGCGCGCGCGCGGGGCGCGGCCGGCGCGGCCGCCGACCGCGCGGCCGGCGCGGCTGAGGCGGCGCGCGAGCGCGCGGCCAGCGCGGCCGAGCGCGCGGCCGGCGCGGCCGAGGCGCCGCCGCGCGGCGCGCGCGTGCGCGGCGCCGGGGCGGCCGCGGCGCGGGCGCGCGGCCGGGCGGGGGCGGCGGCGGCGCACGACCGCGCCGCCGCCGACGCGCCGCCGCAGCCCGGCGGCGCCCCGGACGCGGGTGAGCCCAGGCGGGGCGGGGCCGGCGGGGCGGCGGCCTGGGGCCTGGGCAGCGGTGAGGAGGTGGCCGACAGCGGCTACTATGCCTTTCGCAGCCTCGACGACGCGCCGCCCGGCAGCGCGGCGAGCCGGGGCGACCTCGGGTCGCCGCGCTACCGCCACTGCGCCGCCGGCGGCGGGCGGAGCGCAACCGACGCCGACGCGCCGCGCCCGACGCGCCGCGGCGGCGGCGGCGCGCCCCCCGCCACTCCCACGAGCAGCGCCTCGGGCAGCGTCGACGCCGGCCCGCACGCGCTGGCCGCCGCTGAGGGCGCGCCGCCGCCGTCGCCGACCGCCGCAGGTGAGGCGGGCGGCGCGCAGGGCGGCGACGCGCAGGCGGCGGGCGGCGAGGAGTGGGGCGGCGGCGCGCTCGCGGCGGGCGCGCCGCCCGACGCCGAGCGGCTGGTCAAGGCAGACGTCGGCCAGGGCGGACCCGCGCACGACAGCGCGCTGCAGCGCGACGGCCTCCCCCTGGCCGACGCGGTCGGGGGCGCCGCCGGCGCCGCAGGCGGTTACGGCGGCGGCGGCGGCGAGGAGGGCATGGGCGGTGGCTTTGCCGCCGACGTGGGCCGCGCCGCGCGCACCGCGGGCGGCGGCGGCGGCGCCGGCGGCGCGACCGGCGTCGCCTCGGTGGACCGCGGCCTCGCGGAGGGCGCGCTCGCGGCCGGCGGCGACGACGCGCACGCCGCCGTGCGCGGCGACGACGACGCCGCGGCCGAGGTCACGTCCGACTCGACGGCGGAGCGCGTCGCCGCGGTGCACGGCGTCGGGCCCGGTGCCAGCCCCGGGGTCGAGGAGGCGGAGACGTACCGCGCGGAGGCTGCCGCCGGCGCGGCCGGCGCGGGCAGCGCGCGCGACGCGGCTGAGACGCGCGGCGGCGGCAGTGCGGGCGCGGGCGCCGCCGCGGAGGAGGCCGCCAAGCTCGAGGCGTTTGCGGCGCGCCCGCCCGACTCGCTGGACGACGACGAGCGCGGCCTGGGGCGCGTGCCGGACGCCAAGGCGTGAGGCGTGAGCCGGCGGCGGCGGCGCGCGCGACGGCGCTGGTTGGCGCAGTGTTTGGCTGCTTGCGTGCGTGCGTGCTTGCGGCAGGCCTGCCATGGCGGCGCGTGCGCGGGCAGTTGGCCGGCCTGGGAGTTGGGGGCGACGCAGTTGCCGTAACCGCGCCGCGCGTCCTGGCGCGGCCCTCGCGCGGCCAGCAGCTCGCGCCGCGCGGCGCCGCGGCTGGCTGCCTCGCCAGCGACCGCCGCTGACGGCCGCGCGCGGCGCCAGGCCCGGGCGCAGTGGCGAGGGGCGCGCGCCCGCGCGCCGCCGCTGCCGAAGGAGGCGTGACGCAAGGGAGGTGGTGATGGTGATGATGATGAGGGTGCTGCCGCCAACGCTCGAGCGAGGGTCGAGGCACCGCTGCGTGCGGCGCCTCAGCTGCCCGCCGGCGTTGCCGCCGCCGCCGCCGCCGCCGCCGCCTGGTGCCGGCTGCGCGCCGCGCCGCGGCTGTGCTGCCTCTGCGGCGGCGGCGGTCGGGCGGCGCGTGGGCGCGGGGTGCTGGCGCGAGCCGCCGCTGCACCTCCGCCGCACTGCGCCGCACCTTGATACGTTCAATCTCTGCCGCGATGGTCGCCTGCCGCGCCGCCTTGACGTCGGGCTTGGGCCTGCGCGCCGCCGCGCAGCGCGGCGCGGCGCGGCGGGCGCTCGAGGCGGGCTCCGCCTCTGCACGGCGCGGCGCGGTGCAGCTGCCGCGCGCGCTCGCGCGGCGCGCGCCGCCGGGCGCCCGGGCGCACCGGTTGAGTCCCATGACCTCCCTGAAGAAGCCGACGTCCTTGAGCGTGGTGTGCCACAGCGTGAGCCAGCCTGCTCGACGGCGGCGCGCGGCCGAAGCGGCGAGCAGCGGCGGCGGTCGGCGCCTGCCGCGCCGCTGCGACGCGCCGTCGCCTCCTCCGCCCTCCCACGGCCTCCCAGGTCCCGGCGCAGCAGCGGGAGCGGCGGCGGGCGCACCCGCGGCGATGGTGGCGAGCACGAGCGCGAGCGCAGCGGCGAGCGCCGCGACCGCTGCCGCGTGCTGCGCCGCCGCCGTGCCCAGGCGCGCGCCCGCCAGGCCGTCCAGGCTGGCAAGGCCCTGCCCCAGCAGAGCGCCCAGCCCCGGCGGCTGCTGCTGGTCGTGGGGCTGCTGCTGCACCGCGTCCGCCATCGCGGCGGCGTCGCCGGCGGCGTGCGCTGGTTCGGGCGCTGGCGGTGACTGGCGAGCAGCAGACTGAAATAGCGTCCAGGCGCCGCAGCGTGGGCCCCTCGCGCTCTGCAGAACCGCGCTGCGTGTTGCGACGACCGCTCAAACGCTGCGCGCCGCCCGGCGCGTTTCAGGCCCCCCTGCCACCGACACGCCGGCAGCCCTCTGCCACCGGCCTGCGTCGCGCCGCACCCGCGACAGCTCAGCGCCGCGGGCCGCACGCGGCGCAGCAGCAGCAGCGCGCGAGCAGCACAGCGGCGGCGGCGCGGCGATGCGTGGCGCCGCCTGAGGACCCCGCTCGCGCGCCCAGCACGCCGCCATGCAGACGCAGCAGCGGCCCAGCAGCGCCAACTTGCAGGGCGGGCCGCCGGCGCCCGGCTGCTGGGGGCTGTACTTCCCGGCGACCGCGTACGTCGGCGCCGACCGCCGCGCGCTGCTCGTCGCGGAGCTGCTCGCCGCGCTGGGCGGCGAGGGCGGCTGGGAGCTGCTGCGCGGCCTGCAGGTGAGGGCCGCCGCGCGCGGCCGCCGCCGCCGCGCGCCGCGCGCTGCCGCTGGCGCAGCGCGTCCGCGGCGCCCGTCCGCGGCGCTCAGCCGGGCCCGTGGCCGTTCGCAGCGCCTCGAGGTGGGCGGCGAGTACGTGCTGGAGCTTGACTACGCGCGCCTCACGGCGCTGTGCGACAGCCCCGACCTCGCGGCGGCGCTGGAGATGCAGCCGCTGGAGGGCATCGCGTGCCTCTCGGCCGCCGCGCACGAGGTGCGCGGGGGGGGGGGGGGGCGGCGGGCAGCGGCGGCGGCGGAACCAGGGGCAGGGAGAGCGCAGTGCGACACGCGCGCGCACGCCGCCGCACCCGCACCCGTGCAGGCGCTGTTCACGGCGCACCGCGCGCGCACGGCGGCGCTGCCGGCCGCCGAGGCGGGCGCGGCGCGCGTGCACGTGCGGCTGGTCAACCACGCGCCCTCGGAGCTGCACATCCGGCAGCTCAAGTCCAACGCGATCGGTGCGCTGTTCGCCGCACCACGCGCCGCGCGCGCCGGCCCGCCGCGCGCGCCGCGCCGCGTCCCGACGGCCGCGCCGCCGCCGCCGCGCGCGCGCCCGCCGCCCGCGCCCCGCAGGCAAGCTCGCCACGCTCAGGGGCACTGTGACGCGCATGAGCCACGTGCGGCCGCTGATCGTTGAGATGGTCTTCTCTTGCGCCAAGTGCGGGGCCGCCGTGCCCACGCAGCTGCCAGACGGGCGCTACGCGCCGCCGACGCGGTGCTCGGGTGCGCCGCCGCCGGCCGGGGAGGAGCGCCCGCCCGCCCGACCGCCCGCCGGCCCCGCCGCGCGGCGCCGGGCGGCGCGCGTGCCGCGGCGCGCTGAGGCCCCCGCGGCGCCGCGGCGCGGCCCCTCGCAGACAAGGGCTGCCGGGGGCGGCAGTTTGTGCCAGAGCGCTCCACGGCGCGGTGCATCGACTTTCAAAAGCTGCGCCTCCAGGTGCGTGCGTGTGGGTGGCGCGGCGCCGCCGCGCCCGCGTCCGCGTCCGCGTCTGCGACCCCCGGCCGCGCCGCGCCCGCAGGAGCTGCTGGGCGCGGACGCGCAGGCGCAGGGCAAGGTGCCGCGCTCGGTGGAGGTGGAGCTGCGGCAGGACCTCGTGGGGTGCTGCACCGTCGGTGACGTCATTACAGTGCTGGGCCTGGTCAAGGTGCTCGCGACCGGCGACGGCAAGCCCTCGGGTGCGCCGCGGGGCTCGCGCGGTCGGCGAGGGGCCACCTGGCCGAGCGGGGCCGGCGGCGGCCGCGCTCACGCGCGCGCGCGTCCCGCGCGGCGCGCAGGCCCGCCCGCCGGCAAGAAAGGCGGCGGCGGCGCGCCGCGGCAGAGCCTGTACCTCATCTACGTGGACGCGCTGAGCCTGGTCAACAACAAGCGCGCGGGCCGGGGCGGCGGCGCGGAGCCCGCCAGCCAGGCGCGCGGGGCTGCGGCGCGGGGCGGCCGGGCGCGGCGCGGGCCGCGCGGGGCCGCACGAACGCGCGCGCCGCGCGCCGCCCACGCGGGCCCGCGCGCGCACGCACGCGCGCCGCGCCGCGCAGGGCGAGGGCGGCTCGCAGGCGCGCGCGGCGTCGACGGCGGCGCTGCAGCGCCAGCTCAGCGCGGCGGCGCCCAACATGCCCGACTTCACGCTGAAGGACTTGCAGTTCATACTCACTTTCACGGGTGAGTGCGAACTGCGGCGCGCGAAGCTCACTCAGCTCACAGCTCACAGCCCACAGCCCACAGCCCACAGGTCACAGGTCACAGCCGCGCGCGGCCCAACCGCGCCGCCGCCGCGCCGCGCCGCCGCCGCGCCGGGCGCAGAGGCGTACGAGGGCGACCAGCTGCGCCAGCTCGTGGCCGCGCTGTGCCCGACCATCTACGGCCACGAGCTCGTCAAGGCGGGCCTGATGCTGAGCCTCTTTGGCGGCGTGCGCAAGCACGGCAGCAGCAGCAACCGGGTGGCCATCCGCGGCGACATCAACATGCTGCTCGTCGGCGACCCCGGCCTGGGCAAGAGCCAGCTGCTGCAGGCACGGCGGGGCGGGGGCGCCCGGCGGCGCCGGCCGGCGGCGCGGCAGCCAAGCGCTCAGCGCCGCGCACTCAGCGCCGTCGCGCCGCGCGCGCGCACCCCCAGTCGGTGTCGTCGGCCGCGCCGCGCGGGCTGTACGTGTGCGGCAACACCTGCACGACCGCGGGGCTGACCGTGTCGGTCGTGCGCGACGCGGTGACAGGGGAGTGCATGTTTGAGGCGGGCGCAGTCGTGCTGGCCGACCGCGGCGTGTGCTGCGTGGACGAGTTTGACAAGATGCCTGCCGAGCACCAGGCGCGGCGGGCGGGCGGGCGGGCGGGCGGGCAGGCAGGCGCCCTGGGCCTGCCGGCGGCGCGGCGCGCGTGCGCGGGGCCGCCGCGCGCCCGGCACGCGCAGCGCGCCGCGGCCGGTGCCACGCAGGCGCTGCTGGAGGCGATGGAGCAGCAGGAGGTGTCGGTCGCCAAGGCGGGCCTCGTGGCCAGCCTGCCCGCGCGCACGACCATCATCGCGGCCGCCAACCCCGTGGGCGGGCACTTTGACCGCGGCAAGACGGTGCAGGTGCGGCGCGCCGGCGGTCGCGCCCCCGCACGCCCGCACGCCCTGCCAACGCGTGCGACGCTGCGTGCCGCCGCCGCCGGCGCTTGCAGGAGAACCTGCGGCTGAGCCCCGCGATGCTGAGCCGCTTCGACCTCACGTTTGTGCTGCTCGACCGCCCCGATGAGCTGCTGGACCAGGCGCTGAGCGAACACGTCATGGCGCTGCACAGCGGTGCGCCGCCGCCTCCAGCCAGCTTGCCGCCGGCCGCGCGCGTGCGCGCTCTGGCGGCGCGCGCGTCGTCCCCCCGGCTGACCGCCCCGCCCCGCCCCGCCGCCCCTCCCGCCCCTGGCAGGCCTGGCGGACCGCGCCAACGCAGCGAGGCAGCGCCTGCTGCAGCACCAGCAGGCGCAGGCGCTGAGCCAGGCGCCGAGCCTGTCGGGCCTGCTCGCGGGCTTGCAGGCGACGGCGTCGCAGGGCGGCGGCGGCGGCGGCGGCAGGGCGGCGCCCGGCGACGGCGGGGACGCGGGGCAGCAGCCGCGGCTGCCGCTGGCGCTGCGGCTGAAGATGCCTGCGGGTGCGCGCCCGGCGCGCGCGCTGCTCCGCAGCCGCTGGGCCCCCGACGCCAGCGCGCGCGCTCACGCCCGCGCCCCGCCGCGGCGGCGGCGCCGCCAGACGGCGCGGCGGAGGGCTCGCTGCTGCCGGTGCAGCTGCTGCGCAAGTACATTGCCTACGCGCGCACGCACGTCTTCCCAGTCCTCTCCGACGAGGCCAAGGAGATCCTGCAAGACTTCTACCTCTCCCTGCGCTCCTCCTCGCTCGGCGGCGTCGGCGGCGGGCTGCCCATCACCGCGCGGCAGCTCGAGAGCCTCGTGCGCCTCGCCGAGGCGCGCGCGCGCGCGGAGCTGCGCCAGCTGGTCACGCCCGACGACGCGCTGGTGCGGCGGGGGCCAGGCTCTGTTGCCGCCGCCGGCCGCGCGCGTCGTGCGAGCTCGGTCGACGCCCTCGTTCAAACTCAACCGCGTGCGTTCAAACGCACGTTCAAACGCAGGACGTGATCGAGATCATGAAGGAGGGCATGTTTGACCACGCCCCGCTCGGCCTGCCCGGCGGCCTGCCCGGCGCCGGCCTGCCGGCGCTCGACTTCCGCCGCGCGCCCGGCAGCCGCGGCGGCAAGGCGGGCGAGGCCGCGCGCTTCCTCGCCGCGCTGCGCGCGCTCGCGGCGCAGCAGGGGCGGGACGTGTTTGACGCCGCGGAGCTGCAGGTGGCTGTCGCGCTGCCGCGCTGCCCGGCGGGGGAGCCGCCGCGGTCGGCGCCGTGCGTACTCGGCGGCCGACGCGCCGCGCCCCGGCCGCGCCGCGCAGGCGCTGATTGCGCAGCTGAAGCTCAACACCAAGACCACGCCGGAGACCTTCCTTGCGCAGCTCAACGAAGCGGGTGCGTCGCGAGGGGTGGCGTGCGGCGCCGGCCCTACCTCCCGCGGCGGCGAGCTGACCCACCCACCCCCGCCCCGCCCCGCGCCGCGCCCGCTTGGCCTGGCAGGCGAGCTGCTGAAGAAGGGGCCAGGGCAGTACCGCGTGCCGGGGGTGTGCGTGGCGGGCGGGGCCAGCCAGCAGGGCGGCGGCCCCGCGGACAGCGGCGCGGCCGCCGGCATGCCGCTACCCAGCGGCGGCCCGCCGCCCAAGCGGCAGCGCGGCGCGGGCCGGGGGCGCCTCGGCAACGGCCTGAGCCAGGTCGCAGCGCTGAGCCAGCAGGGCGGCGGCGGCGCCGGGGCCGACAGCCAGGCGCCCGGCGACGGCAGCCAAGGCGGCGGGCTCGGCTTTGGCGGCTATGCTGGGACGATGCCCAGCACCGCATTCTGGTGAGCTGTGTGTGGAGTGGTCTGTACAGGCGCAGGGAGAGCAGCGGGAGGCAGGAGCGAGCGCGCGCGTGGCGGCGGCAGCCGGGCGGGCGGGCGGCGGCACGATCGAACCGCCGGCTTGGGCGAGCGGCCAGCTGGTGCGGGCGTCGTGGCGTCGCGCCATTCGTGCAACAACGAACGGTATCGACGCACGCAGGAGAGCCAGGACAGCGCAGACGGGCGTGCTCGGGCAGCGGCAGGCCTTTAGGCAACCGGTCGGTCTTGCACCCGCGCCGGCCCCCGAGTGGCTCCCGAGAGTTGCCATGGTGTTGCCAACCGTGAGCCGCGTAGCGCAGCAGCGGCAGCGACGCCCGCAGCTGGGCAGCGGCGCCGGACGCCAACCGCCGCCGCGCCGCGCGTGAGCTCCACCCCTGCCCCGCCGCCCGCTCGCAGACTCGCCGCGCGTCGGTGCTGCTCCTCGCGACGCTGGCGGCAGCGGCCGTGTCTGGCGCGGCCGCCGCGGGGGCGCCGCTGCTCGGGCTGGACACCCAGGGCAAAGCGCTGCGCGTGCTGGCGTTTGGCGACAGCATCACCGAGGGCTGGATCAACTCCGCCTACACCAAGGTGCCCTGGTCGCCGGCGGTCCAGGCCAAGCTCGCGGCGCGGCTCGGCGACGGCTGGAGCGTTGAGGTCGTCAATGGCGGTGCGCACCGCCCGGGGGGCGGCGGCAGCCGCCGCACGCGCGACGCAGCCACGGGGGCCAGCACGCATGCGGCGGCGCAGGCGCCGCTGGTTCAAACGCGTGGCCGCGCGCAGGCGTCGGCAGCGCGGGCGTGCTGGACCGCCTGAACGACGAGTGGCGCCGCCGCCTGGACGAGGCGCGCGCCGCGGGGCGGCCGTACCACTTCATCACGTTTGAGGCGGGCATCAACGACCTGCTGCTGCAGGCGCGCGCGCGCGCTGCTGGCGAGGCCGCAGCTGTGTGAGCCAGCGGGCGGGTGGGCCGCGGCCCCCTTTGCCAACGCCGCCCGCCGCCGCGCGGCGCCGCCCGCTGCTGACGACCAAACCAACAGAACAAGAACGCGCCGGAGATCTTTGAGCGCATGCGTGAGATGTGGGCGACCGCCAACGCCGACGGCGCGACCGTGCTCATCATCCCCACGCTGCCCACCAACGTCGCGTGCGCGCCGCCGCGCGCCGCGCGCCGCGCCCGCCGCGACGCCCGCCCGCGCCGTTGCCGCCGCCGCCGCCGCGACGCCCGCCCGCGCGCCCCGCCCCGCCGCCGCCCCGCCCGCAGCGGCGAGCGCGAGGCGCAGCGGCGCGCGCTGACGGCCAAGGTGCGGGCCTATGTCGCGGCGCAGCGCGCGGCCGGCAACAAGGGCCTCGCCCTGCTGGACCTCGAGTCGACCTTTGACTACGCCGGCCTCTCGCCGGAGCGGCGCCGCGCGCTCTTTGACGACGGCGTGCACCTCACTGTCGCCGGGTACGAGCTGCTCGGCGACCTGGTCTTCCGCGGCCTGCTGTCGACGATGGGCCTCGCCGCGCCGGAGCGCAGCGCTGCCGGCGGCGCGCCCGGCCGCGCGGCGGCGCCGGCGCCGGCGCCGGCGCCGGTGCACGGCGCGGCGGCGGTCAAGCAGCTGCAGGCAGCGCAGCGCGCGCGCACGCATGCCGGGCGCTGAGGCGGCGGCGCGAACGGGCGGGCGGTGCTCTGGGAGTAGTGGTCACTGGTAGTGCTGTACGGCTGTGCTCTGGCGCGGGGGCGTGGTATTCGGGTTGAGCATCGGGCAGGGCGCGGTCAGGCGAACCCCCACACACGGTCACGCACTTGCATTCGCTGTTGCCGCCGTCGCCGCCGCCCGTCGCGGCGCGGCCGGGTGTTTCGCTGTTGGCGCGGCTGCGACACGCCGCAGGTGGTTTGGTGGAGCCGTGCGGCGCGGGCCGCCGCTGTGGCATCGGCGCGGTGCGCTCGCTCGCGCGTTACCTCGGCCGCGATTATTCCAGGTGGTGCGGACAATGGCGGTGCTCAGGCGCGCGGCGCGGCGCGCAAGAAACCTCTGCTGCACGCTCCTGCCGCGCTGGGTGGCCAGCTCGCGGCGCCGGCGGGGACTTGTACACGCTCAGGCCCGTTGCCCTCCCCCCGCCGCCCCCAGCGCCCGGGCGGGCCGGCGGCGGACCGCCGCCGCCCGCCCCGCGCTGCAACCCCGCCCCCGCCGCCCGCCTGCCCCGCCGCCTGCGGCGGCGCGCCTGGCTGCCCGCCTCGCCGGCCTCGCGCGCCGCGCGCGCGCCGCGCGGCCTCACTGCTGCGCGCACTGCACGCGCTGCCCACCGCGCGGCATGTCGTCGTCGTCGTCGCTGTCGTACGCGTTGCTGCTCGCGCTGCGCGCCATGCGCGCGCGGCTCTTGATCTCCTCCTCAAAGTCGGCCACCGGCCGCATGTGGCACTCCTCCGCGTCGTCGGCGTCCATCGCCGCCGCCGCGCTGCCGTTGGCCGCGCCCGCGTCGCCCGCGCCCGCGGGCAGCACCGCCGCCAGCGACGTGACGAGCGCGGGGTCGAGGCTCTCGGGGAAGTCGACCTCGAATTTGATGTAGAGGTTCCCCTTGATGAAGGGCCGCCCCGCGACGGGCATGCCCTCCTCGGGCACGACCTTGAACGCGCCGGGCGTGATGACCTCGCCCGGCGGCGACGTGACCTTGACGAGCCGGCCGTCGAGGTGGCGCGTCACAAAGCTGCAGCCGCAGAGCGCGTCGCGCAGGCTGATGTGCTTCACAAACACCAGGTCCGCGGGGTTGGGCAGGCGCGTGAACACGTCGTGCTCGCGCTGCTGCAGCACGAGGATGACGTCGCCCGGCTGCAGCCCCGGCTCGGTGCAGCCCGCCTCGCCGCGCAGCACGATCTTCTGGTTGTTGCGCATCCCCTGCTCAACCGGCACCTCAAACGTCTTCTTCTCGCTCACCAGGCACGACCCAGCGCACCCGGGGCAGCGGTCGCCTGACGCGCGCGGCGCGGCGCGGCGGTTGGCGCGGCGGTCGGCCGGCGCCGGCGCGCGCGCGCGCGCGCGGGGCCCCCGCCGCCCGCGCTGCCGCCGCCCGCACTGCCGCCGCCCGCGCTGCCGCCGCCCACGCATGCCCGCGCGCGCGCCCGCCCGCGCGGCCGCCGCGGCGCTCACTTGGTACGCTGGCAAAGCCGCTGCCGCTGCAGCCGCCGCACCGCGACTGGATCTGCTGCACCATGCCCGGCCCCAGCGGCCGCATGTGGACCTGCACGCCCGAGCCCTGGCACGTGCTGCAGGTGTGGCGCTTGCCGCTCTTGCTGCCGGTGCCGTTGCACTTGCTGCACGGCAGCTTGCGCGACAGCGACAGCTTCCTGCGCGCGCGGGGCGGAGGGGCGCTCGACGCTCGGCGCTCTGCGCGCCAGCGCCGCCGGCCCGTCCCTGCCCCCGCTCCCCGACACTCCCCTGCGCTCCCCCGCGCTCCCCGCGCGCCGCACTTTGTGACGCCGTTGTAGAGCTCCTCCAGCGAGACGGAGAGGCGGTGCATCACGTCCTCGCTCTTGCGCTCGCGCGGCGCGCCGCGCCGGCCGCCGCCGCCGCCGCTGAGGATGTCAAAGAGGTCGGCCATGCCGCCCCCGCCGCCGCCGCCGCCGCCCATGCCCTCCTTGAGCGCCTCCTCGCCGTACTGCGGACGCAGCAGCGGCGGCGCAGCGCGGCGTCGGCGCGGTGCGGCGGCGTGGCGGCGCAGCAGCGGCGGCGCGGCTCGCCGCGCGCCGGCGGCCGCTGCGCGGCGCGTGGCGCCCGGACGCCCGCGGCGCCCAGCTGGGGCGCCTTAAAATGCTGCCCCCGCCGCCCAGCCGGCGGCGCGGCGGCCGCGGGCGCGCGGGTTGGGCGGGTCACCTCGTCATAGATGCTGCGCTTCTCGGGGTCCTTGAGCACGTCGTAGGCCTCGTTGATTTCCTTGAACTTGTCGCTGTCGCCGCCTGGCGGTCGGGCGCGGCGCGTGGGCGGCGAGCGCCGGCGGCGCGGGGCGCCGTGGCGCGCGGGCGGGCGGGCAGCGCACCCTTGTCTGGATGGTGCTGCAGCGCCAGCTTGCGGTGCGCCTTCTTCAGCTCCTCCGGCGTGGCGGTCTGGGGCACGCCCAGGAGGTCGTAGTAGCGCTTGTTATCGCCCTTGGGCCCCCGCCGGGGCGGCGGGCCGCCGGGGAAGCCATCGAACCCGGGAAAGCCGCCCCCGAAGAACATGGCGGCCCGCGGCGCGGCCTGGAGAGTCGCGGGGGACCGCGACCGGTCGGCAGGGCGCGCTGCAACCGCGCGTGGGGCACCGGCGGCGCGGCGCGGGCGGGAGCGCGGGCTGGCGGGCGCGGGCGCGGCGGGCGGGTGCGGGAGCGCGGCCTGCTGCCGCGCGCGGACTGGGCGGACTCGGCGGGGGCGCTGCAGCACAGGCGCGGCCAGCGCGCGCGCGCGGAGACCTCGCGGTCTAGAAGCTCGAAGCTTCCAGCCGAGCCCGGGGGCCTCGACCCCCCCCGGACCGCCAGCAGTGCGCCCCCTGTCGGCGAAACCCGCCCGAGCAGCGCCGACCGCCGCCGCCGCCGCCGGCCGCTCCGCTGCCGCCGCTGCTGGCCGCGCCGCGATATGGCGTGCACGCTCTGGCCGGCGCAGCTGCGCCGCCAGGCCTGGCCCGCGAGCGCAGCGCCGTGCGCCCATCACCGGGCTGGCAGCGCCGGGCTGGCAGCGCCGGGCGCCAGCGCCGGCCGGCGGCGGCGCTGCGGCGGCGCCGCTGCCGCTGCCGCGCAGCCGCCGGCGGCGCAGCAGGCGCAGGCACAGCAACAGCAGCAGGCGGCCGCGTGGGGCTACCTGAGCGGCGCCGCGGCGGAGGCGTGGACGTGGGACGACGACTACAGCCCCGCCGCGCGCGCCCGCGCAGCCGCAGAGGCGCGCGCGCCGCCGCCGAGCCCGCGCCAGCAGCGGCTCGCCGCGGCGGCGGCGGCCGCCGCCGCGCAGCGCCCCACCGTCATCACGCGCCTGCCAGAGCACTTCAGCAGGCAGGTGCTGGCCAACGCGGTGCTGCTCGTGGACAAGCCGGCGCGGTGGAGCAGCGCCGACGTGGTGCGCCAGCTCAAGGCGTCGCTGCGCGCCGACAAGGTCGGCCACGGCGGCCCGCTCGACGCGCACGCGACGGGCCTGCTCATCGTGCTCCTCGGTGAGCGAGCCACGCCGCGCCGCGCGCCGCGCGGCGGCCCGCCGGCGGCGGCGCGAGAGCGCGGCCCGGCCCGCCGGCGGCGGCGCGAGAGCGCTGCGCCGCCCGGCCCGCGCGCCCGCGCAGGCGCCGCGACGCGGCTCACGCCCAAGCTGGAGCCGCTGGAGCGCAGCTACAGCGGCGTCATCACGCTCGGCGCGGCGACGACGACGTACGACGCGAGCGGGCAGCTCACCGCGGCCGCGCCGTGGGAGCACCTCAGCGACGCCGAGCTGGCCGCCGCGGCGGCGCGCTTCGAGGGCGAGGTGCTGCAGGTGCCGTGCATGTGGAGCAGCACCAAGTTCAAGAACCGCCCGCTGCGCTGGTACGCGGAGCGCGGCGAGGAGGTCGCGCGCGAGCCCAAGGCCGTCACGATCCGCTCCATCCGCGTCTGGCGCGAGGCGCCGCGCGCCGGCGGCGGCCTGCTGCCCGGCGGCGGCGGCGGCGGCGAGCCCGCCGCAGCGGAGGCGGGCGACGGCGCCGGCGGCGACGCGAGCGGCGGCGCCGCTGCCGCCGCGCGCAGCGCGGAGCTTCACTTCCGCGTCGTCGCCGGCAAGGGCGCGAGCATGCGCGTGCTGGCGCACGACCTCGGCGCGCTGCTCGGCTGCGGCGCCCACCTGAGCGCGCTGCGGCGCGAGGCGGTCGGCGGGTTCAGCGTGGAGAGCGCGTGGAGCCTGGACGTGCTGCTCCCGCTGGCCAAGCGGTTCGCCAAGGGCTTCCGCAACGCGGCGCCACAGCGAGGGCAGCCGTGAGCGGGCGCGCGCGAGGCAACGGCCGCACACTTACACGGCCGCCGGACGGCCGCGCACCCGGCCGCCGCCCGCCGCGAGCCCCGACGCGCGCGCCCGCGTCAGCCCAGCTGCAGAGCCGCCGCCGCTGTCTGCTGCTGCTGCTGCTGCTGCTGCTGCTGCTGCTGCTGCTGCTGGGTCAGCAGCGTCACCAGCTGCAGGAAGGGGTTGCCCAGCAGCCGCTCGTCGTCGGCCGCCTGCGCCGCACCAACAAGCGCGCGCAGCGCGCCCCAGTACTGCGCGCGCTGGTGGCGCTGCAGCTGCCCGAGCATGAACTGGCTCGCCAGCAGGCAGGGCCGCGGGTCGCCGCAGCGCGACAGCACCTGCGCGCGCGGGCGCCGCGGCAGGGCGTGTGGGCCGCGGCGGCGGCGGGCGGGGCCGCGGCGGCGGCGGCCCGCGCGCGCGCCTGGGCGCACCTGCTGCGTGACCGCCTCGAGGCTATACTCAGCCATGTCATGCGCCTCGCCGCCGCAGCTGCTGAGCAGCGCGAGCAGCAGTGCGAGCAGCAGGTCCTGGCGCCCGTCCGACCAGGGGTACAGCAGCGGGCACGGCAGCGGCCCGCCGGGCGCGGGCTCCCCGGCCCCGCCGTCGCCGCTGGCACCGCCGCCGGCCAGCGGCAGCGCGGCGGCGCTGGCGGGGCGGCCAAGGAAGCCCCGGTCGGCGGCGCACTGCGGCTGCTTGCACTGCAGCAGCCGCACCAGCAGCAGCGCGAGCGACGCCCCCGACAAGACCTGCGCCATTTGCTGCGCGCCCGCGGCGCGGCGGCGGGCCGGGCGCGTGAGCGGGCGCGGTGCGCCGGCTGCTGCAGCAGGCGCCGCCTGCTGCGCGGCGCCCGCGCCGCGCAGCCCACCTGCGGCAGCAGCGCGCGGCCCAGCAGGAACGCCTGCGGCCAGCACACCGCCTCGGCGCCCCAGGCGCCGCCCCCGCGCGCGCCGCCGCCGCCGCTGCGGCCCTCCGCCGCCAGCAGCGCCGCGAGGGCCGACGGCTCACTGCTCGGCTCGGGGGGCGGCACGCCCCGATAGCCCCCCTCGCCGTCCTCCCTGCTCGCCTCGCCGGCGAGCTCGGGCGCGTTGAACGGCGCGGGGCCGTCGAGCTGCTGCGGCTGCGGCGGCGGCCGCCCTGGCGCCGCGGCGTGGCCGCCGGCGGCGCCGTCCGCGGCGGCAAAGCCGGCGGGCTCCGGCGGCAGCCAGTCGGGCACCTCGGGCACGCACGCCAGGCTCTGCGCCATGCTCGCGAGGCGCGTGAGCGCCGCCTGGCTCGCCGCGGGCCGGGCCTGCATCGCCCACTGGCACACGAACGCCCAGCCCTGCACGCACACGCGCGCGACGGCGGCGCGCTGCGCCTGCGCTGCGCGCGCCGCGCCGCCGGCGCCCGCCGCGACGCCCGCGGGCATCGCGGCCTCCGTGACGGCGGCGGCCGCCGAGAGCGAGCCCGCCGACGCGGCGGGGCAGCTCGCGAGCGCGGCGCCGTCGAGCTGAAGCTTGCAGCACGCGATGTGCAGCGCCAGCGCGTCCACGAGCGTGTCGGGGCCGCGCGGGCAGTGGCCGACCAGCTGCGCCAGCAGCTCCACCCACGAGCCGCACGCCGCGATGACCGCCGCGCGCGCGGCCGCGGCGGCGGCGCCCGCCACGCCCCGGTCGGCGAGCCCGCGCCGGCGTCGGGCGCCGTGGGCGGCCGCTGCGTCACGCCCGGCAGCGGCAGCAGGATGGTGCCCTGGGCGCGCGCAGCGGCGCGGCGGAGGGCGCGGCGGTGGGCGGGCGCCAGCGCGGCCGGGCGACCCGGGGTGTGCCCGCCCGCT
Source organism: Scenedesmus sp. PABB004 (assembly GCA_014905635.1). Taxonomy (NCBI): domain Eukaryota; kingdom Viridiplantae; phylum Chlorophyta; class Chlorophyceae; order Sphaeropleales; family Scenedesmaceae; genus Scenedesmus; species Scenedesmus sp. PABB004. The sequence goes on along the minus strand of JABVCE010000011.1, from coordinate 1,125,511 downwards.
GCCGGCCCGGGACGCGCGCCGCCGCGCGGCCGCGCACCTTGAGCGACTGCTGCAGCGTCAGCGCAAGCAGCTGCTGCAGCCACTGCCGCGCCACGCGGCGCGCAAGCTCGTCGTCGCACCAGCACAGCGCCCGGAGCGCGCGCCAGGAGGCCTGCACCTCGGGGGGCATGTGGTACACCACCGCGGGCGCGCCGCCACCAGCGCCGGCGCCGCCGCCGGGCCGCGCCTGCGGCTGCGCCGGCAGGCGGCCAGCGAGCTGCTGCAGCGTCACGGCCATGGCGCACTCGACCTCGGGCGGCACGCCGCCGCCGAGGCCGGCCGCCGGCGCGCCGGCACCGCTGGGGCGGCCGTCGCCGCTGGCGCCCGGCTGCGGCGGCGCCGCCGCCGCTGGCGCGTGCTCCCAGCCCGCGGCCAGCGTGTCGCCGGCGTGGCCGTGCGCTACGCCCAGCGCCTCGAGCGCCCGCAGCACGCTGCCCAGCACCTCCAGGTCCAGCTCCTGCTCGCCCGCGGCGAGCTGGCGCACCGCGCCCAGCACCGACCCCGCCCAGCCGGGCAGGCCCGACGCCAGCGCCGCCTGCAGCGCGGCGAGCGCGCTCGCGCTCGCGCACAGCACCTGCAGCGCCGCGAGCTGCGCCGCGTCGGGGGCGTGCCGGGGCATGAGCACCTGCAGCAGCGGCACCAGCAGCGTGCGCTGCGCCTCCATGCTCGCGGCGGCCAGGAAGTGCTTGAGAAGCTTGGCCGGGCCCCCAAACGCGGCGAGCTGCTGCTCGTCCACGGGGCCGGCGTGCAGCTGGCAAGGCAGGTCAAGCTCCGGCGCCTGCGGGGCCTCCGCGCCGCCTGCGTCGCTGCCGCTGCTGCTGCCGGCGTCGCTGCTGGCGCCGTCGCTGCCGTCGGCGCCGCCCGGCGGTGGCGGCGCCCGCCGCCGCCGGCGCCTGTTGGCGGGCGAGCATGCGCGCCGCCACGACGGCGAGCCGCTGCGCGCCGCTGCCATCGCTGCTGCTGCTGGACCTGCTGCTGCGCTCTCGCCGACGCCGGGGGCATCTGTGACGTACAGGACGTTGACCGCCATCTGTACCAGCCGCGCATGCAGCTCCGGCGACCAGTTGAACGCCACCGCCGCGTCCAGCAGCGCCGCCGCGGCCGCCGGCGGCAGCGTGGTGAGGCTGGCCGCGACCCAGTGGCCCGCGTGCGTGGTGAGCTGCAGCAGGCAGCCCAGCGCTGCCTGCCACACCGCTTCGCACGGCTCCTCAACCTGCGGGCGCGCGGCGCGCGGCCGGCGTGAGCGCGGCGCGGCGCCCCAGCCGGCTGGTGCCCCCGCCGCCGCCCCTGCCGCTGCCGCAGCCGCCACAGCCGCAGCGTCCACTGCGCGCACCGTGGCCAGCATGAGCAGCAGCTCATACAGCAGCTGCTGCAGCCACGCCTCCCACGCCAGCTCCACCGGCAGCAGCGCCTCAGCGCTCGCCGCTGCCGCCTCCAGCTGCTCGCCGACGGCGCCACCGGTGCTGCCCCACTGGGGCGCCGCGGCGGGCTCGTCCCCCGGCGCCGCCGCCGCTGCCTGGCCCTCGTCGTCGACGTCGTCCGGCGCGCCGCCCGGCTGCGGCTCTGCACTGAAGCGCAGCTCCGTGCGCGACAGCCGGCTGCGGGCCCTGGGCGACCCGAGCGGCGAGCCGCCGCCGCCGCCGCCGCCGCCGCCTCCGGCACCGACCCACGGCGAGCTCTGCTGCGGGCTGCCCAGCAGCTGCGGCGGCAGGTGGATGCGCGGCGAGCGCGGCGGCGAGTCCTGCGTTGCCGCGTCGCCGCCCTGCCCCCCGGCGTCCGCGGCCGCGTTCGGCGGCGCCCGCTGCAGCGCCGCGAGCTGCGCGAGGCCCTGCTGGTATGCCGCCGCCGCGGCGCGCTGTTGCTGCTGCTGCTGCTTCGGCGTCCCACCGCCGCCGCCGCGCTGGCCGCCGCGCGGCGCGCCCGGCGGCGGGCTGAGCAGCGCGCCGTGGAGGGACAGGTTGTAGATGATGTCAAACGCGGCCGCGCGGTACTCCGGCTGCACCTGGTACAGCGCCTGCTGCAGCAGGCGCAGCGCGAGCGCAAACGCGGCCGCGCCGCCCGCGGCGCGCCAGAGGTCGACCAGGAGCTTGATGAGCACGCACGCGCTGATCTGGCCCATGCTCTCGCTGTGCAGCAGCACCGGCGCCGCGCCGCCGGGCCCGCCGCCGGGCAGCGGCTGCGCCGGCGGCGCCGCCCAATAGGCGCGTGGGTCCTCGAGCCCCACCGCCCCGCTGATCGCCGACGGCGCCGCGGGGCTGGGCTTGCCGCACAGCACCTCGACGACCGCGGCGACGTCGCTTGGCGCGACGGCCATGTGCTCCTGCGCGAGGTAGGGCTGCGGCTGGAAGAGCCGCCGCGCGCGCCGCCCGCACGCGCGCGCCGCCGCTGCGGCGAGCAGCTCCGGCGTCACGCCGGCCTGCGACGCTCGCGGGACGGAGGGCCGTGAGCGCAGGCTGGCTGGCTGGCAGCGCCGCGGCGGCGCGGCCGCAGGCGCGTGCGGGCGCGCCGCACCTGCATTCGCCGCACTTCGGCGATCTCACGCAGCTGCCGCAGCTGCGTCGCGACGTCAGCGTCTGCGGCGGGGCGCGGCGGCGGGCGCGCCGGCTCGGAGCCGGCGGCGGCGCGGAGGAGGGGCCCGCGGCCGGCAGCGTGCGACGGCGCCGGCGGCGCGGCCGCTCCGCGCCTGTGATGCTGGCGACGATGTCCTGGCTGCTGAGCATGTCCAGCGCCTCCATGCCCGGCAGGCCTGGCGGCGGCAGGCAGGCAGCGGCGCCCGTGGGCGCGGGGCGCCCCGGGAAGCCGGCGGCGGCCGGCGCCGGCGACCCGCGCGCCGCACCCTCCACCAGCGGCACGAGGCTCGGGCTGAGGTGCGGCAGCAGCAGCGACCAGTCCAGCTCCAGCTCGCCCTGCTCCGCGTCGAGGTGCGCCGCCCAGAGCTCCTGCAGCGCACTCGGCGGGTAGCTCCACGCGGGCGGGCGCGGCTGCGCGCGGGCGGCGGCGGCAGAGCGTGGGCGCGCGCGCCGCGCGCGGCTGCGGCCGGCGCCGGCGCCGGCTTTTGCCGCTGCGGAGCAGGGCGGCAGCCCGCACCCACCTCTGGCCCCACCACGCGCACGGCCTCCCGCAGCAGCTCGCCTTCCCAGCCTGCATCGCTCTCATCGCCCTCCAACAGCTGCTCGCGCTGCAGCTGTGCGCCGCTGGGCGCCTCGTCGGGCGAGGTCTGGCAAAACGCCCGGCCCTGCTCCTCGGACGCGCTGCTCTGCACGCTGTGCCCGCCGCCGCCGCCGCCGCCGGCGCGCCCACGGCTGGCGCTGCCGTTGATGGCCGCCTGCAGCAGCGGCCGCGGCGAGCCGCTGTGGTCGGGGCAGCATGCGGGGCGGGGCGCGCTTGTGAGGCGGCCAGCTCCTCCCAAATCACGGCAGGTCAGCGCGGCTCGCGTGCCCTGCCGCTGCGCGCACCTGGGCTGCTGCTGCTGCTGCCGCTGCTGCTGCTCCTGCGTGCCAGGGTGACCTCGCAGGGCGTCACCGCCGCCCCCCAGCCGCTCGACTGAGGCCTCCAGATAGGCCAGGCTCTTGAGCAGGGCTGCCGCGGCGGGCGCGCGCGAGCGGCGAGGTCAGCGCGGGCGCGGCTGGCGGGGGGAGCGCCGCCAGCTGGCCCAAGCGCACGCCGCTGCCACGCACCCGACCCTGGCGGCAGCGTCGCGGCCAGGCGCTGGCACGCGGCTGCGACCGCCTCCAGCACCGGCGGCGAGGGCAGGTGCCTGAGGCGCGGGGCGCGGCCGTTGGGGGGCGTGCAGCGGCCGGCGCCGCCTCCTGCGCAACCAGCGCGGTTGCCGGCGCAACCAACCGCCGCCGCCGCACCGGGGTATGTGCTGCTTGATGAGCGCGATGCACCTGGCAATCACCGCCTCACTGCGCAGCAGCGCGCGGCGCGGCGCGGGTGGCGCGCGGTGGCGGGCGGCGCGCGGCGGCGGGCGCGCGAGCAGCGCGTGGCGCGGCGGCCAGCCCGCACCTCTGTGGCTCCGCGCAGGCGCGCGCCAGGACGGCCCGGTACACGGCGTCCACGCAGCGCTCGTCGGACAGGTAGCCCTGGCGGGCGGCGCGCGACAGCGGCGTCGGGCGCGGCGCGGCGCCGTGGCGGCGAGCAGCAGGGGCGCGCCGGCGGCATCCTCACCTGCAGCGATCGCTGCGAGGCCGCGCTGGGGGCGCCGCTGGGCTGCGTGGCGTCCGCGACCGCCCGGAACAGCGGCGGCGGCGCGGCGTGCAGCATCGCGGCCCCCTGCTGCCGCACGCGCTGCCACCGGGCGCGCTGCCACCGGGCGCGCTGTCTCCGTATCCGCGGCGGCGCCGGCCGGTCTGCGGCGGCGCGCCGGCGGCGACGGAGCGGGCGCGCAAGCGGTTGCGGTTGTGCGGGCACCCCGCCGCTCCTCCGACACCGGCGTCAGACAGTCGTGGAAGCCGACGCAGCTGGCCAGACCGCCGGGACGTGGCTGCGGCGGCGATCGATCGCGCGCTGCCCGACAGCGCTCACGCTGCTGCGGGCGGCGTAGAGTGAGGCCTGCCCTGCGCCACGCCTGGAGCCGACGCTGTCATGCTGCTGCGCCCAGACGCGCGGTCACGGAGCGCCGCCGCGGCCGCTGCGGCCGGCGGCAGCAGCAACGCTGCGATGATGCTGCGCCCAGCCGCGCGGTCACGGAGCGCCGCCGCGGCCGCTGCGGCCGGCGGCAGCAGCGGCACCAGCGGCACCAGCGGCACCAGCGGCACCAGCGGCACCAGCGGCAGCGGCGGCGCGCCCTCGCCATCCACGCTCGCGGGCATGCGGCGCAGCAGCTTCAGGTCGCAGCCCGCGGCGCGGGCGCCGCCGTCTGGCGCCGGCGCCGCGCGCAAGCCGCCGACAGACGCGCCGCGCGTGGCGGTGGTCGGCGCGGGCGTGGCGGGCCTCACGACCGCCGCGCGCCTGCTGGACGCGCTGCCGCGAGCGCGCGTCACCGTGCTGGCGGACGCCTTTGGCAGCGACCTCACCTCGGCCGGCGCGGCGGGGGTTTGGATGCCGTACAAGTTGAGCGAAACGCCCGAGGCGCTGGTCAACCGGTGCGGCGGCGGCCGCCGGCGCGCGGGCGCGGGCGTGGGCTCCGCGCCGCCGCCGCCGCGCGACGCGCGGTGTCCGGGCGCCGACGGCGCGGCGCGCCCGCAGGTGGGCGGGCAAGACGTTTGAGCACCTCACGCGCCTCGTGCACAGCGCGGACGCCGTCGACGCGGGCGTGCAGCTCTGCCACGCGTCGAGCCTCTTCCTCGGCCCCGAGCCCGACCCCTTCTGGGCGCAGACCGTGCACGGCTTCCGACGCCTCGAACGCCGCGAGCTGGAGCTTTTCTCCGGCCCCGTCGACTGGCCGGCCATCCAGGCCGCCGCGGCCGCGGCGGGCGCGGCCGGCGGCGCTGGCGGCGCGCCTGGCGACGGCAGCATCGACTCGTTCACGGCCGCCGAGAGCGCGGCGGCGTTCGAAGATGGCTACGCGTTCAACACGGTGCGCCGCCGACCCCGTCCCGACCCGGCCCCGCAGGCCGCGCCGCGCCACCAGCCCCCGTCGCCCGGCTGGAGCGGCCCCTCACGCGCGCGCGCGCGCGCCGCGGCGCCGGCGCCCAGGTCGTGTGCGAGGGGCGGCTCTACATGCGATGGCTGTCGGACAGGCTCGCGGCCGCGGGCGCGCAGTTTGTGCAGCGCCGGCTCGCCTCCCTCGCCGAGCTCGCGGCCGAGCCGTGGGACCTCGCGATCAACGCCACGGGCCTCGGTGCGCGCGCGCTCGCCAGCCGAAGCGCGCCGCCCCGCGCCCGGGCCGCAGCTCGCCCACAGCGAGCGACCCGGCGCCGCCCGCCGCCGCCGCCGCCGCTCTGCAGGCGCGGGCACGCTCGCGCCGGACCCGCTGGTCTTTGCCATCCGGGGGCAGATCATGCGCGTCCGCGCACCCTGGGTGAGCCAGTGCACCTTTGCCCACTTCGTGGACGAGTGCTCGTACGTGATTCCAAACCGGTGAGCGTCGAGTGCTGGCGGCGGGGGAGGGGGGAGGGGGACTGCGTTGCTGGAGGGCGCGCGGGCGGCGCTTTGACGGCGGCCGGGCGTCGGCGCGCGGCGGCGCCGCGGCCGAGGCGTTGCGCGCCCGGCCACGCGCGCTCGCCCGCGCTCGCGCCCCCGCCGCCGCAGGGAGTGGGTGGTGCTCGGCGGCACGGGGCAGGTGGGCTGCGCCGACACGGCGACGAGCCTGACAGACGCCGACATGATCGCAGACCGGGCGATGCAGGTCATCCCCTCCTTGCGGCACGCCGAGGTGCTCGACAACTGGGTCGGCCTTCGCCCGGGCCGCGTGCAGCTGCGGGTGCAGGCCGAGACGCTCTCGCCGGCCGAGCTCGCGGCCGGCGCGGCGGCGGCGGGGCTCGCCGACCCTGGCCCGCTGCGGGCGCTGCCGGTCGTCTCGGTCTACGGCCACGGCGGCAGCGGGCTCACGCTCGCCTGGGGCACCGCCGGCGACGCGGTGGCGCTCGCGCTGGCCGCGCTCGGCATCGACGGCGCGGGCGCGGCGAGCGGCGGCGGCGCAGCGCCTTGAGCCCCGGGGGCGTAACAGCGTGGTGCCGCGCCCCTGCGCAGGCGCCGCTCGCTCAGCGTACAGCGGGCGCGCGCAGGGCAGCCCGCGGCGCGAGGGAGCGAATGTAGGCGAGTGAGTAGGCGCGCGTTCCTCGACCTTGGCCGACTCTGCGCGCAGCCAGCTGGCCAGCTCTGCCCGGATCGCCTCTGCGAGCATTGATTGCCTCGATCACGCCGCGGCGGCTGCAGCGACGCGGCGCGGTGGGCGCAGCAGCAGCAGCGGCAGCAGCAGCGGCGGCAGCGCCGGCGGCGCCATGGCGCAGCACGCCGCCGGCTACCCCGACCCGGGCGGCAGCGGCAGCGACGGCTCCAACTCCAGCGCCTCGGACGCGGGCAGCCTGGGCGCGGCGCTGACGATCAGCCCGCCGGAGCTGGAGCGCCGCTTCTGGGCGCGGCGCGTTGCGGCGCGGCTCGCGGCGCTCGACTCCATGATCGAGCTGTGCAACGCGGTCATGTGGCTCTCCGTCCTGCCCAGCCTCCAGGGCGCGGAGCGCGCGGTCGGCAAGGCGCGGCTGCTGCTGGCGGCGGGGCAGCTCGCGGTCATGCACCTCGCGCCCGCGCGCTGGCCCGCGCGGCGCTGCGCGGTGCTCACGGCCGCGCAGGTCGCGCACTGCGCCCTGCTGCTGCCGTGGGGGCCGCTGCTCGGCGCGGCCGGCGCGGCCGTGCCGGGCGCGGCGGGCGCGGCGGCGGCGCTCGGCAGCGTGCTGGGCGGCGGCGGCGGCGGCGGCGGCGGCGAGGAGGCGCCGTACGGGGCGATCATGATGCTGGCGTCCGGCTTCTGGAGCCACCTGCTGGTGCGCGCCCCGCGCAGGCGGCGGCCCGCCCGCCCGCTCGCCCGCCGCCGCCCGCTCACCGCCGCCGCCCCGCCGCGCCGCCGGCGCCCCGCTCACCGCCGCCGCGCCCCGCCACGCCGCCGCCGCCCAGTTCGTCCTCTTCCACGAGCAGCCCTTCACCGTCCAGGCGCCGCTGCTGGTGCTCAGCACGGCGGCGCAGGGACTGAGCGTCGCGGCGGCGCTCCCGCGCGCCGGCGACGCGGGCCTGCGCGCGCTCAGCGCCGCGCTGCACTGGGGCTTTGAGCAGGTCATGGCCGGCTTCTTCGGCGCGCTCTCGCCCGCGATGGACGTGTGGCGCCTCGCGCTGCCGCCCGACGCGGCGCTGCTGGCGAGCGTGCTCTTCCTGCATACCTTTGGCGCGCTGCTGGTGCCGCTGTTCCTGGCCTACCTGGTGGAGTGGAAGCTCAAGGTCTCCTTCCTGCTCTGCGAGTGCGGCATCCGCGCCGACCAGCTGCGCGTGCTGACGCCCGCGGCCGCGGTCGTGCGCGGGAGCGTGCTGCTCTCGGTGCTGCTCTACGCCGGCTGGCTGCTGCTCATGGCGATCGGCAGCTGGGTCGTCTGCTCCACCGCCGCGGTGCTGCTCGTCGCGTGAGGCGGCGCGCGCGTGCGCGGGAGGGGCGGCGCGTGGGGCGCGGGGCTGTTGGGGTGGGGGTCTGCGGGCTTGTCCTCCGTCTCGGTCGTTGGTCTGCCCCCCAAGCGTGAATCACGGTAACTGGTGCGAACCCGAACGCTCTGTCTTGCGGTCGCGTGCACGTGTGATTCCCGTGCCCAACATCAATATCTTGTATGTGCCCGGTTGGCGCTCGGTGGCGGCGCGAGGGCCTGCGACGCGCCGCGCCGCCGCCCGCCCCGAGCGGCCCCGCGAACCTGCCGCGGCGCCTGCTTTGTTTAGGGAACCGCCGCGCCGCCGCCAGCGCCAGAGCGGCGCGGCTGAGGCACGAACAGGGCGGTGCGCGGGACGGGGCCTGCGCTGGCGCCGGGGCGCCCCGCAGACGGCGCGCCAACGCACGACGGAACCCCCCCGACGGGACGTCCCGCAGAACTCTCGCACTGCACACTGCTGCAACGCTGGTGGTTTTCTCGGTTGGTTTGCCCAGAGCAACGGTTAACAGCATGGTGCGACACCGTCCCAGGCGTCACGTCACCGTCGCTGACGGCAGCGCCAGCGCCGCGGACTGATCTCGCTGCTGCAGCAGCTGCTGAAGCTGCATGAGCCCCGCCGCCGCTGCCGCAAGGCGGCGCTGCTGCGCCGCCCGGGGCTGCTGCTGCTGCACGGCCGGGCGCTTGCAGCGTGGGGCCTGCGCTTGCCCCTGCTGCTGCTCCAGCTGCTGCTGCTGCTGCTGCTGCTGCTGCTGCTGCTGCTGCTGCTGCTGCTGCTGCTGCTCTTGCTGCTGCTGCGCCTGGGCCTGCGCCTGAGCCTGCGTGTCCGACCCGGCGCCGGCCTGCGCAGCCTGGCCGTCGCCGCCGCCGCCCGCCCCGCTCGCAGGCCCGCCCCCAGCGCTGCGCCCGCCGCGGCGGCTGCTGCCGCCTGCAGCAGCCGCCGCCGCCGCCGCCGCCACCGCCGCCGCGGCCTGGCCGTGCCGCGCCGCCGGCCGCTCGCCGCTCGCCGCCTCGTTCAGCGCCGGAATGGCCGAGTCCCGCACGTCGAGCATGTCGTGCAGCTGCGCCGGCTCCCTGTAGTTCTGTATCGCCCTGCGACGGGGCGCGGTCCGGCGAGTTCCGTGACGGCGGCCAGCAGCCGCGCCGCCGCGCCGAGCGCCGCGAGCGTGCGCGGCGGGGCGCGCACCACGCCTGCCGCATCCACGTCGCCGCCGCGCTCGCGTCCTGGCGCGTGCCGTAACCGCTGAGCAGCATGTGGCTCACCCGCACCATCGCCTCGGCGTCGCCGGCGACCGCGAGCTGGCGGCGGGGCGCGGCGGGCGAGAGTCGGGCAGGGCGGCGGGCGCCGGGCGCGGCGGCGCCGCCAGCAGCGGCAGCGGAGGGCGTGGCGGAGCTGCCAGCGGCAGCGGCAGCGGCAGCGGCAGCGGCAGCAGCGGCGGCAGCAGGCCGCACCTTGAGCTCCTCCAGGAACCAGCGCGCCTCGCACGCCGCGACGACCGCGCGCAGCGGCTGCCCGCGCGCGCCGGCCCGCGCCGCGCGGCGCCGCCTGCCCAGCCGGGCCGCCAGCCAGCGGCCGCCGCCGAGCAGCGCGGCGCCGCCGGCGGCGAGTGCAAACCAGTCCATCGCCGCGCCGGCGGGCCGCCGGCGGCGGCGCGCTCCGCGCGAGCGGTGCGCTCGCGTGCGTGCTGGCTGCTCGGCGGCTGTGCCGTGCGTGAGGGGGAAGCTGAAGCGTCCAGCAGGAGCGCTGCACGCGCTGCTGGGTGGCGAAAGCTTGGCGGTGCGGCAGCAGCGGCGGCAGCGGCGCGCGGCGGCTGGCGCGGCGTGGTTGTGCGCGCCGCGCGACGCGGTTCGAGCGCTCTCGAGGTCGTGAGCCCGGGATGTGGGGCCCCTGGGGCGGCTTGCGCGTGCCCCAGCCAAGTCGGGGAGGCCGAGCGCCGCTTGTCAAGCCGACACGCTCCGGCAGGTGGTGCGGAGCCTGTTACGCTCAGCTCCGCACACGCCGTCGATCCCGGGGCGGCCCTCGAGCGACGCAGCCACCTCAAGCAGCGGTGCTCTGATGAGGGCTCGGCCCTGAGCGGCAGCCAGACGCCGCACGCGTGCGCGTGATCGCCCGGGCACGCACACGGCCCCTTGGCGGCCCGGCCGGGCAGGCAGCCAGCGGCGCCTCCAGGCGGCGGCGGCGGCGGCGGCGAGCAGCGGCGGCGGCCCGCGCGCTGCGGCGCCCGCGCGCCAGGGCGGCTCGCCCCACCCAGCCGGGGCCGAGCCCCTCGCCCACCCGGCGTGCCTGCAGGAGCAGCGCCTGCGGCGGCGGCGCCTTCGGCAGCGGCAGCGGCGGCGGCTCTGCCGGCGGCAGCAGCAGCAGCAGCAGCAGCAGCGCCAGCCGCGATGAGCGGCCCCGGCGGCGGCGCGGCCGCGCCGCGCAGCGTGAACGACATCCGCATGCCCAAGAGCATGAAGGTGAAGAACAAGGCGCCCGCGGCGCGCCAGATCACGGCGGAGCAGCTGCTGCGCGAGTCGAAGGACATACAGCTCGAGGACGACTTCAGCGCGCCCAAGACCATCATCACCGACCCCGAGGAGCTCGCCGAGTACCGGTGCGCGCGCGCGCGCGCGCCTCCTGCAAGGGGCTGCTGTGTGCCGCCGCGCCGCGCCGCGCCGCGGCACGGCGGCGCGCGGGCGGGCGAGCGTGAGCAGCGCGCGCGCGAGGCGCATGGCGGCGCGCGGCGCCGCCGCTCACGCGCCGCCGCCGCGGCCGCGGCCCGGCACGCGCGCGCGCGCGCGCGCAGGCTGCGCAAGCGCAAGGAGTTTGAGGACAACGTGCGGCGCGTGGGGCGGTGGAACCCGAGCATATGGACCAAGGTGCGGCGCGGCGGCGGGCGCGGCGGCGGGCGTCGCAGCGGGGCGGCCCGCGGCGGCAGGCGGGGGCAGCGGCGGCGCGCCCCGCCGACGCGCCCCCGCCGCACTGCCGCCCCCGCGCCGCCGCGCCGCAGTACGCGACGTGGGAGGAGAGCCAGAAGGACTTCCGGCGCGCGCGCAGCGTGTGGGAGCGGGCCATCGACGTCGACTACACCAACGTCCCCTTCTGGCTCAAGGTGGGCCACGCGTGCGCGGCGCCGGCGCGGCGCGGCGCGGCGCTGGCGCGGCGCGGCGCGGGCGGCGCGGACGCGTCCCCCAGCCGCCCTCCCCCTCCCCTTCCCTCGCGCGCCGCTCACGCCCCGCGCCGCGCCCGCTCACGCCGCGCCCGCCGCCCGCGCCGCCCGCGCCGCGCGGCAGTACGCCGAGATGGAGATGCGGCACCGCTTCGTCAACCACGCGCGCAACGTGTGGGACCGCGCGGTGTCGCTGCTGCCGCGCGTGGACCAGCTGTGGTACAAGTACATCCACATGGAGGAGATGGTCAAGGAGACCGCCAAGGCGCGGCTCATCTTTGACCGCTGGATGAGCTTTGAGCCCGACCACGCCGCGTGGATGGCCTACATCAAGGTGGGGCTGTGCAAACGCGTCTGTTTGTTGTTTTGTTTGTGAACATGTGTGTATGGGTGTGTGGGTGTATGGGTGTCTGGCGCGCGCGCCGCCGCCCGGCCCCCGGCCCCCCGACCGCCGCCGCCGCCGCCGGGGCGCCGGCGCGTCGCCGCAGTTTGAGCTGCGCTACGCCGAGGTGGAGCGCGCGCGCGCCGTGTACGAGCGCTACGTGGAGGTGCTGCCCAGCGTCAAGGCGTGGGTGCGCTACGCAAAGGTGCGCGCGCCGCGCCGCGCCGCGCCGCCCGGGGCCGCGCAACGCGGGGCGGGGCGGGGCGCGCCGCGCGGCGCAGTGGCGGCTCCAGCTGCGCCGCGCGCCGCCCCGCAGTTTGAGCTGCAGCACAACCAGGTGGAGCGCGCGCGCAGCTGCTACGAGCGCGCGCTGGAGGCGCTCGGCGAGGATGCGCACACGGTGCGGCTGGCCCCCGCGCCGCCCGCGCGCCGCCGCCGCGCGCGCACCACACGCCCCGGGCTCACGCCCTGTCTCTCCCTGCGGCGCGCGCGCCCTTCTCCCGCACACAACACCAACCGCCGCCGCCAGGAGGAGTTTTTCCTGCGCTTTGCCGAGTTTGAGGAGCTGGTCAAGGAGCCGGAGCGCGCGCGCGCGATCTTTCGCTACGCGCTGGACCACCTGCCCAAGGCCGCCGCGCAGGGCCTCTACGCGCGCTTCGTCGCGTTCGAGAAGCAGCACGGCTCGCGGTGCGGCCCCCGCGGCGCGCGGCCGGGGGGAGCGAGGGAGGGAGGGAGGCAGGGGGGGGAGAGGGTGCGGGCGGGAGCAGGAGGGGACGGCCCGGCCCGCGCGTGGGCGCGGCGCCGCCGCGCTCGCGCGCCGCCGCGCTGACGCTCACGCCGCCGCCGCGTGACCGCGCCGCCGCGTGGCCGTGGCGCGTCCGGCAGGGAGGGCATTGAGGACGTGGTGCTGTCGAAGCGGCGCTTCACGTACGAGGCCCAGGTCAAGGCCGACCCGCTCAACTACGACGCGTGGTTCGACTACGTGAAGCTCGAGGAGTCGACGCACGACACGGAGCGCATCCGCGAGGCACGCGCGCGCGCCGCGCCGCCGCCCGCCGCGCCCGCTGGCTCCCGGCCCTCGCGCCGCCGGCCTGACCCCGCCCCCTCCCCACACCCACACCCACGCACCCGCCGCCCCCCCTTCACACCCACGCCCGCGCGCACCTCGCAGGTGTACGAGCGCGCGGTCGCCAACCTGCCGCCGGGGGCGGACAAGCGCTACTGGCGGCGCTACGTGTACCTGTGGATAAAGTACGCGCTCTTCGAGGAGCTCGACGCCGGCGACGCCGACCGCGCGCGCGAGGTCTACAGGTGCGCGCCGCGCGCGCGCGTGCGCGCCGAGCGCCGCGGCGAGGAGGGGGCCGGAGGGGGCGGATTGGGCGGCCGGGGCGCGGGCGGCGGCTGGGGCCAGCGCGGGGCGCCCACAACGCTGCGCCGCCGCCGCAGGGCGGCGCTGAAGCTCGTCCCGCACGGCTCCTTCACGTTTGCCAAGCTCTGGCTCCTCGCGGCGAAGCTCGAGGTGCGGTCGAAGCGCCTCCCCGCGGCGCGGCGCATCCTCGGCCTCGCGCTGGGCAGCTGCCCCAAGGACAAGCTGTTCCGGGAGTACATCGCGCTGGAGCTCACGCTCGGCAACATCGACCGGTGAGGAGGCCTGTGACGGCGGCGCGGCGCAGCGCCCGGCCGCGCGCGGCGCGCGGCGCGCGGCGCCGCCCAGCGCCCGCGCCCGCGCCCACGCACGCACGCGCCCGCGCCCGCGCCCGCGCCCGCGCCCGCGCCCGCGCCCGCGCCCGCGCCCGCGCCCGCGCCCGCGCCCGCGCCCGCGCCCGCGCCTCGCGCCGCCGCTGCCGCCCAGGTGCCGCACGCTGTATGAGAAGTACCTCGAGTGGAACCCCGCCAACGCGACGGCCTGGCTCAAGTGCGCGCCGCGTGCCCGCGCCGCCCGCCGCCGCCGCCCGCCGCCGCCGCCGCCTCGCTGGCGCGCCTCGCCGCCGCCCTTCCTCACACACGCGCGCGCACTCACGCGCGCACGCGCGCGCCGCCCAGGTACGCCGAGCTGGAGCTGCTGCTGGCCGAGGCGGGGCGGGCGCGCGCGCTGTACGAGCTCGCGATCGCGCAGCCGGTGCTCGACATGCCCGAGGCGGTCTGGAAGGCCTACATCGACTTTGAGATCGGCCAGGTGCGGCTGAACGCGGCCAAACGCTCACACACAGAGCCTGCAGCGCCGCGCCGCGCTGCGTGTGGGCTCGCGCCCGCCCGCGCGCGCCGCCGCACGCCGGCGCGCGTCGGACGCCGACGCGCCCCGCGCGCCGGCCCGCCCGCCCCGCCGCGCGCGCAGGGCAACCGCGAGCGCACGCGGCTGCTGTACGAGCGCCTGCTGGACCGCACGAAGCACGTCAAGGTCTGGATCAGCTTTGCGCGCTTCGAGGCCGAGCCGCTGCCGCAGCCCGACGCCGACGACGAGCAGGCCGCGCAGCGGTGCGCGCGGCGACGCGACGCGCGGCGCAGCGCGGCGCACCGCGCCCGCAGCGGCCTCCCCGCCGCCCGCCGGCCCCGCCGCCGACGCCCTGCGCCTGCACCCGCCGCGCCGCGCCGCCGCGCAGCGAGCCGCCGCCCGGCGAGGGCAGCAGCGCCGCGGAGCGCGAGGCGCGCGCCGCGCGCGCGCGGACCGTCTACGAGCGCGGCTTCAGGTGACCAGCTGCTGCTGCGGGCGCTGCTGCCGCGCCCGCGCGCCGCCCGCGGCCTCCGAACGCCGCCCCCGCGCCCTGCCCGCCGCGCCGCGCCGCAGGTCCATCCGCGAGGGCAGCCCTGAGGCCAAGGAGGAGGCGGTCATGCTGCTCGAGGCGTGGAGGGACTTTGAGGCGGGCTGCAGCGATTTCAGGCGCGCCGCGCCGCCGCTGCGCTGCCGCCGCGTGGCAGCAGCGCCGCCGCCGCACCCGTCGCTGAGCGCCCGCCGCGCGCCGCGCGCCCCGCACACCGCGCAGGCGGCGCGACGAGGTCGCGGCCGCGGTGACGGCGGTGGAGCGCAAGATGCCGAAGCGCGTCAAGCGCAAGCGCCCCGCGCCGGGGGCGGGCCGGGCGTGCTGGAGGAGTATTACGATTACATCTTCCCTGAGGACGCCGGCGGCGCGCCTAACCTCAAGCTGCTCGAGGCGGCGATGCGCTGGAAGCGGCGCAAGCTCGGCGGCGGCGGCGACGGCGGCAGCGAGCAGCAGCAGCAGCGCGGCGGCGACGAGGAGGGCGGCGGCGGCGGCGGCGGCGAGGAGGAGGGCGCGCCGGCGGCGGCCCCGGCGCACGAGGAGGAGGAGCACTACGACGCCGGCGCGTGAGCCGCGCCGTGGCGCGGCGGGGAGCTCGTGTAAGCGCCTGTGGCGCGGCCAGGGACCTCGGGCGCGGCGCGCGCGTGAGCCGCGGCCCGAGCGTCAGCGGCGCGTGTGCGGCGCGGCCGCTGCGCGCCGTGCGGCGCGGCGTTGTCGCCTGCGCGTCGCTGCCGATCTCCACAGCGCCCTGTCGGCGCCGCCACATCCCCCAACCAGGGCGCGCCTCACGGGGCTCACGTCACGAACACGGGGCCTGCTCGCCTCCCGTGTGTCCCCGTGGCCGACCGCGCGCGGCCGCCCGCCCGCGGCACAGTCTCCGGCCCCATCCCGCGCCATGGCCGGATCGCGTTGATGGGCAGCACCGCCATGCTGGGCCAGAACGGCCTCGGGGGAGGCGGGCAGCAGGCGCCGCCGGCCTTCCCGGGCGCCAACCTGGCTGCCCTGGGCCTTGGGGCGGCAGAACTGGCGCTGCTGAGCAACCTGGGCGGCTGGTACGCCCCGCAGGCGGGCGCGGCGCATGGGGGCCACCTCGAGGCGGGCGCCCACCACGCCGGCGGCGCCAAGCCCGGCGGCGGTGAGGCCGAGGAGCGCGTCGGCGGCTCGCGAGGGCGCACGCGCAGCAACGATTCGCGCAGCAGCAGCCACTACGCCTCGCGGCATCAGCAGGCCGAGGCGCGGCGCCGGACGCGCATCAACGAGAGGTGCGCAGGGACGCCCAGCGCGGTTTGGCGGTCGGCGGGCCGCCCGCGTGACGCGCCGGCGACGAGGGACAGCGCGGCATGCGGGGTGCTCCTTGGGCGCCCGCCCCGGCGCCACGCAGCGCGCCCGGGGCGCGCCGGGGCGCTCTCCGCGGGCGCAGCAGCGCGTACTCGATCCAGGGCGCCGCGGGCGCCCGAACCGGACGCCGCAGCGGCGGCGCCGCCGCGCCGAGCGCGGGCGCCGCTGCCGTCGCGCCGCGCGCCCACGCGCGCGCCGCCCGGTCGCGCCCCGCAGGCTGGAGCTGCTGCGCAAGCTGGTGCCGCACGCGGAGCGCGCCAACACGGCGTGCTTCCTGGAGGAGGTCATCAAGTACATCGAGCAGCTCAAGGCGCACAACGCAGCGCTCGAGCGCGCCGTCAAGGAGCTGCAGGCCGGTGGCGGCGCCGCCGCGGCGGCCGGCGGCGGCGGCGCCGCGCCAGCGCCGCACGCGGCGGCGGCGGCGGCGGCGGCGGCGGCGGCCACCCCGGAGCCGCGCGGCGCGGCGGCGCCCGCGCAGAGCCTGTCCGGCACGAGCGCGGGCGAACCCGCCGGCGGCGGCGGCGCTGCGCCCGGCGGCGGCACAGCGCCGTCCACGAGCGAGGCGCTGCAGGGCCTGCAGGGCCTGCTGCCGCAGGGCATCGACGTGCAGCAGCTGCTGCAGCAGGCGCTTGTCAACGCGCAGGCGCAGCTGCTGCAGCAGCACCAGCAGCACCAGGCGGCGCTGAGCGGCGGCGCGTCGGCGGGCAGTGCCGGGACCGACGCGGCCGGCGCCGCGCTGGCGGGCGGCGCGTCCGCGGCGCCGCTTCTCGCGGCGCCGCCCAGCCTGGTGCTGACCCCGCCGGGCGGGGGCCTCGCCGCCGGCGCGCCGCGGCCGGAGGCGTTTGCCGCGCCCAGGCCGCCCTCGCCCGCGCCGGCGGCGGGCGGCCGGGCGATCGTCCCCGGCTCCACGCTGCCGGCGGAGCTGCAGCGCCTCCTGGTCCGCCTCGACCCCGAGGCCGCGGCCGGCAGGGCCGAGCGCGCGGCGGCCGCGGTGGCGGCCGAGCCCAGCGCCGCCGGCAGCGCCGGCGGCGCGCCCGCGGCGCCGCTGAGCACGGCGCCCATGGGCGTCGGCGGGCTGGCAGGCCTCGCGGGGCTCGGCGCGCCGCACTCGCTGCTGTCGGCGGCCGCCGCGGCGGCGGCGGCCGTGGCCGCGGCGGACGACCCCGCCGTGCTCGGCGCGCACGGCGTGAGCGGCGCGGCGCTGATGGCCGCGGTCGCGGCCGCGGGCGCGGCGGACAACGCGGCCGCGATCGCGCTCGCGCAGCGCGCGGGCGGCGGCAGCCGCGGCGCGCCGGGGCAGGAGGAGGGCGAGGACGGCGACCGCGCTGTGCCGCCCAAGAAGCGCCGCATGCTGGTGCTGTGAGCGGCGGCCGCGCTCCCTTGTTGTTTGTGGCGCCTGGCCGGCCCAGGCGCCCTAGCCGGCCGGCAAAGCTGCGGTGGGGCCCCTGCCGTCTACTCTTTTTGTCACCCTTTCCCGCCTTGAGCGCCCTTTCCGCCTTGAGCGCGCGCCGGCCTAAAAGGAGGGAGGGAGCTGCGCGCCGGTGCGACCTCGACTTGGGCGCGCGCGCCGCGGCGCGCCCCCTGCGGCGCCGCGGCGCCCGCGCCCGCTAGCTGCCACGTGCGCGCCCGCGCATGCTTCTTCTTAAACACACTAGCCAACACCAACAAGGGCAACGACAAGAACAGCGGCGGTGGGACTCCGCTGCACGTTTTGTGCCCCCACTGCGCGAAGCGCGCGTGCGTGCCTGCAGCTGCCGCTGCGCAAGAAGGAGCGCCGCCGCGCCCCCGTCTGCGGGGCGCGGGCGCGACACACCGCACCGCACCGCACCACCGCACCCCACACACCGCGCATTGCCGCTGCCTGCTGGCGTCTGTCGGCGGCCGAGCTTGTTTGACATCTAGGCGACCGGCGGCGGCGCGAGCGGCGCCGGGGGGTGGGCTGGCCCTTGGCACTTGTTTGGTTCGTGGCCATCTCTCTCTCCTTGCCCTCCCGGCCACGCGCCGCCCGACCACGCGCCGCCGCATGGCCGCGGCGGCGGCGGCGGCGGGCGGACCTCGGCGGCTGGATCCGTCGGCGCAACCACAACCCAACCCGGCGACTGCGCCCCCCCCCCCCCTCCATACTCGTGTGCGTGCGCGTTGGCCCGCGGGGATTGCGCGGCGGCAACCGCAACGCGGCGCTCGTCGGCGTCACCAGCAGTCAGCAGCGGCGGTGGCAGGCAGCAGCAGCTGCGCCGCCGATCAGCGACGACCAGACCAGCGCGACGCCAGGACGACTGCGCGGAGCTCCGCCCGGCGCAGAGCTCGCGCGAGGCCCTCCCTCGGCGGTCCCGGCAGCAGCCCGCTCGGCACGCCAGCTCCCGCGCCGGCGCGTCGGCGCCATTCTCCACCACACACACACGCACTCACACACACCGCAGAGCAGCCCCGGTCGCGCAGACCGCCAGGCGCCGCAACACGCCCCCCGGCACGCCGCGCCCGCGTGCCCGCCCCGGCGCGCGTCAGCCGGCTCCCGGACTCTCGCCGCCCCGTTTTCCGAGCTGCCCGGCAGGGCAGCCGCCACCGCGGCGCCGTTTCCAGCCCGCAGGCGCGGCAGCAGCAACAGCAGCAGCGGCGGCACCGTGCCATGCTCCTCTGCCACCGCCCCGCCGCGGCGGGCCTCCCGGCCGGCCGGGCGCCGCTGGCAGCCCCTGCCCGGCCCGGCCCCGCGGCCCGGCCCGCGCCGCGGCGCGCCGCGGCCCCCGCGCGGGCGCAGCGGCGGCGGCTCGCGCCCGCGGCGGCCGCCGCCGCCGGCGCGCCCGGCCTCGCGCCCACCAACGTGCTGCTCGTCGGCAGCGGCGGGCGCGAGCACGCGCTCGCGTGGAAGCTGGCGCAGAGCGAGCTGTGCGGGACGCTCTACGCTGCGCCGGGCAACCCCGGCATCGCGGCCGAGCCCAAGGTCTCGGCCGACGCGGCGGGGCTCGACGTCTCCGACCACGCCGCCGTCGCGGCCTTCTGCAAGGCCCACGGCGTCGGGCTCGTCGTGGTGGGGCCCGAGGCGCCGCTCGTCGCGGGGCTCGCCGACGACCTCGCCGCCGCGGGCGTGCGCGCGTTTGGGCCGAGCGCGGCCGCGGCGCGGCTCGAGGGCAGCAAGAGTTTTATGAAAGACCTCTGCGCCAAGCACGGCATCCCCACCGCCGGCTACGCCGTGTTCACCGACCCGGAGGCCGCCAAGGCGTACGTGCGCGCCGCGGGCGCGCCGATCGTGGTCAAGGCGAGCGGCCTCGCCGCGGGCAAGGGCGTCATCGTCGCGGCGAGCGTCGACGAGGCGTGCGCCGCGGTGGACGACATGCTCGTCGGCGCCGTCTTCGGCGACGCGGGTGCGCACGCCGCGGGGGCGGGGCGGGGAGGGAGAGGGGAGGGGAGGGGACGGGCGCCGGCCGCCTGCGCCGCGCCGCGCGGGGGCTCGCAGCGCGCCGGCGGCGGCCGGCCGCGCGGGCGCGCAGACGGCCCACGCCGCGCGCCGCCGCGCCGCGCGCCGCGCGCCGCTGCAACCTATGTCAGGGTCGCAGGTGGTGATTGAGGAGTTTCTGGACGGCGAGGAGGCGAGCTTCTTCGCGCTGGTGGATGGCGAGGACGCGGTCGCGCTCGCGAGCGCGCAGGTGATGAGCGTCCGGGGTCGACCCGCCGCGCCCGCGCCCGCACGCGCGCACGCGCGGCCGCCGCCCGCGGCGCGCCGCGCGGCGCTGACGCGTGGGCGGGGCGCGCCGCCGCGTCGCGCGCGTGCGCAGGACCACAAGGCCGCGGGCGACGGCGACACGGGGCCCAACACGGGCGGCATGGGCGCGTACTCGCCCGCGCCAGTGGTCACGCCCGAAATTGAGGCCCAGGCGCGCCGCGCGCGCAGCACGCACGCCGCGCTGTGCACCCCGCGCGCAGCACGCACGCTGCGCCGCCCGCGTCCGCCGCCCGTGCCCGCCGCCGAGCCCCGCCGCCGAGCCCCGCCGCTGAGCCCCGCCGCTGAGCCTTACGCTGAGCCCCGCGGCGTCCGGCGCTCCCCCAGGTCATGGCCGACATTGTGCTGCCCACTGCGCGCGCGATGGTCGCAGAGGGCTGCCCCTTCCGCGGCGTGCTGTTTGCGGGGCTGATGATCAAGGACGGCCGCGCCAAGCTGCTCGAGCACAACGTGCGCTTCGGCGACCCCGAGTGCCAGGGCCTCATGGCCCGCCTCGACAGCGACCTGCTCGCGGCGCTACTGCAGGCGCGGCGGCTGCGCGGCGGCGCGGCGGCGCGCGGGGCCTGGTGGCGGGGGCGGGCCGAGGCTGCGGCGCGCGGCGCGCGGCGGGGCGGGCGGGGCTCACGCGCGGCCGGCGCCGCGGCCGGCGCGCCGCG
Source organism: Scenedesmus sp. PABB004 (assembly GCA_014905635.1). NCBI lineage: Eukaryota > Viridiplantae > Chlorophyta > Chlorophyceae > Sphaeropleales > Scenedesmaceae > Scenedesmus > Scenedesmus sp. PABB004. Next base: position 1,105,410 of record JABVCE010000011.1, on the reverse strand, counting down.
CGCAGGCGTGCGACGGGCGGCTGCGCGACGTGTCGCTGCGCTGGAGCCCGCGCGCATCGCTGACGGTGGTCATGGCGGCAAAGGGCTACCCCGGCGCCTACGCCAAGGGCACGCCCATCGGCCTGCCCCCCGCCGGCGGCGTGCCGGGCGGGGCCAAGGTCTTCCACGCCGGCACCGCGCTCGACGGCGGCGGGCGGCTCGTCGCGGCGGGCGGGCGCGTGCTGGGCGTGACGGCGCTCGGCGACGACGTCGCCGCCGCGCAGGCCGCCGCGTACGCGGGCGTCGCGGGCGTGGCCTGGGACGACGCGTACTACCGCACCGACATCGGCTGGCGCGCGGTCGCGCGGCTCAAGCAGCAGCAGGCCGCGGGCGCCGCGTCGCAGTGAGCGCGCGGCCGGGCGGGGCGGGGCGCGGCGCTTGAGCTGGGGTAACAAAGAGGCTCGCGGCGGCGCGTCGCGGGGTTACCCTTGCTCGTGCGAGCGCGCAGCGCGGCCGGCTCGCGCGTGGGGCAGGAGAGGGAGACAGAGAGAGGGCGCGCGCCCCGCCGGCGCCGGCGCAACCAGCTCCAACACGCGCGGCGCCCGTCCGGCAGAAGAAGTGGGCGTGCGCTGCGCGCCGCGGCGGCCGGCGGCCCGCGCTGGGAAGCGAGACGCGCGGGGCCGCAGCAAAACGAGGAGGCGCCGCCTCGACGCGCACACGCGAGGCCGCCGCCGGCCTGCTGACACCGCGCCCCGCCGGCGCCGGCCGCCCGCTCTCGACCGCGAGTTGGCGGCGGCGCCCCGCGGGCAGCGGCGGCGGCGCGCGCGCACGCAGCGCCGCGCGCACAAACAGAGGCGCACTACACAGGCGGCAGCCCCGCCACGCGCCCGCACACATGTGCACACAGACAAACCCGCGCGCCGCCGTGCGGCGCGCGCCGCCCGGGCCCGCGCTGTGCTGCCTGGCCTGCCGGGCCTGGACCTACCCTAAGCCGGCCCACATCCGCCCCGCCCGCCCCGCCCGCCCCGCCCGCCGCCCCGCGCGGCGGCCCGCCCCAGCGCCTGCTGGGGCCGCGCCGCCGCGCCGCCCGCGCGCGCGCGCCGCGGCGCGCGCCCGGGCCGGCTCCGCCGGGGCGGCGGCAGTGCGCAGCGGCGGCTCAGCTGACGGTGCGGCCGTAGGCGATGCCGGCGATGTAGAGGTTCTTGGCCCACTTCTCCTTGACGTGGCTGCTCGGGAACGCGCTCGTGCGCAGCGTCTCCTGCGCGCGGCAGCGGCGCCGCCGCCGCGCGGGCGCGCGCGGGCGTGAGGCCGGCGGCGCGCGCGCGGGGGGACGCGTCCAGGGGCGCAGCCGCGTGCTGCGCGCCGCGCCGTGCGCCGCCCGCCGCGGGGCGGCGCGCGCCTGCGTCTCGTCCATGGGGCGCCGGCGCGGCACGCTCAGCACAAACGCGCTCTGGTCGGGCGTCGCGGCGCAGGCGGTGATGCGGAAGCCCGCGTCCCAGCGGCGGTGGATGCCCTCGCTGGGGTACTGGAAGTCCAGCTCCACGCACTGCGCAGCAGAGGCACGGGTGGCCGCGGCGGGGTGAGCGCGGCGGGCGGGGTGAGCGGGGCGTCGCGCGCGCCGGCTGGCGCCGCCGCCCGGACCCCGCGGCGGGCGGGGCCTGCGGCGGCGCGCGCGCTGCGCAGCGCGCGCTGCGCAGCGCGCGCTGCGCGGGCGCGCGCCTGGTCGACGAAGCCGGCGTTGCGGCTCATCACGACCGCCCAGCGCGTGTGGCTGGTGGCCATGGAGGTGACGTAGAAGCCCTCCTTCCACTTCTTGTTGATCCACTTGAACGGGAAGGAGTCGGACACCTGGGCAGGGGGAGGGAGGGGGAGGGAGGCCGTGTGGGCGTGAGGCCGTGTGGGTGTGGCGCGGCGGCGGGTGGGCGGGCGAGCGAGCGCGGGGCGAGGCGGGGGGCGCGCGCGCGCGCGCCGCGCGCTGCCCCGCGCCGCGCGGTCTGCCCCGCCCCGCGCGGTCTGCCCCGCGCCGCGCGGTCTGCCCCGCCCCGCGCGGTCTGCCCCGCGCCGCGCGGTCTGCGCCGCCGCGCGCGCCGCGCCTTGTACGACTGCTGCGTGTAGGGCGTGCCCTTGGACATGACCACCAGGCTCGCGCTCGACATGGACCCCGCCATCGCGGTGATGTAGTACCCCTCCTCCCACTTCTCCTGCGCGCACACGACGGGCGGGGAGGCGCGGCGGTGCGGCGCGGTGGGCGGCCCGGCCCGCTCGCCGCCTGCCGCGCCGCCGACGCCCCCGCCGCGCGCGCCGCCGCGCCGCGCCGCGCCCGTCCGCCTGCGTCCGCGTCCGGCGGCCCCGCGCGGCGCTGCTCGCTGCTGCACCCCCCCCCCTGGCCCCTGGGGGCCGCACCATGATCCACTCCTTGGGCAGGAACTGGTTGGACAGGCTGTACGTCTGCGCGGTGAAGCCGGTGCCGGCGTCCATGATGAGCGCCCACAGCTCCTGGCAGCACGCGACGCTGGAGATGTAGAGCCCGTCGTCGTTGCCCTTCTCCACGTGCTGGTCCACGCGCGTGTTGGCAACGTTGTAGTGGTACCTGTGGGCACGCGGCGCCAGGGCGGGCGGCGGCGGGGGGGGGGGGGGGGGGGGCGGAGGCGGCGCGTGGGCGGCGGCGCGGGCGGCGCGCGGGCGGCGCGCGGGCGCCCTGCTGCCGCCAGCGCCGCTGCACAGCCGCCGCGCCGGGGCCCAGCCAGCCCCCGAGCCCCCGCCCGCGCGCCCCGCGCGCGTCCAGCCCAGCGCGCCCAGCCCAGCCGCATCCAGCCGCGCGCCCCTGCCGCAGCGCCCCTGCAGCAGCGGCGCCGCGGCGCGCACCGCTGCTTCATGGGGCGGTGCGCGTTGTAGACGGTGATCCACTGCGTCGCAGGCAGGCCCAGGCGGACCTTCTTCTTGGGCGCGTTGTCCTCCGCGAGCTCGTCCGTCTCGCGCCCGCGCTTCTGCCCCACCGCGACCGTCAGCAGCTGCGCGGCGGCGGCGGCGGCGCGGCGCGGCGTCGGCGGTCGGCGCCGGCGGTCGGCGCCGGCCGCGGCGAGCCTCCCCGCGCGCCGCCGCGCCGCGCCGCGCGCCGCTGCGCGCGGCGCCGCGCCTTGTTGGCGCCCTCTGTGAGTATGGGGCGCTGCGGGCCGGGGCCGCAGAGGGGCTCGAAGATCTTCATGTACGCCTCGTAGCGCGGCTCCTCGTCAAACTTCTGGTTGACCACGCCCTCGGTGAACTGCCGGAACGCGGGCGGCGTGTAGCGGCAGAGCATCTCGGCGCTCGTGGCCATCTTCTTCTTGCACACCAGGTAGCCCTTGTTGTCGCCCTGCGGCGTTGTGATCATTGGGGCAGGGCAGGGGCGCGGGAGGGGCGCGCGCGGGAGGGGCAGGGGCAGGGAGGCGGCGGCGTGTGGTGAGCGGGGGCGCGGCGGGCCGGCGCGGCGAGCGCGCGCGCAGGCGGCGAGCGCGTGCGCAGGCGGCGCCCGGGGGGTGCGTGCGGCCGGCGGCGCGGGGCGCGCCGCGCGCCTGGTAGCCCTGCCAGGGCAGGCGGCCCTTGAGCAGGAAGAGGAGGGTGTAGGCGAGCGACTCGAGGTCGTCGCGGCGCGACGCGGTGCGGCCGAGGTGCGCGTGCACGCTCGCGTAGCGCACGGTGCCGCGGAAGACGTCGGGCCGCTGGTCGTACTCCACGTGCGTCCCGCACACCGTGTCCTTCCACCGCGTCGCTGCGGCGATGCGGCGCGGCGGGGGCGGCACGGGTCGGGCGCGGCGCGGGCGCGGGCCTCGGCCGCTGCGCCGCGGCGCATCGTGCTGCGTGCTGCGTGGGGCCGTCGCGCGCGGCGCGTGCTGCGTGCTGCGTGCTGCGTGCTGCGTGCCGCGTGCTCACCGAGGCCGAGGTCGACGAGGTAGAGGCGCTTCTCGTTGGGGCTGCCCGCCTGGCCGAGCAGGAAGTTCTCGGGCTTGACGTCGCCGTGCACGTAGCTGCGGGGGGTGGGGGGGGGTGCGTGGTGTGTGTGTGAGTGTGGGTGGGTGTGAGAGGGTGAGCGCGTGGTCAAGCGAGCGCGGGCGCGCTGAACCGGGAGGGGCAGGGATGGGGCGGGCGTGGCGGGCAGCCGCCGCCGCCGCCGCCGCCGGCCAGGCCGCCGCCGGCCAGGCCGCGCCGCGCCGCGCCGCGCCGCGCCGCGCGCACCCCTTGCTGTGCAGGTCCTTGAGGATGGACAGCGCCTCCACGGCGATGCAGGCGACCATCTCCTGGCTCATCACCTGGCCCTGGCTGTTCCACACGTCCCACAGGCTCGGGCCCAGCATGTCCATGACCTGGGCGGGTTGGGGAGAGGATGGGGGTCGGCCAGGGCCGCGGGGCGCGCGCGGCCGCGGCCGCCGCCCGCTGCGCTGCCGCTGCTGCGCCCGCTGCTGCGCCCGAGCCCGCCGCAGCCCCCCCCCCCCACACACACACACAAACAAACAAACAAACACACACGCACCATGATGTAGTAGTCGCCCTGGCGGCCCTTGTAGTGCACCTTGGGGATGCCGTGCACGCCGCCGAGGGACCTGCGCCGCCACGCGCGCGCGCGCGCGTGAGCCCGCAGCGGCGGCAGCTGCAGGCGCGGCGGCTGCCCGTCGCGGCCGGGAGGCGCGGGCGGCGGCTGCGCGTCGCGGCAGCCGCTGTCGGTCGCGGCAGCGGCTCAAGCAGCGGCGCGCTCACTGGTACACCGACCACTCGTAGGGCGGGCCATAGTTGCAGCCCTTGCTGCTCCGGTGCTCAAACTTGAGCGCCACCTGCGTGGGGCGCGGCGCGCCGCGCGCTCAGCGGCCCCGCGCGGCGTGCGGCGGCGCGGCGCTGATCTGCGCGCGCACCAGGTTGGCGTTCGCGCCGTCGCGCTGCTTGGTGGCGTTCAGGCGGCGCCCGATGAACACCTGGCCGAAGCCGCCCTTGCCGAGCTTGCGGTCGACGTAGTACTCGGGCCCGCCGCCCACTTGCACCTGCGCGAGCAGCAGATGTGATGGCAATGTCCCCGCCCCCGCCCCGCCCGCGCCGCCCCGAGCCCGCGCGGGCGCGCCTTCTCGGGCAGCGGCGCGGCCGAGTCCGCGTCCTCCTTCTTCTCCACCGTCTGCTTGTCCCGCTCCGCCGGGGCGTCGTCCTTTTTCATCGCTGCGCGCGCCCGGGGCGGCTCCGCCGCGGCCTGGGCGGCGGGCGGCTCCTCGGCCGCCTCCTCGCGGCTGGGGGTGTCGCTCGGCGGGTCGGCCTTGTCGCCCTTGCCGCGCCCGCTCCTGGGCGTGTCCGCGGCGAGCTTGGCGCGGGCCTCTAGTGCTGCCTTGCGCTGAGGGCGACCACCGCCGCGCTGGGGCATGTCTGCCCGGCCGGCCTCATGCCAGAGCGCGTCGCATGCGCCAGTCCGCGGGCAGCGCACGCGCCAGGGGCCGGTGATGGCAAGAGCCGGGCTCGGCGCGCGCGCACGGCGGGCGGGTGGGGCGGAGGGCTGGCGTGCGCGGTGCGGAGCGGCGGGGAGCGTCGATCTGGGCAGCGCCGGCGGCGCGGGGCGGCCGGGCGCGCGCGCAGGGGCCTTCGAGCCGAGGGGGTTTGCTGCTGCCGTGCCCCGGGCGCCCGGCGGGCTGCCCGCCCAGGCCCGCTCGCCGAGCGACAAGAGCTCCCGCGGCGTCCGCTGCAGCGCCAGCGGTCGGGCGCGATCGGCGGCGGCGGGCGGGCGCGGCTGCCAACTCAAAACGCAGTCGTACTTGCCGGCGCCAACGCGGCGCCCCAGCACTCCAACGGTGTGCGCGGCGCGCACGCAGCCAATCCATGCACACCCCCAACGCGGGAGGCAATAGACAGGCAGGCTTGCGGGCGGGCGCGGGCGGCGCGGCGCGGCGGCGGGCGTGCCGCGCTGCGCGGGCACCGCGCTCCACGCGCGTGCGCGCGCCGCCACGCAAGCAAGTACAATCAAACTGTGCAGTATGATGGAAAGTGCGCGCGGGCTCCGTCACCGCAGGATCGCTCAAAGTGCGCGCGACGCGGTCGGCGCTTTTGAGCGATCCTGCGCCGACGGCGCCCGCGGCCGCGTGGCACGCACGCGTCGTGCGCGGGAGCCGGCTCCCGCGCGCACAACCTCGCCACGAGCGTATGCCGGTCGCTCAGAAGACGGTTGGGTCTGTCGGGCGCGGTCAGTCAGCCAAGCCAGTCCACAGATGTCGTCACTTGGGTCGGTCGGTCGGTCGGTGGTCGTACACAGCGCGCGGCGCCGCGCGGCGCGCGGGCCCCGGCGCGGGGCGGCGTGGGCTCGCCCCGCCGAGCTCCGACGGGTCCGTGGCGCCGCTCAGACGGTCGTCACGCCCTGCGCGAGCAGGCCGTCCCACAGCGCGACGTTGGACTCGTAGTGCGCCATCGCGGTGCCGCCGCTCACGGGCGCGACGCGCGCGAGCGTCTCGTAGCAGGGCCGCACAAAGAGTGACATAAAGGTCTTCTGGCTGCGCGGCACGTTGGCCGCGGCGCGGCTGTTGAGCGCAGACACGGGCAGCCCCGCCGCGTGCTCGCGGTCGCCCTGCAGCCAAAACTCTGCGGCGCGCGCACGGCGGCAGCGCGAGCCGGCGGCCGCTCGGCGCGAGGGCGGCGCACGCGCGCCCGCTGCCCGCCCGCCGCCCGCCGCGTCTGCGCCGCGTGCCCGCCCTCCCCGCGCGCGCACCCTCGTTGACGAGGCGGGCCCACGTGACGCAGAGGTGCCGCGGCTTGACAAGGTTGCCAATGTCGGCACAGTGCAGCAGCAGCGAGAGCAGGTGCGTGCGCGCGACCGCGTTCCAGGTCGACGTGTCAGACCCAAAGAGCCCGATGTCGGTGTTGACGTCAGACAGCAGCGCGCGGTGCGCCTGCGCGGCGGGCGCGGCAGCGAGCGCGGCGGCGCGAGCGCGCGCGTGAGCGCAGCGTGAGTGGCGGGAGCGCGCAGCGGCGGGAGCGCGCGCGTGAGCGCGGCGTGAGTGGCGGGAGCGCGCAGCGGCGGGAGCGCGCGCCGCGCGCGCGTCCAGCACACGCGTGCAGCAGCGCGCCTTCATGTCTGTCGCGAGCACGATGTCGACGATCAGCCCCCGCACAAAGCGCCAGTCCTCGGCGCTCAGGCCGGCCAGGAAGTCGCAGCCGGGGCTGCGTAGCAGGCGGAAGCCGAGCGCGAGGTGCGAGTGCTCGTTCACGCTCACGTCGTTGTACGTGAGCGCCGCCTCGGCCTGCGTGGCGATCAGGTACTCGTTCGACAGGCCTGGGTGGGCGGGGCGGGGCACGGCGGGGCGGCGGCGGGGCGGAGCAGGGGCAGGGGCGGGCGGGAGGAGTCGGTGACGGGGTGCGGACGGGCTGCGTGGCCGGCGCAGGCGAGCGAGCGCGGCGCGCGGAGGGCGGAGGGAGGGACGGCGCCGCACCTGGGTGGCCGACGTCGTGTATGACCGCCGCCGTGACGACCGCGAGCAGCTCCAGCGGCGTCAGCTTGTCCTTGACCGCGTCGGCCATGAGGATCGCGCCCAGCGTCTGCGCGGCGCAACGCGGCGGCGCGGCGCGACGCCGTCGGAGGCGGCACACTCGCGCGCGCTGCCCGGCGCGCGCTGTTTCTGGTGCGGCGGTGGCGGCCGCGCCCCAGCGCGCCTGCACGACGTCGGCCGCGTGCGTGGCGTTGTGGTAGGGGTTTTCTCGCCGGTACGCGCCCTGCACGGCGCGCACAAAGCCGAGCAGCTGCGGCACGGGGAGCTTAAGCTCGTCGATCAGGCCCAGCCCCTGCAGCAGCGGCAGCGCGAGCGCCTCGAGCGGCCGGCCGTCGGTGAGGCTCGCAAGGCGGAAGACGTCAAACTCGTCCCACGAAAACACCTAGGCCGAGGGCGAGCGCAGGCGGACGCGGGCGGGCGGGCGGGGTGAGGGAGGGGGCCAGCGCAGCAGCACCAGCGCGGCGGACGCGGCGGCGGGGCGCGGCGGGGCGCGGCGCGGCGCGCACGTGCGCGATGAGGTCGGCAACCTCCGGGTTGTCGAGCAGCCGGCACTGCAGCGCCGCATCGCTGCTGCGGCCCTCAAACCCGCTCGAGCGCTGCGGGCGCCGCGCGGCGGCGGCGGCGGCGGGCGGCGGCGGCGGCGGCGCGGGCGCGGCGCGCGGCGCGCGCGCGGCGGCGCGCGCGGCGGGCGCACGGCCGCCGGCGGGCGGCGGCGGGGCGGCCGGGCGGCGCGGCGGCGCGGGCCAGGGCCGGGGCGGCGCACCGAGATGCGCGAGTAGGTTCGAAGCAGCCGCTCGCGCTCGACCTGCGCGGCAGAGCAGCGGCGCGGCGCGTCAGCGGCGGCCACGCAGCGGCGGCCACGCGTCCGCCGCCGGGGCGACGCACCCCCGTGCCCTCGGGGCCGGCGGCGCCGCCGCAGGGGCGAGGGTGGCGGGCGCGCATGGGCCGACGGCGGCGCGACGCCAGCCACGTGGCAGGCGTGCAGCGCGCGGCGCAGGCCGCTGAAGACGCCGCTGGCCGCCGCGGCGGCGCCGCGGACGACGCGCTGCACGGCGTCGCTGGCGGTGGTGCCGCGCCGCGCCACGGGCGGCGCGCTCGCGCGTGCCGGCGCCGACGCCGGCGCCGGCGCCGCGAGCGTCGCCAGGGGCTGGCGCTTGGCGCTGAAGCTGACCGCCCGGGCGACCGGGATGCCGCTGCCGCCGCCGCCGCGCAGCGCGGCGCCCGCGAGCAGCCCGCTGCCGGCGCGCAGGTCGGCCGCGCTGCGCGTGCGCGGCGCCGCGGCGCAGAGGCACCGCAGCTGCGCCGCCATGGCGGGGCGTGCGATGCTCAGCGGCGACCACGCACCGTGGCACTGTCCGGCCGCGCCTGGCTTGTGAAGGCCTCTAGGAAGCCGGCGCACTCCTCGTCGTCTGAGCTGCGGCGCGAGAGCGCCTGGGCGTCGGCGGGCGGCGGCGACGCGACGGAGAGCAGAAACTGCGCGGCGGCCTGAAGCGACGCGCGCTCCTCGAGGGTGGCGAGGTGCGGGTGCTCGCGCTGCGGGCGGCGGCGGCACCGGGCGGCGTCGGGGCGTGCAGCAGCGGCTGGCGCCGACGCCTCACGGCGGCCGTGCCGCCGCCGGGGCCGCTCGCCGGCCGCCGCCCGGCCGCCCTGACGGTGGCACATCTCGTGCCACACCCCCCGGCGAGCGGCGCGGGGCTGGGGCGGCGCCCTCGCACCTCGACGCGCTGGATGAAGGCGATGGCCTGCTGGACTGTGGTCAGGGGGATGCCGGCACCCCCCACCATCCAGCGGGCGCGGGCCCCAGTCAGGCGCCCGCGTCCCGGGCGCCGCCCGCGGGCGGGGGCGAGGCCTCTCGGCGTGAGCAGGGAGGGGCAGCTCGCCAGCGCGCGCCCGGCGTGTGCGTAAGCTTGGTGATGCGCTCCGAGGACGCGGTGTGCTCGGGGGGGTCGTCGTCTGCCGTGACCGGCGAGGGCGCGCCGCGATTGTCGCGCGGCAGCTGCCGCGCGGTGCAGCAGCCGCGAGACCTGCCTGCCTAGCTGGCTCCCGCGCGCCCACCCTCCGACGTGTTGCGACTCGCCATACCTCCCGTGCTGTCGCAGCGAACCACCGCCCACTCCGCGCGGGCGCCGCTGCCGCGCGCCGCTGCCCCGCTGCCGCCGGCGCGCGCGCCGGCGCCGGCAGCCCCCGCCCCCGGCGCTGCGACTGGAGGGCGCCATGTCCAAGCCCTGTGCGCGCTGCGGCGGCCGGGCGGTGCTGCGGCGGCCGAAGAACCTGGAGCAGGCGAGCGCCGGCCCGCTGCGCCCGAGCCGCCGCCCCGGGCAGCGGCGGCAGCAGCCTGGCGGGCGTGGCCCCTCGCCCTTGCCCTCGCCTCACCCTCACCCTGGCGCCCGCGCCAGCCGCGCCGCGCGCGCCCGCACCCAGCGGTCCCCGCCTCGCGCCGGCGCCGCCGCACCCCTTCCGCGCACCCACGTCGGCCGCCGCACCCGCCGCCGCCGCGGCGCCCCGCCCCCCCCCCCCCCAGCTGTGCAAGCCCTGCTTCTTTGCGGTGCTGGAGGACGAGGTGCACGGCACCATCACCGCCAACCGCCTCTTTGCGCGCGGCGAGCGCGTCGCGATCGCGGCGTCGGGCGGCAAGGACTCGACCGTGCTCGCCCACATGCTCACACTCCTCAACGAGCGCCACGAGTGCGCGCCGCGCCGCGCCGCCGCCGCCAGCATGCGCCGCGCCGCCCGCGCGCCGCCAGCACGCCGCGCGCTCGCCGCGCCGCGCGCGCCCAGCCCACGCCGCGCGCGCCTCCGCCTCCGCCCCTGCCCCGCGCCGCCGCCCCGCGCCGCGCCGCCCCTGCCCCGCGCCCACCGCCGCAGCTACGGGCTGGACCTGTTCCTGCTCTCCATCGACGAGGGCATCACCGGCTACCGTGACGACAGCCTCGACACCGTGCGCCGCAACGAGGCGACCTACGGCATCCCACTCACCGTGCGCGCCGCGTACCCAACACGAAGCGCGCGGGCCGGCTCCCGCTCTCTTTCTCTCTCTCGCCGCCAGCTTCACATCGCTCTCTCTCTCCCTCCGCCGCTCTCCCGGCGCCCCGCAGCGCCGCGCCGCCGCCGTCGGGCCGGCGCCGCACACGTCAAACCTCGCCGCGCCGCGCCGCGCTGTGCCGCCCCGCCACGCAGGTGCTGTCGTACCGCGAGCTGTACGGCTGGTCCATGGACGAGATCGTCGCCGCGATCGGCACGCGCAACAACTGCACCTTCTGCGGCGTCTTCAGGCGCGCGCGCCCGCCGCGCCCCGCGCGCGCCCCGGCGCCGCCGCCGGGCTGCTGCGCCCGCGAGGCGCCCGGGGGCGCGAGCCGGCGCGGCGCGGCGCGGCGCGCGCGCCGACGGGCCGACGGGCCGCGCGGCCGCGCGCGCAGGCGGCAGGCGCTCGACCGCGGCGGGCTGCTCGAGCGCGCCGACAAGGTCGCGACGGGGCACAACGCGGACGACCTCGCGGAGACGATACTGCTCAACATCATCCGCGGCGACGTCCCGCGGTGCGCGCGCACGCGGAGCCCTAGCAGCGCGCGGCAGGCGCCGCCGCGCCGCGACACAGGCGACGACAGGCGCCGCGCGTGTCGCGCCGCCGAGCCCCCGCCGCGCCCCCGCCGCGCCCCCGCGCCGCGCCGCGCCGCGCGCCGCGCCGCGCCGCAGGCTGTCGCGCTGCGCCGCGGCGGTCACGGGCGAGGGCGGGCCGCTGCCGCGCGTGAAGCCGTTCAAGTACACGTATGAGAAGGAGATTGTGATGTACGCGCACTTCAAGTGCCTTGACTACTTCAGCACCGAGTGCGTGTACGCGCCCTTTGCGGCGCGCGGCTTCGCGCGGGACTTTGTCAAGGACCTCGAGGCGCGCGCGGCGGCGCAGCGGCGGGGGCGTGGGGCGGCAGGGCGCGGCGCGGCAGGGGCGAAGGGGCGGAGGGGCGGCAGGGGCGGGGGGGGGGGGGCGGAGGGGGCGCGGGGAGGAGGACGGGCGCGGACCCGCCGCGCCGCGTTGCGTCGCGCGCAGGCGGCGCGGCCGTCGGCGATCATGGACCTCATACACTCGGCAGAGAGCTGGGCGCTCGGCGCGGGCGCGCAGCAGGCCATGCCGGCGCCGCAGAGGTGCGCGCGCCGCCGCCGCCGCCGCCGCCGCGACGCCGCGCCGCGACGCGACGCGCGCACACTCGCGCGCGCTCTGCCGCCGCGTCGCAGCTGCGAGCGCTGCGGCTTCATGACCAGCCAGCCGGTGTGCAAGGCCTGCATACTGCTGGAGGGGCTCAACCGCGGCCTGCCCAGCCTCGGCGTCGCGCGCAGCCGCGGCCGCGCCGCGGCCAAGGCTAGGGCAGCGGCGGCGCAGGGGCAGGAGCAGGGGCAGCAGCAGCAGCAGGAGCAGCAGGGGCAGCAGCAGCAGGAGCAGCAGCAGCAGGAGCACCCAGGCGGCGGCGCTGCCAGGCGGAGGCGGGAGCCGGTGCAGCTGCGGATGGAAGCGGAGCGCCCGGCGGCAGAAGACGCGGCTGGCGGCGGGCTGCAAGCGGCGGCGGCCGGCGCCGGGCCACCAGCTGCGGGCGGCGGGGCCAGCTGAGTCGCTGGCGGGTCGTTGCGAGCGCGCCGCGCCGCCGTGCAACTCCGGCGGCACATTGCTCGGTCACCAGCGCGCTGCCAGCTCCCCCACACCATCCTGCACATGCGCCGGGTGCATTGCGGCACCCGTACCTCCTCCTGCGAACCCGTCGCCGCTGCCGCCGCCGCGTCACAGCGCCGGGCCGAGGGGCACGCGCCAGACGTCCGCGCGCGCGAGCAGTGCCGCCGCCTCGTGCGCGAGCGGGGCAAACGCGAGGCCCTGCCCCGGCCCCGGCACATTGTGCGGGCACTCCACCGCCAGCCGCGCGGCCGCAACGCCAAGCGCGAGCGCCTCGGCCGGCGCGGCGCCGCGCGCGAGCGCCGCCGCAAAGCCGCCGGTGAGCGTGTCGCCGGCGCCGCTCAGGCTCACGACCGCGCGCGCGGGCGCCGCGGGCACGTGGCGCGCCGCGAGCGCCTGCCGCCCGGCGGCGCCTCGTAGCGGCTCCAGCCACAGCAGCGCCGCGCCGTGGTGGCCCATGGTGAGGACGATGTGCCTCAGCCCTGTGCAGGAGGGCGGGCGGCGGGCGGGCGGGTTTTGAGCGGCGCTGCTGGCCGCCTGCGCGCGGTGCGCTACGGGGCTCTGCGCCGCTGAGCCCCGCTCCGCGCTGCCGCCGCACCCGTGCGCAGCACGACGGCCGCGGCCGGCGCGAGCGCCGCGAGCAGCTGCTGCGGCTCGTCGGGCAGCGCGGGGTGCTGCGCGCGCTGCGGCGGCGTCCCCGCCGCCGCGTCGGCGATCGCGAGCAGCTCGGCGCCGTTGGGTGTGATGTAGCTCAGGCGGCGCAGCACCGGCACGCAGGCGGCGGCCTTGGGCACCGAGACCGGCTCAAACAGCACCGGCACGGCGCTCTCGCTCGCGAGCTTGGCCGCCGCGGCGAGCGTGTCGGGGGCGAGGTTGCCGTCGAGGACGACGAGCCGCGCGCCGCGCAGCTCCGGGCCGTAGCACGCGACGAGGCCCGGCGTGAGCAGGCGCGGCGCGGCCACGTCCGCCACGCTCGCCGCGACCTCGCCGTGCCGGTCCAGCACCGCCGCGACGCAGGGCGTCGAGACGCCGCGCACCTGCGCGACGCCGGACGTCGCCATGCTGCGCGCGGCGGCGGCGCGGGCGGGCGGGCGGTGTGTGGACTCGCGGCCGCGCCCGCACCCGCGCGTGCGGGCCGGCCCGCCGCCGCCGCCGCCGCCGCCGCCGCCGGCCGCCGGCCGCCGCTGCCGCGCGCGCACCCCTGGTGCCGCAGGTGCGCCATGAGCGCGTCCCCCGCCGCGTCGTGGCCTATGACGCTCACGAGCAGCACCGGCGGCCGCTGCGCCTGGCCGTGCTGCTGCGGCAGCGGCGCGCCGACGAGCAGGTGGTGCGCCGCCTCCGCTATGTTGCGCCCCACGCCGCCGGGGATGTGTGTCACCTGCCGGGCCGGCGGCGGCGCGCCGTCGGCGCCCGCACGCCGCGCTGCGCCGCCCGCCAGCCGGGCGCCCCGCTGCTGCGCCGTCAGCGCCCCCGCACGCCCGCCGCACGCCCGCCGCACCAGCCCCGGCACCGAGCTGCCGCGCCGCAGTTCGGCGTTGGTGGGCTGCGCCTGCGCGAGAGGGACGTGGCCTGGCGTGGGCGGCGGCAGGCGCCGCCGCTGCCGCGCCCGCCGCCGCGCCGCTGCGGGCCGCCCGCCGCACCTGCACGTCCATCACCGTGCCGCCCAGCACCACCACCGCCATGCCGCGTGCGCCTGGCGTCGGCCGCCGCGGCGCAGCGCGCGTGCGAGCTGAAGAGTGGCGGCGTGCGAGCCCCGGCGGTGCGTGCGTGGGAGGGGCCGCGGCGAGAGCAGGGCAGCGGCGGCCTGTGCAAGTGTGACTTGGTTGCCGAGCGCGCGCGGCGCCCGCCTCGCACGCGGTTCGCTGAACCCGCGCGGTTTTGACCGGTGCAACCCGCGTTGAACCCATACCCCCCCCCCCGCCCCTCCGCCCCGCGCCGCCGCGTCACTTGCGCAGCAGCCGCTCGGCGAGCCAGTCCATGCTGCGGTCGAGGCCCTCCCCGGTGAGCGCGTTGGAGGCCATGATCTGCCACGGCCGCTCGCGGACGTCCTCGAGCCGGAACGCCTGCGCGCGGCGACGCGGCGCGACGCGCGGCGCTCGGGCTCACGGCTGCGTGCGCCCGCCGGCGCCGCCGCCGCCGCGGCCGGCGCCGCGGCGCGCCGCGGCCGCGCCTGCGCGAGCTCCACGGGCGTGAGCGCGGAGGGCAGGTCCATCTTGTTGCCCAGCACCAGCAGCGGCACGCGGCGCCCGAGCTGCGGGTGGCGCAGCAGGTTGTCCAGCTCGTCCTTGGCGACCACGCTGCGGGCGGGGGCGGCGCGGCGGCGCGCGCGGGCCCGTCCCCGAGCTCACGCCGCGCGTGCGCGCGACCGCCGTGGTGCTCGTCCCTCGCCGTTGGCCGCGCGCGCGCGCGCGGCGCCCGCGGCGCTCACAGGCGCAGGCGGTCGGCCGAGTCGACCACAAACACCACCGCCTGCGCCTCCAGGTAGTAGTGCTCCCACAGCCCCCGGTACTGCCCCGCGCCGCTCATGTCAAACACGGTCAGCGACAGCGGCCTGCGGCGCGCGGCGGCGGCGGGGCGGGGGTGCGCGGCGGCGCGGCGCGCGCGTGCACATGCGGCCGCCCTCCTCCCGCGCGCGCAGCGGCCGACGCGGGCGCCGCGCCGGTGCCCCGCGGCCGCACCACACCCGCGTGAGAACTCCTCCACGCTCAGCCCGACGGTCGGCACGACCTCGCTGACCTGGCGGGCCTTGGGCTGCGGCGGCCGCGGTCGTCGCGGCGGCGGGTCAGCGCGGCGCGCGCGCGGCGCGCTTGCTGCCGCTGCGGCGGAGGCGGCGCGCGCCTTGAGGCGCTCGATGGTGGTGGACTTGCCGCTGTTGTCCAGGCCCACGACCAGCACGTTGACCTGCGGCCCGCGCCGGGCGTGCGGTCGGCGGTCGCGCGTCGGCGGCGGCGCCAGAAGCAGCTCGGCGCCGGCCCGCCGGCCCGCCCCCGCGCCTTCTGCCCCGTCAGCCCCAGCAGCTGCAGCAGGCGCTGAAAGAAGCCCATGGCGGGCGCTCGCCGCGCGGCGCGCCGCTCAGCCGGCGGCCGCCCGGCGCATCGCCGACCGCGCTGCGGCGGGTGCTGCTGCGGGCGCGCGTGCGTGAGTGCGGGTTGCGGGTATCAGCGCGTGCTCGTCGAAACGGGCGCGGCGTGAAAGACAACGAAACCAGACGCGACGGTCGGTTCGGTCAATGCAGCCCTGAAACCGGGCCTGCTGGCCCGATTTCCCCCGACTCGCCCACCGGCTGCATCCCCGCGCGCGCACGGCGCGTGTGACGCCATCGCCTGGCCTCGCAGCGCACCCCCGCCCCGCCGCCGCGCACGGCGCGCGATGGCGAGCAGCGCCGGCGCCGGCGGCGCCGCGCCGTACGAGTCGCCCGCCGAGGGCTACCTCTACGCCAGCAAGACCGAGCTGCTGGAGTGGGTCAACGGCCTCCTGGAGCTGCAGCTCGGCCGGCTGGAGCAGTTCAGCAGCGGCGCCGTCTTCTGCCAGCTCCTCGACGCGTACTTCAGCGACGCCGTGCCGATGGCCAAGGCGCGGCGCGCGCCCTGCCGGCGCCGCCGCGCCCGGCAGACACAGCCGCCCCCGCCCAGCCGCCGCGCAACCGCCGCGCGCAGGTCAACTACCACGCCGCGAGCGAGTACGAGGCGCTCGCCAACTACAAGGTCCTGCAGCAGGGCTTCACTGCCATCGGCCTCACGCGGGTGCGCGCCCGCCGGCGCGAGCCCACGCCACGTGCCCGCCGCGCCCCGCGCATGGTGTCATGCCCCGCCACGCCCCCGCACCGCCGCCGCCAGGACATCGCGGTGAGCAAGCTGTCCCGCGGCTCCCGCGTCGAGCTGCTGGAGCTGCTGCAGTACTTTTACAAGTGGCTCCTGAGTGAGCGGCGCGCGCGCGGCGCCTGGCGTGCCTCCGCGGGGGCTGTCCTGCGTGCAGGCGCGCACGACCAATTGCCCCCGCCGGCCGCCCGGCAGAGCTCAAGGCCCGCGAGGGCTACGACGGCCGCGAGCGCCGCGCCATCACGCTGCGCGGCGGCGTCGACGCGGTGCCCATGCCGGCGTGGATGTCGGCCAGCCAGGCGGCCGGGCGCAGCGGCCGTGAGTCGGCGGCGGCCGCTGCTGCCAGCTGCTGGGAGCGCGCGCCGCGGCGCGGCCGGGCGCCGGCCGACCCGGCCGCCCGACCTGGCCGCCCGACCTGGCCGCCGCGCCCCGCCGTGCCGCCGCGCTGCCGCGCAGTCAACCGGTCCTCCGGCAACTGGGGCTCGGCGCTGGAGGGCTCGCCCGTGCGCGGCGGGCTGCGCGCGAGCGGCAGCTTTGCGCCGTCCGCGTCGCACGTGGCCGGGCGCAAGGTGGTGCACAGCGCCACGGCGGCGGGCGGCGGCAGCCCTGAGCGCGAGGACAAGGCCGGCGGCCGGCGGCCCTGCGCGCCCGCGCGCGTGCCGACGGCCAGCCGCAGCAGGGACGCCGCGCCGGGCGGGGGCGCGGCGGCGGGCGCGGCGGCGGGCGCGGCGGCGGCACCCGCAGCAGCCGCGGCGGGCGCGGCGGCCAAGCGCCACGGCGACGAGGCCGGCGAGGACGAGGTGGGGCCGCTGCCCGGCTGCCCGACTTGCAGGACGGCCCGGCCAGCGCCGTCTGAGCAGCGCGCTGCACCGTGCCGCGCCGCGCGCAGCCTGGCGTCGCCGTGTTCCACGTCGCGGTCGTCCCCTCGCGCAAGGAGGAGGCCGCCGGCGCGCGCGCCGCGCCGGACGACCCGGGCGGCCCCACGCGCCTCGTGATCCCCGAGGACGCCATCAGCAGCCGCATGACCAGGTGCGGCGCGCGCGTGCGCGGGCTCGCGGCGGCGCGCGGGGGCGCGCGCAGCGCTGACGCGAGGCCGCCGCCGCCGCCACCGCCGCAGGCCGCTGAGCCCTGGCGGCCGCGCGCAGCTGGAGACGTGCCTCGGCGTCGCGGGCGAGGCGGTCGGCGTGCTGGGCAAGGCGCGGGGCAGCATGGACCAGATCGCGGCCGGGCTGCCCACCTGCAGCGACAGCTACGTCTTCAGGCGCGCGCGGCCTGCTGCTGCAGGCGCTGCGCAGTGCATATGCATGCAGTGGCCCGCGCCGCAGGGCAGCAGCTGGTGGCACGCATCGGGCGCACGACGCGCGGCGCGCGGCGGCCGCTGACCGCGCCGGCTGCGCGCGCCGCCGCGCCCACCGGGCGCCGCAGGGGCAAGATCAGGAGCCTGCAGGACGCGGCGGCGACGACGGCCCGGCACGTGGCGCTGCTGCTGTCGGACGTCGCGGCCGTGTGCGGGCGCAAGGCGGACGGCAGCGCGGACGAGGTCAAGGCGCGGGCGGCCGCGCTGCAGCAGGTGCGCGGCGGGTGCGGCGCGGACGGCCACGCCGCGACAATCGTCAGGCCCCGGCGCCGGTTCGGTATCGTCCCAACCGCGCGTGCCGGCGCAGGAGTTCGTCGCCGCGCGCGGCGCGCTGGACGCCTCGAGCGCGGCGCTCGGCGCCGCCGCGGCGGCCTGCCCGCTCGCCGGCGCCGCGGCGGCGCGCAACCCGCAGCTCAGCGCCCTGCAGAAGCTGCTCGCGTCGACCGCGGCGCTCCACGGCGCGCTGCGCGGCGTCGGCGCGGCGTACGGCGCGCTCATGGCGCGGTGCCACCGCGAGGGCGCGGCCGCGGCCGCGCAGTTCCTCGCCGACGCGGGCGGCGGCGGCGGCGGCGGCAGCGGCGGCGCGGGGGCGCGGCCACCACCACCAAGGTGCTCAAGCTCGGCGACTGCTCCATGAAGCAGCTGCGCAACGGCGACGTCTACAAGGTGTGTTTGCTTGCGCGCGCGTGTGCGTGCACGCGCGCCGGGGCGGGGCCCCACACACCTGCCAGCCCCTGGCGACCGAGAGTCGCCGGCGGCGCGTTGCGCAGGGGCGCTACGCGGGCGCGCGCAAGGACGGCGAGGGCAGCTACTTCTTTGCCAACGGCGACGTGTACGAGGGCGAGTTCAGGGACGACCGCATGGCCGGCGCGGGCGTGTACGCCTTTGCGCCCGAGGGCAGGCGCGTGCAGCCCGGGGAGGGGGTCGGAAGGGGGGCATCAGCGCGCGGCGCTGCGGCGTCGGCGGCGCGCGCGGCCCCACGCGGCCGCCCCCGCGCGCAGGTTTGAGGGCGAGTGGGCGGGCGCGGCGTACGAGGGCGCCGGCGCGGAGGCCTTTGCCAAGGGCTCCGCCTACGCGGGGCAGTACGCCGGCGGGCTGCGCCACGGCTGGGGCGCGTGCCGCTTCCACAACGGCGACTTCTACGAGGGCGCGTGGGCGCGCGGCCTGCGCGACGGCCCGGGCATGCAGCAGGCGCGCGCAGCGCGGCGCGGCGGACGGCGCGGCGTGGTGTGGCGTGTGGCGCACACAGCGCGCGCGGCGCGGCGCGCGAGCGCCCTGCCCTCACGCGCCGCGCGCGGCCGGCCGCGCGCGCAGTGCACGGATGACAGCAGCTACGTCGGCGACTACGCGCGCGGCAAGCGCAGCGGGCACGGCGTCTACGCCTTCCCCAACGGCGACGCCTTTGCGGGCGAGTACGAGGACGACATACCCCAGGCACGCGGCACCGCGGCGGGGCGGGCTGGGCGGGGCTGCGCACGCCGCGGCGCCGTCGCCGTCGCCGACGGCCGTGCCACCGCGGGGGGCCGGCGCCGCGCGCGCGCGCAGGGGTACGGCGTCTACATGTTCAGCAGCGGGCAGCGCTACGAGGGGCGCTGGGAGAAGGGCAAGAAGCACGGCTGGAGCGTGTACACCGTGGAGACGGGTGCGCGGCGCGAGACGCTTTGGACTGGCGGCGCGCAGCGCGCGCGTCGCGCCGCGCCGTGTGCTCAAGCGCGGCGCGGCGCGCGACGCGCAGGCCAGCGCTGGGCGGGCAGCTGGGCCGAGGGCAAGCCCGTGTGGGTGCACCCGCTGCCCGCCGACGGCGGCGGCGACGCCGGCGGGGCCGACGCGGCGCCCGAGGTCGCGGACAACCTGGGCCGCGCGCTCGCGGCCTGCCGCAGCGCGCAGGAGGTGCGGCGCGGCGCGCGCGCGGCAGCACCCGGGCCACGCGGCCTGGGCGCGCCTGACCGTCAGCCGCCCGCCCCGGCGCCGGCAGGCGGGCGCGCTGGCGCGCGCCAAGCTGCAGGCGCACTGGGCGCCCGGCGGCGAGGTGCAGGCGGCCCTCGCGGCGGCGGCGGCCGGCGCGGCGGCCGCGGCGGCGGCGGCGCAGGGCGCGCGCGCGCGCGCAGCACGTCGCGGCGCGGCTCGACGCCGCGGCGGCGCTGGTCGAGGACGGCGCGCGCAGCGCGCAGATCCGGCTCGAGGCGCACGCCGGCGGCGGCGCGGGCGGCGCCGGCGCGGCGTCGCACCGCCTCGCCGACCTGGGCGCGGGCGACGAGTGACGCGGGTGAGAGACTCCCGCGCCGTTACTCCGTGGCGCCAACGCCACTCATGGTTGCTGACGCGCGCTGCACCGCGCTGCGACGTGACCGTCCTGACCGTCGTCGCCTGGTGAGGGATTGGTTCCGTGATCAGCGAGCCCGCCCCTGCCATGCGTAAGCAAAAAGCACAGGACAACACCCCGGGCGCCGCACCGATAACGCGCCGCCGCCGCCAATTCGCGGCCGCCGCCACACACGAGACACACACCGCATGCGCGAGTCCCGACCGCGCAGTCGCTATTGTACAAAGCCCGCCGCCGAGCCGCCTACTACGATGACCGAGCTGCTGCTGCCCGCTGGAGCGCGCACAAAAAAGCAGGGGGGCAGGGCGCGGGCCGCCCGCCGGGTCCTGGCGTGATGCTGGCTACTACTACACACACGTGGTGGTGGGAATGAAGAGAGCAGCAGCAGGCGCTGGCAGCAAAATCTGTACACACACGCGGGTCCCCGCGGCGTGAGACATAGACCCTCACACCCACGCAAACGCGCGCACCGGCGGCTCCGCGGCCGTGCCGCCCACGCCGCCGTCGTAGTCGTGCCAGGCGCCGTCCGCAGCCGTGTGGCCCGCCAGCAGGTAGGGGTTGCACGCCAGCAGCTGGGCAGCCGCGGCCGGGCCGTCGGGGCGCGCCGTGCAGCGCAGCCCCGCCAGCAGCGCGTGCCAGCGCTGCTGCGGGCACGCCACGAGCGGCGGGCACGCCCCCAGCAGCTGCTGCAGGTCGGGCGCCACGGCCACGCACGCGTCGCCGCCGCCGCCCCCGCGGCCGCCGCCGCCGCTGCCGCCGTCGCGCGCCCGAGGCGCCGGCGTGGAGCGCACCGCCGGCGCGACCGCGGCCGCGACCGCGCGGGCGCCGCCGCTGACCGCGGCCGCCGCCTCGGCGAACGCCAGGTACGCGCGCACCGCCCGCGCCGGCGCTGCGGGCGATGCGCCGGCCGGCGCCGCGCTGGCGCCGCCGCCGCCGAGCGCCTCGACCTCGAGCAGCAGCGACGCGAGCTCGCGCCGCCAGCCGGGCGCGCCGCCCGCGGGCGGCGCGGGCGCCTGCATCGCCGCGAGCATCCAGGGCCGCCGGTACGCCGCCGACAGCAGCGCGCCGCGGTCGAGCCCCGCGTCGGCCGCGAGCGCCGAAAGCCGGCGCGCCGCGCCGCGCAGCGCCGCCTCGCCGCAGTCGCGCAGCTGCGGGGCGCGGACCATCATCTGTCGGCGCGCGGCGGCGGCGGCGGCGGCGCGGGCGCGCGCATGTTGGCGGGGAGTGGGGCAGGGCGCGCAGCGTCCTGCGACCGGGCCGCCGCGCGCGCCGCGCTCCGCGCTGCGCGCACCCAGAGCGCGTGCGCGGGCGTGTCGAAGCCCGCGGGCCCCATCAGGCGAGCGAGCGCCTGCACGTGGCTGGTCAGCACCTCGGCCGGGATGCCCCACGCCTCCGCGGCGCGCGAGACCAGGGCGTGCTCGGCGTCGATCCCAGCGAGCGCGCTGCGCATGAGGTCCACGCCGCTCGGCCCAGCGGCGGCGCCCGGGCCAGCGGCGCTGCAGCTGGGCCGCTGCGTCGCGGGCGTCGCGCCCGCCTGGTCGCTGCGGCGCCAGAGGAGGTCGCTGATGCTGGCGAAGGCGCGCCCTGCGTTCGGGCAGCCGTGACGGAGGTTGTGGGCACATCGCGGCGGGCTGGTGCCGCGCCCGCGCCGCGCGCGCCCCCGCGAGCGGTCTGGGAGGCGTGAACTTGCGCCGAGCCACACCTGGGGCGCAGCTGAAGGCGCTGGGCGAGCCGGCGAGGTCGGTGCGTGGGTTGGCCCGCGAGGGCGCCGATCCAGCGCTGCCGGCGAGGCGGTGCGCCGCCAGCCCGCCGCGACCGACCGCGCGCGCTGCGACGCGCAACATGGCGGCGGCTGCGGGCGCTGCGGCTGCGCGCCGGCGCGTGCCTGGCCGCGATGCCGGGGTCGTGGGCGTGCGCGTGCGAGCGGCTCTCTGCTCTGTCTCGGGCGGCGCGCGGCGTCGACACCAAGATCTGGCGGGAGGGGCGAGAGGGCTGCGGGTTTGGTCGCGCCGCCGTCCGCGGTTCGGGCGTCGCCACTCGCCGCCACACTTGCGGCCGCCGCCACACTTGCGGCGGCCGCCGCCCGTCAGTCAGCAGCCCTCGCCGCCGCCCAGCTCCACGGTCTTCAGCGACGCGATCCGGGCGACACCGCCACCGCCTGAGCGCCCGGCGCCCTTGGCGCTCGCGGCGCCGAGGCTGCTCGCGGCCGACGGCCCGCTGCTGAGGGAGCCGGCGCGGCTGCCGCCGGCCACGCTGCCCGCGCGGCTGCTCGCCGCGCTGCTGGCCCCGGCCGGCAGCCTGAAGCCCGCCGCCTCGAGCGCGCCGGCGATGCCCGCCTCTGCGCCCGGTGCGGCGGTGGGCGCTGAGAGGCGGGCGCGCGCGCGCCGCTCCTGCCGCGCGCCGCGCCGCGCGCCGCGCCTCACCCGGGTGCGCGACCGCGAGCGCGCGCAGCTCCTGCAGCATCGTGCGCGTCACGCCGCGCGCCTCGGCCAGCTGCACCTCTCGCTGCACCTCCTGCGCGTCCAGCGGCGCGGCCGCGCCGCCCGCGCCGCCTGACGACCGCCCGCGCGCGCTGCCGCTGCCGTCGCCGCCGCCGGCGTCGCCGCCCTGCGCCGCGGCCATGGCCGCCTGCGTCGCGACCAGCTTCTGCGCGCGCGCCAGCGCCTTGGCCGCGCGGGCCTCCCGCTCGCGCTGCTCGTCCAGCTGCCGCTCCGCCTCGGCCTGCGCGGGCCGCGGGGGCGCGTGCGGCGGGCTGGGCGGGCACCGTCTCCCGCACCCCCGCGCGCGCGCGCGCGCCCCAGCCCCGGCCCCGACAGCCCCGGCCCCGCCACGCGCCGCCCCACCTTTCTGCGCGCCAGGTCGGCCACGGCCGCGGTCATGGCCGCCAGCTCGTCGTCGCTGCTGCTGCCCGCCGCCGCCGCGGCCGCGGCCTCGGCCAGCAGCGCTGCCTCCTGGGCGCGCAGCGCCTTGAGTCGGTCGTAGCTGGCGTCCAGCTGCTCCCTGCGCGTGCGCGGCGCGGGGCCGCCGCCGGCGCGCGGCGCGTCGGCCAGCCGGGCTCTGGCTCCCCCTGCCTGTGGCGCGCAGACCCCTCCTCCCACTCACAAACCCCACCCCGCGCACCGCAGCGCCGCCTTCTCCTGCTGCGTCGCCTTGGTGTCGCCCGCGCGCAGGCTGGAGTTGAACGCCACGTTGGTCGCCTGCATCTGCGCCAGCGTGCTGTGCAGCATCGCCACCTGCGCGCGGCCGGGCGCGCGCCGCTCTTGCGAGACCCCGTGCGAGCTGCGCCGCGCGCGCTGCGCCGCCGCCGGCCAACCGCGCGTCGCGCCGCGCCGTGCGTGACCGCCGCCCTACCTCCGCCTCTGACTGCGTGATCTTGGCGTCCAGCGCGTCGCCCGCGACCTGCAGCCCCTCCCGCTCCTGCGCCGCCTGCGTGCGCGCGCGGCGGCGGCGGCCCCGCCCGGCGCGCTCGGCGCCGCGCGCGCGGCGGCCCCGCACGGCCACGGCCCCTCCCTCCCTGCCACAACCACCTCCGGACACCCGCAAGCAAATACGCACACAGTGATGTACTCATCACACAGCAGCAGAGCCCTTTGGCCCCATCCCCAGGTGTGCGTGTGATCTGGCCTCACCTTAATGATGTAGTACGCCTGGCTCCGCGGCTCGCCGCCGTCCGGGTCGGCACCGCGGCCCCGCCCCGCGAGCGCCTCAAACTTGGCCCCCAGCGCCTCCGCGCGCGCCTCGCGGTCGCGCAGCTCCAGCGTCACCCTGCCGGCGCGGACGGCGCGCGCGCGCGGGAGCGGTCGCTGACGGCCGCCGGGCGCGCTGACGGCGGGTGGGGTGCCCCTCCGCCCCACCTGTGGATGTCGTCGCGCACAAGCTTCAGCTCCGCCCGCAGGCCGTCCCGGTGCACCTGCGCCGCCGCGCGCGCGCGCGTCGGCCAGGCGCCCGCGTGCACGCGGGCAGCGCGCGCGCGCGCGCCTCGGGCCGCGACGACGCGCGCGCGGCGGCCCAACCGCGCCGCCCACCTCGATCTCGTGCCGCCGCTCGTCCAGGCTCAGCTTGAGCTGCACCTTGCGCGACTCGAGGCTGTACACCTCGTCGGCGGCCATGGAGAGCAGCTGCCGCAGCCGGTGCACCTGCAGCTTGAGCACGTCGTGCTCCACCAGCTGGCGCTCCTTGTCGCCGATGGCCGCCTTGAGCGCGCGCGCCGCGCTGTCCGTCTCGAGGCGCAGCCGATCGATCGCGTCGCCGACGCGGCGCTGCTCGGCGCCGAGCGCGCCGCTCGCGCGCCGCGCCTCGCCCAGGTCGGTCTCCGCCTGCTTGACCTGGCCCAGCAGCATCGCGTGCTCCGCGTTCACGCCGGCGAGGACCTCGGTCAGCTGGGCGATGCGCGCGTTGAGCGCGCGCGCCTCGTCGTCGCTGCGGCGCCCGCCCGCGCGCGCGATGCGGCGCTCCATCTCCTGCGGCGCGGCCGCGCGGGGCGCGCACGGTCGGCGCGCGGGGCGGCGGCAGCGCCAGCGCACGCCCGGCGCGCTGAGCACGCGCCGCGCCGCGCCGCGCCTGCAGGTTGAGGTCCACCGCGTACATCAGCTCGCCCTGGCGCAGCAGCTGCTCGTCGAGCGCGCGCATGCGCGCGCCCAGGTTGCGCGCCTGGCCCTGCCCGCCCGCGATCTCGCTGACCAGTTCCTTCTCGCGCACGCGCAGCGCGTGCAGCGACGCGCCCGCGCGCAGCGCCTCGCGCCGCAGCGCCTCGTGCTCGCCCTGCAGCGCGCGCAGGCCCGCCTCATCGCGCCGGCGCAGCGCCTCCAGCTGCGATACCTGCGGCAGCCGGCGCGGGGCAGGGGCATGGGAGGCCGGGCGCAGCGCAGCCGAGGCGCGGCGCGGGCCTCGGCCGGGCCGCCGCGTCGCTCCCAGAGCGCCGCGCGCCTTGGACTCGAGGCTGCCCAGCTGGCCCGCCTCGCCCTCGAGCTGCGCTTTGAGCGCAGCGTGCTTCTTGCGCACACCCTCCAGCCGCGCGCTGCGGTTCGGCGGCGGCCGCGTCGCGGCGTCAGCCACGGGGGCCCACGCTGCCGGCCACGACACCACCCCGCCGCTGCCCCCGCCCGCACCGCTTCTCCTCCAGCGCGCGCCGCGCCGCGGCGTTGCCCGTCCCCGCGTCGGCCAGGTCGTTGGCCGCCTTGGCGAGCGTGCTCTGCAGCACCTCCACCTGGCTGGCCGCCGCGTCCAGCCGGGCCGCCTCGGCCGCCTGCGTGCAGGCGGCGCTCCCAGCGCCTCGGTGGTTGCGCGGCGCGGCGCGGCGCGGCGCGGCCGGACGCCCGCGCCGCCAGGACCGCGCTGCCTCGCCCTCCTCCCGCCCACCTGCGCGTCGCGCGCCTTGCCCAGCTCGCGCTCGTATTGGCTGATCTGTGCCTCCAGCTCCCGGTTGCGCGCGCCCTCGCCTGCGGGCGCGCAGGGGGGCCCCGCGGCGTCGCTCGGCGCCGCCCCGCCCGGGTCGCCGCGAGCCGAGCCCAGCCAGCAGCGGCCAGCCGCCGCGCGCGCACACCTGCCAGGGCGCGCGCCTGCGCGTCCAGCTCCGCCTGCTTCTGCTTCAGCTGCGCCTTGCGCTCCGCATACGCCGCCGCCAGCGCCTGCGCAGCGCGGCGAGGGCCGGGCGCCCCCGGCGGGCGCGGTGGGCCGCCGCCGCGGCCCCGGCAGCCGCTGCCGCGCCCGCCCGCCCGCCGCCGCGGCCGCCCGCCGCCCCGGTGCGGCGCGCGCCTGGATGGCCTCGTCGCGGTGCCGCATCGCCTCGCGCGCCTCGTCCCACTGCCGGATGAGCTCCTGGCGCTCCGCGTGCAGCGCGCGAAAGTCCTGTGCGGTGCGGTCGAGCTGCGTCTGCGCGGCCTGCGTGTCGGTGATCTCCGCGTCCAGCGCGTCCTTGGCCGCCGCGACGCGCGTGGTGAGCTTCTCCACCGCCAGGCCCAGGTCCTTGAGCTTGCCCTCGTCCTGCCGCCTGGCCGGGCGCAGGCGCGTCGCGAGGCATGCGCGTCGCGCCGGCCGCGCACACACAGCGCACGCGCGCGCGCTCGCGCACGCGGCGCCGCGCGCGCCACACCTGTACTTTTCGAGCGCAGCGTTGTCCTCCTCCTTCTGGCGCTGCGCGACCGCCCACTGCTCGAGCTCCTCCTGGTTCCAGCTCATGCGCTCCTTGAACTGGTCCAGCCGCTCGCTGCCCCGGAAGATGCCCGCCTGCAGCCCCGCCACGCGCTCCGCGAGCTCCCCGCGCTCGCGGCCGAGGCGCTCCAGGTCGGTCCGCATGCGCGCCTGCACGCGCGCGCGCACGCGCGGCGGCGGCGCGGTCGGCGGCCGGCCGGCGCCGCGCGCGCTGCGGCGCGGCAGGGCCGTGGCAGGGCCGCCCGGCAGCTCACGATCTCCTTGTCGGCCATGATCTTGAGGTGCTGCTCCGTCTCGGCCTCCCGCTTCTCCGCCTCGACCTGCCGCAGCGCGCGCGGCGCGGCGCAGCGCGCGCGGCGCGGCGCGTCGAGACAGGAGGGGGGGTCGGCCAGCGCGCGCACGCGCGCCCGCCGCGGCGCTGCCGCCGCGCGGGCCCCCACCCGGCTCTCGGTGTAGGTGATCTCCTGCTGCACGTTTTTGAGGTGCTCGTCCATGACGCCGATGCGGCCGCCATTCTCCTCGAGCGCGGCGTCCACCTGCGCCAGCTGCCGCTCCAGCGCCTGCGGGGCCGAGGGAGGCGTGAGAGACCCACGCGGGCGAGCTGCCGGCACGGCGCGGCGGCGCGGCGGCGCGGGGCGCAGGGCGCAGGGCGAGCAGCGGCGCGCGCGTGCGCACCCGGATGTGCGCATCGAGTGCGCGGTTGTCGGCGTTGGCAAAGGGCGGCAGGAAGCTGGCCTCGGGCTCGCCATCGTCGGGCGCGTCTGGGCGGGCGTGCGGGGCGTGAGGCGCGCCGGCGCGGCGGCGCGGGCCGTTGCCGCTCGCGACGGCGCCCGCGCACCCGCTGGCCGCGCCAGCGGCCCGCCGCCCTCAGGCGCCGGCTCCGTCATGGTTGCGCGCTATGTGACGGACGCTATAGCTGTCGCCGCGCCGCCAGCGGCAGCAGGGCGCGGCAGCCGCGCGAGCAGCGAACGCGCGACAGCGGACGGCGCCGCGCTCCCTGGCGCCGCAGCGTGCGTGGGCGCGTGCTGGCGTGCGATGGCGGTGCGGGCAGCGTCCGGCGCGATGCTGGGCCAGCGCGTCGCTGCAGCAAAGGTTGACCGTCACTGACCGCCCGGCTGCTTCGTGCGCTGCTGCTGCGCCGCGCACGGCCGCCAGTGTCGCGCGCCCGTGTTACCAGGCGCGCCGCGCCGCCGCGCCGGGCGCGCCAGCGGCGGCCGCTGCGCCTGCAGCCGCCGGCCCGCCGGGCGCCCCGCGTACAGCGCTCTTCAGCCCTCCCGACGCCCCCGCCCGCCCAACCACAGCTGCCTCCGGCCGCGCCGCGCCTAGGCGGCCGCCTTCTTCAGCTGGTTGAACGCCTTGCGCGCGGCGCGGTTCTTCTTGGCCTTGGCGACCATCGCGGCGTAGCGGTCAAAGTCAGACATGCTGGCCTTGGCCGACCGCGCCGCCAGCTTCTTGCCCCACGCGGACGCCGCAAACTTGCCGGCGACGTCTGCGCGGCGCGCGCGGCGGGGGCGGCGCGCGGCGCCGGTGGCCAGGGCGTGAGGGCGCGCAGGGCGCGCAGGGCGCGCAGGGTGCGCAGGGCGCGCAGGGTGCGCAGGGCACGCGCCGCCATTGCCGCGTGCGCATGTGCGCGCGCGCGCGCGCGAGCGCAGGAGCCGCCCTGCTGCCGTTGCCGCTCGCCGCGCGCTGCCGGTGCCGCTGCGGCCCCTCCGCTGCCGTCGCCGCCGTCGCCGCCGCCGCCGCTGCCGCCGCTGCCGCCGCCGCCGCCGCCGCCGCCGCCGCGCCGGCACGCCCCGCCCTGCCGCCGCGCTCGCCGGCCGCGCCGCGCCCGCGGTCCCCCCGCGGCCCTCGCCGGCCGCGCGCGCCGCTCACCGGCAGCGTTGAAGGCCTGGGTGAGGACCTTCTTGCTGGCCAGGCGCGGGATCTCGACCGTGAGGTCGGTCAGCGTGAGGCGCTTGAAGTTCATCACGCGGCGCGCCTCCGTCGGCGCGTCCACGAGCGCCTGCGCGCGCGGAGGGGCGCGCGTGAGCGCCGCTGCTGCTGCGGCGGGCGCGGCGCCGGTGACGCCGAGCGGCCGCGGCCGGCGCGCCGCGTTCGGCTGCCCCTCCCCGCCCCCCCCCCCCCCCCCCCCCCCCGCTGCTGGGCGCGCGCGCTGCCCGGGTGCGCCGCGCCGCGGCCGGCGCGGCGGCCGCCGGCTGCATCCGACGCGGCGACTCGCGGGCGCGGAGACTGTGGCCGGGGTCGGCGCACGGTTCCCGTTGCGCTGCAGCAAGCGCAACGGGCACTCCGAAGCGCAACAGGGACCGTGCACCGACCCCGGCCGTGGCGTCGCCGCGCGAGGGGCGCCGCCGGCGCTGCTGCTGCAGCGGCTCCCGCTGCTGCTGCGCCGCCAGCGGCTGCTGCCCTGCCGCCGCGGCTCCAGCGTGCTCAGGCTGCACGCCGCGCGCTGCAGCGACCGCGCGCGGTCGCTCCGCCGGCCAGCAGCACACGACGGCGGCCGCCGCTGCTGCCGCGAGCCCGCCGCCGGCGCGCCCGCTGGCCGGCCGTCGCGCCGCCGGGCTGGTGAACCGCCGCCGCTCCCGCTGCGCCGGCCTGGGCTGCGGCCCCGGCCGGGGCTGGTGCTGCTCCGCCCTGCAGCAGCCGGCTGCCTCTGCCGGCCCCCGAGCTGCTGCCCGCCCCGGCCGCGGTGGCGCGCCGGCCCCGGCGCCATGGCCGCGCCCCGCCGCGCCCCCAGCCCGGCGCCGCGCCCGCAGCGGCTCCGGCCGCCGAGCTGCGGCGCCATCGGGCACCGCGCATCGCCCGCGCCCGCCGCCGGGCCGCGCCGCACCCGGTTCTGGTCGACCACGTCGGAGATGACCACGAGCTTGCCGTAGTCCTCGCCAAACGTGACCAGGGCCACCCGCCCGATCTCCACGTAGCGCTTGAACGGCATGGTGCTCCTTCCGACGAAAGCAGCCGCTCTGCGGTCGTCGGCGAAAAAGGGCGGGCGCGCGGCCGCCCGGCGAGCATGGCCCGGGGCTCGCATCGCAAAAACGCGATGGGCCCGGCGGCGGCTTTTGCTTGCAGCCGCAGCGCGCATTTCCGGCCGTTCCGGTGCCTGGCGCCAGACTGCTCGGTCCGCCTTGCGGCGCGCCGCGCGCGTGCCCGCGCTGCCGCTGCCGGCGGCGCGGCTGCCGCCGAAGCCGCCGCCGCTGCCGGGCGGCAGGCGGCTGGGCCGCCCTCGGTCGCGGCCGGTCGGCGAGCAGCTGGGGTGGCCGAGCGCGCGGCGGCGCGGCCCGCCGGCCAGCCGGCCCGCCGGCCAGCCGCTGCCCGGCGTGCGGACCGCGCCACGCCACGCACTCGCAGCAGCTTACACCCGCGCAGCAGCCTCACACATACTCCATGACTTCCTGCTCAGCAAACCTGAACTGCTCGTTGCAGAGCTCGCACGTCACCTCGACGTGCCCCTGCTCCTCGATGATGCTCTTGACCTCGGCCGCGCCCAGCGACGCGACGGCGCGCAGCATGCGGCCCTTGAGCTCCGCCGCCTGGCACGGCCCGTACCTGGGCGCAGCGGCGGCGGCGGCGGGGGCCCACGCGTCGGCGCCCGCGCAAGCTGCAGCGCCCCCGCCGCGCTGCGCGCTCAGCGCCGCGCTGCCCCCCCCCCCCCCGCCGCGCGCCGCGCGCGTCCCCGCCCACCGCGGCACGATGCTCTCGCCGCTCGCGCTGCTGCCGAGGCCGGCGAGGATGCGGTCCGTGATCTGCTGCGGCGTGAGGCCCTCGTTCAGCAGCGCGGTCATGGAGGGCATGCCGGTGAGGTTGGCCTCCAGCTGGTCCAGCGTCTCGTCGCTGCAAAACGGCAGCACCTGCGGCGGCGGCGGCGGCGCGCGCGCCGCGCCGCGTGAGGCGCCCGCCGGCCGGCCGGTCCGCTGGCAGACTGCCGCCGCCGCGCGGCGCGGCGCGGCGCGGCGCGGGGCGCACACACCTGCACCAGGTACCCGCCCGCCGAGCGCACGTTGAGGTCGCGGCCGATGCACACGCCCAGCGCGAGCGCCGAGTTGGTCTGCTCGCTCTCCGCCTGCAGCGCGCGGGCGCCCACTCGGCCGCCGCTGCGGGCCCCGCCGCGTGTCCGCGCCCGCGCCGCGCTGCGCCGCCCGCGTCCGCTGCGCGGCCGATCCGCGCACCAAGTACGTGGCAAGGTCTTCGGCCACCTCGCCGCTCACGATATTCACGACTCCCATGTACGGCCGCGGCTGCCCCGGGTGGCTGCGCGTCACGCACAGCTGGCCTGCGCGCCGGCGCGCGGGTGGCGCGGGCGCGGTCGGCCGGCGGCGCGCGGCGCGCGGCGCGCGGCGCAGTCGGCGCGGCGACCACCGGCGCTCGCGCCGCACGCACCCTGGCCGACCGCGGCCCCGACCGCCAGCTTGCCATCGGGGCGCAGCGGCGGGTCGGCGGCTGCGTTGCCGACCTTGCCCTTGACCTGGCCGCGCGTGTCAGCGACCGCGAGGATGCCGCCGAGCGGGCCGTCGCCCTTGAACTGGATCTGCGCGCGGCGAGCGCGCGCGGGTGCCAACGGCGCGCGCGTGGGCGCGCTGCGTCGCGCACGTGCGGCGCGCGCCAGCCGCTGCCTCCCCTACTTCTGCCGTGTGCCCCCCCCCCCCCCGCCGCGCGCACCTGGATCTGCTCCTCCTCCTTGCGGTACGCGCCCAGCAGCGCCGCGCCCAGCAGCGTGCGGCCGAGCGCGGCGGTCGCGGTCGGCGCCGTCTTGTGGCGGGTCATCGCCTCCTGGACCAGCTGGGTGCCGTCGGCCACCAGCACCGCGACCTCCCCCATGTCGCTCAGGCTGCAGCGCAGGTGGCGGCGGCGGCAGCGGGTGAGCCGAAGGGCGCGCCGGTGAGCTGCCGGGCAGCTGCAAGGGGGGCGCGGCGCGCCCGCGCATGCGCGGCGGCGGGCGGCGGGCGCAGCGGCGGCCACTCGTGCCTGCGAAGGAGCACGTCCTGCTTCTGCGCGGCGGCCGCGGTGACCAGGCGCGACTGCCGCGCCCGTAGGTGCCGCGGCGCGGCAATTCGCCGCAGCTGCGTGGCGGAGCGCGCCCCCAGGAGCATGTTTGGCGTGAGCGCTGTTGCTGCGGCGCGGCCAAGCCAGGAGCGCTGCTGCCGAGGCGGTTCGCAGGTGCGTGTGACAGCTACGGGTGCAACCGAGGACTGCCCGCGGCGCGCCGGTGCGGCCGAGGCCAGCGCCTGGCGCGCCGAGGTCTGGCCCGCGCTGTGCCCTGCGCGCCTGGCGGGCGCCTATGTTGCCGGGAGAGCTCGGGCTGAGCGAAAAACACTCACAGACCGCCGCGCAAGCGCTGCTGTGCACGGTCAGCGATGGCGCCCGACGGCGAGCGCGTCGCCGCCGGCGGCGGCGGCGGCCGCCGCGCGGCCTACGACCAGCTCAAGGCCCAGGTGGCGGTGATGAAGGCGGACCAGGCCTGGCTCGCGGACGGGCGGGCGAGGGCCAAGGAGGCGGAGACCGCGGCGCTCGCGCAGCAGCGCGCGGCGTTCGAGGCGGCGCTGGAGGCGCAGGGCCGCGAGCTCGCGGCCGCGCAGGCCCGGCTCAAGGACAGCCTGGAGCGCGCCGCCAAGGCGAGGCAGCACGCCGAGCGGTGCGGCGGTGCGGCGGTGGCGAGCGCCGAGCCCCGCCGTGAGCGCGCCCTGTTGACCCGCGCGTTGACGGCCCGCGCGGCGCGCCGCCGTCCTGGGGCGCGCGCAGGGACAAGCGCGCGCTGGCAGCGCAGGCGGAGCGCGGCGCGGAGGCGCTCGCGGCGCTGGAGGCGGGGCACGCCGAGGCGCTCGCGGCGCGCGACGCGGGCCACGCCGAGGCGCTCGCGGCGCGCAACGCGGCGCACCGCCAGGCGCTCGCCGACATCCGCGCGCAGCTCGAGCAGCGCGACGCGGCGGCGGCGGCCGAGCGCGAGGCCGCGCGCGCGCAGGCGGCGGCGTTGCTGACCGAGGTGGAGGAGTGGTCGCAGGGCGAGGTCGAGGCGGTCCAGGCCGTCGCGGCGGAGCGCGTCGCGCGCGAGGCCGCCGCCGCGGCGCAGTGGTGAGGCGGGGGCGGCGCGGGCGGGCGCGGGGCGTGCGCGTGCGCGCCGGCGGCCGTCCGGCGCGCGGAGCCGCGGCGCCGCCTGCTTCCGTCGCGCAGGCAGGAGCGCTGCGCGGCGGCGGAGGGCGAGCTCGCGGCGGCGCAGGCGGCGGTGGCGGCGGCGGCGGCCGCAGCATCGGCCGCGCACGACGCCGCGGCCGGTGCGCTGCAGCAGCGGCTCGCGGCGGCCGAGGCGGCGCTCGCTGACGGCGCGGCGCGCGCCCAGGCGGAGCGGGCCGCGCTGGAGGCCAGCTGGCGGGCACAGCTGGCCGCGGCGCAGCGCGAGGCGCGCGCGACGGTGGGCGCGCCGCGCCGCGCGCTGGGGCGGACGCGTCGGGCGCGGCGCGGCGCCGCCCGCGGCGGGGGAGCCGCCGGCCCTCCCCGCCGAGCGCACCGCGCCGCGCACCGCCGCCGCGCGCAGGACCGCGAGCTCCGCGCGCAGCACGCGCTGGAGCTGGAGCGCGTGCAGGTGCGGCTCGCTGCCGTGCTGGCCAAGAAGGACGCGACGATCAGCGCAATGCGCCGCGAGGCCGACGCGACGCTGCAGCGCCTGCTCGCGACCGGCGACGAGCTGCTGCGCGGCGGCGGGAGCGGCGGCGAGGGCGGGAGCGGCGAGTGAGGGCGGCGTGGGCGTGGCCACGGCCCCTGCTGCGCTCGCGGCGCGGCGCGGGCCCTGCCGCCGAACCGCGCGAACGCTCCCTGGCGGCGCGGCGCCAAGGGCTCGCCCCCGGCCCTGCGCCGCCAGTGCGTCGGAGCCATGGACTGGCCGCCCGAGATCGTGCGCCTGGTGGCCGCGGCGGCCGTGCGGGACGAGCCGGCGCCCGGCAATCGCCTGCTGCACCTGACCGCCCTCTGCGGCGTCTGCCCGCGCTGGCGGTCCACCGCGGGCGAGGTGCCGCCGGGCGTGAGCCTGGTGTTCGATGGGGCCGACAACGGCGGCCTCTCGGGCCCCGCGCGCGCCACGGCGGCCCGCTTTCGGCGAGCTGAGCTCGCGCGCAAGCGCGCCACGTTCCTGGGCGCCAGCCGCCTGCTCAGCGGTGAGACCGGGCGGCGCGTGGGCGGCTCGAGGGGGCGGGCGGGCCCCGCGGCGCGCGGGGGCGGGGCGAGCGCCGGGGGTCGCCCGGGCTCGCCGGGGCCCGCCCCCGCCGCGCCGGGGGCTGCGCGGCCGCGCGTGGGACGGTCGCGGTCCCGGGCGGCCGCCGCGGCCCGCGGCCCGGCCGCGGGCACGCCAGGGGCGCGGCGACGGCGGCGGCGGGGAAGGCGCCGCTGCTGCTCGCCCGCGCGCCGCCGCCGCCGGCCGCCCACGCCGCCGCCGCCGCCACCGCCTCCCTGCGCCGCAGGCTACACCGACGTCACGCTCTCGGGCGAGGCGGTGACGGACGAGGTGCTCGCCAACGTCACGGCCGCGGCGGGCGCGCGGCTCACGAGCGTGAAGCTGCTCGGCTGCGCGTGCGTGACCGACGCGGGGCTGTCGGCGCTCGTGCGCGGCGCGCCGCTGCTGAAGCAGTTCACGATCGAGGACGCCGGCCCCGGCGTGGCGGGCGCGTTCCTGCCGCAGCTGCTCGGCGGCTGCCGCCAGCTCGAGTCGCTGCACATCGAGGGCGCGGAGGGCGTGGACTGGGGCGCCCTGCGCGCGAGCGGCGCGTGGTGGCGGCCCGCGCCCGAGGCGCGCGGCGCGCGCAGCATCGGCAGCCCGCAGCACGCGGGCGGCGGCGCCGGCGGCGGCGCGGCGGCGGCGCAGCTCGCGGCGGCGGGGCCGGGCGGCGTGGCGCGCCACCGGCTGAGCAGCGACGCGTCGGACAGCCTGCTCTCGGACGGCGACGGCAGCAGCGACGACAGCAGCAGCATCGCCGCGAGCGACTCGACCAGCATCAGCGTGCCCGCGGCGGCCACGGCGGCGCTCGCGTCGCAGGTGACGTCGGGCCTCACGCTGCACGGCGCGGAGCGCGGCGGCGGCGCCGAGGGCGGCGCCGCCGCCGGCAGCAGCCGGCACGCGGCGGCGGCGCACGAGCAGCCGGCGCAGCCGGAGCAGCAGCAGCCGGAGCAGCAGCAGCTGGAGCAGCAGCAGCCGGAGGAGCAGCAGCAGCAGCAGCAGCAGCAGCAGCAGCAGCAGCTGGAGCAGGCGCCGGAGGCGCCGGCCCACGCGGCGCGGGCGGGCGGCGGCCCGGCGGCGTACGCGTCGCTGCGCCGGCTGCACGTGCGCTTTGCCAACGTGGACAGTCTCGCTCCCCTCATCCAGCGCTGCCCCGGGCTCACCGAGCTGCAGCTCGACGGCCCCGCCGCCAACGTGCAGGCCGCCGTGTCGGCGTGCCCCGCGCTGCGCCGCCTCGCGTTCCTCGTGGCCAGCCCGCTGGAGCTCGACGCCGCGCTCTTCTACCTCAACGCCGCGCCCTGCCTGCGCGGCCTGGAGCTGGAGGTCAAGGGCATGATGCTCTCCACGGAGCAGCTGCGGGTGCGCGCGGGGCCGCGGGCCGCGGCGGCGCAGCGCGCGGCGGTGCTGGGCGCGCGCAGCGCGGCGCGCTGCTGTGCGCGCGCGTGACCGGCCGCCGCCGCCGCCGCCGCCGCCGCCGCCGCCGCCGCGCGCGCGCGCAGGTGATCGGGCTGCTCCCGCTGCGCGAGCTCGCGCTCGACTCGCACGCGTACCGGCAGCAGCCGAGCATGCCGCGGCCGCAGTACAGCCACCTCGACAACGAGGGCGTCAAGGCGCTCGTGGACAGCATCTGCGGGCGCATGCGGGCCGAGGTCTCGCCGCTCAAGCTGAGCCTCTGCGGCGCGACGGCGCTGAAGCAGGAGGCTGTGTCGGCGCTGCTGCGCCTGCCGATGCTGACCGCGATCGACACCGGCGGCTGCATCAAGCTCACGCCCATGGACCGCATGCGCCTCGTCGCAAAGGTCAAGGCGGGCGTCGGGACGTTTGAGTCGCGCGCGTGCCCGCCGTCGGGCGCGCTCGCGGCGCTGCGCGTGCCGCACGGCGCCGCGCTCTGAGCGCGGCGCCGCAGGCGCGGCCGGCCGGCCGATGTGGGCCCCTCCCTCTCTCTCGCGCTGTTTCTCCCTCTCTCTCTCCCTCGCTCCCTCGGGGGCCGGCGCGCTGACGCGCGCGCGCTGGCTTCAGTGGCCGTATCTGAGCAGTACCACTGCTGCGACCGACTCGTGGCGTCGCCGTCGGACCGTTGGCCGCGCGCGCGGCGCGGGTGGCACGGCCGACCCGCGCGCGCCCGGCCCCCGCACTTGACGTTCCAGGCCGTGCCTGGGGGCCGCCGGGGCCGGCCCGGCGGCTGGTGGCACTGTTTGTTTCGGGGCCGTCGCGGTGGCAGCGCGCGCGCGCGCGCGCGGGGTCGGCCCGCCGCGCCGCGGCCCCGCACGAGTGGGGGCGTCCCTTCCCAGGTCACTGCTTGCCGCCGACCCGTGCGGCGCTGGCGATCCACTTCTCTTTGCTGTTGCGGCGGCGAACCGCTCCCCGGTTGGATCGGTCGCTCGGCTCGGCTCGCTGGCGCACGGGGGCGTCCCCCGACCGCGCGTCTGCATGACCCCCGGCTCCCAGGGTGAGCAGCAGCTCCGTCGTCGTCGGACCAAAGGGGGGCGGGGGCTGCGGGACGAACCGAATGGGGCTTTGGGGGCGGTGGGCGGACGGCCCGGTCGGCGGGCGGGTGTGTCGGCGGGGAGTAACCACCGTGCGGCGCGCTCTCACGCGCTCACACGCTGCTCGCGGCCGACCCCGCGAGCACCTCCGCCCACTCGGGCGGCAGCTGGTGCGCGCGCAGGCTGCTCGACTGCGCCGCGCGCGCCGCCGCCGCGGCGCGCTTGCCCGCGCGGCTCCCCGCCGCCGCCGGCTCGTAGCGGTCATCCGCCGGGGCGCCGCCGCCGCCGCCGCTGCCCGCCGCGGCGCCCGCCCACGCGCCCGCGTCGTCCTCGCCCGCGCCGCGCTCGAGCGCGTCGAGGCTGGCCGAGTCGAGCTCGAGCCCGAGCGCGGGCAGCGCGCCGTACTCGGCGTCCTCGATCGTCGCCGAGCCGAGCTGCCCGTTGTCGCCGTCGTCGAGCACGCTGAACACGCCGCTGCTGACGCTGCCGCCCGCCGCCGCGGCGTCGGCCGCCGCGCGCGCCAGCCGGCCGACGAGGCAGCGCGGCACGCGCGCGGTGAGCGACGTGCCGGCCTCGGTGTAGGCCTCGGCGCTCACGACGCCCATCTTGTGCACGTCGTCCAGCAGCGCGCCGGCAGAGTAGGGCAGCAGCACCTGCGGCGAGGGTGTGTGTGTGTGTGTGGGGGGGGGGGGGTGGCGCGGTGGCAGGCGGCATGGGCGGGCGGCGGCGGCGGCGGCGCGGCGGCGGCACGGCGCGCACCTGCACCTCCACCATCGCCTCCGCGAGCTTGTCCCCGATCGCCGCCAGCAGCGCGTCCATGCCCTCCCCGGTCGCCCCGCTGATCGCAACGGTGTCGGGCCGCGCCGCCGCGAGCGAGCGCACCGCGTCGGGCGCGGGGCACGCGTCGAGCTTGTTCCATGCCGTCACGAGCGGCAGGTCCTGCACGCCCAGCTCCTCCAGCACCTGCCGCGGCGCGCGGCGCGTGCCGGCGCGCTCAGCGGGGAGGAGGGGAGGGAGCCGCCGCCCGGCCGCGGGCGCCGCGGCGCCGGCTGCGCCGCGCCTTGAGCACCGCCGCGCACTGCGCGGCCGCGTTTGGCGCGGAGACGTCGAGCACGTGCAGCACCACCGCGGCGGCCGCAATCTCCTCCAGCGTCGCCCTGAACGCTGCAACCAACTGCGTGGGCAGCTTCTGAATGAATCCGACCGTGTCGCTAAAGAGGACCTCCAGGTTGCCGTCCAGCCGGACCTGCGCGCGGCGGCGCCCCGAGCGCAGCGCGTGATTCGTTGGTGCGCGCGCGTGGCGTTTCCTTGACCTGCACGCCCGCGGCAGGATCAGGAGCCCCGTTGCCGCTGGCCGCCGTCGCCCTGAACCTAGGCCCCGCTGTCCCAGCGCGCGCGCCTTGCGCGTCGTGGGGTCGAGCGTGGCAAAGAGCTTGTCCTCCGCCAGCACGCCCGCCGCGGTGAGCGTGTTGAGCAGCGTAGATTTGCCTGCCGGGCAGCGGGTGCGCGGCAGCGGGGGCGGGCTCGGCGTGCGCGGGCGCGGGTGCGCGGGCGGCGCGCGCGGGCGGGGAGGGGAGCGGCGGCGCGCCGCAAGGGGGGACGCAGCGCGAGCGAGGGCGCGGGCGGGCGGCGGCGGTGCGCCGCACCCGCGTTGGTGTAGCCCACGAGCGCGACGACGGGGATGGGCGCGTCGCTGCGGCGGCTGCGGTGCGCGGCGCGGTGCGTGCGCACGGCCTGCAGCTCGCGGCGCAGCGCCGCCGCGCGGTCGCGCAGGAGGCGCTTGTCGATCTCGATCTGCTTCTCGCCCGCGCCCTTGACCTGCCCGCCGCCGGCCACGCGGTCGAGGTGCGTCCACATGCGCGTGAGGCGCGGCAGCTGGTACTCCGTCTGCGCGAGCTCCACCTGGGGAGGGGAGGGGAGGGGGAGGGGAGGAGGGCGCGGGCGGGCAGGAAGGGGCTCGCGGGCGCGCGGGGCCGGGCGCGCGGGGCCGGGCGCGCGGGCGGCGGGCACGGCACGGGCAGAGCGCGGCGCGGCGGCGGACGCGCAGGGCAGCGCGCGCGCCTGCAGCTTGCCCTCGCGCGTGCGCGCGCGCTGGCTGAAAATGTCCAGGATGAGCGCGGTGCGGTCCGCCACGGCGACCTGCGGCGCGGCGCGGCGCGGCGCGGGCGTCGCCGGGCGCGGCCCCGCCGCGCGCGCCGCCGGGGGGACCGCAGCCGCTACAGCCAGGCGGCACCCCCGCGCGCGCGCCTGCTGGCCGTCCTTGCGCGCAAACGCCTTCTCCAGGTTGCGCAGCTGCCCAGGAGAAAGCTCGTCGTCAAAAATGACCGTGTCCACCTGCGGCGCGCGGCGCCGAGCGCGCGCGGCGGCGGCGGCACGCGGCACGCGTCGCACGTGTTGCGCGCGGGCGCGCGCCGGCGGCCGGCCTGCGCGGGCGATGCCGGCGTCCGTCCGCGCCTTGAACGCGGCGACCGCCTGCGCGACCTCGGCGACCTTGCCGCTGCCGATGTAGGTCGCGTTGCTCGGCGCCTCGAGCGCCTGGTACGTGCTGCCCACGACCTGCAGCCCCGCCGTCTCGGCGAGGCGCCCGAGCTCCTCCAGCGACTCCGTGACGCTGTACGCGGCCTCGCCGCCGCGCCGCCGCGCGCCGCCGCCGCCGCCGGCGCGGCCGCTGCAGCTCACGCCGACCAGGTACACGCGCTCGCGGTGGGTCGACCAGAAGGCGTCGTCGTCGCCGTCCTGCGAGCGCGCGGCCGCGCGGCCGGGGCGGCGCGCGGCGCGGCAGCGCGCGGTTGCGGACGCCGGGGGCGGCGGGCGCGCCCCGCTGGCTCCCCCCGCCGCGCACCTCCGACGAGCGCCGCGCGCCGTCGTCCCAGCCGTCGTCGTCGCCGTCGTCGTCGCCGCTGCTGCCGGACTCGGCGCGCCGCCGCGCGGTCGCCATCGCCCGCACAAAGTCGGCATCGCCCGCGCCGCCGAGGCCGAGCTCGTCGTCCTCCTCGTCCTCGCTGCCCAGGAGAATGATGTTGTCGTCGGCCGCCAGGTCGTCGTCAGCCGGCAGCGCGCCCTCGCCGGGCGGCGGCGCGGCCGCCGCGGCCGCGACGCCGCGGCGTCGCCGCGCTCCAGGCTGCAGGGCCGCTGCGGCGCCGCCGCTGCGCGCGGTGGCGACCAGCTGCCGGCTGCTGCTGCTGCTGATGCTGCTCAGGGACGCCTGCGAGCAGGCGGCAGAGCGGCGTCGCGGGGGGCCGGGCAGCATGCATGCGCGCGTCGCGGCCAGGCAGCAGCGCGGCGCCCGCCGCCGCACGACGCCGCGACAGCCCCACCTGACATCCCACCGCAGGCCGCACGCCGTGACAGAGGACGGGCGCCGCAAGCCAGCGCCGGGCCAGCGCCGGGCGCGCCTGCGCGGCGGCGCAGGACGGCCGAAACATCCCGCGGTGCGCTGCTGCCGCACAGGGCTGCCGCCGCTGATCGAGCGAGGCTGCGTGCGCAAAGGTGATGCGTCCGGCTGCTTGGAGCGCTCGGCGCGGCCGCTATCGGAGAAGTTGTGCCGCTGCTGCTGCGGTCGGCGCTGCGCTGGCGGCGGGGCGCGCCGGCTGGGCGGGGGCGGTGCGCCTGAGGGAGGGCTGCAGCAGTCAAATGACTCGAGGCTCGGGACGAGTTCAACGGCGCTGAAGCGCCGCCGCTCGCGCCCGCTCGTGCGCCGCCGCGCCGCGCCGCGCCGCGCGCGGGCCGCTCTGGCCGGCGGAATTACAGCGGCGCCACAGGGCGCCGCACGGCAGGCCCCTCTCTCACGCACGCAACGGCTCCTGCAACTCTCCCGCCGCGGCGTGGCTGCGCCTGCAGCCACCCGCGTGCGCGCGGCCGGCTCACCAATAAATGAGCCCGCCGAGCTGCCGCACCTCGCTCTCCAGCGCCCACGCCGGGCGGTTGAGGTCGAAGCGGCTGCAGCCCTTGGACGCGTACTGCAGGAACGCGCGCCGGTCCTGGGTGGAGGGGAAGCGGCGGGGCGCGGTGCCACGCGGTGTCACGCCTTCCGCGCCGCCGGCCGGCGTGCCACGCCGCCGCGCCCCCGCGCCGCGCGCCGCGCAGCCCTGCGCCCCCGCAAGCGCACCGCGAGGGCCTCGCGCTCCTCCGGGTACCACACGCCCGGCGCCGTCTGGCCGCTGAGCACGGCGTGCGCAAACGCGGCGACGCTGTTGCCCATGGCCTCGGGCAGGCGCTTGTGCACGTAGATGCCCGCCGCGTTCTTACCGCCCTCAAAGTCAACCTCCACGCGCATGCCCTGCGCGGCGCGGCGCGGGCGTCACACGGCGCGCGACACACGGCGCAGCCGGCGCGCGCGACACGAGGTAAGGCCGGGGCGCGCGGCACAGCGCGTCGGCGCAGCGCGGCGGCGCGGGCGCACCACCGCCTCGCCGATGATCCTGTCCACCGCGCGCACGAAGGGGTCGCTCAGCTTGGCCAGCCCCCGCACCTGCGCGCCCGCGCGCCGCGGCCGCGCGCGCCGTGGGCGCGCTGCGCCGCCCCGCCGCCGCGCCCCAGCTCCCGCCACGCCCTGCTGCGCTGCCCCGCCGCGCCCTGCTGCGCTGCCCCGCCGCGCCCGCCGCGCGCCGCCGCGCGCCGCCGTGCCTGGCTGCGGTCCTTGAGGAATCCCGGCGGGCAGAGCCGCGCGACGGCCCACATCGCCCAGTTCCAGATGAAGGGGTCGGTCCCAAACCGTGCGCTCACGCCCGGCACGCGCAGGTACTTGTGCGCCGACGCCACCTCCGGCAGGTTGTACAGCCACACGCTCTTGCGCCCGAGGCCTGGCCGGCGCGGGCGCGCGGCGGCGGCGGCGCGCGCGGCGCGCGCGCGCGGCGTCGGCGGCGTCGGCTGCGCACGCGAGGGGGCGGATGCGCGGGCGGCGGCGTGCGCGCGGGCCGCGGCGCGCCCGCCGCGCACCGGGGCCAAAGTCGACCTCGCGCGGGTTGCTGATCGGCGGCAGCGTGAAGGCCTGCCCATCGCGGTAGACCGTGACCGGCTCGCCCGCGAGCAGGAAGCTCGTCTCCAGGATCGTCGGCCCCGCGCCCCCGCTGCCGGCGGTGTAATAGCTATAGCGCAGCATCGCCGGCTCCACGCCCGCGCCTGCGGGCGGCGCGGCGGCGGGACCGCGGCGCGCGGGTCGGCGCCGGGCCGACAATGGCGGGCCCGCCGCCGCCGGCGCGCGGGCGCCGCGCGCGCGGGCGCCGGGCGCCGCACCCGGCTCGGGCGTGCGGTAGGCCCAGTCGTCGTCGTACTCGCCGCGGCTGATGGCGATGATGTGCGCGGCCATCACGTTGCTCGTGCCTGCGCGCGGCGGCGGGGGGGGGGGGGGGGGGGGCTGAGCCGGCGCAGCGCGACGCGCCGAGCAGCGCACGGCGGCGCCGAGCAGCCTGCGGCGCCGAGCAGCCTGCGGCGCCGAGCAGCCCGCGGCGCCGAGCAGCCCGCGCCTGGGTAGATGCCGGCCGTGGTGAGCGCGGGCACGCCCGCCGCGACGGCGGCGTCGTGGTAGCCCTTCACGCTGCGCGCGCGGCATGCGGGGCGTCGGCGGCGGCGCCCGCGCGGCTCCGACCGCGGCAGCTCGGCGCCGCTGCG
This sequence comes from Scenedesmus sp. PABB004, assembly GCA_014905635.1. Lineage (NCBI taxonomy): Eukaryota > Viridiplantae > Chlorophyta > Chlorophyceae > Sphaeropleales > Scenedesmaceae > Scenedesmus > Scenedesmus sp. PABB004. Next base: position 1,064,351 of record JABVCE010000011.1, on the reverse strand, counting down.
CAGCTGCCCGCGCACCGCTCCGAGTAGGCGGTGTCGTCGCAGACGTCGACGTAGGGCGTGCCGGTCTCGAGGGCGGCCTCGATGACGTTGAAGTTGGCCGAGTGCTGGAACGGCCCCGCCGTGTGCAGCACGAGGTCCGCGCCGCCGATCAGCGCCTGCGCGCGCGCCGCGGCGCCGCGGCGGCAGCGGCTGTGGGGCGGCGGCGGGAGGGCGGCGCCGCGCGCGGGGCGGCGGCTGCGCCGGCGGCCGGCCGCGCGGCGGCGCGCGGCGGCGGCGCGCGGCCCCCGGGCCACACGCTGGGCGGGGCAGCGCACCTTCACGGCGCCCTTGTCGCCGATGTCGCAGGCCGCGAAGCGCGCCGCCTTCAGGGCGGGGCGCAACGCCACGGCCTTCTCGAATGACTCCGCGCTGCGGGAGGCCACGGTGATCTCGTAGCGGGCGCCAAAGTTCTCCACCAGCGATGCTGCGCTCGCCGACCCGACGCGCCCCGTGCCGCCGAGCACCACCACGCGCTTGGGCGCGTCCGCAGCAGCCCGGCAGACCATGGCCGACCGCTGCGGCCGCGCCGGCGCCGCGGCGCGGCCCGGCGCCCGCTGCTGCATTGCCCGCCGCCGCCGCTGCCGCTGCGCTGGCCGCCGCGCGCGCTGCTGTGCGGTGGGCGCGTCTGCGTCTGCAGCACCGCTCAAACGGCGTGGAGGGGGCGCGCTTACAACAGCCACACCGGCTGCGCGCGCCGACTGCCCTCTGCGCCGCTGCGTCACGAGGTGCGCCCTGAGACGCCGGCCGGCGCGACCGCACCGCGGCCCTGCCCTGCCCTGCAACCGCCGCTACGCTACGCTACGCCCGCCGTCCCGCCGCCCCCGCGGGCCGCGCCGCGGGGCGCGCGGCGCCTGGGGCGCCGGGCGCGCCGCCGGGGGTGGCGGGTCGACAAAGGCCTTGAGCGCCAGGTTGAGCACCTGCGGCGCGGCGCGGCGCGGCGCGGCGCGACGCGGCGCGGCGCGTGAGGCCCTGCTGCCGCGGCGGCGACGGAGCGGCGCGCGTGCGCCCGCCCGCGTGCACCCCCGCGCCCACCATCGTGCCGCCGGCCATCACGAACAGCCAGTTCTTCTGCCACCACGTGCGCGTGTCGGGCGGCGGCGCGCCGCGCTCGCCGCCCCGCTGCCCCGCGCCGCCGCTGCCGCCAGCCTGCTGCTGCTGCGCCGGCGGCGGCGGCGGCGCCGGCTGCTGCGGGCCCGCGCTCGTGAGGCTCGGCGCGGGGCCACCCTCCGCCGGCGCGAGCTGCGGCACCGCCGGCGCGCGGCCGGGGACGTGCACGGCCACGTGCAGCGGCCCCGGCTCGGCGAGCGCAGCGGGCGGCAGCGCGGCGAGCGCGGCGAGGCCGCGCGCGGGCGAGCAGCCGCCGTCGGGCGGCGCCGGCACGGCGAGCTGCGCCGCCACGATCGCGCCGCCCGCATCGAGCGCGAGCGAGGGCGCCTGGTCGGCAAAGGCCTCGGCCAGGCACGCCGCGCGCACCGACGTCAGCACCGGGGGCGCGCCCGGCAGGCGCACGCGCCAGAGGTACAGCCCGTCGGCCTCGACCAGCGCCCGCAGCTGCTCCAGCTGCGCCGCGCCGAGTGGCTCGCGCTCGTACGAGCCCGTCACCGCCGCGCCCTGCGCGCGCAGCGCACCGGGCGGCGGCGCGTCGTGCGCGGCGCAGCGGCTGCAGCGGCTGCGCGGGCGCGCCCCGCAGCTGCCCTCCCGCTCGCTGCCCGCCGCGCCCCGCACCAGCAGGTCGTCGTCCTCGAGGTTGATGCGCCCGGCCGCGAAGAAGCTGCGCCCGCCGTCCAGCGAGGCCTCCACGCTCGCCGACGCCGCCGCGCCGCGCGGCCCGCCGCCGCACAGCGCCGCCATCAGCGCCGCCGCGAGCAGCAGCGACAGCGGCGCTCGCTTCATGGCGGCCGGCGTCCAGGCAGCGGAGCGGCGGCGGCGGCGAACGTGCAATCGAGCGCCGCCGGTGATCAGCGCGCGCCGCTCGCTGCTGTACTGCTCGCGCACGGCGGCTCAGCGGGCCACTGCGCCCACGGTCATCACCAGTCTCTGGCAGTGCGCAGGGGGAAGGTCGACGGCTCGTTCTGCTGCTGAGACGCGGCCCGTCACTCACTTTTCCCGGCAGCTCGCTCGTCCTGCCGGCACGCGCCAGGAGGTGCAGCACTCTATCTCCCCCTCAAAACGTGGCCCGCCGCCCCCCATCGTCCAAGTCGACGCTGCCGGTCTTCCCGCCGGGAACACGCTCCCGCGCGCACCACTGCCAGCCTCTTTTTTTGCGTGTGACCGCGCCCCAGCGAAGCCGCTCGGCGCCGTCGACCCGGTGGCCCCGCAGGCACCATGAGCCGGCACGCGGCGCGGCGCGCCGCGCCGCCGGCCTTCCTCCTTCTGCTGGCCTCCTGCGGTCGCGCCGCGGCCGCGGCCGCGCAGGGCGCGTCCGTCCGCTTGGGCGGTGCGTGGCGCCGCACGCCGCGCTGCACAGACGCCGCGCCCGCGGTCGCCGACTTGTGCTGACCGCGCGCCTCCGCGCCGTCGTCGCTCGCAGCGGTCGGCGTCGGGCTCGTCGCTGCCGCGGGCGCCGGCGCCGCGGCGCTCGCCGGGGCGGGCGTGATGACCTGGCTGTTCCTGCGCCGGCGCCGCGCCGCCGCGGCCGCGGGGCCAGGGCCCGCGGCGGCGCCCGCCAACAAGGGCGTGCAGCCGGCACTGGACGAGTCCCTGCTGAGCGAGCTGGCGCGCGGCGTGGACTCGGTGGTGGTCGCGCGGCGCCGCGCCTCGTCGACCGTTCGCGCCGGCGCGGCCGACGCCGACCAGGGCGGGCCGCCGGCCAAGGACAGGGACAAGGACGAGGGCGCGGTGATGCGCGTGCGCATGGTCGCCTTTGCCGGCGTGGAGGGCGACAGCGAGCCGGCCCACGCGCGGCTCCGCGCCGCGTTCATTCAGGACAGCATCACGCTGCCGCGCCTCCGCCGCACCGCGTCCGGCGCCGACGGCGGCGCCGGCTCGCCCGGCGCGGCGCAGGCCGACTACTACGCGCGCGCGCTGGAGCAGCTGCGCTCCGGCGCCAGCGACGCCGGCAGCGCCTCCGACGGCGCCGTGGCGGAGCCCGCGCGGCTGCCGAGCGAGGCGGCGGGCGGCGAGGAGGGCAGCACCGACGGCGGCCGCGTGCGCTTCGGCGGCGTCGCGGTGGTGGAGGCGGGCGCTGCGGGGAGCCGCGGCGGTGGCGGCGGCGGCACACCGCGGTCGAGCATGCGGCGCGACGACGCGACGCGCGGCCCCGCAAACGGCGCCGTGAGGAGCCAGCCGGCGGTTTGAGCCGCCGGCAGGCTGATGGTGCGGAGCCCCAGTGTACACCACACATGTGCAGACTGATTTCTCCCCCGCGCTTTGGGGCGGGGAGGGGGGAGAGGGGGAGAGAACGGCAGCGCCTCGCACTGGGTGCTGCTCGCGCGTGCGCGCGGGCCAAGGACTGCTGTGAGTGAGCTCGCGCTGGCCGTGAGCGTGCCACTGAGAATGCGCCGTGTGACTGCTGACTGACTGCGTGTGACTGCGCGTCGGGCCGGCGGCGAGAGGGTTGCTCGTCGCGTCAGCAGGCCGCCGCCTCGGCCTCGACCATGCGCCACAGGCGCTGCCGCAGCGCCTCCAGCGGCGCACCCCCCGTCGGCACCGCATTGGGCGGCGGCAGCCCCGGCCGCTGCGCGCCCGGCGGCCCGCCCGCGTCCGCGAGGGTCAGGCCCCGCCCGCGCGCTGCGGCCGCGACCTCGGGCTTGACCACCGCCGCGGCCAGCTCCTCGGGCCACGCCTCGACGTCGTACCACGAGCGCGGCAGGCCGGCGAGCTGCCGCTCCTCGTGCGAGAACGGCCCCTTGAGCAGCTCCGGCCCGAGCGCCGCGAGCCACGCCCGGAACGCCGTCGGCGGGTCCACGCCGAGCGCGGCGCAGAGGCGGGTGAACCACACGACGCCTGGCGGCGGGCGGCGCACGGCGCGGACGCAGCAGCGTCAGGCGGCTGCGGCGGCTGCGGCGCGGGCGCTGCGGGCGCGGCGCGCGGCGGGCGCGGGCGGCGCGCGGCGGGCGGCGGGCGGCGGGGGCGGCGCGCGCGCACCCACGGCCACGTGCGCGCGCTCCTCGGCCGCGATGGCCGCGACGATGGCCGCGCTGCGCGCGTCGCCCGCGCCGACGAGGCGCTGCGCGAGGCGCTGCCCCGCGTCGAGCCCGCGCGCCTCCTGCGACAGCGGCACGACCGCGAGCCGCGCGCCGAGGTCGCCCGCCGAGCCCTCCGCGCCCTGCCAGAGCAGGTCGTGCGCCGGCATGTCGCCGTAGCTGTACCCCAGCTCGGCGAGGCGCTGGGCGCACCAAGAGAAGTGGCGGCTCTCGTCGTCGGCCACGCGCGCAAAGTCCTCATACCTGCACGCGGCGGGCGGCGCGGCGCGCGTGGGCCTGGCGAGCGGGCGCCGGCGGCGCCTGGCGCGCGCCGCGGCCCGCGGGCGGGCGGCGCTCACAGCGCTGCGGGCAGGCGCAGGGGCGCAAAGCGCGCGACCGTGTCCCAGGCGAGGTCGACGGCGTTGAGCTCGATGTGAGCCAGGTTGTGAAGGAGGTGCGCCGACAGCGGCAGCGGCGAGGCCTTGGGCGGCGGCACGTGCCGCGGCGCCACGAGCGCGGGGCGCGCGGGTCGCGCGGGCCGGGCCGGCGGCGCGCGCGGCGGCGCGCCGCCGGGCGGGTCGTGCAGCGAGATGCGGCCGCTGCAGTAGGCCGACCAGCCGCTGCGGCGCGGCCGCGGGCGCGGGTGAGCCGCAGCGCGCAGGCAGCCGGCGGCGGCCCGCCCGGCGCGCGCGGGGCACGTGGGTTGAGCTTCCCCCTCCCTTGTGCGGGTGAGCGGCGCCCGCACCGGTGCGTGAGCGCGGCCTTCGCGGCCGGGTCGGCGGTGTGCAGCACCTGCAGCGCCACGCCGACCAGCGAGGCCGGCAGCGGCACCGCCGCGGCCGCGCCGCCGCCGCGCTCGCTGCCCGCGGTCGCCCGGTTGTCGGCGCCCCACGCCCGCCGCGCGTCCACGCCGCGTGCGCGCCACGCCGCCAGGCCCTCCCACTCCTGCTGCTGCCGCTGCTGCTTTTGCTGCTGCTTCTTGTGCTGCTGCTTCTGCGGCGGTGGCGGCGGCCGAGTGAGCGGCGGCGAGCAGCGCCAGTCGCCGCCGTCGGCCGTGCCCCGGGCCGCCGGCTCGGCTGCGGGTCGGTAAGATCGACATGACCCCGTGGAGCACGCCCAGGGGGCCTGGAGGGCGCCCTATTGGCGGCGGCCGCCGGGCGCGGCATCCGCTGCTTCCGCTGCCGCCGCCGCCGCACCTGTGGGCGCGGCGCCACGCGCTCTGCCATGCAGCCGAGCCTGTGGTGTCCACGCGCGCGCATGAAGGTGAGCGCACCGCCCGCGGCGGCGGCTGGCAGCCTCGCCGAGCGCATCGCGCCGGCGGCGGAGCTCGGCGCCCGCGGTCCCAGGGTCTTCACTGGGCTGCTGCAGGTCTGCTGGACAGGGCGCCGTGACCCGCCGGCGCCCTAACCCGCCGCCGCCCCAGAAGCGCAACCTCGGCCTCGGCGGCGCAGCGCCTCGCCCGTCGGGCGACCGCGCCGTGCCTTGCTCGAGCGGTGACCCGCGCTTGGCGGCAGGTGGTGGCGGCCGACGCGCGCCCGCAGCTGCGGCGGCAGCGGGTGCGGCAGCGGCAGCGGCGGGCGCGCTGCGCTGCTGACGCCGGCCAGCAGCGCGCCGCGCCGCCCCGGGCATGGTGCCCGCTGCCAGAGACAGCCGCTAGACCGGCGCCGCCGCGCGCGCCGAGGCGATGGAGCCGCCGGCGTCGGGGGCGTCCGCGCCGTTCACTCTGGAGGACGCGGCCGCGGCGGGCGTCCTGCGCGGAGATCAAGCACAGGCTGCGGCCGTGGGTGCCGAGCTGGCGCTGGCGGGGCAGCCGAGCCGCGTGCTGCGAATGCTGCAGACGGCCGAGGCGCGGCGCTCGCTGCGCCCGCGCGCGCGCGCGCGCGCGCGGGCCTCAACGCCGACCTCGCCGCAGGCCTCCGTGGACCCGCGCGACGCGGCGGCGCTGGTGCCGGGCGCGCTGCTGGCGTCGCAGCCAGGCAGCCTCGACCCCGCCGCGCCGCGCCGCGCCTGCAGCGGTGGCGGCCCGACGGTCGTCGACGCGCCGCCGGCGCCGCTTCAGCTGCCTGCGGTGGCCAGCCTCGCTGGCTCTCGCACGAGGGCCAAGCTGCGGCACGAGGCGGCGCACAGCCCGGCCGGCGGCGACGAGCCGGGCCGGGGCCAGGACCAGGGCGGCGGCGAGCTCGAGGCGGGCGCTGGCGACGGCGCCGACGCTGCGAGCAGCAGCGCGGACGCCACGCGCACGCACGGCAGCGGTGGCGGCCGCCGCCAGCGCCAGGCGCAGGCCGACCCGGGCCCGCACCACCAGCTGCGGTCGTGGGCGCCGGACGCGGGCGGCTTTGTCGCGGTGCCGGCGGCCTGCGCACCACCGCTGGCAGGCGGGCTGCAGCTGGCGGGCGCGCCGCACCAGCACTATGTCCTGCCAGGCCCAGGCGGGGCCTACTACCTGCCCGCCCAGCTGCCGCACCCCTGGGCGGCCAGCGTTGCGGCGCAGCAGCTCGCCTGGGCGCCCGGCCTGGCGGCGACGCGCGACGTCAGCAGCTGGGGCGGGGTCCGCGCCGGCGCGGCTGGCGCGCTGCCGCTTGTGCCGGGCGCCCACGCCAGCGGCGGCTGGCTGGGCTCGCCCGCCCGCGCCGGCGTGGCTGCCGAGGCCGCCGCCGGTGGCCGCGAGCTGCCCGAGCTGGCGAGCTGGCCGGCCGGCTGCAGCTCCATGGACCCCGCCAGCCTCATGCGCTGGCTGCACGTCTCGCACGCACGCCGGCAGGTGCTGCCCGAGCTGCCGGCGGCGGTTGTGCGGCATCTGGTTGACGCCCAGATTGCTGCCGGCCCTGCGCACGCTCCCTGGTACCGCCGCGGTGGCGGCCAGCGCGCCGGCGCGCTCGGAGGCGCCGCGCCCGGCGGCGGCAGTGACGACGACGCCGCGCCGCCCGCGGCACCCGGCACGCCGGGCGTGCCCGCGAGCTGGCCCGCCAGCGGCGGCGCGGGCGTGGCGGCGTGGCTCGCGGGCGGCAGTGCGGCAGACCTCACCGCGGGCGGCGAGGCGCAGGCGCCGGCCGCCGTGCGGCCGCGCGGCACCGGAGTTTTTATTCCGTCGGCGCACCTGCTGCGCGCGGAGAGCGAGGAGCCCCCGCCCGGCAGCTGAGCGGGCGCGGGCCCGGTTGCTGGGTGCTGCTGCTGGGGGCGAGCATGCTGGCGGCGCGCGTGATGTGCTGTGTGCTGCACTGTGTGCGGCCGGTCTGCGCCGGGTCTGTGCTCGTGTGCGTCGGGTCTGTGCTCGTGTGCGCCACGCCGCCTGTGCGGGTGTGCTGCTGCTGCTGCTGCGCTGGGCAGACGCTGGGTCGGGCGTCGCAGCAACTTGCCGAGAGTCCCAACTTGCCCGCCGTCCGCCGCCACCCCGGGCGCGGCGCGGCGCCGGCACAGGACGCGCGCCCGCTGCGCCCGCCCCCCGCAATGCAGAGAGAAAAGCGGACGCATGCGTTAGTGCAGGGGCAGTGGATTGCCCTTGGCTGCCTGGAGCTCGTTCCGCCGCCGCGCCGACTGGCCGGGCGCATGCGTTGAAGGCCCACACACACACCGCCTCCCCGCTAGCTGCGCGTCCTCGCTAGCTGCACGTCCTATGGGTCGGCTGGCCTCGTGTTGCTTGTCATACACACAGTCCACAGGCGCGCGGGCGCGCGCACGGGTGTCGCGCCGGCGGCCGCCGGCAGCGCCCCGAGCGGCCGGAGCGCACAGGCGCTGCGCTCGGGTGCGCCGCAGGCACAAGGAAGGAGAGAGAGAGAGAGCGATGCAGGCGCGCCCCGAGTGCTGCCGCGGCCCGCATGTGCAGTTCCGCCGCGCCGCCGGCGCGCTCACACGGCGCGCGGCACGAAGCAGGCGAGCCAGCGCTTTTTGGGCTGCGGCTTGGGCTGCGTGTCGGGGCCGGCGCCACCGCCGACGCCGGCGGCGGCGCCAGCACTGCCGCCGCCAGGCGCGGTGCGGCCCAGCGACAGCTGCTGCTGCATCTCCACCACCGGCGGCCGCGCCATGGCGCCGCCGGCGCCGCTGCTCGGCCCGGCCGCGTCTGCCGGCGCCGCCTGGGCGGCCGCCGCCTCGTCGTCCTCCTCCTCCTCGCTCGAGACCGGCAGCTTGGTGGGCTGCAGCGGCACCAGCGGCGCGACGGGCGGCGGCGGCGGCGGCGCCGCCGTCGCGCGCTGGCGCTCCGCCAGCAGCACCTGCGCGACGCGGAGCTGGTGCACGCGCAGCGCAAAGGGCGTCCACCTGCGCGGCTGCCTGCGGTTGTGCTCGGCGACCGCCGCGGCGACCGCCATCGCCAGCGGCGACAGGTGCGCGCCGCCGGCCGCGGCGGCCGCGGCGGCTGCAGCGGCGGCTGCGGCGGCCGCGGCGGCCTGCTCCGCCGGCGCCGGCGCCCGCGCCGGCGCCTGCTGCTGCTGCAGTGCGGCAACGAGCGCCTGCGGGGGGCTGCCGCCCCGGCCGCTGCCGCTGCCGCTGCTGCCGCGCCGCGGGCTGCCGTTCGCAGCGCCTTCGCCGGGCGCGTCGTGCTGCTGTGGGGCGCCTGCAGGCGCAGCCGCGCCGCCCGCGCTCGTGCCATGCGCATCGAGCTGCGGCGGCGCAGCCGGCTGCGCCGGCGCCTGCCCCCCCTCGCCGCCCGCAGAAGGCGCGGCCTGCCCCGGCGCCTGCTGCGCCTGGCTGCTGGCCTGCTGCTGCTGGGGCGGCGCGCCGGCGCCGGGATGCAGGCACGCGCCGCTGGGCGCGGGCTGCAGGCCCAGCGCGGCCGAGCCGGCTGACGCCCAGGGCATGAGCTGGCGTGCGAGCGCGCTGCCGCCGCTCAGACCCATGCGGCCAAGCACGCTGCGCGGGCTGCCGCCGCCGCCGTTGCAGCTGCTGTCGGTGGTGCTCCACTCGGCGTGCTGCGTGCTCAGGCCGCTGGTGTTGCGCGCGACGCGCAGGCCTGCGCGGCGGCCGGCGGGCGGGCGGAGCGGGGAGGCGCGTGTGAGGCGGCGCCCCCGCACGCGCGCGGAGCACGCGGTGGCGCTGCAGCGCCGGCGCCGCAAGCGGGCCACGCGCCGCGCCCCGCACCTGCAAAGGGCTGCAGCGCGTGTGTCACAAAGGGTGACGCCGCTGCCGGCGCGGCCGCGGCCGCGGTGGCGCCGCCGACGGCCGCGTGCTGCTGCTGCAGCGCCCACATCGCCGCCCCGCCGGCGCCGCCGCCCAGCACGCCCGCCGCCGCGGCGACGGCCGCGACGGCCACGCCGCCGCCGCCGCCGCCGCCGGAGCGGCCGTAGCTGCCCAGGTCGCGCGCGCTGCACTTGAGCAGGGCGTTGCTGCTGCAGCTGCTGCTCACGCTCGGGCTGTGGTGCCCGCAGCTGCTGCCCGTGAGCGTGCCGTCGCAGCCGCCGGCGCAGCAGCCGCTGCAGGAGCTGCCGCCCGCGCACGAGCTGCCCGCGGCGTGCCAGCCGTGCAGCGGCACGCCGGGCGGCAGGTGCTGCCGCAGCGCCGCCGCGATGGCCGGCGCGGCCTTGCCGCCGCCGGGCTCGGCGCCGAGCCGCCGCGGCGGCGCCGCCACGCCGCCCTTGGCCTGCTGCTGCGCGCCCGCCTTGGCGCCGCCGCCGGACATGCCGAGCAGGCTGCACGCGCTGTCGCTGCGCGGCGCGCCGGGCGCGAGCGCCTGCAGCCAGGGGTGGTCGAGCAGCGCCGCCGCGGAGGGCCGCGCCGCGGGGTCGTACGTGAGCGCGGCGGCGATGAACGCGCGCAGCGCGGGGCTCACGTGCGGCGGCAGCTCCGCGACAGCGTGCTGGATGATGGCCGAGGCGATGCCCTCATAGGACACGCCCGCAAAGGGCTTGTAGCCTGTGGCGCGGCGGCGCGGGACGGGGCGCGGCGGCACGGGGCGGCGTGGGACGGGTCGGGGCGGGTCAGGGGGGTCGGGGCGGGTCGGGCGCCGCCCGAGCGCGGCGCGGCGGCGCGCGCGGCGGTCCCGCGGCGGCCGCACCGGCCGCCAGCTCAAAAATGCACACTCCGAGGCTCCACACGTCCATGCGCTCGCCCACGCGGCGCTGCATCGCGCCTTCAAGCGCGCTGCCGCGGTAGCTCGCCAGCAGCAGCACCTGCGCCGCGCCGCCGGGCCGCGTCGTCGGCGCGCCGCGGCAGGGCGCCGCCCGCGCCCGCCCCCGCGCCGGCCGGGCGCCGCCCGCGCCTCGGGCGGGCCTGCGTCGCCACACAGCCGTGCAGCCGCGCAGCCCCGCAGCCGCGCAGCCGCGCAGCCCCGCAGCCGCGCAGCCGCGCGCCGGCGGCGCGGGCGCACCTCTGGTGCCATGTAGAAGATGGTTCCCACCGGCGCGCGCGCGGGCGGCTCGTGGCTGAGGACGGCGAGGTCAAAGTCGCCGAGCTTGGGGCGGCCGGAGGCGTCGAGGAAGATGTTCTGGCGTTGGGGGGGGGTTTAGGGGCAGGGGACGGGGTTCAGGGCAGGGCGCGGGGCGCGGGGCGCGTCGGCTGGGCCCGGCGAGGAGGGAGAGGGAGAAAAAGGGAGGGAGGGAGGAAGGGAGAGAGGGGGGGAGAGAGACAGGCACGGCTGGTGCAGGGGCGGCACGCGGCGCGGCGCGGGTCACCTCGAGCTTGACGTCCCGGTGCGTCACGCCCGCGCGGTGCATCGCCGCGAGCGTGCGCAGCAGCGGCGCGGCGACCTGCGACCCGCGGCGGCGGCCGCGTCGGCGGCCGGCGCGCGCGCATGCCTGGCGCGGCGAGCGGCGCGGCGCGAGACGCGCGGCGGCGCCGCACCGTCGCGGCGAGCTGCTGCTCGGGCATGGGCGCGCCCGCGGCGCGGAGGTGCTCGAGCAGGTTGCCGCCGGGGCAGAACTCCATGAGGATGTGGAAGCGGTCCTGGCTGGCGTAGGTGCTCCACACGTGCGGGATGTTGGGCACGCTGCGGCGGCGGGGGCGCAAACGGACGGCGCGGGTGAGGCGGGCCTCCGAAACCGGCCCGCCGGCGCCCGGCGCGGCGCCGCGCGGGCGGCAGGAGATGCGTTGTCGCGCCCGAGTCGCCGCCCGGGCGGCGCGGCAGCGCGGCGGGCGCCAGCGGCGCCGGCGGCGCCAGCTCCTCGCCGCCGCTGCTCCCGCTGCGCCGCGCCGCGCCGCGGCCGTCCCGGCGCGCGGCGGGCTGCCCGCGCGGCGCCTGCGGCTGCGGGTCGACCCGCACCCTTGGGCCTGCAGGTACTTGGCCACGATCGCCTCGCGCGTGGCCATCTTTTGCTTCTTTGGCGATGCCCGCAGGTCATACGACTTCACCGCCACCTCAGCGCCCAGGACGTCGCAGGCGCCCTTACTGATGGTGGAGAACCTGCGCCGCACGCGTGGCGCGCCCGGGCGCGCGTTGATCGGCCGCGCCGCGTCGACCAGGCTGGCCTCTTCTCGAATGGCGCCCGTGCGCCCGCTGCTGCTGCCTCGAGGCGCGCCGGCGGGGCGCGTGCTGCTGCGGCTGACCGGGCTGCCGCGACCGGCCGCGCCGCCGCGTCCGGGGCCGGGGCCGAGGGCGCAGGGCAGCACGGCCCGCGCGCTGCGCGCCAACTGTTCGCGCGCCGCCCCGGGCGCACCGTCCGCGGCGGAGCTCGGTGAGGCCGTAAATCATGGCCAGCGTCAGCACGGGCGCCTTGGGCTCCTGCTCGTGCGACGCGCGGGCCTGGACAGGCCCATCGGCCAGTGCTGCCGCTGCCATGGCGCTCCAGGCGCTGCACGCGGCGCCTCAGTGGCCCAGTTCCGTTGCCGGCGCAGCCTCCGCGGCCGGGCTGGCGCTCTGCAGCGCCATGACCGCCCCAAGCGATGCCTGGATCGGGTGCGCGCGCCCGCAGGGGCCCTGCTGTCGCCGGGGAATGATGCGCCGACGCCTCACTGGAGCGGCGAGGCGGCGGGCGGGCGGCTGGGGCGGCAGGACAACAGTCAGCGTTGAGTGGACCACCACGCTGCCCAGTCCTCCGCGGCCCGAGATCGCGGCCGACAACGCGCACAACATTACCCTGTGCACGGGTCATTGGGGGGCGCAACCTGGACCCTACTCCGCGCCGCCAACACCGCCGCAACTCCGCCTCACCCGCGATGTTGCGCGCCCACCGCCACCGCCACCAGGCGCTGTTTCGCGGGCGCTGCCGGCAGCGGGGGGAGGTGATCCCAGAGAATGCTGGGTCGCGGCGTGCCCCTTTGCGTGGACCTCGCTACACAACGAAGCGTAGCTGCCCCCGGGAGCCCGCTGGGCAGCCCCCTGCACAGGCACCGCAACGCACTAGGAGCGCGCGACTTCTGAACGGCCGCGCGAGGCGCGCGGCCGCCACCAGCAGGCAGGCTCCAACAGCAGCACGACGGCAAAACCCGGGCGCGGCCAGCACACCTTGTTCAGGTGGCCTGCTGGTGGTCCTTATTAGCCGCACACACACGTGTGTGGCGCCCGGGGCCGCTTGCCCCCAGACGCGTCGGGCGTCCCGGCGGCCGCGGCAGCGGCACCCGGGCGCCGAGCTCACGGTCGTCGCGTCGCGGCGCGCGGCGCGCCGGTGAGGCGCGGCGCCGCCTTTCCCCTCCTTGGCAGGTCACAGCCGCTCAGCCCTCGCCGACCCAGCCCAGGCCCCGGCCCGCCTCGCGCGGCGCGAGGCCGTGCGCCGCGAGGTACTCCGGGCTGTGGAACTTGCTGAGGTGCCGCGCGCCGCCGTCGCAGAGCACCGTCACGACCGTGTGCCCCGGCCCGAGCGACCGCGCGGCCTTGACCGCGCCGACGCAGTTGACCGCCGCCGAGCTGCCCACAAACAGGCCGTCGTTCCTGCGCCGCGGCGGCGCCGCGGCGGCGGCGTCGGGCGGGGGTGTGGCGCCAGGCGCGGCGGCCGCGCGGCGGCACAGCACACGGCGGGCCGCGCGCGGCGGGCGCACCGCAGCAGGTAAGCCGCCATCTCGACCGCCTCGCGGTCGCTCACGCGCACGGCGTCGTCGACCGCCGCGGCCGCAAAGTTGGCGGTCAGGCGGTTGAGCCCCACGCCCTCGGTGATGGTGTCAAAGGGGTTGGCGAGGCGCTTGCCCTCCGCCTCGTGCCATGTGTACAGCACGCCGCGCTTGACCTGCCGCCGACGCGGCGGACGCGGCGGGCGCGCGCGGCGCACGCCTGGCTGAGCGGCGCGCCGCGGCCGCTGCCGCCGGCCGCCGCGCGGCGCGGCGCCGCCGCCGCACCTTGTTGAACAGCGACGAGCCCTGCGGGTCGGCCAGCACAACGCGCACGGCCGGGTCGCGGGCCTTGAGCGCCGCCGACACGCCCGCGATCGTGCCGCCCGTGCCGGCGCCCGAGACAAACGCGTGCAGCCGCCCCCGCGTCTGCGCCCAGACCTCCTCGCCTGCGCGCGCGGCGCGCCGCGGCGCGGCGGGCGTCGGCGGCGTCGCGGCGACCGTGCCGCGCGCGCGCGCGCCAGGCCCTCGCGGGGCGCCTCGCTGCGCGCGCGCACACCCGTTTCGAGGTGGGCCCGGAGGTTGGCCAGGTTTTCAAACTGGTCGGCAAACACCGCGCCCGGCGTCTCCTCGGCGCGCCGCCGCGCGACGTTGACAGGGTGCTGCGGGTGGGTGATCGACACGGGGCGCAGCCGCACGACCTCCGCGCCGAGCGCCTCCAGCAGCTGCGCCTTCTCAACCGCCGCGTCGTCCGGCATGGCCACGAAGCAGCGGCACCCCACCGCTGCCGCGACCTGCGCACGCCGCGGCGCGGCGCGACGGCGTCGGCGGTGTGCGCCCGCCCGCCCGCCCGCCCGCACCGCGCCCGCCTGCCGCAGCGCCCGTCGCAGCGCGCGCGCACACACCATCGCGAGGCTCACGCCCGTGCTGCCGGCGGTGCCCTCCGTGATGAGCCCGCCCGGCGCGAGCGCGCCGCTCGCGCGCGCCTCGGCCACGATGCGCGCCGCGACGCGGTCCTTCACGCTGCCGCCGGGGTTGAGGAATTCAGCCTTGCCCAGGATCTGGAGGGCGCGCGCGGCGCGCGGGGCTGAGCCGGGCCGGTCCGAGCCGCGGGGCGAGGTCTCCCCGCCGAGCGCGGCGGCGCACCTCGCAGCCGGTCGCGTCTGACAGGCTCGCGATGCGGATGAGTGGCGTGCCGCCGATCGCGCCCAGCACGCCCTCCACGACCGGCGGCGGCGCGCGGGCCCCCGGGCCCGCGAGCGCCGCCGGCAGCAGTGGCCGGCCGCGCAGCGCCTGCGCATGCGTGGTCGGGCGGGCGCAGCCGTGCGTGAGCTTGCGCGCGGCAGCGGCCAGGGCGCCGCCGCCGCCGCCGCCGGCGGCCCCGCGCACCCGCGCCAGCAGCCAGGCGGCGGCCGCCGCGCCGGCCGCCGCGAGCGCGGCGCGGGCGGCGGCGCCGCCCTGCATGCGCAGCGGCGGCCGCGACGGCGGTCACGGCTGCTGCCAGCGGGGCGGCTGGAGGGGGGGGGGGTGTGAGGGCGAGGAGACGCAGCCACGGGCGCGGCGGTGCAGCAGCGGCACGTTACGACTGCGCCGCGGCCGCCGCTGCAGCTGGAGCGGCCGCGCCCGGCGCATCGGGCAATTGCCACCCCGCCCAGTCCGCCGCGGTCCGAGATCGCCGACATGGCGCTCCCGACTTGCTCGCTGCGGCCTGGCGCGCGCGCCTTCGCGCCTGCGGGCGCCGTGTCGCGCCCGCGTGGCCGCGTGGTGGCGCGACTGGGCGGCCTGGACCCCAGCAAGCTCCAGGAGGCGATGAAGGCGCGTGCAGCGGCGGCGCGCGCAGCAGCGCAGCTGCAGCGCTCGGCGCCCCGGCGGGCCGCCCACGCCCAGCGGGCGGGCGTGGCAGCGCCTAGCTCGTGGCTTGAGCTGGAGGTGCCACTGGACGCCGCCGCGCCGCGCCCGACGGCGCGCGCCGCCGCAGGACCCCGCGGTGGCGGAGCGCATGAAGCAGATGCAGGAGATGATGGCGAAGCCGGAGATGCAGCAGCAGCTCGCGGAGATGCAGGCATACATGCAGAACCAGGCGCTGCAGCAGCGCATGCAGGCGCGCCCCCCGGCGCGGCGCGGCGCGCGCGCGCGCCCGGGCGCTCCTCCCGCGGCGGCCGCGCCGCCGCCCTCGTGCCGCGCGCCCACGCGCCGCGCCGCGCAGGAGCTGCGCTCCGACCCTGAGTTCGCTGGCATGTTTGCGGAGATCCAGGCGGGCGGCATGGGCGCACTGATGAAGTATATGAACGACCCCAAGGTGCGCCGTGGTGCTACTGCGCTGTGCGCTGTGCTGTGCTGTGCGACGCGACGCAGGGCAGCAGGGCCGCGGAGCGCCCGGGGGCAGAGCGAGCAGCCCCGGGGCGGGGCAGAGCCCATTTGCAGCACTGCGCCGTGGCGGCGGCGGCAGCCGGCTGCCGGCTCTCTGGGCGCGGCCGACGCGGCCGCGCCGCCGCGCGCAGGTGCTGGCCAAGCTGGGCGAGAAGCTCGGCGACGTGCCGCCGCCGAGCGCGGCGGGCGCCGCGGCGGCGGCGGCGCCGCCGCGCCCCGCCGCGGCGGCCGCGCCCGGCGCGGCGGCGGTGCCCGAGATCGACAACCTCTTCGACGCCGCCAAGTAAGGCGCCGCGCCGGGCGCCGCCGCCGCGCCCCGCCGCCGCCGCCGCGCCGGCCCGGCGGCGCCGCCGCCGCGCTGCGCGTCGCCCTGCATCGTCGCACCACATGCATCGCACCGCGTGCATCGCATCGCCGTCCCCGCCTCGCGCGCAGGTATGGCGACCTGGAGGCGGTCGAGGATTTCATCGCCATCGGCAAGGACGTCAACGCCGGCGACGCAGAGGCGCGCGCGCCGGCGCACGCGCCACGCCGGCACGCGCGCCGCGCCGGCATGCGCGCCGCCCGCCGCGCGCGCGGTGCGCGGCGCACGCGCGCCGACGCGCGCGGTGTCCGCGCCGGTGCGCAGGTGCGCACGCCGCTGCACTGGGCGTGCGGGTACAACCATCTCGAGATTGCCAAGATGCTCATCGACGAGGGCGCCGCGCTGGACGCGCGCGACTCCAAGGCGCGCGCACGCGGCGGCGGCACGCGCGCGCGGCGGCGGCGCGCGCACGCGGCAGCGGCTCACGCGCGCGGCGGCTCACGCGCGTGTCGGCCGACCCCCGTGCCCGCCCGCCCCCGCCGCGCAGGAGAACACGCCGCTGCACTACGCCGCCGGCTACGGGCGTGGGCGCATGGTGGAGCTGCTGCTCGCGTCTGGCGCCGACGTGGCGGCCAAGAACGACGCCGGCAAGTCGGCATACGAACTCGCAACGTGAGCGGCGCGCCGGGCTGCTGCACGTCCTGTCACGACAGCGGGCTGTTGCCGCCCAGCTGGGCGGTGGTGCGGTGTCGCCGCCTTGCCTCACTCTCCCGCCGGGCGGGCTGACCGGCCTCCGCGCGCGCCGCGCCGCGCCGCAGGCTGGACGAGCGCAACCCGCTCAACCAGGAGCCGGACGTGCTGGCCAAGCTCAAGGCGGGCGCGGCGTGAGCCGAGCCGGCGGCGGCGGATGGGGACGGGGGCGGCCGGCAGCGTTGTAACACACGCACGTGCGCGCGCCGTGCCTCCCCCGGCATGCCTGGCCCAAACGCTCGCGCTCACAGGAAGGCCAGGTCGCTGAACGGGTCCTTCGCCTTGGCCGTCTCAGGCCCCAGCTTGGGCCCCGTCGACGCGTGGTGCTTGGCCGCCTGCGGCACCATGTGCACCGTGCCGCACGCGGCAAAGGGGTCGCCGCCGCCGCCCGCCGCCGGCGCCGGCGCCGGCGCGGCGGCGGCGAAGGAGGAGGAGGACGCCGCCGCAGGCGCAAAGGGGTCGGCCGCAAAGCCGGCGGCCGCGCCCGCGCCGCCGGGCGCGACAAACGGCCCAAACGGGTCGGCCGCCGCAGCCGCGGGCGGTGCCGCGGGCCGCGGCGCGGGGTGCGCGGGCGGCGGCATGCTGCAGAAGTCGTCCAGCGGCAGCGGAGCCTTGCCGCCCGCGCCGGTGGTGGGCAGCGGGCCGAGCAGCGCGGCGACGTCCACGGCGGGCTTCTGCGGCGCGGCGGCGCGCGGGCGCGGGTGCGCGTGAGCGCGAGGCGCGGCGGCCGGCCGGGGGCACGAGCGCGGCGGCGGTGCCGCGCGGGCCGCCGCGCGCGCCCACCTGCTGCTGCGCCGCGGGGCGGGCGCCCGCCGCCGGCGCCGAGTCGAACGCGCTCCACTCGTCGCCGCCGGCCGGCGGCGCCGGCGCCGGCGCGCTCGCAAAGCCGTCCCAGGCGTCCGCCGCCGCGGGCGCCGCGGGCGCCGCGGCCGCTGCGGGCGCGTTGAGGTCGCACAGCAGGTCGATGCCGCCGCCGCCCGCCGCGCCGCCGCCGCTCGCGCCGCCGCCGCCGCTCGCGCCCGCGCCCGGCGGCGGCGCGAGGCCGCCGCCCTTGCCAAACGCCGCGCTGATCGCGGGGTTGATGCGGACGTCCGACAGCTTCTTGGGCTTGCGCGGGCTGCCGGCCTCCTCCAGCCCCGGGCCCACCGGCTCGGCGCCGTCCGACGCGAGCGCGCCCTCCGCCTTGAGCCGCGCGATGCGCGCCCGCGTCGCCTCGACGGGGTCGGCCGGCGCCGCCGCCGCGCCGCCGGCGCCGTCGGCGCGCGGGCTGCGCCCGCTGGCGCTGCGCCCGAAACCGCCGCCGCCGCCGCCGGGCTCGTACGCGCCGCCGCTGCTGCTGCTCGCGCCGTACCCGCCGCCGCCGCCGCCGCCGCCGGCGCCATACCCGCTGCTGCTGCTGCTGCTGCCGTAGCCGCCGCCGCCGCCGCTGGCAGCGGCGCCGCCGGCAAAGCCGCCGTAGCGCGTGGCGCTGCTGGACATGCCACCGTACTTGGCCTTGTTCTTGGCGGCCTGGCGGGTCGCGGCGCGGCGGCGAGGGCGCGGCGCGGGCGCGCGGCGCGGCGCGGTGCGGCGAGCTCGGTGGGCCGCGGCGGGGGCGCGCGGCGGCGCGCGCGGGCGCGGGTGCCGCCCCGCGGCAGTGGCGCCGCGCGCTGTGCGCGCACCTTGTCGCGCTCCTCCGCGAGCTTGTCGCGGTCGTTGACGAGCGTGACGAGCGCGCCCGCGCGCTGCCGCACGTTGATGCCCTGGTCGCGGCCTGGGCGCGGCGACGCGCGGCGCGGCGCGGCTGTGGTGGGGCGACGGCCGCCACGCCACGCCGCGCGCGCCGCGCGTGCCGCCGCTGCTGCTGCCGCCGCCGCCGCCGCTGCGCACCCGCGGGGTCCTTGTACTCAAAGCGGTCGCGCAGGCGCTCCAGCTGCGAGATGCGCGAGTAGGCGCCCAGTGCCTCCACCACCGCCTGCGGACGCGCCGGGGCGACGCGGCGGCTCGGCGCGGGCGCAGGCCTGGCGCCGCCGCCGCCGCCGCGGGGCCGGAGGGCCGCGGGGCCGCGCGGCCGCGGGGCCGGTGCATGCAGGCCCGCAGGGGGGGGGGGCGCTGCGCTCGCCGCGGCGGCGGCGCACCATGGGGCCGTGCTTGCACATATACTCGAGCAGCAGCAGCGACTTGTAGACGAGGCGCCAGTTGTCGGGGCCCTCCGACAGCCGCTGGTCGACGACGCCCTGGCGCGCGCGGCGCGCGGCGCGGCGCCGCGGCGTGGGCGCGCCGCCACGCCCTGCTTCTGCGCGCGCGCGGCGCTGCCGCTGCCGCGATCTCCCACGCCTGCGCCAGCGGGGCGTGCTGCGCCGCGCACCATGATTTGGTAGAAGCCCTCTGAGTTGAAGGCCGACTGCGTGATCTCTGCGCGGCGCCGGCGCCGCGCGGCAGCAAGGAGCGCCGTGGTGCGGCGGCGCCGGCGGGCGCGGTTGACCGTGCGCTCCATGCGCGCGCGCGCATGAGTGCTCCTGCTGCCGCGGTGCCGCGGCCGCGGCCGCGGCTGCTGGCACGCGCGGGGGCGGGGCCGCGGGCGCGCTGCGCAGCCGCACCCTGCATCGCGGAGCCGTGCGGGCCCCACGGCTCGTGGTTGGTCGCCTCCAGCACCTTCATCTCCAGCTCGCTCACGTTGTTCACGTACGCCTTGGCCTTATCTGCCAGGTTTTTGATCTTGTTTTGAGCGCCTGGCACATACCTGCACGCCGGACAGCAGCGGCGCCGGACAGCAGCGGCGGCAGTTGGCGCGCGCCGCGCCGGGCCATGGCCGCCGTCCCAGGCCGCTGCCGGCCTCGAGCACGGTGCCGGCGTGCAATTGGGGAAGCCGGCGGGCCGGCGCCGCGCCGAGCGGGCGCGCGAGGGCGGGCATGCGGAGCTGCCTGACCGCGCCGCTGCGTGCTGGCCCCTCCCCGCGCGCCACGGCAACGCACTTGTCCACCGCGTTGAGGACAGTCTCGACCTTGAAGTTTTGGATGCCCGCGACGAGGCTGTCCATTTTGCTGCTGTCGTCGCCGCTCTCTCTCTCCGCGCTGTGGAGCCCCGCGCCGACGAGGGGGCCGGCGTGCGAGTGGGACGGCGGCGCCCGCGGCGACGGGTGGCAGGGCGGCGCGCCGGCGGGGCTTTGGCGCGCTGCGCCGCCGCGGTTGAGGGGAGCTGCGGGCGCAGGGCGAGTCGAGACGCGGCGAGTCGAGAGAGGCGGTTCCCACAACACACGACGAGCCCCCACCCACCCCCTATTCAAGTAAGCTCGCTGGTCAAAAATCGCGGCCCGGCGCGCGGCGTCGCCGCGCGCCGCCCGCCCGCCCCTGGCTGCCTGCCTGTGTCTACCCACCGCGTGCACGCGCTGTGTGTCGCAACAGCGTTGGAATGGAACGGCCGCGGCGCTACGGGTGCGCAGCGGGCGCCGCCCCGGCAGTCCTAAACTCAGAGCACACATTGGGTTTGGGTTGCGCGCACGACGCCGCGCTCGCCGGCCGGCGCCCGACGCGCGGGCGCCGGCGCAGCGGCGGCGGCAGCAGCAGCAAGAGCAGCAGCAGGCCCACGCGCGCGCAGACGACGCAATAAATGGCCGCCGGACCGCCGCCGGCGGCGTGCGGGGCGCACGCGCTCACGACGCGTTGGGCACGGCCGCGACACAGGCCCAGTAGTAGTTGTTGCGCTTGATGCACACCTGGCCGGCGGGGCAGCACATGCCCGGCCACTGCGCGTCCTTGCACTGCCCGGCCAGCTCGGGCGGGCAGGTGTTGCCCTGCGCGCGGGCGCGGGCGCGGGCGCGGCGGCGTCGGCGGCGGTGGCGCGGCGAGGCGCGGCCCCGGCACGGCGGACCGGCGCGGCGCGGCGCCCCGCAGCGTGAGCGGCAGCGCACCTCGCCACCGCACTGCCCATAGTCGGTCACCTTCTTGCACGCGGGCACGCCTGCGCGTCGGGCGGCGGCAGCGCGCGCGGGGGCCGCGGCCGCGAGCCGCGTCAGCGCGCCGGGGGCGCGCGCTGGCGCGGCGGGGCTGCCGGCCCCCGCGGGCTGCCCCGCTGGCGTGCAGGCTGCCGGGTGCTCGGTGCTCGGTGTGGCGGGCGGTGGAAGGCAGGGAGCGGGGAGGGAGGAGGAGGGGGGCCTGGCACGGCGGCTCGGGCCCACGCCGTGCCCGCGTGTCCGGCGGCGCGCCGCGCGCGCCCGCGCGGCGCGGCCTCTCAGTCCGCCCACGCCGGCGGCGGCGTCGTCCCGCGCGCACCCGTGCCGGCGTTGCCGCAGGTGCGCGTCTTGCGCTTCGCCGCGAAGCTCGCGAGCCCCGCCGCGGCGCCGGTGAAGCCGGCGTTGAAGTCCATGGCCACCTCGCTGCGCTGGTAGTCGTTGCGGATGTCCGGGAACTTGTCGGTCTGGTCGGGCCCGCCCACGAGGCCGCCCGTGACCTTGGTGACGGCGGGCTTGTCGCTGATGAAGGAGTCGTAGTTGCAGCACGACGCGCCGGTCTCGCCGCCGCAGCACGTCCCGTTCTGCACGGCCTTGCACGGCTCCTCGTACGTCGCCGCGCACGCGGACTGGCGGTGGTGCGGGCGCTTGGGCTGGTCGGGGCCGTAGCCGATGAGGTACGACTTGCCTGCGATGGGGGCGGGCGCGGGCGCGGCGTCAGCGGTGAGTGTGTATCGGCGGCCGGGCGGCCGCGGCGGCGCGGGCGCGCACCGGTGGAGCTGCCGAGGATGTACCGCATCTGGCTGCGCGTCCAGCAGATGTGGCGGTCCGCCTCGGCGCCGTACTTGCCCATGAGCGCGGCAATGAACATCATGTTGCCTTTTAACAGATGGTCCAGGGTTGAGTGGGGCGCGGTGACGGGGCAGCGGGGCGGGGCGGTGAGGGGAGGTGAGGGGACGCGTGCGGGCGGGCGCGCGCGCAGCCGGCGGAGCGCGGAGGCCGGGCGGGGCGCGCGCGCGCGGCGCGGCGCGGCGTGCGGGCGGCTGCGGCGCGCACCGGTGTTGCGCAGCGTGCCCCAGTCGGAGTAGTAGGCGAGGCCCTTTGGCGTGTAGCAGACGTTGGAGTAGCTCTCCTTGGGGCAGAGCGAGGTGCTGTCCTCCCACTTGGCGAGGACGTAGCCCTCGAGGTAGGTCTTGGCCACGTCGGCGGCGGGCTGCAGGTCGATCGACACGAGCAGCGCCGCGACACCGGGCATGACGCTGTCCCAGTCGTAGCCGAGGCCGTACTTCATGTTGTTGATCTTATGGCGGAGCGGGGAGGAGCGGGAGGGAGCAGGGGCGGGGCGGCGGTGAGCGCGGGGGCGAGTGAGAGGCAGGGGGAGCGGGCGGGCGCAGCGAGCGCGCAACCGCTGGGCCGAGGCTGCAAGAGGGGGGAGCGCTGCGGCGCGCCGGCGCGCGCGCGCGCCGCCGGGTGCGCCCCCCCCCCCCCCCCCCCCCCGCCCGCGCCGCGCCGCACCTCCATCGCGTCGTCCCAGCGCTGCAGCGCCTCGTCGCAGAAGTCAGCGTCATACTTGCACATCCACCCCGCCGCCCACGCCCA
Organism: Scenedesmus sp. PABB004; assembly: GCA_014905635.1. NCBI lineage: Eukaryota > Viridiplantae > Chlorophyta > Chlorophyceae > Sphaeropleales > Scenedesmaceae > Scenedesmus > Scenedesmus sp. PABB004. Next base: position 1,042,330 of record JABVCE010000011.1, on the reverse strand, counting down.
CTGCGCGGTGTAGCCGTCGGGCCAGTACGTGCTGTACGCCTGGAACACGCCCTCGGGCGTCTTCCAGCTGTGCCGCGGCGGCGGGCGGGGGCGCGGGCGCGTGAGCGGCGCGCGCGCGCGCGCGCGTGAGCGGTCGGCCCCTCGCGGCGCCGCCGGCGAGCGCGCGCGGCCGCGGCCGCGGCTTACTTCTCCGGGTAGGCCTTGGCGAAGGCGTAGGCCTGCTTGGCGTGCTTGAACAGCTCCGCCGCGTAGGCGCGCTCGCCGATGCCGCGGAAGAGCGCGGCGCCGGCCGCGTACGCGGCCGCGTACTCGGCGGCCAGGTCGGCGCCGGGGGCGTCCTTGTCGGCGAGGTAGATGGGCCGCGCGTTGGTCGCGTGCTCGGGGCGGCCAAAGTACCAGTGGTCGGGCCGCGCCGACACCTGGGGGGGGGGGGTGCGGGCGGCGGCGGCGCGGGCGCGGCGTGGGCGGCGAACGCGCTGGCGCGGCGTGCTCGGCGCGGGCGCGGGCGCGGGCGGCGCGGCGCGGGCGGCGTGGGAGGGCGCGCCTGGCCGACGAAGGCGTTGCCGGCGGGCTCGTCGGAGGCCTTGACGTGCGCCTTGACCAGCCAGTCGAGGCCCCACTTGAGCACGCGCACAGCGATGTCCCACTGGTTGGCCGTGACATAGGCGTCACGGAACTCCATCATCGACAGGCCGAGGTTAGCCATCGTCCACGCGAGCGCGTGGGGGCACTTCAGGTAGTCTGCGCGGCAGCGGCGCCGGCGGCGGCGGCGGGCGGGCGGGCGGTGTGGGCGGCTGCTGCGCCGGCGGCGGCGCGCGCGCGCGCGCTGGCAGCGCTGCGCGGGGCGCCCGGGCGCCCGGGCGCGCGCGGCGCCCGCGCACCGCCGGCGTCGTAGAAGCCGCCGGAGAGGTTGACGCCGATGTCGGAGCCGTCCTTGAGGTGCGCCGACTTCTTGTAGCCGCCCGGCTTGCCGACGAGCAGGCGGTTCCACTTTGGCAGCTCGCCGCTCATCTGGCCCTCGTAAAAGAGATAGCTCAGCCCGAGGATCTCGTCGTACTTGTCCTCGTGGTTCGAGGCGGCACGGCCAGCGCCGCCGGCGCCGGCGCCGGCGCCGCCGCCGCTGCCGCGCGGGCGGCGCGGCGCGGTGAAGGGGTCGCGGCGCGCCGCGGCGGCGTCCTGCGCCTCAAGCGCGGCCTGCGCGACGCCGGCGGCCTGCGGGCGGCCGGGGCGGGGGCGCCGGGGGCTGAGCGGCGCGGCGGGCGGCGCGCCGCGCGCGCGGGCCCGCCACCGCGCCAGGACAAGCGCGGCGCCCGGCGCGCCCCGGCGAGGCCCTTGCGCCTGAAACGGCCCTGCTGCGCCCGTTGCGCGCCGCGCCGCGCTGCCGGGGGGCGCAGGCGAGGCGCGCCGGGCGGGCCGCGGCCCCGGCCTCACCAGCAGCAGGCCGCTAAGCGCCAGGGCTAGGCGGGCCGGCTTCATGGCTGCGAGCGGCCTCTCGTGCGCACGCTCGACTCCGCAGGCGCGGGCGGACGGCGCAGACGCGTCGGTCGCGGACTGCTGGCGCAGCAGGAGCAAAAGCTGGGTGAGCTCACGCGCTGGCTTGACTGCGTGGTGTTGGGCAACGCACACTCCTCGTGTCGAAGCGATGGCGGGCGGCGGCAGCGCGTGCGGCTCAAGTACCGCCCGCTGCGGGGCGGGGCGCGGGCGGCCCCGCGGCCCGCCCGGGGCGCGCGCTCGACTGCCGCGCGGCGACGGAGTCGCCAGTCGCGAGTCGCGCCGCACAAGGCACGCCGTGCCGCCTGCGGCGCCCTCGGCGCCGGGCAACGCTCCAGCGCCCGCCGCTGCTGGCGCCACCGTATGCCGCGCCGCCGTTCGCGCCCCCGGCGCGGCAGCGAGTGCGCCCTGTTACAGCGGGGCCGAGACGAGCGCGCCCCGCCACTGCGGCGGCAGCCGCTGCTGCCGCCGCTGGGCGGCGCGCGGCGCCGGCGCGGCCGCCGCGCCACCACCACCCGAAGCCGTGTCGCGGCTCGTGCCGGTTACCGCTTCTTGGCCACGCCGACGGTCTTGCCGCGGCGGCCGGTGGTCTTGGTGTGCTGGCCCTTCACGCGCAGGCCCCAGTAGTGGCGCAGACCGCGGTGGGCCCTGCGGCGCGGCGGCGCGGCGGCGCGGCGGCGCGGCGCGTCAGCCCCCGCCGGCCGCTCGCGGCGCGCTCTGCTGCGGGCGCGCCGCCGCCGCCCTGTCGCTGCGCACGCGCGCCGAACACCGGCCTGCCCGTGGCTCCGCCGCGCGCCGCCGCCGCCGCTGGCAACGCCGCCGCCGCTCGTGCCGCCGCCGCTGCTGCTGCCGCTGCTGCCGCTGCTGCCGCCGCCGCCGCTGCCGCCGCTGCCGCCGCCGCCCGCCGTGGCCCTCCCCCCGCGCGCGCCCGCCGGCGCCCCCTCCCCGCGGCCGCACCTGATCTTCTTGAGGCGCTCCAGGTCGTCGCGCAGCTTGGTCTCGAGCGCGGACGACGTGATCTGGCCGAAGCGGCCGTCCTTGTGGTCCTTCTGCCTGTTCAGGAACCAGTCGGGGATCTTGTACTGGCGCGGGTTGGCCACGATCGTCATCAGCTGCTCCAGCTCCTCAGCGGACAGCTCGCCGGCGCTGCGCGCGCACGCGCGGAGCGGGGCGGGGGCGGGCGCGTGAGCGGCGGGGACGGGCGCGAGACCGCCGCCGGCGACGCTGCCGCCGCCGCTGCTGCTGCCGCCGCTGCCGCTGCCGCACGGGCGGCGCCGCGCGCGCGGCGCCCCGCCGGCCGACGCGCGGCCCGTCGCTGCCCCGGACGCGCGGCCGGTGGCTGCTGCCGCTGCCGCTGTCGCCGCTGCTGCCGGCGCTGCCCGAGGCGCGTCGCTGCTGCTGCCTGCGCTCTCGCTCCCGCTCCCGGTGCCGCCGCCAGCTCGGGCGCTGCCGCTGCGGAGCGCGCCCGACGCGTCGACCGCGCGACCGCTGCTGTCCCGGCCTGCTTCCGCGCCTGCCGCCGCCGGGCCTCCACTGGCGCGCCCGCTGCTGTTGGTTGGCAAGCTCCTGCTGACGCTGCGCCTCTGCTGCTCCGCCAGCGGGCGCCGCCAGCGGCCGCCGCCGGCCGCCGCAGCAGCGGCGCGGCGCGGCGGCCGCCGCTGCCGCTGCCGGGCCGCTGCGGCCGCCCAGCGCCCGCCCGCGCCGCGGCGCCCCTCACCGCTTGCGCATGTCCACCTCGGCCTTCTTGCAGACCAGGTTGGAGAAGCGGCGCCCGATGCCGCGAATGGCGGTCATGGCGTACATGACCTTCTGCTTGCCATCCACGTTGGTGTTCAGCACACGCAGGATGTGCTGGAAGTCGTCGCCGGCGATGAGAGACTGCGGCGGGCGCGGGCGGGCGGCATCATCACGCGCCCCCCCGCCGCCCGGCGCGCGAGGCCCGCGCAGCCGCCGCAGCCCCGCCGCCTCGCGCAGGCCGCGGCCCGCGCCTCCCGGCCCCGCCCCCGCCGCCCCCGCCCCGCGCTGCTGCCGGCCGCCGGCGCGCACCCCCATCGTGGCGGCAGCTGCGGGACGCGCCGCAGAGGACCGTGCCTCGGGCCGTGCTGGAAGAGGCCGGGCGAGGCGGCGGGGCGCGCCATAGCCTGAGCGCGGGCCCGCGGGTTTTGGGGTGCACGGGCGCGCACGAAGCGAGGAGGAGCCCGCGCCCCGTCGCTGGCGCGAGAGACAGTTCCACGCGCCACGCCCGCGCCACGCCACAGCGCGGCCTCACCACCCGCCGCCGAGCGTCGGCGCGCGCGGCGGCGCGCCGCCCGGCCGCACCGCCACGCCCGGCCAGGCGGGCGGCCCCGCCAGCGCCCCCGGCTGCTGGCCCGGCCCCCACGGCGCCTGCTGCACCACCTGCCCGAGCATGCGGCCCTGCAGCGGCGGTGCCGCCGCCCCGAGCTGGCCGCCCACGACCAGCTGCGGCGCCGCCCCGAGCTGGCCCACGAGCGGCTGCGGCGCCAGCGCCACCTGGCCAGCAAGCTCGGCAAAGCCGCCCGGGCCCATGGGCGCGTGCAGCGAGAGAGCGCCGCCGGGCCCGCCCAGCGGCGGCGCGCCGCCGAGCGCGCCGCCGAGCGCCGGCGCGGGCGGTGCGGGCGCCGCCGGCGCGCCGAGCCCGACCCCCGGCGCCAGCGGGCCGCCGCCCGGCAGCACGCCGCTTGCCTGGAGGCTGCCCAGGGCCATCCTGACGGCCGCCTCCAGGGCCGCGGCGTCGACGGGGCCGGCCGGCGGCGCGTCCGGGACGGGCCCCCCAGGTGCCGCCGGCGCCGCCGGTGCCGCCGGCATCGGCGGCGGCGGGGGCGGCGGGGGTGGCGGCGGGGGCGGTGGGGGCAGCGGCGGCGGCGGGGGCGGGGGCGGCGGGGCCGCGCCCGCGGCCGCCTCGGTGGGCGACGCTGGCCGCTGCACGGCTCCGCCGCCTGCGGGCGGCCCCTCGGCTGTCCGGGCTTCCAGCTGCTGCTCCCGCGGTCCCTGCTGCTCCCGCGGTCGCTGCTGCTCATGCCGCTGGCGCTGCGGCTGCTGCTGCTGCGGCTGCTGCTGCTGCTGCTGCTGCGGCTGCTGCTGCTGCTGCTGCTGCGGCTGCTGCAGCACGCCAGCGGCAGCGCGAATGGCCGCGCCCGCGCCACCCCCGGCTGCCGCCGCCGCCGCCTCGAAGCCGCCCTGCCGTGGCCTGCGCTCGCCGCCGCCGGCCGCGCCCGGGCCGGCCCAGCCCGCGCGCTGCGCCGGCCCGGCGGCGGGCGCCCGCTGCTGCGCCGCCCCGGCGCGCGCGCGGCACTCGGCCGCCAGCTGCTCCTCTGCCGCCGCTGCCGGGTCCTCAGCATACTCGTCCGCCGGGTCCTCGGCAAACTCGTCAGACGCCCAGAACGCGTCGTACGCGCCGCAGGGCTGCGCGCCGCCGGCGCCCGCGGCGGCGCGCGCGTGCGCCGCGTGCGCCGCGACGCGCTGCTCCAGCTGCGCCGCGCGCCACGCCTCGGCGTCGCTGGCGAGCAGGAAGGACTTGAACGGCTGCAGCACGACCACGAGCGGCAGCGACAGCTCGCCCTCGTCGTCGGTGATGATCTGGCTCGGCGGCAGCCGCCCCCTGCGCGGCGCGGCGGGCGCGCGCGTGCGCGCCGCGCGCCGCGCGTCGGCGCGGCGGGCGCGCCCCGCCGCGCGCGCCGGCTGCGGCGGCGGCCGCGGCGGCGGCCGCGCAGCGCGCAGCGCGGCGGCGCGCACTCTCGCATGAAGGCCAGCAGCTCGCGGGCGCAGTACGGCCCCAGCTCGCGGCGGCGCCGCCCCGGAGGGATGAAGTACCAGCAGCGGTCGCTGACCGCCGCCTCGGCGCTGGCGGCGGCCGCCGCCGCCTCGGACGCGATGCGCGCGAGGGCCTGCTCCGTGAGCGCCTGCGCGCAGGCGGCGGCGCGGGCTGGGCGCGAGCGCACACTCGCGCTGTGCGCCCGCCCCGCACCGGCGGCGGCGCCGGCGGCGGCGGCGGCGGGCCGGAGGCGGCGGCGGCGGGCCGGCGGCAGCGGCGGCGGCGGCGGCGCGGGCCCGCACCTGCACCGCTGCGCTGGCGCGGCTGGGCCATGCGCTGGGCGGCGCGCCCACGCCGCCGGGTGGTGCGTGCTCGCCCCAGCGTACGTGGTGCCTCGCACCGCCGGCGCCGCCGTGACCCTCTGCGGCGTCCAGCTGCATCACCCGCGGCTGGAGCCGCTGCATGGCCGCCTGCAGCGCCTCGATCTGCTGCCGCAGCCGCGCGCCGCCGTCCCTGAGCGGCGCGGCGCCGGCGCTGACGGCTTGCTGCGGGGCGCGGGCGCGCGAGCGCAGGGCGCGCGCAGGCGGCTCAGCGCGCGGCCGTGGCGGCGCCCGCCCCAGCCTGCGCTCCTCGCCAGCGCGCGGCCCCAGCCCCACCTGCAGGCGCAGCTCCTTCTCCAGCGCGTGGCTGAGCTTCGCCAGCAGCTCCCGGCCGGCGGCGGCGCTGGCCGGCGGCGCCTCCGCGGCCGCCAGCAGCCCCGCGACGGTCAGCACCTCCCGGCCGTCCCTGTCCTTGCTGCGGCTGCGCCTGCGCTCGCGGTCGCGGCCGCGGTCGCGCTCCCTGCTGCGCCGGCGCTCCCTGCTGCGGCTGCGGCCGCGGTCGCGGCTGCGGCCGCGGTCGCGGCTGCGGCCGCGCTCGCGGCTGCGGGCGCGCTCGCGGCGGGCGCGCACGCGCTCCGCCACGCGCTGCAGCGAGGGCGGCAGCTGTCGCTGCTGGTGCGCCGGCGGCGCCTGCTGCCCCTGCTGCGGCTGGGTGGCGGTGGTCGGCGGGTGCAGCGCGGGCTGTCGTGCCGCGAGCACCGCCTGCCACTGCTGCTGCTGCAGCTGCCGCTCCTGCGGCGGCTGCCCCCGCTGCCGCGCCGCCGCTGTGCCGGGCCCGGCAGCGCGCCGCGCCGGTCGCTGGCCGCGGCAAACGCGGCCGGCGGCAGCGCCAGCTCCGCGCCCTTGGCCAGCGCCAGCTCCGCGCGCTGCCGCTCCTGCTGCCGCTGCATGCGCTGCTGCTGCGCGCGCGACAGCGGCTGCGCGCCTTGCGGCGCCGCTGCAGCGGCCCGCGCCGGGGCCTGCTGCGCCGGCGCCGGCTCGGCGTCGGCGCCCTCGTCCCCCTGCCGCCCCGCCAGCTCCAGCCGCCGCCGCCGCTCCTCCCTGCTGCCAGCCAGAGCCGCAACCGTCACGGCCGCCTGGCGCCCTGCCGCGTCGCGCTGCGCGGCCGCCCGGCGGCGCGGCTGCCGCGGCGGCGACGGCGGCGACGGCAGCGACTGCTGCGGCTCCTGCGCCTGCCGCCCCGTCGGCTTCAGGCGCGCGAGGAGGCCCTGGCGGCGCTGCAGCTTGCGGCCCTCCGCGGCTGCTGCGTCCTCGCCCGCGCCTTCGCCCGCCCACTCGCGCGCATCTGCATCTGCCTGCCTGCTGCTGCTGCAGCTACGCCGCTGCCTGCGGCCGGCGGCGGCGCCGCGCGCCGCCTCGCCGTGCGGCTGCGAGCCGCGCCGGCGCTTGGCGGCACGCTCCTTGCGCGGGCCCCAGTCCTCGCTGCCGCTGTCGCTGCCGCCCTCGCCGTCGCCGCTGCCGGCGTCCCGGTCGCTGCCGCTGCTCGCTGGCTGCGCCGGCTCGGCGCTGCCCCGGCTCGCCCGCACGGCGCCCCCGCGCCCCGCCGCCTGCTGTTGCGGCAGCTGCTCGCGCTGGCGCCGCATCCAGCCGAGCAGCCCCGCGCCGGGGTTGGCCGGCGGCGGCGGCCAGGCGCCCAGCCCGGCGCCGCCGGACGCGAGCGCGGCCGCCGAGAGCGGGCTGCGCGGCGCGCCCAGCAGCTCGTCGCTCGGAAACGCATACACCCCGTCGTAGCCGCCGCCGTCGCCGCCGCCGGGCCCCGCGTGCAGACAGCTCATCGCGCCGTCGTCGTGCGCGCCGTCGTCGCCGCCGGCCGCGAGCGCGCCGCCCTCGGGGCCGCCCTCGGTGACGACGGACGTGCCGCCCGACGACTGCGGCTGCGGCGCGCGCGGCGAGGGCGGCATGGCCGGCTCCTCCATGCACTGTACCTGTTTGCGGCGAGCGGGGCGCGGCGCTGGGCCGCCCGCGGCCCCTGCGCACTGGCAGCAGCGGCGCTCGGCGCTGCTGCTGCCGCCGCGCGCGGCCGGAGGGCCCAGGTGTGACGTCGCCCACTGGCGCGCATAAGGCAGCCCGGTCACGCACACCTGCGGCCTCTGCATGCCGGAGCGGCGCCGTGCGCCGTGCGCCGTGGCGCCGCTGTCTACACTGTCGCTGCCTGGCCCGCGCCGCTCGGGCGCATGGCTGGGCGCCTTCCGGTGGGTTCCCCGCGGGGCTGGCTGGGCGGCCTGGGCCGGCGGCGCCGGCGACGACGCGGCAGCGGCGCCGGGCGCCGTGTGCGGGCGAGCACCGCGGCGCCCTTCGCTGCTCCTCGTGGCGGTGTGTGTTGAGAGCGCGCGTGCGGGCCGGCTGGCGGCCCCGCGCGGCGCGCGCGCTTGTGGCGGCGGCAGAACGCGGATGGACGGACCCCCCCCTGTGCGAGAGCGATTTGACGTGCGCGCGCGCCGCGCGCCGGCGGCGCTTTTGCCTCCTGCCATTCATCTGAGCCCCCCATGTACGTGTGGTGTGGTGTGGTGCGCGACGCATTTTTGGATTGGGCGTGCAGCCCGTTGCCACCGCAGACTCTGCGCCCGCACGCGCGGCGGCGGTGCGCGCGCGGCCGGCGTGCACGCCGCCGCCGCCCTGCCGCCGGCGCGGGGGCCAGCATGATCAGAGAGAGCGCGTGCGCTGCTGGCGGCGCGCTGGTCCAAGCCAGCGGGCGCGCGGTCGGTCGTGGGGGATCGGGGGCGGGGGCGTGTGGCGCGTCTGTTCGCTAGCGTAACACACAGCGTCACCCACAGCGCCAGTCAGAACGCCGCCACGCGCTGCAGGCGGCGCAGGCGGAAGTAGGCGTGCCGCCCCAGGCCGCTGCTCTCGCCCGCGTTGTCGTCGGCGCGGCGGAAGCACGCGAGCGTCTGCTGCGCGCCGCCGCCGCCGCCGCCGTCGCCGCCGTCGGCCGGCCACGTGACCTTGGCGCAGCGCTCCTCCAGGATCCTGTTGCACGTCTCCCAGCTGAACCGCACGAGCGGCGGGAAGCCAAACACGGCGTCGCAGTTGTCCGTGAGCCACGCCTGCGTGACCGGGTCGCTGCGGCGCGGCGCGCGGCGGGGGCAGGCGGCGGGGCTCGGCCGGCGCGCCGTGCGTGCCGCCCCCTCCCCCGCCCGCAGCACACACACACACACACCGCACCCCGCGCCCCGCCGCGCCGCGCCGGCGGCACACCTGGGGTAGCCGTTGCCCAGCGCCGCGCCGCTGCCGAGCGCGGCCGCCTCGGCGAGCAGGCTCGTGTCGCGCAGGACCTTTGCGGCGATGGACGCGGCCGAGACGACCGGGAAGAGCGCGTCGGCCTTGGGGCAGACGGTGAAGGCCAGGCCGGGGAAGGCGCGGCGCAGCTTGGCCGCATAGCGCTCGGGGTCGCCGACGGTGTCGATGTAGACCTGCGGCCGCGGCGCGGCGGGCGCGGGGTCGCAGAAGGCGCGGCGGGCGCGGCGGGCGCCGGGTTTGGCGGGCGCGGTGCCTGCGCGCGCTGCGCGGCGCCGCACCTCGGTCAGCGCAACGCCGGCGTCGAGCGCGTCCTGTATGAGGCGCATGGTGCTGGCCTCGGCCACGGCGTTGAGGCTCACGCGCGACGCGGCGAGCATCTGGGCGCTGATGTCGCGCGCGCTCAGCAGGTCGGCCGCGTACGCGCAGCGCGGGTCGGCCGCCAGCGCGGCGAACAGGCGCGCGCGCTCGCCCTCGCTCAGCGTCTTGGAGTCGGCGTACGCCCTGCGCGCGGCGCGGCGCGGCGCTCGGGCGGCGCTCGGGCGGCGCTCGGGCGGCGGGCGCCCCGCGCATGCGGCCGCGTGCGGGCGCGTGCGCGGCGCGTGCGGCGTGCGAGCGGGCGGCGCGGCGTCGGCGCGCGGACGGGCGGCTCACTGCTTGGCCAGCTCGTCCTTGTAGGAGATCGGCGCGATGGCGCAGGCGTACACCATGGCTCCCAGCACGGGGCCGCGCCCCGCCTCGTCTGGCGCCGGCGGCGGTGTGGTGAGAGGCAGGCGCGGCGCGCGCTGCGCCACGCCGGCGGCCAGCGCGCGCGGCGCGGCGCGGCGCTCACCCACGCCCAGCATGCAGGGCTCCGAGAACCAGTCGCGCGCGGGCGCCAGGTTGCGCGTGGGCGGCAGCACCGGCGCCGCCGGGCTGCCCGCCCGGTGCTCTGCGGCCGGCGCCATCGGCGCCGCTCGCTGCCGCCGCCGCCGCCGCGGGCCGGTCAGTCACACGTCGAGGGGCGTGATGGTGAGCGGCGAGGCGTCCCACGCGCCGCGGCCGGGCTTTGCGGGCCCGCGCAGCTGGTGCTGGTGCTTTGCCGTGTCAAACAGCTCCACCGCGTCGGCCGAGGGCGGGCAGCAGACGGGCAGCACGCACGAGCCCGGCTGCTGGTGCTGGTCGCGCGGCGGCGCCGGCGCGACGTGGCCCTTGGCGGCGCCAAGCGCGCGCAGCAGCAGCTGCTTGGCGGGCGCGAGCTGCGGCGCGGGGCGGGCGCGCGCGGCGTGAGCAGGCGTGGGCGCGGGGCGTCACGCGCGGCCGCTGGCCGCGAGGTTCGCCGCCCACCTTGCCCTTGGCCTCCTTGGCGCTGAAGTGCGCCACCAGCGCCGCCCACTGCGCGTCGGTGAGCTCGTCCGCGAGCGCGTTGACGACGGCACGCAGCGCGCCGTGCGCGCTGGCCTCGCCGCGGCGCACGCCCCTCAGCGCCGCGCGCACGCGCGCCTCCACGAGCTGCGGCGGGCGGCGGCCGCGCGGCGGCGGCGGGTCGGGCGCAGCTCGCCCCCCGCGCGGGCGCGTCGCGATCCGGCCGCTCCCGCGCGCGCCGGCGCCGCTCTCGTGCGCGCCGGCGGCTCGCGGACGGCTCGGCGCGCCGCGCGCCGACGCGCCGCGCCCCCGCCCGCTGACGCCCCGCCGCGCCGGGAGAGGGGCTTAAATCGTCAATCCGTGACGAAGCGCGCGCCACCAGGCGGCCAGGCGATCGGGGCCGCGTTCGAACGCGGCTTGAACGACGCGCGCCCCGCCTGGCGCAGGCCAGGCGCTGCTGGCGCTGCAGCCCCGGTGGGGCGTGCGGGCCGGCCTGCTGCAGCATCCGGCAGCCCCGCACCGCGCCGATCGCGGCCAGGGAGTCCACACTCGGCCTTGGCGTCCCACCGCCGACTGTGGGCAGCTTGTGCGTGAGTGGGTCGCGCTTGCTGGCGGGGCAGCGCCCCCTCATGCTCCGGTGACCGCCGGGCAGCAGCAGAGCTGCAGCGCCGGTGGCGGCGGCGGCGGCGGGCGCGCGGCGGCGGCGGGGCGCGGGCGCTTGCTTGGGCGTGCGGGTGCTGCTGCTCTGGCTGTGCCGCCTTCAGCTCGGGGCGGGTGTGAGCGGGCAGCGCCGGCGCGCGGCGGCCTGTTCGGGGCGCGCGCCCGCTCGGCTGCCTGACGCGTGACGGTCACGCGCCGCAGGGCGCGCAGCGCGCGGCGGCCTGACGGCGGCGACACTTTCAGCGAGAGTTTGAGCTGTGTGTTACGCTAGCGAACAGACGCCCCACACGCCCCCGCCCCCGATCCCCCACGACCGACCGACCGCGCGCCCGCTGGCTTGGACCAGCGCGCCGCCAGCGGCGCACGCACTCTCTCTGATCATGCTGGCCCCCGCGCCGGCGGCGGGGCGGCGGCGGCGTGCACGCACGCCGGCCGCGCGCGCGCCGCCGCCGCGCGGGCGCAGAGTCTGCGGTGGCAACGGGCTGCACGCCCAATCCAAAAATGCGTCGCGCACCACACCACACCACACGTACATGGGGGGCTCAGATGAATGGCAGGAGGCAAAAGCGCCGCCGGCGCGCGGCGCGCGCGCACGTCAAATCGCTCTCGCACAGGGGGGGTCCGTCCGTCCGCGTTCTGCCGCCGCCACAAGCGCGCGCGCCGCGGGGGGCCGCCGCCAGCCGGCCCGCACGCGCGCGCTCTCAAACACACGCCGTTGAGGTCTGCCGAAGAGCAGGGGGAACGCGAGCTCGCACCCACGCCACGCTGCGCGGCGGCCGTTTAATCTGCCAGGAAACAGACGGCGCCGCAGACCGGACCCAAGCTCGCAGTCGCCCCGCAGTCTGTGTGCACAAGCGCCGGGCGCCGCGCCGCCGCCCCCCGCCGCAAAGCAGACCCACACGCACCACCACCACCACCGCCGCCGACCAAGGGTGAGGCTGCTGCTCAAGGCGAAAGAGAGAGGGAGTGTGGGGGCGCGGCCGCGCCGGGCGCGGCGCGCTCGTGCAGCGGTGGTGGTGGCCCTAGGCGCGGCGAGGGGCGCGGGGGCGCCTCGCACGCACGCACCACCCACACGTCGCCAGTCAGCCAGCGCCGCGCGCGCTGCTGCTCCTGTTTGCGTTGTCGTCCCCGCCCCGCCAAAGCAAGAAGAACGACGAGGGGCGGGCGCGCGGCGGCACACGAGGGCCGCCGCCGCGCCGCCCGCCCGCTGGTGGTGCTACACGACACAGGCGGCCCGACAGGGCCGCACGCCAAACCGACGACGACGCACCAGACACAGTGCACAGCCCGCAACCCCCGCCCGCCCGCGTGGCAGTCATGCGCTCCGGGGCGGCGGCACGGCCCGCCGCCGCCAACACGACGCATGCTCTGGGCTCGGGCGCCGCTCGCCGCAGGGCGCGCCGCCGCCGTCGCCGTCGTTCCTCCCGCCCGCTCACGCGCGATGTGTGTGGGCCACGCACGCGCGCCTCAGTGCATATATGTGGTTGGGGGCCCGCCGCCCCGCCGCTCCGCCGCCTCCCTCCGCTGCACTCGCGCGACAACTGCCGCCGCTGCTCGCGCGCGCCCGCCACCGTCACGAGGGGGCCGCGCCAGCGCGCGCGCCCCCGCAGTGCTGCCAGACTGCCGGGCCCCGCGCCGCCCTCCCTCCCTCCCAAGCCCTCCTCCCCTCCCTGCGCCATCAGCTGGATGGTCCCTGCTCAGCTCAGCTCGGGCGCCGCCGCACACGTGGCGGCCCCGGGCCCTTGCACGCGCATGCATGCAGGCTGCAGGCAGAACCAGGCGGCCAAACAACAAGTGCTCTGGGGCGCGGCCCGCGCCGCGCCCCGGGATCGCGCGCGCGCGCGCCTCTGGCGCCGCGCGCGCGCGCCCTGTGCTGCCCCTCGCCGCCTCGCCGCTCTGTGCTGTGAGAGAGACACCAGACCTCCTCCTCGTCCTCGTCCTCGTCGCGAGCAAAAGGGCAAACTGCACGCGCGGCCATCATCACACGCCTGCCTTCTTCCCGGCGGCAGCGCGCCGCACAGCGGCCGCAGCTGCCGCGCCCTCGCGCGCTCGCGCCCCTCCCCGCCCCTCGCGTGCACGGCACTCGGCTGGGGTTGTTCGTGCAGCAGCGCCGCAGGCGGCGCGGCGGGCGGAGCCGCACACGGGGCTCGCCTCGCCCGCGCGCCGCCTGCGCCGCCACGCGACCGGCACGCCGCCCCCGCGCCGGCGGCACCGCCGCCGACGACACTGGGGCACAGTTTGTGTGGGTTTTTGGAAGAAAGGAACATGCCGCGGCGGGCCTGGCCTGGGCTGCCGAGCGCGGGCACGCGCCGCGCGGGCCACAGACGCAGGCCGCGCCGACGGCTGCCGCCGCCGGCGGCACACGCAGAACCACGCCGGCGCCGCGCGACGCGCGCGCGCGCCGGCACAAGACATGAACCCGACACGCTGGGAGTTGCACAGCAACGCACAAAGCTGGCCGGGGGCGCGCGCCCGCGCGCCGGCGCCCTCAGACGGATGGCTCACCACCATGCTGCGGCCGCGCGCGCCCGCGGGGGCCAGGAGGGGCCCCGCGCGGCCCGCCTCACATGATCTGCAGCGAGTTGCGCGCGCTGAACTGCTGCGCCGCGGCGGCGGCGGCCATCATGCCCGCCGCCATCGCGTCGAGCTGCGCCTGCTGCTGCCCTGGGGCGCCGAGCGGCGCGCCGCGGCCGGCGCCGCGCCGCCGGCGCCGCCGCCGCCGAGCGGCGGCATGCCGCCGCCGCCGCCGAGGCCCGCGCCGCCGAGGCCGCCGTCGAGCGCGCCGCCCTCCTCGTCGAGCTTGGGCATCGCGATGTCGATCGCGATGGTGGAGCCCTTGAGCTTGTGCGTGCCCGCGCCGACGACGCGCTTGATCGCGGCGTCCGTCTCGAACGTGACAAAGCCAAAGCCGCGGTGCTCGGTCTTGTTGTCCTTGGCCTTGGGCATGTACACATCCATCACAAAGCCAAAGCGCCCAAAGTACTCCTTCACGTCCGCCTCGCTCGTGTCCTTGGTGAGCTTGCCGATGAAGATGCGCGGCCCCGCGCGCACGCTCTGGATCGCGGGGTTCTCCGCGCTGCGCCGCCCGGGCGCGCCGGGCGCGCCGCCGGGGCCGCCGTGCAGCACCGCGTCGAGGCTCTTGCGCGGGCCGCCGCCGGGGCCGCCCCCGACGCCGGGCGGCAGCCCGTGCGCCTTCATGCCCGGCGGCGGCATGCCGGGCAGCCCGCCGAACAGCTGGCTCGCAAACGCGTCGCCGCCGGGCAGGCCAGGCAGCGGGCCGCCGAGCGGGCCGCCCAGGCCCGGGAACTGGCCCATGGGGCCGCCGGGGAAGAGGCCCGCGGTCTTGGCGAGGCTCTGGATCGCGGCGGGGTTCATGCCGGGCGGCAGCAGGCCCTGCAGGCCCTGCAGGCCGGGCAGCGGCGGCAGGGGCATGCCCTGCGCCATCGCCGCCATCGCCGCGGCGGCCGCGGCGGCGGCGTTGGCCGCCGCCGCGCCGCCGTCGAGCGCGGTCGGCGACTTGCTGCCGTCGGCGTGGCAGCCGGGCTCGCTGAGGCCGCAGAGCATCGCGGTCGTCGTCTGGGGCAGCAGCGGCGAGCCACTGCCGCCGCTGCACGCCGCCTGCTCCGCCGCGGCCGCGGCCGCGGCGGCGTTGAAGTCGGCGCACGCCGCCGCCGCGGCGGCGGCCGCCGCGTTGAAGTGGCTCGTCGCCAGCTCCGCCGCGGCGTTGCTGAACTCCCGCTGCTGCTCCTCGCTCAGCCGCATGCCGCTCGCGAGCGACGCGGCCATGGCCATCGGGTCGGCCAGCAGCTGGCTGAGCTGCGCCTGGTAGTTGAGCATCGGCGTGAGCCCGGGGCCCACGATACCCGCGCCGTTGTCAAACGAGCGCCGCGCGCCGGGGCCGCCGCCGCCGGGCTTGCCCGCAAGCGCGGCGCCGCCGTGGCCGTGGCCGCCGCGGCCGTCCTCCTTGGGCGTCGCGCGGTCGATGGCCACCTCGTGCCCGTTGAGCCTGCGCGGCGCGGCGCGGCGCGGCGCGGTCGGCGCGGCGCGCGGGCGGCGCGGCGCGGGGAGGCGCGCGCTGCGCGGCGCGGCGCAGGGCCTGCCGCCGGCGCGCGGCGCGCGCGGCGGCGCACCAGTGCTTGCAGGCCATGACCTTCTCCACGCTCTCGGGCGTCGCAAACGTCACAAAGCCGATGCCGCGGTACATCTGCGCGTCGCGCGCCGCCGCGCGGGTGAGCAGCTGCCGCCGCCGCCGCTGTTGCTGCGGCCGCCGCGGCCGCCGCTGCGGCTGCCGCCCCTGCCGGCGCTGCGGCTGCTGCCGCCGCTGCCGCCGCTGCCGCCGCCGCTGCCGCGCGGCGCGCACCTGGCGGCTGTGGTCGCGCGGCATGTAGGCGTCCTGCAGCCGGCCGTACTTTTCAAAGTAGGCCCGGAACTGCGTGTCGGTCACGCTCTGGGGGATGCGCGCGACAAAGATGCGCGTCGTGCGCGCCGACACGGGCGCCATGTCGCCCTGGAGCAGGTTCTGCGGCGCGGCGCGGGGGCGGGGCGCGGCGGGGGCGCGGCGGGTGGGGCGGGCGCGCCGCCGTTGCCGCCGCTGCGCTGGGTCGCAGCCGCTGCGGCGCGCCGCTGCCGCCGCCGCTGCTGCCCGCCGCGCGCGCACCTTGGGCAGCGCGACCTTTGCCTCGCAGCGGCGGCCGTCGATGGTGTGGTCCACCGTGAGCGCGCGCGCCGCCGAGGCGCTGTCCGCAAACGTGACAAAGCCAAAGCCGCGGCTCTTGCCGCTGAGGCGGTCCTTCATGATCTCCGTCGCCTCGACCGCGCCAAACTGGGCAAAGTGGAGGCGCAGCGTGTCCTCGCTCGTGTCCCACGGCAGGCCGAGCACCGCGAGCTTGCGCGGCAGCTCCGCCTGCCCCGGGCCGGCGGGCGCCGCCGCGGCGTCCTCCGGGCAGGGCATGCCCGCCACCGGCACGGCGCCGGCGTCCGGGCTGCCGCTCAGCATGGGGTGGAGCGGCTGGCCGGGCGCGTGCTGCTGCCCATCCAGGGCGCCGCCGCTGCCCCCAAGCGACTGCCACGAGGGGAGGATCTGCACAGCTGCCAGCGTAGCTGGTGCGCGGGAGGGCCCTGCGGGCGGCGGCGTGGCGGGGCGGGCGGGCTCGGCCCCGGCTGCCGCGGGCGCGCACCAACCGCGGCACCGAGGGCCCCCGGGCCCGGCGGCACGCGGGGACGGCGGGGGCGCATCTCGCGCGAGCCGCGACCCCGCCAATACCGGGCTGCGCGGCCGCCCGGCGCCGGAGGGCAGGGGCGACATGCGGGTCGCCATGCCGCGCTGGCGCGCCGCTGGCACGGCTGCGGCGCGCTCCCCGGCCGGGGGGCGGCCGGGGCTGGCCCCTCGGCGCCCTGCTGCGCCCGGGCGAGGCCTGGAAACGCCCCGCCGGCGCCGCGCCCCGCGCGCGCGCGGCCACCGGTGCGGGCCGCTGCCGGCGCCTGAGACCGAGCCGCCCGAGCCGCCCCGGCCGCGCCACGGCCCTGGCGCGCCCCAGCGGAGCGCCGCTGCGCACCTCGATGGGGCGCGGCGCCGCTCGGACGCTCCTCGCGCGCCGGGGAGCCCTGATTCACGCCTGTGCGCTGGAACCGGTCCTCTGGGCCGGCCTCCGGGCTGCGGAACGAGCGCGTGCGCTGGGGCTGCGCCTCTCGTTGCCGTGCGCGTGCGTGCCTTGCGCGCCTGGGCGCCGCAGCGTGCGTGTGGTGTGGGGGTGGACCGACTGGGCGGGCGGGCTGGGGCGCGGGCGTGCTGGGCGGGCGGCAATCGTGCGATCACAAATATCCCAGCAAAAGTATCCTTAGGGCGTGCGGGCCCCGAGGTCCAGGCACGCGCCGCGGCGGCCCGGCGCGCGCCTGCGCCGCAGCGCAAGGCGCGCCATGACGCCCGTGTGCCGCGCCGCTGCGGGGCGCCGCGCTGGCGCGCCGGCGGCGCGGCATCGCATCGCACGCGCTCCGCAGGCCACGCGCCGACAACGCAGCCTGCCCGCGCCCCGCCGCCCCCGCATGGCCCTGGCGCGTTGCCGGCGGCCCAGGCGGCCCTGCGCGATCGAGGCACCACGCGCGCGGCGGGGCGGTTGACGCCGCGAGATACTTCACAGGCGGCCGGCGCGCTGGCGGCGGCGACGCGCGCTGGCGGCGGCTGCGCCGCCGCGGTGCCGGCGCGGTGCCGTCGCCAGCGCCAGCGCGCTGGCGCAAAGCGGGCAGCCAGCGGCGCGCGCCGTCAGGGCGGCGGGCGGCGCTGGCGCGGGGCGCTGCCGCTGCCCTGGCCAGGTGGCGCGCCGTGGGGGCCAGCGGCATGGCCGGCCGCAGCGCGCCCGCGCTGACCTGCAGGTCGGCCCGGGCGGGCCGCCGTCGTCGCCGCGCAGCGCAGCGGCCGCGCTCGGCCGCACGACCGGGCTGCTGGCGGCTTGGACGCCCGAACGCGCGGCGCGTGCTCGCCAGCAGCAAGGGCGCTGCAGCGGCGGGTCGTTGACATCATCATCAACTCAGTGGCCTGCGGCTCGCTGGCATCGCTCACGGCTGGGCCGGCGGGCGCCGCCGCACAGACGGCGCGTGGCATCTCGGCGAGAGCGCGCGCTGCACAGACGCGTGCTCGGCCCGGGTCGCCCCGGCCCGTCCTCGTCCTAACAGGGCGAACATGGCAGAGCGCGCGGCGCGCACGCCCCGCCGGGCCGACGCCGCGCCTCCAGCACACGACGCTGGCGGTGGAGCGACGCCATTTAGAGAAGCACGCGCGCAGCGGCGGCCCGCGCCGGCACTCTCGCTCAGCCAGCGCGCTGCGCACGGCCCGCGGCGCCACAGCCAGCTTGGGTGCGCTCCTGTTGCCATCTTGATGGCGTCGCGACGCGCCGGGGGCGTGTTGCTGCTGCTGGCGCTGCTCTGCGCCGCGGCGGCATCTCCGGGTGCCGCGGCGACGCCCGCCGGGCGATCCGGGCGCCAGCTGCTGCAGACCGGCGTGACCTGCGCGGCTCAGATCCCCGCCTGCACGGCGCGGCGCTGCACCACGCGCATCCTGGACTCACGCGAGACGTACGTCTGCCTGCGCTGCCAGCGCACCTACGTGCCCGTGCGCGGCTCGGACGGCCGCTCCGTCGTGCAGTGCGGTAAGCAGGGGCTCCCGGCACCCTCCCCGTGCGGTGGCATCGCGAGCGGGCGCAGCGGCAGCGGCGTCACCGGCCAGCCGCTGCGCCCGCTGTTGCGCCCTGCTCGCGCGGGCGGCCCCGCTTGCTCACCCGCGCGCCCCGCCCGCAGTGTGCCCTCCTGGAACCTTTCAGGTCAAGGTGGGCAGCACGCGTGAGTGCCGGCCCTGCCCGTTCGGCTCGTACTGCCCCGGCGGCGACCGCTCCGGCAAGAGCGCCGCGGAGGATGCCATCGGCGGGCTCCCAATCTCCTGCGGCACCGGCCTGACGACCAAGGCTGAGCGCACCGCCCGGGCCAGCGACTGCAGTGAGTGACGGGCGGCAGCAGGCAGCCAGCCCGGGTGGCAGCAGCGCTCTGCGCCCAGCCACGCCTCCAGGCGCTGCCGACCCCAGCGGCCACGCCCGCCTCTCACACGCCTGCCTCCCCCACCGCGCCCCGCGCCCGCAGTTGCCCGTGCCGGCTACGTGCTGCCCGCCCAGCCCGGCAGCCCTGGCGTGCGCTGCACGGGCGACAGCTACGCGCCCGAGGCCAACAAGCTCAGGACCTGCCTGCCCTGCCAGTCGGGGCTCAGCGCGCCGCCCAGCTACATTGGCGCTCGCGCCAAGAAGGAGCTCGTGTGCCGTGAGTGTCACGCTCTGCGCAGCTGGCTGACTAGCTGCTCGCGTGCCGCGCGAGAGCTGGGGGGCAGCACTGCCGCCCTCACGCGCGAGGCGCTCACGCCACACCGGCCGCCGCCCCCCGCGCAGAGGTGCCCCCCGGGCGGTTCTGGGAGCTCAACGTCGTCCGTGACTGCCCTCAGGGCCTGTACCGCGAGGAGTACGTGCTCACCACTGACGCGGCGGCAATCAAGTGCCTCTCCTGCCCGCCCGGCTGGACCACGACCGCCAAGGGCGCTACCGCGCGGGCCGCCTGCAGCAGTGGGTGGCAGCGGCGCACGCGTGGCAGGCGGCTGCCGCGCGCCAGCTGCTCTTGCTCGGCGCCGGCTGCGTTCGGAGCTGCTACTGACAATGCCCGCCGCTGCCGCCCCAACGCGCACCGCCGCAGAGCTGCTGCCGGGCTTCCAGCTCAAGGGCGCCCCGCTGGACGACCCCTCGGTGACGCTGCCGCAGGACGAGGAGATTGTTGCCGCTGACATCTGCCCGTATGGCTACTACAACGACGGCACTGTCTACTCGTGCAAGCGCTGCCCGTTGGATACCACCACGGAGACCGTGGGCGCGCGCAGCGTTAACGACTGCCGTGCGTGCCGCGGGCTGGCGCGGCCTGGCGCTGGGCCGCTCGCGCGCGGCGCGCACAGCAGGCGAGCAGCAGCACCGGCCGCCGCGCCGGCGCCTCACCTCTCGCTTGCCCTGCTGCGCAGAGGTGCCGCCTGGCTACTACGTTCAGATGAGCGGCAGCACCGGCACGCTCGCCAAGTGCCCCACCAACGTCAACGGCACCGGCTACTATCGGTCCGGCTGGGTCTCGCCCACCGAGGCCAAGTCCACCGGCGACGGCACGGACGTGTGCAAGCCCTGCGGCAAGGGCGTGCTGTCCGAGTACAGGTGGGCGGCGCTGGGCCGGGCTGGCTGCTGCGCCGAGCTGGGCGGGCTGCGTTGCGCGGCGCCGGGCCGCGCTAGCCGGGCGCGGCCGGGCCGCGCTCACCTCACACGACTGCCCGCCCGCGTCACAAAAACACCAGGGACTTTGACGAGATTGGCGACCAGCGCGTGGTCATGGCCAACGACCCCTTCCCTGGCCGCGTGGCATCATCCAGCGCCTCCTGCTGTGAGCGCGCGGCCGCAGCGCGCACGCTGGCCAGCGCAGTGCGCGCCGGCGGCTCGCCGAATGCTGGCGCTCACGCAGCTTCCGTCCGCCCCGGCCGCCGCAGTCATTGAGCAAGGCTGGGGCCTAAACTTTGACCCTGAGGATTTTTCAGCCTTCAAGGCAGTGCAGTGCGCGGCCAACTCCTACGGTGTCGCCCAGCGCGTGTACGGCCTGTATGCCTCGCCCTGCAAGGCCTGCACCAAGAACACGCGCTCCCCGCTCGGCGCGGCTAATTACAATGAATGCACAAACCCCGTTGGCTTTGGCTACACCAGCGAGGGTGCCAACCAGTGAGTGCCGCTGTGCTGCTGGGCCGCCCCTGCTGGGCTGGCAGCCACGCCGTCGCCGCCTGGGTCGTGGGCCCAGAACAGCGCCGCGCCGCGCCTGACCGTGCGCCCCCGCCCCTGCCAGGTGCCCCGACGGCTTCTACAACGCCGCCGAGAGCATGGATCCCTGCACGCCCTGCCCGCCCGGCCGCACCACCGACTACATCCCCGGTGATGGCACTCCCCAGGCCAGCATTCACGACTGCAAGGCCCCGGCTGGGAACGGGGTGTTTGACGCCAACGCCGACAACCCTTGGGCGCCGCCGCAGCCCAGCGCCAGCATGGGCGTCAAGCCCTGCCCCGTGGGGTACAGGGCCGTGCCAGACACTCCCTCTGGCGTGGCCACCAACAACCCGCTCTGCCTGCGCTGCCCGGCCGGCACCTCGACGTCCGGCCCTGGTGCCGTCGTGTGCGACGTGTGCGCGGCCGGCTTCGGCATCCCTGCCAGCAAGCCCACATCCACCAACCCCGCCGACTGCATGCTGTGCACCTACGGCACCTTCCACGCCGGCGGCGGCCTGCGCTGCAGCGCGTGCCCGACCACGGCGTTCAACCACCCCTCCGGCGACACATACACGAGCGCGGGCATCACCTTTGCCACGGGCATGGTGGGGCCGGAGACGTGTGTGCCGCGCTACGCGCAGCTCCCCGCGCCTGCGGGCCACCGCCTCGCGCTGGACGGCAGCCTGTTCAACGTCACCACGGGCCGTGCCTTTGTGGACTGCATCGAGTCCTGCCCCGCCGCCCAGTGCTGCATCGCCCAGTTTGAGACGGCAGGCGGCACCTGCAAGCACGCGACGCTGCCGCCGGTTGGGCCTGGCTACGTCGGCGCGCGGCTCTACTACAAGCTGCCGCCCAGCGAGCTCGTCTCCTCGGCCAGCACCACCGGCACCAAGCTTTGGGCCAAGACGCAGCCGGCGGGCGTGTACACGCGCTGCGTGATGGACGCGCAGTGGGTGGCCAAGACCGAGGCGGGCCTGGTGGGCACGAGCACCAACCCAGCGCTGGTGGAGGAGACCAACATGGCCAAGGGCGTTGAGTGGGGCGAGTGCGACAGCGAGCTGGCATGCCGCCTCAAGTGCGAGACCAACGCCGCGTGCTGGGGCTTTGTGTTTGTGCCCGGCAAGGGCTGGGCCACGCGCGGCGGAGAGGACCAGATCGGCACTCGCTCGTTCGTCGTCAGCCCCGACCTGGGCCAGGTCGCCCAGGGCGCAGCGCTGCCAGACCTTGGTGAGTGCGCGCGGGCGCGCGCTGCGGCCGGCGCTGCAGCGTCGGCCGATCGCAGGGCGCGCTGTGTGAGCCCTGCTAACGCGGCGACCCCACCTGCCAACTCGCAGTGTGCCCGCCTGGCTTTGGCTACATGTTCCAGTGCGACAACCCCTGCATTCCCGGCACCTACAACGACGGCAACTACATGCAGTGCATGCAGTGCCCTGCCGGCATGCGGTCCACCGCTGACCGCACTGGCTGCGAGCCCATCCCTCGCACGAGTGAGTGCAGCAGCTCACCGCGGGAGACCTCCTTGGCCCGCTGAGCCGCACCGCCGCCGTGTGTGTCCGCTCATGCTCACACCCCACCGGCTGCTCTCTCGCCCCCGCAGCGTGCCCTGCTGGCACGGGCGACCTGGCGACCAACTGCGACCACAACTGCACCGCCGGCACCTACAACGACGGCACATTTGGCGATTGCCGCGCCTGCCCTGCTGGCCAACAGTCTGCCGTGGGCGCAACGCTGTGCACACCCATCGTGCCCACCAGTGAGTGCGCTTGCCTGCCGCTTGCCGTTGCTGGTTGCTGGCCCCAAGCGCTGCTGCTTGCTCTCCAGGCTGCTGACCGCAACCCCTGCCTGCCTCGTGCGCAGCCTGCCGCCCCGGGCGCGGCAACGCGCCCAAGTGCGATGTTTGCTGCAAGTCACAGGGTAAGGTCAACGATGGCAGCTTTGCAAGCTGCCAGGCGTGCCCGCCGGGCAAGAAGGCCAACAACAACGCCACAGCGTGCATTGACATCATCACCAGCTGCCCGGCCGGCCGGGAGCTCGACGATGACAGCCAGGAGTGCAGCGGGAAGTGCAAGAAGGGCAACTACAACAACGGCCAGCTCACCCACTGCCTGGCCTGCCCTGGTGACATGGAGTCTGACGACGACTCCGACACCTCTCGTGGAGCCACCCGCTGCATCTACACCGTCTGCCCCCCGGGCAAGGGCAACGCACCGCTCTGCGAGAACGCCTGCACCGGCGGCCTCTACAACCCCGGCACCTTCACCAGCTGCCAGGCGTGCCCGTCCGGGCGCACCTCCAAGGACGGCCGCACCTGCGTCTTCATGCGCTGCCCGCCGGGCCAGGCCGGCGACGCCTGCGACATCTCCTGCGGCGCTGGTCGCTTCCAGGACGGCACCGCCACCGTGTGCTCCAGCTGCCCGGCTGGCCTGGTATCCAGCGAGGACCGTTCCAGCTGCGTCCAGGGCGTGCCCGCCGGGAGCTGCACGCCTCGGCCCGCCACCAGCCAGGTCACCTTCACCTGCCCGCCGGGCTGGACGAAGCTGCAGGGCGGCGCCACGCGCACCGCGCCGCCGCGCTGCATCACCACCGCCGCGGCCGGCAGCAGCTGCGCCACCGCGTGGAGCGCGGAATGGGGCGCCAACCCCGGCCTGGAGGCGCGCGGCGATGCCAGCGGCAAGCTCGTGTGCGCGTGCAGCAATGCCGGCACCCAGGGGCGCGTGCTGAAGATCAACGCTGCTGGTGTTTGGACGTGCGCGGCGGATGCCGTGTTCCTGCCGACCAACGGCGTCGGCACCGACTCGCCAAACATCCAGGACACCACCGCCGGCATCTGGTACGACCTGCTGCCTGGTCGCACGTGCGAGGGCGCGCAGGCGTGCTGGGACATGTGTTTCTTCTGCGACGGCCGGCCCAAGTATCACCAGGACTTCCCGGCCGCGGCCCAGACAGCGGCGCGGGACACCGCCATACAGCAGCAGGGCGACTGCGCGAGCACCAGCTCCTGCAAGCTCAGCCCGCAGGTCACAGAGTCTGTGCGCACCTTTTACGACGCCTGCCGCCGCTGGAGCCAGGAGGTGGGCGCCGCTGCTGGCTGCTGCGCTCGCACCTCGCTGCGCCTCGCTGCCCCCGCGACCGCTCGCCACCAGCAGCGCGCTGAGTGGCCCGCCCACCGCTGCCCCCCGCGCACAGATCAACTACTTTGGCAACCAGCAAGCCAGCCTGCGCGCGCTGTACAACAACGCGGCGGAGACCAACTCCTTTGAGGAGGACAAGGAGGACGGCGAGCGCCTGTGGCCGTACCGCCCGCGGGACGTGAGCACCACGCAGAACCTCATCATGTTTGGCCTCCAGAGCCAGGCCGCCGCCAAGTGTTCTGACTGCTTCACCGTGGCCAAGGCGGAGCTGGTGGACAAGGCGGTTGTGCGCTACGGCTGAGCAGCCGGTGGCGGCTGGGACTGAGCCCCGGCTGGACTAGGAGGTTGCGCGGAACGGCCGGGGGGTTGGCTCACGCTGGGGGCGGGGGGCGGGGGTGGGGGGTGGCAGCATCCACGCGCTGCGGGTGCGCACCTTGCTGCCCCGCTAGGAACTGAGCTGACAGCTCGGCCTGCTTTTGCTTTGCCCGCGACGGGCTTGGAGCGTGGTTCTTGATGTATTGCTGCTGCGGCAGCCGCGCCTGCGGGCGCCGTGCGCTGCACTGCGCTGCGCGTCCTCCCTTCCACTGCCTACCTTCCTTCATTGGACCTGGGCAGTGCTGGTGTGTGCCACGCACCGTGGCAGGACACTGCGCGCGCGGGTGCTTTGATGCCTGCAGCGGCTGCCATTGCCGGTGCATTATAACACACAGACACACACAGAAAAACAACAACAGCCTTTTAACATCAAGAGCGGTGCACCGCTCACACGTGCCTGGCGGGCGCACAAGCTGACCGGAACCTCTCACAGGTCGGGAACACGAGGGCCCCTGCCCAGATCCTGCCTCTCTGTAGAGTTGGTAGAGTTGGTAATAACCACTCCTGCTGCGGCGCCGACCGCGCTCGAGGTGCCGACTCGCGTGGCGCGGCGCGCGCACGCTCGCCCGCAGCGCGGCGGCAGCGGCGCGCCTGCGGCAGCGCCGCCGCGCCCCTCAGCGTGCTCAGTCTGTGCAGCAGCGCACGTTGCTTGGCTGCGCACACACGCAGCCGCCGCCAGCTGGCCGGCCGCGCCGCTGAACCGCTCGACGACTGGCTGGCAGCGCGCGGCGCGGCGCATATATAGCCCGCCGCGGCCACGCAGCCACAAGAAGCCCTAGCAGCTCGCCGCACCCAGTGCCGTCCGCAGCCGCGCCCACCACCACCCGGCAGCAGAGCAGCAGCGCCCGCCAGCGCCCACCCGCGCTGCGCCACCGCCGCCGCCGCGCACCGCCTGCAAGCATGGCCACCGCCACGCTCTCCCGCTCCGCCACCCAGGCACGCGCCGGGTGTGGCGCACGCGCGTCCAGGCGCGCCGCGCCGGCGCCGTCGCTGCGCGCTGCGCGGCCTGTCGTGCGCTGCATCGCGCCCCGCGCCTTCTACCGCGGCGCCTGGGACGATCCCAGCTCTCGCGCAATGAAGGTGCGGCCCGGCCAGCGCTCTGCGCGCGCAGCGGACGGCGGGCGGCGGCGGCCTCGCCGCTGCTGCGCCCGCATGCATGCACATGCATGCGTGTCCATGCACGGCCGCCCCTCGTGCGCACCTCCCGCCCTGACGGCCCCAAACGCTCGCAGGAGATGCTGGAGCAGGCTGCGGCCGAGTTTGAGCGCGCTGCGTCGCGCTCCGGCATGAGCGGCGCCGTGTACTGGCCCGGCGGCAGCTACGCCTGGGGCGCCGCGTCGCGCTGCGGGCCGCAGCGCCGGGGCCAGCCGTGGCAGCAGCAGCAGCAGCAGCAGGGCGGCGGCGAGGCGTCGTGCGCGCTGTCGCTGGACGTGGTGGCCAGCGAGGACAGCTACCAGCTCCTCGCCGACGTGCCGGGCCTGGCCAAGGCCGACCTCAAGATCCGCCTCTCCAAGGACCGCGTGCTCACCATCGCCGGCGAGCGCCGCGCGCCCGGCGCCGCGCCCCAGGACGCCGGCGACGCCGCGGCGGCGGCGCAGGCCAGCGGCGAGGGCGCGCCGCAGCTGCTGCAGCAGGAGCGGCGCGCGGGCGCGTTCAGCCGCGCCTGGGCGCTGCCCGAGGACGCTGACGAGGCGGGCGGCATCAGCGCCAAGGTGTCCGAGGGCGTGCTGACCATCAGGGTGCCCAAGCGCACGCCCGTGCCGCCGCCCGCGCCCGAGGACGAGGGCGGGCAGGACATTGCCGTCGCCTGAGCGCGCGGGAGCTTGCTGTGAGGCCAGCTGCCGCCGCACGCACGCCGCGCGCCCTTTTCTTGTTCATGAGTGAGCGTTTGAGCGTCGCCTCTGCCCCAGCTTGCTGTGCTGCAATCTTCTCATGCGCTTGTGGCCAGGCGTGCTGTGCGCGCCGCCTGCCTGGCCCATCCTTCCTGCCTGTTTGAGTGCCTTGTTGTTGCTCCTCATGCGACACGCATGCCCATTCCCAGTTCCTCCTCGCTTGCACGCAGCAGCACTGCGGGTCGCTGCCTGGCCGCGCCGGTAAAAGCCGCGCCGATGGACCTCGCCCCGCCCGCCTCGCACGGACTGGTCGGTTGGTCGGGCAGGTGCTGCGAGGCGGCAGCGACCAGGCAGCAGTTACCCAGCCGCCGTCTCGTGCTGCTGCGCCAGCCGCCGGCACGCTGAAGGCGCGCGGGCGCGGCGTTCCAGGGTCCCTCAAGTCGCAACGCGCAGCGGCGTGGAGCGCCGCGCGTCGGGTAGCTCCCGGAAGTGCTCAGTGTGTGCAGTCAGAGCCGCCGCCGCAGGCGCCCGCAAAAACAAGCCTAGCCTAGGCGGCGCGCGAGAGCGCGCCGGCGCCGCAGCGGCCCGCGGGCCTGCCCGCCCAGCCGCCCTCCCCCGCTCTGCCTCCCTCCCCGCCCGCCCGGCCGCCCTCCCCTCTCCCCGCCCGCCCCGCCGCGGCGCCAGGGCTGACTGAGCGCGCGCTCAGTCCTGGTAGCGCATGGCTGCCTTCTCAAAGCCGATGGTCGGGAACTGCTTGGCAAACGCCTCGACGTCGGCCTTTAGCGCCTCGATCTCGGGCGTGGTGTTGGTCGCGAGGAAGTCCCGGAAGTCCTTGAGCTTCGGCCCCGCGGTCGCCTTGAGCCCGACTGCGGCGCGCGGCGCGCGGGCGCGTCGGCGGCGCGGCGCGCGGGCGCGTCCGCAGCGCGGCGCGGGACGCGGCGCGGGACGCGGCGCGGGCGCGCGCAGCGCAGCGCAGCGCAGCGCGGGCAGCGCACCAGCGATCTGCACCGCGCGGTCCACAAAGTCCGCCACCTGCTCAAAGTCCTTCTCCACGAAGCCGCGGCTCGTCAGCGCAGGGCTGCCCATGCGCAGGCCGCCCGGCACCATCGCGCTCACGTCGCCTGTGCGGGCGGACCGGGCGGCGTGGGGCCGTGCGCGCCGCGCCCACGCGCCCAGCAGCAGCACGGGCCCGCGCGCCGCCCTGCTCCGCGCCGCCCCGCCCGCGCGTCACGCGCACCCGGCACGGTGTTCTTGTTTGCCGCGATGTGGGCGAGCTCGAGCACGCGCTCCGCGCGCGAGCCGTCGATGCCCTTGGGCCGCAGGTCCACCAGCACGATGTGGTTGTCGGTGCCGCCTGGCGCGACGCGCGAGGCCGCGGGCGTCGGCGGCGCGCCGCCGCGCCCGCCGCCCCCGCGCACGCTGCCCCGCTGCCTGCTTCAGCACGCGCGCCGCCCAGCGCACGTCGCCGCCGCCGCACCTGACACGAGGCTGTAGCCGCGCTTGGCGAGGCCGTCGGCGAGCGCCTTGCTGTTGGCGAGCACCTGCGCCTGATACTGCTTGAACTCGGGGCTCGCCGCCTGCTTCAGCGCGCACGCGAGCCCGCTGATCGTGTGGTTGTGCGGGCCGCCCTGCAGCCCTGCGCGCCGGGAGCGCGCCGCCGCCGCCGCCGCCGCCGCCGCCGTCAGCAGCGGCGCAGCGCGCCGCCGCCGCGCACGGGCGCGGGCGCGGGCGCTGGCGCGGGGCTGCAGGGCACGGGCGCAGCGCGGGCGCGGGGCGCACCCGGGAAGACAGCAAAGTTGATCTTGTCCTCGATGTCATACGGCACCTCGCGCCCCTTCTTGTCCACGCTGCGCACGCCCTTGCGGTAAAAGATCATCGCGCCCCTGGCGATAGTGGTGGGGGGGGGGCACCGCGGCGGCGGCGGCTCGGGGCGGGGCTCTGCCCACGCGCGGCCGCGCGGCCGCCGCTGGCGGCGACGCCCTGACCCCCAGGCCGCTCCCCCGAAAAGCGCGCGCGCGCCGCACCTGGGGCCGCGCAGGCTCTTGTGCGTGGTCGTCGTGACGACGTCGGCGTGCTCAAACGGGCTCGGCACGAGCCCCGCCGCGACGAGGCCGCTGATGTGTGCCATGTCGGCGAGCAGCCACGCCTTGTGCTGGTCCGCGATCGCACGCATGCGCGGGTAGTCGTAGTGCCGCGTGTAGGCAGACGCGCCTGCGGCGGCACAGCACGCAGCGCGCCGCCGGGAGCGGAGAGAGGTGTGAGCGCCGCGCCGCGCCGCGCCGCGCAGCGCAGCGGGCGCGTGCGGCGCGTGGGCGCCGCGCCGCGCAGCGGGCGCGTGCGGCGCGGCGCCGCGGCGGGCGCGGCGGGCGCGTCGGCGTGGGCGTCGCACCCGCGACGATGAGCTTGGGCCTGAAGAGCTTGGCGGTCGCCTCGAGGGTGTCGTAGTCGATGAGGCCGGTCGCCTCGTTCAGACGGTACGGCATCGTCTGCGCGCGCGCGTGAGAGAGTGTGCGTGTGTGTGTGTGTCTACGTGCGTGGGTGAGTGAGTGCTTGTGTGTGCGTGTGTGTGCGCGTGTGGGAGGGGGAGGGGAGGGAGACAAGAGGGCGGTGCGCGGCGCGGCGCGTGCTCGCCTCAAAGTAGATGGACGTCGCGCTGATCTTCTTGGTGTCGGTCTGGAAGCCGTGGCTGAGGTGCCCGCCGTGCGGGAGGTCCAGCCCCATGATGCGGTCGTGCGGCGCCAGCAGCGCGGTGTACACCTGCGCCCGCGCCAGCGCGGCGGCGTGGGCGCCGCTGCGGCCGCGCGCGCCGCGGCGGGGCCACCGCGGCCGCGGCCCAGCCGCTGGCCCGGCGCGCGCGCGCGCCTGGAAGTTGGCGGGCGAGCCGGACAGCGGCTGCACGTTCACGCCCCACTGCTCCGGGTCGAGCCCAAACGCGTCCAGCGCGCGCTTCTGCGGGCGGGCGGGCGGGCGCGGCGCGTGAGGCGGCGCGGGTCAAGCCGCCCCGCCCCGCCCCTCCCCTGTGGCGGCCCCGCCCCGCCCCGCCCCGCCCCGCCCTGCCGCTGCGCTGGACGGCCCCGCCGCTGCGCGGCCCTGCCGCCGCCGCCGTGCGCGCCGCCGCGCGCCTGGCAGAGGCGCTCCGCCTGGTCGATGAACTCATTGCCGCCGTAGTACCGCGCGCCGGGGTAGCCCTCGCTGGCGCGGCGCGGCGGCGGCGGCGGCGCACGGTGCACGGGGGGACGGCCGTGAGGCGGCGCGCTGGGCCGGGACAATCGCAATGCTTGCCGCTGCCGCTGCCGCCGCTGCCGCTGCCGCCGCTGCTGCCGCCGCTGCTGCCGCCGCTGCTGCCGCCGCCGGGCGCACCTGTACTTGTTGGTCATCACGCTGCCCACCGCCTCCATCACGCTGCTGCTCACAAAGTTCTCGCTCGGGATGAGCTCCAGGCCCTGGGGGCGCCGCCGGCGCGGCGGCGCGCGGGCGTCGGCGCGCGCGCACCCGCGCGCGCCCGCGCCGGCTGGCAGGCTCGCGGCGCTGGCGCCACCACCAGCGGTGCTGCTGCCGCGCGGCGGCGCCCCACCTTGCACTGCCGGTTCTTCTCCTTCTCGATGATGTCAAACAGCTCCGGGTCGACCTCCGCCAGCGGCGCGTTCAGGACCTTGGGCCACTGCAGGCGCGCCGCGCGCGCGGCGCGCGGGTGCGCGGCGCTCGGGCGCGAGGCGCCGCGGCCGCGGCGTGCAGCGGCGCCCGCCCGCCGCGCACCGTGACGTGCTTGCGGCTGCCGTCGTCCGCGAACTTTGCGTACTCGTCGTCATTGCGCACCGGCTGCGGGGGGCGGCGGTGGCGGGGCGGCGTTGCCGCGGGCGCGCGTGTGGTGGCGCCGGCAGCAGCGCGCGCGCCGCCCGGGCCGGGCGCCGCCGCCGCGCCCGGCCGCCGGCAGGCGCCGCCGCGCACCTGCGCCGCGAAGCCGCGGCTTGTGACGGCCTGGGAGCGCGGGCGGAGCGGGCGGGCGGGCGGGGCGTGCGTGGGAAGCGGCAACAGAACAGCTGCTGCCGCGCGGGTGGGGCGCGTAGCGCCCCGCGCGCGCGCCGAGCGCGATGGCCGCAACGGGTAGCGCCTTCCGCGCCATGCGCGGGGCGCCGCAAACGCCGCAGCGGCCGGGACCCTACCACGCTGGCGCACGATGCCCGCAGGCCGAGGCCCAGGCGCAGCGCGCCGCGGCGGAGAGCCATGGTGCGAGAGGCGGGATCGGTGCGAGCGCGGGAGTGCGGCAATGGGCGCTCGGCGGGGCGCGATGGCGAAGCAGCAGCACGCCAGCACGCCGATGTCACTGCCGACGCTTGCGCTCCGATTTCGCAACGACCGCTCTCGCCGCCGGCGCACCGTCAGAGCCGCCCAGCGCGCTCCTCACCGCGCGCCTCCTCTGCGCTTGCCCCCGCCGCCTCCGAGCGGCCTCCGCCAGCGCGCGCTTCACAGCGCGGCCCGCGGGCGCCATGGTCTGGTTCAACTGCGACGACTGCGGCGACACCGTCAAGGTGGGCGCGCCGTCGCCGGCGCCGCGCAGCGCTCGGCCGGCGCCAGCCGCCGCTGCCGTGGAGCGCGCCGCCTCACGCTCGCCGCGCGCAGAAGCCCAAGCTCGCCAACCACTCCCGCAGCTGCCAGCACTTCACCTGCGTGGACTGCAGCCGCAGCTTCGACCGCAGCAGCGCGTCGGTGCGCCGCCCGCCGCAGCGGCGCCGCGCAGCAGCCGCCGTCCCCGCCGCACCCTCCCCCACGCGCCCGCGGCCGCCGCCGTCCCCGCCGCGCCCTCCCCTCACGAGCGCCCGCGTCGCCCGCCGCGCCGGCCGCGCAGGCGCACAACACGTGCGTGAGCGAGCACGAAAAGTACGCGCTCGGCGCGACCAAGCCCGGCGGCTACGCGGCGCAGGGCTTCTTCGGCGACGGCGCGCCCGCCGCGGCGCCCACCGCCGCCGCCGCGCCCGGCGGCGAGGTGGTGGGGCTGCAGTTCCTCTCGGAGCGGCCGCCCTGGAGGTGCTCGTGCTGCAACGTGTCGTGCACGAGCCGCGACACGCTGCTCGGGCACGCCGCGGGCGCGAAGCACAAGCGCCGGGTGCGGCGCCGCCCGGCCGGCCGGCCCGCGCCCGCAGGCGCCTGCGCGGCGCTGCCGCCGGCCGACCCGCCGCCGCGGGCCGCCGCCCCGCACGCACGCAGGCGCGCGCGGCTCTCGGCCTGAACAACAACCAGCAGCAGCAGCAGCAGCAGCAGCAGCAGCAGGAGGGGGCGGGCGCGCCGGCGGCGGCGGCCGGGGGGCAGCAGGAGGCAGCTGCGGAGGCGGCGGAGCAGCCTGCGGCCAAGAAGTCCAACAAGGCCGCCAAGGAGGAGGCCAAGGGCGGCGAGGAGGCGGAGGAGGCGCCGGCCAAGGGCGCCAAGGCGGCCAAGGCGGCCAAGGAGGGCAAGGCGGCCAAGGAGGGCAAGGAGGGCAAGGAGGGCAAGCGCAAGAAGAAGAAGGCCGGGGCGGAGCCGCCCGCGCCCGAGGCGCCCGAGACGCCCGCGGCGCTCGAGCCGCTGCTCAAGGTGGCGGCCAAGCGGCTGAAGAAGAAGGGCGCGATGCGCCTGCAGAAGCTCGGCGCGCTGCTCGCCAAGCACGCCAACGGCGACTTCAGCGCGGAGCTGGTGGAGCAGGTCACTGCCAAGGTGCGGCGGCGGCCGCGCGCTGGTGCCGGGGCCCCCGCTGCCACGCTGCCGCGCGGCCCACGCGTGCGTGCGGGCAGGCGGCCTCCGCCGCCGGTGAGGGGGTGACAGGCGCGAGCTGCTGGGACGGGGCGCGCCGCGCAGACCTGGGGCTGAGCCCCGCCGCCGCTGCCGCCGCTGCCGCCGCTGCAGCTGCTGGCCCAGGGCGTGGTCAAGCAGGAAGACAGCAAGCTGGTGTGGCAGGCTGAGTGATGCGCTGTGCCAGTGAGGCCGGCCCGGCGTTTGAACGTGCAGGGTTTTGCATTTCACTCCCCGCGCCAGCCGATCGACTAACCACCTACACCAGCAGCGCAGCGGCGGCCGCCGCGCCAACCAGGAACGCCCGCAGCCCGCCGCCAGCGCCCGGCGCGCGCGCGCCGCTCTCGCTCGCCGCCGGCAAGATGGCGGCGCCGCTCTCGATCACGCTGATGCGGTCGGGCATCAGCTGGCGCGCCGCGGGCGGCTGCTCGGCGGCGCCAGCGGCCAAGGCGGCACCCACCGCCGCCTTGGCCGCCGCCTGCACGTCGCCCGCCGCCTGCGGCTGCTGCCCCGCGCCAGCGCTCGCCGGCTCCTCCGGCAGCCGCAGGTGGCGCGGGGGGCGCGCCACGGCCGGCGCCTGCGCCGCGGCGGCTGGCTGCGCTGCCGCGGCCACCGCCTCAGTGGCTGGCTCAGCTGCCGGCGTCGGCGCGCTCTGCATCGGCAGCCGCGCCGCGTCGCTCGGGGCGGTGGGCTGCTCCGTGACCGCCTCTGCTGGCGGCGGGGTCGCCGCTGCCGGTGCGGCCACCTGGGCGGCAGGCGGCTGCTCTGAGGAGCCCTGCGTGGCCTGCGTTTGAGCAGCTTGAGTCGCGACCTCTGCCACCTGCGGCTCGCCGGACTCGGCCGGCTGCGCCGCGGCCGGCTCTGCAGCTGCCGGCTCTGTGGCGGGCGACACGGCAGCCGTCTGGGGTGCTGCTGCCGGCTCCTGCTCCGCCGCGGCGGGCGGCGCAGTCAGCTCAGCCGCCGGCTCCGCCGCCGAGGGCTCTGCAAGGGCAGGGTGCGCTGGCGGCGCCACAGATGCGGGCGCTTCCTCCCCCTGCTCCGCCGCCGGCCCGGCAGCAGCAGGCCCCGACACCGCCTCGCCTGCGGCTGCCGGCTGCACATGCTGGGCTGCAACTGCAGGCGGCTCGAGCGCCGGCTGCGGCGCCTCGGC
Source organism: Scenedesmus sp. PABB004 (assembly GCA_014905635.1). NCBI lineage: Eukaryota > Viridiplantae > Chlorophyta > Chlorophyceae > Sphaeropleales > Scenedesmaceae > Scenedesmus > Scenedesmus sp. PABB004. The sequence continues at coordinate 1,009,884 of JABVCE010000011.1, read as the reverse complement.
AGCAGGCGCGTCGCCGACGGTGCCCGCGGCGCTTGCTGGCGGCACCGGCGCCGCGGCCGGCTCGGCCACCACCACCTCGCCGCCCGCCGGCTGCTCAGCAGCCGCGGCAGGCTCGCTACCCGCCGCCTCCACCGTCGGCAGCTCGGCCGGGCCTCCAGACGCCGCAGCCTGTGCCGGGGCCTCGTCCGCCGTAGGCTCAGGGTCTGCTGCTGCAGCGCTTGGCGCAGCGACAGCAGGCTCAGCTGCCGTGTCTGCTGCCGGCACCGGCTCTGCAAGCTGCTCTGCCGGCTCGGCAAGCTGCTCTGCCGTCTCTGCTGCCTGCTCTGCCGTCTCTGCTGCCTGCTCTGCCGGCTCGGCAAGCTGCTCTGCCGGCAGCTCTGTTGCCGTCTCAGCTTGTGCTGCGACCGCCGTGCTTGCGCCCGGCGCCGCAGCCGCCGCAGGCGCCGCCGGCGTCGGCGCCGCAGGCGCCGAGGGCGCCACCGCGGCTGGCACCGCAGCGGCGGGCGCCATCGCGGCCGGCACCGCAGCGGCGGGCGCCACCGCGGCCTGCACCGCAGCGGCGGGCGCCACCGCGGCCTGCGCCGCGGTCGCGGGCACCTCGGCGGCGGCCGCGGCGGGCGCGGCGGGCTCCGCTGCGTCCACGGCGCCTGCGGGGGCGCCCTGCGTCTCAGCAAGGACCACCTCCGAGCCCGGCTGCACCTGCGCCGCCGCGGTTGCACCCTGGTGCGCGGGCAGCCAGCTTGTGCTGTCCTCAGCCGCCGCCTCCTCGACGATCACCTCGGGCGCGGCCGCCTCTGGGACTGCGAGCGAGGCAACGGCGGCGGGCGGCGCGGCGGCGCTCAGCAGACGCGTGCGGCGCGCTCGCAGCAGCTGGGCGGCTGCCGCAGCTGGCCCTGCCAGCTGTGGCAGCCTCACTTGGCACGGGGGCCGGGCCCTGCTGCTGCGCCGACTCGAGCAAAAGCGCACCGCCCGGCTCCGCCTGCTCCGTCGTCACCGTCAGTGTTGGCACTGCGGGGGCTGCGACAGGGCAGGCGCGTGCGTGCGTGCGTGTGTCGGCGCCAGCGCCCGCAGCTGGCGGCTGCCGTGCCAGCGCGCCCCCGGCCCCGGCCGCCGCACCCTCAACAACCGCGACGGCGGTCTCGCCGGCGGGCTTGGCCACAAAACCCGAGACCCAGCCGGACTCCTCGCCTGCGGCGGTGCAGCACGCGCAGCGGCGCCGCGCTCAGCCCTGGCCGTCGATGTTCCCCCCCCCCCTCCCCAACCACTCCCAACGAGGCACTCACTCCCAGGCTCGACAGCCAGCGCCGCCGCGCTGGTGCCAGGCGCCGCAACCTTGAGGCTGCAGGTCTGGTAGGGCCACGCCCCCGCGGGCTGGCAGGCGCGCGCGGGGTTGAGCCGCGCTGTGTGGGCCATCGGGCTGAGCGCCGCGCCCAGCGGCAGCGGCCCGCCCTCAAAGTCGTGCGCCGCGGGGTCGCACAGCGTCGCAGCGCCGCAGCCGTACGGCGAGTTGCAGTACTGCCAGCCCGTGCACCCGAGCGTGGCCTGGCAGAGAGCGCAGCACTCAGACATTGCCCACGTGGTCTTGGTGCACGCGTCGCCGCGCTGCAGCCAGGCGTCCAGCACCAGGGTCCTGGCGCCCGCCAGGCGCCCCTGCACCGCGTTGCAGGCCTGACCCACGCAGCCGGCCGCCAGGGGGCAGTATTCGAGCGTGCACCGCGGGTCGCCGTCGGCAGGCGCGGGGCAGGCCGGGTTGCGCCGCGGCGACGGCACCGAGCACGCCCAGTCCGGTGCCTCGTACAGCTCTGCGGCGGGCGCCGCACACGCCAGCGTGTTGGCCGTCAGCGGCTCAGCGCGCGCCTCGGTCAAGCAGCGGGCTCCCACGCTCGCGGCGGGCGCGAGCAGCGGTGGCACAGCCGCCGGCGCCGCCGGCCTGGCCCCGTCGCCGCACCTGCTGCCGCTGCTCGAAGAGCGGAGGTGACGAGCAGGAACGTGAAAGCGATGGCCCTCTGGCAATGTGCGCGCCCGGGGCGCGCCATGGCGTGATTCCCGCGCTCGCAGTTGCTCGACCGCCCCCTCGCGCGCTGGGGCCGGCGAGGGACTGGAGGCAGTCGCAGAATTGCGAGGACGTCGTACTGGGGTCGGTGAATGTCGCTGCGCCGAGCTGTGCTCGCGGAGCTGCCGGGGCGGCCAGCAGTACTCGCGTCGTCGCCGTCAGCAGCTCTCACTTCCGCAGCTGCGGCAGCCCTCCCTCCAGCCTGCCGCTGCGCAGCAGCTGCCCGACCAACCGACCAGTCCGTGCGAGGCGGGCGGGGCGAGGTCCATCGGCGCGGCTTTTACCGGCGCGGCCAGGCAGCGACCCGCAGTGCTGCTGCGTGCAAGCGAGGAGGAACTGGGAATGGGCATGCGTGTCGCATGAGGAACAACAACAAGGCACTCAAACAGGCAGAACAACAACAAGGCACTCAAACAGGCAGGAAGGATGGGCCAGGCAGGCGGCGCGCACAGCACGCCTGGCCACAAGCGCATGAGAAGATTGCAGCACAGCAAGCTGGGGCAGAGGCGACGCTCAAACGCTCACTCATGAACAAGAAAAGGGCGCGCGGCGTGCGTGCGGCGGCAGCTGGCCTCACAGCAAGCTCCCGCGCGCTCAGGCGACGGCAATGTCCTGCCCGCCCTCGTCCTCGGGCGCGGGCGGCGGCACGGGCGCGCGCTTGGGCACCCTGATGGTCAGCACGCCCTCGGACACCTTGGCGCTGATGCCGCCCGCCTCGTCAGCGTCCTCGGGCAGCGCCCAGGCGCGGCTGAACGCGCCCGCGCGCCGCTCCTGCTGCAGCAGCTGCGGCGCGCCCTCGCCGCCGGCCTGCGCCGCCGCCGCGGCGTCGCCGGCGTCCTGGGGCGCGGCGCCGGGCGCGCGGCGCTCGCCGGCGATGGTGAGCACGCGGTCCTTGGAGAGGCGGATCTTGAGGTCGGCCTTGGCCAGGCCCGGCACGTCGGCGAGGAGCTCGTAGCTGTCCTCGCTGGCCACCACGTCCAGCGACAGCGCGCACGACGCCTCGCCGCCGCCCTGCTGCTGCTGCTGCTGCTGCCACGGCTGGCCCCGGCGCTGCGGCCCGCAGCGCGACGCGCCGCCCCAGGCGTAGCTGCCGCCGGGCCAGTACACGGCGCCGCTCATGCCGGAGCGCGGCGCAGCGCGCTCAAACTCGGCCGCAGCCTGCTCCAGCATCTCCTGCGAGCGTTTGGGGCCGTCAGGGCGGGAGGTGCGCACGAGGGGCGGCCGTGCATGGACACGCATGCATGTGCATGCATGCGGGCGCAGCAGCGGCGAGGCCGCCGCCGCCCGCCGTCCGCTGCGCGCGCAGAGCGCTGGCCGGGCCGCACCTTCATTGCGCGAGAGCTGGGATCGTCCCAGGCGCCGCGGTAGAAGGCGCGGGGCGCGATGCAGCGCACGACAGGCCGCGCAGCGCGCAGCGACGGCGCCGGCGCGGCGCGCCTGGACGCGCGTGCGCCACACCCGGCGCGTGCCTGGGTGGCGGAGCGGGAGAGCGTGGCGGTAGCCATGCTTGCAGGCGGTGCGCGGCGGTGGCGGTGGCGCAGCGCGGGCGGGCGCTGGCGGGCGCTGCTGCTCTGCTGCCGGGTGGTGGTGGGCGCGGCTGCGGACGGCACTGGGTGCGGCGAGCTGCTAGGGCTTCTTGTGGCTGCGTGGCCGCGGCGGGCTATATATGCGCCGCGCCGCGCGCTGCCAGCCAGTCGTCGAGCGGTTCAGCGGCGCGGCCGGCCAGCTGGCGGCGGCTGCGTGTGTGCGCAGCCAAGCAACGTGCGCTGCTGCACAGACTGAGCACGCTGAGGGGCGCGGCGGCGCTGCCGCAGGCGCGCCGCTGCCGCCGCGGGCGAGCGTGCGCGCGCGGCGCGCGAGTCGGTGTGCGCGCGCAGCACGCAAGCCCGCGCAGCGCCGGCTTTCCGGCGCAAGAGCTGGCCGCCACACGCGCACAGAATGTCAGTTGGTAGTCAGTTACACACACACGCACACACACACACACTCAGCCCATCCAGTTGCACGCCACACGGTCAGCCCGCCCACCAGATTGCTCGAGTGCTGATTGGAAAAAACCCCAACCGCACTCTGTGTGCACACGTGTTCCCACCCCCCACTGTGCACATGTGTTCCCACACCCCACTGTGTGTGTGCTGTGAACGCAGCGACTGCGTGCATGCCCGGGCAATCGTGAAAGCGGGCATGCCCGCTTTCATGCGTGTGTGACGTGTGAAGGGAGGGAGTCCGAACCCACAACTCATAGTAGAAAACCCGTGGAACTGTAATAACAGTACGTAGAATACGTAGCAAGCGGGGTGAGGACGACGACAAGGGGATGAAGCAAGCGTGTTGGGTGTGGCATCAATCCGGCCCAGCCGGCCAGCAAGCTGGCTGCGTCGGACCAGCACATAGACTAGGGGGCGACCCGCTCCCCCTCCCTCCCCCCATCATGCGCGTGAGCAGCACGCGCCAATTGGCGGCACGCGCGAGCGAGCCGCACGCAGACAGCTGCCGGCCGTGACGGTCGGCAGCCAGGGCAAGCACGCGCCGCCGCAGGCAGCCAGGCGCTGGCGCTGGTGCCCCGCACGCGACCATGGCAGCGCATGGCCCGGCTCAGGCAGAGCCGAGCAGAGCGGCCGCTCAGCCGTAGCGCACGACCACCTTGTCAATCTGCTGCGCCTTGGACACGGTGAAGCAGTCAGAACACTTGGCGGCGGCCTGGCTCCGCAGGCCAAACATGATGAGGTTCTGCGTGGTGCTCACGTCCCGCGGGCGGTACGGCCACAGGCGCTCGCCGTTCTCCTTGTCCTGCTCAAAGGAGTTGGTCTCCGCCGCGTTGTTGTACAGCGCGCGCAGGCTGGCTTGCTGGTTGCCAAAGTAGTTGATCTGTGCGCGGGGGGCAGCGGTGGGCGGGCCACTCAGCGCGCTGCTGGTGGCGAGCGGTCGCGGGGGCAGCGAGGCGCAGCGAGGTGCGAGCGCAGCAGCCAGCAGCGGCGCCCACCTCCTGGCTCCAGCGGCGGCAGGCGTCGTAAAAGATGCGCAGCGAATCTGTGTACTGCGGGCTGAGCTTGCAGGAGGTGGTGCTCGCGCAGTCGCCCTGGTCCTGCATGGCCGTGTCCCGCGCCGCTTTCTGGGCCGCGGCCGGGAAGTCCTGGTGATACTTGGGCCGGCCGTCGCAGAAGAAACACATGTCCCAGCACGCCTGCGCGCCCTCGCACGTGCGACTAGGCAGCAGGTCGTACCAGATGCCGGCGGTGGTGTCCTGGATGTTTGGCGAGTCGGTGCCAACGCCGTTGGTCGGCAGGAACACGGCATCCGCCGCGCACGTCCAAACACCAGCAGCGTTGATCTTCAGCACGCGCCCCTGGGTGCCGGCATTGCTGCACGCGCACACAAGCTTGCCGCTGGCATCGCCGCGCGCCTCCAGGCCGGGGTTAGCGCCCCATGCTGCGCTCCACGCGGTGGCGCAGCTGCTGCCGGCCGCGGCGGTGGTGATGCAGCGCGGCGGCGCGGTGCGCGTGGCGCCGCCCTGCAGCTTCGTCCAGCCCGGCGGGCAGGTGAACGTGACCTGGCTGGTGGCGGGCCGGGGCGTGCAGCTCCCGGCCGGCACGCCCTGGACACAGCCGGAGCGGTCCTCGCTGGAGACCTGGCCAGCCGGGCAGCTGGAGCACACGGTGGCGGTGCCGTCCTGGAAGCGACCAGCGCCGCAGCAGATGTCGCAGGCGTCGCCGGCCTGGCCCGGCGGGCAGCGCATGAAGACGCAGGTGCGGCCGTCCTTGGAGGTGCGCCCGGACGGGCACGCCTGGCAGCTGGTGAAGGTGCCGGGGTTGTAGAGGCCGCCGGTGCAGGCGTTCTCGCAGAGCGGTGTGTTGCCCATGCCCGGGGGGCAGACAGTGTAGATGCAGCGGGTGGCTCCACGAGAGGTGTCGGAGTCGTCGTCGGACACCATGCCAGCAGGGCAGGCCAGGCAGTGGGTGACCTGGCCGTTGTTGTAGTTGCCCTTCTTGCACTTCCCGCTGCACTCCTGGCTGTCATCGTCGAGCTCCCGGCCGGCCGGGCAGCTGGTGATGATGTCAATGCACGCTGTGGCGTTGTTGTTGGCCTTCTTGCCCGGCGGGCACGCCTGGCAGCTTGCAAAGCTGCCATCGTTGACCTTACCCTGTGACTTGCAGCAAACATCGCACTTGGGCGCGTTGCCGCGCCCGGGGCGGCAGGCTGCGCACGAGGCAGGCAGGGGTTGCGGTCAGCAGCCTGGAGAGCAAGCAGCAGCGCTTGGGGCCAGCAACCAGCAACGGCAAGCGGCAGGCAAGCGCGCTCACTGGTGGGCACGATGGGTGTGCACAGCGTTGCGCCCGCGGCAGACTCCTGGCCAGCAGGGCAGGCGCGGCAATCCCCAAATGTGCCGTCGTTGTAGGTGCCGGCCGCGCAGTTGTGGTCGCAGTTGGTCGCCAGGTCGCCCGTGCCAGCAGGGCACGCTGCGGGGGAGAGAGAGCAGCAGGTGGAGCGTGAGCAGGAGCAGGCACACACGGCAGCGGTGCGGCTCAGCGGGCCAAGGAGGTCTCCCGCGGTGAGCTGCACTCACTCGTGCGAGGGATGGGCTCGCAGCCAGTGCGGTCAGCGGTGGACCGCATGCCGGCGGGGCACTGCAGGCACTGCATGTTGTTGCCGTCGTTGTAGGTGCCGTCGATGCAGGGGTTGGTGCACTGGAACATGTAGCCAAAGCCAGGCGGGCACACTGCGAGTTGGCGGGTGGGGTCGCCGCGTTAGCAGGGCTCACGCAGCGCGCCCGGCGATCGGCCGACGCTGCAGGGCCGGCCGCAGCGCGCGCCCGCGCGCACTCACCAAGGTCTGGCAGCGCCGCGCCCTGGGCGACCTGGCCCAGGTCGGGGCTGACGACGAACGAGCGAGTGCCGATCTGGTCCTCTCCGCCGCGTGTGGCCCAGCCCTTGCCGGGCACAAACACAAAGCCCCAGCACGCGGCGTTGGTCTCGCACTTGAGGCGGCATGCCAGCTCGCTGTCGCACTCGCCCCACTCAACGCCCTTGGCCATGTTGGTCTCCTCCACCAGCGCTGGGTTGGTGCTCGTGCCCACCAGGCCCGCCTCGGTCTTGGCCACCCACTGCGCGTCCATCACGCAGCGCGTGTACACGCCCGCCGGCTGCGTCTTGGCCCAAAGCTTGGTGCCGGTGGTGCTGGCCGAGGAGACGAGCTCGCTGGGCGGCAGCTTGTAGTAGAGCCGCGCGCCGACGTAGCCAGGCCCGACCGGCGGCAGCGTCGCGTGCTTGCAGGTGCCGCCTGCCGTCTCAAACTGGGCGATGCAGCACTGGGCGGCGGGGCAGGACTCGATGCAGTCCACAAAGGCACGGCCCGTGGTGACGTTGAACAGGCTGCCGTCCAGCGCGAGGCGGTGGCCCGCAGGCGCGGGGAGCTGCGCGTAGCGCGGCACACACGTCTCCGGCCCCACCATGCCCGTGGCAAAGGTGATGCCCGCGCTCGTGTATGTGTCGCCGGAGGGGTGGTTGAACGCCGTGGTCGGGCACGCGCTGCAGCGCAGGCCGCCGCCGGCGTGGAAGGTGCCGTAGGTGCACAGCATGCAGTCGGCGGGGTTGGTGGATGTGGGCTTGCTGGCAGGGATGCCGAAGCCGGCCGCGCACACGTCGCACACGACGGCACCAGGGCCGGACGTCGAGGTGCCGGCCGGGCAGCGCAGGCAGAGCGGGTTGTTGGTGGCCACGCCAGAGGGAGTGTCTGGCACGGCCCTGTACCCCACGGGGCAGGGCTTGACGCCCATGCTGGCGCTGGGCTGCGGCGGCGCCCAAGGGTTGTCGGCGTTGGCGTCAAACACCCCGTTCCCAGCCGGGGCCTTGCAGTCGTGAATGCTGGCCTGGGGAGTGCCATCACCGGGGATGTAGTCGGTGGTGCGGCCGGGCGGGCAGGGCGTGCAGGGATCCATGCTCTCGGCGGCGTTGTAGAAGCCGTCGGGGCACCTGGCAGGGGCGGGGGCGCACGGTCAGGCGCGGCGCGGCGCTGTTCTGGGCCCACGACCCAGGCGGCGACGGCGTGGCTGCCAGCCCAGCAGGGGCGGCCCAGTAGCACAGCGGCACTCACTGGTTGGCACCCTCGCTGGTGTAGCCAAAGCCAACGGGGTTTGTGCATTCATTGTAATTAGCCGCGCCGAGCGGGGAGCGCGTGTTCTTGGTGCAGGCCTTGCAGGGCGAGGCATACAGGCCGTACACGCGCTGGGCGACACCGTAGGAGTTGGCCGCGCACTGCACCGCCTTGAAGGCTGAAAAATCCTCAGGGTCAAAGTTTAGGCCCCAGCCTTGCTCAATGACTGCGGCGGCCGGGGCGGACGGAAGCTGCGTGAGCGCCAGCATTCGGCGAGCCGCCGGCGCGCACTGCGCTGGCCAGCGTGCGCGCTGCGGCCGCGCGCTCACAGCAGGAGGCGCTGGATGATGCCACGCGGCCAGGGAAGGGGTCGTTGGCCATGACCACGCGCTGGTCGCCAATCTCGTCAAAGTCCCTGGTGTTTTTGTGACGCGGGCGGGCAGTCGTGTGAGGTGAGCGCGGCCCGGCCGCGCCCGGCTAGCGCGGCCCGGCGCCGCGCAACGCAGCCCGCCCAGCTCGGCGCAGCAGCCAGCCCGGCCCAGCGCCGCCCACCTGTACTCGGACAGCACGCCCTTGCCGCAGGGCTTGCACACGTCCGTGCCGTCGCCGGTGGACTTGGCCTCGGTGGGCGAGACCCAGCCGGACCGATAGTAGCCGGTGCCGTTGACGTTGGTGGGGCACTTGGCGAGCGTGCCGGTGCTGCCGCTCATCTGAACGTAGTAGCCGGGCGGCACCTCTGCGCAGCAGGGCAAGCGAGAGGTCAGGCGCCGGCGCGGCGGCTGGTGCTGCTCGCCTGCTGTGCGCGCCGCGCGCGAGCGGCCCAGCGCCAGGCCGCGCCAGCCCGCGGCACGCACGGCAGTCGTTAACGCTGCGCGCGCCCACGGTCTCCGTGGTGGTATCCAACGGGCAGCGCTTGCACGAGTAGACAGTGCCGTCGTTGTAGTAGCCATACGGGCAAGTGTCGGCGGCAACAATGTCCGCGCCCTGCGGCAGCGTCACCGAGGGGTCGTCCAGCGGGGCGCCCTTGAGCTGGAAGCCCGGCAGCAGCTCTGCGGCGGTGCGCGTTGGGGCGGCAGCGGCAGGCATTGTCAGTAGAAGCTCCGAACGCAGCCGGCGCCGAGCAAGAGCAGCTGGCGCGCGGCAGCCGCCTGCCACGCGCGCGCCGCTGCCACCCACTGCTGCAGGCGGCCCGCGCGGTGGCGCCCTTGGCGGTCGTGGTCCAGCCGGGCGGGCAGGAGAGGCACTTGATTGCCGCCGCGTCAGTGGTGAGCACGTACTCCTCGCGGTACAGGCCCTGAGGGCAGTCACGGACGACGTTGAGCTCCCAGAACCGCCCGGGGGGCACCTCTGCGCGGGGGGCGGCGGCCGGTGTGGCGTGAGCGCCTCGCGCGTGAGGGCGGCAGCGCTGCCCCCCAGCTCTCGTGTGGCACGCGAGCAGCTAGTCAGCCAGCTGCGCAGAGCGTGACACTCACGGCACACGAGCTCCTTTGTTGCGCGCGCGCCAATGTAGCTGGGCGGCGCGCTGAGCCCCGACTGGCAGGGCAGGCAGGTCCTGAGCTTGTTGGCCTCGGGCGCGTAGCTGTCGCCCGTGCAGCGCACGCCAGGGCTGCCGGGCTGGGCGGGCAGCACGTAGCCGGCACGGGCAACTGCGAGCGCGGGGCGCGGTGGGGGAGGCAGGCGTGTCAGGCGGGCGTGGCCGCTGGGGTTGGCAGCGCCTGGAGGCGTGGCTGGGCGCAGAGCGCTGCTGCCACCCAGGCTGGCTGCCTGCTGCCGCCCGTCACTCACTGCAGTCGCTGGCCCGGGCGGTGCGCTCAGCCTTGGTCGTCAGGCCGGTGCCGCAGGCGTTGGCAAGACCGCCGATGGCATCCTCCGCGGCGCTCTTGCCGGAGGTGTCGCCGCCGGGGCAGTACGAGCCGAACGGGCAGGACTGGCACTCGCGCGTGCTGCCCACCTTGACCTGAAAGGTTCCAGGAGGGCACACTGGGGGCGGGGCGGCCGGGTGGGCGCGAGCGCGGCCGCCCGCGCGAGCAGGGCGCCAGCGCCCGCCGCAGCAGCGGCCGGCCGGTGACGCCGCGGCCGCTGCGCCCGTTCGCAATGCCACCGCACGGGAAGGGTGCCGGGAGCCCCTGCTTACCGCACTGCACGACGGAGCGGCCGTCCGAGCCGCGCACGGGCACGTAGGTGCGCTGGCAGCGCAGGCAGACGTACGTCTCGCGTGAGCCCAGGATGCGCGTGGTGCAGCGCCGCGCCGTGCAGGCGGGGATCTGAGCCGCGCAGGTCACGCCGGTCTGCAGCAGCTGGCGCCCGGATCGCCCGGCGGGCGTCGCCGCGGCACCCGGAGATGCCGCCGCGGCGCAGAGCAGCGCCAGCAGCAGCAACACGCCCCCGGCGCGTCGCGACGGCATCGAGATGGCAACGGGAAGCGCACACGAGCTGGCTCTGGCGCCGCGGGCGCTGCGGTGGGCGTGGGCGGGTGCTGCTGCTGCGCGCGCTGGCGCTGCGGGCTGCCGCTGCGCACGTGCCGCCGCGGGCTCCAGCAGCAGCACCCGGTGCACGAGAGCGCGCCGGGAAAGCGTGCGAGCGGGCGCCGAGCCTACAAGCTTCTGCTAACGCGCGCAGAGGCCGCGCGGCTGCAAAGCAGCGCTAGAGTGGCAAAACCGGCGATGTCGGAGGTTGTGAGGGTGGCGACCGGCAATGACCGCGTCGCCGGCGCGCGCGATGTGCGGACGAAAGTGACCCTGCGCGCGTGCGCAGCCCAGCTCGCGGCGTCCGTGCGCGCTTCAGGGACGGTGGTGCCGAGTGCGAGCACGACGCGCGGGCTGAATACCGGTTTACAGGCGCCGGCGGCGAGCGCTCCGCCGCACCGGTGCCGCTGCACCTGCTGTCGTGCCTCACCGGCTCGCAAAGCTGCTGCACACGCTCCCCAGCGCGCTGCTCTGGCTGCTGAGGCCGGGGCTGCGCCGCTGCTGGCGCGCCGTCCGCGCCGGCAGGCCCGCGCCGCCCCCGAGCCCCTGCACCGACGCGCCGCTGCCCCGGCTGCCCCGGCTGCCTGCGCCGCTGCTCGCGGCGCTGCTGTCACAGACGCTGCTGGCGGGGCTGCTGGTCAAGGTGGTGCCCAGACTGCCGCTGCGAGCCATCTTGTGCCGCAGGTTGCCGGGCGGCGACGGGGGCGCGCCGCTGCCGGCCATGGCCGCCTGCGCCCTCGCCGCGGCGCCGGCGTCCAAGCCGCGCGCGGCATGCACTGCGGCGGCTGCCGCCTGCAGCTCGCGCGCACTGCAGCCGCTGCCGTCGCTGCTGCTGCTCTCGCCACCAGCGGGGGCGTGGCTGCTGCTGGCGTCGGTGCTGCCGCTGCCGCTGCCGCCCACACTGCTGGTCAGCGTGGTGAGCGTGGCGGTGGAGGTGTCCAGACCCACCGACGCGCTGACTTCCGAGCTGGGAAGCAGCACCTCGCCCAGGCCGACGGTGCAGCCGGTGGCGGGCATGCCAGACATCCCCGGCGGCGGCAGGCGCCGCAGCAGCTGCGGGCCCGCCTGGTCCGGCGCGCCGGCCCCGGCGGCCGCCTTCGAGGCGGCCAGCGTGGGCGTGCAGCTGGCGGTGGCCGCCGCGACGGCCGCGGCCGGCGGCCGCCAGAGCTTGACGACTGGCGAGGCGGCGACCGCCGACTGCCGCTCCGAGGGCGGCGCGCTGCTGCCACTGCTGCTGCAGGAGCTGCTACTGAGCGGCAGCAGCTCCGGCATCTCGCGCCCCGGCAGCTCGGCCAGCAGCTGCACTGCCCGCTGCGCCGGCTGCTCGCCGTCCGCGGCTGGCACCAGCGTGGAGACCGCTGCGAGCTCGCCCGCCTCCTCCTCCGATGCCTCGGCCGCCGACGTCGCCTGCAGCGCCTCTGCCAGCGCGCCGCGCGGCGGGGTGCCGCCGGCGCTGGCCTCACCCGCGTCGATGCAAGGCGCGGCGGCCTCTTCCTCCTCGCGCTCAAAGTCAGCCGCGTACGTAAGCTCAGGCTCTGCCCCTGCAGGTGCGGTGACGGGCGGCTGCTGCCCCCGCTCTGGCAGGCCCTGCAGCGCGCTGGCAGCAGGCGCGCCGCCGCTCGGGCTGCCGCTGCCGCTGCTGCTGGCCGCGCTGGCGCCGAGCGGCCGCGGCCGGCTGCTGCCGGCGCTGCTCGCGCTGCAGCTGCTGGTGGCACGAGGCGGCTCCACCGAGTCCCTGAAACACTCAGCGCCAGGCAGCGACAGCCTGCGCTGGGGGGCCGCCGTCCCTGCGGCTGCCGCCTCCCCCTCCTGCTGCGGCTGCCAACTCGGCTGCCACTGGCCCCACACCGGGATGCCCAGCGCGGGCTCGCCCGCCGCCTCGGTCGTGCCAGCAGCACCGCCGACTGCGCCCGCCAGCGGTCGTGTGGCCGCCTCGGCTGTGGGCGGCTGGCCCGCCCCCTCCCCTTGCTGCCACACCTCCGGTGTGCTGCCCTCCGCCGCCGGCTGCTGCTGGTCGCTGCCAGCCGCAGTTGCCGAGCCGCGCTTGCAGCTGCCGCCCCGCTGCAGCCCAAGCAGGTGGCCCAAGCTGCTGCGCCGGGCCGAGGTCCGCGCCGCGCCGGCGCGCTTGCCGCGCGGGCCGGCTCCGGCAGCCAGGCGCACCAGCCCCGTGCTAAGCAGGGCGTCTGTCAGCGCATGCAGCAGGGCTGCCTCCTCGTCCTCTGCGGCGGCGCCGCGCTGCTCTGCCGCCGGCACGACGGCGCCAGCCGGGAGCAGGTCTGCACCTTCCTCTGCCTGCGTGAGTTGCCCGAGCGCTGCCTGCAGTGCATCGGCGACGCGCCCCGCGAGCTCACCGTCCAGCCTGCCGGCGTCGGCCGCGTCGGACGCAGTGCCGTCACCGCTGTCCGTGCGCTGCTGCAGCTGGGCCAGCAGCTCGTCCAGCAGCAGCTCCATCACTGGCCCCTCCAGGTCGGCGGGCGCGCTGTCGTCGCAGTCGCCACCGCCGGCCCCTGCGGCGCCCCCCGCAGCGCAGCTGCCCGCGCCGCCGTCAGCGGGCGCCGGCGCCGCCCCTGGCCAGGACGCCGTGAGGTCGCGCACTGCCTCAAACCGGCGCCGCGGCGCCAGCGCGGCGCCCGGCCAGCCCGGCACCGCGCGGTCAGGCGCCGCGCCGGCGGCCTCGCCCGCGGCGTGTGTCTCTGGAGACGGCGGCGCCTGCACGTCCAGCAGGGCCTCGAGCAGCAGATCGAGCACATCGCTGACGGCGCCGTCCTCGCCTCCGGCGCCCACGGCCGCGGCCTGCGCCGCGCGCCGCTGCGACAGCCGCCGCAGCGCCGCCGCGGCGGCGGCCGAGTTGCTGGCCGCGCCGCGCCGCGCGCCGCTGGGGCGCGGGCGCCCGATGCCGGGCCTTGCGCCGGGCAGCGCGAAGCGCGGCAGCGCCGCCGCAGGCCGCGGGTACGCTGCGGCGGCCAGCGCTGCGCTGGCGCCGCTGCGGCCCCTGCTGGCCGGCAGCACCCTGCTGACGGCGGCGCTGGGCGGCGCGGGCGGCTTGTCCACGCGCCGCCCAAACGCCACGAGGCGCTGCGGCCCTGTCCCGCCGCCCGTTGCGGCCGCCGTGCTGCGCAGGTCACCCGACGCGGGGCGCGCGCTGCTGAGCGCCGCGTCGGCGTCTTTGGCCTCGCTGGGCGTTGGCGGCGGCGCCCGCTTGGACGGCGTGCCGCGTGGCGCCAGGCCTGCCGCGGGCGCCTTGGTGGGCGCGAAGCTGACGCCCCTGCCGGCTCTGTCTGGCCCGCGCGGCGCGTCGGCCGCGGCGGCCAGCCGCCACAGGACGTCCCGCTCCACCGCCTGCGGCGCGGCGGGGCCGGCGCGCGAGCTGGAGAGCCGGCGGCGTGCGCCCCGCGCGCCCGCGCCAGCGCGCCGCGCACCTTGCCAAAGCGCGCCACGTCCTGCCAGGCGTCCTCCTCGCAGTAAAAGCGCGCGAGCGGCGACATCACGTCACCCAGCAGCACGGGCCACGCGTCGGCGTCGGCGCCGGCCGCCGCCGCGGCGAGCGCCGCCAGGCTGCGCCCGCCGCCGCCGGGCGCGGCCGGGCCGCGCGTCCCAGAGGCGCGCGACAGCAGGCTGTGCGCTGCCTGGCCCGCCTCGCCCAGCTGCTGGGCCGCCTGCTGGTAATCAAAGGCGCCGCCCAGCGCCCGCTGCGCGGCGCGCGTGGCGCCGTCGGGCTGCTGCGCCGCGCTGGGCTCGGGCGGCGGCTCTGCCAGCGCTCGCAGCGTGCGCCGCACCGACGCGTCGAGCTCCAGCGGCAGCTTCACGGGGCTGGGCGCGGCCGGCGCGCATGCGAGCGGCGGAGGCTGCTGCTCCACGCGCGCCTGCTGCGCCGCCTGCTGAGGCGCCGCCTGCTGCGGCGCCGCCTGCTGCTGCGCCGCCTGCTGGACAGCATCATCCAACTGCTGCGCGGCCGGCCGCTGTGGCTGGTCCTGGGGGTGCTGCTGCCCTGGGCTGCGCGGCTTGGCGACGGTGGCAGGGGCCGCTGCCGTCGCCTCCTGCCGCGGCTCAGGCGCTGTCTGTGCCTGGCTGGCGCCAGTGGCGGCGGCCTCGCCGCGCGCGGCGACCGCGGGTGCTGCCGTCGCGGCCGCGCCAGCCGTCGGCGGCATGGCACCACGCTCCTGCGCCGGCGACTGCTGCGCCGGCTCTGCATCGCCGCGCACCCAGACCCGCGGGAAGGTCACCACTTGGCTGGCGGCGCCAGCGCCACTGCCAGCGCAGGCAGCGGCGCCGGGCGCCGCGGCTCCGCTCGGCGCCGACCCGGCTGGCGCCTGCGCCGCGGCCTGCTCCACCTGCGGCGAGCCCGCCTGCGCTGGCTGCCCGCCCGCAAACTTGAGCAGCTGCTGCGCCGGCTGCAGGCCCCCGGGCGGCGCGCCGCCGCGCTGCAGGCGGCCGGCGGCGCCGGCGAGCGGCGGCCGCGCCTCCACCAGCTCCTGGCGCTCCTCGCCTGGCTGCCGCCGCGCGCCCCTGGCGCCGCGCGTGTGGAGCAGGATGGTGCGTGCAACGGCCTTGGTCGCCGCGGTGGTGGCCGCGGTCACCATGGCTGCGAGCTGCTCCGTGGTCGCCGTCAGCGCCGCGCCGCCGTCGCCGCAGCCGGTCAGCGCCGGCTGCGGCGGCGGCGCGGGCTTGCCACCCGCCGCCTTCGGCGGCGCCGCCGCGGGCTGCGTGTTGGTCGCATCCGCCAGCGCCGGCAGCGGGGGGAGCGCCGCGTGCGGGTAGAGCCGCGCGACGACCTGCGGGCGCGGGCGCGATCAGCGACCGAGCGGCGCGCCGCCGCAAGCCGCCGCGCCGCGTGGCACACGCCGCGCCCCCTGGCCCCTGCCCTGTCCCTCGCCGCCGCTCACGTCGCGCAGGTACGCCGCCACCTCTGGCGCCTCGCCGCCGTCGCCAACGGCGGTTGCCTCGCGCAGCAGCGCCTCCAGGCCGCCGGGCTGCGCGGGAGCCTGCAGGGCGGGAGGCGGGGTCTTTAAGCGGTCACGGGCCGAGTGATGGGGCAGCTGGCGGGCGCGGCGGGGCAGACCCAGCTCCCAGCGGCGCACCTGCTGCTGTTCGACAGCGCGGAGCAGTCCGCGAATGCGCTCGCTCACGGATCCCGGCTCCATGGCGCGCAGAGGAGCGCCCCCGCCACGCGTGAGCGCGCGCTGCGAGCGGAGCGGCCCGGCGGGCGCGCAGGAGGGCCTCCCGCCCACCGCTCACAACGGCGCGCCGCGCGAGGCCGCCGCGCACGCCGCCGCTCGCTGAACCTGCTCTCCGGCCAGCACCCGCGTGAAGTGGCGACCTTCAACCCGCAGCGGGGTTCACCTGCTCGGCGCGCCCGCGCGCGGCCGCTGCTGCCCCTCAAACCGCAGCGCCCGCCGCGCCGCGCCACTGCCCGCCGCCGCGCCGCCGCTGCCCGCCGCCCGGCCGTCCGCCAGGCTGCTGCCCCCGACGTCAGCGTGCTGCCGACGCCCGGCGCGCCGCCCCAGGCAGCGGGCGCTCGTGCCCCCGCGCGATGCGCTTCGTGCTGCTGCGCACGCGCCTGGGCGGCGCCGGCGGCGCGCACTACGCCGGCGGCGACCACGGCTGGCGCTGCGCCGCGGCGGCGCTCGCGGCGGCGGGCCACGATGTGCACCTGGTGTACGCGGCGCCCAAGGCGGAGCTGCTGTACGAGGCGATGCAGCTCGGCGCGCTGCCGCAGCTCGCGTACAGCGAGGCGGCCGAGGGCGTCGCGGTGTGGCGCAGCGGCGGGCGGAGCGGGCTGGCGCACCACGTCGCGCTGGCCGACGCCGAGGCGAGCGCCGCGGGCGCGCTCGCGGACGCGCTCGGCGCCATGCGCGCGCCGGCGGCGGCGCCGGGCAGCCGGCGCCGCGGCTGCCGCCGGTCGCGCAGCGGCTGCTGGACGAGGCGGCCGCGCTGCTGCGCTGCGGGGCCACCACCGCCGCCGAGCGGCAGCAGGCGCAGCAGGCGCAGCAGGCGCAGCAGGGCCGCGCCTGGGTGATGCTCGACGCGGACGGCTCGCAGGCGCCGCTCGCGCCCGGCTGCCCGAGCCTGCTCGAGGCGGCCGCGGCGGTGCTGGGCGCGGGGCGGCTGCTCGTGCTCGTGCAGAACGTGCACTTCCTGCCGCTCGGCCCTGTCGGCTGCGCGGGCCGCGCGCCGCGCCTGCTCGAGGCGTGGGGCGCGCTCGGCGGCGTGGTCGCGGTGTCGCGCTTCGTGGCGGGCTACGTCGCCGCGCACGCCGCGCCGCTCGGCCTCGCGGCGCGCCGCGTGCGCGTCGCGCACTACGCGACGTGGGGCGCGTTTGGGCGGGGGCCCTTCCCCGACGGCGCCGCCGCGCAGCTCGCGCGGCTGCCCTGGCCGCCGCCGCGCCCGGCCTGCGGCGGCGGCGACGGCGGCGGCGGCGCGCGACGACGCGCGCGCCGCGGCCGCGCGCGCGCCGCCGGCGGCCAAGCCCGTCGTGGGCTGCCTCAAGCTCACGCCGGAGAAGGGCGGCCGCCTCGTCATCGCGCTCGCGGCGGCGATGCCACACGTCAACTTCCTGGCCGTCTGCGCCGACGCGGGGCTCGCGGCCGAGGCGGGCGCCGCGGCGCTGCCCAACCTGCGCCTCGTGCCGCCCGCGCCCGACGTCGGCGCGCTGCTGCGCCATGTCGCGCTGTTGCTCGCGCCGAGCCTGTGGGCCGAGGCGTTTGGCATGGTCGTCTTTGAGGCGGCGCTGCGCGGCGTGCCCACGCTCGTGAGCGACCAGGGCGGGCTCGCCGAGGCGGCCGCGGGCTGCGCGGCGGGCGTGCTGCCCATCGCGCCGCTCGTGCTGCCCGCGGCCGCGCTCGCGCACGGCGGCGGCGGCGGCGGCGGCGGCGCGGCGGCGCCGGACTGGGGCGCGCGCGTGCTGCCGCCGCCGGGCGCGCAGCCGCTCGCCGCGTGGGCGGCCGCGATCGACGGCCTGCTCGCCGACCCCGCGTGCTACGCGGCGGCGGCGGCCGCCGCCCGTGCCGCGGCGACGGCGCTCGTCGACGACGCGCCGCGGCTGATGCGCGAGTTTGAGACCTGGGCCGCGGCGCTTTGAAACGCGCGCGTCACGTTGGCCCGCCGAGCGCCGGCCCGGCCGGGTGTCAGTGCCGGTCGCGTCCCCTGCCTTCACTCCCCGCGCCCAGAGTCGCAGCCCGCCAGCCGCAACCGCCGCCACCGCTGCTGCTTCGCCGCCGCCATGGCTTCCAAGCTGCTCGTGGCGTGCCTGCTGCTGGCGGCCGTCGCCCTGGCGTCCGCGGATGGCTCCGTGAACGTGCTCACGGCCTCCGACTTTGAGGAGAAGGTGCGGTGGCGAGGTGTGTCCGCGCCGCGCATGAATGGCCGCGCCCGCAGCAGCGCCAGATCGATCTCCTGGCCGCCCGGCCGGGGCCTGTGCGCGGCTGCATCGCCGGCGGCTCGGACGGCGGCTGCGGCGGGCCGCCAGGCCAGAGGGCGGCGGCCCAGGCCGGCAGAGAAGGCGGGATCAGCCTGCGCCCGCTCCCCCACCGCTCAGCCGGCGCCGTGGGGGGGGCAGCCGCCGCGCCGTGACGCGTGATCGTTGATTCTTGGCGTCTCGCAGCCCTGTGCGAGCGTGGCGTGCCAGCGGCGTGGCGCGGCGCCGCCCCAGCGCGCTGCTGCCCGCCGCCGCGCGCGCCGACGCAGGTGGCTGACGGCTCCGTCTACTTCATCAAGTTCTTCGCGCCGTGGTGTGGTGCGTGGCGCCGCGCGCGGGCGCGCGGCGGCGCAGCCGGCGCGGCGTCCGGTCGCAGACCGCTGAGCAACGCGCGCCCCTCCCGCCCACGGCCAGGCCACTGCAAGCGCCTCGCGCCGACCTGGGAGGAGCTGGCGGAGGCGGTCAAGGACACGCCCACCGTCAAGATCGCGCACGTCGACTGCACCGAGCACCGCGACATCTGCACCGCCGCCGACGTGCGCGCCGCTGCCGCCGGCGCCCCGGCCCGGCCCGCGCGCGCCCCGGCCCAGCCCGCCCGCCCGCCCGCGCTGCCGGCGCCGCGCCGCGCAGATCAAGGGCTACCCCACGCTCAAGGTTTATCACAAGGGCGAGGACGTCAAGTCCTACAGGGGTGCGCCCCGCGCCCCGCCCGCGCCCGGCCGCCCGGCCGCGCCCCGCGCCGCGCGGCCGCGCCGCCGCGCCGCCGGCTGCGCGACCCGGCGCGCCGCGCCGCCGCGCAGGCGCGCGCGAGCTCGAGGCGCTCAAGGAGTTTGTGCTGGAAACCGCGGAGTCGCTGACGTCCGAGACGGCGGAGTGAGTGCGCGAGCCTCGTGGGGGCGGCTGGACGGGCCCCGTCGGCCGCTGGGTGATCCAGGTGGCGGCCTCGGATGGGCTCAGGGTGTGCAATCGCTGGACCGCGGCGCAGGCGCGCAGCCCGGGCGCGGTGTCAGCTTTTGGCCGAGCGGCGCAGCGCGGCGCAGAGCCGCCGCTGCCTGCGCGTCCGCTGCCCCGCCAGCGACACGAGCAGAGCCCCGCGGTTACCCCCCACTCCGGTGTAGGCTCCGTTCCTCCTGCAGGGTCGGCCCGCTCCTCGCAGCTGCCCGCGCCCCCGCCTGCGCCACGCGGCTGCTGCTGTCGCCGCCCGCACCGGCTTGGACCGGCGCGCGTCGCCGGTATGCCGACGGGATGGCGGCTCGTCAGCGAGACGGTGCGGGGCGGCAACGGCCACTGGGCGCATCGGATTGACCCCCCGCCCCGGCCCAGCCGGCGCGCCCGGGCGCCCGTGAGCCTGCTCCCCGCCGTCCGATGCGCGCGCAGGCCAAGCAGAAGTGGGGCATGAGCATGGAGAAGCACTTCAAGGTCAGGCCCGGCGCCGCCGCTGCTGTTTCTGGCGCGCCGGTGCCGCGCGGGGCCGCCCGGGCCGGCTGGCGGCAGCCTGACCTCCCAGCCCGCCCGGCGCCGCAGGTCACTACCAACGGCCGCAATGAGGCCATGTTCAAGGAGGCGACCACGTTCGCGGCGCACCTGCGCACGGTGGAGAAGGAGCTCGGGCAGTGGCAGCGGGACATCGAGTGTGAGCGGCGCGTGCAGGCGGCGCTGGCCAGGAGAAGCAGCAGCAGTGGCAGTGGGCGGCAGCGCCAGCGCCAGCGCCAGGTCGTGGCGACGGCTGGCCGCGCGCGCCGCCGCCGACCCGCCCCGCCCCGCCACCGCCGCCGCCGCCGCGCCGCCGCCCTTCCCCCGGCAAACCACCCCAGCGAGCTTCACCAACATCCGCACCATCATGCTCTCCCCGCTGCCGCGCGTGTACGAGGAGGGCCACAGCGGCGCGGCGGTGCCGAGCGAGCCGGAGCCGACGATGGTCGGCGGCGACGTGCAGGTCGAGCGCCTGACCACCGCCGCCGCGGAGACCAAGAAGCGGCTTGACGTGGAGGTCATCCAGCCGATCAAGCAGTGGATGGTGGCCTACCGCACCATCGCGGTGCGCCCGCGCGGCGGGGCGGGGCGGGCGGCGGCGGCGGCGGCCAGGCGGGCGGGCGCAGGCCGCGGGGCGCCCGCACGCGCGGGCGGGCTGGGCGCCGCGGCCGCCCGACCCGCGCGCCCGGCGGCGCGCGCAGGAGCGCATGCGGCGGCTGGAGGCGCTGCGCCTGGAGCTGGACTCGCGCCGCCGCACGGTCGCGGACCTGCAGGGCCGCTGCGAGCGCGTGCGCGCCAACCTCGGCACCACGCGCGCGCGCGGCGAGGCAGACATGGAGCTCACGCTGCGCAAGATGCAGCACAAGGAAGACAAGATGCAGCGCACCGCGTCCCAGGCACGCGCGCGCGCGGCGCGGGCTGGCGCGGCCGCGCAGCAGCCGCGCGCCGGGCTGGGCCGGCCCCGCGCAGCTGGCGACGCCGCCGCCGTGTGCCGCCGCCGCCGTGTGCCGCCGCCGCCGTGTGCCGCCGCCGCGCAGTTCCAGGAGATGGAGCAGACGGTGTACAACAGCCTCTTCACACTCATCAAGGACACCAGCGTGCTGCGCGACTACGCCGCGGCCGCGCTGCTCATCATCAACGTGCGCCACGCCCGCGCCGCGCCGCGCCGCTGCGTCACGTCCTCGGCCGACCCCCGCCCGCGCGCCCGTGCACGTTGCGCAGGAGTGCTTTGCCGCGGGCTACGCCTCGTTCAACCTGGAGCAGGTGCAGTACAGCACCACCGCGGGCGGCTACCCGGAGCTCTCGGCGCAGCTGTCCAACAAGTACGACCCCAAGCAGATGGTGGGCGGCGCGTACGGCGAGGCGCCGCCGGCCAAGGTGCGCCCGCGCGCCGCGCGCGCGGGCGGGCTGCGGCGGGGCTCCACGCGCCGCGCGCGCGGCGGGCTGACCCGCGCTCGCGCCCCGCGCCCTCGCCCCGCGCGCGCAGGTGGTGGTCACGCACGACGACCAGTACAGCTACGACTACTGCGGCCAGGCGCAGTACGCCTGAGCGGCACCGCGGGGGCGCGCCGGCGGCTGCGGGCGGGCGCGGGTGGCGAGCTCTGGGCGGCCGCGCCGGGCGCCGCGCGGCGTGCGCGGCGGCGCGCGGCGCTCGAAATGACCCTCCTTTCTGCCTTGCACCGCCTGTGATTGATTTCCTGACGGCCGGCAACAATCGACTGAGCTGAGGCGGCCGCGCGCTGGGCGGCCGCGCGCCCCGCGCCTCCGTCCTCGACCGGCAGCCGAGCGCGGCGGGCCGGCGCGCCGCGGAGTCCCGGCAGGCCAGCGGCCCGCCGCCACCGCGCTCGCCGGCCGCCGCCGCCGCGCCGCCGCCGCCGCCACGTGGCGGCGGCGGCGGCCGGTGCACCGGCGCGGCGCGGCGCCCGCGCTGCGCAGCGCGCCGCTGAGGTGTGTCACGGTTGACCATCCGGCGACGCCGCGTTTGGCCGCCGCGGCATCAGATCTGGCGGCCGCGACGCAGATCGCGGGTACGGCGACGCCGCGCCACGCGCCCGGCCGCCGGGCGCGGCGCCCGACAGCTGGGATGTGCCGCATGCCCGACGCACCGCCCCGCGCGCGCCGCGCCCCGCCGCCTTGTCAGCCCGCGCCCGCGGCCGCGCGCCGCCGCGGGCGCAGCCCACGCGGCCCGGGCGGGCGCGTGCGCCGCGCTGCAGCCGGATGCTCGGGTTCCGGTCCACGTCAGCCGTAACGCGCACCCGAAACACCGCGCACGCGGCGCGGTGCGCCATTCCGCCGCCCCCGCCGCAGCACATTGGCACCGCCACGCGCCTCCGCCCCGCCCGCACGCCCCTCGTCGCCACAATGTCGAAGAGCAACCAGGACGCGATGGTCGACGGCCTCGTGCTGGGCGCCGCGATCGGTGCGGCGGCCGCGCTGCGCCGCCGGCGGGCGGGCGTGGCGGCGCGCGCGCGCGCGGCGCGGCGCGCCGTGCCGGCGCGCGGTGCGCATGCGGCCGAGCATCCCCGCTGGCGCGGCCGCGCCCGCGCCCCGCAGGCCTCGGCCACGAGGCCATCCGCAAGGGCAACGACACCAAGTCGCTGGGCGATGGCGCGCTGTCCGGCGCGCTGCTCGGGCTGGCGTGGAAGGCCGCGGTCATCGTCGGCGACAAGGTCGGCATCAACGAGCAGGTTGGCAAGCTCAAGGACAAGGTCCTGCGCCGCTGAGCGGCACGCGTGGGTGGTCGCGGGCGCCGCTGGCCCCGCTCTTGACCGGCGGGGATCGGGGCGCCATTTTCCCTCGGGGCGCGCCCGCCCGGCTCGTTTTTGTGACCCGCCGTCCCCGTTTTTGATGACCTCGGGGAGCGCTGAGTAATCGTGCAAGTCGGACGCGCCGCCGCCCGCAACACGCGCCCCGCGGTCAGCGCTGCGCGGCGCTCAGCCAGCTCGATCTCGATCGGCCAGCTCTCACTCCCACCACCCACCCGCCGCTGCGAGCTGCGCAGCAGCCGAGCGCGCTGCACGCAGGTCGCGCGGCGCGCCAGGCCAGGCCCGCGGGGCGGTGCCAGACGCGCACCCGGGGCGCCGCGGGCCTCGCGACGCGAGCGCGCGCTCGTGCGCGGTGGGCAGCCGCCACAGGCCTGGAGGGCCCTCCCTGAGCCCAAGCCAGGCCTGGCCAGCTGGCCCGGCGGCTCTGCGGCAGCCAGCCGTCGGCGTCGCCGAGCTTTGGCAGCAGTCGGGCCGCACCCATGGGTGCCGCGGCCACGGCGCTCCCACCGCTGGTGGGAGCGGCGTACATGCGTGTGACGCTGGCGAGCGACGTCGACGGCCGCTCCGCCCGCGGCGGCGTGCGGCCGCGTCCGGGCGGGCCTACGGCGTCCGCCGCGGCGCGGCCGGCGGGGCTGCTGCGACGAGTCGCGTGCGGGCCGCCGCGACTTGGTGTCGTTGCCCTTGCGGATGGCCTCGTGGCCGAGGCCTGCGGGGCGCGGGCGCGGCCGCGCCAGCGGGGATGCTCGGCCGCATGCGCACCGCGCGCCGGCACGGCGCGCCGCGCCGCGCGCGCGCGCGCCGCCACGCCCGCCCGCCGGCGGCGCAGCGCGGCCGCCGCACCGATCGCGGCGCCCAGCACGAGGCCGTCGACCATCGCGTCCTGGTTGCTCTTCGACATTGTGGCGACGAGGGGCGTGCGGGCGGGGCGGAGGCGCTCCTGATCGCGCCGCCCGGCGCCGCTGCCAACGGCGGCACAGCCGGCGCCGGCGCGCGCAGCGGCTGCAGCGCTGCGGCAGGCCCGGCGGAGCAGCAGGGGCTGGCGGCGCTGCTGGCGCAGCTGGTGGCGCTGCTGCCTGCCTGGCTCCATGGTGGAGCGAATGCAATGGATCGCGCTGCGGAGCTGCTGGACGCGCTCTTGACGGCGCTCTGCGCGCCAGTGGGGGCGGCGCTGGCGGCCGCGCTGGCCGAGCAGGCCACGCAGCCGGCCAACACGGCGCAGCCGGCCAGCGAGGCGGCGCCAGCACAGGGCTGGACCGGTGCGGCAAGCGCGCTCGCGCGACAGCCACTTCAAGCCACGTGGGAGATGCTGAGGCTGCTGCGAAGCGCGCTGATTTATGCGCTTGCCAGGTGTGATGAGGCAGTGCAGCAGTCCTCGGCGGCAGTGCCATCTGCGGCTGTGCTTGCCGTGCGCCGCGCGGAGACGTGGCAGCAGCTTGCTGGCCTCGCGCGCCCCCTGCTGGCGCTGCAGCGGGTGCTGCGGCTGCTGCTGGTGCTGCAAGGCGTGCACGCCGAGGCGGGCGCAACCGACGTGCCAGATCTGGACCAGCTGGCGGCCGCGGCGCTGCTGCTACTGCTGGAGCTTGCCGCGCCGCGTGACTCGGGGCCTCGCTGCGCAGCCGCTGTGACTGAGCTCGAGCAGTTGGCGACGCACCCAGCAGGGAGCGCGGTGCCCGCCTTCTTTGCGGCGCTGGCGGCGGAGCTCGTGCCAGAGCAGCTGGCGCGGCTGCTGATGCACTGCTGGCAAGACGTCGCCGGCCGCATCGCGCTCAGCGCCTGGGTGCTCGCCTGGCACGCCGAGGTGGCGCGCGCTGGGGGCGGCTACGACTGCCCGGCCACGTGGTGCGGCTGGCGCGGGGGCGGGTGTGTGCGTGCTTCAGCGGCCAGCTGCCCGCAAGCGCACGTGCTGCTCGTCGCGTGCTGCTCGCTCGCTGCTCTGACCCGGCACGCCCTGCCTGTCGCCGCAGCGCCGCAGCCGCCGAGGCCGCGAGCGACGCGCTGGGCGCGGAGGCCCTGGCGCGCATCCGGCTGCCCAGCTGGCACGGCATCGTGCCGCTGCCGCCACGCGAGCTGGACGGCGGTGCAGGCAGGGGCAGCGCGGCGGCGCACCGCGCAGCGCCGCAGGGCAGCGACTGCGGCGGCGCCCACACTCCCGGCGCCGACTGCGTCTGGTGGCTGCGCAGCAGCTGCACCGCGGAGGGCGGCGGTTGCCAGCACAGCACCGGCGAGTGGCTGCGGGCGCTGGCAGCTGCACACGCGGCCGGCGAGTGCGGCGCAGCGCCACTGCCCGCGCCCGCGGCGTGCGACGGTTGCGGCGTGGCGCTGCCGCGCCCCGGCGCGCGTGTGGCACCCTGCCCGGGCCGCGGGGTTGCCATCTTCTGCAGTGCGCCGTGCATCAGTGCCGCCAACGCAGGGAGCGGCAGCCACAGCGCCGACGAGTGCAGGTGCGCAGCGCACGGCGCACGCGCGGCCCGGCCCACCTGCAGCCTGGCCGGGGCGCGCGCGCGCGCAGCCGCCCGCCCCGCCCCACCCTCCGACGCCTCTGCAGGTGGCTGCAGCGCACCGCGGCACCTGGTGGCAGCAGCCTGGCGGCGCCGCTCGGCCGTGTGGGCGGCCGTGGGCGCCGCGCCCGCTAGGCGCCGGGCGCTCTGGACAGGGGCTCGCCGAGGCCGCGTGCAGGCAGCTGCGGAGCGCCGCTGGTCGGTGGCCCGCTCGCGAGCCGGTCCGTGCGACTGCAGCGTGAGGCGGTGCGTATGTGTTCGGCTCGAGCGCGGGCGGCGGCGGACGGGCACGAATGCTTTGATCCAGCCTCGTCACAGCAGCCCGTCAGTTGCCGAGGACGGGCCCCCAGCCTCCCGGTTGGCGCGTGCGCGCCGATGCAGGCGCCTGCCTGGACACAGTTGTTGCTGTACTCTTTGTGCGATGAAGTTGCTGCCTGCCTGCCTGCCTGCCTGCCTGCCTCGTCGGCGCGCAACAGCTCAAACTCAGCGCGCGCCCAACCAATGTAGCAGCTCGGCACACCACCACCCCCGCCTGGACGCCTCCTGCGGTCACCGCACCGCGCGCCCCGGCCTGCGTCACAGCGCGCTGACCGCATCCTGCATCACCAGCTGCAGCCGCTCCAGCCCCTCCGCCACGACCGCCATCCACGCCGCGTCGCCGCCGGGGCCGCCGCCCCCGCACGCCCACTCCGCCTCGGCGCAGCCGTCGCGCTCGGCCGCGAGCGCCGCCCCCGCCGCCGCGCTCGCGGGCCAGCGCGGCGCGGGCGGCGCGCTCCCGGGGGGTCGCCGCCGCGCGCGCCGGGCTGGGGCGCGGGCAGGCGGGCCAGGGCGTCCAACAGGTCCAGATAGCCGCCGCCGGTGCGGACCAGCAGGCTGCCGCCAACGTTTGACATGCGCATGCGCAGGAGCTTGCGGCCCGGCGCGGCGTAATAGACAAACGGGGCCACCCTGGCGGCGGCGGCCTCGGCGTCAGACGCGGCCTGACGCGGCACTTGGCCGGCAGGGGCAGCGCCGCGCGCGCGTGCGTGCCGAGCGCTGCCGGCCCCCTCGGACCTGCTCAGCTCCAGCCCCACGCCGTGCGCGCGCAGGCAGGCGGTGAGCTGCGCCACGGCGGCGTCGACCTGCGGGGCGGGCGGGGTGCGGAGCCGGAGCGCTGGCAGGCGGCGGGCGGGCGGCGGGCGGGCGGCGGCGCGCTCGCAGCCAACTGCCCCGCCACCCGCGCCTGCACCTGCTGGCTGTCGGCGTCCTTGATCGGCGACAGCCGCGCCGCCAGCTTGGCGCCCGCCGCGTCCTCGCACGCGCCGCCGCCGACGCGCGGGCCGCGCGCGCCGGCCTCGGCGCCCACATGCTGGCCCTGCAGGAAGGACTGGTGCCGCGGGCGGGCGGGCGGGCGGGCGGGCGCAGTGGGCGGGGTCGGCAGCCGGGCCCATCGTGCGCCGTCCGGCCCCTGGGGCCGGCACCCGGGAGGCGCGCGCGCACGGCGCCCACCTTGCAGGCCGCCCTGAAGCCGGCGTCGTCGGCCAGCGTCGGCGCGCCGCCGCCGCCGCCGGCGGCCTTGGGGCTGGCGCCCAGGCTGCTGCTCACGCTCCAGCGCTCGAGGTAGTGCAGCCCCAGGCAGGGCGAGGTGGAGCGCGCACGCGGGTAGCTGGCGCCCAGCGCGCCGCCCGCGCCGCGCGGTGGTGGCGGCGGCGAGCCCGCCGCCGCGCGGCCGGCCGCCGCATGGCCGTCCCAGGCGCCAGCATCGCCGGCCAGGCCCAGCGTGCGGCTGGCGGGGTACTTCCACAGGGTCAGGCCTTCACCCGCGCTGCAGTCGAGCGGCGCCGAGCCGGGGCGGTCGGCGGGGCCGCGCAGGCCCGACAGGCGGTCGGGGCTCGCGCCGCCCGGCCGCCCGCGCGCGCCGGGCGTGTAACCCAGCTGGCCGGGGCTGCCCACCGGCCCCGCGCGCTTGGCGGGGCTGGCGGAGCGGCTGCGCCGCGCGGGCGAGCCGCCCGCCAGCGCGCCGGCGCCGGCGGGCGCCGGGCCCCAGCCGCCGCCGCCGCCGCGCGCGCGGCCGGGCGAGGCGCCGCCGTGCGGCGGCGTGCCGGCGCCGTCCTCGCGGGCGGCCCGCGCGCCCCTGAAGCCCTTGCTGGACAGCGAGCTGCGCACCACGCTGTAGCGGAAGCCCCCCAGGCTGCCCGGCGCGCTCGCGGGGCCCCACGCCGCGCCGTCGGCGGCCTCGCCGCGCGGCGGCCGGCCCGCGCTCGGCGGGCTCGCGGGGCGCGGCGCCGCGGCGCGCGTGGGGCTGCCGGCGAGCTTGGGCGGCCGGTGCAGGACGCGCTGCGGCGCGTGCGGGCGCACCCTGCCGACGGCGGGGCGGCGGCGGGGGCAGCTCGGCGGCGGGCGCGAGGCGCGGCAGGGCAGGGTGCAGCAGGGGCCAGCTGCCGCGCAGTGAGGCTCCCGGGCCAGGGCCTCACCGGTACAGATTCATCAGCTGCGCTGCCTCCTCCGGCGTGAGCACCTTGGGCGACGGCGGCGGGCTGGCCGCGCGGCGGGGCGCCGCAGGGCTGGCAGGGCTGGCCTGCCACGCGCCGGCGCCGCCGGCGCCGCGCACACACGGCGAGTCCGGCAGGGGCCCCGCGGGCGTGGGGCCCGCCCCCGGCGGCTTGGCAGCGGCGGCGCCGCCGCCGGCTAGGCTGGCGGGCGAGGCGGGGCTCCCGTCGTCGAGCAGCTGCCGCCGCGCAAATGAGGGGAAGCTCGACACCAGCTCGCGCAGCTGTTGGCGTTGGGGGCAATGGCGGCGGCGGCGGCGGGGGTCGGCTGGGGCCGGGTCGGGCGGCTGCGCTGCGGCGGAGGAAGGCCACAGGCGGCGCGCGCCGCCCGCGCCGTCCCCGCGCACCTGCGTCGCCTGCGCGCCGCCGCGGATGTGCTGCCCCACGCGCAGCAGCAGGCGCTGCAGCTGCACCACCTCGCCGTCCAGCACCTCCAGCCGGCCCGACTGCAGGGAGGCCAGCTTGGCGGCGGACACGAGCGCCGACAGCTCCGACTGCGAGCGGCGTCGGGGCAGGCACGGCGGCGGTGAGCGAGCGGCGGGGTGGGCGCCGGCGGGGTGGGCGCCGGCGGGGTGGGCGCCGGCGGGGTGTGCCGGCGGCGCGAAAGGCGTGCGCGCCGCGCCTTCAGCAGCTCCCAGGTGGCCTCGAAGTCGGCGCTCGTCGAGCCCGCCGCGCGCAGCGCGGGCAGGAACTGCTGCAGCCTGAACAGCAGCTCGCTGTAGCGGTAGTCGCCCCCCACCAGGGGCCCGCCGGGGCTGGGCGGCGCGCCGCCGCCGCTGCCCCAGGTGCTGCCGCCGAAGCTGGCGCTGGCGCCCGCCGCGGCGGCGTCCGGCGTGCTGCTGGCAACGGCGGGCGCGGCGGGCGCGGCGGGCACCTCTGCGGCCGCCGGCGAGGGCGAGGCCGCGCGGCTCGCGCGCGCGGCCGGCGGCGCCGGGCTGGCGGCGGCCGAGCGCGAGCTGCGCGGCGGCGGGCTGCCGGCCTCGCCGCCGGCGTGCGCGGCGTGCTGCGGCCGCCACGCCGCGGCGCCCCGGGGCGTGGCGCCCCTGCTCGCCCTGCCACCCTCGCCGGCCGGCGACGGCACGCGCAGGGGCGCCGGGCCGCTCGGCTCCAGCGAGTCCGCCAGCACCAGCTCAGGCACGGGCGCCTCAGAGGAGTCCGCCCGCGCCTCGGCAGCCTGCTCCTCCGCGTCGCCCTCGGGCGCGGCCAGCACGTGGCAGCACCACAGCCCCTGGCCCGCGGCCGCCGCGAGCGCGGGCTGCGCCGCTGCCAGCGTCAGGCCGCCGACGCGCGCGCCGCTGCCGCTGCCGGGCTCCGTGGCGGCGCCGTCGCCGCCGGCGGCGAGGATCGAGGCTACCGCGCGCGCGTGCCCGGCCGCCGGCGGGATGCCGCTCAGGGCTTCGAGCGTGAGCAGCGCCGCGCTGCTGCTGTCGCCGCCGGGGGCCGTCGTGGGCATCAGCGCGCCCGCCTCGCCGGGGGCGGCCGCGGACGCCGCGGGCGCGGGCGCCGCCGCCCCCGCCGCCTCGCCGCCCGGCGCCGCCGCCAGGTGGCTGCCGCCTGGCGGCGCGGGGGCGCCCGGCGCCCCCGCGGGCGCGCCCGAGCTGGCGGCCGCCGAGGGGCGGCGGTAGGAGAGGACCTTGCCGTACAGGCCCCTCCCGCTGTAGCCGCCGGCGCTGCTGCCGCCTGGGCTGCCCGGCTGCTGCTCGGCGAGCGCGGCGGCCGCGTCGCCGCCCGGCCCGCGCGCGTGCGGCGGCGGCGGCGGCGGGGCCGCCGCGGCCGCGCGCTCGCTCGCGCTGGCGCGGCGGCTGAGCGCCGAGCGCTCCGCCGTCGCGAGCTTGGGCGCCGCCGGCGCGCCGTCCGAAGCCGCCGCCGCGGCGGCCGCGTGGCTGTGGCGCGTCGCGTAGCCGCTGCCGCTGGAATGGCGCGCGCCGCCGGCCTTGGGCGAGCCGCCCGCGCTGGGCTCCGGCTCCAGCGGCGACATGGCCACGCGCTGCGGCGCGCGCGGCGGCGCGCGGAGCAGCGCGCGGGCGTGAGCTGCAGGCCGGCGCCGCGCGCCCTGGCCCGCGCTCCTGGCGCCTGCCTGCGCTGACGCGAGCTGCCGGGAGCTGCAGCGGGCAGCTTGGCGCGCGGGGCGCGATTCGCGGTGAGCGCGCCCTGCTCGCCTGACGCCCGCGCGTGCCCGTGCCCACCTGGTAACGCCTGGTGGGAGCTGCAACAAGCTGTCGCTAGGCTCGCGTGCGCATTCCCAGCGCCCCGGCGTGGCGCGCGCCGGGCTGCGCGCGTGCGCGCGTCGGCGCGGTGCGCGTCGGTCGTCAAACGCGTGATGTCGTGGGCACGCTGACGCTGCGGGAGCGGCGGGGCGGGCGGTGGCCAGCCGCTGCCTACCTCCGCGGGTCGCGGCGTACCGCAACCGAATCGTCGCTTGACCCGGCGCTGGAACCTCGCCAAGGCCTCCCCAGCTTGCCTGGAGCTGTTCCGAGCTCGGGCGCGGAGGCTTGCGGCGGGCGCGCGCGGCCGCGCAGCGCTCGCGGCGCCGCGCGCTGGTGGTGCCCGCGGCGGCCGCGCGGATCGCTGGCGCCGCGCCCGCCGTGCGCAGGCCCACCGCGGCTGACGTGCTGACGGCTGGCGCAGCGTCACACGACCCACCGCGCGGTGCGCGCGCGGCCGCCGCTCGTTGAACCGCGCCCGGCTTGTCGCGGCGCCCGCGCCTGCCGCCCGCGCGGCGCGCCGGCGCCGCCAGAGCGCCTCCCGACCGGGCCCCCTCCGCAGCAGCCCCCAGCTCCGCCGGCACCGCCGCAACAGCGCAGCAACCGCCGCGGGGCGGCGCCCGCCGCCGCGCGCGCCGCGATGGCGCTGCCGGAGCCGCTGCGGGCGGCGCTGGAGGGGCTGATCGCGCAGCAGCCGCTGCACGGCCTGCTGGCGGCGCTGCCGGCGGACCTGGCGGCCGTGGCGGGCACGCCGGAGGGGCTGCTCGCCATCCTGCTCTCCCTCGCCCTGGGCGCGCTCTGCCTGCTCGCGCTGGCCGGCGGGCGGCGGCAGCGGACGGGCAGCACCATCCTGCTGTGCGGGCCGGCGGGCGGGGGCAAGACGACGCTGTTCTTCACGCTCGTGGACGGCAGCACCCACAACGGCGTTGTCGCGAGCATGCGGGAGAACGCGGGGACCGCGGCCATCCCCAGCCCCCGCGGCGGCACCAAGGCCGCGCGCCTGCTGGACGTGCCGGGGCACCACGCGTTCCGGCACCGCCTCGAGGCGGCGCTCGGCGAGGCGGCGGGCGTGGTGTTCGTCGTCGACGCCGTCGACATCACGCCGCACCGCCTGGAGGCCGCCGACGCGCTGTGGGAGGTGCTCTGCCACCCGGGCGTGCAGCGGCGGCGCACGCCGCTGCTGGTCGCGTGCAACAAGGCCGACCTCGACGAGGAGGCGCACAGCGTGGACTTCATCCGCAAGACGCTCGAGCGCCAGCTCGACGCGATGCGCCGCACCAAGACCGCGGGCATCGGCAAGGACGCCGCCGGCAGCGCGGCGGCGCTCGGGCCGGCGGACGCGCCGTTCTCGTTCGCAGGCCTGCGCAGCCGCGTGCTGCTCGCCGAGTGCTCGGCCCAGGAGGGCCAGCTCGGCGACGTGACAGCCTTCATGGCCGCCTGCGTCTGAGCCGCGCGCGCCCGCCCTCGCCGGCAGCAGCGGCGGCCGGCGGCGGGGCGGGGGCGCACGCCGCGCGCCGGCGGCCGGCCGCCGCGCGGCGCGCCGGCGGCAGCCACGGCGGTTGCGGCGGTTGCGGGCGGGCAGCGCACATTTTCACGGCGGTGCGCTGCCGCGCGCGGCTCTCGCAGCGGGGGCTCGGGACTGTGACACGCGCGTTGGTCGCCCGCATCGGGCCGAGCCACCGCACCGCCGCCGCCGCCGCGGCGTCAGGCACGCCCCTGCTCCCGCTCCGGCTGCGGCGCGCCGCCAGCGCTGGCCTGCGCGCCTGCGTGCCCTGCCTGCGCGAGCAGGCTGCCGAAGCGGCTGCCCTCGCGCGCGGCGAGCGCGCGGGGCGGGCCCGCCTCCACGACGCGCCCCGCGGCCATCACCACCACGCTGTCATAATCTAGCAGGGCCCCCAGCTCGTGCGCAATCTGCAGCACCGTCCGCGCCCCGCCGGCGCGGCCGCCGGCGCCCAGCTGCTCGCGCAGCACCTGCCGCGCGCGGCGCGGCGCGGCGCGGGCGCCGCGCGGGCGTCAGCAGGGGCAGGCGGCCGCGGGAGCGGCTGTGTGCGGCGGGCGGGCCGCGGCGGCGCGCGCGCCTGGTGCATGAGCGCGGCGGTGCGCGGGTCGACAGAGGCCGTGGCCTCGTCCAGCAGCACCAGCTCGGCGCCGCTCAGCAGCATGCGGGCGAGGCACACCAGCTGGCTCTGCCCCGCCGAGAGCTGCAGCCCGCCGGCGGCGCCGCCGACCTGCGCGGGCGGGGACGGAGCTTGGCGCGCGCTGCCGCACGCCGCGCGCCAGTGGCGGGGCCAGCCGGCTGCACGCGCGGCGCGGCGCGCCCGCACCTGCATCGCCAGCACCGCGCGCGCCGGCTCCATCGGCACCGGCGGGAACCGCGGCGAGCCGAGCGCCTCGCCCAGGTGGTCTGCCGGCCCCGCCGCGCCGCCCGCCGCGCGCTTCGCCAGCAGGAACGTGCTGTGGCTGAGCAGGCCCTTCTGCAGCGCGATGCTGCAGAGCGTGCCCCACATCCGCACCGCCTGCGGCGCGGGCGCGCCAGCGACGTCAGCTCCGCGGGCGCACGGCCGCCGGCGCCGCCCCCGCCGTCGCGAGCCCGGCGACGTGCGCGCCGCCGAAGCAGCCGCCGCCTCGCACCGCGAGCGCCGCCGCCAGCTCTGCGTCGCTCGCGGCGCCGGCGGGGTCGAGACTGTCGCGCAGCGCCCCGCTGAAGAGCACGGGGCTCTGCGGCACCACCGCAAAGCGCGCGCGCAGCGCGCGCAGCGGCAGCGCCGCCGCGTCGTCGCCCTGCACGTAGATGGTGCCCGCCTCGATGGGCCGCAGCCGCAGCAGCGCCGCGACCAGGCTGCTCTTGCCCGCGCCTGCGTCGCGGCGCGGCGGTGAGCGCGGCGCGGCGGCCGCCCGCGGCCAGCGCGGCACGGCCGGCCGCCAGCCCGCGCGGCGCGGCGCACCGCCTCACCGGTGCGCCCGCAGACGCCGAGCTTGCGCCCCCGCTGCACCGAGAAGCTCACGCCGCGCAGCGCGGGCGGCAGGCCGGGGCGGTAGCGCAACACCACGCCCTCAAACGCGATCGCTGCGGCGCTGTCACTCTCACGGCCGCCGCCGCCGGCGCCGCCGCGCCCCGCCGCCAGCAGCGGCGCCCGCAGGCAGCCGTCGCCGGCGTCGCCGCTGCCGCCGCCGCGCGGGCGCCGCGCCCGCGCGGCCGCGCCGCCGGCCGGGGTGGCGGCGGCGGTGCCGAGGCCGCCGGCCTCGGGGGTGATACCGGTCAGGTAGGCGACCACGCGCTCCACCGAGACCATCTCCTGCTCCATCTCGGCGCTGCTCGCGAGCAGGCCGCTGAGGAGCTGCACGATGGGCAGGCAGTACGCGAGTGCCAGGCCGAGCAGGTCGACGCGGAACGTACCGCCCGCCCACGAGGCGGGGCTGCCGCCGCCGCCGGCGGCGCCGAGCGACGCCGCCGCGGCCGCCGCGAGCGCCGCGACCGCCGACAGCAGCGCCGCGGCGAGCAGCTGCAGCCGCGCGGCGAGCCAGTTGGCCGCGGCGGCGCTGCTGAGGCAGGCGGCCTGGTACGGCTCCATCGCGGACAGGAAGCGCTGCAGCGGCGGGGCGGCGGCGGGGGTTGAGCAGGGTGCCCGTGCGCGCGCGCGAGGCGCTGGCGGCGCGGCGCAGGCGCCGCGCCCGCCGCACCTTGGCAAAGGCGCGCTGCACGCCCGCGGCGCGCAGCGTCGCCGCGCCGGCGACCGCCTCACCAAAGAGGCCGTACAGCGGCGACAGCGCCGCGGCCTCGAGGCGCCGCAGCTCGCGCGCGCTGGCGCGGTAGAAGAGCTGCAGGCGCCTGCGGCGCGCGCGCGCGGCGTGTGGCGCGCCGCCCCCGTTGGCGGCAGCAGAGCGGCGCGGCGCGGCGCGCTCCACCAGGCCTCACCGGTAGGCGACGGCCAGCGGCAGCAGGAGCAGGCCCAGCAGCGGCTGCCCGAGCAGCAGCACGCAGAGCAGGCCGGCGAGGCTCACGGCGTTAGCAAGCAGAATGTTCAGCGTGAAAGGCAGCGAGTCATCCACGATGGCGGTGTCGCTCGAGAAGCGGTTGAGCACGCGGCCCACGCCGCCGGTGGCGTCGAAGAACGCCAGCGGCGCGCCGAGCACCGCCGCCAGCAGCGCCGCGTGCGTGCGCCTCGCGGCGGCCATGCCCGCGGCGGCAAAGCTGAACGCGCGCGCGAGCGTCGCGGCGGTGTTGAGGCCTGCGATCACCGCCAGGCCGCGCAAGAAGCGGCGCATCTGCGGGTCCAGCGGCGCGGGGCGCCAGCCCAGGCGCACGGCGGCGGGCGGGCGCGGCGCCGCGGCCGCGCCGCGCCGCCCCAGCAGCATGCGCCGCGCCGGCCGCGGCGGCACCTGCGGCTGCGGCGGCCGCGGCTGCGGCGCCGAGCCGCCGCCGCCGCCCGCGCTCGGGCATTCCGTGGCGTGCCACGCGGCCGCCGCGTACGGCCACGCCTGCAGCCCTGCCGCGGCGACGCCGCTGCCGCCGCCCGCCGAGCGCACGGCGGCGCCCGCGGCCGAGGCGGCGAGCAGCGGCCCCGCGGACGCCGCCGCGTTGGCGTCGTGGCTGAGCGAGCGCGTGACCCACAGGTCGATGCCGTTGCGGGTCGCCTGAGTGCGGCGGGCGGGCGGCGCGGCGGCAGGGCGCGCACGTCGCGCGGTCCCCCCTCGTGCACGCGCGTGCGCACGTTGCCGGCGCCGCGCTGCCCGCGGCCGCGGCCGCGCCGCCTGCCCGCCGGGCGCGCACCTGCATCAGCACCAGGCTCAGCAGCACCGCGCCGCACATGCCCAGGCCCACGCCGCGGACATAGGCAACATACACCGGCCACGCCACGGCGCCCACCGCGCGCTCCTCCTCCTCCTCCTCCTCCGCTGCCGCGCGCTGGCCGCCGCCAGCGTCGTCGCCGCATGCCGCTGGCGGCGGCGCGTCTGGTGGTGCCCCGCCCTGGCGCTTGCCTGGCTGCTGCTCTCGCTGCCCCTGCTGCCCTAGCTGCTGCTGCTCCTGCTGGTCCTGCTGCTGCTGCTGCTGCTGCTCCCGCTGCCGTCCCAGCTGCTGCTGCAGCTCCTCATCCACCGGCCCACTGGCCGCCCGCGCCGCGCCGCCGCCGCTGCCGTTGGCACTGCCGCCGCCGCCGCCGCCGCCGCCGCCGCTGATGCTGCCCAGCCGGCCCTCGAGGCTGGCCGACAGCCCCAGGGAGCCTGGGCCGTCGCCATCCTCGGAGATGCAGACCAGCTGGGGGCTGGCGCTGGCGTGGCAGGCCCACATGCCGCGCCCGCTCGCCAGCAGCAGCTCCGACGGCGCCACGTCCTCTGAGATGAAGGACGACGGCGGCGAGCCGGCCAGCCCGCCGAAGCCGCCACCCGGGCTGCCGGGCTGGCACGGCGGCGAGCCGTCGAGCGACGCGCGCGGCGAGCGCACGCCCGCGAGCAGCGCCGCCTGCTGCTGCGCTGCGCGCAGGCGGCGCGGGTGGGGGCTGGTGTGCCGCACGAGCGGCGACCACGCGCCGCCGGCGGCGGTCGGAGGCAGCGGCGGCGCCACCGCCGCGCCGCCGAGGGGCGAGCCGCACGCCTGCGCGGCGGCGCAGCGCGGCGGGTGGGCGGCGTGCTGCGCGCCGCCCGCGCCCCCACCCCGCAGCGCCGCGCCTGCTGGGCCTTCCAGTCAGCGAAGCCGCGCGCGCTGCCGGCAAAGGCCACGCGGCCGTGGTCCAGGCCGACCACGAGCTGCGCGGCCTGGATGACGGCGGGGTGTTTGGTGACCACGACCACCGTCGCGCCCGCAAGCAGGCCGCCAAACAGCACGTGCCGGATGACCCACTGCGCGCGGGGGCAGGCGGGCGGGCGGGCGGGGCTCTCTCTGCGCTCCGGATGAGGCCCCGCCGCGCGGGCGACGCGGCGCGGCGGGACAGGGCGGCGCGGCGCGCGCGCGCGCGCACGCGCCTGCGCCACGTGGCTGTCCAGGCTGGCCAGCAGGTCATCAAAGAGGAAGGTGTCGGTGTGCGGCTGGTACAGCGCGCGCGCCTGCGAGCGCGCGGGCGCGGGCTCGCGCTTGCTTTGCGACGGCGCCGGGGGCGGCGCGCGCACCGCGTGCGCTGCGCGCGCGACGCGCGGGCACGCCGCGCAGCAGGCCCCGCACCAGCGCCACGCGCAGGCGCTGCCCGCCCGACAGCCCCCGCCCGCCGTCGCCGACGGGAGTGAGGTCGCCCGAGGCCAGGTCCTGGTCCAGCCCCACGGCGTGCATGATCTGTGCGCGGCGCGGAGGCGGGGCATGCGCCAGCTCGCTGCCTCCTCCTGCGCCGTGCCAAGCCTGGCTGCCTCGACCCCGCACCTCTCCCATGAGCTCGGCATCAAACTCCGCGCCCAGGCACACGTTGTCACGCACACTGCCGCGCATCAGCCACGGTGCCTGGCCCACAAACGCGACGCGCGGCGGCGGCGCACCGCCGCGAGCCTGCACGGCGCGCGGAAACGGCCACGGTGGCGCCGCGTCGGGCCGCGCCGTGCCGGGCAACGAGCCGCGCCGTGCCGTGCACCACGCCGCGCCGCTCCGCGCCGCGCGCACCCGCAGCTGGTGCGGCAGGCGCGCCGAGCCGGCGACGAGCTCGAGCTCGCCCAGCAGCGCCGCGAGCAGGCTCGACTTGCCCGACCCGACCTCGCCGACGACCGCGGTGAGGCAGGCCGCGGGGAGCGAGAGGTTGAGCTCGCT
Organism: Scenedesmus sp. PABB004; assembly: GCA_014905635.1. NCBI lineage: Eukaryota > Viridiplantae > Chlorophyta > Chlorophyceae > Sphaeropleales > Scenedesmaceae > Scenedesmus > Scenedesmus sp. PABB004. Next base: position 973,670 of record JABVCE010000011.1, on the reverse strand, counting down.
CAGGCACGGCGGCAGCGACTGGGCGGCGGCGGCAGCGCGGCCCCGGTGAGCAGGGGCGGGAGCGGTTCGAGGCCGGCGGCGGCGGCGGGGGCGGGGGCGGGGGCGGCGGCGGCGGCGGCGGCGGCGGCGGCGGCAGCGGCGCCGTGCCGGCGGCGCGAGCCACACCCGCGCCCAGGCAAACGACGCGCCGCAAAAGTGCGCCGCAACGCCCCGCTCCAGCGACGCGGCGGCCGCGGCCATCGAGATGGCTTGGGCCTCAGCGATGGAGCCCTTGCGGCGCTGCTCGCTGCCCTCACCGCTGCTGCCGCCGCCGCCGGGCGCGCTCGTGGGCCGCGGCTCCGCCCTGCGCCGCCAGCCCCAGCGCGCGCCCGCGTCCGCGCCGGCGTCCGCGCCTGCCGCGCGCCGCACGTGCAGCGCGCGCATGCGCGGCAGCAGCGCCGCCGGGTAGGCCCACTCCGCGCGGCGCTGCGGCAGGAGCAGGAAGGCCTGCACGCGCGCGAGCGACACGGCCGCCTCGACCACGCCGTTGACCACCCAGGGCAGGGCGTTGAGCGGGGCGATGAGGACGTTGAACAGGGCCAGGCAGGTGAACACCACGGACGGCCTGCGCCGGCGGCGGCGGCCGTGGCGGCGGCGGCGGCGGCGGCAGCGGTGGCGGCGGCGGCGACGGCGAGGGTGGCGGCGGTGGCGGCGACAACGAGGGCGCAGGGGATGCTGCTGGCGGGCACCGGTGGAGAGGCGGCGAGGGGAGCGCGCGGGCGCTCTGCGGCTGGCGCGGAGCGGCGGCGCACCGCAGTGGCTGGCCGAGCAGGACCATGAGGCCAAACGTGGTCCCGCTCAGCAGCAGCTGCGTCGCCGCCCAGAAGTACACGCAGCACGCGTCCAGGTACTTGCGCCGGGCGAGCGCCGACAGCTCGCGCGCGCGCAGGCGGGCGACCTGGGCGCGGCGGCGCCGCCGGCGGGCGGGCGGAGCGGGCGGAGCGCCCGCTCGCCGCGCGCCGCCTGCGCGCGGGCGGGGGCCCGCCCGCGCGCGCCGCGGCCCAGCCCCGCTGGCCGCACCTTGTCGCCCAGCACGTCCTCCCAGCCCAGGGCCTTCACCGCCGCCATGTTGGCGAGGAGCTCGCCCATCAGCGCCAGCCGGCGGTCCTTGGCCGCCATCATCTCCGCGCTCGCCGCCTGCGCCGGCGGCGGCGGCGGCGCCGTCTCTCGCCCGAGCGGCGCCCCCGGCCCTGGCAGCGCCGCCGCCGGCCGCCCGCCGGCGGCGCCGCGCACCTGGATGCGCTGCGCAATGAGGCGGTTGACCGGGATCAGCGCCACGCACAGCAGCACGCCGGCAATAAACGCGGTGCGGACCTGCGCGGGCGCGGGGCGCCGCCGCCGGCTGCAGCGGCGGCGGCGGCGAGCGCGGCGGCGGCCGCCGCGCGGAGGCCGCGCTGCCGCGCGGCCGACCTGCATGAACAGCAGCGCCATCGCGGCGGCGATCTGCAGCGGCAGCGACCACAGCTCGTGGAAGCTGGGCGCGGCGGCGGCGGCGGCGCGGCGGGTGGGTGGGCCGGCGCGGACGCAGTGCCGCCCCGCCGGCCGGCCCCGGCGGCGCCGGGCACCTGACGCAGAGGTTGGCCAGGCGCGCCGCGTCGACAGACATCAGCGTGCCCGGTTCGCCGCCCGCGTCGGCACCGCGCGTGAGCAGCGCGCCGCGGAAGAGCACGCCCATCACGCCGCCGCGCAGCCTGCCGCGGCGGCGGCCGCGGTGGCGGCGGCGGGCCGCGCTGCGTCAGCTCGCGCGCCCCGCCGCAGCGCCGCCCGGCGCTGCTAGCTCTAGCCGCGCCCGCGCCGCACCTCACGGTCACCAGGCTCAGGCCGTAGCTGTAGTGCGACCCGACGAACGCCTTGGCCAGCGCGCTCAGCCCCAGCGCGCCAGCGAGCACAAAACCCCAGCCCGCGCCGCCGGGGCGCGGCAGCCGGCCCGGCAGCGGCAGCAGCCCCGCGGCGTCGCTGCGCCCGCCGTCGCCGCCGCCAGCGCTGCCGGCCGCCTCGGCAGCCTCGAGGGTTTGGACCAGCTGGTTGAGCAGCACCGCGCCGGCAAAGGTGAGGCCGTCATTCAGCAGCTTCAGGCCGCCCAGCCTGACGTAGGGCCCCCCGTACGCGCCCGCCAGCGCGCGCAGCAGCGACGGCCGCCCCGCCGCGCAGCCCTGGCGGCGGCGGCGGCGGCGCGGGCGGCGCCAGCGGGGGTCGGCGGCGCCGACAGCCTGCTGCGACATCGCCGCGCGCTGCTGCGGCGGCGGATCTAGGGCCGGCCCCGCCGCCGCGTACCGCGGACCAGTGGGCCCAGAGGTCGGCCGTGCAGGCCTTGGGCGTGGCGCGGCGCGGCGGCGGGAGCAGGTCCCCGGGATCGAGCCGGCCCTGCGCTGCGCCGCGCCGCACGAGCGGCGTGACCCAGGAGAAGAACAACGCATCCATGGGCTCCCGCAGCGACACGGCGTGATGATCTCCCGCAGCGACACGGCGCCGATCGCGGCGCGAGCGCAAACGCGGCGGCGCGCGCGGCAGCGGCGGTCGGCGGGCGGCCGGCGTGTGCCGCGCAGGCGCCGGGTCGTCGCGCCCACCGGCGGCGGCCCGACTGGCGAGCGCGCAGCGGCTGCAGCGGGCGTGAACAGCGGCTGCGGCAGCGGCGGCGCAGAGCCCCACCTGTCACTTGCCCTGCAAGCTCCCGGCGGGTCGCGCCGCAGCGCGTCCGCACTGCTCCGTCACGCTCGCAACGCCAGCATAGGCGCCTGCCGCCCGCACAGGGCGTGCGAGAACGAGAGCCCGAGAGCAGGCCGCTTTCGCTCGCGGGCCAGCCTCCTGCGGCCGCGTTGAGCTCACAAGCGTTGGGCCAGGCCCTCCGCGCAGCCGGCGGGCGAGCAGGCGGCAACTCGCGGGCGGCCTTCTGCATCTGCAGGGCCCCGCGCGTCGCCGGGCGCCGTCCAGGTGCGTGCGGGCACGGCAGGTGGCGCGGCGGCGCCCGGCCGCCACGTCGGTCCGCTGGGGCGGTCCAGGCGCGGCGTGGGGCGCCGCGTTGGTCGGCCCAATCGCGGTAGTGGAAGTGCGCCCCCCAGGCCGTGCCGCTGCCTCACGGCGCCGTCGCCGACGACCCGCCGCAGGCGCATGACGCGGCCGGGCGCTGCCGGGCGCCCCCGGCGCGGCGCAGCGGGCGGGCGGGGCGGGATGCCAGGCGCCCTGGCCGCGCTCGGCCTGGCGCTGCTGCTGGCGCCCGCGCTGATCGACGCGGCGGGCGGTGCCGGGCCGGCACAGTCGCGGAAGCTGCCGCAGGCGCAGCAGCGCGTCAAGCGCGCCGCAGGTGCGCGCCGCCGCCGCCGCTGCCGCCGCGCGCCGCCGGCGGCCTGCCACCGCCGCGCGCCGCCCCCGCCCCCGCCCCGCGCCGCCGCCGCGCCCGCAGCCTGGTGCAACCAGCAGATCCCGGGCTGCTCCGTGTGCTACGAGGAGAAGGCGCCGCTCGCGCCGGGCGCGCAGTTCCCGGGCGCCGGCGGCGCTGCGGCGGCGGGCGGCGAGGCCGTGGTGCGCTGCACGCGCTGCAAGGCGCCGCACTACGTGTTCAACAGCGACATGGAGAACTGCGGTGAGCTGCGCGGCGGGGCGGCGCGGGCGCGCGGGCGGCGCGCGCGGGCGGCGCGCGCGGCGCCGGCGGCAGTCGCTCTCGCCGCAGCCGCCGACATGCCCGCCCGCCGCGCCCCCTCCGTCAGACTGCGCCGCCGGGCACGGCACCGCGTTTGCCAACGGCACGCTGATCGCGGTGGAGACGTTTGAGCCGCCGCGGCTGCCGACCGGCACGTCGGACGCGACGCCGTTCGGCACCGCCAACGGCAAGGACCCCGCCCGCGCGGCCGGCGCGGCGGACAAGCAGGAGAAGGGCGCGGCGAGCGCGGCGGGCGTCGGCACGGCGAGCGCGAGCTTTGCCGAGGCGGCGCCGGCGCCGCGCGCGCGCAGCGCGCGCGCGGGGCCGCAGGACCCCGTGCCGGCGCAGCGCCTCGCGCAGCCCGCGCGGCGGCGGCGCTTTGAGACCTTCATGCGGGCCCAGGGCTACGACGTGCGGTCGAGCAGGGCCGCCATCCTCATCAGCGAGCCGCTCGCGGAGCGGCCGGCCGCGTCGTTCGCGTCGACCGACGGCGCGGGCGCGCCGCCCGCGGCGGCGGCGGCGTCGCTGACCGCGCGCGGGCAGGCGCTCGTGTGCGGCGCGTGCAAGGGCGCGACGGTCTCGGTCGGCGGCATCATCGGCGGCAGCTTCTGCATGCCCTGCGAGCTCGGCACGTCGCCCAACGCGGCCAAGGGCGTGTGCAGTGAGTACACCGCGCGCGGCGCCCCCCGGTCGCAGCGCCGGCAGCGGGCGGGGCCGCCGCGACGGGGCCCTGGCAGCGCACTCGCCGACCGACCCCCGCCGCCCCGCGCCGCCCCGCCCGCAGGCTGATGAGCGGCGTCGCGCCACCGCACGGCCGGCGGGCGCACGGGTGCAGGGCTGGGGCGCTCGCCGCGCCCCTGGCCCCACGTGCCGCCCGCGGCCAGGTGCCTGCGCGCGAGCAAACGACCACGGCACCGCACGCTCGAGTGCGCCGAAACGATTTTGTCGGTCCGTGTGCGTAGCTAGGCTTTTAGGCGCGCGCAGCTCTGCGCAGCGCAGGGGCTGACAGCGCACGCGCCCGGGTGCCCGCCTGCACAGACGGCGGCGGGCCCGCCGGGCGCGTGCGCGCCCCGTGGGGGCGGCGGCACCAACCAGGCTGTGGGTAGCCGGCAACATGCAGTGCAGGCGGCCGCGCGAGCAGCTCGCGGGTGGCCCGCCTGCCGCGCAGACCCGGGCGACAAGAGCTGTTCTGGCTGGAATTCCTTTGACAATGTAACACGCTCCCTCGTCCGCATCCGCTGCCGCCGTCTTTGCGCAAGAGGCTGCGGCGGCTGGCCCCGCTGGCCGCCCTGCATGGGCCAGCTGCGGCCAAGTCACGCAAGGCCCCGAGCGCGAACCCGCGGCCCGCAGGCGCGGCGCTGCGCTGCGCGCGGCGCGGACCTGGTAGCAGAACATGGCCTCGTCGGCGGGCGCCGGCGCGGGCGCAGCGTCGGTCTGGTAGCGCGTGCGCGTCGCGGTGCGGGCCGGCGCGCGGGAAAGGCCCGCCACGCCGCGCGGGTGCACGGGCGCGCGCTGCGCGGCGCGCGACGACCCGACGCCGGCACCCAGGCAGCGGCTGGCGTGCAGGGCGGCCTGCATGGCGACGGCTGCCGCACTCCGGGACGGACACCGACAGCAGCAGTCGCGGGCGGCGTGGGAGGGCGTGGGTCGCGTGCGTGGGCGTGGAGGGCTGCTGAGCGTGAGCTCGCTGAGTGTCCAGGGCCGGCGGCGGGCGCTGCTTTATGCCGGCGCGCGCTCCCGGAGCGGGGCACCATGTCAAGTGGACGTGCCGGTGGCCCCTTGGCGGCCACGTGGCGCGCCAAAGCGCGGCGCGCGCAGCTCGACGCCCCGCAGGCACCACCGAGACGCCAAACCGAGCGCGCCAGGCCGCGCGGTGCCCCGCCGCCGGTGAGTCGCGCCGCGGCCCGGGGGCGGCGCTGCAGCCGCCGGCCCCACAGCAGCTGCGGCAGCAGTGCGTGTTGCATGTGCAAGTGAGTGAGCAGGCGAGGAGCCACATCCTCAGGCGCAGCCGCAGTGCTTCCAATGTTTGCGGCCCGCCGCGCCGGGCCGCGCGCGCGCGCCAGTCCTGCACGCGTGCTGGCGGGCGCTTGCGGCGCCACCAAGGAATCGGGTCTCTCGAGGTTCAGTGCATGACAGAGTCGGCCGGAGACACCCACGCTGCCGTTGCCCCAGCGTGCGTTGCCCCAGCGCTGCAGCCGCCCGCCGCCACCCCAAGCCCGGTCGTCACTCCCGCCGGTGCAGCGCGGCGGCGGCGGCGAGGTCGGCGCGCACGCGGCGCAGCGCGAGCGCCGCGAGCAGCGGCACCCACCCCACCACCGCGACAGCAGCAGCGCGCGGCGCTGGACGACATGCTCGGGTGACGCAATCATGAGCGGCCAGGCCAGCCCGCTGGGCCTGCTGCTGCTGCTCCTGGCGGCGGCGGCGGGGGCAGCAGCAGCGGCCGACGCCGGGGCAGGTCGGTGTGCCGTGGGGCCTCGCCACGCCCCGCCAGGGCGCGCAGCGAACGCGGAAGGGCCGCTGGCTGCCGTCAGCCCAGGCAGCCCGCGCTCCGGTCGCTGCTCACGCCCGGCGGCGCTGCTGCCGCCGCGCACAGGCGTGACCTGGTTCATACAGGTCACCGATCTTCACATCTCCCGCTTTTTCCACCCCGAGATCGCGCCCGACCTCTCGGCCTTCGCGCACGCCGTCGCCGGGCCCGCCGCCCCGGCCGCCCTGCTGCTCACCGGCGACCTGGTCGACGCGAAAACGCGCCTGGAGGGCAGCCAGCAGCACGAGGTCGAGTGGAAGGTGTGCCGGGAGCCAGCTGCGCGCCTGGCAGCGCGCGTGCGCGCGCGAGGCCGCGCTCACGCTGCGTGCCGCGGCCGCCGCCCAGGCGTACGAGGCGGCGTGGCGGGAGCTGGCGCAGGCCGCGGGGCTGCCGCCATCGTTGGTGATCGACCTGCGGGGCAACCACGGCTCCTTTGACACGCTGCGCGGCACGGCGCAAGACCTGTTTGTGAAGCACTCTGCCACGGCCGCAGCGCACGGCGCCGCGGCGGCCGCCAGCCGGCGCGTGTGGGCGACGGCGCTGCCGGCGCAGCTGGTGGTCCCCGCCGCCGCGGCCGCGCCGGGCAGCGCCGGGCGCCGGCTGCGCCGCGGCGGCCCCGCCGCGCCGGCCTGCCCCGCGGTGGTGCTGCTGGGCATTGACGTCTCGCCCAACCTCGGGCTCCACGGCCCCACCAACTTTTTGGGCGTCGCCGGCGCCGACCTCATCGAGCGCCTGGCGGCCCAGCTCGCGGCGCTGCGCGGCGGCCGCGGCCGCGGCGAGCGCGGCGCGCCGGCGGCGGGCGCGCTGCCGCCGGGCTGCGCCTCGGCCACGCCGGTGGTCAGCTACAGCCACCACACGCTCTCATCGGTCGCGGCCTCGTACGGCGCGCGCGCCGGCGCAGCGGAGGGCGGGCGGGCGGTGCGGGAGGTGCTCGCCGCGCACGACGTGTCCGCCCACCTCTCGGGCCACCTCCACGCGCCCGGGCCACGCCTGTTCAACATGCACGCCAAGCGCGGCGCCCGCGGCGGCGCCCCGGCGGCCTTCCTGGCCGACCTGGAGGCGGCCGACTGGAAGGCGGCGCGGCGGTGGCGGCTCCTCGCTGCGGACGGCGGCGTGCTGAGCTTTGCCGACCTCACCTTCCGCCGCGCGCCGTGCGCCGCCGCCGACGGCGGTGAGTGCTTCGACCCCGCCGACGACGCGCGCCGCTCGCCCGCCGCCGCGGCGCTGGCGGGCGCCGGCGGCGGCGACGCGCCGCGAGCGCCCCGCGGCGGCGCGCGCTACTCGTACACAGTGGCGTCGCTCGACCCGAGCCGCGTGGTGGGGCAGCACGTGGTCCTGCTGACGAGCCCGGCCGACGGCGCGTTCAGTCCCCTGACGGCCGCAGCGGCGGCGGCGGCCAGCGCGGTCGCAGACGCCGGGGACGGCGGCGCCGTGATGCCCGTGCGCGCGCTCGTCGTGCCGCTGCGCCTGCGCGGCGACGCGAGCGCGGGCGCGGGCGAGCTCGCCAGCGTGACGCTGCGCTGGGGCTGCGACGGCGCCGACGTCGGCCGCGCGAGCGGCCAGGCGCCGATGGCACCGGTCGGCGCGCCGCCGGGCGGCGGCGCCGCGGGCGGCGGCTCGGCGCCGCCCTTCGCGCTGGAGCGGCCCCAGGTCTTCGGGGCGCTCGCGCGCCTGGCGCCGGACGAGCTGGCGCGCTGCGGCGGCGGCGTGCTGCACCTGAAGGTCACCGTGATCGACGGCGCCGGCGGCGCGTCGACGAGCGAGCTGCGCCGGGTCAGGCTGGCGCGCCCGGCGGGCGGGGGCCACCTGCCGCTCCCGTCGAGCGCGCCCGAGCGGTGGCTGATCTGGTTTGACGGCGTGGCGTTCGCCCGCCAGCTCTTCTTCTCGTCGTGGCTGGCCCAGGCGGTGGGCCTGCTGCTGCTGCCACGGTGGGCACGGGCGGCGGCGGCGTCGGCGGCGCGCGCGACGGGCGTGCGGCCCTGCGCGCGCGCGCGCGGCCCCGCGCCTGGCCGACCTGACGTGCAGCTGACGTGCACCTGACGTGCTGCACGCCACCCGCCACGCGCCCGCACGCAGGCTGTTGGCGCACCGGCTGCTCGGCGCGAGCGCCGGGGGCATCCGGAGCGCCCCCAGCGGCGTGCGGCTGTTGCGCACGCAGCAGTCGGCGGCCGCGGAGCTGGCGGAGGTCAACGCGGCGGCGACCCGGGCGGCCACGCTGCGCTCCGCGCTTTCGCCGCTCGCGCTCGCGGCCGCGGCGGGCCGGGCGCTGCGCGGCTTCCTCCTTGCGCCGGCCGTGGCCATGGCGACGCTCGCGGCGCACCACCCCGCAGTCTGGGCGGGCCTGCTGGCGCACAGCGCATGGACGGCTGTCGGGCCCTGGTTTTGCGCCCAGTTCAGCAGCGCGTCGGGCGTCGGCCTCTGGTTCCACAGCGGCCTGCTGCTCCCGCTGCCGGCAGGGCTGTCGCGGGATTGGCTCTTTGGCGCGCCCGGCGCGCTGGCCGACGCCGGCGCGGCGCTCGGCGGCGGCCTCGCGTGGGTGTGGCTGCCGACGCCCGACCCGCTCTTGCTGAGCTCTCTGATGGCCTGCATGATCCTGGCGCCGCTTACGCTCTGGCTCGGCCTGGTCACGGCGCACTGGCACGCCGAGGCTGCAGGGCTCCGCGCCGGCAGCGCGGGCCTGGGCGCGTCGCCGCTGCCGCCGGTCGCAAAGGGCGTGCCCGGCCGGCCGGCGTGCCGGGCGTCCGACACCGGCGACGACGGCGGCAGCGCCTTTGCCGCCGGCGCCGTGCAGGACGCGGCGGTGGCGCGCACGCGCAGCACGGTGGCAGCGAGCCTCGAGGTGCAGCTGCTGCGGCGCCACGACTCGCTGGAGCTCTCGGCCGCCGTCGGCACGGGCGGCCTCAGCCGCACCGCCAGCTCGGGCCGGCCGAACTCCCTGGACGAGGCCGGCGGCGGCGCCGCAGAGGCGGCGGCGCTGCTGGCCACGGCGGCCCGGCCCCGGCCCCCGCGCGGCGCCGTGCTGGGACTGGCGGCGCGCGGTGCCGCCGCGCGGTCGCGCGGCGCCCGCGCGCTGCTGGGCCTGCCGCTGCACCTGCTCGCGGCGGCGGCAGCGCTGAGCTTCATATGGGTCAAAGCCTGCTGCCGCCTCGGCGGCGCGTACGGCGCGCCCGCGCTGCTGCTGTCGCCGGTGGTGGGCTGGGTGCCGCTGCTCGCGGCGCTCGCGCTGCGCCGCGTGCGCGCCGACCTCGCCGCCGCCGCCGCGCTGCACCGGCGGGAGTGACGACCGGGCTTTGGGGTGGCGGTGGGCGGCTGCAGCGCTGGGGTAACGCACGCTGGGGCAACGGCAGCGTGGGTGTCTCCGGCCGACTCTGTCATGCACTGAACCTCGAGAGACCCGATTCCTTGGTGGCGCCGCAAGCGCCCGCCAGCACGCGTGCAGGACTGGCGCGCGCGCGCGGCCCGGCGCGGCGGGCCGCAAACATTGGAAGCACTGCGGCTGCGCCTGAGGATGTGGCTCCTCGCCTGCTCACTCACTTGCACATGCAACACGCACTGCTGCCGCAGCTGCTGTGGGGCCGGCGGCTGCAGCGCCGCCCCCGGGCCGCGGCGCGACTCACCGGCGGCGGGGCACCGCGCGGCCTGGCGCGCTCGGTTTGGCGTCTCGGTGGTGCCTGCGGGGCGTCGAGCTGCGCGCGCCGCGCTTTGGCGCGCCACGTGGCCGCCAAGGGGCCACCGGCACGTCGACTTGACATGGTGCCCCGCTCCGGGAGCGCGCGCCGGCATAAAGCAGCGCCCGCCGCCGGCCCTGGACACTCAGCGAGCTCACGCTCAGCAGCCCTCCACGCCCACGCACGCGACCCACGCCCTCCCACGCCGCCCGCGACTGCTGCTGTCGGCGTCCGTCCCGGAGTGCGGCAGCCGTCGCCATGCAGGCCGCCCTGCACGCCAGCCGCTGCCTGGGTGCCGGCGTCGGGTCGTCGCGCGCCGCGCGGCGCGCGCCCGTGCACCCGCGCGGCGTGGCGGGCCTTTCCCGCGCGCCGGCCCGCACCGCGACGCGCACGCGCTACCAGACCGACGCTGCGCCCGCGCCGGCGCCCGCCGACGAGGCCATGTTCTGCTACCAGGTCCGCGCCGCGCGCAGCGCAGCGCCGCGCCTGCGGGCCGCGTGCGCTGGAGGCGTCGCGCCGCCGCTCTGCGCCCGCGCCGCTCACGCCCTCTCCCCGCCTCCCGCCCGCTCCCGCCGCTTTGCAGTGCGAGCAGACCAAGGGCAACACCGGCTGCACCAAGATCGGCGTCTGCGGCAAGACCGCGCAGGTGGCCATCCTGCAGGACCTGCTCATCTATCAGCTCAAGGGCCTCGGCGCGTGGGCGACGTTTGCGCACCAGGCCGGCGTCGCGACGCCCGAGCTCGACTCCTTTGTCAAGGCCGCCATCTTCTCCACGCTCACCAACGTGCGCCCCGCCGCGTCCCCCGCGCGTGGGCGCGCGCGCGCGCTCCGCGTGTCGGTCTCTGCCCGTCGCGCGCGCGCCCCGAGTCGCCGACTCTCTGACTCGCCGGCACGCCCCGCGCGCAGGTCAACTTCGACCCCGAGCGCTTCGTCGACTACATCACCACCGCCGACGACCACGCGCGCGGCGTGCGCGCCCAGCTCGCCGCGGCGGGCGTGCGCGGGCGGCCCGTCGCGGCGCCGCTGCCCTGGTTCGACCTGCAGGGCAGCCCGCTCGACTTTGACCTCCGCGCGGCGATGCGCGGGCAGCCCATCAACGCCGAGACGCTGGAGGCGCTCGGCGAGCAGGTGTCGCTGCTGCACCGCCGCGACGCGATGGGGCCCGACGCCGCCACGCTCCTCGGCCTCCACGAGCTGCTCACGTACGGCCTGAAGGGCGTCGCCGCCTACGCGCACCACGCCGAGATGCTCGGCGAGGTGGACGCCAGCCTGGACGACACGTTTGAGGAGGTGCGGCGCCGCGGGGCACGAGGCCGCCGCGCGCCGCGCCGCGCCCGCCGCCCTGCCGCCCCGCCGCGCGCGCCGCCGCCCACGCCCCGCCGCGCTCCGTGTGTGCGCGCGCGCAGGTGCTGGCCTTCCTGGCGAGCGAGGCGGCGGCCGACGCGGACGCGGTGCTGGGGATGTGCATGCGGCTCGGCGAGACCAACTTTGCCGTCATGGCCATGCTGGACAGGGGCCACACCGGCCGGTGCTTGCGCCCGCGCGCGGCGTCGCGCCGACGCGCCTGCGCGCCGCGCCTGGGTGGGCACCCGTGCCAGCCGGCGGCGAGTGCCTGTTGACCACCCGCGCCCCGCTGCGCCGCGCCGCCGCTGGTAGGTACGGGCACCCGACGCCGACGCAGGTGCGCATCACGCCCGTGGTGGGCAAGGCCATCCTGATCTCGGGGCACGACATGCACGACCTGGAGGACCTGCTGGCGCAGACCGAGGGCACGGTGCGCCGCCGCGGCGCTGTCCCAGCGCTGGCGCAGCCAGCCAGGGCCGCGCACGCGCTGTGCCGCGCCCTGCCGCATCCCGGCTGCGCGCCGCGGCGGCCCACGCGCCCTGCCCCGCGCCCGCGCCCCTGCGCCCGCCCGCGCGCCGGGGTCAGGGCGTCAACGTGTACACCCACGGCGAGATGCTGCCCGGGCACGGCTACCCCGCGCTGCAGCGCCCGCACCTGGTCGGCAACTACGGCGGCGCGTGGTACCGGCAGAAGCGCGACTTCGCCGAGTTCCCCGGCGCGATCCTCATGACCACCAAGTGAGCGGGGCGGAGCCCGCGCCGCGCAGCAGGGGGCGCGCAGCAGGGGGTGCGCAGCGCTCCGCGCCGCGCCCGCCCACGCGGCCCGCCGCGCCGCGCCGCGCACCTCGCCCGCAGCTGCATCATGGACCCGTCGCCGAGCTACGCCGACCGGCTCTTCACGACGGGCGAGGTCGGCGTGTCGGCGAGCGCGCACCTCGCCAAGAAGGACTTTAGCGCCGTCATCGCCAAGGCGCTCGAGATGCCCGGCTTCACGCACGAGCCCGAGCCCAAGTTCGTCACCGTCGGCTTTGGCCACAAGGCCACGCTCGGTGCCGCAGGTGCACGCCGCGGCTGTGCCCCGCGCGCGCGTGCGCGACTTGCGGCGCCGCCGCCCGCGCACGCCGCCCGCGCACGCCGCCCGCGCACGCCGCCGGTCACGCCCGCGCCCGCCCCCGCACGCCGACGGTCACGCCCCCGCGCGCGCGTCTGCAGGCGCGGTTCTGGACGCGGTCGCGAGCGGCGAGCTGTCGCACATCTTCCTGGTCGGCGGCTGCGACGCCGGCGAGCCGAGCCGGCGCTACTACACCGACGTCGTCGCGGGGCTGCCCAAGGACACGATGGTGCTCACGCTCGGCTGGTGCGCCCCGCGCTGCCGCCGCGCCGCAGCTCCGCCGCCCGCCGCCGCGCCGCGCCGCGCCTCCTCCTCTCACGCCTCCTCACCGCCCTCTCATCCCCCCCCCCCCACACACACACACGCACACGCACAGCGGCAAGTACCGCTTCTACGACCAGGACCTCGGCACCCTGCCCAGCGGCCTGCCCCGCATGCTCGACATGGGTCAGGTGGGCGCGCGCCGCCGCCGTGGCCTGCGCGCGCCGCCCGCACGCGCCCCGCGGCCGCGCCGCGCTCACGCCGCCGCGTGCGCCCGCAGTGCAACGACGCTTTCAGCGCGCTCGTCGTCGCGACGGAGCTGGCCAAGGCGCTCAACACTGACGTCAACAGCCTGCCGCTCAGCCTCGACATCAGCTGGTTTGAGCAGAAGGCCGTGGCCGGTGCGCGCGCGCGGACGCGCCGCGCGCCGCGCGTGCTGCGCCTGCAGCCGCGACAGCCAGCCTGCGCGCGCGCCTTTGTCCCACGCGCCCCCCCCCCCCCCCAGTCCTGCTCACACTGCTCCACCTCGGCATCAAGAACATCAGGTGCGCCGCAGCGGCGGCGGCGGCGGCCAGTCCAGTCCAGGCCAGGCCGGGGGCCGGGCGCGCGGGCCGCGCCCAGCGCGCCCGGCCCCGCGCCGCGCGCGCGCGCGGGCTCACGCGCCCCACCCGCCGCCGCGCCGCGCCCCGCGCGCACGCAGGCTGGGTCCGCAGCTGCCCGCGTTTGCGACGCCTGCGATGATCGACCTGCTCGTGTCAAAGTTCAACCTCAAGGCCGCGGACACCAAGCACGCCGCCAGCGAGGTCGCCGCGATGATGGCCGGCCACTGAGCTCACGGCGGGGCCACGGGGCTTGCGCGGGATTGACCGCACACGGGGAGGGGTCTGTTTGCCCGCTCGGTCCCACACTCGCACTGGCTGGATCGCGCCCAGCCGCCGCCCAGGGGCGGCGGCGGCGGTACCGGTGGTGGAGGCAGCTTGCCGCTCGATAAGCAGCCCTCCTGCTGCGCGTTTGGCAGTGCACGCCTGATCTGTTCGTCTGTCTTTGTGTGTGGCCGCAGGGCGCCACCCCACCACGAGCCCTCCTTGCAGCGGCCGCCGCGGCCCGCGCGCGCCGCACCTAGCCCGCATCCATTTTGTCGCCCCCGAGAGAGAGCGCCGTGCTCTCGCGTCGTTCGTTCGTCACCTGTAACCGGCCGAGGCGCACGCAGAACCCCGTCCGGGCGCCACGAGGGTTTGCGCTCGGAGCCCTGTGTGACGCTGGCCGATGCAGGAGGGCCAGCGGGGCAGCCGCCGCCTGCTGCCTCGCGAGCCGCCGCAGGCGCAGCCGGCCGCGACCGCCGCCTCTCGCGCGCCGCGGCGCGCGATGCAGCTGCATCGCGCCCGCCCCGCGCGGCCAGCGGCTGGGCGGCCAGTACCAGGGTGGCGTCGCCACAACGCCGGGCGCCGCTGCACGGCGCGGGCCGCTGCCGGCGCGGCAACGGCGGCCGCGGCCGCGGCAGCAGCGGCGGACGCGGAGGTGCACGAACTGCTGACGCGGCGCTCGTTCGCGCCGGAGCGCTATGTGGGGCCTGTGGATGTCTTGGAGGTCCCAGGCGCGTCGCTGCGCCGCGCTGGGCCCCAGCCGCGCCGGCGCGTCGCCGACGGTCGCCGCTGCCGCCGCCGCTGCCGGCGCCCGCCGCCGCCGCCGCGCAGGCAAGCGCTACGGGCTGGTGGCGACCGAGAACCTGGCCGTGGGCGCGCTGCTGCTGGTCGTGGCCCCGCTGGCGGTCGCGTTTGGCCGCGCCGGCAGCGCGCCGAGCAACGAGCAGCTGGTCGCCGAGGCGGGGCAGCAGATGCCGCCGAGCGCGGCGGCGTGGCTGCGCCTGCTGCACCGCCAGCAGCGGCCGCTGGGAGTGGGTGGCGAGGGCCAGCTGGGCGAGGCAGAGCAGGGCGGGCAGCAGCAGGCGGAGCAGCGTCAGGAGGAGGCGGGCGCTCCGCGGCCGAGCGAGGAGCTCGCCCTGCTGCGCCGCCTGCTGCGCGGCGGCGACGCGGCCGGGGCCAGCGGCGGCGCCGCCGAGGGCGGCGGCGGCCCGTCGGTCGCGCCGTCGGTCGCGTGCCCGCTCGACGGCGCCGCGCTCGCGGCGGCGGTCGCGGAGAACGCGTTTGCAGTGGCCTCGGAGGACGCGGGCGCCGCGCTGCTGCGGGAGCTGCAGCCCGAGGCGGTCGCGGGGCTGTGGCCCGAGTACGCGCTGCTCAACCACGACTGCGCGCCCAACACCGTGGCCGTCGTCGTCGGCCGCTTCCTGCTCCTGCGCGCCGCCGCGCCGGTGCTCGCGGGCGAGGAGCTGACCGCGAGCTACCTCGGGCGCCGCGCCTGGGCGCCCGTCGCGGCGCGGCGCGCGTGGCTCGCGGGCGTGCACGGCTTCCACTGCACCTGCGGGCGCTGCCTCGCGGAGCAGGCGAGCTTCCCGACGGTCTATTACCCGGCGGACAACGCGCTCCTGGGCGTGGTCGACCCGGACCGCCCCGCGGGCGGCGGCGGCGGCGGCGGCGGCGCCGCGGGCAGCCGCGGCCCGCTGCGCCTGCTGCGCGCGCTGCTGGGCGCGCTGGGCGCGCCGCGCGCGCCGCGGCCGAGCCGGCGGCAGCACGCGCTGCTCGCGGGGGCGGCCGCGGCGGCAGAGGAGCTCGCGGCCGCGGTGCAGGAGGCGGCCGCGGCGGACAGCCGCCGCCTCGAGCGCCAGCTCAGCCTGCTCGCCGAGCTCACGCAGCGCGTGGACGAGGTGCTGGCCGCCGCGGCCGACGCGGCGCCGGGCGTCGCCGGCGCAGACTGGTCGGGCGCGCCGGCGTCGCCCGCGCTCGCGGCGCGCTGGCTGGCGGCCGCGGCGCAGCCGCTCATGGCGCTGCAGGTGGAGCTGCTGGAGCTGCTGCTCTCGAGCGGGGAGCTGCCGGTCGACGAGGCGGCGCTGCTGGACGAGGCAGCCGGCGGCGGCGGCGGCGGCAGCGGCGGCGCGCGCTTCATGGCGGCCGCGGGCGCGGCCGCCGCGGCGCGGCTCGCGCTGCGCCGCCGCAGCGGCAGCGGCGGCGGCGGCGACCGCGGCGCGCAGTCGCGTGGCGGCGGCTGGCTGTCGGCGGCGCTTGGCGGCCTCGGCGGCGGCGGCGACGACGCGGGGCCGCTGACCAAACGCCAGCTGCTGGCCCTGTACGTCCAGGCGCTGGGCCAGCAGCTGGAGGTGGTCGACGCCGTCGCGCGCGGCAGCGAGGTGCACGTGGTGCTCGCGCTAAAGCACAGCGACGCGCTGCGCACGCTCGCGGGCCCGGACAGCGACGACGCGCGGCTGGCCGAGGGCCTGGCCGGCCGCGCGCACGCGGCGCGCTACGGCGTCATGCGCGGCGCGCGCGGCGCCGCGCTCGCGGCGTCGCTCGTCGCCGCGCGGCGGCGCGCGCTGGTGGGCGCGAGCCTGGCGCGCAAGATGGGCGTCCTGGCCTGGGAGGGCGCGACGGCGCGCGAGTGAACCGACCGCTTACAGTGGGCACGCCGCTTGGCCGCGCCGCGCCGCGCGTCGACAGCTGCAGCCCGCTGCCCTCCCCCCGGCTATGCGGCAGCTCGCGCCGCCAACGAAGCAACGCGCCGTTGCGAATACTATGCTGCCAGAGTGCAAGGTGCGGCCGCCGCGCTGGGCGCCGCACGCCCGGCAGTCCTCCTCCGCCGCGTCCTGCCCCAGTGCCCCGCACGGGGGCGGCGCGGCGCCTCACTGCTGCTGCTGCTGCTCCGCCGCGGGCGCGCCGTCGGCGCCCGCCGCGGTCTCCGGGACCTTCCAGCCGATGCGGCGGTTCTGGTAGTCCAGCACCACCTGCGCGCGCCGCGCGGCGGTGGGCGGCGGGCAGCGCGTGGGCGGGCGGCGCGCGGGGCAGCGCGCGGCGACGGCGGGTCCCTGCATGCGGCGTGTGCACGCGCGCGTGCGCGCCTGCATGCGTGTGAGCAGGTCCACGCAGACCATGCCGCTGCTGTACACGCTGATGTCGAGCCCGCCCGACTTGCTGAACAGCGCCGCCGCGTCCTGCACCACGAGCGTGCGTGTCGCGCCGGGGTCGCTGCCCGCCTGGCCGCGGATGCGCAGCTCCGGCAGCACGCCCGCCTGCACCGCGACGGTCAGGCCCAGCCCCGGCCCGCCGCTGCCGTTGTCCACGCCGCTCACAAAGCGCCCGGCGTCGGCCTGCGCACCCAGCGGCGGCGGCGGCGGCGGCGGCGGCGGCGGCGGCGGCGGCGGCGGCGGCGGCGGCGGCGGCGGCGGCGGCGGCGGCGGCGGCGGCGGCGGCGGCGGCGGCGGCGGCGGCGGCGGCGGCGGCGGCGCGGCGGCGGCGGCGGCGGCGGCGGCGGCGGCGGCGGCGGCGGTCAGCGAGCGCCGCGCCGCGCTCGCCGCAGCCCCTACGCGCCGCGCCGCGCCGCACCGCGCGGCCCCGGACCCAGGCGGGCGTCTCTGGCGTAAGGAGCTTCATCTCCCGCGCCGCGCGCGAGTGGAACATCACGTCCGTGCCGCCCGCGCCGGTGTCGACCATGAACAGGCTGCTGTGGCTGCGCCCCGTGGTCGGCGACACAAACTCGAGCTCCACGTGCGGCAGCGACGCGATCTGCGCGGCGCGGCGCGGCGGCGTCGGGGGCTGTGCGCGATGCGCGCGGCGCGGGCCGGCGCGCCGGCGAGGCCCAAAGCGCCCGCGGGCGCACCATGACGATCTCGGTCCACACGTATCCGTCCTCGAGCTCGTGCGGCCCCGCCACGGGCGCGGGGCGCTGCAGCAGCATCTCAATCAGGTGGTTGCTCCCGCCGCTGCGCGGTGCCAGCGGCGGCACCGCCACGGGCGGCAGCACGCGCAGCGGCGCGGCCGGCGGCGGCGGCGCGCCGCCCGCCGGCGCGGGCGCGCGCGCCGGCACCGCGGGTGGCGGCGGCTCCGCGAGCGCCGCCGCCGCGACGCTGCCGCCGCTGCTGGCGGTCATGCTGCCCGTCTTGCTGCGCCGCCGCCGCTTGGCGCCGGCCGCGGCGGCCGCTCCTGCGGCCGCGTGGCGGCCCTGCGCGCCGCCCGCGCCGCCACCGCCCGCCGGCGAGGCGGGCCGGCCGCGCCGCCGCGGCGAGGGCGGCTGGTCGCCGGCGGCGGCCGCCGCGGCCGCCTCGGACTCGGGCGTGGGGCCGGCCTCGTTGGCGCGCGCGACCGCCGCGAGCGCCTGCTGCATGACCTGCGTCTTGAGCAGCCGCGCGAGCGGCGGCCACGGCAGGCCGGCGCCGGCCTGGCCGCCGCCCTGGCCCCCGTCCAGGCCGCCGCCGTCCTGGCCGCCGCCGTCCTGGTCGCCGCCGTCGCGCGCGACGGGGCGCACCCGGCCGTACTCGCTGACCGCGCGCACCAGGCGCTGCCGCGTCGCGTGGCACGGCAGCGTGAGGCGGCAGCGCCGGAAGACGTCAAAGCCTGCGGCGCGCGCGGCGCGCGCGGCGCGGGCGGCGTGGGCGGGCACGGCGCGGACGCGCGCGCGCGCCGCCGCGCTCCGCCCGGACGCGGGCGCTGCGTCTCGCCCTCCCCACGCCCGGCGCGGGGCGGGGCGGCGGCCGGGCCCGCCTGCCCCCCCCCCCTCCCCCAACCCTGCGCACCCGCGATGCCGATGACGCGGTCATGGAAGCCGGCGACGAGGCGGCTCGCCCGCATCTCCATCATCACAGGGTCGCTCAGCAGCAGCGGCCCGATGCGCAGCTGCGCGGCGCGCCGGAAACGCGTCTTGACCTGCGCGCACGGCGCGCGTCGGGCGCGCGGCGTCGGGCGCGCCGGCGGCCGCCGCGCGCCGCCCCCCGCGCGCGACGCCCCAGCGCGGCCGCGCGGGGGCGCGCCGCGCCGCGCCGCGCCCGGCCCGCCCCCGCGCGCGCGCGCCGGCGCGGCGCCGCCGCCGCACCTTGCCGGCGACGCCGCTGATGCGCAGGTCGCCAAACACGGGCAGCTCGTACTGGTCGGCCACGCCCGGCTCGATGACAAAGCCACTCGCGCCGGTGTCGAGGATCATCCACCCCGCGCGCCGGCCGTTGATGTGCGCCTCCACCAGCAGGTGCCCGCCGGACGTCTGCCACATCTGCGCGGCGCCGGGCGCGGCGCGGCCGACGGCGCGGCAGCACGCGCGTCGGCGGCGGCGGGCGCGGCGGGCGCGGGCGCGGCGCCCCGCGCCCGGTGGTCCCCAGGCCGGGGCCGCTTTCGCCCCCTGGCCCCCCGGGCACCGCACCGGGACGCGCTCCGAGTAGGCCTGCAGGTACTGCGCGTCCACCGGCACCGGTGGCGACGGCGGCAGCGCGTACGCGCGCGTGACGTCGTCGGCGCGCAGCGTCGCGCCCTGCGTGGTGTAGTGGTGCGCGTTGCCGGGGAAGAGCAGGTGCACGACGTGGCGGGGGAAGAACACGCTGCGCGGCGGCGGGCGCGGCAAGGAGGGGAGGCGAGAGGAGGGGCGGGGCAGGGGAGGGGCGGTGGGAGGACGGGAGGCGAGGGCAGGGGACGGCCGGGCGGGCGGGATGCGGGGTGCGGCGCGCGCGCGCGGCGGGCCGCGCCGCCGCTCACTCGGTGCCGCGGCGCGCGGTGCCGCCGTGCGCGCGCGGCTCGGCGGCGCCGGTCCAGTTGACCGTGTCGAGGAAGTGCCAGGCCTCGGTCTCGCTGCACATGGGGTGCATGTACCCCAGCACCGCCCAGGTGCGCGGGCAGAGCTCCAGCCGCGCGACCATCTGGCGCGCCGCGCGCGGCGGGGCGGGCGGCGCGGCGGCGCGGCGGCGGTGGGCGGGCGGCGCGGCGGCGGGGCGGCGCGGCGGGAGCTTGCCGACCGCGCGCGGCGGGCCCGGCCGGCGCGCGCGGGACGCGGCCACCTTGCCGCCCTTGAGCTTGACCAGGAGGTTGAGCGGCACGTCGCGCGGCCGGGGCGCCCGCCCAGCGATGATCTCGGCGATGCGCGTCGCCGTGTCCAGCGGCGGCGCGTCGGGCGCGGCCGCCGCGACGACGCCCCGACGCTGCCGCCGCCCCAGCCCCAGCCCGGCTCGGGCTGCTGCTGCTGCTGCTGCTGCTGCTCCCGCTGCTGCTCCTGCTGCTGCGGCTGCTCCCCCTGCTGCTGCTGCGGCAGTGGTCCCGCCTGCGCCGCCTGCTGCTGGCGCAGCAGTTGCAGGCCCAGCTGCTGCAGCTGCTGCCACGCGCGCGGGGGCTGCTGCTCGTCGCCCCCGTCCGCCGCCGCGACCACGCCCGGCTGCGAGCTCTGCGCGCCGCGCGACGGAGGGGTTCAGGCCCCGCCCGGCGCCCTGAGCCGCGCCGCGCCCCGCCGCGCCGCGCAGCGCTACCGCCGCCGCCGCCGCACCAGCATGCGCTGCCACGCGGGCGAGGCAGTGCCCTCGGCGCCCTCGAGCGTGATGTCAAGCCAGCGCTCCGCGAGCTCCGGCACGAGCCAGCTGCCCGACTTGAGCAGCGCGCCGAGCAGCGAGGCCTCGTGGTCGTCGCGCTCGAGCACCTTTGCCACGCCGCTCGGGTCGACCTCCCAGCAGTGGCTGCGCTCGCCGCCGTCGAAGCCCCACTTGAACGTGAGGTGCCGGCTGCGAACCTGGCGGGCGCGGCGGCGCGGCTGGGCTGGCGTCCGGGACCGAGCCCGCCCGCAGCGCTGGCGCTGGCGCCGCGCGCAGCGGCCGGGCGCCTCACCTCCTCGTAGAAGGCGCCGTCGGGGCGCCAGATGAAGGTCCAGCTCACGTCGCAGCCCATGTGCACGCCGACGCCAAACGCCATGGCCTGCGGGTGAGCGGCGGGCGGGCGCCGGCCGTCGGCGGCCCGGCGGCGCGGCGGCTGCGCGGCGACGGCCCGGGCGCGCGGCCGTGCGTGCGACTGGGGGCCTGCAGGCCCCGGGCTGCTGCTGCCGACGCCGCTGCGCCCGGCGGGCTGGGCGCGGCGGCCGGGCGGGCGCGCGCTGCTGCCGCGCCGCGCCGGCGCGCGGCCGCCGCGCCGGCGCGGCGCGCCGCTGCCCCGGGCTGCCGGCTCACGTTGACGTTCTTGGCGTGCTCCAGGCGCTGCTGGCCCCGCACGGCGCCGCGGACGGCCTCCAGCACGTCCGGCAGGCGCAGGTGGCCATAGGGGTACGCCACGCTTATCCCGCCCACGCCCGCGCCCGCCGAGCGCGTGGAGGTGGAGAGCCGCAGCGCCGGGCGCGTGAACGGCGGGCCGGCGGGGCCGGGCCGCGCCCCGGCGAGGCGCTGGGCCCGCATGAAAGGCGAGGCGGTCGCGCTCGTCCTCCCCAGCGCCCGCAGCATTCACGAGGCGGCACCGGTCGACACCACCAGCATCCTGCAGTCCACGGCAGAGGCGGCCGGCAACGAACGGCCTCGCTTCTCGGCGCCGCTGCTGCTGTGCTGGACCGCGGCGGCGTCGTGCACAGGTCGCCAGGCGGGCCGCGCGGAGCCAGGGAACGGCGGCGGCAGGGAGTGATCGGGCCGCCTGGGCCGCTCGCCCGCGTCGCCCGCGAACAGCCTGTTACGACGAGAAAGCGCAACCGCCCGCACGCCCGGGACGTGGGCACGCAGGTGCCGCTGCCGACACAATGCCACCTCAGGTCCAAGTGCTCAAGAAAAGTCCCGCAGCCACAGTCCTCCGCTGCACAAGCTGATATGGTACAACGTGCGGCGCGTGGCGCGCGGGGCAAAAGAATGTCGCGCGGCAGGCACAGTGCTGCCGCCGGCGCCCAGCCCGCCCGCGCGGGTGCCCTCAGCTCCAGCTGCTGCTGCGCGTGCACGTGTCACGTATCACGCGGCGGCTGCGGGCAAGCGCCACCAGGCCGGCCATCGACGAATCGCCAGACCCGACCAGCACACGGCACGGCTGGCACGCAAGGCTGCCGGCAAACAAAAAGGGCCGCGCCGGGCAGCAGGCACCGCCCGGGTCGTGGGGGCGCCCCACGTGCACACGTCGCAGGCAGGCGCGCGCGCGCGGGGCCGCCGCGGACGGCCCCGGCAGTCAGTCCCCCCCTCCTACTGTTTCTTCTCCAGCCTCAGCCAGCGACGCTTGTCGTGCGGCCGCTGTTCAGCCGCTTGCTTGCGGTGCGGCCGCTGCTCGGCCGCTGCTCGGCCGCTGCTCAGCTGCCGGCGGCGCCTCTTGCGCGCGCGCGCCTCTCGCGGCGCGCCGTCATCAGCTCTTGCCGAACAGGCGGCTCCAGAGCCCAGACGGCGTCTTGGAGAGGCCGCTGGCGGAGCCGGAGGCGGCCTTGTTGCTTCCTGAGCGGCGGCGGCCGCAGCGGCGGCGGCGGCGGCGCGCGCGGAGCAGCAGCGGCGAGCGCGGGTGGGCCGTGCGTGCGCTGCGGGGGCCGGCACGCTGCGCGCGCCGCGCCCGACGCGTGGCCGGCGACCGGGGCGGGTCCCGCGCGGCGACCCGAGCGCGGCGGGGCGCTCACCGCGCCACGGTATGTCCCACATGGCGACGTCGGAGGGCGAGAAGGTCCTGTAGAGGTCCGCGTTGACGTGGTGCTCCTCCGGCGGCGGGTGCGCCGTGGCGCCGGGCGCGGGGGGGATCGGCTTGGCCGCGCTGTGCGCCGCGGCCTGGCTGAAGGGCGTCGACATCCCGCGCGCCGACAGCTGCCTGCGGCCGGCTGGGTGCTGCTGTGCGATGCCGGGCCGGGGCGGCGTCGGCAGGGAATTACGGAGAGCGAGCGCGGGCGCCGGAGACGGTCACGCCGAGCGGCACGCCCCAAGCCCTCGGTGTCTTGCTGCGCGTGCCCTCTCATCGCTCGCAGCGCCCGCAGTCCCGCCCCGATCGCCGCCAGAACACCGCCACCGCGCGCATGGCGGGCGCCGTGCTGCTGGCAGCGGCGGGCCCCGCGCTGGCCGCGGCGGGGGCCGGGCGGCGCGCTGCGCTGGCGGTGCGCACCGTCGCGGGCGGCAGAGCTGGATGGAGCCCGCCAGCGCCTGCTCGTGCACGTCGACCCGGAGACGGGTGGGAGCACGCGATCGGGCAGGCGCAGCACAGCGGTGCGCGACGCCCAGCGCCTGCGCGCCCACCGCCGCCGCTGCGCCGCAGACTACTGGTCGCGCACGCACTACGGCTTTGCCCCGCACAACGGCCACTTCCTGCACCTGAGCGACGTGTGCGGCGACTTTTGCGCCGCCACCACCGTCACGCCGCGCCCGGCCAGCCGCTTCGACCAGGCGGGGATCATGGTGCGGCTGTCCGAGAGCTGCTGGCTGAAGGCCAGCGTGGAGCACGGCGGCCCCGGCCGCCCCAGCCAGCTCGGCGTCGTGGTCACCAACGCCGGGTTCTCTGACTGGTCGACGCAGGACGTGCCCGACAGCGTCGGCACGGTGCGTTGGCGCGCGGGGGCCTGAGCGCGCAGCGCCGGCGCGGGGGCCGCGCCGCGCACCGCCCGCACCGCCCGCACCGCCCGCACCGCCAGCCGCCGCGCCGCCGCGGCCGCAGCTGGCGCTGCGCGTGCGGCGCGAGGGCAGCGACTACATCGTGGAGGCCTGCCAGCCAGCAGCGCCCGGGGGCGCCGCCGCGGACGCGGCGGCGGGCTGCGCCGCGGTGCGGGTCGGCAGCGGCGCCGCGGGCAGCCCCGCGGCGGAGTGGACGCAGCTGCGCATCTGCCACCTGGTCGAGGACGTGTCGCCGGCGGGCGTCGGCCGCGACGGACAGGCCAACGTGGCGTACGGGGAGGAGCTGGCGGCGGCGTGCGCGGGCCTGCCCATGGGCGGCGTCGAGGTGGGGCTCTACGCCGCCTCGCCCAAGCCGGGGCCCGGCTTTGACGCCGCGTTTGACCACCTGACCGTGGTCGCCGGCCGCATCGCGGGGCACCAGTAGCAGCCTTGGCCAGCGCCGCGGGGGCCGGCACGCCGCGCGCGCCGCGCCCGACGCGCGGCCGGCGACCGGGGCGGGTCCCGCGCGGCGCCCCGAGCGCGGCGGGCGCTCACCGCGCCACGGTATGTCCCACATGGCGACGTCGGAGGGCGAGAAGGTCCGCGTTGACGTGGTGCTCCTCCAGCGGCGTAGCGCCCTTCAAAAGCGCCGCGCTCTTGCCGGCCGCGCCGCCCGCACGGCAATCATTGCCGGCCGCCCGCCCTCCGCCCGCGTCGTCTGGCCAGCCGCGCGCAGCTCGCACGCGGCGCGCCGCCGCGGCCAAACCAACAGCGCCGCTCTCGTGGGCGATGGCCGCTGCCGCCGCGCCGAGCGAGGCAGCGCGGCTGGCACGCCACGATCTCGACCTGGAGTGCCGCCAGGAGTACCTGTTCGAGCTGCCGGCGTGCCTCTGGCGGCCGCTGGCGCGCACGCTCGAGGACGACCGGGACGCGCCCGCGCTGCTGCTCCTCGCCAACGTCGTCGCGACCGTGGTGCCCGCGGCGGTGGCCCTGCACCTGCTGCTGCCGTCCCTGCCGCCGGGGGCCGCGCACGCGCTGGGCGCGGCGTACCTGGGCACCACGTACGCGCTGTTCCTGCAGCGCTTCCTGCTCACGCTGCACTTCACGCAGCACCGCCGCCTCTGCAAGCACGGTGCGCTCAACGCCGTCGCGCCGTACCTGCTCGCGCCGCTCTTTGGCGTCCCCTGCGGCGCGTACCGCCTGCACCACGTGGTGATGCACCACGTCGAGGACAACGCGGACGGCTGGGACCTCTCCTCGACGGAGCGCTTTTCGCGCGACAGCCCGCTCAGCTTCCTGCGGTGCGGGCGAGGGCCGCCGCGCCGCCGCCGCACGCCGCAGAGCGCGCCGCGCCCGCCGCTCAGCCGCCGCCCGGCCCGCGCCCCGCCCACCACGCCCCGCGCACCACGCCCCGCGCGCGCAGCTACTGGCTGCGCTTTGCGCTCGCCAGCGGCGTTGAACTCCCGCTTTACGCCGCGCGGCGGGGGCGCGTCGCCGACGCGGCGCGCGCCGCCGCGAGCATGGCGGCCGGCTGGGCCGCGGCCGCCGCGCTGTGGGCGCGCTGCCCGGCCGCGACGCTCTACACGCTGCTGCTGCCCTACGCCCTCTCCTCGCTCGCGCTGATGTTCGGCAACTGGTCAGCCGGCCGCTGGCCAGCGCCGCGCCGCGGCCAGCGCCGCGCCGGCCAGCCCGCGCACGGGGCGCGCGGCCCGCCGACGCGCCGCCGCGCTGCCACCCCGCTGCGCCGGCACAGGAGCCAGCACGTGTTTGTCGACCCGTCGGCGCCGCGGGACGACTACAGGCTGACCTACAACTGCCTCGCCTGCCCCGACAACGCGCGCACCTTCAACGACGGCTACCACATTCTGCACCACGCCAACAGGCGCGCACCGCACCGCGCGCGGGCGCCGTCCGGGCGCGCGCGGGCGAGGCGCGGGGCGCGGGCGAGGCACGGCGCCGACGCGGCGCGCGGGGGCGACCCGCGCGCCCGCGCCGCGCGCGCCCGCGCAGCCGGCTGCACTGGAGCGAGCTGCCGGCGGCGTTCCTGCAGCAGCTGGCGCTGCACGACGAGCGCGACGGTGCGCGGCGGCGGCGGCGGCGGCGCTGCGCACGCGCGCGCTCCGCGGCGCGGAGCCCGCGCTCACAGCGCACGGCGCGTGCGCCGCGCCCGCGCCCGCGCCAGCGCTGGTGTTCCGGGGCGTGGGCTTCTTCGACGTCGGCCTCGCCGTCTTCACCGGCCGCCTGGGCTGGCTCGCCGACCGCGTGGTGCCCTGCGGCCCCCGCCAGGCGGCGCGCAGCCGGGAGGAGTGGGTCGCGCTCCTGCGCCGCCGGCTGGAGCCCGTGCCGCCGCCGGGCGCCGCCGCCAAGGCGGCGTGAGTCGGCGGGGGTATGTCCTCTGAGCTCAGGACGGGTAATCACCGTTCCCGGGACGTGTCGTCGGATCGTTTGCCGCGGTGATGCGAGGCAGCCTCACCAGCGCGCCCGCTCCGCTCCCTCGCAGCCCGAGACCGGCGCGGCGCAGGGACAGCCGGCCGATAACTGTTCGATATCGACGCGCGGCACCGCGCCCACCTTCCTGCCCCGCAGCGCACGCTTTCCGGGCGCAGCAAATGCGGGCGCTCACGGTCGCGCCGCTGGCGCTCGCGCTGCTCGCCCTGGCCGTCACGCAGAGCGCGGTGAGCGGCGCATGAGCCACTCTACGGCCCCGGCGGCGCGGCGAGCGATCCAGCAGCCCGGGCGCGCCGCGGCGGCCGCGCAGCAGCGGCGGCGTCACCTGCGATGCCGCTGCCGGCCGCGCCGCAGCGGCCGCGCAGCAGCAGCGGCGTACGCGTCACCTGCGCTGCCGCCGTCGGCCCTTCGCGCGCCCGCCAGGCCCAGGGCGACACGGCGACGGTGTTTGGCTGGATGGCCAAGAACCGGCCGCTCTTCACGGCGATGGTGCAGAGCCTCGGCATCACGCCGCAGAGCTTCCCGCAGAACACCGTCGGCACCGTGCTCGCGCCGAGCGACGAGGCCATCACCGCGTTCCTCTCGCGCATGGGCCTGACCCGGTCGCAATTCCTTGCGCGCAAGCAGCTCGTGGACGGCGTCGTCGCCTTTCACTGGATCCCGGGTTTTCAGGCCGTCAACGTCGACAGCGTGCCGCGCAACCCCACCGTCGCCCTGACGGCGGACGTGAACTACATCCTGCGCTTCTGGAAAAACGCGACCGGCGGACCCGGCGGCGCGCCCAAGGTGTGGGTGGAGGACAGCCAGGGCAACAACGTGACGCTCACGACCAAGCCGGTGCTCATTAAGCGCGTGTCGATCCTGCCCATCGACGCCGTGCTCATGTCGGGCGGCTATTTCACCTCCGGGCTCGGCGCGCTCGAGTTTTATCCCCAGTGGTCGGCCGCCGCGGCGCTCGCCGAGGCGGCGGGCTGGCCGGCCGGCAAGTCGGGCGACGTCACGATGTTCGTCCCGGGTGCGAGCCGGCGGCGCTGGCGGCGCTGGCGGCGGCGGCAGCGGCGGCGGCGGGCGCCCGCGCGGTGGCCGCCGGCCGCGCACGCCCTCACACGCGCGGCGCGCCCTCTCACCTCGCCTCGCCCGCCCGCCCCTCGCGGGCGCGCAGAGAACGCGGCGCTCACGGCGGCGCGCAGGGCGCAGTGGGCGTCCATGCCGGCCGCGCAGAAGCGCGAGGAGCTGCTGTACCACTTTGTGAAGGGCGCGCGCTCGGTGCCGGACAGCCTCAAGTCGGGCTCGCTGCCGACGCTGCTCGAGGGGCACAGCCTCGGCATCGCGGTCACGCCCGCCGCGTGAGCCGCGGCGCGGCGCGGCGCGGCGCCGCCACCGCCCCGCCACCGGGGCGGCCCGCGCGGCCGCTCGGGTGGCGGCGGCCCGGCCCACGCGCCGACGCGCCGACGCGCTGCCGCGGCCGCCGCCGCGCGCAGGGCCAAGGGCGGCGTGCCGCTCGTGCGGGTCACGCCGGAGGTGGGCCCCGCCGCCAACGTGACGATCTTCAACATCTGGGCGGGGCAGGCGGTGCTCCAGGGCGTGTCGGGGAGCCTGCAGCCCAAGCTCCCCGCCGCGGGCGCGGGCGCGGCCAAGCCCGCGGCGGGCGGGCGCCGCAGGCTGCTGCGCGGCGGCTACGGCCGCGGCTACAACGGCGGCGGCAACCGGGGGTTCAACCAGATGACCGCCAACTCCATCGCGGGTGCGGGACCCAGGTCGTGCCGTGTGCGCCGCGCGGCGGCCGGCGGCCCGGCCGAAAACGCGCTGTGTGCCGCGCGTCGAAGCCCCCGCGCTCACCCGCCCCGCCGCCGCGGCCCCCGCCCCGCAGCCACGAACACGCAGTACGCTATTGAGGCCGCCGCCAACGGCGACATCCCGGTGGGTGCCGCGACCGCTGTAGGCGCGAATCAGGCCTATTTGGCGAGCGCGTACGGCGCCAACGGTTGCTACAACTGCCGCGACTGGGGCCGGAACGCCGTGTGGGGCTGAACCGACCAACGGGGGCTGGGGCTGACCCAAACAGCGACGACAGGGCTCGGCGAGCCCGTCCGGCGGGCGCGACGACTCGCAGCCCGCGCGTGCACGGCTGGGGGTCTGTTACACAACGCACGAGCTTGGGGAGCAAGGGCAGCGAACGAAAGTCCCGCAGGGGGCGAAACGGGAGGCGGGTCGGACGACATCGCGGCACCACATGTGGTGTACACCGTGCCTGGGCACGACCGGCCCGCGTCGTCCGCGCGAGTCGATGTGAAGCACTCGTGTCAATGCGACGACGCCGGCCCGCGCTCGCGTCAGCGCCGCTGCTCGCGCGCCTGCTGCGCGCGCCACGCGCCGACCAGCGCCGCCGCGAGCAGCCAGGACTGCTGCGCGGCCTCCGCGACCAGGCGCCGCAGCATACTCGCCGAGCCCCACGCCGCCGCCTGCGCCACGGGCGGCGCGCCCGCGAGCGCCCAGGCGGCCGCTGCGGCCACGCCGCGCTCCGCGGCCGGCACCAGCTGCCGCCCGAGCTCACCCGCGGCGCCGGCCGCCCACGTCGCCGCGCCGGCCGCCAAGCCCTGCGCACTGACAGCCGCCCACGCCGCGTCGTCGGCGGTGGCGAGCCAGTGCGCCGCGCGCGCGGCGCCGCCCAGGACGGCGCCGGCCGCCGCCGCCCAGGCAACGAGCAGCTGCAGCGCGAGCCGGCCGCCGGGGACGGCGGCCGCGCTGGACGCGAGCAGGGCGTGGCCCGCCACGAGCGCGGGTGCGGCGGCAAAGCGCCAGGCCGCCGCGGCGCCGCCGCACAGGAGCAGTGCGACGCGCGCCGCCGCATGCAGGCCCGACCCGTCCGCCGCGCCGCCGAGCGGCGGCGCGGCGGCGCGCCACGCGCGCGCTGTGGCCACGCTGCAGCGCGCGAGCACCCACGCGAGCGCCGCGAGCTGCGCCGCGGTCGCGCGCGCCGCGACCGCGCACGCGGTCAGGCCCTGTGCGGCAGCACGCAGCCAGATGCCAGCCGCCCCGCCCGGCGCGTGAAGCATCAGCAGCAGCGCCAGCTTCACGCCCATCCCCACCCACAGGCCGCTCACGACCGAGACGCTGTCGAGCAGGGCTCCTGGGGTCGCCGGCTTGCCGCCGCCGCTGGCCGCCGCGCCGGCCAGCCAGGACCAGGAGCCGCGCCGCACCAGGCGGCCGCCGTCGCCAGAGCCGGCGTCGCCGCCGCCGGACGGGCCGCCGGGCGCGCCGAGCAGCAGCGGGCCCGCCGCAAGCTGCGCCGGCAGCGCGCGCAGGTCGCTAAACGCCACGCGCGCGGCGGCGCTGGTGAAGAGCCGCGCCTCGCGCGCCGCGAGGGCGGCCGCCTGCCACGACGCGGCCGCGGCGCACGTCGCGGCCGCCGAGGCGCCCAGGAGGGCCCACAGGAGCGCCAGCAGGGCCGTGTGGGCAGCCCACACGTGGGCCTGCGCCACCGCGGTGGCGCTGCGGACCGCGAGCCCGGCGCCCTGCCGCGCCGCCCACGCGACACCCCAGGGCGCCAGCTCGCCGCCAGCGGCGCGGGGCCCGGTCGGCGGCCAGGCAGCCGCCGCGCCGCGGGGCGCGTCGCCGGCCGCCACGGACGCAGCGTCCGAGGCCACGCTCTCCGCCGTCGCCTGTGGGCGCAGGCCGCCCGCCTCGGCCGGCCACGCCGCCGGCGTCCAGTGCGCGCCCGCCGGCTGCTGCTGCATCTGCTGCCACATCTGCTGCCACATCTGCTGCTGCATCTGCTGCTGCTGCATCTGCTGCTGCCAGTGCGCGGCGGCGGCGAACGTCGCGGGGTGCATCGGCTGCAGCGGCGCGAACAGCGCCGGAACGAGCACAGCTGGTCCAACGAGACCGCCGGCCGTGAGCTGCGCGGCCTGCTGCTCCAGGCCTGAGGTGAGCTGCCAGGCGATCGCCGGGTGCTGCTGGACCGCCAGCAGGGCGCCAGGCGGCGCCTGCAGCGCCGCGCCCCCGCCGCCGCTCGCAAACGGCGTCGCCGGTGCGAGGCCGCCGCCGGAGCTGTCTCGTGAGCCCCAGGCCGCGCCCGCGGCGAGCAGGCGCAGCGCCGCCTCGCCGCCGCCGTCGGTGGGCGGCGCCGGCGGCGTGCCCACGGCCAGCGCCGCAGCCTCGGCGGCGACCTGCCCGCCCTCGGTCGCCGGGGCCGGCGCAGCCAGTGCCGCCAGCAGTTGTTGCGCCAGCTGCTGCACGCTCGGCGCCGCCGCCGTCGGCGCCGCCGCCGGCGCCTGCTGCAGCAGCAGCGCCCGCAGCAGCTCCGCCGCGTCGCCGGCACCGTTGGCGGCGGCGGCGGCGGCGCCGTCAAGGGTGGCACGCGGCCCGGCGTGCTGGCTCGGCGGCGGAGAAAGCGCAGCGCGGCCCAGTGGCGAGGGCGCGGCGCCGCGCAGCGCGGGCAGGTGCGCCGGCGAGGCAAGGGGCGTGGCGCTGTCGCTCCGCAGCATCTCCACCGTCAGAGGCTGGGCGAAGAACGAGTCGGGGGACGGCGTCGCCGCGCGCTGCTCCATTCGCGGCGACCGTTGCAGTGCGCGCCTTCCCGCCGCCTGCCCGCCCGCAAGATCGCGCGTTCACGACCACCGGCGGGGGCGCTGGGCGTGCGGCGCCGCGGCGGCGGCGCGGCGAGCAGTTTCGAGCGTCGCCGCCGCTGCGGCACGAGGGCTGCGTGCGAGCGCGGCAGGGGGCGAGCGCACGGAGAGACGAGCAGCGGTGTGCGGGCGGGCAGCGCAACAAGGGCGTTACATGACGCAGCCGGCGGTTCTGCGGCGGCCTCGAATCGCGCGCGTCGCGGCGCGTGCCCTGGGTCCGGGCCAGCCGGCGCGCTGGGACGGGCATTGCGCTGGGGCAGCGCATCGCTGTGGCGCAGGCTGCGGCCCGGCGGCTCGCTCCGGCAAGCGCGGACGGCCCTGCGCGGCGGCGCGGAGCGCAGCGCGTTGGCACGCGCGGCGGCGCGCGGCGCGGCAGGCGCGCGGCGCGGCAGGCGCGTGGCGCAGCCCCGCCGCGAGCTGCCCACCTGGCAGCCGGGCCGGCTGGGGGTCTGCGTCGCGCCGCCGCCTGCGGCGCCGGCCGCTGCCATCTGCGCCGCCGTCGGGGCGACCTGCTGCTGCTGGCCGTGCGTGGTGGGTGGGGGGCGGGGGCGGCGGGCGGGCCGCCCGCGGCTCACGGCTCGTCGCGCGGCCGCGTCGCCGCCTCGAGGCGCGCGATGGCGGCCTCCACCTGCTCGGGGGTCAGCCCGACGTCCGCGGCCGCGCCCCCGCCGCCGCGCGGCTGCTCCTCCGCCGCGGCGAGCTCCGCCTCGGCCGCGTCCATCGCCGCCGCGACGGCGGCCTGCAGCGGCGGCAGGTGGTTGTGCCGGAACTCCAGGAAGGGCGTGTGCCGGCTGCGCAGCACGCGCGCGAGCTCGGCGCGCAGGCGAAACGCGTTGCGCTCGAGCGCGGCGGCGCACGCGGGCGCCTGCCCCGGCGCGGCGTCCCAGAGCACGTGCACCGCGCGGCGGTCCTTGGCGAGGCGAATGCGGTGGATGGTCAGGCCGTGGGCCGCCACCAGGGCCTCCCGCAGCACGCCGTCGCCCAGCAGCACCGCCTCGACCGCATGCTCCAGCCGCCCCGCCGCGCGTCGCTGCCCGACGCTGCCCGGCGACGCGCCGTCGGGGTGCGGTATCCAGTGATAGGGCTCCTCGCCGTCCGGCAGCGCGTCCTCCGGCAGCGCCCGGCCGCTGCAGGCCCGCGACCGACGGCCGCTGCTGCCGCCGCTGCCGCCCAGCGCGCGCTCTGGCGCGCAGCCCGCTGCCGCGCCCGCCGCGGTGCCGCCGGGCCACAGGGCGCGGCCGGACGCGAGCAGCGCTGCCGCCGCGCGCCCGCGCGCGAGCATGGCGGCCGCGCGCTCTGAGCGCGGGCTCGCTGCGTCGCCCTCGCCGCTGTCTCTCACCCGGCGGCGCCCGTGCGTGGCTGCGCCAACGCTGTGGCTGGTGGAGGTGTGGCCCGTCACCGCGCTACGGCGCGGGCGATGAGCAAAGTCAGCAGAACCGCCGCCGGGGCCAGCGCGCAGCTGCGCCGCCGACCGCTCGCCCGCGCCGCGGCGGCGCGCCGCCGCGCACATGCGTCGTACCACGCGCTGCATGCAAGGCGGCCAGCGCTGTCACCGCGTGCAGCCCGGCCGCGTGCAGCCCGCGCGAGCACGCCGCGAGGCGCTGCTGTCGACCGCCGCGCCGCGCGGCGCCGCCGCCGCCGTGCCCGCGTCGGGCTGATCTGCGCCAGTCTCGCTGAGATTGTGGCTTGGGCGGCCGCACGGGCCGCGGCCCGCGGCGTCGGCGGAGCTCGACGCGTGGGCGCGAAAATGGCCATGCGGCCGCTGGCGGGCGCGGGCGCGGGCCTGCTGGCGCTGGTTGCGCTGACAAGTGCGCGGCGGGCGGCGACGCGGCGCCGCGGGCACGTCCCGCGCGGGGCTGGCGCGGAACGCCCCCTGGGCCGCGAGCTGCTCCCGCAGCCCCTGCGGCGCGGCCTGCCTCCTGACCGCGATCCGCCCCCCGCCGCGCCTGACGCAGGTCTGGCTGCCAGCTGCGCCGCCAGCGACGCCGCCGGCGACGACCCGCTGCGCCTGCGGCCGTGGTTGGGCAGCGAGCCGGTGCGGGCGGGCGCGCGCCGCCGCCCGCGCCCGGGCAGGCTGCGGCCGCGGCGCTTGCCTCCCCGCATGCTCCCCCGCTGCGAGCGCGGCGCGGGGGACCCGCCGCGGCCGCTCCCCGCTGCGGGTGCCGCCCGCGCACCACGCGCTGCCTGCGCTGCCCGCAGATCCCGGCGCGCGTGCTCGCGGAGGCGCGCGCGCGCGGCAGCAGCAGCCTCGCGCCCCCCGGCGGCGGCGGCGGCGCGCGGCGGCTGGCGCAGCCCATCCAGGCGAGCGCGCTCAACGTGCGCCCCGCGGAGCGGCCCGACGGCGTGGCGCAGGGCTGGGTGACCGCGGAGCTCGACCCCGCGCGGCGCAGCTGGGGCCTGCACAGCACCTTCCTGGGCATCAGCCACGAGTGGACCAACGTCGCGGAGCTCAACCACGGCGGCACGTACCTGCAGCTCCTGCGCGACCTGCGCGCGTACGGCGCCGGCCCGCTCGTCATCCGCGTCGGCGGCGGGTCGACCGACTTCCAGACCGCGGTCGCGCCGCAGGCGACCTGGGACGCGCTGCGCGCGCTGCAGTACTCCACGGGTGCGCCGCGGCGGCGGCGGCGCGCGCGCGGGCGGCCCCGCCAGGCGCGTCGCGTGCTGCGTGCTCGCGAGCCCGCGCCCACGCGTCGTCCGCCGCGCCGACCGCGCGCCGCCGCCGCAGGCTGCATGTTCATCTTTGGCCTCGCGTTCAAGGCCGGCGACGTCGCGCTCGCGCGCGCGCAGATGACCGCGATCTTTGCCAACCTGCCGGCCACGTCCATCATGAGCTTTGAGATCGGCAACGAGGCGCGCGCGCGCGGCGGGCCCCACGCGCGCGCGCCGCGCGGCCGGGGGCGGCGGCGGCTGCAGGGGGCGGGCGCGCGCGAGGGAGGGCCCCAGGCGCGGCCGCCGTCGGCCGCCTGCCGCCGGCGGCCGGCCCACGCCCACGCCGCTCCGCTCCGCGCGCGCCGCGCGCAGCCCAACTTTTACGAGGGCATGTACGGCGGCAAGAGCTCGCAGGAGTATGTGTCCTGCTGCTTCGTCAACGACTGGGAGCGCTTCGCCAAGGGCCTCTCCTGCGCCAAGCCCGACGTCTCGTCGACGTGCACGTTTGGCCAGTTTGCGGGACCCGCGTGGGGCCACGTCAACATGTGGCCGCGCACGATGGACTGGTTCCTGCGGTGCGCCGCCGCCGGCCGCCGCCGGGGGCCGCCTGGGCGCCGGCGGCGCGGCGCAGCACGCCCTGCGCCCTGCGCGCCACACCGTGCCCCTGTCCCCCCCCCCCCCCACGCGCGCACGCCCGGCTGCCGCCCCTCCCCCCGCGCCCCTCCCGGGCGCAGCGTGAACTACCAGTGGATGGACCTGGTCACCGTGCACTGGTACAAGGCCAGGCGCGAGGCCGACACAACGCCCGCGAGCCTGCTCGACGAGGGCCCGCTGCGCCAGGAGATGGCCAACCTGCGCGCGCTCGTCGACATCAGCCGCCGGTGCGCCACGCACGCGCAGCCACGCCCCGCGGCTGCGCAGCACGCTGCGCAGCACGCAGCGCGCAGCGCGCGGCGCGCGGCACGCCGGCCGCTCACGCGCCCGCGCGCGCCGCGCAGGTACGGCAAGGACCTGCGCGTGGCGGAGATGAACACGATCAGCAACAGCGGCCTCGTCGGCGTGTCCGACTCGCTCGCGGCGGCGCTGTGGACGCTCGACGGCGCGTTTGAGGTCGCGTCGACGGGCGCGGCCGGCATCAACCTGCACTGGGGCGACGGCCTCGCCCTCTACGCCGCGCTGCTGCGCCAGGCGGCGGGGAGCAGCATCGTCAAGCCCACCTGGTACGCGTACCTGCTCTTCCAGATGGCCCTCGCCGGCGGCGCGAGCCTGCTCGACGCGCCGTCGAGTGCCACGCCCGGGGCCAAGGTCAAGGTCTGGCCGCTGCTCGACCCGAGCAGCGGCGCGCTGCGCGTCGTGCTCATCAACAAGCACGCGACCGCGGCGACGGGCGTGGCGCTGCGCGTGCCGGGCGGGTACGGCGACGGCAAGCTCGTGCGCCTGCTCGGCAAGCGCGGCCTCGACGACGAGTGGGGCGTGAGCCTCGGCAACATGACGTACAACCTCGGCGGCAGCGCCTTTGGCGAGCCCGCGGGCGAGATCGTGTTCCGCGAGGGCGGCCCGCCGCCGGGCGTCGTCACGGAGCGCGCCGCGGCGAGCAACGCGAGCGGCGGCGGCGGTGCGGGCGGGGGCAGTGGCAGCGGCGGCGGGGGCGGCGGCAGCGGCGGCGCGCAGGCGCGCTACCGCGTGCTAATGCCGCGCGGCTCGGCGGCGCTGCTCATCATACCCAAGGCCACGTGAGCGCTGCGCGGGGGGACGGGGATGGGCAGAACAGGGGGATGGGTGGGGGGGGGGGGTGTGCGCGTGACTCTGCGACCGATCAGTGGTGCACATATTGCGCCGAGGCTTGCCGCGGCGGGGCCCCCGCGCCGCCGCCGCCTGGCGCCAGGCGCGCCCTGCGCGCCTGCTCGCCCTGCGACGGGCGAGCCGCCAACGCACGCGCCGGGAGGCTGCGTGAGCCAGCTGCGCCGCTGGCGAGGGGATGCGCGCTGTCGGGGCCAGACCAGGCATCGTCGTCGACGCACTGCTGAGGGTGGCTGGGTGCTGTGCACGGCCCAGCGCACGCGCCGCCGGCTAGAACGCGCGACTAGACCTCTGGGCAGGCGTCGTCGTGAGCGCAGTTGTTGGGGGGCCAGGCCTGAGGCGTAGCGCAGTAAGCTGGGCGCCTGCGCGCCGGGCGGACGCGCGGGCGTCGGCGGCGCACCTCGCCGCCGCCCTGCGCTGCCGGCGCGCGGGGGCGCTGAATGCATGCAGAGATGATGAGGTTGGACTCGTTTGCACTTGTGACGGTTCAAACAGGCGACGCTGGGCGAGGTTGCGCCCTGAACCTCAAAGCTGGCCCGCCCGCTGCGCTGGAGGCCCAGCACCGCACCCCGTCAGACCTGGGCTCCTCCTCGCCGCGCAGCGTCACCAGCAGCAGAGGCCGCCGCCAGCCGCGCGCTCCCGTGATGCAGGGCCTGGCGGCAGCGGCGATGCGGTCGCTGCGGTCGGCCGCGCCGCAACCAGCGGCGGCGCGCGGCGGCGGGCGGCAGCTCGCAGCCGCCACATTGCCGGTGACCCGGCGACGCTGGGCGCCGGCGCGCGCGGCCGCGGGCGCGCAGGCGGGCGCCAGCACCAAGGCGGCGCCCGCGGCCACAGAGCAGCAGCAGCGCATCGCGCGCTTCGAGCGCCTCGCGCCCGACGACTTCAGGTGGGGCGTGGCAGGGGCAGGGCAACCGCGTCCAGCGCGGCGGGCAACCGTGCTCAGCAGCATGGCCGCACGTCTCGCCGCCGCAGGCACCCGCTGGACCAGCAGAACACCAGCCTCATCCAGGCGCTGCCCGGCATGGAGCTGATCGCCAAGACGCTCATGGGTGGGTGCTGCGCGCCCGCGGCGGCGGCGGCGGACGCGCCCGACCGCCGCGCCGCGCCGCGCCCCGCGCGCGCAGGCCCGGTCGCGGAGCAGGTGCTGCTGCTGGAGAACATCGCGACGTCGATCAAGACGGGGCCCGACCAGCTGCCGACCATCCACAACCTGCTGCTGGAAGCGGTGAGCGGGCGGACGCGCCCCGCGGCAGCGGACCGGCTGCCGGGGCGGCGGTGGCGGCGGCGAGCGCGCGCGCGCGCGGCGGCGGGCGCGCGCGCGCGCGCGGCGGCGGCGGCGGGCCCGCGCGCGGCCGAACCGTCGCGCGCGCGGCCGCCGCGCAGGCCGAGGTGCTGCAGATGGAGCCGCCCGAGCTGTACGTGAGGCAGAACCCCATGCCCAACGCCTACACGCTCGCCATCACGGGGCGCAAGCCCTTCATCGTGGTGCACACCAGCCTGCTGGAGCTGCTCACGCTGCCGGAGCTGCAGGCCGTCATCGCGCACGGTGCGGGGGCGCAGCGGCGCCGCGCCGCGGCGGGCTGGCGCCGCCGCTGACCGCCGGCCGGCCGGGGGCGTGGCCGGGCCCGCGCAGAGCTGGGGCACCTGAAGTGCGACCACGGTCTGTGGCTGACCATCGCCAACGTGCTGGCCAGCGGCACCGTCTCCATCCTGCCGCTGATCTCAGGCGCGCGCCGCCGCGCCGCCGCGCCGCGCGTCGAGCCCCTGCAGCCCGCCGCGCGCGGCTCGCAGGACGCCGGCGGGCCGGGGCCGACCGCCCGCGCCGCCGCGCCCGCAGGCACCGTGGAGGACGCGCTGCTGCGCTGGCTGCGCGCCGCGGAGCTCACGTGCGACCGCGCGGCGCTGCTGGTCGCGCAGGACCCCGGCGTCGTCATCGGCGCGCTGATGAAGCTCGCCGGCGGCAGCCCCGCGTACGCGCACGAGCTCAGCGTGGACGCGTTCCTGCAGCAGGTGTGCGGCGCGGCGCCCCGTGGTGCCCCGCCCGCCGCCCCGCGCGTCGCCGCGGCCGCGCCGCGCTTCCGCGCCGCCGCCGCCGCCGACGCGCCGACGCGGTGCTTCCGCCGACGCGCCGCGCGCCGCCGCGGCCAGGCGCGCTCGTACGACGAGGTCACCACCAACAGCATGCTGGGCTGGTACCTGCGCAACGCGCAGACGCGCGCGCTCAGCCACCCGCTGCCGGTCATGCGCGCCCGCGAGATCGACCGCTGGGCGCAGGGCGCGCAGTACAAGGGCCTGCTGGCGCGCAACAGCGGCCAGCGGCGCAGCGGCAGCGGCAGCGGCAGCGGCAGCGGCAGCGCGCCCGCCGGCGGCAACGGCGGCGCCGGCGGCAACGGCAGCGGCGCAGCGGCTGGCGCAGCTGGCGCCAGCGGCCAGCAGCCCCTGAGCTCGTAGCGGCGAGCGGAGGGCTTGTGGTGGCGGATCGACCGAGCTGCTGCCGCCGCCGCGCCGGCGGTAATCGCGCGCTGCAGCTGGGCCGCCTGCCAACCCAGGGGCCCCAGGCCCGTCGCAGCGGAGCGGCGCGCAGTGCGCGCGCGGCCGTCCTGCGAGCTCCGCCGCCAGCCGCCGCCGCGCGCGGCGCGGCCGGCACTCCCCCGCACGCCGGCGCAGCAGCGTGGGTGTGAGACCGGCCCGGCCGCTGCGCCGCCCACGTCGCGCCGGCTGGCCCTCGCGTGCGCGCGGCACGCGCGCGCCCCGCTGCCGGCTCCGCCATGGGCCGACCGCGCCCGCGCCCCGCGCGGCCGCCTTCCCCCGTCCCCACGTCACGCCCGCACGCCCCCGCACAGCGCGGGGCGGCCCGGCGCAGCCCGCCGCGCCGCGCCGGCAAGTACGGCGCAGCTGGGCCCTGAGCCCTGGCGCCGGCGAGCCGTTCAAACCGCGCCGCCGCCCCGGCCTCCGCCATACGCTTCCAGGGCGCCGCCTGTTCAGTAGCACCTCCACGCCGCAGCGCCCAGCCCCCGGGGCAGCCCCGCCGCCCGCGGCGCCCGACGCCGCTGCGCAGGTGCGCCGGCCGCCCCCCAGGCCTCGCCGCCGTGCTGCGCGCGTCGCCGCGCCCGCCACGGGCTCTCCACACTCCCGCTTCCGTACACGCGCGCGCCCGCAGCCCGCAGACGCCCGAGCACGCGTCCCGAGACCGCGCGCTGTCCCGGCCATCCCGCCGCCGCCCCGCCCCCAGGCATGGCGCCCGCCGGCCGGCCGCGCGCCCACCGGGCGGCGCGTGGTCTGCTGGTCATCACCGCGCTGAGCTGCCTGCTCGCCGGCGTGCGGGTGCGGCGCCGCGGGCCCCGCCGGCGCCGCGCACGCGGCGCTGTGACGCCGGGCGCGTCACGCCCCGACCGCGCTCACCACCGCCCCTGCGCCGCACACCCCAGGCTGACACCTGTGCGTCACCCACTGACACCAGCCTGGCGTGCCCCACGGGCAAGGTCGCGGACCCTGCCAACGCCGCCGCCGACATCGGGGGCACAACCGACCCCGCGGTTTACGACGGCCTCTGCTGCTCCTACGTGAGCGGGCGGCTGACTGCGCGTGCGCGCCCCTTCCAGCGCAGGGATGCTGTCGCTGCCGGCGCCTGCTGACCCGCCGCCGCCGCCGCCGCGCTCTCGACTAACAGGCGACCGGCGCCACGTGCGGTGACGCCGACGGCGCCGGCACGGCGTTCAGCGCGTCCGACTGCGGCAGCGGCCTGCAGCCCAACGTCGCCCACGCCAGCACCGTCATCGACGCCATGACCACCGCCCAGGCCATCGCGGCGTGCTGCCAGGCCGTCGCGCCCGCATCGGTGAGCGCTGCGCTGGCGGCGCGCACGCGTGTGGCGTGCTGGCTCGGCGCAGCTGAGCCGCCGCCTCGCCTGAGTTGCTCCGCCGCCCCTGCAACTGCCGCCCTCTGAACCTGATCACCCCGCCGCTGCCGCCCCCGCAGCCCTACCCGTCCGGCGCCACGTGCGGCAACGCCGACGGCGCCGGCACGGCGTTCAGCGCGTCCGACTGCGGCAGCGGCCTGCAGCCCAACGTCGCCCACGCCAGCACCGTCATCGACGCCATGACCACCGCCCAGGCCATCGCGGCGTGCTGCCAGGCCGTCGCGCCCGCATCGGTGAGCGCTGCGCTGGCGGCGCGCACGCGTGTGGCGTGCTGGCTCGGCACAGCTGAGCCGCCGCCTCGCCTGAGTTGCTCCGCCGCCCCTGCAACTGCCGCCCTCTGAACATGATCACCCCGCCGCTGCCGCCCCCGCAGCCCTACCCGTCCGGCGCCACGTGCGGCAACGCCGACGGCGCCGGCACGGCGTTCAGCGCGTCCGACTGCGGCAGCGGCCTGGAGCCCAACACCGCCCACGCCAGCACCGTCATTGACGCCATGACCACCGCCCAGGCCATCGCGGCGTGCTGCCAGGCCGTCGCGCCTGCGTCGGTGAGCGCCGCGCCGGCGCGCACAGGCTGGCCCGCCGAGCGTGCTGTTGCGTGCGCTGGCGGCGCGTGCGTGGGCCGGCAGAGCTGCTGCCGCCGCGGCTGTGCTTCTCCGCCCTGACCGCCCCGCCGCCGCCGCAGCCCTACGCGTCCGGCGCCACGTGCGGCAACGCCGACGGCGCCGGCACGGCGTTCAGCGCGTCCGACTGCGGCAGCGGCCTGCAGCCCAACGTCGCCCACGCCAGCACCGTCATCGACGCCATGACCACCGCCCAGGCCATCGCGACGTGCTGCCAGGCCGTCGCGCCCGCATCGGTGAGCGCTGCGCTGGCGGCGCGCACGCGTGTGGCGTGCTGGCTCGGCGCAGCTGAGCCGCCGCCTCGCCTGAGCTGCTCCGTCGCCCCATGCAACTGCCGCCCTCTGAACATGATCACCCCGCCGCTGCCGCCCCCGCAGCCCTACCCGTCCGGCGCCACGTGCGGCAACGCCGACGGCGCCGGCACGGCGTTCAGCGCGTCCGACTGTGGCAGCGGCCTGCAGCCCAACGTCGCCCACGCCAGCACCGTCATCGACGCCATGACCACCGCCCAGGCCATCGCGGCGTGCTGCCAGGCCGTCGCGCCCGCATCGGTGAGCGCTGCGCTGGCGGCGCGCACGCGTGTGGCGTGCTGGCTCGGCGCAGCTGAGCCGCCGCCTCGCCTGAGCTGCTCCGTCGCCCCATGCAACTGCCGCCCTCTGAACATGATCACCCCGCCGCTGCCGCCCCCGCAGCCCTACCCGTCCGGCGCCACGTGCGGCAACGCCGACGGCGCCGGCACGGCGTTCAGCGCGTCCGACTGTGGCAGCGGCCTGCAGCCCAACGTCGCCCACGCCAGCACCGTCATCGACGCCATGACCACCGCCCAGGCCATCGCGGCGTGCTGCCAGGCCGTCGCGCCTGCGTCGGTGAGCGCTGCGCTGGCGGCGCGCACGCGTGTGGCGTGCTGGCTCGGCACAGCTGAGCCGCCGCCTCGCCTGAGTTGCTCCGCCGCCCCTGCAACTGCCGCCCTCTGAACATGATCACCCCGCCGCTGCCGCCCCCGCAGCCCTACCCGTCCGGCGCCACGTGCGGCAACGCCGACGGCGCCGGCACGGCGTTCAGCGCGTCCGACTGCGGCAGCGGCCTGCAGCCCAACGTCGCCCACGCCAGCACCGTCATCGACGCCATGACCACCGCCCAGGCCATCGCGGCGTGCTGCCAGGCCGTCGCGCCCGCATCGGTGAGCGCTGCGCTGGCGGCGCGCACGCGTGTGGCGAGCTGGCTCGGCGCAGCTGAGCCGCCGCCTCGCCTGAGTTGCTCCGCCGCCCCTGCAACTGCCGCCCTCTGAACATGATCACCCCGCCGCTGCCGCCCCCGCAGCCCTACCCGTCCGGCGCCACGTGCGGCAACGCCGACGGCGCCGGCACGGCGTTCAGCGCGTCCGACTGTGGCAGCGGCCTGCAGCCCAACGTCGCCCACGCCAGCACCGTCATCGACGCCATGACCACCGCCCAGGCCATCGCGGCGTGCTGCCAGGCCGTCGCGCCCGCATCGGTGAGCGCTGCGCTGGCGGCGCGCACGCGTGTGGCGTGCTGGCTCGGCGCAGCTGAGCCGCCGCCTCGCCTGAGTTGCTCCGCCGCCCCTGCAACTGCCGCCCTCTGAACCTGATCACCCCGCCGCTGCCGCCCCCGCAGCCCTACCCGTCCGGCGCCACGTGCGGCAACGCCGACGGCGCCGGCACGGCGTTCAGCGCGTCCGACTGTGGCAGCGGCCTGCAGCCCAACGTCGCCCACGCCAGCACCGTCATCGACGCCATGACCACCGCCCAGGCCATCGCGGCGTGCTGCCAGGCCGTCGCGCCCGCATCGGTGAGCGCTGCGCTGGCGGCGCGCACGCGTGTGGCGTGCTGGCTCGGCGCAGCTGAGCCGCCGCCTCGCCTGAGTTGCTCCGCCGCCCCTGCAACTGCCGCCCTCTGAACCTGATCACCCCGCCGCTGCCGCCCCCGCAGCCCTACCCGTCCGGCGCCACGTGCGGCAACGCCGACGGCGCCGGCACGGCGTTCAGCGCGTCCGACTGTGGCAGCGGCCTGCAGCCCAACGTCGCCCACGCCAGCACCGTCATCGACGCCATGACCACCGCCCAGGCCATCGCGGCGTGCTGCCAGGCCGTCGCGCCCGCATCGGTGAGCGCTGCGCTGGCGGCGCGCACGCGTGTGGCGTGCTGGCTCGGCGCAGCTGAGCCGCCGCCTCGCCTGAGTTGCTCCGCCGCCCCTGCAACTGCCGCCCTCTGAACCTGATCACCCCGCCGCTGCCGCCCCCGCAGCCCTACCCGTCCGGCGCCACGTGCGGCAACGCCGACGGCGCCGGCACGGCGTTCAGCGCGTCCGACTGTGGCAGCGGCCTGCAGCCCAACGTCGCCCACGCCAGCACCGTCATCGACGCCATGACCACCGCCCAGGCCATCGCGGCGTGCTGCCAGGCCGTCGCGCCCGCATCGGTGAGCGCTGCGCTGGCGGCGCGCACGCGTGTGGCGTGCTGGCTCGGCGCAGCTGAGCCGCCGCCTCGCCTGAGTTGCTCCGCCGCCCCTGCAACTGCCGCCCTCTGAACCTGATCACCCCGCCGCTGCCGCCCCCACAGCCCTACCCGTCCGGCGCCACGTGCGGCAACGCCGACGGCGCCGGCACGGCGTTCAGCGCGTCCGACTGCGGCAGCGGTCTGCAGCCCAACGTCGCCCACGCCAGCACCGTCATCGACGCCATGACCACCGCCCAGGCCATCGCGGCGTGCTGCCAGGCCGTCGCGCCCGCGTCGGTGAGCGCCGCGGCGGAGCCCACAGGCTCTCTCGCTACGCGTGCTGCTGCGTGCGCTGGCGGCGCGTGCGTGGGCCGGCAGAGCCGCCGCTGCCGCGGCTGTGCCTCTCCGCCCTGACCGCCCCGCCGCCGCCGCCCCCGCCCCCGCAGCCTCCCCAGCTCTCTGGCTGTGACACCGCCAACATGGTCCTGAACGCTGATCAAACGGCATGCGTGTGCCCCAAGGGCTTTGCCTTCACCCCCGCCGTGCCCGACGGCGCGGCCGCCAACTGCACGGCCTGCCCGGCGGCCACCTTCAACGACCAGCTCGGCACCACCACTGCGACCACCTGCAGCGCCTGCGCCGCGCCGCGCGTCGCCAGCGCTGACCGCACGGCCTGCGCGTGCGGCGGCAGCTTTGTCGTGGACCGCGCTCACCCGGCCAACTGCAGTGCGTGCGCGCTGGCGGGAGGCTTGCTACACAGCGGCCCCCGCCCACGCACGCCCCTCTCACCGCGCCCCCGCCGCGCGTGCGCGCGCAGTGTGCCCCGCCGGCTTCAAGTACACGCCCGCCGGCGACGCCCCCGCGACACCGCCGACCTGCGTCGCGTGCACGGGCGGCACCTTCAGCACCGCGCCTGGCTCCACCGACTGCGCCGCTTGCGCCGCGCCCAAGGTCGTGAGCAGCGACAGGACGGCCTGCGTGTGCGGGCCCAACTTTGTGAACCGCGACGGCACCTGCGGTGAGCGCGCTGGCGGCCCACCAGGCTGCCGACGGCTCGGCCGCCAGCCAGCACCAGCGGCGGCGCAGCCTCAGCGCTGCTCGCTGACTCCCGCGCCGCCGCCTGGGCGCGCGCGCGCCCGCAGAGTGCCCTGCCGGCTTCAAGTTTGACGCCGCCGCCAAGACCTGCTCCGTGTGCCCCGCCGGCACCTTCAACGCCGTCGTCGGCCGCGCCGTGGCCGTCGGCGCCACGAGCACCAGCTGCAACGCCACCTGCGCCGCGGCGGGCATGGCGCCCAACGCCGCGCGCACGGGCTGCGCGTGCGCCAACAACTTTGTCGCGAGCGCCGCTGACCCCGCCGTCTGCGGTGCGCGCAGCGCGGCGCGCCGCAGGTCGCCGCTGCCACCGCCGCGGCTACAGCAGCCGCGCGCCGCCGCCCGCCGCCTGACCACGCCCGCCACCGCCGACGCGCAGCGTGCCCCGCCGGCTTCCTGCGCAACGCCGCTGACGGCACCTGCAGCCGCTGCTCCGCGGGCCGCGTCAGCGCGGCGCCCGACTCTGCGACCTGCGAGGCCTGCCCCATCGCGGGGGAGGTGCCCAACGCCGCGCGCACGGGCTGCGTGTGCCCCAAGGGCTTTGCCTTCACCCCCGCCGTGCCTGACGGCGCGGCCGCCAACTGCAGTGCCTGCCCGGCGGCCACCTTCAACGACCAGCTCGGCACCACCACTGCGACCACCTGCAGCGTCTGCGCCGCGCCGCGCGTCGTCGCGCCCGGCGGCGTGGCGTGCGTGTGCGGCGGCGGCTTCGTGCCTGACCGCGTGGACGCCAGCCAGTGCGGTGAGGCGGGGCGGCGGGGCGCGGGCGCGCGGTTGCAGCGCGCGCAACGTGGCGTGCCGGCCCCTGCCTCGCCGCTTCCTGCGCTGACGCGCGCTCGGCCTGTCCCCGCATCGCCTGCCCCGCAGTGTGCCCGCCCGGCTCCAAGCTGACGCCCGCGTCCGGCGAGACGCCCGCCAGCTGCCAGGCCTGCCCGGCCGGCAGCTTCAACGAGCATCCCGACGCCCCCGCGTGCCTGCTCTGCCCCGCGCCGGTCAAGGCCGTGAGCGGCGACCGCACCACCTGCCTGTGCGCAAACGGCTTTGAGCGCGACCCGAACGACCCGACCGCCTGCGGTGGGTTGCTGCTGGCGCCGCCGCGCCCGCCCGCGGCAGTCTGGCAGGCCTGGCGGCCCCACGCTGCGTGTGCTGCGCCAGCCCGCGCCCACCGCCGCCGCCCCCTGGCCGCCCCCCGGCCGCCCGCGCGCAGCGTGCCCCGCCGGCTTTGCGCTCGACGCCGCGGCCCAGACGTGCCGGCAGTGCCCCGCCGGCACCTTCAACGCCGAGGTCGGCCGCCAGTACGACACCGCCTGCAGTGCCGACTGCCCGGTGCTGGGCCAGGTCCCCAACGGCGCGCGCACCGGCTGCGTGTGCGGCGCCGTGGTGGGCGCCAACAGCTTTGTGCGGTCAGGCGACGCCTGCGGTGAGCACGCAGGCCGTGCGACGCCCCTGCCGCGGCGCCCGGCCGGGGCTGCGCGCCCCGCGCCCTGCGCCCTGAGCCCCGCTCCGCACCGCGCCGACCGCCCTGCCGCCCCGCAGCGTGCCCGGCGGGCCACGAGTTTGACGCCGCCGCCGGGACGTGCACCGCGTGCGCCGCGGGCAGCTGGAATGCCGACGAGGGCACGGCCGCCAGCACCTTCTGCAAGGCCGGCTGCCCCGTCGACAACATGGTCCCCGCGGCCGACGGCACTGGCTGCGAGTGCCCCAAGGGCTACGCCTTCACGCCCGCCAGCGGCGACACGCCCGCGACCTGCGAGCCCTGCCCCGAGGTGCGCGGCTGGCTGGGCGGCGTGGATGCAGCACGTGCTGCCGCTGGGCGGCGGGGCCGGCCGCCCGGGCTGCTGCTGCCGCGGCCCCGGCCGCCGCTGGCTGCGCGCCGACCCCGCCCGCCGCCTGGCCGCCCGCCGCCAGGGCGAGTTTGGCCCCACCGTGGGCGCTGGCCCTGCTCTCACCACCTGCATGGCCTGCTCCCCGCCGCGCGTCCTCGCGGCCGAC
This sequence comes from Scenedesmus sp. PABB004, assembly GCA_014905635.1. Taxonomy (NCBI): domain Eukaryota; kingdom Viridiplantae; phylum Chlorophyta; class Chlorophyceae; order Sphaeropleales; family Scenedesmaceae; genus Scenedesmus; species Scenedesmus sp. PABB004. The sequence continues at coordinate 929,112 of JABVCE010000011.1, read as the reverse complement.
CAGACGTCCTGCGACTGCCCCGCGGGCCTTGACTGGGACGGGAGCGTGTGCGGTGCGTGGCCCGCGGACGCCTGGCCGCCCGCCCTGGACCGCACGGCGCTGCGCTGCCTGGCTCCTGCTGGCGCCCGCGCGCTGTGCCGAGGTCGCCCATGACGCCGCGACCGCCGCCGCCGTCGCCGCCGCCGCTCCGCAGTGTGCGGCGCGGGCTCGTACCTGCAGGCCGGCGTGTGCGGCAAGTGCCCCGCCGGCACGTACTCGGACGAGCTGGCCTCGCCCAGCTGCGCGGCCTGCCCCGACCGCCAGGTGCCCAGCGCCGACCAGACGAGCTGCCAGTGTGCCGCGGGCTTCTTCGACGACGGCACCGGCGGCTGCCAGCGCTGCCCGGTCGGCACCTTCAGCCGCAGCGCCGGCACGCACCACTGCGACGCGTGCGAGGCGCCGGGCGTGCTGGCCGCCGACCAGTCCGCGTGCGCCTGCCCCGCGGGGCACGCGCTGGACGCCGACTCGGGCGACTGCGCCGCCTGCCCCGCGGGGACCTGGAGCGACGCGCCCGACGCCCTCGCCTGCCGCGCCTGCCCCGCGGGCAAGGTGCTCGCGGCCGACGCCACCTCGTGCGACTGCCCCGCCGGCAGCTACGCCGACGCCGCCGGCGAGGGCGCCTGCGGTGAGACGGCGCTGCCGCCGCAGCGGGGGCGCTTCATGAGCGCGCTGCGCCGCCCCCCGACCCCCCCCCTGCGCGCCTGACCTGCCCGCTGCCCGCTTCCCCGCCCGCTCGGCCCGCAGTGCTGATCCCGCAGCAGGGCCAGGGCGAGTCCACGGCCACGGTGAGCTCCACGTTCCTGCTGACCTTCCAGGCGGACTTTGACAAGCTCGCGGCGGACGCGGCCAAGCTCAGCGCGTTCAAGGACGACCTGCGCGCCAGCGTGGCCCGCGGCGCGCGCGTGCCCGTGTCGCGCGTCACCGTCGCCAGGGTGCGGAGGGGGCCGGGCGGCGACGGCGCGCGCGTGGCCGCGCCGCCGCTCTGCCCCAGCCGGCGCTGGCGGCGGGGGGAGGTCTTGCGCGCCGCGCGCCGTCGCCCACGCGCCGCCCACGCGCGCCCGCGCCCCCCTGCCCCCGTCCCGCGCCTCGCGCAGGTGTACAAGGGCTCCGTGAAGGCCGACGTCGTCGTGACCGCGCCCGCAGACGAGGCGACGCAGGCGGGCCTCGTGTCGGCGCTCGTGGCCAGCCCGGACGCGCTCTTTGACTCGACCTTCAAGACCGCCTACGACGTCACCGGCCCCGTGGCCGGAACGCTCACCTCCACAGCGACCACGACGGCCGACAACAGGCCGATGCAGATTGGCATCGGCGTCGGGGTTGGCGCCGGCGGCGCGCTCGGGCTGGCCGGCTTTGCGACCGCGCTCGTGGTGTCGCGGCGCGCCAAGCAGAGCGTGAGCGTGGTGTGATCAACCTGCTGTGTGGATAATCATCTGTGCGCACACGCGCCGCGCAGGCAGGGTGTCGCGTTCGCTGCGAATTCACTCACTTCGCTTTGCTTCCTTGGATTTTTGCTGTCCTTCACCAATCCTTGAATCATGCGCGCAGCGCCAGGCGGCGCCCAGCACACCTCTCACGCGCAGCTGTGCAAGCGGCCACGCGCGGGCGGCGGCAAGCCCCCTGGCGTTGCAGCCGGCCCCCGCGCGGCGGGCGCGCGGCCGCGGACTGACCAACGGGAACGCAATACTGTGCTGTGATGATGCGATGCGGTGCGCACTGCATGCGTGCCGACCTGAGGGCGCCCCGGGGATGAACGCCTTGCGACGCGCGCTGCGCCCTGCACCCCGGCGCGCGCACCGCTGCCAGCCCCGTGCCGCCGGCAGGCGCACCGGCCGGAACACTCAGCACTCGGTCCCTGGCTCGCTCCTGACGCCCCGCAGCAGCGGCAGCAGCGGCGGCAGCAGCAGCAGCAGCGGCAGCAGCGGCGGCAGCAGCGGCGGGCCGCATCTCGGCGCGCCACGCGCTGATCAGAGGCTAACGAGGCCCGATCGGCGGTGGGCGACGCCTGAGTCCGCGGCCAGCCCGCGGCAGGGCGAGGCGAGACCGCGCGCGCCCTAGTCGTCCCGTTCACAGCAGCGGAGCATCTCAGCGGCGCGCTGGGCGCTCGGTGCATGCGGAACGCTCTCGGGCAGCGGCTGGGGGCGCGATCGGGCGGCGCGGCGCGATGTGAGGTGCGTTGCAGGCCTGCCATCGCTGCCGGCAGCAGCAGCGCGCTCCCGGCGCGCCTGACCCGCGCGCTGCCGGCCGCCCGTGCCCTCCAGGCTCCCCTCGGCCGGCAGGGCCGCACCGGCACCTGCCAGGCCGCGCCGGCGCGGCGCGGCGCCGGCGGCAGCGGCGGCGCCGCTGCTGCCGCTGCGGGGCGCCGCGCGGCGGCGCCGCCGCGCCCTGCCGCCGCGCGGCCGCAGCAGCGGCGCCGGGGCGCGCTGGTAGTGCGCGGTGCGGCGGCGGCGCCGTCGTCGGTGCTGCCGACGTGGCTGAGCCCGTCGGCGGAGAAGTTTCGCTTCATCACGTCGCAGCGCGTCATGGTGCGGCGGCCAGCGCCGCGCCGCGCACGCAGGAGCCTGCCCCCCGCGCCGCGCGTGCTCGTCCCCCGCGGCACGGCGCGCGCGCCCAGGCGCCGCCCGCGCGCCGCGCGGCAGGTCTACGCGGCGGTGCAGCCGAGCGAGGGCGGCTACACCGCGATCATCTCCGTCCCCGGCGAGGGCCTGCCCGACGGCGTCGCGCCCAAGCTGCACTGGTGCGCGCGCGCGCGTGCGTGCGCGCGCAGCGGCGCGCGGCGGCGCGGCGCGGCCGGCCCCCGGCGCGGCCGCCGCGGGCCGTGCGGCGAGCGGCGCGTCGCTGCACCCGCGCCCGCGCCGCGTCAGGGGGCTGTACCGCAACAACCCGACGTGGGTGCACCCGGCCGACGTCGTGCCGCCAGAGAGCTGGCGCGACGACGCGACGGGCGCGATGCGCAGCCACCTGCACTACGACGGCGGCCGCGACGTGTGGGCGGTCGAGATCAAGCTGCCCCGCCACATGGCGCCCGTCACGCTCGGGTTCCTGCTCTGGTACCCAGGTGCGGCGCGGCGGCGGCGGCGGCGCCGGCGGCGGCGGCGGCAGGGGTAGGCAGCGGCAGCGGCAACGGGGAGGCGGTGGCGGTGGCGGGGCCGCAGCCGCAGCTGCGCCGGCCGGCCCAGCCCACGCGCGCCGCCGCCGCCGCGTCCGCCGCGCCGCGCGCGTCAGAGACCAACGCGTTTGACGGCTCGCGCGCGGGGCGGCACTTTGGGCTGCCCATCGGCCACGCCGCGGGGCGGCCCGTGCCGCTGGGGCCGACGCTGCTCGCGGCGAGCAAGGCGCAGCGCCCGCAGGACGCGGCGTGCACGCTCAACTTTGCGGTGCGCGGGACGCGCCGCGCCGCAGCCCCCGGCCGCGCGACGCCGCCCTTGCGGCGCCCCCGCCGACGCGGCGGCGCGGCTGACTGACTGGGCGCACGCGCGCGCGCAGGTGTTCTCGCGGCACGCGACCGGCATGTCCCTGTGCCTCATGCGCGCCGACGGCGGGGGCTACCTCGAGGTCGCGCTCGACCCGGGGACCAACCGCTCCGGCGACGTCTGGCACATCCAGCTCGCGGGTCTCAAGGCGCGCGCCGCGCCGCGCGCCGCGCCGCGCGCTGTGCCGCGCCGAGCAGTGCGCGCCGCCGGCACCGCGCGGCCGCCGACGCGCGCCGCGCGGCGCCGGCCCGCAGGACGTGGCGAGCCTCGTGTACGGCTGGCGGCCGAGCGGGCCGGGCAGCTGGGCAGAGGGCGGGCGCTTCCACCCGGCGTACATCATGCTCGACCCCTACGCCCCGCGCGCGCTGCCGGTCAGCCTGCCCCAGGCCGCGTACGACGCCGCGCCGCTGCTGCCGCCCGAGGGCAGCGTGTCGGGGCCGTGCCTGCTCGGCAGCCTCGCGCACCTCGTCGACAGCTTTGACTGGCAGGGCGTGCGCCGCCCGGGGCGCACGCTCGAGGAGACGGTGATCGTGGAGCTCGACGTCGCGGGCTTCACCACCGGTGGGCGCGCGGGACTTCACACACGCGCGCGCCCGCGCCCGCGCCCGCGCGGGCGCCGCCGCGCCGACCGCGCCGCGCTGCGCTCGCCCCTGCCGCGCCGCCGCCGCGCCAGGCGCCGACGCGGAGGCGGCGGTGCCGCCGGAGCGGCGCGGCACCTACCTCGGCGTGCTGGACCGCCTGGCCGACATCCAGACCACCGGCGCGACGGCGGTGCTGCTGGGCAACGTCTTCCTCAGCTCCACGCGCAGCGCGAGCGCCGCGGCGCTGCCGCCCGGCGGCGCGCCCGCGGCGCCCGCGATCGGCAGCGCCGCCGCGGCGGGCGGCGCGCCCGAGGTACGGCGGCCGCTGTCGTTCTTCGCGCCCGACACGCGGTGAGGAGCCGCGGCGGCTGCGGCGGCGGCGGCGGCGGCGGCGGCGGCGCGGCAGGCGCACCGCCACGGCCACTGACGCGCCCGCACCGCCGGCGTCGCCGTGGCGGCGGCGGCCAGGTTTGTGGCGGGCGGCAACCCCGGGGACGCGGCGGACCAGCTCAAGGAGCTGATACGGGAGCTGCACCGTGCGGGGCTGGAGGTGCTGCTCGAGGTGAGCGCCGCGGCGCGGCGCCGCCCGCCGGCGCGCGCCCCCTGCGAGGCCTCTCCCTGCCGCGGCTCGGCGGCAAAAATCAGAGAGGGGGCGCCGCCCACGCCCGCGCGCGCGCCGACGCCCGCCGCCGCGGCCGCAGGCCGAGTTCTGCCTGACGTCGGAGATGGGCGGCGGCATCGGCGGGCGGCTGCAGAGCTACGCCGGCCTCGACGGCGACATGTACCTCCGCGGCGGCGGCGGCCCGGAGGCCAGCGGCGTGCTCAACACGGGTGCGGCTTTGCGCGCGGGCCGCCCCCGCCGCGCGTCACCGCCGCGCGCCGCCCGCCGCGCGGAGGCCGCGCGTCACCCGACGCCCCCCGCGGCCCCGGTCGCTCCGCAGGCCAGCCGGTCGTGCGGCAGCTGCTGCTCGAGGCGCTGCGCTGGTGGGTGACGGAGTACCAGGTGGACGGCTTTGCCTTTGTCAACGCAGAGAACCTCACGCAGGTGACTGCGGGCTTGCTTGTGTGCGAGTGTGTGCAAGTGCGAGCGCGCGCCGCGCCTCGCAGCACGCGCAAGAGCGACCGCCGCCGCCGCGCCGCCGCCGCGCCGCCGCCGCGCGCGGCGCAGGACCCCCACAACGGCGTGCTGGACTCGCCGCCGATCGTGGAGGAGCTCGCGGCCGACCCGCTGCTCGCGTCCTGCAAGCTCATCGCCGCGTCGGCCAACGACGCGCTGCTGCCGCGCAGCGGCGCGCGCGGCTTTCCCCACTATGGCGTGCTGCTGGAGTGGAACAACCGCTTCGGCGCCGACATGCTCGCGCTGCTGCGCGACAACGCCGGTGCGCGCGCGACGCGCTGCACCGCGCGCCGGGCGCCAGCGGCGCGGCGCAGGCGGCCGCCGACCGCCGCCCACCGCCGCCGACCGCTGCCGACCGCCGCGCACCGCCGCCGACCGCGCCGCGGCGGGCAGGCGGCATGCTGAGCACGTTTGCGACGCGCATGACCGGCAGCCAGGACCTGCTCGCGGCGCGCTGGGACGGCGGGCTGCCGGGCGGGCTCGCTGCGGGGCGGCGCCCCGCGTTTGGGATCAACGCGCTCGAGCCGCCGCTCGCGGGCAGCCTGCTCGCGCTCGCGGGCGCCGAGGCCGACCTGGACCGCGCCGAGGTCGTCGCGCGGTCGCTGCTGCTCGCCATGCTCGTCGCGCAGGTGCGCCGCGGGCCGCGGCGGCGCGGGCCAGGCGCCCCCGCCGCGCGCTGCGCGCTGCGCGGGCGCCGCCGCCGCCGCCGCCGCCGCCGGCGGCGCCCGCCCAGCCGTCCCACCCCGCCGCGGTCGCCGCGCAGGGCACGCCCGTGTTCAACGCGCCCACGATGAGCCGCAAGGGCCTGCTGCGCTTCGTGCGCGGCGTGCTGAAGGTCCGGGCCAAGTACCGGGAGCTGCTCGCGCCGCCCTGCTTCGACTCGCCGCGCGCCATCACGTGCGTGGGGCAGGGCAGGGCACATGCGCCTGCCCGCGCCCGCCCGCCCGCGCCCGGCCGCCCGGGCCCGCCCGCCCGCCCGCCCGCGGCCGAGCGACCCCGCGCGCCGCCGCCGCCGCGCGCCGCAGCTGGCACGGCGCCGCGCCGCTGTCGGAGCCGGACTGGACCGGCGAGGCGGCGGCCGCCCAGGTGCCGGGGTCCAACTTCATCGGCTTCATGGTCCGCGGCGGCGCCGGGCAGGCGCTCTATGTCGCCTTCAACCCCAACCCAGAGCCCTGCGCCGCGGCGCTGCCGTCGCCGGGCCTGCGCGCGCAGTGGAAGCGCGTCGTCGACACCGCGCGGTGCGGCGCGGGGCGGCGCGCCCGCGCCGCGCCGGGGTTTGTTTGGCCGGCGGGGCACGGCCGGGGCGCCGCCGCCGACGACGCCCCACACCGCCGTGCGCGCGCGCGCGCAGCATGCCGCCGCAGGACGTGGTGCTCGACGCGGGCGAGCTGCTGCACGACGAGTACATCGTCGCGCCCGGCGCCGCGATCGTGCTCGAGGCCGCGCCCGCCGCGGCGCCGCCGCCGGGCGCCGCCGCGTTCGGCGCGCCGACGCCGAGCCGGGCGCCGGGGCCGCCCGGGCCGCCCGGGCCGCCGGGGCCGCCACTGCCGCCGGCGGGGCCCAGCGCGGCGGTGCAGCAGGCGAGCCAGATCTACAAGCGCATGGGCGCGTGAGCCCGCGCTGCGCGGCGCGTGCGGCGCGGCGGCGGCGTGCGGCGGCGCGGCCCGCGCGGCGCGGCTGCGCAGCGGCGCTCGCGCGCTGTGTGTGAGGCCGAGCGCGAGGCAACGCGACCGCGCGAGGCGCGCGAAGCTGCGAGGGCGCGCCCGCGGGTGCAAGCGCGCCAGGCCCCGCTCAGCTCTCTGCGCCCGGCCCTGTCGGCGCTGAGCGCCAGCAGGATCCACCGGCTCCCCAGCACGCCGGCCGCGCACGCCAGGCCTCCGCAGACAGCCCCCGCCCGCCATCCATCAGCAGGGGCGGCTGCGCCCGCTCGCGGCGGCGCCATGGCGTTCCGCGGCGATGACTTTCACGAGCGCGACTACGGCATCGTGCCGGACATCGTGAAGCAGTTCGTGGTCTACCTGTACAGGCACATCAGGTGCGCAGCAGCAGCCGCCCGCCCGGCCGGTCGCGGGCCCAGCGCGCCGGGCGGCGTCCCAGGCAGACCAGGGCGGCCCATGCCGGCGGGCGGCGCGGCCCGGCCGCGGCGCCGGCATGGCGGCACGCGGCGGCGGCGGCGGGGATCATCGCGCTGCTGCCGCCGCCGCCGCGGCCGCGCTGGGGCTGCTGCCCCTGGCCCTGCCCTCCCCCGACCGCTGCCGTTGTTGGTGACGCAGGGAGCGCAACATCCCCGAGATTGAGGCGATGTACGAGGTCTCCTTCCCCAAGCTCGGCGACCGCTACTTCAAGCAGGCGCCCTGGCCGCCCGCGCAGGCCATCTCGGACCTGGTCGACCAGGACCACGTCTTCTGCCTCCTCTACAAGGCGCGGCGCCGGTGCCAGCGGCGGCAGCGGCGGCCAGAGCGCGCGCGCCACAGCAGAGAGAGCGGCCGGCGGCGGCGCGCGGGCGGGCAGCAGACGGCGCGGCGCGGCGCGCTGCTCACCCGGCCTCGCCCGCCCGCACCCGCCCACGCGCGCAGGAGCTGTACTTCCGGCACCTCTACGCCAAGACGCAGCCGAGCCTGCGCGCGCGGTGCGAGAGCTGGGACAACTACTGCGACCTCTTCGGCGTCATCCTGCACGGTGCGCGACGACGGCGCGGCCGCGGCGGCGGCGGCAGCAGCCGCAGGCCCAGCGCAGGGAGCTAGCAGCGGCCGCGCGCTCGCGGCGTTGCGGGCGGGCCGACCGACGGTGTGCCCCGCGCCTGCACCTGCGCGCGCCTGTGCCCCGCAGGCAACGTGAACATGATGCTGCCCAACAACTGGCTCTGGAACATGGTCGACGAGTTCCTCTACCAGTTCCAGAGCTTTGCGCAGTACCGCAGCAAGCTGTCGGGCAAGAGCGCGGAGGAGATCGAGCTGCTGAAGAAGTGCGACAAGGTGCGGCCGGAGGAGCGCCGGGCGGGAGCGGCGGAGCGGCGGGAGCTGCAGGCGGGGCGGAGCGGGCGCTGTTGCGGCGCGCCGCCCCGCGCCGTCCGAACCCGCTCTGCCCCGCGCAGGTGTGGAACATCCTGGACGTGCTGAACGTGCTGCAGGCGCTCGTGGACAAGAGCGGCATCGTCGCGGAGCTCGACCGCGACGGCGGCGCGGAGCTGCTCGCGTGCGAGGGCTACGTGCCCAACCAGAGCAACGTGCTGCGCATGCTGGGCTACTTCAGCCTCATCGGCCAGCTGCGGGTGCGTGCGGCGGCCGGGCCGGCCCGCGGCGCCGGCGTGCGGGCGGGCCGCGTCGCGGGCTGCCGCTCCCTTCAGGCCCTGCCCGGACGGCCGCGGAAGGCGGCGGCGGCCTGCGACGCGGCCCGCCCGCGCCTCCCGCCCGCCCCGCCCTCTCCCGCGCGCGCGCGCGCCGCGCCGCGCCGCGCCGCGCCCGGCCCTCACCCGGCCCTCACCGGCGCCCGTGGCCGGCCGCCCCGCCGCGCTGCCGCTCCCCAGGTGCACTGCCTGATCGGCGACTACCACACCGGCCTGCAGGGCCTCTTCCCGCTCAACGTGTTTGCGCCGTCGGGGCTGTACAGCCACCTGCTGAGCGGCTGCCACATCACGCTCTACTACTACACCTCCTTTGCGTACCTCATGCTCCAGCGCTACACAGACGCCGGGCGGTGCGCGGCCGCGCGGCGCGCACGCGGCGCACACGGCACACGCGGCGGACGCTCGCGCGCGCGCCCTGCTCCAGCGGGGCCTGCGGCGGCGGCGGGGGAGGGGAGGGGCGGGGTGCGCGGGGCGTGATGCACTAGAAATCACACAATGCTTTGTCCCGAAAGCCTGTCCGGGCCCATGTGGGAACTTTAACGCTGACCCCACGCGCGCGCACTGCAGTGGCGGGCCCCCTGCGTACCGCGCCGCCGCGCGCCGCTGACCGCCGCCTGCCCCGCCCCGCCCCCGCCCCGCCCCGCGTGTCGCGTCGCAGGTGCCTCAACGGCATCCTGTCGTACATCCACCGCGTGAAGCAGCTGCACGCGCGCAACGCCGCGTACGACCAGATCCTCAAGAAGAACGAGCAGGCGCGCGGCGCACGGCGCGGCGGGCGGGCAGGGAGGCGCGGCGCGCGGCGGGCAGGGAGGGGGTGCCGCGCCGCACGGCGCCGCGCGCGTGCCCGCGCGCCCCGCTGGCGCCGACAGCGCCCGCCCCCACCCGGGGCGCGGCGCGCAGATGTACGCGATGCTGGCGCTCGTGGTCGCGCTGTGCCCCGCGGTGCAGGCGACGCTGGACGAGCACGTCCTGGCGGCGCTCAAGGACAAGTTCGGGAGAAGCTGCAGGTGCGCCGCCGCGGACCGCGCCCGCCCGCCGAGCGGCGGCGGCCCTCCGCGGCGGCGATGCGGGCGGGCGCGGGGCGTGATGCACTAGAAATCACACAATGCTTTGTCCCGAAAGCCTGTCCGGGCCCATGTGGGAACTTAAACGCTGACCCCGCGCGCGCGCGCATTGGCGGGCCTGCCCGGCACGCCGCGCCGCCCCCGCGCGCCGCCGACCGCCGCATTGCCGCCGCTTCACGCGCCGCGCCCCCGCTGCCCCTGCCCCGCGCCGCAGCGCATGTTCCGGGGCGACGAGGGCCTCTTTGACGAGGCCTTCATGTACGCGTGCCCCAAGTTTATCACCTCGGCGCCCCCGGCCTTCGACAACCCCTCGCCCGCGGGCCCGCAGGAGGTGCGTGCCGCGCGCGCCGCGCGCCGGCCTCGCCCCAGGCAGGGTCTGACGGCGGCGGCGGCGCGCCGCGTCCCCCGCGCCCCACGCCCCGCGCCCCGCGCCGCGTCGCGCGCGCCGCGCCGCAGGCGTACCTGCGCCAGCGCAGCCTGTTCCTGAAGCAGGTCGCGGGCACGAGCCGGCTGCCGCTGCTGAAGCAGTACCTGCTGCTCTACTCCAGCATCAGCCTGCCCAAGCTCGCGGGCCTGCTCGAGACGGACGAGGCGACGCTGCGCACCGCGCTCGCCTGCCTCAAAAAGGCCAACTACTGGTGCGGCGCGGGCCGGCGGCGCGCGCCGCCCCTGGCGGCGCGCCGCGGCGGGCGAGGCGCCCTTCGGCGACGGGCTGAGCCGCCCGCCCGCCCGCCGCCGCCGCGCGCCGCGCGCCCGCGCGCGCGCAGCCTGCAGTGGGAGGGCGGGCGTGACATGACGAGCGGGTCGTTCACGTCGACCGCGGACATTGACTTTTACATCGACACCGACCCCGCCAGCGGCGTGGAGCTGGTCATGCTCAGCGACAACGCGCCCACCGCGAGCCGCCACCAGGCGCGCGCGCGCGCGCGCGCGCGGCCGCCGGGGTGTCGCGCGCCGCGGCGTCGCGCGCCGCAGCGCGGGCGGCGCTCACGCCGCCGCGGGGCGATGCGCGCGCGCGCAGGCGGAGCTGCTGAGCCGGCACATCCTCAAGTTCCAGGCCATCGTGCACGACCTGGAGACCGCGCCCAAGCCGGCGCCCGCAGCCGCCGCGCCGCCGCAGGCGGTCTACTGAGCGCCGGCAGGGCGAGGGTCGGGCGGGGCGAGGGTTGGGCGAGGGGGGGCTTGTGATGGCGGATCGACCGAGCTGCTGCCGCCGCCGCGCCGGCGGTAATCGCGCGCTGCAGCTGGGCCGCCTGTTCATCCAGGGGCCCCAGGCCCGTCGCAGCGGAGCGGCGCGCAGTGCGCGCACGGCCGTCCTGCGAGCTCGGCCGCCGGCCGCCGCTGCGCGCGGCGCGGCCGGCGCACTCCCCCGCGCGCCGCCGCAGCCGCGTGGCTGTGAGACCGGCCGCTGCGCCGCCCAGGCGCTGGGCCGCCGCGCCGGCTGGCCCCCGTGCCGCGCCCCGCCGCCGGCTCCGCCATGGGCCGACCGCGCCCGCGCCCCGCGCGGCCGCCTTCCCCCGTCCCCACGTCACGCCCGCACACCCCCCGCACAGCGCGGGGCGGCCCGGCGCAGCTGGCGGCGTTACGCTGGCAAGTACGGCGCTGCTGGGCCCTGAGCCCTGGCGCCGGCGAGCCGTTCAAACCGCGCCGCCGCCCCGGCCTCCGCCACACGCTTCCAGGGCCCCGCCTGTTCATTAGCACCTTCTCACCGCAGCGCCCAGCCCCCGGGGCAGCCCCGCCGCCCGCGGCGCCCGACGCCGCTGCGCAGGTGCGCCGGCCGCCCCCCAGGCCGCGCCGCCGCGCCGCGCGCGTCGCCGCGACCGCCACGGGCTCGCTTCACTGCCTCTCCCGCACACACGCGCGCCCGCATCCCGCAGTCGCCCGAGCACGCGTCCCGAGACCGCGCGCCGCGCCGGCCATCCCGCCGCCGCCCCGCCCCCAGGCATGGCGCCCGCCGGCCGGCCGCGCGCCCACCGGGCGGCGCGTGGTCTGCTGGTCATCACCGCGCTGAGCTGCCTGCTCGCCGGCGTGCGGGTGCGGCGCCGCGGGCCCCGCCGGCGCCGCGCACGCGGCGCTGTGACGCCGGGCGCGTCACGCCCCGACCGCGCTCACCACCGCCCCTGCGCCGCACACCCCAGGCTGACACCTGTGCGTCACCCACTGACACCAGCCTGGCGTGCCCCACGGGCAAGGTCGCGGACCCTGCCAACGCCGCCGCCGACATCGGGGGCACAACCGACCCCGCGGTGTACGACGGCCTCTGCTGCTCCTACGTGAGCGGGCGGCTGACTGCGCGTGCGCGCCCCTTCCAGCGCAGGGATGCTGTCGCTGCCGGCGCCTGCTCACCCGCCGCCGCCGCCGCCGCGCTCTCGACTAACAGGCGACCGGCGCCACGTGCGGCGACGCCGACGGCGCCGGCACGGCGTTCAGCGCGTCCGACTGCGGCAGCGGCCTGGAGCCCAACACCGCCCACGCCAGCACCGTCATCGACGCCATGACCACCGCCCAGGCCATCGCGGCGTGCTGCCAGGCCGTCGCGCCCGCGTCGGTGAGCGCCGTGGCGGAGCCCACAGGCTCTCTCGCCACGCGTGCTGCTGCGTGCGCTGGCGGCGCGTGCGTGGGCCGGCAGAGCCGCCGCTGCCGCGGCTGTGCCTCTCCGCCCTGACCGCCCCGCCGCCGTCGCCCCCGCCCCCGCAGCCTCCCCAGCTCTTTGGCTGCGACACCGCCAACATGGTCTTGAACGCCGATCAAACGGCATGCGTGTGCCCCAAGGGCTTTGCCTTCACCCCCGCCGTGCCCGACGGCGCGGCCGCCAACTGCACGGCCTGCCCGGCGGCCACCTTCAACGACCAGCTCGGCACCACCACTGCGACCACCTGCAGCGCCTGCGCCGCGCCGCGCGTCGCCAGCGCTGACCGCACGGCCTGCGCGTGCGGCGGCGGCTTTGTCGTGGACCGCGCTCACCCGGCCAACTGCGGTGCGTGCGCGCTGCGGGAGGCTTGCTACACAGCGGCCACCGCCCACACACGCCCCTCTCACGCCCCTCTCACCGCGCCCCCGCCGCGCGTGCGCGCGCAGTGTGCCCCGCCGGCTTCAAGTACACGCCCGCCGGCGACGCCCCCGCGACGCCGCCGACCTGCGTCGCGTGCACGGGCGGCACCTTCAGCACCGCGCCTGGCTCCACCGACTGCGCCGCTTGCGCCGCGCCCAAGGTCGTGAGCAGCGACAGGACGGCCTGCGTGTGCGGGCCCAACTTTGTGGACCGCGATGGCACCTGCGGTGAGCGCGCTCGCGGCCCACCAGGCTGCCGGCGGCTCGGCCGCCAGCCAGCACCAGCGGCGGCGCAGCCTCAGCGCTGCTCGCTGACTCCCGCGCCGCCGCCTGGGCGCGCGCGCGCCCGCAGAGTGCCCTGCCGGCTTCAAGTTTGACGCCGCCGCCAAGACCTGCTCCGTGTGCCCCGCCGGCACCTTCAACGCCGTCGTCGGCCGCGCCGTGGCCGTCGGCGCCACGAGCACCAGCTGCAACGCCACCTGCGCCGCGGCGGGCATGGCGCCCAACGCCGCGCGCACGGGCTGCGCGTGCGCCAACAACTTTGTCGCGAGCGCCGCTGACCCCGCCGTCTGCGGTGCGCGCAGCGCGGCGCGCCGCAGGTCGCCGCTGCCACCGCCGCGGCTACAGCAGCCGCGCGCCGCCGCCCGCCGCCTGACCACGCCCGCCGCCGCCGACGCGCAGCGTGCCCCGCCGGCTTCCTGCGCAACGCCGCCGACGGCACCTGCAGCCGCTGCTCCGCGGGCCGCGTCAGCGCGGCGCCCGACTCTGCGACCTGCGAGGCCTGCCCCATCGCGGGGGAGGTGCCCAACGCCGCGCGCACGGGCTGCGTGTGCCCCACGGGCTTTGCCTTCACCCCGGCCGTGCCTGACGGCGCGGCCGCCAACTGCAGCGCCTGCCCGGCGGCCACCTTCAACGACCAGCTCGGCACCACCACTGCGACCACCTGTAGCGTCTGCGCCGCGCCGCGCGTCGTCGCGCCCGGCGGCGTGGCGTGCGTGTGCGGCGGCGGCTTCGTGCCTGACCGCGTGGACGCCAGCCAGTGCGGTGAGGCGGGGCGGCGGGGCGCGGGCGCGCGGTTGCAGCGCGCGCAACGTGGCGTGCCGGCCCCTGCCTCGCCGCTTCCTGCGCTGACGCGCGCTCGGCCTGTCCCCGCATCGCCTGCCCCGCAGTGTGCCCGCCCGGCTCCAAGCTGACGCCCGCGTCCGGCGAGAAGCCCGCGAGCTGCCAGGCCTGCCCGGCCGGCAGCTTCAACGAGCATCCCGACGCCCCCGCGTGCCTGCTCTGCCCCGCGCCGGTCAAGGCCGTGAGCGGCGACCGCACCACCTGCCTGTGCGCAAACGGCTTTGAGCGCGACCCGAACGACCTGACCGCCTGCGGTGGGTTGCTGCTGGCGCCGCCGCGCCCGCGGCAGTCTGGCAGGCCTGGCGGCCCCACGCTGCGTGTGCTGCGCCAGCCCGCGCCCACCGCCGCCGCCCCCTGGCCGCCCCCGGCCGCCCGCGCGCAGCGTGCCCCGCCGGCTTTGCGCTCGACGCCGCGGCCCAGACGTGCCGGCAGTGCCCCGCCGGCACCTTCAACGCCGAGGTCGGCCGCCAGTACGACACCGCCTGCAGTGCCGACTGCCCGGTGCTGGGCCAGGTCCCCAACGGCGCGCGCACCGGCTGCGTGTGCGGCGCCGTGGTGGGCGCCAACAGCTTTGTGCGGTCAGGCGACGCCTGCGGTGAGCACGCAGGCCGTGCGACGCCCCTGCCGCGGCGCCCGGCCGGGGCTGCGCGCCCCGCGCCCTGCGCCCTGAGCCCCGCTCCGCACCGCGCCGACCGCCCTGCCGCCCCGCAGCGTGCCCGGCGGGCCACGAGTTTGACGCCGCCGCCGGGACGTGCACCGCGTGCGCCGCGGGCAGCTGGAATGCCGACGAGGGCACGGCCGCCAGCACCTTCTGCAAGGCCGGCTGCCCCGTCGACAACATGGTCCCCGCGGCCGACGGCACTGGCTGCGAGTGCCCCAAGGGCTACGCCTTCACGCCCGCCAGCGGCGACACGCCCGCGACCTGCGAGCCCTGCCCCGAGGTGCGCGGCTGGCCGGGCGGCGCGGACGCAGCACGTGCTGCCGCTGGGCGGCGTGGCCGGCCGCCCGGGCTGCCGCTGCCGCGGCCCCAACCGCCGCTGGCTGCGCGCTGACCCCGGCCGCCGCCTGGCCGCCCGCCGCCAGGGCGAGTTTGGCCCCACCGTGGGCGCCGGCCCCGCCCCCACCACCTGCATGGCCTGCTCCCTGCCGCGCGTCCTCGCGGCCGACCAGACGTCCTGCGACTGCCCCGCGGGCTTTGACTGGGACGGGAGCGCGTGCGGTGCGTGGCCCGCGGACGCCTGGCCGCCCGCCCTGGACCGCACGGCGCTGCGCTGCCTGGCTCCAGCTGGCCCCCGCGCGCTGTGCCGAGGTCACCCATGACGCCGCGACCGCCGCCGCCGCCGCCGCTGCGCAGTGTGCGGCGCGGGCTCGTACCTGCAGGCCGGCGTGTGCGGCAAGTGCGCCGCCGGCACGTACTCGGACGAGCTGGCCTCGCCCAGCTGCGCGGCCTGCCCCGACCGCCAGGTGCCCAGCGCCGACCAGACGAGCTGCCAGTGTGCCGCGGGCTTCTTCGACGACGGCACCGGCGGCTGCCAGCGCTGCCCGGTCGGCACCTTCAGCCGCAGCGCCGGCGCGCACCACTGCGACGCGTGCGAGGCGCCGGGCGTGCTGGCCGCCGACCAGTCCGCGTGCGCCTGCCCCGCGGGGCACGCACTGGACGCCGACTCGGGCGACTGCGCCGCCTGCCCCGCGGGGACCTGGAGCGACGCGCCCGACGCCCTCGCCTGCCGCGCCTGCCCCGCGGGCAAGGTGCTCGCGGCCGACGCCACCTCGTGCGACTGCCCCGCCGGCAGCTACGCCGACGCCGCCGGCGAGGGCGCCTGCGGTGAGACGGCGCTGCCGCCGCAGCGGGGGCGCTTCATGAGCGCGCTGCGCCGCCCCCCGACCCCCCCCCCCCTGCGCGCCTGACCTGCCCGCTGCCCGCTTCCCCGCCCGCTCGGCCCGCAGTGCTGATCCCGCAGCAGGGCCAGGGCGAGTCCACGGCCACGGTGAGCTCCACGTTCCTGCTGACCTTCCAGGCGGACTTTGACAAGCTCGCGGCGGACGCGGCCAAGCTCAGCGCGTTCAAGGACGACCTGCGCGCCAGCGTGGCCCGCGGCGCGCGCGTGCCCGTGTCGCGCGTCACCGTCGCCAGGGTGCGGAGGGGGCCGGGCGGCGACGGCGCGCGCGTGGCCGCGCCGCCGCGCTGCAACAGCCGGCGCTGGCGGCGGGGGGAGGTCTTGCGCGCCGCGCGCGCGCCGCCCACGCGTCCCCGCCCCACGCCCGTCCCGCGCCGCGCGCAGGTGTACAAGGGCTCTGTGAAGGCCGACGTCGTCGTGACCGCGCCCGCGGACGAGGCGACGCAGGCGGGCCTCGTGTCGGCGCTCGTGGCCAGCCCCGACGCGCTCTTTGACTCGACCTTCAAGACCGCCTACGACGTCACCGGCCCCGTGGCCGGCACGCTGAGCAGCTCCACCGTGACCGTGACCAACAACAAGCCGATGCAGATCGGCGTCGGGGTGGGCGTGGGTATTGGGGCCGCGCTCGGGCTGGCCGGCTTTGCGACCGCGTATGTGATCCGCGCGCGCGGCGCGGCCGTCAACGCCCCCGGGCTTGTGTGAGGCCGCGTCAGGCGGCATGCAGGATGCTTTTCCCCCTCAACTTGTGCTGGGCTCGACCACCATTCACGCAGGACGGCGTGCCGCCAGCGCGCGCGCGCCACCCACCGGCACTGCTCTTGCTTCCGGCCGCGCGGGCCCTCTGCGCGCGCGACCGGCCTGTGTGCATAGAGAGAGTCCTGCAGAACCTGCCTGCGTGGGCATCTGTGTCCTAGCGACTGCGCTGCAAGCACGGGTGCTGCCGGCCGCAGGCCGCGCGCGACTCAACATTCCCTTCTTCTTCTGTCAGTCTAGATGCGTGCGCACGCGCTGCGGCGAGCTCGTGTTACAGTGCCAACCGACACAGGGCGCTCCCGCGGCCTCACGAATGGCCGCCGCCCGCGCACGCGCTGCAACGCCCGCCCACAGCGCTACGCCCGCGCTGCTCAGCCCCGGCCGCCCCTGCTACTGCTCGGCGCACGGCCCCACGCGCGCACGAGCGCCTGCAGCGCGGTCGCGGTGGCCAGGCTGCCCAGCGCCAGCGTGCTCCAGGACGGCAGCGCCGCCGCGCCGCCCGCCGCGCCGCCCGCCGCGTGCCTGCGTTGCGCGTGCGGGGCGCTCAGCGCCGCCGGCCCTCCTCGCCGGCCCCGCCCCGCGCGCCGCGCGCCGCGCGCCCGCGCTCACGTGCACTCGCCCTCGAAGAAGCGCGCCGCGCTGGCCAGCGTGTTCTTGAGTAGCAGCGCGATGGTCATCGGCCCCACGCCGCCCGGCACGGGCGTGATTGCGCCCGCGACCGCCCTGCGGGGACGGGCCGGGGGCCGCTGCGTCGCGCGCCGCCGCCGTGTCGTGCGCCGCCGCCGTGTCGCGCGCGCGCGCGCGCCGCGGGTGCCGCCGCCGCGGCCCGGCGCCGCGCCGCGCCGCGCCTGCACTCCTCAAACGCGCAGTCGCCGACCAGGCGGTACCCGGCCTTCTTGCTCGCGTCGTCCACGGGGTTGGTCCCCACGTCGATCACGACCGCGCCCGGCTTGATCCACGACCCCTGCACCCCCGCCGGGGGCGGCGCCGCGCGGCCGCAGCTCGACGGCGTGGCCGCAGCTCGGCGCAGCACCGCGCGCGGCGCGCGCCGCCGCGCCTTGATCATCTCCGCCTGCCCCGCCGCGGCGACGACGATGTCGGCCTGCCGCACGATCTGCTCCATGCCGACCGTGCCCGAGTGGCAGAGCGTGACGGTCGCGTTGCGCTTGACCAGCAGCAGCGCGACGGGCATGCCCACGATGTTGCTGCGCCCGATCACCGCCGCGCGCGCGCCCGCGATGGCCGTGCCGGTGCGGTCGAGCAGCTCGATGCACCCCAGCGGCGTGCACGGCACAAACAGCGGCTCGCGGCCCTGCGCCCGCGCGGCGGCGCGCGCGCGGGAGCGGCGGCGCCGCGTGGGCGGCGGCGCGCGGGCGCGCGGGCGTGCGCGGGCGTGCGCGGGCGCCGCCCGCAGCCAGCGCCCCCAGCCGCAGCTGCCGCCGCCGCCGCTGGCGCCGCGGGCGCGGGCGTGCCTTCATGCAGAGGCGCCCCATGTTGAGCGGGTGGAAGCCGTCGACGTCCTTCTCGACGCTGATCGCCGACAGCACGAGCTGCTCGTCAATGTGCTTGGGCAGCTGCGAACGCGCGGCGCGGCGCCGGCGCGCGTGGGCGCGCGGCGCCGCGCCCGCCGGCCGGCAGGCTCCGCTCGCCCGCGCGCGCGCGCGCACCGGCAGCTGCACCAGGATGCCGTGCACGTCGGGGTTGGCGTTCAGGCTCGCCACGAGCGCGAGCACCTCGGCCTGGCTCGCGCTCTCCGGCAGGTCAGCGCCAAAGCTCGCGATGCCGACCTCCTCGCACGCGCGCTTCTTCATGCGCACGTACGTCTGCGAGTCCTTACGCTCCCCCACGATCACCACCGCCAGGCCCGGCACCTGCGGCGGCCGGCGCGCCGGCGGCGAGCGCTCGGCCGGCGGCAGCGGCTGTGCCGGCAGCGGCGGGTCCGCGCGGCGCGCACCTTGCCGTGCTTTGCCCGCAGCGCCGCCACGGTGGCGGCGACCTCGGCGCGAATCTGGGCCGCCACGCCCTTGCCGTCGATGACGCCGTCCTGCACGAAGGGCGCGCTGCTGCTCGCGGTCTGCTGCTCGGCCGCCATGGCGCCGCGGGCCCGCGCGGGCGGAGCAGTGGTGCCAGATGTGGTCGCACTTGTCAACGGCAGCCTGGCTGGGCCCGGCGCGGGGCGGGGCGGGCCGTGCCGGCCGGCCGCCGCGTCCGCCGCGCCCCAGGTCTCAGCGGCGCGGTGTGGGTCGGGAGGTCCCGCCACGCCGTGGCAGGGCGCCATCCACGCAGCCACGCGCCCGCCACGGACCGCCAGGCCGCGCCGCAGCGCTCGCCCGGCGCACGTTGACCGGCGCGCTGCTCGCCGCCGCCTGCGCCTAGCCCGCTGCTGGGACCGCATGTGACGGACCTGCCCGCCATGGCAGAGACACAGGAGCACCCGGGCCCGCCGGCAGCGCCGGGCGGCGGCGCCGAGCAGCAGGAGCCCGCCGCGGAGGCAGCGCAGATGGACCCCGACCACCCCATGCTCGCGCGCGCGCAGGCCGCGCTGGCGCGGCAGTTGGACGCCAAGCGCGCCCGCGTGGCGGGGGAGCTGAGGGAGAAGCAGAACGCGCTGTCGGTGCGCGCGGGGCGGCGGCGGCGGCGGCGCGGGCGGCAGTCACCGCCAGTCGGCGCGGCCAGCCCCCGCCGGCCGCCGCCCGCTGCCCGCCGCGCAGCGCGCAAAGAGGCAGCGCGAGGAGGTGGGTGTGGAGCTCTACGGCTACCAGCAGAGCCTGGCCAAGCTGCAGATGGGCCTGGAGCGCGCGCAGGACGGCTTCGCCGCGCTCGCCGCCACGCGCGTGCAGGCGCGCGCGCCCGCGCCCTGGCGCGGCGGCGGCCCGGCTGTGCGCAGAGCGCCGACCGAGCGCGCGGCACCCGCCGCGCCCGCCGCAGGCGGAGCAGGAGCTGGCGCAGCTGCGGGAGCGCATGGACGGCGCGGCCGCCACGAACAAGGCCGAGGCGCAGCGGGTGCGCGAGCGGCACCGACGCGCGCCCCGCTGCGCGCGCCCTGGCCCCGCCCGCTCACCCGCGCGCCCCGCACGGCTGCAGGCGGAGGCGGTGCAGCGCGAGCTGGACCGGCTGGGCGCGACGCTGCAGGCGGTCGAGGCGTACAACGCGGGCGTGGCGGGGGAGATTGCGGTCACGCGCCGCGCCGCGGCGGCGGCGGAGGACGCGGTCGCACGCCTGGAGAAGGAGGTGCAGGCGCAGGATTTTCTCATCGACGGCCTGCAGGCGCGATGATGACGGGGGCTGGATGGGGAGGCGGGGGGAGAAGGGGTGCACCCGCGCGCGGCGGGGCGGTGCCGGTGGGCAGCTGCTGCGCGCGCTGTGCGGGCAGCCTCGGCGGCGCGCGCACGTGCGCGCGCTGACGGCGGGCGTCCCGGGCGCACGCGCCGGCGGCGCGCAGGAGACGCAGCGGTCGCTGCAGGCGCAGCTGGAGCTGCACGGCGCGCAGCTCGCGGCGCAGCGCCTCGAGACGCGCGCGGCCAAGGAGACGCTGGCCGAGGCGGAGCGCGAGATGGAGGGCGTGCGGTTTGAGAAGAAGGCCCTGCTCGCGCAGTGGCGCGGCAGCGTCAACGCTGTGCAAAAGTGCGCGCGGGGCGCCGGCGCGGGGGCAGCCCTGGGGCGCGCGGGGCGCGCCGAGCGAGCGGCTGCGAACCGGCGCCGGCGCCCGGCGCGCGCAGGCGCGACGTGGCGCTGGCGGCGATCCAGGCGTCGATGACTGCGGTGGGGCAACAGGAGCTGAGCGTGGAGGCAGAGATCAGCGCCTTCCGCAAGGACATCGCGCGCGAGCAGGCGCGATATGGGGGCGGGAGGGGGGGGATTGAGAGAGGGCGCAGGGCGCCCAAGGGCGCGGCGCGAGGGCCGCCACTGGGAGGTGCCCCCGCCGACGGGAGGTGACCCCCGCCCCGCTGGCGCGCAGGCGCGCGGCGAGCAGCTGGGCGGCGTGGTGCGCCGCGTGAAGGGCGAGGCGGAGTTTGCGGGCAAGCAGGCCGCTGCGGCAGTCGAGAAGACGGCGCGGCTGCAGGCGCAGCTGGCCAAACTCGTGGCCAGCCTGGAGTCGACGGAGGATGAAGCCAAGCGCGGGGCACTGGAGGGCAAGGTGCGGCGCGGCCGGCCCGGTGAAGGGGCGGCCCTGAGGCTCGTGGTTTGCCCAGCTGGCCCAGCCGACCAGGCTGTGTGGCCCCCCGCTGACCGCCCCCCGCACCGGGGCCGCCGCCCCCGCCGCAGGCGTCGGCGTCCGAGGCGGACGCGGTGGAGCGCGCGACACAGCGCGTCTTTGCCGAGCTGCGCACGCTGCAGGGCGACGTGCTGCGCACGCTGAGCGAGCAGACGAGCGCCGAGGCGTCGAGCGCCAAGACGGCGGCCGACGTGCGGTCGCTGCGCGCCGCGGCCGAGGACGAGGAGCTGCGCATCGCGGGCGTGCAGAACGAGCTCGCGCGCCTCGCCGTCGACGCGCTGCACACGGCCGCCCACAACGAGCGCTTGTCGGCGGCGCTGGAGCTGCTGGACGGCGAGCTCAAGGACAAGGTGGGTGTGTTTGTGGGTGGGGGGTGGGAAGGGGGGGGCACCACGCGAGCGTGCGGCGGCGCAGGGCTCAGCGGGCTGCACGCGGCGTGGCGGCGCGCCACCCGGCGCCGCGCCCGCCTTTCCTTCCCTCCCGCAGGACGCGGCGATCGCCAAGTGCGAGGTGGAGCTGAAGCGCCGCGCCGACGAGATCGAGCGCAAGACGCGCGAGGCGGACGGCCTCAACCGCAAGCTCGAGCGCCTCGTCGCAGCGCAGCCGGGTGCGTGCGGCCGCACCCGGGCGGGGCGGGCGCCGCGCATCATGGCGCGAGCCAGGGGCGAGGGGCCTGCGCGCTCACGCGCACGGGGCGTGCGGCGTGCGCAGAGGCGATCAACACCGGCCCGCTCGAGGCGACCATCCACAACCTGGGCCGCGACATCGAGGCCAAGGGCCGCGAGGGCCAGGAGCTGCAGCGCCGCTGGATCGCGCGCCAGACGGAGCTCGTGACGCTGCAGGCGCGGCGACGGCCGTGGGCGCGGGCGCGGCTGCGGCCTTGGCAGCCGTGCGCGCGCCGCCCACGCCCGCCCCGCGTGCTGCCGCCGCCCCCCGCGCCAGGCCGAGAACGCGGCGCTGGCGGAGACGCTCGCGCGGCACAGGGCGGAGGTCACAGTGCTGACCCAGAAGCGCGCCCGCGCGGAGCGCGCGCTCGCGGGCGCCGAGGCCGAGGCGCGCGGCCTGCGCGCGGCGGCGGCGCGCCTGCAGGTCGACCTGGGGCGCATCAACGCCCTCATCGCGCAGCACACGGGGCTCAAGGCGGCGCTGGAGGAGGAGCAGCTGCAGATCGAGGTGCGCGCCGGGGGGGGGGGGGGGCGCCGGTCGACGAGCGGCAAGCGGCGCGTAGGGCGCTGGAGGCGGGGAGCACGCACGCTGCGCCCGTGCCCGCCGCAGGGCCGCGCGCTGAGCGAGCTGCGCGCGCTGGAGGAGTCGTCGGCGGGCCTGGCGGGCGCGATCCAGGAGGCGCAGCACACGAAGCGCTGCCTGCTGGACGACCTGCTCGAGGCGGAGCGCCAGATCATGCTGGCGGAGCGCAAGATTCAGCTGGAGAAGGAGATGCAGGCGCGCCGAGGCAGCATGCGCCAAGGAGATGCGGGCTGGCCGCCCGCCCGTCCAGCAGGCACGGCCTTGCGCGCTGGCAGCTGACCCGGCGGCCGGAGCGCGGCCGCAGGAGGTGCTGGACCCCACCGTGGGCGAGGGCGTCGTCGCCGCGATGAAGCGCGAGGTGCACCGCATGGAGCTGCGCCACGCCGACCTGCTGCGCACGCAGGAGCGGCTCATGCAGGTGCCTGTCTGACAAACACCGCGCGCACACGCTGGTCGCTGCACGCTGAGCGCTGGCCGCTGAGCGCTGGCCGCTGCGCGCTGCGCGCTGCGCGCTGAGCGCTGCGTGCTGAGCACTGGCCGGCCTCGCCGCCGCAGGAGCTGGAGCGCGCGCTGAGCAAGCACGAGATCATCGGCGTCAAGGCCCTCGCCGCGCGCAGCCGGTTCAGCCCCAGCGCCAGCAGCAGCCGCAGCAGCTCCGGCCGCTCCTCGCCCGCGGCGCGCAGCGGCGGCAGCTCCCGCTCGCCGAGCCCCAACGCAGCCGCGAGCCAGGCGACCGCGGCGCGGCAGCTGGCCGAGTTCCGGCGCAGCATCCGGGAGACCGACGCGGAGGCCGCCGCGACGGCCAGCCGGCTGGCGGCGCTGCAGGAGGCGCGCGGCGCGGCAGAGGCGGCGCGCAGCGGCGCGGCGGACGCGTTTGCGGCGCTCGCGGCGCAGCAGGCGGAGCTGCGCGACGGCGCAGCGCGCGCCGCGGCGGCGAGGTGCGTGGGGCGAGGGCCAGGGCGAGGGCGGGGGCGACGCCACTGGCGCGCCGCCCGGCCCCACCTCCCGCCGCCGTCGCGCAGGCACACCGTTCTGCTGTCCACCACGCAGCTGCAGCGCATGGCCAAGGCGCTGGAGGACGTGGCGGCGGGGCGCCACAAGCGCGGCGGCGAGGGCGCGCCAGGCGGCGCGGCGCTGGCCGACGAGCTCTCGCGCACGGCGGACAAGCAGGCGCGGCTCGCGGCGGCGCTGCGGGGGCTGCAGGACAGCTGCCCCGCGCTGCACGAGGAGCTGGGGCGCATCGCGGCGCACGCGGCGGCGGCGGCGGCCTGGCTGCCCGGCGGCGCGGGCGCCGGGGGCGCGGGCGCGGGGAGCGGCGAGAACGGCGCTGTCGCGGCGTGCTGACGCGTTGCAACAGCAGCCCGCGGCCGCCCGCCGCGTCACGCGGCGATGGCGCCGCGCCCCCGCGCCGCGCTCAGTAGTTCCAGCTCTCGCCGCCGACGGCGGACCACGACTTGAACACGTGCAGGTGCGTGCACAGGGCCCGCATGCTCTCGCTGACCTGGCTCGACACCAGCAGGCCGTGCACCTCCAGGCCGAGGTCCTCGTGCGCCGCCGCGATCGCCTCCAGCAGCGCCTCGCTCGGCGGCGCGACCTCGCCGTCCGTGACCATCAGGATGTCGGCCTGCGCGCGCGCAACCGGGCGGGCGTGGTGCACATGCGGGCGCGCCCGCGGCGGCTGCGCACCGCACGCGCAGCGCCGCGTCCGACAGCCCCGGCCGCGCGCGCGCGCCGCGGCCGCCGCCGCGCCTGCTGCCACTCGGCCTTCTGCAGGCGCTCGAGGCTGAGCTGCAGCGGGCGGTCCACGTCGGTGCCGCCCATGAAGCTGCAGGACAGAAACTCCAGCAGCTTGTCCAGGCTGCCCAGGTCGACGCTCAGCTCGAGCTCCTGCACTTGGTCTGTGCGACGCGGCGCCACCAAGCCAGCGGCGCCGCGGCGCGGCGGGCGGCGGCGTCGGCGTGCGGCGTGTGGAGGCACCGCAGCGCGCGGGGCGCGGGACGGGCGGCGGCGGGACGGGCGGCGGTGGTGGGGCGGGCGCGCGCGTGCGCGCACCGGGGCCGCTGAATGCGTAGAGGTAGCAGGGCCGCTGCTGGCGGTGCGCGCCGCGCATGCACTCGAGCGCGAGCGCCTTTGCCACGACCTCGCGCGCGCCGCGCATGCTGCCGCTGGTGTCGAGGCAGAGGATGATCGGACCCATCTCCGCGGCGGGGCGGATCTCCTGCAAGCGCGGTGCAGCGGCGGCGGCGGCGGGGTTGTGCGTGCGCGCGCGCGAAGTGGGGTGCGGGCGGCGGCGCGGCGCGGCGCGCGCGGCGGCACGGCGCGGCGCGCGGGCGAGCACGCGCGTGGGTAGCGGAGGCGGGGCTGCGGCGCCGCCGCACCTGGCGGCCGGTGAGGCGGCTGGGCGTGTCGTCGAGCCAGCCGCAGCGCTCGTAGCTCAGCAGCATGCGCTCCGCTCGGCGCACGCGGTGCAGCATGCGCGCCGCGTGCGCGCCTGCGCACGGAGTGAGAGCGAGGGGGACGTCAGCACGACGGCGGCGGCGCCCGGGCGGCCCCCGCCGCCGTAGCGCGCCGCGCGTGCGGGATGCCACGTCAGCAGCGCCCGCCCCGCCCCACCTGGCAAGTAATACTCGGCCTCATCCAGCTGCGCTCCCTGCTGCTCCTGCTGCTGCTGCTGCTGCTCCTGCTGCTGCTGCTGCTGCTCCTGCTGCTGCGTCGCCACGCCGCCGCCGCCGCCGGCGTCGCCGGCGCTGCCCGGGCGCGGCACGCCCTTGCGCGGCCAGCCGTGCGCGAGCAGCGCCATCTCGCTGGGCAGCATGCGGCTGAGGTCGCCGCTGCGCGCGAGGCCGCGCACCTCCTCGGGCTGCAGCGGCGACCGCACGACGCCCGGCGGGAAGCGCGCCGCCTCGAGCTGGACCGCGAGCGGCGCGCGGCCGGCCGTGAGCGAAGGGGGGGGGGCGTGCGGCGGGCAGCGCGCTGGCGGGAAGCCAGGCCGCGCGCCGGCGGCGGCGGCAGCGGCAGCGACGGCGGCGGCTGCGGCGGCGGCAGCGCACCTCCTCGGGCGCGCGACGCAGCGGGCCCTTGCCGCCTGAGCGGCCGAGGCTGCGCACGAGGTCGCGCAGCTCCTTGAGGCTCTCCAGCTTCTTGCGCAGGTCGTCCAGCTCCCGCCAGCCGTCGCGCTGCCACGTGCCCTGCGACAGCGCGAAGCCCTCCTGGCCCTCCAGCAGCTCTGCGGCGTGGGGCGGCGGCGCCGGGCGTGAGCGTGCGGGGGCGGCGTGGCGCGCGGCGGCGCGGCGGCGTGCGGCGCGGCGCAGGGGGCGGGCCCCGCTGCCGCCGCCGCCGTGCAGCACCTGAGAGGTCGTCGAAGGCGAGCTGCGCCTTCTCCAGGTTGTCCATCACCGCCGCCATGCCCTGCTCAAACTGCGCCACGATCTGCTCCGCCGCCGCCTCGACCTCCGCAGCCATCGCGTCGTCCGCGTCCTGATCGCTTTGCTCGCTGCCAGCGACGGGGCGTGGGCGCGGGCGCGCGTGCAGGGGGCGGGTCGGGAGGGGGAGGGGGGAGAGGCAGCAGCGCGCTCGCTGCGCGGCGGCCGCCGTGCCGGCCGGGCGCCAGCGCCACTCACTCCCCCGCCTTGCCGGCCTGGCCGCCCTCCATCTCCTCCAACGTGATCTGGATCTGCTTGCCCGCCTGCCCCGCCTGCCCCGCCTGCGCCATCGACTCCTTGAGCGCCTGTGGACGGCGCCGCAGCGGCGTCAGGGCGCGCGCTGCGCCGGGCCGGGCGCACGACGCAGCGGCGGCCTGCGCCGCGCCCGCGACACGCGCGGGCGCAGCGGCGCGCGTGCCGCGTCGTCGGACTGTGCGGCCGCAAGCGCGCACAGTCTGACGACGCGGTCAGGCAGTCCGGCGACGCGGTCAGACTGTGCGCGCTTGCGGCCGCACAGTCCGACGACGCGGCACACACGCCGACCACGCAGCACACGCGCGGAGCGGCCGCGCGGCGCGGCGCGGCGCGGCGGCGCGCGGCGTGTGCGACCGCGAGGATCACACGACCGACTACACAGCACACGCGCCGCGCGCCGCCCCGCCGCGCGCGGCCGCTTTGCGGCGGCCCCCACCACCGCCGCCGCACCTCCTCCATCTCCTCTTGGGTCATCTGGTCCGTCTGCTGCTCCGTCATGCCCCCCGGCTGCCCCTCCTGCTCGCCCTCCTCGTCGCCCTGCTGCTCCTGCTGCTCCTGCTGCTCCTGGCCGTGCGGGCTGCGCTGCGCCTGCGGCGGCGGGCGCTGCTGCTGCTGCTGCCGCTTGGACTCCGCCTCGAGCAGCTTCGTCTCAAAGTCCTGCGGCCGGGCAGCAGCACCGGCGGCGGCGGCGGCGGCCCGTCGGCGGCGGCGCGCGCGCGCAGCGCCTCGCACCGCGCCGGCCGCAACGTGCGCGCGCGCTGCTGCCGCCCCTCGCATCCGCCCTTCTCTACACACGCAGTCCCGCGCACACAGTCGCGCAGCAGCCACCCAGCAGCGCCCCAGAGTCAGAGCCAGCCAGCCCAGCTCACGTGCACCAGGCCCAGCATCTGCTTCATCAGCGTCTCAAGCACCACCGGGTAGCGCCGCGTGAACCGCGCCATCTCCAGCCCGCGCAGCGCGTCCTGCGACCCGCCGCCCCGGCGGCGCGCGGCGCGTGAGCGTGGCGCGCGGCGCGCGAGCGGCGCGCCGCCGGCCCGCCTGCTGTCCCGGGGCCGCCCGCCGCGCGGCGGCGTGCGCACGATGAACTTTGTTTTGAACGGCTCGACCGGCCACTCCACGTCGGCTGGGTCGGGCAGCACGCTGCAGACGGCGGCGATGGCGGCGGCGGCGGCAGCGCGGGCTCGGCCGCGGGTGCGGGCAACGGCGCGGCACGCGGCTGCTGCGGCCGCGGGCGCGGGCGCGCACCCGCGCTGCAGCGCGAGCTTCCACGTCGTCAGCGCCTCGGCGCGCGAGCGCAGCTCGGGCAGGCCCGTCGTGCCCGGCAGCTCGATGAGCCCCTGCATCACCTCCTCGCTGATGCCCGCGCGGTTGTGAAAGTGCGGGCCCAGCAGGCTGCGGCGACGTGCACGTGCGGCGCGCACGGCGCAGGCGGCGTGGGCGTGGGCGGCGGCGCAGGCGCAGGCGGGCGCTGCGCCTGCGGGCGCCTGCGGGCGCGCACTCGCTGCTGAAGGTGTCGTAGTTGGCGCGCACGTCCAGCCGGGCGCGCCGCCCAGGCGGCGGCGCTCGGCGGGGGAGCGACGCGCGGCGGCAGCAGCGAGCGCCGCTGCCGCTGCCGCGCACGCCGGCGCCACGGCGCAGGGCCGCCTGCATGGTGGGTGCCTGGGAGAAGGCCGACGCGCAGGAGAGGCGGGCGGCCGGCAAGCGGGCTTGACGAGGCGTGGGGCGAGGCCGCAGCAGCAGGTCTCTGCTGCTCGCGCCGTGGCGGTCGGGCTGGTGCGAGGGTGCGTCCTGGGGGGCGCTGGTGGTGGGTGGGGGACCGCTTCGCGCGGGCTCCCAGCCTCAGCTCGTGCCGGGAGCGCGGGAGGCGGTCGAGCAGCAAACCGTGAGCCCTGCGCGCCGGAGGGCGGTCCCGTTCGCCGCCAGCCCGCGCAGGCCCGCCACTCCCGCGACGCCCGTCCACGACCGCGCTCGGGCCGCAGCAGAAGCAGCAGCAGCAGCAGCGACAACCGCCGCCCCTGCACGCGCCGCTGTCGGCGGTCGGCGCAGGGCTGCCGATGGCGATCGCGCCGCCGCCGCTGCTGCCGTGAGCAGCACGCAGGCGGGTCCCCGCCACCGCAGCATGGCGCAGCAGGCGGAGGTCGACGGCGCGCGCACGGCGTTCACGCTCGGCGTCGTCGCCGTGCAGCGCGACGGGCGGCGCGTGACCGCGGTGGCCGTGCTCGGCGGCGGCGCGCGCGTGTTCCTGGGCCTGGACAGCGGCGTGCTGGAGGAGCACGCCTGCGCGCCCGCGGGCAGCGGCGGCGGCCTGCGCCTGGTGGCGGAGAAGCGCGTGTTTGCGCGGCAGGCGCTGTCCGACATCGCGGCGGCGGAGGGCGCGGCGCGCCTCGCGGCGCTGTCGGACGACGGCCAGGTGTGCGCGGCGCGGCGCGGCGCAGCAGCGCGGCAGGGCGGGGCGCCCGGGCGGCGGCGGCGGCGGCGGCGGCGGCGGCGGCGGCGCCGCGCGTGCGCGGCGCACAGACCAACGGCGGCGCGCGCCGCCCCCGCGGCGCAGGTGTCGCTCGTCGCGCTCGACACGTTTGCGATCGCGCCGCTGCCCGCGGCGCGCGGCGCGGTCGCGCTGGCGGCGCAGCCCGCGGCGCACCTGCCCGTGCTGCTCGCCGCGGCCGTGCGCGCGGGCAAGGGGCGCAGCCGGCTGCTGCTCTTCAGCGTCCTCCCCGGCGCCAACGTCACGGCGGCGCACCAGCCCGCGGTGCTCGTCGCGCAGGTCCCGGTGCCGGCGCCCGTGCTCGACCTCGCCTGGGCGGGGCGCTCGCTGCTGGCGGCGGTGCCGGGCGGCTACCTCGCGCTGGCGCCGGCGCCGCCGCCCGGCGGCGGCGGCGGCGCGGCGCCGCCCGCGGCGGCGGGCGGCTGGCAGCTGTCGGTGCTGGCGGACCACCTGACGGCCATCACGCCGCGCCTGGGCAGCCTGCCGGAGCTGGGGCTGGCGCTTATGCTGTGGGAGGAGAACATGGTGCTGATCGCAGACGGCTCGGGTGCGTGTGTGGGGCGGGCGGGCGTGTGCGGCGTGGGCTCGCGTAGCAGCGGCCGCGTCGCAGCAGCCGCTCGACCTCACGGCGCACGCCCCTCTCCCCCGCCGCCCCGCCGCCTCGCGCGTGCGCAGGCGCCGCGGTCCGCGCGCCGCTGCAGCTGCCGCTGCCGCCGCTCGCGCTCGCGGCGGCGGGGCTGTTTGTGGTGGCCCTCTGCGACGACGGCGTGCACGTGTATGACCGGACGAGCGCGGCGGAGGTTCAGGTCATTGACTTTGCCCACGACGACGCGCACGTCGCGCTCAGCGGCCGCCTGCCCGCGGCCGCGGACGCGGCGGGGCGCTGCGTCGTGCTCGCGGCGAGCGGCCAGGTGCTGCGGCTGGAGCCCATCCCCGTGGAGCAGCAGGTGGGGGGCGGCACTCGCGGCGCGCGCGGCGGCGGTGCTGCCCCGCCGCCCCGCCGCGCACAGCGCGCCGCCGCCGCCGCCGCAGGTGCGCGAGCTGCTCAAGCGCAAGCGCTTCGACCAGGCTCTGGAGCTGCTGGCGGCGACCAGCAGCGGCGTCAGCAGCCCCACGGCCGCGGCGGCAGCTGCGGCGGGGGCGGCGGCCGAGCTGCCGCGCAGCGCCGCGCCGTCGCCGCGGCCGCCGGGCGAGGCGTCGCCCGAGCCGGGCGCCAGCGCGGCGCCAGGCTGGCGCGCGGTGGCGCTCGCCCAGGCGGGGCTGCTGCTGCTGCTCGACTGCGAGTGGGAGCGCGGGCTGGCGGTGCTGGAGGGCCTGCCGCTGGAGGTGTGGCAGCCGTGCCAGCTGTTCGGGCTCTTCCCAGCCCTCACGGCGAGGTGAGGTGCTTGCTGGCACGCGCGGCGCGGAGCGAGGGCGGCACGCCCGCCGGCCTCGTCCGCCCCGCCGACCCACCGCCGCGCGGCGGCGCGCGCCGTGCGCAGGTGGCTGCCCCGCGTGCCGGCGCGGCCTTACTGGGGCCTCCACGGCGGCCAGCTGCCGGAGCTGGGGCAGCTCGTGGCGGACGTGCTGGAGCTGCGCGCCGCCACGGCGCCGCGGCCGCGCGCCGGCAGCGCGGTCGCCGGCGGCGGCAGCAGCAGCAGCCTGGCGAGCAGCGCGGCGAGCGGGTGGGCCAGCCCGGCCGAGGCGCAGGCGCTCGCGGCGGCCGGCAAGGCCGCGATCGCGGCGCACCTCGGCCGCACGCGCGGCCGGCCGCGGGTGGCGCTCCCGGACGGCGTCGACGCCCTGCTGCTGCAGCTGCTCTGCGAGACCGGCGACGCGGCGGCGGTGGAGGCGCTCGTGGCCGGTGGCGCGGCCGCGCCGGCAGCGGCAGCCGCCGCTGCGCTGCGCGCCGCGGGGCGCTGGCACGCGCTGGCACTGCACCAGATGCACGCGGGGCAGCCCGCGCAGGCGCTCGCGACGTGGCAGGTGGGTTTGGCGGTGCTGCCTGCCGGTGTGGCGCCTGGGCGCGCCCGGTGCACGCCGCCGGGCCTCACGCGGCGGCCCGCCCCCGCTCCCGCTCCGCGCCGCGCAGGCGCTCGCGTCCGGCGAGCTGCAGGAAGCCCCGAGCGCCAGCGGCGCGGTGGCCGACGCGGCCGGCGACGCCGCGGCGGTGGCGGTCGAGGCGGCGGCGGCGGCGATGTCGGCGGGGCCGGGCGTGGTGCCGCTGGAGCTCATCATGTGCGCCAGCCACGACGGCGGCGGCGGCGGTGGCGCGCTGCGCTGGCTGCTGTCGCGGGACGCCGCCGCGAGCCTGGCGGTGCTGGAGGCGCGCGGCGACGCCGAGCCGCTGGCGGTGCTCCGCCTGCTGGGGGGCGCGGCGCCCGACCTGACATGGCAGTACCTGTTCCACCTGGTGCACCACGCCGAGAGCGCCAGCGCCGAGCTGCACACGCAGCTCGCGACGGTGCTGCTCGCCGCGCTGCGCGGCCTCGTCGCGCCGGGCGACGGCGGCGCGGCGCCGCGTGTGGGCGCGCGTGATCTGGCGAGCATGGCGCCGCGCCTGCCCATCGCGTTCGCGCCAAACACCGCGGACAGCGGCGCGGGCGGCGCGGCCGCCGGGGCGCAGCAGGGGCCCCTGAGCCCGTCGCGCTCGCACAGCGCCAGCCTCGTGGGCGGCCTGCCCTCGGCAGGGGCGCTGGCCGCGTCCCTGGCTGGCACCTCGCACCGCGCCAGCAGAGAGTTGCAGGCTGGGGCGGCAAGGGCTGAGCAGCAGCTGCTGCAGCAGCAACAGCAGCAGCCGCAGCGGCGGAGCCTGGGTGCGCTAGCGGGCATGCCAGTTGTTCTGGGCCCGCGCCAGCCGTCGCGGCAGGGCACGGCGCCGCCTGGGCTGCCCGGGCTGCCCGGCCGCCACAGCCAGGGGCCCAGCAAAACGCTGTCAAACATTGCGCAGCTGCTGCTGCAGCAGCAGCAGCAGCAGCAGCAGCAGCAGCAGCAGCAGCAGCAGCAGCAGCAGCAGCAGCAGCAGCAGCAGCAGCAGCAGGCACACAGCGCGGCGGGCGGCGGCAGGGCGGGCGTGGGGCAGCTGCAGCCGTGGGGCCTCGAGGGCGTGCCGGAGCAGCTGCAGTGCCTGCGCCCCCTGCCGCCGGGCCTCGGCCCGTGGCCGCTGCCGCCCGACGACGGCGACGGCGACTTGGCGGCATCGGCGCCCGCAGACGCTGGCGATGGCGACGCTGGCGGGGCCGAGGCGGCGGCGCTCGACAAGGTGCTGCTGCTGCGCTGCCTGCTCGTGTTCCACCTGCAGGCCTCGCTGCTGTACGACACCGAGGTGCGACGAGCACGCTGCGCCGCCGCGGCGGCGATGACCGCGGCCTGGCGCGGCGCGGCACCACGGCCCCCCGCCGCCGCCCCGCGCGCCGCAGGCCGTGCTCGCGGCCGCGGCGCCGCTGCCGCTGCACGCGGAGCAGGCGCTGCTGCGCAGCCGCGCGGGGCAGCACGGCGCGGCGCTCGCGCTGCTCGCGCTCGCGCCGCCGCGGCTCGTGGGCGGCGCGATCGCGTACGCGCGCGCGCTGGGCAGCCAGGAGGCATGGCTGGGCCTGCTGGAGCTGATGCTCGACCCCGCCGCCGGCCTGGCCGGCCTCGGGCCGGGGTTCGGGCTGCCGCCGGCGCCGGCCGCCGGCGGCGGCGGCGCCCGGGCGCAGGAGGAGGACTGGGCGCGCCCCGACTACGCCTCGGCGGCGCGCGTGCTCGCGGCCGAGGGCGCGTCGCTCGACCCGCTGCGCCTGCTCGCGGCGCTGCCGCCGGGCATGCCGCTGCACCTCGCCGGCGAGCTGCTCGGCTACGTGCTCAGCGGCCTGCAGCACCGCCGGCGGCAGGGCCAGGTCGTCAGGTGCGGGCGCTCGCGGCGGGGCGGCCGCTGCGGGGCTGCGCGCGCGCCGCCCGGTGCGGTGCGTGACGCGCGACCCGCGCGCCCCCTCCGGTCCAGGTCGCTGCAGCGGCTGCACCGCCTCGACGCGCACGCGGCGCTCGTGGAGCTGCGCGCGGGGCGCGTGCTGCTGACCGACGACTCGACCTGCAACGGCTGCGGCCGGCTGCTCGGCGGCACGGTCTTCTTCCGCCTGCCCACGGGCCTCGTCGCCTGCAGCCGCTGCGTCGGCGGCGGCGGCGGCGGCGCGCGGGCCGGCTGACGGCGGGTCCGCGAGTGCCGGAGGCGCGCAGCGAGCGTCACCGCAAGGCGGTTGGCGGCGGCGGATGCGCCGCCGACTATGGGTGCGCGTGCGGCGTGCGCGTGGGTCTTCGAGAGCGCCGCCTGGGCCGTGCGCTGCGGCAACGGGGCTTTCGCCGAGCCCGAGCCTGGCCGACCGCCCAGCTGCGCACGCCGGGCGCGCCCGGGCGTCCCGATCACCGCGTTCGTGCTCTGGAGCGTCGCGCGTTCTGGTGATCGGCGAGGCGTGGCCCCTAGGCTCCCCGCGCGCGAAAGTGCTGCTGCTGCTGCTGCCAGCGCCTGCCTCCGCCGCCATGGCGCCCCGGCGGGGCGCGGCTGCTGCTGGGGCGGTGCTGCTGGTGCTGGCGCTGCTGCTGGCGGCCGGCGCGCCGGGTGCGTGCGCGCGCGCCAACGGCCAGCCATCCGCGCCCGGTGTGTGCGGGGCTGGCGCGCCCGGCGCGCCGCCTGACCGGCCTGGCGGGCGCAGGTCGCGCGCAGCAGGCGCGTGGGTACACGATCGTGGCGCCGGCCTTCGCGTCCACGACCGCGGCGGAGCTGGACGGCCCTGGCCGGGTCATCCCGCAGTCGTTCATGGGCTTCAGCCACGAGTGGCCCTTCGTGGAGGAGCTGCACACCATCCCGCAGTACGGCGACATCATCCGCCTGCTGCAGAGCTTCGGCGGCGGCCCCCTCGTGCTGCGCGTGGGCGGCGGCAGCACCGACAAGCTCACGACGGTGCCGACGCCCGACGTGTGGGCCGCGCTCACGGCGCTGCACCGCGACACGGGCATGCGCTTCATACTGGGGCTCAACCTCTTCAACAACGACGTCGCGCTGTCACGCAGCCAGATGGACGCCGCGCGCGCGGGGCTGCCCGCCGAGTCGATCATCAGCTTTGAGATCGGCAACGAGGTGCGGCGCCGCCGGCGGCAGCGGCAGCGGCGGCGGCGCGGCACGGCGCGGCGCGGCGCGCTGCGGCGGTGACCCTGCCCCCTGACGGCCGGCGGCGGCCTGCCGCGCGCGCGGCAGCCCGACTACTATGCCAACAAGAGCAGCACGCACTGGAACGGGACCAAGATGGTCGCCAGCTTCAACGACTACCTCAGCTGCTGCTACCACACCGGTGCGCACGCGAGGGGCGGCGGGCAGCGCCTGGCAGGCTAGGCGCGCCGCGCGCGGCTGACCCGCCGTCTGCCGCGCCGCGCGCCGCCGTCTGCCGGGGCAGAGTGGTACGCGATGGCCGAGGCGCTCTCGTGCCGCAACGGCCCCAGCAGCTGCCAGGACGGGCTGTTCACGGGGCCCGTGTGGGGCCACGTCAACCTGCGCACGACCACGATCGACTGGTTCCTCAAGTGAGCAGGCTGACGCAGCCGGGCGGGGCCTCGGCTGCAGCTGGCCGCCGCGCGCGGCAGGCGCAGCAGGCGCGGCGGCGGGCGGGCACGCGGGGCGACCCTGCCGGCGCGGCGCGCGGCGCCCGCCGACCAACCGCGCCGCGGGCAGGACCAACGGGCGCTGGGTGGAGATGACGAGCGTGCACTGGTACAAGGCGACCGCGGAGACGCTCGTCACGCCGGCGAGCCTGCTGGACGAGGAGCCCATACGCAAGGAGATGGCCAACCTCGCGCAGATCGTGGCCGTCAGCAACAGGCGCGCGGCCGGCCGGCGCCGGCTGCCTGCG
Organism: Scenedesmus sp. PABB004; assembly: GCA_014905635.1. Taxonomy (NCBI): domain Eukaryota; kingdom Viridiplantae; phylum Chlorophyta; class Chlorophyceae; order Sphaeropleales; family Scenedesmaceae; genus Scenedesmus; species Scenedesmus sp. PABB004. The sequence goes on along the minus strand of JABVCE010000011.1, from coordinate 895,187 downwards.
GCGGCGGCGGCGGCGGCGAGCCGCAGGGCTCACGCGCCGCGCCCCGCCGCGCGCGCCCCGCCCCGCACGCAGCTACGGCAAGCCGCTGCGCGTGGCGGAGATGAACACGATCAGCAACAGCGGCCGCGACGGCGTGTCCAACGTCTTTGCCGCCGCGCTGTGGACGCTCGACGCGAGCCTCGAGGTCGCAGCGGCGGGCGGCGTGGGCGTCAACTTCCACCAGGGCGCGGGCCAAAACCTCTACGCCGCGGTCATCCGCTGGTACGAGCCCTCCGGCCGCCTCGCGGCGCCGATGCTGCGGCCGCCCTTCTACGGCATGCTGCTCTTCCAGATGGCCGTGCGCGGCGGCAGCCGCCTGCTGCGCGGCCGGCCCACGGCCGCGACCGGCGACGCCGGCCGCGCGCTCAAGGTCTGGGCGCTCGAGGACGTCGCGACCAAGGAGATGCGGTGCGCTCGCCCCGCGCGCACCGCGGGCGCCCGCGCTCACCGCGGGCTGCCGCGCCGCCCGCGTGCGGGCTGCCGCGCCGCCGCCGCCGCCGCGCCGCTCACGCGCCGCCGCCGCGGCCTGCTGGCAGGTGGGTGGTCATAAACAAGGACCCCGCCCGCGCCGGCACCGCCAGCCTCGTCGTCCCGCGCGCGCCGTCCGGCTACGCCAAGGCCGCGACCGCGCTGCGCCTGCTCGCGGCGGGGCCGTCCCCGCTGAGCGCGACGGGCGGCATCACGCTCGGCGGCGTGAGCTACGGCAACGGCGGCGTGCCGAGCGGCGCGCCGACGACCGAGAGCGTCGCGGTCGCCGCGGGCGACGGCGGGACCAAGCTGAGCCTGTACATGCCGCCCGCGAGCGCGGTGCTGGTGCGCCTGCCGCGCGCAGCGTGAGCGCGGGCAGCGAGCGCACGCGTGGTGGACGCGCCGCGGCCATCACTTTTGCCCCGCGCGAGTGCGGCGGCGGCGGCGGCCGCGGCGGCGGCGGCGGCGGCCGCGGCGGCGGCGCGCGCCGCCGCGGCTCGGAACATCAGCGCGGCTGCGACGCCGCGGGGATTTGATTGATTGAGCATAAGGCCACGGCGGCGCCCCGCCTGTGCGCCGCGGGGTTTGAACAGCGAGCGGGGCGGTGTGTGTCGGGCAGGCAGCGCACGGACGGGGGCCAACCCAATCATCGCCTGATGACGACCCGGAGGAGGGACGCGCCGGGACGCGCGCCGAGGCGGCGGGCGGCTGGGCGGCGGCGCCTGTGCGCCGCGGCTCTCGATGGAAAGCGTTTACACGCGACACGCCCGCGCCCGCAGCCCAGCCCCCCGCCCCGCCCCACCAAAGCCCCACCCCCCGGCGCCGCCGCGCGGTGCTGCGTGCGGTCAGATGAGGGGCAGCGCGCTCGTGCCGAGGCGCTCCGCGAGGCTGACCTGGCTGCGCACGAGGTGCGCAAAGTAGGTGAGCAGCAGGTCGTCCTGCACGCCCTCGTTGAAGATGCGCTCAAACTCGGCCGCCTCAAAGTGCGGCAGCCCCGCCAGCGTGTCGGCCAGGTACCGCCCGACCGCCGCGTCGCCCGCGCGGCGGCCCGCCTGGGCGCGCGGGGCGCGGGGGGCGGGGTGAGACGCCGGGCGTGGGCCGCGGGGTGAGGCGCGCGGCGAGGGGCGCGGGGCGCGCGGGGAGGGCGCGGGGCAGGCGCGGGCGGAGGGCGCGGGGAGGAGGGCGCGGGCGAAGGGCGCGGCGGCGGTTTGCGCCGCTCACCAGCACGTCCTCTACGTACGCCTGCGCCTGGCCCAGCAGCGCCACCAGCCGCGTCACGCTCGTCGCCAGCGTCTCCTGCTCCGCCACGGGGCGGCCCTTCTCGGGGTCGCCGCTCACGAGCAGGTTGGCTGCGGGGACGCGCGCGGCGGGCAGGCGGGCGGCGTGGGCATCCCCGTCGAAGCGAGGCCGCGGCGGCTGCCCGGGCGCCGGCGCGGCGCGCCCAGGCACGCACCGCCCACGCGCTCCACCTCGCCCGCCAGCACGTCGGTGGGCACCTCGACAAACTCGACCGCCAGCGGCTTGTCGCCGAGGCCCAGGCTGCGGCTCACGTACGCGCTGCACGCGAGGCTGTCCTGCGCGAGGCTGGTGTCGAGGCGCAGGTGCACCTGCGCCGCGGGGCGGGGCGGGGCGGGGGCGGCCCGGGGCGGCGCGCGTCGGCGGGAGGGCCCGCGTCGCGCGAGGCTGGACCCCGCCGCGCCCGCACGGCGGCGCGCCTGCTGCTGCACGGCGCCCCTGGCGCCGCGCGCGCACCGGGCCGTGCGCGGTGGAGACCTCCTTGGAGTAGTGCTCCTGGATCAGCGCGTCGCTGCTGCCCACGGCGCCGCCGGTGGAGAACCTGGGCGCGCGGCGGCGGGGCGGCGGCTGCTGCTCGGCGGGCCGCGGCCGCGCGGCCGCCGCGCGCGCGCGGGCGCGGCCGGCGCGCCGTTCGGCCGCCGGCGCGGCCGCGTACCAGCCGACGATGATCTGGTTGGGCGCCACGCGTTGGTGGAGCTCGTGCATGGTGCGGTGGTGCACGATGTCCACCGCCACCTGCGCGGGCGGCGCGGCGCGCCGGCAGCGGGCGTTGGCAGCAGCGGCGCTGCCGCTCGGCGCCGCCCGCCGCGGGCCCGCGCCGGCCGCGCCGGCCTCGCCGGCGGCGCGGGCGCGCCTGGTCTGCGCTCTCGTTGTGGGGCACCACGTAGCAGCGGCTGACGTGCACCACGCCGTCCGCGACAGCGCCCAGGAGCGTGCCAATCACGCGGTCCTGCTTGTCTGGCCGCCGGATGAAGGCGTCGCAGATCTGGAGGAGCACTACGGGGTGAACCTTGACCGTGATGTTGGCGCCGCTGAGCGGCAGCAGGAGGCTCGCGACCATCGCGGCCGGCGCCGGCGGCTGCTGCTCGCGCTGCGGGCCGACGGGCGGCGCGCCTTGGCGGGAGCGGGTGTGACGTCTGGGACAGCTCGGGAGAGGGACGGTTGAGGCGCGTGCGCACCGCCATGCGCGCCGCGGGCCGCGGCATCAGGCCCGCGCGCTGTCATGTTTGGAACCGCGGTCGCCCTGCCCCTCGCCTGAGCCTGTCGCGTCCCCCCGACACGCCGCCCATCACAGCGCGCCGGCCCGGGCGCCGCACAGCCCGACCGCGCCCACCAGCCCGCGCCCAGGGCTGTCCCGGCCAGCAGCGGGCCCAGATCCAGCCCCCGCGCCGCCCAGGCGCGGCCCAGGGCGCACCAGCCCTGCAACCGCCTCGCCGGCGCCCGGCGCGCCCGGCGCGGCCCGGGGCGGAGGCAGCAGCAGCGCGGGGCTGAGGCGAGGGCGCCCAGCATGGCGGAGAAGTATGGGGGCGGCGCGGAAGCGCACGCCCGGTTCAAGCAGTATGACTACCGCGCGGTGAGCGGGGCCGCCGGGCGGCGCGCGGCGCGGGCAGGCGGCGGCGGCGGCAGCAGCAGCAGCAGCGCCGGCGGCGCCGGGCCCCAGCGTCGCGGCGGGGGCGCGCTGCGGCCGGCCGGCCGGGCCGCGCACCCCCGGGGACGACCCTGCCCGCCGGGCGCTGCGGCAGCGGCGCTGCGACAGCGCGGGGCCGCCGCCGCCACCGCCGCGACGGTGCCGCTGCTCGTGCAGCGGCGCCGGCGCGCGCGGTCGGGCCAGCAGCTCCGCACCGCCGTGCGGGCGTGTCGGTGCAGCCGCGCACCCGCCGCGCCGGCGCGGCGCGCGCAGCCGGCGCCCGTCGGCGGAGCAGCAGCAGCAGCAGCGGCGGCGGCGGCGGCGGCGGCGGTGCCCGCCCTGCGCGCGCCGGCGCCGCCCGACCCTCTGCCGCCGACCCTCTGCCGCCCGCCCGCCGCGCTCGCGCCCCGCCCCGGCAGAACTCCAACCTGGTTATGACCAGCGAGGCGCGGCGCGACGCGCGCGAGCCGACGGGCGAGCCCGAGACGCTGGCGGGGCGCATCAAGCACAAGATGGGCGACCGTGTGCGCCCCGGCCGCCCCGAGGGCCTGGCGGACAAGAAGGAGAAGACCAAGTGAGACCCAAGGGGGGAGGTTTAGAGGAGGTTTAGGGGGCAGGTTGGGGGGCTGGGCGACGGCGGCGGCGGCGGCGGCTGCGCGCGCAGGCAGGCACAGCGCCCCACGCCCGCGCGCCCGCGGCGCCGCGCGGCGCGGCGCGCAGGAAGCGCGAGGCCGGCGCGGCGGGGCTGGACGCGGCCTGCCGCCCAAGGCGCGCCGCGGCGGCGCGCCGGGCGTGGGCAGCGTGCTGGACCTCGACACGGGCGGCGCGTACCGCCCGCGCACGCGCGAGACGCGCGCCGCGTACGAGGCGCTGCTCAACACCATACACGCGACCTTTGGCGACCAGCCCGCCGACGTGCTGCGCGGCGCGGCGGACGAGGTGCTCGCGGTGCTCAAAAACCAGCACGCAACGGGTGCGCGAGGCGGCGCGCCGGCAGGGGGAGCCCGCGCCGCGGTCTGGGCCGGGCGGCGGCCAGACGGCGGGGGCTGACCGCGCTCGCGCGCGCCGCGCGCACGCGCGCCGCCCAGACCCGGAGCGCCAGCGCGAGTGCGAGGCGCTGCTGGGGTCGCTGCCGAACGAGCGCTTTGCGGAGCTGGTGGCGATCGGCAAGCTGATCACCGACTTTGTGGCCGAGGGCGACGCGGCGGCCGCGGCGGCGGCGGGCGACGGCGACGGCATCGACGAGGAGATCGGCGTCGCGGTCGAGGTGCGGCGGCGCGTGCTGGGCGTGCTGGGCGTGCTGGGCGCGCTGGGAGGCAGGGGGGAGGCAGGGAGACCAGGGCGCGCCTGGCGGCGGCCGTGCCGGCCGCCCGGGGGCGCGCGTGGCGTGCGCGCGAGCCCCTCGCCCCGCCCCGGTCGCCGCCGCAGTTTGAGGACGAGGAGGAGGAGGAGGACGACGAGGTGGCTGAGGTCGCCGACAGCGACGGCGACGACGAGGGCGGCGACAGCGACGACGAGGCGCGCGCGCTCACCGGCGCGGGGCGCATGGGCGCCGACGGCGCCGGCGACGGCGGTGCGTGCCGCGCGGGGCAGGGGGCGCCCGCGCGCCGCGACGCGGGCCCGCCCGGCGGCGCGCGTTTTGCGCGCCGGGCCCCCCTGCCCGCGGCGCACGCCCCACCCACCGTACGCGCGCGCACAAGTGCCCTGCCCCCCCCCCCCCCCCCCCCGCAGGCGAGGAGGGCGGGCTGAAGGTGCAGGAGATTGACGCCTACTGGCTGCAGCGCCGCCTCAGCACGGGCCTCGGCATCGCCGACGCCGCGGCGGCGCAGAGCCTCGCCGGCGAGGTCATGGCCGCGCTGCAGGTGCGCCCTCCCGCCGGCGCGCGGCGCGCGGCGCTCCCCTCCCGCCGCGCGTTCGTGCCCCTTCACCCTTGCTTTTCTCTCCCCCTCACAACAACCCGTGTGTGCAACGTGCGCGCAGGGCGACGACGCGTCTGCGTGCGAGAGCCGCGTCGTGTCGCTGGTCGGGCTGGACCACTTTGAGCTCGCCAAGGAGCTGCTGACCAACCGCCTCAAGATCGTGTGGGTCTCGCGCCTGCGCCAGGCGCAGGACGACGCAGAGGTGCGCCCCCGTGCCCCGCGGCGGCGCAGCCCGCGGCGGCGCGGCCCGCGGCGTCTGCGGCGCGGCGGCGCTCCGCGCCCTGGCCGCGCGCGCGCGCCCCAGCGTCGAGCGGATGCGGCCGCCTGACCCCCGCGCCGCCTGCCCACGCACCCCGCGCCCTGCCCGGCCACAGATTGCTGCGGTGGAGGCAGAGATGCGAGCCGACCCCGCCGCGGCGCCCATCCTCGCCGCGCTGCACGCGACGCGCACGAGCGCGCGCGACCGCCAGAGCGCGATGGAGCGCAGCATCCGCGAGGAGGCGCGCCGCCTGCGCGCCGACGCGGGCGGCGAGCCCGGCGACGGCGAGCCCGGCGGCGCCGGCGGCGGCGGCGGCGGCGGCGGCGGTGCCGCCGAGGCGGGCAAGGGCACCGCGACGGCGGGGCGTGCTGTGATAGACCTGGAGGGCCTCGCCTTCAGCCAGGGCGGGCACTTCATGTCAAACAAGGGCTGCACGCTGCCGCCCGGCAGCTACAGGTGCGTGCCGCAAGGTGGCGCCTGCCGCGTGCCTGCGCGCGTGTGTGCGGGGAGGGGCGGGACCTGGCGGCGCGGCCCGGCGCGGCGCGGCGCGCGGCGCCGGCTGCTTTGCGACCCCGGTGGCGGCCGGGGGCCGCAGCGCAGCCGGCGCCGCGCGCTGCGCACGTGCGCTGCGCCCGCGGCTGCGCGCTGCGCGCTGCGTGCTGCTTCCGCGGCCGCACGCTGCGCGCTGCCGCGCGCGCGCCCGCCGCGCCCGCGCCCCGTCCCCTCTCCCTCCACCCCCCCCCCCCCCCACCCACCGGCACCCACACCCGCGCCCGCACCCACAGGGCGACCAAGAAGGGCTACGAGGAGGTGCACGTCCCCGCGCTCAAGCCCAAGCCCTTCAAGGACGGCGAGGCGCTCGTGGCGATCGACCAGCTCCCCGAGTGGGCGCGGCCCGCGTTTGGCGGCATGGCCAGCCTCAACCGCGTGCAGAGCGCCGTCAGCGACACCGCGCTCTACTCGGGCGAAAACATGCTCGTCTGCGCGCCCACGGGTGCGACGCGCGGGCGTGCTGCGTGTGCTGTGTGTGCTGTGTGCTGTGTACCGCGTGCTGTGATGGGTGTATCGTGCGTGTGTGTCGCGCGCGCGCGTGCTGTGAACCGGCAGCGGCCGCGCCGCCGCCGCCGCCGCGTGGCGGGTGGCTCACCTGCCGCCGCGCCGCTGCCCAGGCGCGGGCAAGACCAACGTGGCCATGCTGTGCATCCTGCATGAGCTCGGCATGCACCGCGCGCCCGACGGCAGCATCGACACCTCCGCGTTCAAGGCGCGCCGCGCCGCCGCCGCGCCGCCGCCGGCCGCGCCCCGCGCGCCCCCGCGCGCCCGCGCGCCGGCCGACCTGCGCCCTAACTCTGAACGCCTCGCTCCACCACCCGCGCTTCAAACGGGTGGTGGTGCGAGGCGTTCAGCGTTTAGGGCGTCCGGCAGCGGCCGTTGAGCGGCGCCCGCCGGGCGGCACCCGGCCCTTCACCTCGCCCCCCCCCCTCCCCAGGTGGTGTACGTCGCCCCCATGAAGGCGCTGGTTGCCGAGATGGTCGGCAACTTCACCAAGCGCCTCGGCGACGCCTACGGCCTCGCCGTGCGCGAGCTCACGGGTGCGCCGCGCCGCCGCCCTCGCCCGCCGCCCTCGCCCGCCGGCCGCCCCTGCCTCTGGCCCTGCTCCTCGCACGCGCTCACGCGCTCACGCTCCCACCTGCCCACCCACACACGCACGGCCTTCCCCGTCCCACCCTCCCACCCATACCACCCACACCCACACCCACCACCACACCCACACCCACACCCACCACCACACCCACACCCACACCCACGCCCACACCACCCACACCCACACCCACCCACACCCACGCGCAGGCGACGTCAACCTGAGCAAGGCCGAGCTCGAGGCGACGCAGATCATCGTGACGACGCCCGAGAAGTGGGACATCATCACGCGCAAGAGCGACGACCGCGCGTTCACGCAGCTCGTGCGACTCCTCATCATAGACGAGGTGAACACACCCGCGCCGCGCCGCCGCCGCCGCGCACTGGGCAGGAAGGGGGCGCACGCACGCGCACACGCACGCTCGCGCGGCGGCGGCGGCGGCGGCTGGGCGCCGCGCGGCCTCGGGGCCGCGCGCGTGGGGTCCAGGCGTCGAGCGCCGCGACCGGGCGCCCGAGGCGCGCCGCGGCCGCGGCCGCCGCCCACGCCCGCCCCGCCCCGCCCCGCCCCGCGTGCGCGCGCGGCGCGCAGGTGCACCTGCTGCACGACGGGCGCGGGCCGGTGCTGGAGTCGATCGTCGCGCGCACGCTGCGCCAGGTGGAGGCGAGCCAGGAGCAGACGCGCATCGTGGGTCTGAGCGCGACGCTGCCCAACTACGACGACGTGGCCACCTTCCTGCGCGTCAAGCCGGACAAGGGGCTCTTCTACTTTGACAACTCATACAGGTGAGAGCATCGCACTGAAAGTATTGCACTGAGAGTATTGCACTGACCCGACCGCACCTGACCTGCACTTGCGGCACTGCGCTGCACAGCTGTGTGTGTGTGTGAGGGGGGGGGGGGGTGCTGCGCGCTGTGGGGCCGCGCGCCCCTGGCTCCGCCCTCGTCCTCCCGCTCGTGATCCGCGGGCGCACCGGCCGGACGAGGCCGGAGCCAGGGGCGCGGCGCCCCCGCAGCGCGCGGGCCCCCCCCCGCCGCCGCGCCTGCTCGCCCGCGCCCGGCCGCCGCCCTCACCCCCTCGCGCCCCTGCCCGCACCTCCCGCACCCCCCCCCCCCCCCCGCCTGCCCCGCGCCGCGCCAGGCCGTGCCCGCTGGCGCAGCAGTACATCGGCGTGACGGTGAAGAAGCCGCTGCAGCGCTTCCAGCTGATGAACGAGATCTGCTACAACAAGGTGCGCCTGGTCTGGTTGAGTGTGTTGACTGATTGTTTGACTGATTGATTGGTTCGTTTTGACTGATTGTTTGACTGATTGATTGGTTCGTTTGCTGTGTGGCTCACCATGTGTGCGCCTGCGCGCGGGCGGCGCTCGACACGCACGCACACACACACACACACACACACACACACACACACACACACACACACACACACACACACACACACACACACACACGCACACACACACACACACACGCACACACACACGCGCACACACACGCAGGTGCTCGACTGCGCGGGCAAGCACCAGGTGCTCATCTTTGTGCACTCGCGCAAGGAGACGGCCAAGACGGCGACCTTCCTCAAGCAGACCGCGCTCGACAACGACCACCTCGCGCGCTTCATGCGCGACGACTCGGCGTCACGCGAGATCCTGCAGGTGCGGCGCGGGCGCAGGCGCGGCGCCGCGCGCGCGTGCGCGTGTTTTGTGTGTGGCGCGCGCGGCGACGAGGCTGCGCCGTTTCTGTGCCGCGGCTGTGCCGGCGCTGTGCCATGACGCGGCCGGCGCCCCGCCCCGGCCCATCCCCCGCGCGCGCCGCCGGCGCTCACCCCGCGCCGCGCCCATGCCTCGCCCCCCTGCCCGCGCGCGCGCGCCGCGCAGACCGAGGCGGAGGCGGCCAAGACGAGCGAGCTGCGCGACCTGCTGCCGTTTGGGTTTGCGATCCACCACGCGGGCATGAGCCGCGTCGACCGCACGCTCGTGGAGGACCTCTTTGCAGACGGGCACATCCAGGTGGGTGCGCGTGTGGGCGGGGTGTGTGGGCGGGTGGCCGTGTGCGCGTGTGTGTGTGTGTGTTGGGGGGGGGGGGGGGGGCTGGGCTGGGGCTGTTGGGGGGGGGGGTGTTGAGGCGGCGACCGGCTGGCCGCCGCGCACCTGTTTGCGTGTGCTGCGGGCGGCGCGCGCCGCGCCTGGTGGCGCGCGCGCTCTCGAGGTGCGTGGCAACGTGTAGCACGCCGCGACACTTGAGCGCGCGCACCACCAGGCGCCGCGCGCCGTGTGTGGCCGCGCTGGCGGCCGTGCCGCGGCACGTGGCCGCGCGCTGCGGCAAACTCCCTCTCCCCCGCCTCGCCCGCGTCCCAAGTGGCAAACACAAAGTCGCTCGTGGACTTGATGGCAAACACATAGTCCGCGGATGACTCTGTGTCTGCTATTTGGGGGGCGGGGGAGGGGGGGGGGGAGTTTGCGAAAACAAACTCCCGCGCGGCGGGACGGGTCTGCCGAGCGCGGCGGACAGCGCCGCCGCTGTGCCGTCGACGGTACCCGGTTTGATGCGTGTGAAAGCTGATGCTGCTGGTTACGGCACCACCAGCTCTGCACGCACCGCGCCGCGCCGGGCTCGCCCGAGGCTGCGGCCTCGCTGCGCTGGCGCGTCGTGTGTGGGGTTGATGGGGCGGCGGCGCGGGTCGCGGGCACGCAGAGGCAGGGCGCGCATGGCGGCGCCGCCTCACATAGTCCTCGAACGGGGCACTCGCTGACTACTGGGAGGCGGCGCCGTCACGCGTGCCCTGCTTCTGCGCGCCCCAGGGCTGCGGCCCGACCTGGCTGGCCGCCGCCGCGCACCCGTGTGCGTTGTGCCGCGGCCGCGGCGCGCGCCGCGCCTGGTGGCGCGCGCGCTCTCCAGGTCTGCGGCCACGTGTAGCACGCCGCGACTCTTGAGCGCGCGCACCACCAGGCGCCGCGCGCCGTGGCCGTGCTGGTGGCCGCGCCGCAGCGCATGCACGGCATGTGCTACCCTATGCTGTCTGCGCTCGGCAGCGTGTGGGGCTGGTGACGGTACCGCGACAAGCCACCGCCGCGTTCGGTTGCCGTCGCTGTACCGTCACCAGCGTGGCACGCACCGGGGGGAGCGTCGGGGGGAGCGTGCTGTTGCAGGACCAGGGGGGGTTGCAGGACCAGGGCGGCTGGCCGCCAGCCACGAGCAGGCAGCCGCCGTTCAATCTCAGCAGTGCAGACCGTTGGACGTCAGCCTGCGCCGCTGAGATTGAACGGCGGCTGACTGCTTGTGGCGAGCCGGGGCGGTTTTCGATCGGTGGGTTTCAAGCCCCAGGCCCGGCCACTCACATGTGTCTCCCCCCCCCCTGCCCGCGCCCGCGCGCTGTGCGCGCAGGTGCTGGTGTCGACCGCGACGCTCGCGTGGGGCGTCAACCTCCCGGCGCACACCGTCATCATCAAGGGCACGCAGGCGCGCACAGCGCAGCACGCACAGCGCGCACAGCACGCGCGCAGCAGCACGCTCGCCTCGCCGCCTCGCCTCGCCTCGCCTCGCCTCGCCTCGCCTCGCCTCGCCTCGCCTCGCCTCGCCTCACACCTCCCTCCCGTCCTCCTCGTCTGCCATGCGCGTGCATGCGTGCTGCGTGCTCCGTGTGCGCCGCGCAGGTGTACAACCCGGTCAAGGGCGCGTGGGACGAGCTGAGCCCGCAGGACATGATGCAGATGATGGGGCGCGCAGGTGAGCGCACCGCACGCACCCCGCGCCGCCGCGCCGCCCCCGCGCACCCCTCGCCGCTGCTCCACCCTCGCACCTTCACACCCTCGCTCCCGCGCGAGGGCGCCTGACCCCTGCTGCCTCCCTCCCCTGCCCACACCCACACCCACACCCACCCACACCCACACACACACACCCACACACCCACCCACCCACACCCCACAGGCCGCCCCCAGTTTGACACCTTTGGCGAGGGCATCATCCTCACGGGCCACGCACAGCTGCAGTTCTACCTCAGCCTCTTCAACACCCAGCTGCCCATCGAGAGCCAGTACGTGGGCACCATACCGGACAACCTCAACGCCGAGATCGTGCTCGGCACAGTGCAGGCGCGCCGCGCCGCGCGCCGCGGGCCGCGGGCCGCGCGCGGGCGGCGGCTGGGGTGGTGGGGCGGCCGCTGTCCTCTCGGCTGCCCTGACCCCACTCCCGCCCTCCCACCCCCGCTCCCGCCCCGCCCCCTGCTCATCCATTCTGCGCAGAACCTCGCCGACGCGGCGACGTGGCTGGGCTACACCTACCTCTACGTCCGCTCCCTGCGCTCGCCCGCGCTGTACGGCGTGCCGCTCGGCGCGCTCGAGGCCGACCCGCTGCTGCGCGACCACCGGCTCGACCTCGCGCACTCGGCCGCGCTGCTGCTGGACAAGCACAACCTCATACGGTGACGCCGCGCGCGCGCTGGCGCTGGTGCTGGCTGGCGGGCTCGCGCGGCGCAAGCGCCGGCGCCGCCGCGCGCGGCCGCTGGGCCTGGCTCCAGCGTGCTGCGCCCGGCGCCGCCGCCTCACCCCCGCCCCCCGCTCCGCGCCGCGCCCGCCGCCCTCCCCGCCCCTCCCACCTCCCTGCCCTCCCACCCCACCCCTCCCTCCCCCGCGCGCCCAGGTACGACCGGCGCACGGGCGCGTTCCAGGCGACCGAGCTGGGGCGCGTGGCGAGCCACTACTACATCACCCACACCACGCTCGCGGCCTTCGCGGGGCACCTCAAGCCGACCATGGGCGACATCGAGCTGCTGCGCCTCTTCTCGCTCGCAGACGAGTTCAAGTGCGCGACGCGCCCGCGCCCGCGCCCGCTGCGCCCGCGGCCGCTGTGGATGGGAGGGGCGGGGCGGCGCGCACGCTGCTGGGGGGGGGGGCGACGTCCTCCTGCCCGGCCCTCTCTCTCTTACCCCTGAACCCTGTGTGTGTCGGACCCTCGCCTCAACCCCCTAAACCCCCGCCGCCCCTCCCCGTTTAACCCCACCCAGGTACATGATCGTGCGCGAGGAGGAGAAGCTGGAGCTGGCCAAGCTCATCGACCGCGTGCCCGTGCCGGTCAAGGAGAGCCTGGACGAGCCGAGCGCCAAGATCAACGTCCTCATGCAGGCGCGTGTTGTGTGGGTGTGGGTGTGGGTGTGTGGGTGTGTGTGGTGGTGGTGGGGGGGGGGGCTCGTGCCTCAGCCGTCCTCTCGCTTCTGCCACCCTCCCTTGACCCCGCGAGCTGCCGCCGCCTGGCCCCCGCCCCACACCCACCCACCCACACCCACACACCCACGCACCCACCCACCCACACCACACCCGCCCACCCACACCCGCCGCGCCGCCGGCACACCACCACCACCACGACAGGCGTACATCAGCAACCTGAAGCTCGAGGGCCTCGCGCTCGCGAGCGACATGGTCTACGTCACCCAGAGCGCGGGGCGGCTCATGCGCTGCCTGTTTGAGATCTGCCTGCGCCGCGGCTGGGCGGGGCTGACGACCAAGGCGCTCAACCTGTGCAAGGAGGTGCGCCGCCTGCTGCGCCGCGCCTCATCCGCTCCCCTCTCTCTCTCTCTCTCCCTCCCTCTCTGTGCCTCTCTCTCTCTCTCTCTTCTCCCCCCCCCCCCCCCACACACACACACACCCAACCCACACCTGCACACGCCACCACACGCTCACGCCCGCGCGCCCGCTCCCGCCCGCGCCGCCAGGTCACGCACCGCATGTGGGCGAGCCAGAGCCCGCTGCGCCAGTTCAAGGGCCTGCCCCCGGAGCTGCTGTCGCGCCTGGAGAAGAAGGCGCGCCGCGACGACGCCGCCCCCCGCGCCGCCGCGGCGCCGGCGCGCCCTGCACCCACCCACCTCCACCCACCCACCTCTCACCCCGCCACCCTCTCTCACTGCCCCCCCCCCCCCCCCCCCCCCCCCCACCATCACACCACCACACACACACACACACACACACACACACACACACACACACACACACACACACACACGCGCGCGCAGGACCTGCCGTGGGAGCGCTACTACGACCTCAAGCCCAGCGAGCTGGGCGACCTCATTCGCATGCCCAAGTACGGCAAGGCCCTGGTGAGCGCGCGCGCGCGCGCGCAGCACGCGCAGCACGCGCAGCACGCGCAGCACGCGCGGCGAGAGGGAGGGGCAGACAGGGAGGCAGACAGACAGGGAGGCGCGCGCCGGAGGGGCGCCGTCGGCCTGGCGCGCCAGCCAGCGCGCGCGGGCGCCGCCGCCGCTCACGCGCTGCCATCCCCCGCTCACGCGCCCCGCTCGCGGCGCACGCCCCGCGACCCCCCCCCCCATCTTTCCGCGCCGCAGCACAAGTTTGTGCACCAGTTCCCGCGGCTCGAGCTCTCCGCGCACGTGCAGCCGCTCACGCGCAGCCTGCTGCGCGTCGACCTCACCATCACGCCCGACTTTGCGTGGGACGACAAGGTCCACGGCTCCGTGGAGCCATTCTGGCTGCTCGTGGAGGACGCGGACGGCGAGGTGACCGCGCGCGCGCGCGCGCGGGCAGGGGCGGTGGCGGGGCGGGGGCGGGGGCGGGGGCGGGGGCGCGCCGGGGGGGGGGGGGGGGGGGGGGGGGGGTGGCGCGCGTGCGCGCGCCTGCGGAGTGAAGGGGAGCGCCGCGCCGCGCCGCGCGCCGCGCCCCGCGTCACCGCGCCGTCGCCGCGCGTGCCCCGCGCCGCAGGTGCTGCTGCACCACCAGTACTGGCTGCTGCGCCGCGCGCTCGCTGAGGAGGAGGCGGGGCTGAGCTTCACCGTCCCCGTGGGCGAGCCGCTGCCGCCGCAGTACTTTGTGCGGCTCGTGTCGGACCGCTGGCTCGGCTGCGAGGCGGTGCTCGCCGTTAGCTTCAGGCGCGCACCCACACCCGCCGCGCCCGCCGCGCCCGCGCCCGCGCCCGCCGCCGCCGCTGCCGCCGCCTGCGCGAAAGGTCAAGCCCAGGCTCAAGCTCACACACGCCTCTCTGCCCTCCCCCGCCCGCGCTGTGCCGCGCTGTGCCGCGCTGTGCCGCGCCGCGCGCAGGCAGCTGATCCTGCCCGAGAAGTTCCCGCCGCCCACGGAGCTGCTCGACCTGCAGCCCCTGCCCGTGAGCGGGCTGCGCAGCAAGGCGTGGGAGCCGCTGTACAAGGACCTGGGGACATTCAACCCCATCCAGACGCAGGCGCGCGGGGGCTCAGCGGGGCTCAGGGGGCCTCAGGGGGGCTCAGGGGTCTGGAAGGGTTGACGCCGCGGGGCGCGGCGCCGCACCCGCCGCCGCCCCGGCGCGCGCGCGTGGCTGCTCCGCCCGCCGGCACGCGCCGGCCGTTGCGCGGCCCTCTCCCTGCCTCGGCCTCCGCCGCTAAACCCTGCGCCCCCCGGGCACGCCCCTCTAAACCCTGCTCCCCCCTCCCCCCCTTAACCCCCAGGTCTTCACCTCGCTCTACAACAGCGACGACAACGTCCTCGTCTGCGCGCCGACCGGCAGCGGCAAGACCGTGTGCGCCGAGTTTGCGCTGCTGCGGCTCCTCAACAAGGAGATGGCCGCGCACGGCGGCGCGCTCGTGCCGGCGGGGACCAAGCCCACCGTGCACGCCGCGTACGTCGCGCCGCTCGAGGCGCTCGTCGCGGAGCGGCACAAGGACTGGTCCGAGCGCCTCGCCCCGCTCGGCGTGCGCGTCGCGCGCCTCACCGGTGCGGCCCGCCGGCGCACCGCACGCGCGCTCGGCTCACGCGCTGGGCTCGCGCGCAGCGCCACGCCGCGCCGCCCGCTCGCCACCTCAACACAACCGCACAACACACCGCGCCCCAGGCGACGCGACGACCGACGTGCGGCTGCTGGGCGACAGCCACGTCGTGCTCGCGACGCCGCAGCAGTGGGACGCACTGAGCCGGCGGTGGAAGCAGCGCAAGGCGGTGCAGGGCGTGGCGCTGTTCATCGTCGACGAGATGCACCTCCTCGGCGGCGCGCCGGGGCCGGTGCTCGAGGTGCGCGCCCCCGCGCCGCCGCCGCCGCCACGCGAGGCCCGCGCGCGCCGCGCCTGCTCTCGGCGCGCCGCGCCGGGCGCGACGCCCGGCGCTCGCTGCACACCACACCAACACGCGCGCCCCGCCACCCGCCGCACACGCACACACGCAGGTGGTGTGCAGCCGCATGCGCTACATGTCGAGCCAGCTGCCGGCGCCGGTGCGGCTCGTGGGTCTGAGCCACTCGCTCGCCAACGCGCGCGACGTCGGCGACTGGCTCGGCGCGGCGCCGGGGTGCACGTTCAACTTTGCGCCGGGCGTGCGGCCGGTGCCGCTGGAGGTGCACATGCACGGCCTGGACATCCACAACTACGACGCGCGCATGCAGGTTAGGGCGGGCGGGCGGGCATGTGGGTGGGCGTGTGTGTGTGTGGGGGGGGGGTGCCCGGCGGCGGGCGCGAGGGCGGGCCGCGTGCGTGCGCGCGCGTGCGTGCGCGCTCGCACACGTCGCATCCGCCGCGGGCGCGACGCGCGCGAGCGCTCGCGCGCGCGCGCGCGCTCGCCGGGCAGAGGGCCGTGCGGCGCGCGCGCGCGCGCGCGGCGCCCCTCGCCCCGCCCCACGCCCTCGGAGCGCCCGCCTCCTGCCCCCTTATCTCACGCACACGCCCCCCCCCCCAATCACCCCCAGGCGATGATGCGGCCGTGCTACAGCGCCATCACGCACCACGCCGCGGGCGGCAAGCCGGCGATCGTGTTTGTGCCCACGCGCAAGCACGTGCGCCTCACCGCGCTCGACCTGCTCACCAGCGCCGCGGCGGACGGCCAGCAGCACAGGTGCGGCGGCGCCGCCCGCGCACCCGCGCACCCCTCGCGCCTCCCCCTCACCGGCGCGCCCCTCCACCCCCTCCCCCCCTGAACCTGCATTCTCCAGGTTCCGGCTGGCGTCCGAGGCCGACCTCGAGCCGTACGTGGCGCGCGTGAAGGACGCGGCGCTCGCGCACGCGCTCAGCTACGGCGTCGGCTACGTCCACGACACCCAGCCCCCGTTGGAGCGCCAGGTCGTGGAGTTCCTCTTTGACAGCGGCGCCATACAGGTGCGGCCGCGTGCCTGCCTGTGTGCCTGTCTGTGTGCGTCTGTCTGTCTGTGTGCCTGCGTCGGGCGCGCGGCGCGCCGCGCCGCCGCCGGCGCTCGCGGCGCCTCGCTCACCCCTCTCAACACCCCGCCCGGGGCGCGAACCACTCGCCCAGGTGCTCGTGTCGACGGCGAGCTGCTGCTGGGGCCTGCCGTGCGCGGCCAAGCTGGTGGTGGTCATGGGCACGCAGTGGTACGACGGCGCGGGGCTCGGCGCGAGCGACTACGCAGTCACAGACCTGCTGCAGATGCTCGGGCGCGCGAGCAGGCCCGGCGTCGACCAGGCGCGCCCCGCGCGGGCTCGCCGCGGCGGCGGCCGCCAGCGCGCGCGCGCCCCCCGCGCGGCGCCTGGTCCCCGCCGCCGGTCCCCTCGCCGCCCGCGCTCACCCGCCTGCCCTGCCGCGATGCGTCTTTGCCCCCCCCCCCATTGAAACAAACCCCCCAGGTGGGCAAGGTCGTGCTCATGTGCGCGGGGCACCGCAAGGAGTACTACAAGAAGTTCCTCTTTGAGCCGCTGCCCCTGGAGAGCCACCTCGACCACTTCCTGCACGACACATTCAACGCCGGTGCGCGGGCCGCACGCAACGCGACGCGGCGCAACTCCCCACACCCCGCCCCCGCGCCCGCCCGCGCCCGCGCCGCGCCCGCGCCCGCGCCCGCGCCCGCGCCCGCGCCCGCGCCCCGCGCCTGCGCCTCCGCCCCGCACCCGCGCCCGCCGCCGCCGCGTGGCCCGCGCCCCTGACTGCCGCTTGCCCGCCCTGCCCCCGCCCCCGCCGCCCCCGCCGCGCCGCCGCGCCCCGCCGCCGCGCCCTGCCGCCCCGGCGGCGCGCGCGCGCGCTGCGCAGAGGTGGTGACGCGGACGATTGAGAACAAGCAGGACGCGGTCGACTACCTCACCTGGACCTTCTTCTACCGCCGGCTCACCCAAAACCCCAACTACTACAACCTCACCGGCACGAGCCACCGCCACCTCAGCGACCACCTCAGCGACCTCGTCGAGGCGACGCTCAACGACCTCGCCAACTCAAAGGCGCGACCGCGGGGCGGCAGCGGCGACGCGCGCGCGCGCCGCCGCCGCCGCCGCCGTACCGCCGGCGCCGCCCGCGCTGCCACAAACCCTTGTCGCCCACGCGCCCCCACGACACGCCCACGCGCCCACACACCACACACCAATCGCCCCCGCACCCCTCGCACCCCCCGCGCCCCGCGCCCCGCGCAGGTGCTGTCGATTGAGGACGAGATGGACCTGGCGCCCCTCAACCTGGGCATGATCGCGGCCTACTACTACATCACATACACAACCATTGAGCTCTTTGCCGCCTCGCTCACGCCAAAGACAAAGGCGCGCGCGCGCGCGAGCAAGCGGCGGCGTGGGGCGGGGAGGGGAGCGCGGCGCGGGAGGGAGGGAGGGAGCGCGCGCGGCTGGCGCGGCGCGTCGCGGCGGGGCGCAGCGCGTGCCAGCGTTGGCGCCGACGCGCCCGCCCGCGGCGCCCCTGCTGCCGGCCGCGGTGCCGCGGGACAGGTCAAGGGCCTGCTGGACATCGTGAGCGCGGCGAGCGAGTTTGACGGCCTGCCGCTGCGCCCCGGCGAGGAGGCGGTGGTGGAGCGCCTGGTGAAGCACGCGCGGCTCGCGGTCGACAAGCCCCGGCCGAGCGACCCTCACACCAAGGTCAACGCGCTGCTCCAGGTGCGGCGGCGCCCCGCGCCGCGGCGGCGCGCGCGCGGGCGGGCTGGCAGCGCCGGCGCGCCGCGCGCCGCGCCTGCCGAACACCCCGCGCCCGCCGCGCCTCTGCCCGCGCGCAGTCTCACTTCAGCCGCGAGCGCCTCGGCGGGGACCTGGCCAACGACACGCGCACCGTGGTCAAGGACGCGGCGCGCCTGCTGCAGGTGAGGGACGCCGCACGCCACGCGGCGCGGCGGGTGGCAGGCCGCGCGCGGAGGGCGCGGAGGGCACGGCGGGGGCGGCGGCGGCGGCACGGCCGCGCGCAGCGCCGCGGCGCGGCGCTGACGCGCACGCGGCGCGCCCGTGGCCCAGGCCGTGGTGGACGTGGTCGCCAGCAGCGGCTGGCTGCACCCCGCGCTGGCGGCGATGGAGATGAGCCAGATGGTAGTCCAGGGGCAGTGGGAGAAGGACTCGCCGCTGCTGCAGCTCCCGCACGTCACGCCCGAGCTCGCGTCCGCCGCGGCGGCCAAGGGCGTGGCCACGGTGTTTGACCTCGCCGAGATGGAGGAGGAGGAGCGCCGCGAGCTGCTGCAGGTGCGGTGGGGGCGCCGGGGGCAGCTGCTGCGTCTGCCGCCGCCGGCGGGCCAGCGAGCGCGCGCGCGCGCGTGCTGCGCTCCCGCGAGGCGGGCGCGGCGCCTCACCCGCGCGCGCCGCGCCGTGCCGTGCGCCGCCCTGTGCTCCGCGCCGCAGCTGTCTGACCGCCAGCTCGAGGAGCTGCTGGCCGTGGCGGGGCGCTACCCCGACATCTCCCTCGCGACGGCGCTGCCCGACGGCGCGACCGTGGCGGCGGGCGACCAGGTCACGCTCGTCGTCACGCTCGAGCGCGAGCTCGCCGGCGGCGCGGCGGGCCCGGGCGGCGCGCTGTCGCCCGTCGTCGCGCCGCGCTTCCCGGGCGCGCGCGAGGAGGGCTGGTGGCTCGTCGTCGGCGACCCGGCCGCGAACAAGCTGCTGGGCATCAAGCGCGTCGCGTTTGGGGCGTCGTCGACCGTCAAGCTCGTGTTTGACGCGCCGGCCGAGCCCGGCCCCGCGGCGCTGACGCTCTTCTTCATGTGCGACAGCTGGCTCGGCTGCGACCAGGAGTACGAGGTCGCGCTCGACGTCACGCCGCCCGCGCCGGGCAGCGCCAGCGGCGACGACGACGACGCCGAGGGCATGAGCGAGTGACGCGGCGGCGGCGCGTGGGGGGGGGGGGGGGGGGGGCGGGCGGGCCAGCAGCAGCGCGCGCGCTGCTGCTGCGGGGGGAGCGGGGCTGCGGGGCGCGGGCTGCAGTGAACCGGGGCGCGCGCGCTGCGCTGCTCGTGTAACCAGGGTGTTGCCCGCGGCACCGCGGCCTCGCGGCCGCCAACCAGCCGCCAACGAGCCGTCAGCAAACCAGCCCTTCACCGCCGCCCTTCGCCGCCGCCCTTCACCGCCGCTATGCAATTTTTCAGCAAGCTCCCCGGCAACCCGGGTGTGGTGTGGCGCCGCCGATAGACAAGTGAGTCGTCGCCCCCGCAACTGCTGCGCAACTTCAGAAGAGAGGTTCCGTTGCACCCGCCGCCGCCGCCGCCGTCGTACGCCCCACCATGGTGGCTCCCCGGCAGCACGTCGTCGTCGTCGCTTGCGGCAGCAGCCTCCGCGCGGGGCTGCACCCCCCCGCGTCATCACCGCCGCCCGCCCCGCCCCCGCCACAGCCCACGCGCCATAATCAGTTCATCAAAGCCCAGCCCGCCGGCGGCGCCGCCCCCGTTCCCCGCTGCGCCGCGCCCCAGCTCACGCCGCCAGCTGCGCCGCCAGCGCCGCAGGCGCGGGCGCCGTCGACGCCGTCACGGAGCCCTGCCGGTGCGGGAAGACCAGCGCGCGCTGCCCGCCCGCGAGCGCCGTCGCGTCCTGCGGGCGGCGGCCGCGGCGGCGCGCGGCGTGGGCCGCAGCGCGGCGCGGCGCCGCGCGCAGGGCTCGGCGACGGCGGCGGCCCCTCGTCTCGCCCGCCGGCCTGCCCCGCGTCCCTGCCCTGCCCTGCCCTCGCGCCCCCTGCGGCCCCGCAAGCGCCGCGGTCACCTCGTACAGCACCGCGACCATGGCGTGGCTGTCAGTGAAAAAGGGGTAGCTGCGCGGCGCAGCGGTCGGGGCGGGGCGCCGGGCGGCGGCGGGGCGGGGCGTCAGATGGCGCCGGCGGCGCGGCGGCGGCGCGCGCGCGCACACACAGGAGAGGCAGGGCCCGGCGAGCAGCACCCCGCGGCGGCGCAGCGCGTGCGCGGGCCGGCGGGCGCGCCTGTAGACGGCGGCCTGCGCAAACTGCTTGGACGTGAGGGTGCGGCCCCAGACGAAGCAGTTGAGCATGATGCGCAGCACGTGCTCGCGCTTGAGGTTGTTGGCCAGGGCCTCGAGCACCGTCATCTGGTCGACGTTGCCGTCGTACCCGCCCAGCCGCCGCGCGCACTCCGACAGCCCCGGGTCGGCCGCGGCGAGGCGCTCCTGCAGCTCGCGGCGCTGGTCCAGCAGGCGGGTGAGGCTCGTGAAGTAGAGCTCAGCGCACGCCAGGATGGCCGTGACCTGCGCGCACAGCGCACAGCACAGCAAGCACAGCGCGCGCGGCGCGGTGTTAGCCCCGCGCCCCGCCCGTGCGCCGCGGCCGCGCCGCGCCGCGGGGCGCCCCGCCGCCGAGGCTGTCGCGCCGCGCCGCGCCGCGCCTGGTGCTGGGTGAGGCCGATGCGCGCGACGACGCCGCGCCAGTGCTCGTCGGTGTAGGGGTGCGGCTCGCCCGTCTCGAGGTGGCGCCCAAACAGGGAGTAAAGCGTGCCGGGGCTCAGGAAGGCGACCCACTGCGGCGCACGCGCGGCGGCGGCGCGGCGGCGCACGCGCGGCGGCGGCGCGGCGGCGCACGCGTGAGCGAGGCGGCAGGGGCGGCGGGCGAGGCGCGCCGGGCGCGGCCTGAAGCCCGCGGCGCGCAGCGCGCGGGCGCGCGGGCGCCGCACCTTGGTGATGTAGCTGTATCGCGCGACCAGGGCGGTCATCTTGGCGCACGCGGGCGACGGCTCCGGCCGCGGCGGCGCCGCCGGGCTCGCGGCGCCGGCGCCGCAGACGCCCGGCCCGCACCCGCCTGCGCGGTGCTCCTCGCTGTCGCAGCCCCCGCACCAGCGGCACGTGGGCGACACGCTGTCGGCGGCGCAGCCGCTCGCGGCGGGGCTGCCGCCGCTGACGCCGCTCCGCACAGCGGTCGCGGTCGCGGCGTCGCTGTGCGCCGCGGCCTCGTACTCCTCGGCAGCGATCAGCGTGGCGGACGCCTCGTCCACAAACTTGCGCCACGCGGCGGTGACGTCCGCCACGCTCATGCTCACCAGCCGCGCGACCTCGGCGCGCCGCTGCTCCTCAGAGCAGCAGCCGCCGCCCGGCGCGTCGGTGAGGCAGCCGCCCGGCAGGCCGTCGGGCGGGCCGAGGCAGCCGCCCGGCGCGGCGTCGGCGCCGCCGCCGCACGCGCCGTCGGCGGCCGGCGCGATGCCCGTGGCGCTGGGGCCGCCGCAGTGCGGCAGCGCATAGGTCATGTCCAGCAGCGGCCCGCTGTCGCCGCTGCCGCTGGCGCTGCCGCGGGGCGAGGGCGCGTTGCCGCAGCTCGCGGTGCTGTCGGCGTGCGGCGTGTCGCCGCCGCCGCCGCTCACGCCGCTGGGCGTGCGGCGCGTGGCCGTCGAGACGCTCGGCGTGTCGAAGCTCGGCGGGCCGTGCTCCTGCAGCACGCGCAGGTGGTAGTCGCGGCCCTTCACGGTCGCGTCGAGCACCGCGGCGCGGAGCTTGAGCATCTCATTCTCCGCACTCAGCACCTGCAGCTGCGCGAGCTTGGCCGCAACCTCGGCCTCCATGCTCGAGATCGCCTCCTTCTGGCGCTCGCGGAAGCGCCGCGACGGCGCCTTGGGCTTGGACGCCGCCGCCGGCGCCGGCGCGCGCGGCGCCGCGCCGCCGCCGGCCGGCGGCGGGCCGCCGGCGAGCGCGGTGAACTGGCGCGGCACCGACTGCTGCGTCGTCACCGTCGCCGCCGGCCAGCCGCCGGCCGGCTCCCAGCCGGCCGGGGGCATGGCCAGGAAGCCGTTCTGCTGCTGCTGGGGCGGCTGCGGCCACTGCGAGGCGTCGACCATCCACGGCGGCAGCGGCTGCGCCGACGCCACCTCGGCGCCCGGCATCGCCCAGTGCGCGTTGAACAGCTCCAGCACGCCCGGCGCCTGTCCCTGGCCGCCCCAATCCTGCTTCCCCGCGCCCTGCTGGGCTGGCGGCGCCTGCGCGAGGAGCGGCGGCGGCGGCGCCGCCGGGTCGTCCACGACGTCCGGCAGCAGGTCCAGCTCGTTGCGCAGCCAGTTCTGGAAGTCGCCACCGTCGGCGTCGTCGTCCTCGGCCAGCAGCGCGGACGGGTCGAAGTCGAGAGGGAAGGCGGGCACCAAGTCGCTCGGCATCGAGAGCAGCAGGTCCTCCATCGCGGCGCTGCGCTGCGCGGCGGGCGCAGCCCCCGGTGTCGCGCGGCGCGCACGCGGCGCCCGGCGGCTGCTGCTGATTGCTGCGGCGCTCTGGGCTGCGACTGCTCTAAGACTGCACAGGCAAGGGTGCAATAGCCTTACGCGCGCGAGGTGGCGTCGGGGAGCTGCGACGAAGGAGTGTGCGCCGCCCCGAGTGTGAGCAGACGTCGATGGGCGGCTCATGCAGTGCAGCAGCCAGGTGACGAGGTGGCTTCTGCAGACGCGCACGATGTTACAATTTGGCGATCAGCCGGCACGATCCGCGTACAGACGCGTGCGCCCGCGTCTCTCCCTCAGCGGCCGAGGCTGCCCGCACCGCCGCCACCGCGCCGCCGCGCCGCGCCCTCCTCGTCGCGAGCGCCGCTGCTGCCAGGCTGTCGACCGGGCCGCAGCGCCAACAGCAACAGGCGCGCCGCCTGCCTCGCTGATGGCCCGGCCAAGAGGTCACGCGTGCAGCATGTTTAGCTGCTGCGCACGCCCAGCGGCGCTGGCAGGCGCCGTGGAGCAGCTGGCCGGCGCCCGCGCCAATCTGGCGCGGGGGCTGCCCGGGCCGTGCTTCGTCCTGCAACAGCGCTCGGCCGTGTCCCTGATCACGAGCCTGCAGCGCAAGTGATGACGGGTGCGGAAGCAAATCAAGGTGCTGTGCGGCCGGCGCAGAGGGCGCCGCCCAATACCCAGCGTGCAGAGCAGGAGCGCAGCGCAGCTCAGCTGGCCGCCCGTGCGGTGGCGGAGCACCCATGCGGCAGCGTGACGACGTGCTCGGCCGCGGCAGCGGCGCTGGCGTCGCAGGCGCCCGGCCCGCAGCGCGGCGGCGCCGGCGCCGGCGCGCCGCGCGTGCGGAGGAGGAACGCGGCAGTCGCGCGCAGCCCGCCGCCGCCGCGCCAGGGCTTGGCGTCAAACACCGTCGGCAGCTGCGTCAGGTCCTGTGCGCGGCAGCACGCGCGAGCGGGCGGGGTCAGCGGCGCGGCGTCAGCCGGCGTCGCCGCACGCGCCGCCCCGGCCGCCCGGCGCCGGCGCGCGCCGCTGCCGCTGCGGGCGTGTGGCGTCCCGCCGCGCACGCAATCGCGCCTCGATGGTGTCGACCATCCCCCGGCCGGCGGTCTCAGGCATGACCAGCATCGCCGCGCCCGCCGCGCCCGTCACCGCCCCGAGCAGCAGAAAGGGCAGGAAGGTCGGCCCACGCCCCAAGCTGCTCGCCGTCGCCGCGCCCGCCATCAGCAGCAGCGGCGCCGAGATGGACCCCAGGCGGCACGCGACGTGGCAGGCGCCCAGCGCGCGCGAGCGCACCTGCGCGGCGGCGGCGGCGGCGCGGGGGCCGCGCTCAGCGCGCTCAGCGCGCGCGCCACACCCATGCGGGCGCGAGCGAGCTCCTCGCGCGCCGCGCGGGGCAGGCCGGCACGCGCCTGGGTCGGAAAGAGTTCAGCCGTGTACGTGGGCGTTGCGGCGATGCTGGCGGTCGCGCCAAACTGGCCCACCGCCGCCAGCACGATCTGCGCCGTCGCGTACGCGCCGGCGCCCACGCTGCCCACGCCGGCGCACGCGAGGCACGCGCCGCCGCCGAGGAGGAGCGCACCGGACATGAGGTTGGTGCGGCCGAGCCGGTCCACGAGCGCGCCAGCCGCAAGCGTGGCGACCAGCTGCGCCGCCGCGCTCACGGAAAAACTCAGGTAGCTGCCCGGGCGGGAGAGGGCGGGCGGCGGGTCAGGCAGGCGCGCCGCGCGTGCCGCAGGCGCAGGGCGCACAGCGCGCGGCGCGCCGCGCGTGCGCATGTCGCGCGCGTGCCGCGCGGCTCACATCGAGCCCGGCAGGCCGCCCGTGCCGAGGGCGATGCCGTAGAAGGACAGAAAGTTGGCCGCCCACACCAGCATCATGACCCCCCACAGCACCACGACCCGGCGGTGGCGCAGCAGGTCGAGCAGCGACAGCTGCCGCGGCGGCGGCGCCGGGCCGGCCCCCCCCGGCAGCGCTGCCGCCGCGGGCGCCTGCTTCGCCGGCGGGGCGGCGGCGGCGGCGGCGACCGCCGCCGCGCCGTCCGCCCAGACCGCGCTGCTGGCCCTGCTGGCCGCGGTGCTGGCCGCGCAACTGTCGCCGCCGGCCTCGCCGTCGGCGTCACGTATTGACGCCTGCAACGCGGCAAAGCTGCTGCTGCTGATCAGGTGCTCTGCGCGCGGCGGCGGGACGCGGCGGGGCGCCCTGACGCTCAGCCCCGCGCAACCCCGCGCCGCCGCTCTGCGCAGGCCCGCGCAGCCCCCGCCGCCGCCCTCCCCACCCCGGGCGCCGCCGCCCCTGCTCCCCGCCGCACCCGCAGGCATGAGGCTGGCGTTGCTGCGGGAGATGCTGCGCAGGAGCGCGACGCCGCGCGCCTGCCGCGCCGCCGCGGCCTTGCCGCCCTGCGCGAGCAGCCAGCGCGGCGACTCGGGGACGAACGGCGCGAGCGCGAGGCCCGCCGCGGCGACGCCGCCCGCGCAGAGCTGCAGGTGGCGCCAGTCGGGCAGGGCGAGCGCGAGCGCGACGAGCAGCATCTCCCCGAGCGTGAAGAGCACCATCTGCGGGATCGCCGCGACGCCCCTGGCCGCGGCGCGCGGGCGTGTGTGCAGGGGCGGGTGGGCGTGTGGGGGGAGTCGCTGGCGTCAGCGCACGCCGCGCGCTGCGCCGCGCGCCGCGCTGCGCGCCCGCGCGCGCGCGCGCGCGCGCGCTGCCGCCGCTGGTTCACTCACTCACCGTCGTGAGGGGCCGGTGACCTCGAGGCAGAGCAGCAGGATGCCCTGCACCTGCCCCGCCGCGCCGACGCCCGCGACAAGGCGCGCGGCCGCGGCGAACGCGTACGCCGGCGCCGCCGCGCCCGCGAGCGTCGCGGCGGCCGCGAGCGCGGTCGCGCCAAACATCGGCCACTTGCGCCCGTGGCGGTCGCTGAGCGTGCCGCAGAGCGCGGAGCCCAAGAAGCAGCCGATGAAGAACAGCGAGTTGCCGAGCTGCACCTTGAACGCGCCGGCGCAGACGAGGTCGAAGCGCGACACGAGGCTGCCGTTGGGGGCGCTCCACGCCCACGCGCCGCGCGGCAGGCCGCAGAGCCCCGCCGCCGTCGGGCGCGCCCACACGGCCGCGCACGCCGCGTCGGTCGCGTCCGCGCACGCCCACGCGCGCGCGCACACCGGGTCGATGGTCAGGAACACCCACAGCAGGAAGCTGCGCGCGCGGGGGCGGAGCCGCGGCGGGCGCGCGCTGGGCGCGCTGGGCGCTGGGCGCTGGACGCTGGGCAGTGACCGCGGCGGCCGCTCACATGAGGCCGTTGGGGATGGAGAGCAGCGAGACGAGCGCGATGACGCGCTGCTGGCCCTGCGGCGGCGCGGTGAGCTCAAACAACGCGGCGGCGCCCTGGCCGGCGCGGCGCGCGCGGCTCCACGCACCCTGCCGAGCTCGCCGACGTAGCCCGTGAGCGCTTCATCAAACGTGAGCAGCGCGCCGCGCGCGGGCGCGTCCATCGCCGCTGGCTGCTGCCGCGGCGAGCGCCGCTGCTCCCGGCTGCGCCTGGGCGCGCGGGCGCGGCTGAGGGGAGCGCGGAAGGCTCACGGTCCGGCCGGGACGGACAGGGCTTGGGCGCGAGGGCCGCCGCAGCCGCTGCCGGCGCCTCACCCCGCTGGGCGCCGCTGCTGCCCGGCTGCCGCTCGTGGGAGTGACCGCGCGGGGCGCGCCGCCGCGAGTGCGTGGATGGCTGCTGGTTTGAGCGGGCGTGGCGGCGGCGGCGAGCTTGAGCGGGCAGCCGCGGCGGCGGGTGACGAACGGTTGCTGCAAAGCCGCCGCGCCGATGACGCCCGGCAGCGAGTCGCCGCCAGGCGCCCCGGCCGACCCCCTGGCGCGCTCATCACATCAGAAACTCCTCCGCCGCCGCCTCACTCGCCTCGAGCAGCGCGCGCGCGAGGTCGGGGTCGTCCATCGCGCCGCCGTAGCGCGCGCGCAGCGCGCCGTCGAGCAGCCCCGCCGCGGCCGCCGCGGCGGGCGAGTCGGGGCCGCGCAGCGCGGCCGCGTGCGCCGCCAGGCGCGCGGCGAGGAAGACGTGGAGCTCCGCGCCCTTGCTCGCCGCCGCGACGATCGCGAGGCACCGCCCCAGCCGGCCGAGCAGCGCGTGCGACCGCTCCCCGCCGCCACCGCCGCCGTGCTGCGCCGGCGCGAGCTGCTCGCAGAAGAGCAGCAGCTCGTGCAGCTCGTACGCGCCCGCCTGCAGCACCAGGGCCGCGCCGTCGCTCAGGCGCGGCAGGTGCGCGGCGAGCGCGGCCGACAGCGCGGCCTCGCGCGCGGCCAGCGCCGTCTGCGTCGCCGCGAGCCCGACGACGTCCTGCGCCGCCACCGCCTCCATGAAGGCCGGCTTGAGCTCCTGCGCGCGGCGGGCGCGAGAGGGGGGGGCGGCGTCGCGCGCGGCACGCATCGGCCGCGCCGCCGCCGCCGCCGGCGCTGGCAGCACGGCCGCCGCGCGCTGCGCCCATCCCACGCGTCCCTGTCCTGCCCTCCCCTCCGCCCGGCCCAGCCCCACACGTCACGTCGCGCCTGGGTGACCGCGTCGTACGCGGACCGGATCGCCGCCGTCAGCGCGCGCGGCGCGTCGGCCTCGAGCGCGCAGCGGCTGCACGCGCAGCCAAAGCCGAACCGCTCCGCGAGCAGCGCCTGCCGCACGGGCGCGGGCGAGTACTCCTCGCGCCCCAGGTAGCTGACCAGCAGCTCCTCGCCCGCGGGGACGTCGTCGACCGACCGCACGACCATGCAGTGCCCCACGACGTAGTGCACCGCGTTGGGCAGGCAGGCGTGGTTGAACAGCGAGAACTGGGGTGGACAGCGAGCGCGCGCGCGGGGGCGGCGCGTGGGCGGCGCGTCGCGCGCCGCGCGCGCGCCGCCCGCCCCGGCCGCGCGCGGACCTGCGGCCAGAGGCCCACGTGGCTGTGCGGCAGCGCCACGCCGCGCGCCGCTGCGGCGGGCAGGTCCTCGTAGTCGTCGCCAAAGGCGTTGAACTTGACCAGCGCCGCCGCGCGCTCGGCCGGCAGCCCCGCGCCGCCGCCGCCGCCGCCGCCGTGGCCGTGGTGCTCGCCGTGGCCGTGGCCGCCGCCGCAGTCGCCGCCGCCCTGGTGGTGCGCGTGCCCGCAGCCGCCGCCGCCGCCCTGCTGCCCCGCCGCCGCCATGTTGCGCAGGTCGGGCGGGCGCTGCGCCGACTCGGCGGTGCCGTCGTACAGGGCGCCCAGCGCCGCCGCGACGCCCGGCGCGGCCGACGCGGCCTGCAGCGCCGGGACGAGCGCCGCCGCGTTCGGCTGCTCCTCGGGCGCGCCCTCGACGATCGCTGCGGCGCGCCGGGCGGCGCCCCGGTTAGGGCCGCACGCCCCGGGTGACCGCCGACCCCCGCCGGCGCGCCGCCCGCGCACCTGCGGGCCGCGCCGCCAGCAGCAGCGCTCCGGCGCGCGTCGCGCGCCGCGCCACCACGCCGCGGCGCGCCTTGGGGCCAACAAGCGCCGCCAGCACGTCCCCTACAAACTCAGGCGGCAACTCGCCCGCCCGCGCGGTGTAGATGTCGCGCTCCACCGCGGCGGCGCTGGCGCTCGAGCAGCATCTGCTGCTGCTGCTGCCGCTGCTGCCGCTCCAGCCCGCGCGCGCCACGGCACGACCAACCCATGCCAGCCGTCCCCGCATGGGGTGTGCTCGGCTGCGCGGCGGTGGGCTAGCGTGGCGGCGGGACGGTGCAGCGCTGCGGCGCTGAGCTCAGAGGCTGCGTCGGCAGAGCTGCCGGTGGGAGGGGGTCTGGGGCACACACATGCAGGAGCCCACGGGTTGCAGCCGCGGCGTCCGTCCGCCGCGTCACGTGACGCGGTGCACCGGGTCTCAGTCATGACTGTTCAGTCAGTCGCTGTTGACTCGCACAGATCACAGACGAACGCGCGAGCCACACTCGCACAGGAAGTTGGGTTGCGCGACAGAATGCGGTGCAGCAGCCTGCACAGGCCGCGGCCGCGCGAGCAGAGGGCGCGCGCGCGCGCGCGCGCGCGTGCGTCCGAACGCAGTGCAGCTCGGTGGGCGGCGCGCGCGCACTGGCGGCGCGCCGCCCTGCGTGAATGGTCGAATCCCAGCGCAAGCGGAGGAAAAAAGGGAGCATCCTGCTGCATGCCGTGCAATCCCCCTGCTGCATCTCACACGTAGTCCCGTGCGCGCGCGGCGGCGGCGCGCGCGCGGCGCGCCACGACGAGCGCGGTCACGCAGCCCGCGATGCCCAGCGACGCGCCGAGGCCGGTCCCCACGCCCGCGCCGATGCGCACGGCCTGCTGGTCGGACTCGTACACGACCGTCGAGGTGGGCGTGCCGGCCACGGGGCCGGTGACGTCGTAGGCGGTCTTGAAGGTCGAGTCAAAGAGCGCGTCGGGGCTGGCCACGAGCGCCGACACGAGGCCCGCCTGCGTCGCCTCGTCCGCGGGCGCGGTCACGACGACGTCGGCCTTCACGGAGCCCTTGTACACCTGCGCGAGGCGCGGGACGGGGGCAGGGGGCGCGGGCGCGCGTGGGCGACGGCGCGGGGCGCGCAAGACCTCCCCCCGCCGCCAGCGCCGGCTGGTGCAGCGCGGCGGCGCGGCCATGCGCGCGCCGTCGCCGCCCGGCCCCTCCGCACCCTGGCGACGGTGACGCGCGACACGGGCACGCGCGCGCCGCGGGCCACACTGGCGCGCAGGTCGTCCTTGAACGCGCTGAGCTTGGCCGCGTCCGCCGCGAGCTTGTCAAAGTCCGCCTGGAAGGTCAGCAGGAACGTGGAGCTCACCGTGGCCGTGGACTCGCCCTGGCCCTGCTGCGGGATCAGCACTGCGGGCCGAGCGGGCGGGGAAGCGGGCAGCGGGCAGGTCAGGCGCGCAGGGGGGGTCGGGGGGCGGCGCAGCGCGCTCATGAAGCGCCCCCGCTGCGGCGGCAGCGCCGTCTCACCGCAGGCGCCCTCGCCAGCGGCGTCGGCGTAGCTGCCGGCGGGGCAGTCGCACGAGGAGGCGTCGGCCGCGAGCACCTTGCCCGCGGGGCAGGCGCGGCAGGCGAGGGCGTCTGGCGCGTCGCTCCAGGTCCCCGCGGGGCAGGCGGCGCAGTCGCCCGAGTCGGCGTCCAGCGCGTGCCCCGCGGGGCAGGCGCACGCGGACTGGTCGGCGGCCAGCACGCCCGGCGCCTCGCACGCGTCGCAGTGGTGCGCGCCGGCGCTGCGGCTGAAGGTGCCGGCCGGGCAGCGCTGGCAGCCGCCGGTGCCGTCGTCGAAGAAGCCCGCGGCACACAGGCAGCTTGTCTGGTCGGCGCTGGGCACCTGGCGGTCGGGGCAGGCCGCGCAGCTGGGCGAGGCCAGCTCGTCCGAGTACGTGCCGGCGGGGCACTTGGCGCACACGCCGGCCTGCAGGTACGAGCCCGCGCCGCACACTGCGGAGCGGCGGCGGCGGCGGCGGCGGCGGTCGCGGCGTCATGGGCGACCTCGGCACAGCGCGCGGGCGCCAGCAGGAGCCAGGCAGCGCAGCGCCGTGCGGTCCAGGGCGGGCGGCCAGGCGTCCGCGGGCCACGCACCGCACACGCTCCCGTCCCAGTCAAGGCCCGCGGGGCAGTCGCAAGACGTCTGGTCGGCCGCGAGGACGCGCGGCGGGGAGCAGGCCATGCAGGTGGTGAGAGCAGGGCCAGCGCCCACGGTGGGGCCAAACTCGCCCTGGCGGCGGGCGGCCAGGCGGCGGGCGGGGTCGGCGCGCAGCCAGCGGCGGCCGGGGCCGCGGCAGCAGCAGCCCGGGCGGCCGGCCCCGCCGCCCAGCGGCAGCACGTGCTGCATCCACGCCGCCCAGCCAGCCGCGCACCTCGGGGCAGGGCTCGCAGGTCGCGGGCGTGTCGCCGCTGGCGGGCGTGAAGGCGCAGCCCTTGGGGCACTCGCAGCCAGTGCCGTCGGCCGCGGGGACCATGTTGTCGACGGGGCAGCCGGCCTTGCAGAAGGTGCTGGCGGCCGTGCCCTCGTCGGCATTCCAGCTGCCCGCGGCGCACGCGGTGCACGTCCCGGCGGCGGCGTCAAACTCGTGGCCCGCCGGGCACGCTTCGGGGCGGCAGGGCGGTCGGCGCGGTGCGGAGCGGGGCTCAGGGCGCAGGGCGTGGGGCGCGCAGCCCCGGCCGGGCGCCGCGGCAGGGGCGTCGCACGGCCTGCGTGCTCACCGCAGGCGTCGCCTGACCGCACAAAGCTGTTGGCGCCCACCACGGCGCCGCACACGCAGCCGGTGCGCGCGCCGTTGGGGACCTGGCCCAGCACCGGGCAGTCGGCACTGCAGGCGGTGTCGTACTGGCGGCCGACCTCGGCGTTGAAGGTGCCGGCGGGGCACTGCCGGCACGTCTGGGCCGCGGCGTCGAGCGCAAAGCCGGCGGGGCACGCTGCGCGGGGGCGGCCGGGGGCGGCCAGGGGGCGGCCAGGGGGCGGCGGCGGTGGGCGCGGGCTGGCGCAGCACACGCAGCGTGGGGCCGCCAGGCCTGCTCGACTGCCGCGGGCGCGGCGCGGCGGCGGCAGCAGCAACCCACCGCAGGCGGTCGGGTCGTTCGGGTCCCGCTTAAAGCCGTTGGCGCACAGGCAGGCGGTGCGGTCGCCGCTCACGGCCTTGACCGGCGCGGGGCAGAGCAGGCACGCGGGGGCGTCGGGATGCTCGTTGAAGCTGCCGGCCGGGCATGCCTGGCAGCTGGCAGGCGTCTCGCCGGACGCGGGCGTCAGCTTGGAGCCGGGCGGGCACACTGCGGGGCAGGCGATGCGGGGACGGGCCGACCGCGCGTCAGCGCGGAGAGCAGCGAGGCAGGGGGCGGCACGCTACGCTGCGCGCGCTGCGACCGCGGCCGCGCCCGGCCGCCCCGCCTCACCGCACTGGCTGGCGTCCACGCGGTCAGGCACGAAGCCGCCGCCGCACACGCACGCCACGCCGCCGGGCGCGACAACGCGCGGCGCGGCGCAGGCGCTGCAGGTGGTCGCAGTGGTGGTGCCGAGCTGGTCGTTGAAGGTGGCCGCCGGGCAGGCGCTGCAGTTGGCGGCTGCGCCGTCGGGCACGGCGGGGGTGAAGGCGAAGCCCTTGGGGCACACGCAGCCCGTGCGGGCGGCGTTGGGCACCTCCCCCGCGACGGGGCAGGCCTCGCAGGTCGCAGAGTCAGGCGCCGCGCTGACGCGGCCCGCGGGGCAGCGCCTGCAGGTGCCGTCGGTGGCGTTGCGCAGGAAGCCGGCGGGGCACTCTGCGCGGCGGCGGTGGCGGGTGTGGTCGGGCGGCGGGTGGGCGGCGGTCGCCGTGCGAGGCCGCAGCGGCGGTGGCGGCAGCGGCGACCCGCGCCGCGCCGCGCTGCACGCACCGCAGACGGCGGGGTCGGCGGCGCTCCCGACAAAGTTGTTGGCGCACGCGCAGCCCGTGCGCGCGGCGTTGGGCGCCATGCCCGCCGCGGCGCAGGTGGCGTTGCAGCTGGTGCTCGTGGCGTCGACGGCCACGGCGCGGCCGACGACGGCGTTGAAGGTGCCGGCGGGGCACACGGAGCAGGTCTTGGCGGCGGCGTCAAACTTGAAGCCGGCGGGGCACTCTGCGGGCACGCGCGCGCGCCCAGGCGGCACGGGAGTCAGCGAGCAGCGCCGAGGCTGCGCCGCCGCTGGTGCCGGCTGGCGGCCGAGCCGCCGGCAGCCTGGTGGGCCGCCAGCGCGCTCACCGCAGGTGCCGTCGCGGTCCACAAAGCTGGGCCCGCACACGCAGGCCGTCCTGTCGCTGCTCACGACCTTGGGCGCGGCGCAAGCGGCGCAGTCGGTGGAGCCAGGCGCGGTGCTGAAGGTGCTGCCCGTGCACGCGACGCAGGTCGGCGGCGTCGCGGGGGCGTCGCCGGCGGGCGTGTACTTGAAGCCGGCGGGGCACACTGCGCGCGCGGCGGGGGCGCGGCGAGCACGAGCAGCGGCGGCGGGGTGGGATGGCCTCGCGCGCGCACGCGGGACCGGGCAGCAGGGCCAAGCAGCGAGCCCCGGCGCGGGCCGCTTACCGCAGCTGGGCGCGTCGAGACTGAGCAGGGTGCGCATCGAGTCATCGCTGCCGGAGTCGGCGACAAAGCCACCGCCGCACACGCAGGCCGTGCGGTCAGCGCTGGCAGCGAGCGGAGCGGCGCAGGGCCTGCAGGTGGTCGCGGTGGTGGTGCCGAGCTGGTCGTTGAAGGTGGCGGCCGGGCACGCGGTGCAGTTGGCGGCCGCGCCGTCGGGCACGGCGGGGTTGAAGGCAAAGCCCATGGGGCACACGCAGGCCGTCTGATCAGCGTTTTGGATCATGTTGGCGGTGTCACAGCCAGAGAGCTGGGGAGGCTGCGGGGGCGGGGGCGACGGCGGCAGGATGGTCAGAGCGGATAGGCACAGCCGCGGCGGCGGCGGCTCTGCCAGCCAACCCACGCCGCCAGCGCACGCAGCAGCACGATCGGCAGGCCAGCCCGCGGGCGCCGTTGCGGCCCTCACCGACGCGGGCGCAACGGCCTGGCAGCACGCCGCGATGGCCTGGGCGGTGGTCATGGCGTCGATGACGGTGCTGGCGTGGGCGGCGTTGGGCTCCAGGCCGCTGCCGCAGTCGGACGCGCTGAACGCCGTGCCGGCGCCGTCGGCGTTGCCGCACGTGGCGCCGGACGGGTAGGGCTGCGCGGGGCGGTGGCGGCGGCGGGGTGGTCAGGGCGGAGAGACACAGCCGCGGCGGCAGCAGCTCTGTCGGCCCACGCACGCGCCGCCAGCGCACGCAGCACGCGTGGCGAGCCATGCTGCGGGCTCCGCCGCGGCGCTCACCGACGCAGGCGTGACAGGCGTGACGGCCTGGCAGCACGCCGCGATGGCCTGGGCGGTGGTCATGGCGTCGATGACGGTGCTGGCGTGGGCGGCGTTGGGCTCCAGGCCGCTTCCGCAGTCGGACGCGCTGAACGCCGTGCCGGCGCCGTCGGCGTTGCCGCACGTGGCGCCGGACGGGTAGGGCTGCGCGGGACGGTGGCGGCGGCGGGGTGGTCAGGGCGGAGAGGCACAGCCGCGGCGGCAGCAGCTCTGTCGGCCCACGCACGCGCCGCCAGCACACGCAGCACGCGTGGCGAGCCAGGCTGCGGGCTCCGCCTCGGCGCTCACCGACACAGGCGTGACAGGCGTGACGGCCTGGCAGCACGCCGCGATGGCCTGGGCGGTGGTCATGGCGTCGATGACGGTGCTGGCGTGGGCGGCGTTGGGCTCCAGGCCGCTGCCGCAGTCGGACGCGCTGAACGCCGTGCCGGCGCCGTCGGCGTTGCCGCACGTGGCGCCGGACGGGTAGGGCTGCGCGGGGCGGTGGCGGCGGCGGGGTGGTCAGGGCGGAGAGGCACAGCCGCGGCGGCAGCAGCTCTGTCGGCCCACGCACGCGCCGCCAGCACACGCAGCACGCGTGGCGAGCCAGGCTGCGGGCTCCGCCGCGGCGCTCACCGACACAGGCGTGACAGGCGTGACGGTCTGGCAGCACGCCGCGATGGCCTGGGCGGTGGTCATGGCGTCGATGACGGTGCTGGCGTGGGCGGCGTTGGGCTCCAGGCCGCTTCCGCAGTCGGACGCGCTGAACGCCGTGCCGGCGCCGTCGGCGTTGCCGCACGTGGCGCCGGACGGGTAGGGCTGCGCGGGGCGGTGGCGGCGGCGGGGTGGTCAGGGCGGAGAGACACAGCCGCGGCGGCAGCAGCTCTGTCGGCCCACGCACGCGCCGCCAGCACACGCAGCACGCGTGGCGAGCCAGGCTGCGGGCTCCGCCGCGGCGCTCACCGACACAGGCGTGACAGGCGTGACGGTCTGGCAGCACGCCGCGATGGCCTGGGCGGTGGTCATGGCGTCGATGACGGTGCTGGCGTGGGCGGCGTTGGGCTCCAGGCCGCTGCCGCAGTCGGACGCGCTGAACGCCGTGCCGGCGCCGTCGGCGTTGCCGCACGTGGCGCCGGACGGGTAGGGCTGCGCGGGGCGGTGGCGGCGGCGGGGTGGTCAGGGCGGAGAGACACAGCCGCGGCGGCAGCAGCTCTGTCGGCCCACGCACGCGCCGCCAGCGCACGCAGCACGCGTGGCGAGCCATGCTGCGGGCTCCGCCGCGGCGCTCACCGACGCAGGCGTGACAGGCGTGACGGCCTGGCAGCACGCCGCGATGGCCTGGGCGGTGGTCATGGCGTCGATGACGGTGCTGGCGTGGGCGGCGTTGGGCTCCAGGCCGCTTCCGCAGTCGGACGCGCTGAACGCCGTGCCGGCGCCGTCGGCGTTGCCGCACGTGGCGCCGGACGGGTAGGGCTGCGCGGGGCGGTGGCGGCGGCGGGGTGGTCAGGGCGGAGAGGCACAGCCGCGGCGGCAGCAGCTCTGTCGGCCCACGCACGCGCCGCCAGCACACGCAGCACGCGTGGCGAGCCAGGCTGCGGGCTCCGCCGCGGCGCTCACCGACGCAGGCGTGACAGGCGTGACGGCCTGGCAGCACGCCGCGATGGCCTGGGCGGTGGTCATGGCGTCGATGACGGTGCTGGCGTGGGCGGCGTTGGGCTCCAGGCCGCTGCCGCAGTCGGACGCGCTGAACGCCGTGCCGGCGCCGTCGGCGTTGCCGCACGTGGCGCCGGACGGGTAGGGCTGCGCGGGGCGGTGGCGGCGGCGGGGTGGTCAGGGCGGAGAGACACAGCCGCGGCGGCAGCAGCTCTGTCGGCCCACGCACGCGCCGCCAGCGCACGCAGCACGCGTGGCGAGCCATGCTGCGGGCTCCGCCGCGGCGCTCACCGACGCAGGCGTGACAGGCGTGACGGCCTGGCAGCACGCCGCGATGGCCTGGGCGGTGGTCATGGCGTCGATGACGGTGCTGGCGTGGGCGGCGTTGGGCTCCAGGCCGCTGCCGCAGTCGGACGCGCTGAACGCCGTGCCGGCGCCGTCGGCGTTGCCGCACGTGGCGCCGGACGGGTAGGGCTGCGCGGGGCGGTGGCGGCGGCGGGGTGGTCAGGGCGGAGAGACACAGCCGCGGCGGCAGCAGCTCTGTCGGCCCACGCACGCGCCGCCAGCGCACGCAGCACGCGTGGCGAGCCATGCTGCGGGCTCCGCCGCGGCGCTCACCGACGCAGGCGTGACAGGCGTGACGGCCTGGCAGCACGCCGCGATGGCCTGGGCGGTGGTCATGGCGTCGATGACGGTGCTGGCGTGGGCGGCGTTGGGCTCCAGGCCGCTTCCGCAGTCGGACGCGCTGAACGCCGTGCCGGCGCCGTCGGCGTTGCCGCACGTGGCGCCGGACGGGTAGGGCTGCGCGGGGCGGTGGCGGCGGCGGGGTGGTCAGGGCGGAGAGGCACAGCCGCGGCGGCAGCAGCTCTGTCGGCCCACGCACGCGCCGCCAGCACACGCAGCACGCGTGGCGAGCCAGGCTGCGGGCTCCGCCGCGGCGCTCACCGACGCAGGCGTGACAGGCGTGACGGCCTGGCAGCACGCCGCGATGGCCTGGGCGGTGGTCATGGCGTCGATGACGGTGCTGGCGTGGGCGGCGTTGGGCTCCAGGCCGCTGCCGCAGTCGGACGCGCTGAACGCCGTGCCGGCGCCGTCGGCGTTGCCGCACGTGGCGCCGGACGGGTAGGGCTGCGCGGGGCGGTGGCGGCGGCGGGGTGGTCAGGGCGGAGAGGCACAGCCGCGGCGGCAGCAGCTCTGTCGGCCCACGCACGCGCCGCCAGCACACGCAGCACGCGTGGCGAGCCAGGCTGCGGGCTCCGCCGCGGCGCTCACCGACGCAGGCGTGACAGGCGTGACGGCCTGGCAGCACGCCGCGATGGCCTGGGCGGTGGTCATGGCGTCGATGACGGTGCTGGCGTGGGCGGCGTTGGGCTCCAGGCCGCTGCCGCAGTCGGACGCGCTGAACGCCGTGCCGGCGCCGTCGGCGTTGCCGCACGTGGCGCCGGTCGCCTGTTAGTCGAGGGCGCGGCGGCGGCGGCGGCGGGTCAGCAGGCGCCGGCAGCGACAGCATCCCCGCACTGGAAGGGGCGCGCACGCGCAGTCAGCCGACCGCTCACATAGGAGCAGCAGAGGCCGTCGTACACCGCGGGGTCGGTCGTGCCCCCGATGTCGGCGGCGGCGTTGGCGGGGGCCGCGACCTTGCCCGTGGGGCACGCCAGGCTGGTGTCAGTGGGTGACGCACAGGTGTCACCCTGGGGTGTGCGATGTGCGCAGGGGCGGTGGTGAGCGCGGTCGGGGCGTGACGCGCCCGGCACAGCGCCGCGTGCGCGGCGCCGGCGGGGCCCGCGGCGCCGCACCCGCACGCCGGCGAGCAGGCAGCTCAGCGCGGCGATGACCAGCAGACCACGCGCCGCCCGGTGGGCGCGCGGCCGGTCGGCGGGCGCCATGCCTGGGGGCGTGGCGGCGGCGGGATGGCCGGCGCGGCGCGCGGTCTCGGGACGCGTGCTCTGGCGTCTGCGGGATGCGGGCGCGCGTGTGTACGGAAGCGGGAGTGTGGAGAGCCCGTGGCGGGCGCGGCGACGCGCGCAGCACGGCGGCGCGGCCTGGGGGGCGGCCGGCGCACCTGCGCAGCGGCGTCGGGCGCCGCGGGCGGCGGGGCTGCCCCGGGGGCTGGGCGCTGCGGCGTGGAGGTGCTACTGAACAGGCGGCGCCCTGGAAGCGTATGGCGGAGGCCGGGGCGGCGGCGGCGTTTGAACGGCTCGCCGGCGCCAGGGCTCAGGGCCCAGCGGCGCCGTACTTGCCGGCGCGGCGCGGCGGGCTGCGCCGGGCCGCCCCGCGCTGTGCGGGGGTGTGCGGGAGTGGCGTGGAGGTGGTACAGGGCGGCCGCGCGGGCGCGGGCGCGGTCGGCCCGTGGCGGAGCCGGCGGCGGGGCGCGCGCGCGGCACGCGAGGGCCAGCCGACGCGGCGGGCCTGCGCCTGGGCGGCGCAGCGGCCGGTCTCACAGCCACGCGGCTGCGGCGGCGCGCGGGCGAGTGCGCCGGCCGCGCCGCGCGCAGCGGCGGCCGGCGGCCGAGCTTTGCAGGACGGCCGTGCGCGGCGCGCACTGCCGCACTGCGCGCCGCTCCGCTGCGACGGGCCTGGGGCCCCTGGGTCGGCAGCTGCAGCGCGCGCGAGTGCGTTACTGCCGGCGCGGCGGCGGCAGCAGCTTGGCACGCCCGGCGGTCGACCGTGCGGTCGACCACGCGCCACTCGTCTGGGCCCGGCCCGACGCGCCTGGTCCCCCCGCCGCAGCTGGCGGCTGTCCCAGCGTGCCGCGTCTCCGCAGCGACCGCCGGCTCAGCTCGTGATCTTGATTGTGAAGGAGCCTGCGGCAGGGGGGGGGGGGCAGGGGCGGCGCTCGGCGGCCGGCGCCGCCGGCCCGGCGCACCGGCGGCCGTCCGCCCGCGCGGCTCTCGCTCGCTCACAGCTGGGCAGCGCGCGCGCGTCCGCCTCGACCGTGCAGTTGATGCCCAGGTGCGTCAGCGCGCCGCGGATGATGCCGCACGGCAGCTCCAGGTACGGCAGGGCCGCGGCCGCCAGGAACTCGCCGCGCGCGCCGTCGGGCAGCGCCGCCGCGGGCGCGACGCGCAGCAGCCAGCGGAAGCTGTTGTCCTGCAGCACGTAGATGCCCTGGCGGCGGCGGGCCCGCGCCGCGCGGGCGCGTTGGGCGGCCGCGCCGTGCGGCGCGGCCGCCGCGGCCGGCCGCCTCAGCCCGCCGCCGGCGCTGGCCGCCGCACCCGGTGGTTGGTCTTGAGGTTGTCGACCTGCTTCTTGAACACCGCGAGCCAAAAATCCTTGCACACAAACTTGATCACCTCCAGCGTGTCGCCGAGGCGCGGCTTGTCCCTGCTGTACCTGCCGCGCCGGCGGGGCGGGCGGGGGCCGCAGCCGTTGCGCGGCGCGCCGGCACAGCAGCGCGGCGGCGGCCTGCGCGCCGCTCGCGGCGCCGCACCGCTCCGCCAGCTGCCGGCCCACGCGGAAGCCCACCGCCTGCAGCGCCGCGGGCGCGGCGGGGCCGCTCTGCTTGGCGCCGAAGAGCGCGACCGCCTCCGCCGCGAGCAGCTCGAGGCACACCTCCGCGCACTTGCGCGGCGGCGGCGGCCGCGGGCTGGCAGCGCTCATGCCGCGCGGCCCATGGCAGCCGGGATCGGGCGGCGGTCGGGCGGCGGCGGGGCGCCCGCGAGGCGGAAACAGCGGCGGGCGCTGCTGCTGTCGCGGCGCGCGGCGCCTGCGGGCGGCCTGCTGCGGCCGCCGTCGTGGTTCCCTCAAGAGAGCGACCGCGCAAGCACAGCGGGCCCAGCGGCGGCGGCGCGGCGTCGAGCTTGGCGGGCAGGGCTTGGCAGAGACCCGCACCGTCCGGCTCACGCGTCGCCGCCGCCGCCCGTCGCGGTCGCCGCGCCCGCTGCCGCCTGCAGCTGTGCGAGCCCCATGTGGCCGGTCAGGTCGACGAGCCCGAGCCAGTGGTGGGGGAACGCCTCGGTCAGCGCGCCGGCCAGCCGCGTCAACAGCTCCAGCTCCCGCGGCTCGCCATACCGCAGCGCGAGCGCCTGCGCGCGCGGGCGCGGGCGCGCGCGCTCGGCGCGGGCGGGGGCGGGGAGGCGGGGCGCGGTGCGCCCCTGCGCGGCGGCGCGGCGCCGCGGCGCCGCGGCGCCGCGGTACCCCCGCCGCACCCGCACGAGCTGCTGCACGCGCAGCTCGGTGCCGTCCTCGGGCGCCGCCGGCGCGCCGCCCGCGGCGGCCGCCTCCGCCGCGCGCACGGCGCCGTCGGACAGCAGCAGCAGGTGCTCCTCGCTCGCCGGCGCAAAGACGCGCACGAGCTCCGCGAGCCGGCTGGCCGCGCCCGGGTCGCGCTCGCCGCGCGCGTACTCGCCCGCGCGCGCCGCGAGCGCGGCGGTGGCAAACGCGCCCGCGCGCAGCCAGCAGCGCAGCACCGGCTCGGCGACCGACTCCTCGAGCTGCGCGTCGAGCCGCGCGAGCAGCTCGGCGGCCGCGGCGGCCGTCTCGGCCACCGTGCGCCGCGCCGCCTCTCCGCCGTCGGCCATGAGCTCCAGCAGCGCCGCGGGGTCGGGCTGGCCCCCGACCCACTCGTGCATCGCGTCCAGTGTCGCGGCGACCTCCGCCGGCGCGGCCGCCTCGGCCTGCGGCGCGCGCGTTCCGGGCGTCGGCGGCACGGGCACGGGCGCGGGCGCGGGCGCGGGCGCGGGCGCGGGCGCGGGCGCGGGCGCGGGCGCGGGCGCGGGCGCGGGCGCGGGCGCGGGCGCGGGCGCGGGCTCGGGCGCTGGCGCACGCGTGGGCAGGCGCGCCCGCGCGCCGGCGCCGCACCCTGCAGCGCGTGCAGCTGCAGTCAAAGCCGTAGCCGGCCCGCAGCAGTGCCTGGCGCGCGGCGCGCGGCAGCCCGCCCGCCGGGCCGAGGTAGCTAGTCACCAGTTCGGATCCTGCCGGCACGGCCACCGCCGCGCGCAGCAGCAGGCGGTCGCCGACCAGGACCGGCGCCGCCGTGTTTGGTGCGCAGCCGTGGTTGACCAGCGAATACTCTGGCCACACGCCGACCGTGCTGGCCTGCGCCTCGCCGCGGCACACGGTGAGCGCTCCGTCGGTGCGGTCGTCGGCGTACGCGTTGGTCGCCACGACTGCGGCCAGCGCGTCGTCGTCGGGCGCCGTGGGGCCCGCCACCGCCGCGGCGCCGAAGCCGCGCGCGCCGGCCTTCCTGGCCTTGGCGGCGGCCTTGGCCGCCGAAAG
Source organism: Scenedesmus sp. PABB004 (assembly GCA_014905635.1). Taxonomy (NCBI): domain Eukaryota; kingdom Viridiplantae; phylum Chlorophyta; class Chlorophyceae; order Sphaeropleales; family Scenedesmaceae; genus Scenedesmus; species Scenedesmus sp. PABB004. The sequence goes on along the minus strand of JABVCE010000011.1, from coordinate 854,967 downwards.
GTCGCGCAGCGTCGCCGCCGGCGGCGGCGGGCCGCCCGGGCGGTGCAGCAGCGACAGCTTCGCCCGGTCGGCCGCCGACAGCGGCGCAGCCTGCTCGCGCCAGTGCGCGAGCAGGTCGGTTGGCCGCAGCTGCTCGCCGAGCGCGCCGCGGCGCACGGCGCCGAGCGGCTCTGACACGAAGAGCAGCTGCCCTGGCGCGACGTCGGCCGTGGCGACGAGGCCGCGCCCGCGGCCGGGGAGCTGCCGAATCTCGACCGGCCCGCACGCGCGCGGCGGCAGCCAGCCCGCGTCGCTGGCGAGGCGTTGCAGGTTGACCTCGATGCTGCTCCCGCCGCCACGCGCCGCCGCCGCCACGGCGCGGCGCGGGCGCGCGGCGCCCGCCGCCAGGCTGCAGCCCGGCCGGCTGCGCTGCTGCCAGCGCGGCGTGCTGCTCGGTGCGGCCATCGCCGGCAGGGCGGCACGAGGTCGGGGGTGGGCGAGAGAGGGTGCCGCGCGCACAGCGGCGGCCGGGCTGTGCCCGCCGAGCCGCGGGCTCGGCAGCGGCGGCTGCCGCCGTCGGCGGCGGCGGCGGCAGCGGCGGCGGCGGCGGCAGGGGGCGGTGGGGCGACGCTGGAGCAGCGCCGAGCTCGGCGAGTGGTCGGAGCGGCGCGGGCGAGCAGGCAATGGTCGCGCGACGCGACGCGACGACGTGGCGGCGTCGTTGTTAGAATTTGAGCGCCGGCGCGCCGCGGCCTGCGCCGGGTCCTGGCCCGCATTCGTCGCCCCTGGTTGTCACCGAAACAGCCGCAGCTGTCGCCGCCCGCGCCCGCCTGCGTGTTGTCGCTCGCCAGGCCGCCCACCGGCGCGCACGCGGCCCGCCCGGTCGTCCTGGTCGCTCCCTCGCCTCGCTGGCGTCCCCCTGACACCGTTCCCGCGCGCTGCGCGCCAGCGGTAGCCCAGGGCGCCACAGCAGGCGCCATGGCAACCACCATCAACCTGCACGAGCTGGACGCGGAGCTCAGCCGCACGCGGAGCATGTTTGAGGCCTGGAGCGCCGGCCTGCTGTCCAGCGCGCAGCACAGCAAGGCCTCGCACGTCGCCAAGCTGCGCGCGGGCAAGGGTGCGCCGGCCGCTGCGCGGGCGCTGCCCCACGCGCGCCGCCCCCCGCTCCCGGGCGCAACCAGCGCTCACGGCGGGCCCCGCACGGTCCCGCAGGCGAGATGGCGGCGCTGACGGAGCGCTACAAGCGCGCCGAGAAGCAGGCGGCGCAAGTGCGGCAGCGTGAGTGGCGGGTCGGCGATGTGGCGGCGCTTGTGGCGGCGCGCGCCGCGCCGACGGCGGTGTGGCGGCGCTTGTGGCGGCGCACGCGCCGCCGACCCGGGCTCCGCGCGCCGCCACCGCCGCCGCCGCACCGCAGAGATGTCGCAGGACAGCGAGCACGAGGCGACGCTGCAGGAGCGCGCCGACGCGCTCGTGGCGGAGCAGCACGCGCTGCAGCGGCGGCTCGCGGCCGTGCAGGCGGCGGTGGAGGGCGACGCGGAGGCCGTGCGCGACCTCACCGACGGTGCGGGCGCGCGGCGCGGCGCAGCGCCAGCGCCCCGCGGCGTGGCTCCGCCGGCGCCGCCCGACGCGCTGCGGCCGCCGCTGCCGCGCAGACGTCGCGCACACGCGCGCCGAGTACGAGAAGCGCGTGAGCAAGATGGAGCAGCTGCACGACGCGTACGAGCGCTGCCTGGGGCTGAAGCTGCTCAGCCAGGACGGTGAGAGCACGGCCGCGCCGGCCGCGCGCGCGCGAGGCGGGATGCGCCGCGCCCGCCCCGCCGCCGCGCCACACCGACCGCGCTCGTCGCCCCGGGCGCGCCGCGCGCAGGCGAGCTGTTCCTGCAGTTCAGCCACATCGACCCGCAGCAGCCGGGGCGCAGCTACGGCTTTGCGGTGCAGGTCGAGGGCCAGGACGTGTACAAGGGTGCGCCGCCGAGCGCCGAGCTCACGCGTCGCGCCGCGCGCCGGGGCCCCGCACGCCTCCCACGCCGCCCGCCCGCCCGCCGTCCGCGCGCAGTGACGCGCTGCGAGCCGGAGGTGCCCCGCCGCGCCGCGCTGGAGGCGGAGCTGCTGGGCAGCCGCCGCGACTTTGCGGGCTTTGTGCGCGCGATGAGGCGCGAGTTCAGGGCGCTCGCGGCGCTGCGCGCCGCGTGACGCGCGGCGGACCTCGTGGGGCCAATTCCGGTTGCCCGGCGGGCGCTGGGGCGGTGTACCATCAAAGGCGAACAAGGGGAATGCGGAAACAGGCAGGCACCGGCCGCGCCGCGACCCGCGTCTGCGCCACGCCCCGAGCCCCGCCGCGCGCCAACCCGCGCGGCGGCGCCGCCGCGTCAGCTCAGGCGAGCGCAAAGCAGCGCCGCTCCTGCGCGTTACCCCGTCCCTCCCCGCTCGCCGCCGCTGGCCGGCAGCTCCGCCGCAAGCAGCGCTCGCCGCGCTGCTCGCCAGGGGACGAGCCCGCCGCAGGATGCCCCGCCCGGCGCTTCCGTGCGTGCTGGAAGCTGCTCGGTGCTGAGCTGAGGCCGGCAGCGCCGCGCGGCCGCAGGTGCGCGGAGGATGCGGGGCGCGCCCGATGCGCGGGCAGTCAGCAGCGCCGGGCGCCCCAGATCGCGCGCGCCCGGACTCGCGGCCGCGCCCACACGCTCATGGCTGAGCTGGATCCAGCAATCTCGACCGCCAGCGCCGCCACGTACCCCCTGTGCTGCCGCGCACCGGGCGAGAGCAGCGGCGGCGCCGCGCCGCGCCCGCGCCGGGCCGCGGCGCGCCCCTGTGGCCGGCCGCCCCCCCCCCGGCCCGGCGGCGTGCGGGCGCTGATGCCGCCGCCGCCGCACCACCGCACGCAGGCGCAGCGGCGAGCCATGGCGGGCGCGGCAGGAGCTGGAGCGCCGTGCGCCGTGGCGCAGCGCGCCGGCAGCGAGAAGCAGGGAGCCTCTAGCGACGGCGGCGCCGCGGCCAACGGCAGCGTGCGCGGCGCGGCGTCGCCGGCGCCGCCAGCGCCGCCGCCGCTCGCGGCGGGCGACGCGCCGCCGGCGCGCACGCTGCGCGCGCACCTCGCGCGGCCCGCGGTCGCGCGCGGCCCACTGCACCACCTAGCCAAGGCCTTTGGCGTGCACCTCGTCGGCGACGTCGCGACGAACGAGGTCTCGACCGCCAAGTACACGCTGCTCACGTTCCTGCCGGTCAACCTGTTTGAGCAGTTCCTGCGCGTCGCCAACCTCTACTTCCTGCTCATGGCCATCCTGCAGCTCATCCCCGGGCTCAGCCCCACCTCCTGGTTCACGACCGTCGCGCCGCTGGTCTTTGTGCTCGCGGTCAACGCGATCAAGGAGGGCTACGACGACGTGCACCGCCACCGCAACGACAGCGGCGTCAACAACCGCACCGTGCTCCTGCTCAGCGCGGCGTCGGGCGAGGCGGAGGTCGCGTGGAAGGACGTGGTCGCGGGGGACCTCATCAAGGCGCGCTGCCTCCCGCCGCGCGGGACCGCGGGGCGAGCGCGGCGGCCGAGGCGGGGGGCTCTGCGGCTGCGCTCTTCGGCTCAGGCGTGCACGCGCCGCGCAGGTCCGCGTCGACGAGGAAGTGCCGGCGGACCTGCTCCTGCTGTCCAGCCCCGACCCCGACGACCTGTGCTACGTGGAGACGGCCAACCTGGACGGCGAGACCAACCTGAAGATCAAGTACGCCTGGGGCGGCTTCGCCAAGGCCACCACGGTCGAGCAGTTCCGCGGCCTCGCCGAGCACTGCGTCTTTGGCTACGAGGCGCCCAACCCGCGGTGTGGGACCCGCAGCGCTGTCCGCCCCGCGGCGGCCGCCACGGCGGCGGCGGGGGCGGCGTCACGGGCAGCCCCGGGCGCCGCGGGCGCGCACCCACGCAGCCGCCGCCGGCGCCGCCGCCGCGCCGCAGGCTGTATGCGTTTGACGGCTACGTCGAGACCGGCGGCAGCAAGCAGCCGCTGGACATAAACAACCTGCTCCTGCGCGGCAGCGTGCTGCGCAAGACGGAGTGGGCCATCGGCGTCGCGCTCAACGTCGGCCGCGACAGCAAGATCGTGCAAAACATGACCAAGGCGCCGCGCAAGGCGCGGCGCGGCGCGGCGCGGCTCGCTGCGGGCGGCGGGGTCCGCGCGCCCGCCGCCAAGCCGCGCGCAGCGTCGGCGCGCGCGTGCTGACGCGCCTGCGCCGCGCGCCGCGCGGCCGCAGGTGACGCAGCTCGAGCGCTCCATGAACGTGCTGGTGTTTGTGATGTTCTCCACGCTCATCGCCTTCAGCGCGGCGCTCGCCGGCGCGGACCAGTGGTGGGCGTCGACCAACGCGCCGCGCCGGCTCTGGTACCTGCGCAGCACGTACCGCTACCCCGAGCTGCCGCCGGGCGTGGCCTCGTTCTTCATCACGGTGCGCCGCCGCCGGCGCGCTCGGCCCCGCGGGAGCGCCGCGCCGCGGCCTCGGCGCCCGGGCTGCGCCACGCCTCGGCCGCTGCCTCTGCCGCCCACGCGCCCCCGCCGGCCGCCCGCCGCCTGCCGCCCCTGTCCTGCGCCCCCGCACCACCACCACCGCGCCGTGGCTCAACCCTTGATAACGCCCCCCTGTCAGTTCCTGCGCTTCCTCATCCTGCTGAGCAACATGATCCCCATCAGCCTCTACGTGAGCCTCGAGGTCGTCAAGGTCTTCCAGTGCGCGCTGCTGCTCAACCCCGACCGCGCGATGTACCACGCCGAGACCGACACGCCCTTCGTCGCGCGCACGACGACGCTCAACGAGGAGCTCGGCCAGGCGCGCGCGCGCGCGCCCTGCCGCCGCCGCGCAGGCCCGCGGCGGCCGGGCGGCGCCTCTCTGCGCCGCGCACACCTGCGCGCGCGCGTGCACGCGCGCGCTCACGCGCTCACGCGCCCACGCGCGCACGCCCTGCGCCGTCCCTGCCGCCGCGCAGGTGCAGTACGTGCTGAGCGACAAGACCGGCACGCTCACGCAGAATGTGATGGGCTTTGTCTGGGCCAGCGTGAGCGGCCGGCTCTACGGCCGCAACCTCACGTCCAGCGCCGACACGCGGCGCGAGCTGCTCGGCGCGCCGCCCGACGCGGGCGAGGCGGAGCTCGCCACGCCGCACACGATCGCGTTTGACAAGGACCTGCACAAGGCCCTGGGCATGGCCACCGGCGCCAAGGCGCGCGCCGCGCGCCGCGCGCCGCGCCAGGGGGGGGCGGGGCCGCGCCGCGCGAGTGCGCGCGGCTCGCTGACCGCGCGCCGCGCGGCCGCCGACGCGCAGGCCGAGGCGGGCAAGGGCGCGGCGGGCGGCGGGCGGCTGATGGACCCCGGGGTCGCCGACTTCCTGCTCAATCTCGCCGTCTGCAACACGGTCGTGCCGGCCGTCAACGACGACGGCTCGCTGCTCTACCAGGCGCGCGGCGCAGCGCGGCGGCGGCGGCAGAGCGGCGGGGTGCTGCAGCGCCCGGCCCCGCCCGCCCGGCGCCCGCCCGCCTGCCAGCCGACGCGCTCCGCCGCCGCCGCGCACCGCCGCCGCGCCGCGACGCGCCGCCGAGCCAGGCGTCGTCGCCCGACGAGGAGGCGCTGGTGCAGGGCGCGGCGTACCTGCGGCACGTGCTCACCGCGCGCACGACCGAGGCGGTGACGGTGTGCATCGACGGCGCGGTGCACACGTTTGACGTGCTCGCGACGCTGGAGTTCAACTCGGACCGCAAGCGCATGTCGATCATCGTGCGCACGCCCGACGACCGCCTGCTGCTGATGTGCAAGGGCGCCGACTCCATGATCCTCGCGCGCCTCGCGCCCGGCGAGCCCGGCGTGGAGGCGGTGAAGGAGCACCTGGTGCGCCGCCCGTGGCGGGGAGGGCGCGCGCGCCGCCGCGCTGCGGCTCGGGGCCGCCGCCGGGCGCGAGGCTGCCGCCGGGCGACGCCTCGGCGCCGACGCTCGCCGCAGGACGAGATGGCGTGCGCCGGCTACCGCACGCTGCTGGTCGGGCAGCGCGAGCTCAGCCGCGCCGAGTACGAGGCCTGGGAGGCGGCGTACTCCGCCGCGCAGGTGCGCGCGGCGCGGCGCGGCGCGGCGTGGCACGCCGGCCCCGGCGCGCGCGCCGGCCCACCGCCGTCCGCGCCGCACCTGCCCGCGCGCGCGCCGCCCAGGTGGCCATGGTCGACCGCGAGGCGCGCATGGCGGCGGAGCAGGAGCGCATCGAGCACGGCCTGCACCTCGTGGGCGCGACCGCGGTGGAGGACAAGCTGCAGGTGGGTGGAGGCCGCGCCGCGCACGCGTGCGCACCGGCGGCTCCGCCGGCGCCGCAGCCGCGCGCGCGCTCACTCGCGCGTGTGCCCCGCACGCGCGCCGGGGCAGGACGGCGTGCCGGAGTGCCTGCAGGCGCTGGCCGCGGCGGGCATCAAGGTCTGGGTGCTGACCGGGGACAAGGTGGAGACCGCCATCTCCATCGCCTACAGCTGCCGCCTCTTCACCGACGACATGGCGCTCGTGGAGTTCCGGGAGGCCGACTTTGGCGACGCCAAGGGCGTGGAGGCGCGCCAGGCGGTGCGGCGGCGGCGCGCAGGGGGCGGTGCGTGGTCGGCGGCCCCGTCGTGGCGCTGCACTCGCTCACCGCGCCGCGCCGTGCCGCGCGCAGGTGCTGGCGGCCAAGCTGGCGGAGGTGCGGGCCGCCAACGAGGGCCTGCACGTCGCGCCGGGGCACACCGCAGTCGGCATCGTCATTGAGGGTGGCGCGCTGCACGTCGCGCTCGAGCCCGACCTGCAGGACGGCCTCATGGCGCTGTGTCGCGAGTGCCGCGCGGTGGTGTGCTGCCGCGTGTCGCCGATGCAGAAGGCGGAGGTGTGTGTGCGCGCGTGTGTGCGCCGCCGTGCGCGGCGCCGCCCTGCGCGGCGCAGCCCGGGGCCGTCGCCCGGCGTCCAGCCCCCGCGCGCGGGGGCCCGGCTGTTCGCTCACCGCGGCGCTGCTGCCGGCTGACTCAGATCACGACCATGGTCAAGCGCAAGGCCGGCGCCATCACGCTGGGCATCGGCGACGGCGCCAACGACGTGGGCATGATCCGCGCCGCGCACATCGGTGAGCCCCCACACGCGTGCGCCGGCGCCGCCGCGTCCGCGCCGCCGCGGGCGGGCCCGAGCGCGGCGCGGCGCGGCGCCCGACCCGCCGTGCGCGCGCGTGCGCCGCGCGCAGGCGTGGGCATCAGCGGGCGCGAGGGCCGCGCCGCGGTGCTGTCGTCGGACTTTTCGTTCGCGCAGTTCAGGTGCGCGGCCGCCCCTCGCCGCGCCGCCGTGCCCGGCCCGCGCCCGGCCCGCGCTCGTGTGCGCACGACGCCGGCACTTCCCCCCCCCCCCCCCTCCACACACACACACACACACCCCACACACAAGGTACCTGTCGCGCCTGCTGCTGCTGCACGGGCGGTGGAGCTACCTGCGCAACCGCGAGGTCGTGCTCTACTCCTTTTACAAGAACTGGGCCTACGTCCTCGTCTACGTCTACCTCCAGTTCCTGGCCGGTGCGTGCAGCAAAAGCGCGGCCACAAACCCCGCGTGCTGCGCGCGCTGCGCGCGCTGCGCGCGCTGCGCGCGGCGGGTGGCCTGCTTTTGTGTTTGTGCGTGCGCGCGCGCTGCGGCAGTGCGATCGGCCCCCGCGGGACGAGCCCCCGCCGCGCCGCGCGGCGCAGGCTTCTCCGCGGTGCCGATCTTCACGACGCTGATGATCTCCACGTTCAACATGATCTTCACCGCCTGCCCCATCGTCGCGTACGCGGTGCTGGAGCAGGACATGGCCGTGCCCAGCGTGCTCGCCAACCCCGAGACCTACGCCGTCTCGCGCACCGCGACGCGGCGCGGCTTCTTCGGGTGCGTGCGCGCGCGCGCGCGCGCCGCCGCCGCGCCCGCCGCGCCCGCCTCCTGCGCCTGCCTCCTGCGCGCCCCTGCCGACGGGCGCGTGTGTGCTGCCGCAGGCGGTTTGCGGTGTACATGCTCGCGGGCACGTGGCACAGCCTGCCCGTCTTCTTCCTGCCCTGGTACGCGCTCGCGACGCCCGACCGCCACGGCCTGTCGTCCGACCTCGCGTGCGCGGGCACGGCCGTGTTTGTCGCGCTGACCGCGACGGTCGCGTTCAAGCTCTGCCTGCGCACGCACGCGTGGACGTGGATCACGCACCTCGTCTACTGGCTCAGCCTCGCCGTGCTCTTCCCATTCATATGGGTCATCTCCATCCTCTGGCCGGCCACGCCCATCAGCGGCGTCAGCGACATGAGCGGCGTCGGGCAGTGGCTCTTCTCAAAGTGCGCGCCCGCGCCGCGGCGCGCCGCGACGCCCGCTCGCAGCGCCGCGCGCGCGCCGCCCGAGCCTGCACCGCCGCGCGCGCGCGCGCCCCCGCAGCCCCGTGTTTTGGCTGAGCGCGCTGCTGTGCGCGCCCGCGATGGCGCTGCTGCCGGACCTGGCGGTGCTGCTGTTCAAGCGCTGGCTGTCGCCAGACCTGGTCGCGCTGCTGCAGGCGCGCGCTGCGCATGCGCGCGCACGCGCGCACGCGCCGCGCCCGGCGGCGCCGCGTCGCGCGCGCGCTCAGCCCCCCCCCCCCTCTCGCGCCCCCCTCGCCCCCCCCCGCCCGCGCGCACCAGGAGTGGGAGGTGCGCGAGCGCGTGCAGCGCCGCGCCACGCAGCGCAACGTCAACGCGGGGCGGCAGCTCTTCGGCGCCGACGCCGACAACCTGGCCTCGCTGCAGCAGCAGCGCGGCAGCGACGCCGCGGGCGACGCCCCGGGCACCGGCGTCGCGCGGCGCAGCCGGCAGGGCGCCAAGGTCGCCGCGGGCGACGAGCTCGAGCTGGCGCCCGTGGCAGGTGCGGGCGCGGCGGCCGAGCGGCAGCGCCAGCGGCAGCGCCTGCAGCTGCCGAGCGTGGCCGGCTGACCAGCCAGGCGCTGTGCGTGGCGAGCGGCGGCGGCTGACGATGTGCGTCGCGCGCGCGGCTGCGTGCCCGGGCGGCCAGCGGCCCGCCGCCGCTCACGGCGGCGCCCGCGCTGCCCCCTGCGTGCCGCCGCAGAAACGCAACGCTATGCCGCCGCTGCCGGCGAGCCGTGAGGAGCGGGGGCGGGGCCGGGGCGCGGCGCGCGCCTGCCGCCGCGCCCGGCCGGCGAGCGGCTGCTCTCTCTCTCTCTGTGTTATGTGGTCTGGTGCACTGCTGCTGCAACGCATACGCGCGCATCGGCCTGGTTGGGCGCATTTGATTTCCGCCGGCGCGCGCGGCGGCGGCGCCCCGGGCTGGGCCCCCGCGCGCGTGCCGCGCCGCAACGCAGCGCGCGCCCATTGGCGCCGGGGGTAACGCGCCCGCCGATCCTCGGTAGCCCTGGTTGCGCGCGCCGGCGTCGGCGCTGCCCCGCGGCCAGGGCCCAGCGGCGGTTTCGGACCGCCGCCGCACCGCCGGCGCACCACCGCCAGGCCACCCGGCGTGCCCACACATCGCCCGTTCACCACACTCCACCACGAGCAGAGCTCGCTTCGCGTGCCCCCCCCGCGGCAGCACTCTCTCCAGCGCGTGCTGCTCGCGGCGCCCCGGTGCCGGTGGCCCAGTGCCGCTCCAGGAGGCTTCGAGCTCCTCCTCCTCGTCAGGGCGTGCGGGCGGCCGCAGGCGGGGGGTGCTGCTCGGGAGCTTGCTCGCCAGCGGGGCCAGGCAGGTGCGCCGATCGGGCGCAGCGTTCGCGGTGCGGGGGCGACAAGTGCCGTGTCGCGCGCCGCAGGGCGCGGGCGGGCGGCAGCGGGGCGGCGGGGCGGCAGCAGCCGGGCGAGGAGGCGTGCCCCCGTGCAGCACCGGCGTCCCCGGCGCCTGCCGCGCCGCGGAGGCCGCGGTGGACCTCGCCTGGGCACAACACGCGCGCGGTGCGGGCGTGTGGCGGGGGCCTGCGCTCAGCGGGGCCCCGCTTTCCAGGCTGCTGCACCCGTCCCCCTTGCTTGACGCGCAGGCGCGAGGGCCTGTGCAGCATGGGCAACCGCAGCAGCAAAGGCCGGAGAGGCGCGCAGGAAGGCGCCGGCGCCGCGGCGGCCAGCGGCGACGCAGCAGCAGCGGTGCCCGCGACGCCCGCGCACGCGCCGGCGCCCTCGGAGCAACAGCCCTGCACCCCCGCGCCAGTGGACGGCGGCGAGCAGGTGCGGCGTCGCAGGCGCTCACGGCGCGCGCGGGCCCTGCCGCGCAGGAGGGCAGCAGGGCGCGGCCCGCCGGCGGGGCTGCTCGCAGCGGTCGCGCTGGCGGCGCGCCAGGACGAGGCGCTGGGCAGCATGATGATGATCGCGCTGCAGCCCGTCAGCGACCCCGTGCCCAGGCCGACACCCGCGCCTCGGCGCCGCCGCAGGCGTCGCACTCCTACAACTCGACCGAGAAGCCCAACCGCAGCGCGATGCGGCCCTCGGACAGCAGGCGCGGCGCGCGGCGCGGCCCGTGGGCTGCGCGCACGCGGCAGCACGCGCCGGCCGGCCGGCCGGCCGCTGCCACGCTGCGCGCCGACGCCCGGCCGCCGCCGCCCGCCGCCGTCGCGGCGCCAGGTCGGACACCTACAGCCGGCGCAGCTCGGGCCAGTTCTCCAACGTCGGCTTCAGCGTCGCGACCGACGCGGCCGAGGGTGCGCCGCGCGCCGGCGCGCGCCTGCGCCGCTCGCCGACCCGCGCCCGCGCCGCGCCGCGCCGCGCCGACCCGCGCGCGCCGCGCCCCGCGCCGGCCCCGCCCGCGCCGCGCCAGGCAACCACCACAAGCTCGTGGGCGGTGACAGCATCAGCCTGAAGAAGATCGTGGACATGTTTTACGAGCGCGTGCTCGCCGACCCGGGGCTGGGGCCGTTCTTCGAGGGCATCGACATGGCCAAGCTCAAGCGCCACCAGGTGCGCTTCATGGGCCTCGCGTTTGGCGGCAAGGAGCTCGTCTTTGAGGAGGACCCCAACCTCAACCTCCGCAAGGTCCACATCCGGCTCATCCAGGACAAGGGACTCAACCTGGTGCGCGACGCGGCCGCGCGCGCCGCGCACGCCGCGCACGCCGCGCACGCCGCCGCCCCCGCCGCGCGCCCACGCCGCGCCGGCCCGGTCCGGCCCGCTGCGCAGAGTCACTGGGAGGCGTTCGTGGGTCACTTTGACGCGGTGCTGGCCGCGCTGGAGCGCGAGATCCCGGCCGCCACGCGCGACGCGGCGCGCGCGTCGGTGCGCGCGACGCGGCACTACTTTGTGCCGGTCGGCGAGGAGACGGCGTACACCAACGCCAGCATCGGCGCGCTGCCCGTGCCGGAGACCATTCCCGAGGCGCCCGAGCCGCGCGGCTGAGGGGCCCTGGGGCGGCCGCGGGGCTGGGCTGGGGCGCGCACTGGGGCGCGCGCGCGCGGGGGAGCACGCGTCGGCCCGCGATCGGACGGGCGATCGTCCATTGGCTTTGATGCTCCTGCCTCCCTCTCTCTCTTTGGGGACCCACCTCCGCCGGGTAAATGCTCAAGACTCCCTGTGCGCCGTCCGGCGACCGTCAGCCGGCACTTTGCCACAGCAGCGGCTCAGAGCGCTTCGCCGCCGCGGCTCCCCGCCTTCGCTGGCCCGTCCGCCGGCTCGGACATCGACTGCCGGAACTCCCCCGACACCGGCGCGACCATCGCTCAAGCCGCTCGCGGCTGCCACAGCCCCCAGCCACACGCGCCGCTGCTGCCTGCGCCAGGTGAGCGGTGGCCCGCGCACCAGCGCGCGGCAGGCTTGCCAACAGCGTCCATCCGCATGCCAGATTTGGCGTGCAGGCTCGGAGGCGCTGCCGCGGCCCCGGGGCTGCGCGGGCGCAGCGCACCCCGCCGCGAAGATCGGCATGCACGCCCTCGCACCGCGCCGCGCCGGGGCTCACGCCCAGCGCCACGCCCGCCACCCCGCAGCTCGCCCATTTGCGTGCGTTGCCCTCGCCTAATATGGCCGCCAAGCAGCTCGTCGGCGCGGTCCTGCTGGGCCTGGTCGCGCTCGCCGCCGCCGCCGAGCCCGAGCACTGGGGCGGCCACGACAAGGGCGGCCACGGCAAGGGCTGCAAGCCCTACCGCGGCCACGGCCACAAGGGCAAGGGCAGGCGGGCCGGAGGGCCCGCGACGTACTGCGAGTACACGCGCGCGATCTTCCCGCCGCCGAACTATGACTTCATGGACTGCGACGGCCCCTCCGTGCTCTGCGCCATGGCCAACTGCACCATGGTCCCCGGCAGCGGCAGCGGCGACATGCCGCTCCAGGCCGCGTGCGGCTGCGTCAGCGCGAGCGGCGCCGCGCCGTTTGGCCCCAGCCAGGTCAGCCCCGACGAGATCCTCTCCCTCTCGCTCTACGAGGCCAGCCAGGAGGTCTGCTACGGCGGCGGCACGACCAACAACACCTGCGTCACCAACCAGGCGCCCGTGTGCAGGGCAATGAACTCCGGGTGCGCCGCCGCGCCGCGCGGCGCGCGCCGCGCGCCCGCCGCGCCGCGCGCTGACGGCGGCCGCCCGCCCGCCCCGCGCGCGCTGCACACAGCACGTTCTATGGCGGCAAGTGGCCCCTCATTTCCACGTACACGAACACCACCGGCGAGGTGCGGCGCGGGCCTGGGCGGGGCCCCGCGCCCAGCGAGGCTGTGTTGCGCGGTGACTCAGCGCGCGCCCGCCCCGCGCCCGCCATGCGATGCCGCCGGTCCCGCAGGGAACCCAGACCTGCATTGGCGCGGCCGACAACAGCAGCATGCTCGCAAACTGCATGACCGCTGGTGCGCCCGCTGCTGCACCACACGCGGGGGCCCACCGCCGCCGGGCGCCGCGGCCCGCTGCGGCCCGCCGTGCCCCGCCGCGCCCCGCCGTGCCCCGCCGCGCCCCGCCGCGCCGCCGCGGCCGCCGCGGCCGCCGCCGCCGCCGCCGACGCCGTCGCGCGCCGCCCTGCGCCAGGCTGCGACGTTCGCCGCTCGTTTGACAACAAGCCGTACACCTGCTACTGCCCCGTCTATCACATCCCGGCCGGCGAGTCGTACATCATCGGCTATCCCCTGTGCGCCGCGCCGCGCCGCGCCTCGCCGCGCCCCGGCCCCGGCGCCGGCCCCGACCAGGCCCCAGCCCCGACCCCCCGCGCGGCGCGCCCCTGCGTGCCCGGCCGCGCGCGCGCGCGCGCGCGCGCGCCTGCCCACCCTGCCGCGCGGCGCGCCCCGCAGGTCGCTCTACCCCAACGGCATCGACTGCAAGCAGCCGCCTGGCTTTGTGATCAGCGGCCGGTAGCGCTAGGCATTCATCAACAGTGCGAGTGGGTCAAGCCGTCAACGGGGGCGCGGCAGGTGCACTGCTCTTAAGCTTGTGGCACTCAGTCTTGCGAGCAGCGCGGTGTGCGGCGGCAGGCGGCCGCGTGCGCCACAGGTGACAGGGATGGGGCGTGGACATGCAACTGAACGTCGCGGGGGGCCTGTGTCGGTGGCCATGTGAACTTCTTGCCCGGCGTGCAGTGCGGCACGGGACCGTACCGGCACACGCGCGCTCGTGCAGCGTGCGCCGCGCGGCGACCGTCGCCCGCTGTCACCGGGACATCAACCGCTTTCTAGATCGCGAGCGAGGGCGGTGCCGCTCGAAAGCAGCCACCGGCGCCCGCTTCAGCTCCCCGCAGCGCAGGTGACGCACGCGCGCCGGCGGGTGACACCGGCGGCGCGCGCACGTACGCCGCCGGGAGACCTGGCGGTCGCAATGGCCGTGACCGGCTGAGCTAGTCGGGGCAAGCTGACCAGCGCCTAGCCCGCCGGCAGCGCCAGCCGCCGCTTTGTCATCGTCGCGGTAAGCATGCCCCCGCGCCTTCCCGCGCCCGCGGCACGTCCTACCCCACCCGCACTCCCACCACACCATAGCCTGCCACTTAGCCGCGTCTGCGCGGATTCAGCCTGCGCGCCGGGCGGTCCCCGACCAGGTGACCCGCGGCGCAGCGCCTGCCGCGCGCGCCCTCGCCGTGCCGTGCCTTGCCACGGCGCGCACGCGCATTGTCTCATATATTCCGGTCAGCTCCGAGGCGCTGCCGCGGCCAGGCGCTGCGCGGGCGCAGCGCACCCCGCCGCGAAGATCGGCTTGCACGCCCACGCCCGCGCACCCCCCCCCCCGCAGCTCGCCCATCTGCGTGCGTCCCCGTCGCCTAATATGGCCGCCAAGCAGCTCGTCGGCGCGGTCCTGCTGGGCCTGGTCGCGCTCGCCGCCGCCGCCGAGCCCGAGCACTGGGGCGGCCACGGCAAGGGCTGCAAGCCCTACCGCGGCCACGGCCACAAGGGCAAGAACCGTTACGGTGGCGTGGCAACCACGTGCGATTACACCCGGCTCGGGGCGCCGCAGCCGAGTGAGCCGTGCCGCCGCGCGCGCTGCGGCCGCGCGTCGTGAGCAGAGGCAGCAAAGCAGCAGCATCCACACCAGAACCAACCCCCAGCCACCCCAAGGCACCCGGGCTCGCTTAATTGCCGCCCGCCCGCCCGCCCGCCCGCCCGCCCGCCCGCCCGCCCGCCCGCGTGATCCAGGCTATGACTGGGTCTACTGCCAGGGCCCGTACGTGCTCTGCTCCATCGCCAACTGCACCATGGTCCCCGGCAGCGGCAGCGGCGACATCCCGCTCCAGGCCACGTGCGGCTGCATCAGCCCCCCGCCCATCGCGCCCCTCGGCGAGAGCCAGGTCGCGCCCAACATCATCCTCGATCAGAAGCATTGGGCTGCGACCCAGGAGGTCTGCTACGGCGGCGGCACGACCAACAACACCTGTGTCACCAACCAGGCGCCCGTGTGCAAGGGCATCAACTCGGAGTGCGCCGCCCGCCGCCCGGCGCGCGCCGCGCGCCGCATCCGCGCGCGGCCGAGCCCAGCCCCTGCCCGCTGGCCAGCGCTCGTGCGCGCGCCGCCGCCTGACGCCCCCTCCCCCCTCCCCCCTCCCTGCGCGCTGCGCAGCACGATCTACGGCGGCAAGTGGCCCCTCATCTCCACCTACGCGATCATCCTCCCTGACCAGGCCTTCAAGAACTGCTACGGCCGCCCCGACAACTCCTCCACCGTGGCCAACTGCATGACCAGCGGTGCGCCGCCGCACCCCGCGCGCGCCGCTCGCCCGCCCGCCGCCGGGCGCCGCGGCCGCGCGCCGCGCGCCGCGCACCGCCCGCCCACGCCGCGCACCGCCGCCGCCGCCGGCGCCAGGCTGCGACGTCCGCCGGTCCTGGGACGGCAAGCCCTTCACCTGCTACTGCCCCGTCTACCACGTCCCGGCCGGCCAGCAGTACACGCTCGGCTACTCCAGGTGCGCCCCGGCCCGGCCGCGCGCCGCGCCCCAGCGCTGCCGCGCCCTGGGCCGCCCCCGCGCGCCCCCGCCTCACGCCGCTGGCGCGCGCAGGTCGGAGTTCCCCGACGGCATCAGCTGCGACCAGCCCGCCGGCTACGTGGTCAGCGGCTGGTGATCGCCGCCGCACCCCGCACCCTGCTAGCACCGCAGCGCTGCGGTGACCTTTCGGACGCGCCGCGCGCCCCCTGCATTGTTTTCTTTCCCGCATGAACGCGGCTCTTTACTGGATGCCCTGGTCGGGAGTCAGCCCAACAATGTGCTGACGTGCACCGCTGGTCCCAGCAACGTTGGGCCGCAAATGCCGGAACGCGCTCGAGATCACGGCCCCGCGCGGGACCGCCGGCGCTGTCACCACTGGCCAGCTCATCGGTCCGCTCTGACGTATATAGCCAGGTGCCTGGTTGATTTACCTGGTTGTTTTACCTCGCATGGCATTGGTTCCAACTCAACGGCCCAGGTTTGGGCGCAGACGAGCACGCGCGCGCCCTGCACGCCCGGCGACCGCGTGGCTTCCTTCCTCGCCGGCGCCGCGGCGGCAGCCTGCGCAAGGTGCCGGCCAGGGGTAACTACTATCTTACTCCGCGGGCGGGTCCAGCCGCAACGGTCCGCAGTGGCGCGGTTGACCGCGGTCAAAAACCTGAGTAACGGTCCCCTCGCCAGCCCGCGCGCGGAGCGGCCCCTCCGTTGCGCTCGCGAGGTGTTTGTTGCGCCGTTTAACGCACAGCCGCGTCGTGGCCCAACGCCCCGCGGCAGAGGCGGCGGCGGCGCCGCCATCTGCTGCTCCGCGCCCCCCTGACGCCTGTGGCGCTCCAGCCGACATGCAGCGTCGCCTTCTCGCTGTCTGGGCAGCCGCTCTGCTGCTGCTGGCGGCCACCGGGGCGAGCAGCGCGGCGCACTCGCCGCGGCGACTGCTGACTCTCGAGGCGGCCGGCCCCGCGGCGGCGGCGGCGCCCAACGCCACGGAGGCGCACGTGTGCCTCTGGACCACGGGGCACGTGGAGGCGGCGCCGGCGGCGGCGGCGACGGCTGCGGCGGCGGCCGGCGCCGGCCAGGCGGCGGGGGCGGCCGGTGCCGCCGCGTCGGCCAGTGCCAGCGCCAGCGCCAGCGCCAGCAACGCCGCCGGGAGCGCCGCCTCGGCTTCGGCGTCAGCCTCGGCGTCGGTCTCTGCGTCCGCGGCGGCGGCGGCAGAGTCAACGTCGGCCTCTGCCTCGGCGACGGCTGCCTCTGCGGCGGCGCAGCCCTTTTGCTCCCTCAATCCCTCCTTCTTCTTCTCCCTGCCACCGCCCGACCTGGACGGCGAGAAGTGAGCGCCGCGCCGTGCGCCACGCGCTGCCGCCGGCCTGGCGCGCGGCCCGCGCGGGGGCTCACCGCGCGCCGCGTGTGCGCAGGCTGCTGCTGGAGATCACGGCGATGCGCTACGCCTGCCTCAACCACACGACCTTTGCGGCGTGCGCGGCCGACCAGCCCAACTGGTGCGGCTGGCGCGACGACGCCGTGCCGCCGCGGTGCAGCATGGCGTACGAGGACGCCGACTTTGTGCACGTGAGGCGCCACGCCTGGGCCGCGCGTGCGCGTGCGCACCCCGCAGGCACGCCCTTCGCCGCGGCGCCAGGGCCTGGCGCGGCCGCTGACGCCGCCCCGCCGCTGCGCCTGCCCGCACAGCTCCTGCTCTGGAGCCGCGCCAGGATTGCCTGCAACGGCTCCGCGCTCGCGGCGGTCGTGGCCTGCAGCTACGCGACGTCCGACGCCGCGTGCGGCGCGCAGCCCGGCTGCGCGTGGGCGGAAGGCGCCTGCTACCCCGCGGCCTACGCGCCGCTCGTCAACAAGCCCCGCGCGCTGCGCGCGTTCAAGCGCCAGGTGCGCGCGCGGCTCAAGCGCCTGCGGGCGCGCCCGTCGCGCCCCGCCCTGTCGCTGCACCGCGCGCCGCGCGCGCGGCGCCGCGCCGCGCCCAGCGCGCCGGCGCGCCGCGCCGCCGCGCGCGGCAGGTGACCGCCGGCGACCCCGCGGTGTGGGGTTCGTGCGGCGGCGCCGACCTGTACCGTGCCTACGCGGCCGCGTGCGACCACGGCACCGCCGCGTCGTGCGCGTCCGACGCGGCCTGCCGCTGGGTGCCCGAGTGGGAGACCGAGGTCGCGGCCAACCCGCTCAACCTGACAAAGCCCTGTGTGCTCTCCGCGGCGCGCCTCCCCGTCGAGTCTGTCTTCCTCGGCCAGTCCAACTTCTCGACGGCCGTGATCGACGCGCAGCGGCGCTGCGTCGCGCTCAGCGCGCGCGACGAGGCCGCGTGCGTGGCGGGCACCGCCAACGTCAGCGCCGCGGCGCTCGGCGCGGCGCTGACGTTCCGCGCGTCGCAAGCGCCGCCGGCGCCGGTCAACGCGAGCGCGGGCAACGCGAGCGCCGCGGCGCCCGCGGGCGGCGAGACGACGTTTGTCGCGGCGTGGCTGGCGCTGGGGGCGCCCGCGCTGCAGCCGCAGCCGGGCGTCGAGCCCGGCCTGGCGGCCAACGCCAGCGCGGCCGCATCGGCCGCTGGCGACCCCGACGTCGGCGCCCCGCAGCCGGCGGCCGCGGCCCCCGACCCGGCGCCGGCCGCCGCCACGCCGCCAGCCCTGGCGCCCGCCGCACCGGCGCGGGTGCCGGCGCCGCCAGCCCCGGCGCCGCCCGCCGCGGCGCCGCAGCCGGAGTTTGTGGCCGCCGAGGGCGCCGACGGCCTGCTGGCTGCGCTCTTTGCGCGGCGCGCTGCCGCGGCCGGCGACGGCACGCGCGGCAGCCCCTGCACCACGCGCGACACCTGCCGCGCGGCGCTGGTGTCTCTGAGGAAGCTGCACGTCGTGGGGTGGCTGCCGGCGGCGCTCGAAGCGGTGCCCGACCTCGAGCTGCCGGCGTGAGCCGCGCGACCGTGTGTGCACAGCCTTGTGAAGCCGTGTGTACAGCCGTGTGAAGCCTTGTGTGAAGTCTGTGTCCACCTGTCTATCTGTCGACTGTGCGGCAACTGTGCGGCGCGGTTGGGAGGCTTGCGAAAGGGTTACCCCCGCCGCCGCCGTCCGCTCTCCTCTCGCCCACGCCGAGCTGCCTACGTGCTGCTGCGCAATAAGGGGGTACCGCGCACCGCCGCCGCTGCGCCTGCTACCTACAACCCCTCCCCCGCCCGCTCCCATGCCCCGGGCGTGAAGAAAATGCGTGCGCACCGCCCTCAGACTTCTTGCGCCCTCCCCGACTGAGCGGCGCGCGCGCGCGCGGGGATGTGCCCGTGCGGGCGCGCAGGCGGGCGCGCCGGGCCCGGCAGCCGTGCGCGCAGAAGGCGCCGCCGGCGCCGGGGCGGCGGCGGCCCGCCGTGCAATTCCCATGCAGCACAGCACACGCGGGCACAGCGAGTGCGGCGCGCTCCGCCGTCGAGGGTTGCCCGCGAAGCTTGATTGGGGGCCAGCAGCGCGCTGCAGTTGTTGCTGCGCGCTGGGCCGCGCTGGAGCCCCCGTGCGCCCAGCGGCGTGGGCACGCACACACACAAGGCAGGCTAGAGGCTCGAGTGAGGCAATTGACGCGCCAAGCTCTGCTAGGGGTGGCAGAGGCTGCTGGCCACCAAAACACTGCCGCCGCCGGCCGCCCCGCCCCGCCCCGCCGCCGGCGCGGCGCGCGCGCGGCGCGGGCCCCCGGAAGGCCTCCAAAATCGCCCCGGCGCCGCGTGGGCGCGCTGCGTCGGGCTGCGACGCCGCCGGGCGCGCCGCGCCGCGGGCGCGCCATGTGATGCAATGCCGGGGTGGCGGGGAGGCCGAGGGCCCTGCACAAAGCGCGACCGACTGCGTCCGCCGCCGCCGCACGCGCGGCGTCACCCCCGCGCGCCGTCTCTGCTGCTGCCGGCGCCCTCCTTGCTGCGGTTGATGTTGAGCTTGCTGAGCAGCCCGCCTTTGCTGCCCGCGGCCGCGGCCGCGGCGGCGGCCTTGCGCGCCTCGTCGTCGCGGACCATGTCCAGCAGCAGCTGCAGCTGCGGCGTGAGCTCCTTGAAGCTCGGCCTGACAACCCAGGGGCGGCGGCGGCGGCGGCGGCGGCGAGGGGCGGCGATGAGAGGGGCGGCGCTCAGGGGCGGCAGAGAGGAGCAGCCGGGCGGGCGCGCGGGCGGGCGCGCGGCGGGCGCGGGGGCGCGCACCGGTGCAGCGGCGAGGCGTCCCAGCACGCGGCCATCATGCTCGCGAGCTGCGGCGGGCAGCTCTGCGGGATGGCGGGGCGCAGGCCCTTCTGCACCACGCCCACCGCCGCCTGCAGCGGCGTCATGTCGCTGTATGGGATCTTGCACGTCAGCAGCTCCCTGCGCGACACGGCAGCGGCAGCGGCAGCAGCGGCGGCAGCGGCGGCAGCAGCGGCAGCAGCAGCGCGTGAGCAGCAGCAGCACAGCCGCGGCGGCGCCGACGCGCGCCGCGCCGCCGCGCCGGCGCCGCACCAGAGCACGACGCCGAAGCTGAACACGTCTGCCTTCTCGTCGTAGGGCTTGTGCTCGATGACCTCGGGCGCCATCCAGCGGTAGGTCCCCGTCTCGGCGGTCATGTGGCCGTTGGTCTCAATCATGCGCGCGACGCCAAAGTCGGCGATCTTGACCTGCGCGCGCGTGACCGCAGCACGGCGGTGCAGCGTCGGCACGGCGGCGCGCGGCGTCAGCAGGCGGCGCGCAGCGCGGTGCGCAGCGCAGGCGCGGCCGCCCCTCTGGGCTGCGCCCTGCGCCCTGCGCCCTGCGCCCTGCCCCCCCCCTCTCCTCCGGCTGCGCCGTGCCGCGCCGACGCCGGCGCTGCCGCACCGTGCCGTTCTCGTCCAGCAGCAGGTTTGCGGCCTTGAGGTCGCGGTGGATGATCTTGCGCTGGTGCAGGTAGTCCATGCCGCGGCTCACCTCGACGCACACCTTCAGCACCTGCGCCACGCGCGCGCGGGCGCGGTGAGCAGGCGCACGCGCGGGCGGCGGCCGCGCCACGCCGCGCGCAGCTGCTGCTCATCGCGCGCGGCGCGCCTGGCTGAGCTTGAGCGCGCCCTCGCGGCGGATGTAGTCGTACACGCTGCCGCCGCTCATGTACTCAAACACGATGCACAGGTTGGGCTTGCGCGTGCACGCGCCGATGAACTGCACCACGTTCTTGTGCCGCACCTGCGCAGGCGCGCGCGCGCGGTGGGCCCGCGGCGCACACGCACACCCCGCGCGCCCGCGCCCGCTCCTCTGGCGCTGCTGCCCGTGCGCCCGCGCCCGCGCGCTGCCCCGCGCTCCCCTCCGCTGCGCGCGCGCCTTGCGCATGATGGAGACCTCCTGCAGGAACTCCTGGTACTGGCTCGCGTCGTCCTGCATCTCCTTGAGTATCTTGACCGCGACCTCCTGGCCGCAGTAGTAGCCGCGGTAGAGGTTGCTGAAGCTCCCCGCCGCGACCTTGGCGTCGATGTGAAGCTGGCTGATGTCAATCTCCCAGTCGTCCGGCGCGGGGCTGCCGCCCGCCGCGCCGCTCGGCGAGCGGATGTTCCAGCCCGCCGCGCCCGGCGGCTGGGCGGCGCGGGAGGTGCGAGGCGGGGTGAGGCGGGGCGGGCGTGGGCGGCGCGCGCGCGCGCGCGGCGGCGGCGGCGGCGCGCGCGCGGCGGCGAGCGCGGTGGCCCCAGCCAGCGACGCCCGGGCGCGCGCACCGGCATGGGCTCGCCCAGCACCGGCGGCGCCTCCGCCGGCAGCTGGAACATCGCCGGCTGCTGCTGCTGCTCCAGCACCTGCTGCTGGCCTTGCCGCACGCGGGGCGGCAGCTGCGGCGGCGGCGGCATGCGCAGCAGGCGCTGCCCCAGCTGCTCTTCCAGGCTCTCGCCCAGCTGCGGCACCGGCGGCGGCGGGCGCAGTCAAGTCAGGCGCCGCGGCCGGCTGGCTCGCCGCCGCCGCTGCTGCGCCGCTGCTGCCGCCAGCGGTGCGCACCTCGCTGCTCCAGCCGTCCACAACAAACACGTCGAGCGCGAAGCCGTCGGTGGTGTTGAACACGTGCGCCTCGCGGATGTTGAGACCCAGGTCGCCCTGGGCGCACGCGACGGCGCGCGCGGCGGCGCGCGCGGCGGCGCGGGCGCGGGCCGCGTGGGGGGCGCGCCGCGGCGGGGAGGGCGAGATAGAGGGAGGCAGGGCGCGGCCGAGCGCGCGCACCATGGCGTCTGAGAGGCGGCTGAGCAGCTTGGGCTGGTCGACCGTGGCGATGGTGATTTCATAGAAGGTGCTGTCGGGGCTGTTGTTGCTCGCGTCCTGCGCCTGGCTGCCGTCGTGCGACGCGTCGACGCGCTCGCCAAACTCCAGCGCCAGCGCCTGCGGCGGCGGCGGCGGCGGCGGCGGCGGCGGCGTCGGCCGCCGCTGCCGCGGGCGCCAGCGCCGGCTGCTGCCGCGGCTGCCGCCGCGCCGCGCGCGACAGCCCCAGCGCGGGCCTGCACCTGCAGGTTGGGCGACGAGCCGAACGCCGGCTTGGGCAGCGGCTGCCGCCGCATCGCCTGCATCACGCCGCGCCGCGGCGACGCCTGCGCGGCGAGCGTCGGGGGTGAGGGGGCGGCGCCCCGGACCAGCCGCTTCCGGCAGCGTCGCCGGCGCCGGCGGCGCGCGGGCGCGGCGCGGCGGGCGGCGAGCAGCAGCAGCAGCGGCGGCGGCGCACCTCCAGGAAAGCGGGCGACGGCAGGCCGTCCGTCGACTCTCGCGGCCGCGTGTGCAGCACCTCCACCGAGCGCACCGCGAAAGACACGGTGGTGGGGTCCAGGCGGGCCTCGTCCAGCAGGCGCTTGTGGGAGAGGACGTCCAAGCTGTCGATGTTGACATCCAGGGCGTACCGCGTGGGCAGGCGCTCAAAGTGGGCGCAGATGCCCTCGATGAAGCCCGCCGCGCCGATGTCGATGTCCCCGCGGTCCTGTAGCCGCGAGATGAAGGCATCGCAGCAAGACTGCTTCGACCTTTGGTGCGCGCGCGGCGGGAAGGACCCGGAACCGGCGCCCCCAGGCGCCGCCCCGGGGCGCGTGAGCGACGACATGCTGGCCCGGCGCCGTCAGGAGGGCCCCATGGCTCGAGCGCCGGCCGATGGGCCGCCGAGGCAGCAGGAGCCGCTGGGCCGCCCGGTTGGCGCGTATGCACGGCCTGAGCGGCGGTCACGGAGCGGTGTGGGTCTCCGTGCGGCGGGCAGCTCTCCGGGGCGCGGCGCGCGCGGGCAGCAGCAGTCGCGGTGGTGCGGGCCCGAAAACACCAGGTTTCCGGCCCGCCCCAATGGCGCGCGCCGGCGCCCCGCGCTCGCTCCGCCTCTAGCTGCCCGCTACCGCTCTGGCGGCGCGCCCAGCGATCGACGGCCCGCGCCACGCCCGCAAGAGCCCCGCCCACCACGCGCCCGCCGGCCCCAGGGCCCTCGCCGACCGCGCTCCCGCCCACCGGCCGCGGGCCTAGGCCGATCGGGCGCGGCGCGCGGCGCGGCGCGGTCAGGTCGCGCTCGGGCGGCGCCGCAATCAGCGCGAGCAGCGGCGGCGGCCGGCGCGCAGCAGCCGCGGCCGGCGGCGGCGCCGGGGCGCCATGAATCTCTCCAGCCTGGTGGAGGAGTACTGCACGCAGCTGCGCCGACGGTGCGCAAGCGCAAGCGCGGCGCGGCGGCGGCAGCAGCGCTGCCGCGCGGCGGCGCACGCCCCCGCTCGCCGCTGCTCACCCGCGCGCGCGCGCGCTGCCGCGGCCGCGGCCGTGCGTGAGCAGGCAGCTCCATGGCTCTTTCGCGTGCGCCAAGAAGACGGCGGAGGTCATGCGCCTGCTCATCACCACGCAGCGCCACCCCGACGCGGCGAGCCTCATCGGCGACGTGCGCACGATCGGCACCAAGCTGCAGGCCGCCAAGCCCGTCGGTGCGCGCGGGGGCCGCCGCGGCGGGCCGCGGCGGGCCGCGCCCGCAGCAGCAACGGGCGCCCTGCCGCGTGCGCCGGCGGCGCGCTCTCACGCGCTGCCGCGCGGCCGCCGCGCCCTCCTGCGCCGGGGCCGCCGCCGCAGAGCTGGCGATCGGCAACATGGTGCGCCGCGTGCTGCACATGATCCGGGAGGAGGAGCAGCAGGAGAGCCTGGAGCAGCAGCAGCAGACCGACGGTGCCGCCGCGCCGGGCGACGCGGCGGGCAGGCAGCGCGAGGGCCCCGGGCTGCTCTCGCAGGCGTTCCGCGGCGGCCCCGCGCCGCGCGCGTTTGGGCGCGCGGTCTCGCTGTCCAACCTGCTGGACGCGCCCGCGCTGCCCGACGCCGGCGGCGGCGGCGGCGGCGGCGGCTCCGCGCTGCAGCAGCAGCAGCAGCCGCAGCAGCACCACCAGCAGCAGCACCAGCAGCACCAGGCCCTCGACGGCGACGACGGCGAGGGCTCGCGCCGCGGCGGCGGCGGCGGCGGGCGCAAGAGCAAGGCGCCGCCGCAGTGGGGCGGCAAGGCCACCGTGATCGAGCTGCTCAACGAGCTGCTGGAGGAGCTCGACGGCATCGACGCCCAGATCGCGGCGCAGGCGGTGGAGCACATCCACGCGAACGAGGCGCGCCGCCAACGCGCGCGCCGCGCGACCGCGGCCGCGCCACTGCGCCCGCGCGCCGCCAACGCGCGCGCCGCGCGACCGCGGCCGCGCCACCCGCGCGGCCGCGCCACTGCGCCCGCGCGCCGGCGCGCGTGCCAGCGGCGCCGGCGGCGGCGGCCCGCCCACCGCGCCCCCGCACCCGTGCGCCGCTGCGCGCCCGCGCCTCAGGTCATCCTGACGTACGGCATGTCAGACACCACCTACCTCTTCCTTAAGGAGGCCAGCCGCAAGCGCGAGTTCCAGGCGCGCGCGGGGAGGGCTCGCTCGCGCGGGGAGAGGCTCGCAGGAAGGCGCGCGGGGCGGGGGTGCGTGGCAGCGCAAGCGAGCCGCCCGCCGCGCGCCGGGCAGGTTGTCGTCGCCGAGGCGGCGCCGCGCTACGGCGGGCACGCGATGGCGCGGCGCCTCGCCGACGCCAAGGTTCAGACGACGCTCATCGCCGACAGCGCGGTCTTCGCGATGATGGCGCGCGCCAACAAGGCACGCGCGCGCGGCGGGCGCTGCGGGCCGGCGGCGCCGGCGCATGGCGGGCGGGCGGCGTCCGTGCGCACTCCGCCCCGCGCCGCATGCGCCTCGAGCCCCGCCCGCCCCGCGCGCGCGCCCTTGGCCGGCGCAGGTGCTGGTGGGCGCGCACGCGGTGCTGGCCAACGGCGGTGTGATCGCGCCCGCGGGCGTGCACATGGTCGCGCTCGCGGCCAAGCGGCACAGCGTGCCCTTTGTCGTGCTCGTGGGCCTCCACAAGCTCTCGCCCCTCTTCCCGCACGATCCGGACGTCACCTTCAACGGTGCGCGCGCGCGCGCGCTGGGTCGCGCGCGGCGCGCGCCCCTGCCGCCCGCCCGCCGCGCGCGCTCAGCCGCCGCGCCGCGCCGCGCCGCGCCGCCCCGCCCCGCCCCCGGCCTCCCGCGCGCGCGCAGACTTCCAGTCCCCTGGCGAGGTGGTCGACTTTGACGTCCTGGCTGAGGCCTTTGTGCGCGGCGGCGACGGCGGCGCGGGCTCGCCCCCGCCGCCCGCGGCGTCGTCGCCGACGCGCGCCGGCGGCGGGGCCGGCGGCGGCGGCGGCTGGCGCGCGGAGGGCGCCGCGCTGGAGGTGCACAACCCCGCGCACGACTACGTACCGCCGCACCTCATCAGCCTGTTTGTGACGGACACGGGCGGCTACACGCCCGCGTACGTGTACCGCCTGCTGGCCGAGTACTACAGCCGCGAGGACTACAGCCTCGACCGGGAGCTGCTCGACCGCATGAAGCTCTGACGCACGCACGCACGCCGGCGCGGCGCGGCGGGGCGGGCGGCGCCGCGCGCGCGGAGAGCGGCGGCCGGCGGGCGGCGGCGGGCCGCGCGCGCGCGCGCCGCCGCGCTGTGGGTGCGGCGGCGTTGACGGCGCTGTGGCCTGCGCCTTGCACGCGCGAGCGAGCGACAGCCAAACCTGTTATAACCGGCGCCGAGTTCCGCCCGCGCTGCGCCGCCCGCCCGCGCTGCGCCGCCCGTGCACCGCCGCGGTTAGTGCACTGACAGCATCTCGCCAAACGCGGCCAGCAGGTTGGCATCCAGGTCGTCCCCTTGCGCCTCGGCGACCAGCAGGTCCTCGATCGTGTGCTGCAGCTCAGCTACGAGCTGCCGCACGTCGCCCGACGCGCCCGAGCCGCCCGGCACCCAGCAGCCGCGTAGGCGCAGCGAGGTGGTGCCCGGCAGCGCAAACATCTGGTGCTTGATCAGGAAGGCCGCCTTGGCCTCCATCACCACGGTGCCGCCGGGCGGGATGCACGCGTGCTTGACCATGCGCTTGCCGCCCACGCCCTTCTCCTCCCAAACCAGGAACATGGGCGAGCCGGGGTAGTCTGGGTCCTGGTCGTTGACCGACATCACGGTGAGGGTGACAAGCGCCTGCGTGGCCGCCTGCAGCTTTTCCTGCACCTCTAGCAGCTGCGTCAGCAGGTTGGGGCACTGGTCGGTGTGTGCCCAGCTGGTGGCATGCAAGTGCACCGCGAGCTCGCGCTGGATGCCAGAGGCCACCAGCTGGTCGACCTGCACGCGCGCCGCGCGTTCCCGGCGGCGGGCCGGCAGCCGTCACGGCGGCCTCAACCGCCGCAGTACAACGGCCAACCCGCCGCCGCACCGTGAAGCTGCCGGGGGGGGGGGGGCGCCTCGAGCGCCTCGCCCATGACCGGGGTAGTGAGGCGAGCGCGCACGAGCGTGTACAGCAGCTCGAGCTCGTCTGCGTGGTAGCCTGCGCACTCAAGCTGGCGCTTGATGGTTGGCTGAATGTTTTGGATGTACACCCTGCAGCGCCGACAGCAGCGGCGTTGGCGCGCCACCGCCCGCGGGGCGTGCCGAGCGCCCCGCGCCCCGCCGCCTCGGCGGGTGTGATCGGCGCGGCCCGCCGCCGCGCTGCCGCCGGTCGACAGCCAGGCGCTCAGCTCACGTCGCGGCTTTCAACTGCATCGACATCGTGGGCACGCCGGTGTAGGCCTTGACGTGCGTGCCGCTGGCGAACGCGGCGTCGAAGCCGCCGGCGCCGTCGGCAACGGCAAGCTTGGCCACGCACTCCTGGTCGTGGTTGAGAGGGCAGATCTTAATAACCATGCCACCTTTGGGCTCGGCGGGCTTGGTGTAGGCGAGGGCGCTCCAGGACAGCGCCATGGCTGCGACGGCGCGCCGCGGGCGGTGGCGGCGGCGACAGGCTGCCTGCGGCAGCCTACTGGCACGCGCGTGGACGGATATTATACTGCCCGGACGCGGCGCTCTTGGAGCGCTCGAGGAAGGGCACAGCCGGAATGCCAAAACAGCGGCGCCGTCATGTACGCCCCCATTCCTCTTTCACCAGGTCGCGTAAGCATGCCAGATTGCCGATCCGGGCGGCTGCGAGTGGAGACTTTCACTCGCCTCGCCGCACGGGCTGCGCTTCCCGCTAGGTGCGCGGCTGCAAATGGATCCGCCTCGCACCGGCCTCGGCGCGTCTGCGGGCGCCCCAGCCTTCGCGCAGCCAGGAGCGCCACCCCAGCAGGCACCTCCGGCCCCGCCGCAGCTGCCGGCAGGCGGCAGTGGCGCTGCTGCGGCCGTGAGCAGCACCACCGACGTGCTCAGGCTGGCGCGGCAGGCGGTGGGGCAGTACAGCGCCAGCGCCACCGAGGGCATGCTGAGCTGGGCGCGGGGCTGGCGAGATTTCAAGCCGGAGCCTCACATACAGCGCGCCACGTCTGCGCGGATGCTTGCGCGGCTTGAGGTGTTTGTCGAGTGCTGCGGCCACGTTTGGCGGCGCTCTGGCGTCGGCAACAATTACTGCAGCCATTGCACCGGCCGCTGCAGCGAGTCGCAGGAGCGGCGCAGGATCCTGCTCGACAGCGGGCACAGCACGGCGGTCGCGGCCGCGCTGGCCCACGGGGCGGCGGCCGGCGGCGGCGCCGCCGCGGTGGGCGTGGCGGCCGTGGCCGCGATGCAGGCGCAGCAGGCGCCGCTGGCCGCCCGCTATGAGCACATGAAGCTGGTGTCCGAGCTAAGCCTGATGGAGGTTTATGTGGAGTGCTGCGGCCAGGTGTGGCTGCGCATGGGCGACTACGCCGGCCACTGCGCCGGCGGCTGCGCCGCGTCGCTGCAGCGGCGCGCGTTTCAGGAGCTGAACCAGCGGCGCAGCCCCGTGGTCGCGGCCGCGCTGGCCAGCGGCGCGGCGGCCGGCGGCGACGCCGCCGCAGAGCGCGCGGCGGCCGTGGCCGCGCTGCAGGCGCAGCAGGCGCCGCTGGCGCTTCGCTTTGAGCGGGCCGCGCAGGACAGGCAGCTCTCGGCCGACCTGGAGCAGCTCGAGCTGTATGTGGAGTGCTGCGGCCAGGTGTGGCTGTGCCTGGGCGACTACGCCGGCCACTGCGCCGGCCGCTGCGCCGCGTCGCTGCAGCGGCGCGCGTTTCAGGAGCTGAACCAGCGGCGCAGCCCCGTGGTCGCGGCCGCGCTGGCCAGCGGCGCGGCGGCCGGCGGCGACGCCGCCGCAGAGCGCGCGGCGGCCGTGGCCGCACTGCAGGCGCAGCAGGCGCCACTCGCCGCTCGCTTCTCACGAGACCTGCTGGTCAGGCAGGCGGCCGAGGCGGCGGCACATCAGGTCAGGCAGCTCTCGGCCGACCTGGAGCAGCTCGAGCTGCATGTGGAGTGCTGCGGCCAGGTGTGGCTGCGCCTGGGCGACTACGCCGGCCACTGCGCCGGCGGCTGCGCCGCGTCGCTGCAGCGGCGCGCGTTTCAGGAGCTGAACGGGGGGGGGGGGCACAGCCCCGCCGCCAAGGACGCGCTGCAGCGCGGCTTGGCGGCTGCCCGCGGTGGCGACGGCGACGTGCACGCGGCGACGACAGCCGCGCTGCAGGCGCAGCAGGCGCCGCTGGCGCCCCGGTACGAGCTGGCGCGGCCGGCGCGTGCGGCGGCGGCCCGGCAGGCGGCTGGGCAGCACAGGCTGCTGGCGGCCGAGCTGATGCAGTACGAGCAGCTTGTCGAGTGCTGCGGCGCGGTCTGGCAGCGCGTGGGCAGCTTCCGGGACCACTGCCTCCTCAACTGCGACGCCGTGCAGCTGCGGCACGCGCACATCCTGGAGCTCGGGTGCAGCCCGGCCGCGGCCGAGGCGATCGCCCACGGCGTGGCGGCGGCCGGCGGCGTCGCCGCCGCGGTGCGCGCGGCGGCCGTGGCCGCGCTCCAGGCGGAGCAGCAGCGCCTCGCGCGTCTCCTCGTTTAAAACGTTTCGTCGCGGCGGCGTCGTGACGGTGTGAGGGCTCAAGATGGGGGTGAGATCTCGCCGCATGCGTGAGCGCCGTCCCTGCCGCACCGCGCCTGAGTCGTGTTTGCCGCCGCAGCCCTTGTGGACGCGCCCCCGACAGCAGAGGCAGCACCATGCAGATGCAGGCCCGCAGCATGCAGCGGGCGGCGCCCGCCAGCCGCGCGCAAAAGTGAGGGCGGCGCCATGCATAATTGGAGCGCCTGGCACATTGGGCGGCGCCGGCCGGCTCACGCGCCGGCGGCCCGCGATTGCCCGCGCAGGTGCCCGGCGCAGCGCGCGGCCGTGCGCCCGTCCCGCCGCGCGTGCGTGGTGTTCGCGAGCGCCACTGCCACGAAGACGGTCAAGATCGGCACGCGCGGCAGCCCGCTGGCGCTGGCGCAGGCCTACCTGACCCGGGACCTGCTCAAGGTGGGCCTGCGCGGCGGGCGCCCTAGATCGTGGCGCATTAGCGGGCCCATTGCACGCCCCAGGGACCGCGCCAGCGGCTGGGACGGGCGGCCGGCGATCAGGCGCCCCGCGCCGGCCGCGCGCGGGCGCGGCAGCGGCGAGCAGCGGCGCGGCGCGCGCGGCGGCCGCGCCGGCGCGGGGCGCGGCGGCGCCGGCGGCGGCGCGCGCCGGGACGAAGCAGCATCGCGCCCGGCCCGCCCGGCGCGGCCGCGGGCCGCACGACGGCGCGAGGCGCCCCGCCGCCGGCGCCCGCGCGCGGCGGGCGGGCGACGCGCGCGGGCGTGGGCTGCCCGCCCGCCCGCGCGCGGGCGCCGAGCCCGGCGCGCGCGCGCGCGCGCGCCCGCCGCCCGCCCGCCGCCCCCGCGCCGCGCCGCGCCGCGCATGCATGCGCCGCGCCGCGCCATCGTGGCCATCGCGCCGCCCCGCCTCGCCCCGCCTCGCTGTGCGCCGCCGGCGACGCGCACCTCCTCCCGCCCCTCTCCCGCCCGCCCGCCCCTGCCCGCCCCTCCCAGCTGCCCTCTCCCGCCCCCACCCACCCGCCCGCCCGCCCGCCCGCCCGCCCGCCCCTCTGCGGTCCGCCCCGGCGCCGCCGCGCAGAGCAACTTCCCTGAGCTCGCTGAGGAGGGGGCGCTTGAGATTGTGATCATCAAGACCACCGGCGACAAGGTGCTCAGCCAGCCGCTCGCTGACATCGGCGGCAAGGGCCTCTTCACCAAGGAGATTGACGAGGCGCTGCTCGACGGCCGCATCGACATCGCGGTGCACTCGATGAAGGTGAGAGGCCCTGCAAGCCTGTCCGTGTGTGTGTGGATGGGTGTGTGTGTGTAGGCGTGCGCGCGTGCGCGCGTGTGCTCGCGCCCGCCGCGCCGCGCACCGCCGCCGACCGCTGCGCCGTGCCGCTCGCTCGCAGGACGTGCCGACGTACCTGCCCGAGGGCACGGTGCTGCCGTGCAACCTGCCGCGCGAGGACGTGCGTGACGTGTTCATCGCGCCCGCGGCCAAGGACCTGTCCGAGCTGCCGCAGGGCGCCGTCGTGGGCAGCGCGAGCCTGCGGCGCCAGGCCCAGCTGCTGGCCAAGTACCCGCACCTCAAGGTCGTCAACTTCCGGGGCAACGTGCAGACGCGCCTGCGCAAGCTGCAGGAGGGCGAGTGCGCGGCGACGCTGCTGGCGCTCGCGGGGCTGAAGCGCCTCGACATGACGCAGCACATCACCAAGATCCTCTCCATCGAGGACATGCTCCCCGCGGTCGCGCAGGGCGCGATCGGCATCGCCTGCAGGCGCGCCGCCGCGCCGCCGCGCGCGGGTCGAGGGGGCGCGCGCCGCCGGGGGGTCGGGGGGCCGCGCGGGGCCGGGCGGGCCCCGGGGCAGAAGCAAGGCGGCGCGGGCCGCGGGCGGGCGCCTGACGCGCGCCGCCGCTGCGTGCGCGCGCGCAGGACGGAGGACGAGCCGGCCGCCAAGTACCTGGCGGGCCTGAACCACGAGGACACGCGCGTCGCGATTGTCACAGAGCGTGCCTTCCTGGCCGCGCTCGACGGCAGCTGCAGGACGCCCATCGCCGGTGCGCCGCCGCCGCCGCCGCCGCCGCCGCAGCAGCAGCACCGCGCGGCGCTGCCGCCGCCGCTCTTGCCCCCCCCCCCCTCTCTCTCACACACACACCCCGCCGACCCGCGCCGCCGCGTCGCCCCCGCCGCACGCACACAACGCAGGCTACGCGCACCGCGGCGAGGACGGGCAGCTGCACTTCAAGGGCCTCGTCGCGTCGACCGACGGCACCAAGATCTACGAGACGAGCCGAGTCGGCGCGTTCAACGCGGACGACGGCGCGCGCCTCGGCCGGGAAGCCGGCGAGGAGCTCAAGGCCCAGGCGGGGCCCGAGTTCTTCGTGTGGTGATCGCCGCGCCGCGCCGCGGCCACCGCGGGCTGAGCGGCCGGGCGGGCGGGCAGGCAGAGCGGGGCGGCAGGTGGCGGGCGCGGCGGGGCGTCTCTCTCTCCTCTCCTTTGCTGCGCGGCGGCGGCGCGGCCGCGCGGCGCGGCTGCCAGCGGCAGCCGCCACGCCGGCGCGCGCCGAGCCGCCGGCGCTGCGCGCTGTGCTGGCCTCGTGCAGCTGCAGCTGCGGGCCAGCAGCGCGTGTTTGCTTGTGTGCGTGTGACGCAGGCGGCGGTTGACCAACCGACGGGCTGACCTTGCAGGGGGTGGGAGGGCGGGCTGCGGGGAGCACTGGCAGGTTTCACTGACGGGATGCAACTGCGCGCGTCGACCCGGCCCACCGCCGCCGCTTCAGCGCGAAGGAGCGTGCGCGGTTTCCAACGCCGCCGAGGCAGCAGCAGCAGCGCCAGCGCCGCGCGTTTGCAGCGCGGGCGGCGGCGGCGGCCCGCCCCGTCACGCGTCGCGCGACGCCCACATCGCGCCGCCACGCGTCACGCGCCGCCGCCGCTCGCGACCTTGCAGACGTCCTCGTAGTCCAGCCACACGGCGAGGCCGTCGTGCGGCCCGCCGCGCAGCGCGACCTCTGCCTGGAAGCGGGCGGTGTCGATGCCGCGCAGCACGCCCGCCGCGCCGGCGTGGGGCCCGTTGACGACGCGCACCGCGCCGCGGGCGCGGGCAGCACCGTCTCGAGCTCCGCCTGGTCCACGCGCAGCACGTCGCCGCTGTCGAGCATCGCGACCTCGCCGACGTACGTGTCGACCAGGCGCTCGACCACGCCCTTGGCCTTGTAATAGCCCTGGCCCTTCAGCGCCTTGCTCACCACCTTGACCACCAGCCCGGGCGACAGCCAGTGGTCGAGCCGCGACCGCGCGCCGCCGCCGCCGCCGCCGCCGCCGTCGCCGCCGCGGCCGCTCGTGCTGGCGGCCGCGGCCGCGGCTGCCGCGCGGCGCTGCTTTTCCTGCAGGTCGCGCTGCATGATCTCTTCCACTTTGCTCAGCTTGCGCCCGCCCACCTGCTGCGCCACCTGCTGGCCCGATGGTCCCGGCTCTGCGCGGCGGCGGCGGTGGCGCGGCGGGCGCGGCGGGCGCGGCGGTGGAGGCGCGGACGCGCGCTGCACGCCGCACCGCGCAGGCCGGCGCGCGCCATGGGCCGCGCCGCGCGGCGCCCGCGCCGGCGCACCGTCGTCGTCGCCAAACAGCGGCGGCGCCGCGGCCGGCCGCCGCCCCCCCGCCGCGGCGGCGCCCCTGCCGTCCGCCACCGCCGCTGCGGCGCCGGCGCCGCCGCCGGCGGCGAGGCTGAGCTTGATCGGCGCGTCGTCGTCGCCGCGCTGCAGCTCGCGCGGCAGCTCCTCGTCGCCGTCATCCGTGCGCGCGGTCTTGCGCGCGCGCGCGACCTGCGGGCGCGAATGCGCCCAGCGGGGCGGGCGGTCGTCGCGTCGCGCCGCGTCGCAGCGCAGCGCGGCGCCGGCGCGGCGCCGGCGCGGCGCAGCCGGGCACGCGCCTGCGCCAGCAGCAGTCGCTGCGTGCGCTCCTCCTCCTCCTCCTCCTGGCGCTCGCGCTTGAGCCGCTCTGCGTCCGACAGCGCCTTGGCGTGGTCGACCTGCGGCGCGGCGCGCGGCGCACGCGGGCGGGCACCGCCTCGGCACGCGCCCGGTCACGCGCCCCCACACACGTGCACGCGCTGCGTCTCGTACGCAGCCCCTCAACAGGCCCATGTGGTGTGCGTCATGCACTGCACGCGCGGCACACCTTTATGAGCGTGATGAACCAGCCCTTCTCCGTCTCCTCCACCTTGCACTGCCCGGTGCGGCCGAGGTGCTTCACAAAGTCTGTGAGCGTGAGCCAGCGCGTCGAGTTCATGTGCACGTGGTGCCGGTCGGCGATGAACTCATTGTACACGTTCTGCGCCGCAACGCGGCTCGACGGGTGCCTGCGCGCGCGCGGCGCCGGCGGGAGGGCAGGGCGGGCGCGGCGGCGGCGGGTTGCGGGAGGGCGGCGCGCGGCGGCCGCGGCTGGCTGGCTCGCGCGCGGCGTGCGGCGGCGCGCGCGGCGCGGGGCTGGCGCGGCGCGGGGTGCGGCGGCTCACGCGCGGCGGAGGTGGTCCATGAAGCTCGACTCAAACTCCTCGCTGAAGCCGTCGACGACGCGGCCGGGGTTGGCGCCGAAGACCTCCATCTGGCGGCGGTGCCCCTCGCTCATCTGGTGGCACTTGAAGCCGTTCTCGTCGCGGCAGCTCTTCTGGCAGAGCTGGCAGTACCAGCGCAGCTTGTTGAGGCCCTTGGCCTTGATGCGGTTGGCGATCTGCGACGCGGCCGCGGCCGCGGCGGCGGCGGGGTGGCGGCGGCGGAGCGGGCGGTCGGCGCTCGGCCGCCGCTCGGCGCGGCCGCGGCGGCCGCAGCGGCGGCGGCGCGGCTGGAGCGCCGCGCAGCGTCCGCAGAGGGAGAGGCGGACCGCCGGCCGCCGCGCCGGGGGCTGCGCCTGCCGCGGCGGCGCCGCTGCCACGCGCCGCCCGCCGCTGCTTCGCGCGGCGCGCACCGCCTTGGGCGTCATGAAGTCGTTCTTCCCCATGGCGCCGCGAGCCCTCCCGGGCGGTCGAGCGGGCGGTCGGCGGAGGGCCGGGGCGCGGGCGCGGCGTGCGCCGCCGCTGCTGCCGACAGCGCGGCGGGGGGCAAGGGGGTGGGCTCAGCGCGCGCCGAGACGACGGCTGCGGCGTGGTGTGTGCGGGGGGAGGCGCCGGGCCGGATGCGGTGCTCAGCCGCTGCGGCGGCGCTGAAGCACGCAACACTTTTCGTGCCAACTCTGCCGCCGCGCCGCCTCCGCGCCCCTAGAGCCTGCCGCCGGCCGCCTTAGCACACACACGCGTCCAGGCACACGCTTCGCGCGTCGCTGCGGCGGCCTGAATCACCACCGCCGTGCGCCGCTGCTGTGCGAGCCTCGCCGCCGCCGCCGCCCTGCGTCGTGTTGCCTGGCGCACCGCCTGGGCCACCGCCTGGGGCAGCGCCGGCCCGGCATGGACTGGGAGCAGCAGCCCCAGCCGGGCGACGGCGCCGCCGCCGCCGCCGCTGCTGCTGCCGCCGCTGCTGCGGCCGCCGCGTCGGCGCCGGAGCCGCAGCAGCCGCGGCGGCGAATCAGCCACAAGAAGCATCCAAGTGACACCTTTGCCTTTGCGGCGGGCGCGCTGTTCCAGGCCTCGACCGCGGACGAGTTTTACGCGCTCACGTCGATGGGCGGCGCGCGGCTCGGCAGCGACCCGGCGGCGGCGGCGGCTGCGCCCGCGCTCGCGCCGCGCGGCGCGTCCTGCGACGACCTGCGCGTCCAGGTTCCCGCCGGGGGCGCGGGCGGCGGCGACAGCCCGCCCGACCCCGCAGCCGCTGCAGCGGCGGCGGCGGGCGCGGCGGTGAAGCTGGAGCCGGACGACGGCGGCACGCCGCGCGCCGGCGGCACGCCGCGCGGCCGCCGCAAGAGCAGCAGCAACGGCGGCGGCGGCGGCGGCGACGAGGGGTCCGAGGGCGGCACGCAGACGCGCGCGAACGCACTCGACACCACCACGCTCGACCCGCGCCGCGCCAAGCGCATCCTGGCCAACCGGTGCGCCCCTCCCCCCCCCCCCCCTGCTGGCGTTGCCCCGCCTCTGCGCGCGCGGCAGGCACCGACCACGCCGCCGCCACCGCCGCCGCCACCGGCGCGCAGGCAGAGCGCGCAGCGGTCGCGCATGAAGCGGCTGCAGTACATCCACGAGCTGGAGGCGCGCAGCGCCGAGGTGGCGGGCAGCGTCAAGGAGCTGACCGCGGAGGTCGAGCGCGCGCGGCGGCGGCACGGCACGCTGGCCGAGGCGGTGGAGGCGCGCAAGGCGCAGCTGGCGGGCCTGGAGCAGCAGCTGCGGCAGCAGCACGCGATGCAGTCGGCGCTCGTCGGCCAGGTCACGTCGTTGCGCGCCCAGGTCTCGGCGGCGCAGCAGCAGTGGCTGGCGGCGGGTGCCGGCCAGCAGCAGCACCACGCGACGTGGGCGGCGGCGGCGGCGGTGCAGCAGCAGCAGCAGCAGCAGCAGCAGCAGCAGCAGCAGCAGCAGCAGCAGCAGCAGCAGCACGTGCACATCTACTCGGCAGCGCCGGCGCTTGCCCCGGCGATGAATGGGCTCAGCGGCGCGCCGCCCAACGCCGTCGCCCTCGGCGGCGCTGCGCTGGGGCAGCAGGCGCAGCCGGGGCAGCAGGTGCAGCAGCAGGTGCAGCAGCAGCTGCAGGGGCCGCCGCAGCTGGCGCCGCCGCCGCAGCTGGTGCAGGCGCAGGGCTCGGGGCCGCTGCTGCGCGCGTCCAGCCCCGCGCTGGGCCGGGCGGGCTCGGCGGGCATGGCTGTCAGCGACGCGCCCAGCCCCGGCGACCTGGACGAGAGCGTGCGGCTGCTGCTCGCCGACGACGCGGCGGCCGGCGACGAGGGGCCGGCTTCCTCTCACCCGCCGACGTGGCGGGCGCGGCGGCGCTGCGGCAGACCAACTCCATGTAGCGTGTGCTGCGCGGCGTGCAGCGTGCTGTGGTCGTCGCCGGGGGTCGTTGCGGGTGCGCGCCGCGAGGTTGCCCGCGGCCAGGAGAGGCAAACAAACAGTCTCGCTGCGCGCGCACCAGCCACAGCGCTTGTCTGTTGCACGCGCGCACGCTCCTCTGTCAGAGCCACAGCTGCCTAATCCGCCCCGCCCCCAAGATCAATGAAGCGGGGCGCCGCGCGCAGCCGGCCGCCGCCCTGAGAGCCCTGCCCCTGCCACCGATGCCCCAGCGTCGCCGCGCAGCTGGGCCGCCCGCGGCTGCCGCCCACGCCCCGGCCGCGACCGCCGGCGGCCGCCCAGCGCGGCCGCGCCGCACCAGCGCCCCGTCCCGCCGCGGCTGCCTGCCGCTCAGCGGGCAGCGGCGGCGGCTCACATCTGGCTGAACCGCAGCTCCTTCTCCAGGAACGCCCAGCTGCCGCCGCCGTCGCCGCCCTTGAGCGCGTCCGGCACGGGCAGCGCGACGTACAGGTCCTGTGGCGCAGCGCCGCAGCCGGACGGGCGAGCGCGGCGGCGCGCGTGAGGGCGCGGGCGGGCGCGCCGGCGCCCGCACCCCGCGCGGCGCGCTCGCGCGCCGCCCAGGGCCTCCAACGCCCGACGCTCCCCCTCGCCCGCGCACCTTGTCGTCCATCTGCGCGAGTATGTCGTTGGCCGCAAAGGGCAGCGTGGAGTCGTCGTCCAGCAGGAAGCTGTGGCTCGCGCTGCTGCTGTGCTCCACCATCGCCTGCTTCATGCGACCCAGCACCTGCGCGGACCGCGGCGGCGGCACGCGGCGCGACAAGTCAGGCGCAGCCCCCTCGCCGCCGCCGGCGCCGCGTCGCAGCGGTCGCAGCGGCCCCGGCGCGTGCCGCGGCCGCGCAGCAGCGGGCGGCCCCGTCGCGCGCCTCGCTCGACACGGTCTCTGTGTTGTACTTGTCGTCCCAGTACATCGTGGAGATGCGGTACAGCTGCTGGATGGACAGCACGGGGCAGAGGTCGCGCGTGATGTCGTCGAGGCTCTTCTTGGGCTTGTTGCCGATCACCAGGAACGTCACCGCCTGTGGCGACCCGCCGCCGCGCCGCGCGGCGTGACGGCGCGCATGTGCGTGTGTCAGCGGCCGCCGCGCAGCGACCGAGCGCGGGCGGGGCGGGAGCGCGCCGCGCCGCGCCGTGCCACGCCGTGCCGCGCCGTGCCGCGCCGCGGCACACCTGGCGGATGAACTTGAGCTCGTCCCAGCTCTCGCCCACCCACTCGTTGCCGCGCTCCATGATCCAGCTCTCGACCTGGCACCCGGGAGCAGGCAGGCCGCCGCGGCGGCGCGCGCCGGCCGGTCAGCGCGGTGCGCGCGCACGCGGCGCCCACGCGGCAGCACCGTGCCGCGCCCGCGCCCGCGCGCCGTGCGGCGCCGCCGCGCGGCGCCCACTCGTTGCCCGCGCGCGGTCGGTCGGCACCTGCGCGAGGCCGGTCTTGACGTACTCGCCGTTGCTGAAACTGCAGCACTCGCGGCGCAGGAGGAGCTGGTTGAAGAGCTGCACGTTGACAAAGCTGAAGAGCTGCCGGAACAGCGCCTGCACGAGCGGCTTGGGGACGTGGTTGTCGCGCAGCTTGGCGAGCAGCTCGTCAAACACGGCCAGGATGTCGCCCCACGCCTTGCTCTGCGCGTCGGCGGCCGCGCCCGCGCCGCCGGCGCCGCCCGCGAGCGCCGCGCCGCCGCTGTTGCGCCGGCTCGTGAGCGCCGCGCCGCCGCGGCCGTGGCCGCCGCGCGGCGTGTGGATGCAGTGGCCCTGCACGGCCGCACGCGGCGCGGCGCGGCGCGGCGCGCGTGAGCGCGCGGCCGCCGAACCAACCGACGGCCGCCGCGGCGGCGGCGCGCCGGCACGCGCGCGGCGCGCGGCGGCAACGCGCGCGGCGCGCGCGGGCGAGCGCGCAGCGCACGAGCATGGGCGTGATGGCCTTCTTGACGTTGTCGCGCATCATGGGGAAGATCTTCTGCACAAACGCGTCGAGCTGCTGCTTGAACAGCAGCGCCGGGTACTTGGCCTCCACCAGGCGGAACCCGCCCACGCCGCCGCCGTGGATGGACGCCTCGCCTGCGCGCGGTCGTGCGCGCGCGCGGCCCCGGGCCGGGCGGGGGCGAGCGGGTTGGTGAGTGCGTGGGCGGGCGAGCAGCAGGTGGGCGCGCGCGCGTGGCGGGGCGAGGGCCGCGAGCCGGCGGCGGCGGCGCGGCGCGCGGCGCGGGCGGGCGGGCGCACCGCCCATGGGCTGCCGGCCGAAGAGCCCGCCCATGATGCTGCGCCCCGCCGCCGCAGCGACGCGCTTGACGCTGCCGCTGCTGCCGCTCGCGGGCTTAATGTTGCGCTGCAGCAGGTGCAGCAGCGTGACCGTGTTGGTCAGCCAGTACGCGAGGCAGGCGTTGTCGTCCTGCTGCCGCTCGATCTGGCTGCCAATGACCTGGATGATCCTGTCGAACACGCTCGTGCGGTCGGCCTGGAACGCGCGCCACTGCAGGCACGCGCGGAAGACGACCAGCGCCGCGAGCGGCTTGCCCTTGTGGAAGCCCATCGGCGCCGCCAGCGCCGCGAGCAGCCGCTCCTCCTCCTGCTTGCGCTTCTCCTGGATCAGCTGCGCCTGCTTGGCCTGAGGGGCAGCGGCGGAGGCGGCCGCGCGGCGGCGCGTCAGCGCCAGCGGCGGCGGCGCGCGCGCGGGGCGCCCGCGCGGGGCGGGGCTGTGCGGCGGCGCGGCCGGGTCACGCGCCTGCAGCTCGCGCGTCTTGCGCTCCAGCTCCGTCTCCTGCAGGTGCGGCGGCCGGCCGTCGTAGCCGCCGGGGACGTGCTCCGGGCCGCCCAGCCCTGCGCCGTCGGGGTGGCCCGCCATGCCCAGCGACTCGCCCAGCATGCGCGCGTAGCCCGGCGCCTGCTGCAGCATTGCGCCCGCCTGCTTGCGCATGCTGCCCAGCACCGTGCCGTCGCCGTTGGCGAGCGGCGCGCCGTCGGGGCCGACGGCCGCGGGCGGCGCGCCCGCCGCGGCCGGCGGCGCCGCGGGCTGCGCGGCGGCGGGCGGCGCGCTCGCCGCGGCGGCGGCCGCCGCCGCGACCGCCTTGCGCGTCTCGTCCTGCTGCTTCACCGCGTCGGCGGCGGCCTTCTGCAGCCGGTTGTCCAACTCCATGACCTGCAGAGGGGGGGGGGCGGGGGCGTGTGGCCACGGCGGCGGGGTCGGCAGCAGCAGCAGCAGCAGCAGCAGCAGCGCCAGCACCAGCAGCAGCGCCGCTGCCCCACACACAGACTCAGCCCCGCGCGGCGCCGCCCGCGCCGCCGCCGCCCGGCCGCCGCGCGCGGCGCACCTGGGCGCGCGCCTCGTCGCGCTGCGCGCACGCGTTCTGCAGGCGCGTGATGAGCTCGTCCTTCATGCCGTGGAAGCGCTTGTCCAGGTCGGCCTTCTCAGCCATGAGGCGCTGGATGTAGTCCTGCGGGGCACGCGCGACGCAGGGCGCAGGGCGCAGGACAACAGGGTTGGCAGGCGGCGGCGGCGCGGCGCGGCGCGCGCGGCGCGGCGGCGTGCAGCGTGGGGCGGGCGAGGGACGGACGGAAGCGCACGGCGGGCGGGCGGCGGCGGTGTGGCCGGCGGTGCCGGCGCCGCGGTCGCACCTGCGCGACCTTGAGCTGCTTGTCCAGCTCGCCCCGGTCGCCCGCGACGCGCGCGGCCTCGGCCGCGGCCGCCGTCTGCGCCTCGGCGAGCAGCGCCTGCGCCGCGGCGGCGCCCTCCTGCGCGGCGCGCAGCTGCGCGGCCGCCTCGTCGCGCGCCGCCTCGAGCGCCGCCTCGCGGTCCGCGGCGGCGGCCTGCGCGCACGGGAGAGGCGGCGGCGGCGGCGGGCAGTGCCGCTCCTGTGCGGCGCCGTCTCCTCCGCCCCCGGCCCCTCGCGAGCAGATGAGCGGGTCACGCGCACGCGCTCGGCGCTCGCCGGCCCAGCGCACGGCCGCCGCCGCGCGCCCTCCCCTGCCCGGCGCGCACCTGCTGCACGGCGGCCGCCTCTGCCAGCGCCGCCTTGAGCTCCTTGACCTCCTGCCGCAGCTCGTTGCGCTGCCCCTGCACCAGCTCCAGCGTGGCCTGCGCCTCCTTGAGCTGCGGCGCGGCGCGGCGCGGCGCGGCGGCAGGCGCCGGGCGGGCGTGGGCACGTGGCGCGGCCCCGACGCACGCAGGGCTGCTGCTCGTGGGCTGCGCCGGCGGCGGGCCCGCCGCCTGGCCTGCCCGCTGGCCCCCAAGGTGCAGCGCCGCCGCACCTTGGTCTCCAGGACCTTCTTGTCCTCCAGCAGCTTGCCGGCCTCGCGCGCCTCGCTCTTGAGGTGCCGCAGCTCCGCCGCGGCGGCCTTGACCCTGAACGCGTTCTGCAGCGTCGTCGCCGCGCCGCGCAGCGCCGCAAACTCGCCGCGCGCGACCGCGCCGCGCCAGTTGGACTGGATGACCAGCGCGCCGCGCTCGCGCCGCGCCTCGGCGTACGCGGCGCGCGCCGCGACGCCGCGCCAGAGCGCCTGCGGGCGCGGCGGCGGCGGCGGCGGGGCGGCGGCGGGCGGCGGCGCGTGGGCGCGCGCGCGGGCCGGGGCGGCGGCCGCGCCGCGAGAACGGCGCAGCGGCGGCGCGCGCGGAGCCGCGTGCCTGCAGGTGCGTGATGGTGTGGACGACCGCCTGGTAGCGCTGGCGCATCTGGTGCCGCCGCCACGCGGTCTGGATGACCACCGCCGCGCGCTGCTCGCGCAGCCCGCGCACGAGCTTGCGCGCGAGCGCGCCGCGCGCAAACGCCTGCATGCGCAGGACCGCGGCCTGGGCCTGCCGGTAGTGCAGGCGCGCGAGGAAGCCGCGCGCGTGGCGCTGCAGCAGCGTGGCCGCGGCGGAGAGCTTCTCTGTTCGCTGCTTGTCCAGCAGCGCCATCTGCCCCGCGCGCAGGAAGACCTTGGACGTGCCCAGCTGGTACCCCTCCAGCCCGCTCGCGCGCAGCACGCCCTCCGCGATCGCCCTGCGCGCGCGGCGGGGCGACGGCGCCGCGGCGGCGGCCGCGTCGTCGGCGCGCGCGCCCCGGGGCCGCGCCGGCGGCCGGCGCAGCCAGCTGCCGCGCCCCGCGCCCGGCGCGCGACGCCGGCGCCCTGCGGCGCGCGCGCGGCGGGCGCAAGCGCGCGCCTGTCGTCGAGGTCTGGCGTGTGGTACAGCTCCGGCGCGAGCGGCCAGAAGTGGTCCACAAAGTCAGGGAAAGGCCGCTTGCTGGGGAAGCCGGCGCAGCTGATGCGCACCGCCTCGAGCACGCCTGGCGACGCGACGCGCGGCGCGCGTGGGCGCCGGCGCGTGCGCCGCGGTGCGGAGCGGCGGCGCGCGCACGCGCGTGCGCGCGCGCTTTCCCCGCGCGCGCGCACCTCCGCAGCGCAGCTGGTGCAGCACGTTGGAGTTCTCGAACAGGCCCGGCCGGTTGAGGCCGTTGGGCTTCACGCAGCGCACGTAGTGGGGCTCCATGGTGTGCAGCTGCGCCATGAGCTCGCCGAGCTGGCGCTTGAACTGGCTGCCCACGCTGTTGAACTTGAACGCGGCGCGCGGCGCGGACGCCTTGCCGCCCTCGCCCTCGGCCTGCTGCGCGCGCGGGGCGCGGCCGGCGCGGCAGGCGGGCGCGCGGTGGGCGCGCCGCGCCGCCGCCGCGCGGGCTCCTCCCCGGCGCGCGCGCACGGCACCCCGCGCCGCGCCGCGCGCGCGCGCAGCCGCCGCCGCACCGGCTCGCCGCCGGCGAAGAGCTCGCGCACGAAGGGCGTCGCGCTCGCCTCGAGCAGCGCCTGGTGCTCGGCGACCACAAAGTCCTTGTTCTTGTCCAGGAAGTTCTCAGTCTGGTAGGTCACGGGGCCAGCGTAGTGCGCGATGGTAAAGGCCGTCTGGCTCAGCTTGGGCTTGCTGAACCGCCCGCTGTCGCGCACGCTCGGCGTGCCGTAGAGCTTCTCCGCGAGGTCCTGCGGCGCGCACACGCACGCGCGCGGGCGCGGTGGGCTGGGCGCGGCGGGCTGGGCGCGGCGGGCTGGGCGCAGCGGGCTGGGCGCGCGGGCGCCGCGAGCGAGCCGCCAGCGCGGCGCGCGGCGGAGGGGCGCACGCTCGCGCGTGCGCGCGCGCGCCTTGTGCGTCGCGGTGGGGAAGCGGCACTGCTCGTCGAGCAGGTCCAGCACGCCGAGGCGGCCCTCGATGAGGTCCAGCACGTCCTGGTTGTCCACAAACTGGATGTAGCTCCAGTCGATCTGGCGGCCGCGACGCGCGGCGACACGCGGCGCGCGGGCGCAGGCGGGCGGGCGGCGGCGCGTCGGCGAGCAGAGAGACGCGCGTAGCGGCGCGCGGGCGGCGCGCGGCGTGCTGCGCGCGGCGGCGTGCGGCGTGCGGCGCACCTGCTCGCGCTCATACTCTGCCTGCTCCTGCTTGAACACTGCGCGGCGCGGGCGGCGGCCGCCGCGCCGCGTCGCGCGCGCGGCGCCCGCCCCGCGTGCGCGCCGCGCCGCCGCGCCCAGGCTCGCCCAGGCCCCGGGGGCTCCCCGCGCCGCCGCCCGCGGGCTCCCCTCCCCTCCCCGCGGCGCCGCGGCGCACCGTGCTGGTTGAAGTGCTGCTGCAGCTTCTCGTTGGCGAGGTTGATGCAGAACTGCTCGAGGTCGTTGTACTCAAAGCTCTCAAAGCCGTAGATGTCCAGCACGCCCACGCTCGCCGCGGCGGACGGGTCCTCCCCGATCGCCGCGTTGACCGCGGCGACGAGCCAGTCAAAGAGCTTCGCGTACACGACCTTGGCGAGCGAGTCGCTGCACGCAAAGCGCGGCGCGGCGCGTGGGCGCGGGTCAGGAAGACGGGGGAAGGGCCGGGGAGGAGCGCGTGCGGGCGCGGGCGGCGGCGCGCACCGGTTCTCGACCGCGGCGCGGACGTTGAGCGGCGACACGATGACGCCCTCGCGCATGACGCGCGAGCGCGTGGTCAGCGCGTGCTCCAGGCCCGCCGGGTCGACGCCCAGCAGCTTGGCTGCGCGCCGCAGCGGCGGCGGCGCGGCGGCGGCGGCAGCGGCAGCGGCGTGTGAGCGACCCGAGGCTGCCGCCGCTGCAGCGCGCAGCGGCAGCCGCCGCGCCCGCACCCGCGGCCCTGAGGTGCTCCTGCGCGCTGCCGGGCGCGGCCTTGCTGCTGTCGGGCTCGGGCCCCTCCACGAAGCTGATGTTGCCGAGGTGCAGCACCGCCGCGACGGTCGCAAACACGGCCTCGCGCTGCTCCGCCGGGATGCCGACCTTTGACATGGCGCTCACCGTGCGCTGCGCCGCGGCGGCAGCGGCGGAGACAGGGATGTGGTGAGGCCGCCGCCCGCCAGCGCTGCCCAGCTGCCGCCGCGCGCGGCAGGGCGTCGTGTCTAACAACAGCTGCTGTCCGTCCCGCCCGCACAGCTCACCTCGTACTCCTCAGCGTTGCTGTCGCCGGGGATCTCGAAGCACGTGCTCTGGTTGAGGTAGGCAAACTCGGGCGCGGGCTTGAGGAACCAGCGCGCGCGCTCCTCGGCGCTCGCGCCGTCGCAGAGCTGCGGGCGACGCGGCGCGGCGACGCGGCGGGCGTGAGGGGGGGGAGCTGCCATGAGCCCCTGCTGATGCTGCTCCTGCTGCTGCTGCTGCTGCTGCTGCTGCTGCTGCTGCTGCTGCTGCTGCTGCTGCTGCTGCCAGCCCTGCTGCCGCCGCCAGCCCTGCTGCCGTCGCCAGCCCTGCTGCCGTCGCCAGCCCTGCTGCAGCCGCCAGCCCTGCTGCCGCCGCCAGCTCCAGCGCCGCCAGCTCCGCCCGCCGCCCGCCCCGCCAGCCCCGCCGTCGCCGCCAGTGCGCCGGCCCACACACCTGGTAGAAGATGTGGTAGCTGCGCTCCGGGTTGTTCACGCTCACGACGCGGCTGCGCTCGAGCAGGTACGTGCGGATCGCGGCGCCGCTGATGACGCCGGCGTCGTTGAAGTTTATCTCCACGTACTTGCCGAACCGGCTGCTGTTGTTGTTGCGCACCGTCTTGGCGTTGCCAAACGCCTCCAGCAGCGGGTTGCTCTCCAGCACCTGCTCCTCGACGCTGCGCCCGCTCTGCGCCGCGCGGCGGCGGCCGCCGCCGGGCGCGGCGCCGCCGCTGCTGCCGCCCGCGGCGTCCATGTAGCCGCCCATGTATGCGAGGTACTTCATGATGAGCTTGCTCGTCTCCGTCTTGCCTGCGCCCGACTCGCCGCTCACCTGCGCGCGCGGGCGGGCGTCCGTCATCACGCGCCGCGCCGCTGCCGCACGCCGCTGCTGCCGCACGCCGCCGCTGCCGCACGCCGCCGCTGCCGCACGCCGCTGCTGCCGCACGCCGCTGCTGCCGCACGCCGCTGCCGCCGCGCCGCCACTACCGCCGCCGCGCCGCCACTACCGCCGCCGCGCCGCCGCCGCCGGCGCACCAGGA
Organism: Scenedesmus sp. PABB004; assembly: GCA_014905635.1. Taxonomy (NCBI): domain Eukaryota; kingdom Viridiplantae; phylum Chlorophyta; class Chlorophyceae; order Sphaeropleales; family Scenedesmaceae; genus Scenedesmus; species Scenedesmus sp. PABB004. The sequence continues at coordinate 811,029 of JABVCE010000011.1, read as the reverse complement.
TGGACTGTCCCTTGAGCTCCTTGCGCATCTGGCGGTACGCCGCGTCGGCGATGGCGTAGACGTGGGGCGAGAGGTCCCCGAGGTCGGCGCCGCGGTACTGGTCCATCATGTGGGGCCCGTAGATGTGCGGCAGCGGCGCAAAGGGGTTGACCGCGATGAGGATGCTGCCGGTGTACGTGTAGATGTCGTCGTAGTCGTAGCGCGTCTTGATGTTCCACAGCACGCCCGGCTCATGCAGGTACGAGAGGCGCGTCATGTCCTGCGCGGCGCGCGCGCGGCGCGGCGCGTCGGCTCGTCGGCGCGCGGCGCGGCGCGCGCAACCGCCGCCGCTGCTGCCGCGCGCGGCGCCGCGCCCGCGCCGGCGCGCCCCGGGCCCCGCACCTCCACGCCGCGCGTGTCCACGTTCTGCAGGGGCGCATCCTCCGGCTTGACCTTGCGCAGCTCGCCCGAGCCCTCGGTGGAGACGATGAGCGTGCCTCCCTCGCCATCCAGCTTCGCCACCTCCGCCTTGACCCAGCTCTCCGCCTCATCCTTGACCCAGACCTTGCTGCCAACCGCGTGGATGACCGTCGCGGCGCCAGCCATGGCGCCGGGGCCTCGGGGCGACGGGCGGGCTAGGTGCGAGGTGGCATCTGCTGTTGCCGCTCACCCCGCGCGTGAGACCGCCCACGCCGGCTGTGGCGGCCCCAGAGACCTGAGAGCGCGCCGGGGAGCTCGCCGGCGTCCCGCCACGCTGCGCGCGGCGAGGGGTGGGGGTTGGGCGCGGCCGCAGCACCGGCGCTGCGCGGGAGGGCTGGCGTGGAGCGGGTGGGGAGGTCGGGGTGCGCCGGGGGTGGGCGCGAGCAGCAGCCGGACAGCGGATTCGACGCACGGCCGGTTCTTCTGCCGCTCTGTTGCAGTTTGATCGGCCCCCGTCGCTCGTCGCCCTCATTTGGCCTCCCCACGCCGCCCACGAGCTCGCTGCATCGCCAGCGCCGCAACGCGCCCGGGTGCTCATCGCACACGCGCCCACGCCCCTCGCGCGAGCCCCCCTCCCGGCCGCAGCACACGCCCCGGCCGGGCCGCAGCCCCCAGGCGCCATGCAGGCGGCGCGCCCGGCGGGCTGCGGCCGCCGCGGCGGCGCGGCGCCGCCCGGCGCCGGCGCGGCGCGCGGCGCAGCAGCGGCGGGACCGCGGCGCCGCTGCCGCTGCGCCGCCGCGCCCGCGAGCACGCTGCAGCCCGCGCCGCGGCTGGAGCTGGGCGCGGACGCGCCGCACGTCATGGTCAACAGCTGCACCGGCCGGGTGCGTGCGCCCGCGCGACGCGCGGCGCGGCCCGCATGCATGCGCCGCCGACCCCGCTGCGCCCGCCGCGCGCGCCGCAGATGGGCCACGCCGCCGCGGAGGCGGTCGTCGCGGCGGGGCTGACGCTCGTGCCCTTCACGCTCACGGGCTACTCCGCGGGCGTGGCGGTGTCAAACATCGGCGTCGCGGGCGTGCCGGTCGAGGTCGTGGGCAAGGACCGCCGCGCCGCGGCGCTGGCCAGCATACGGAAGGACCACCCAAACCTCATCATCGTCGACTACACCACGCCCTACTGCGTCAACGGTGTGTGTGTGTGGGTGTTTGGGGAGGGAGGGGGGGGGGCGCCGGCGCAGCGGGCCGCGCGGGGCGGGGCGGGCGGGCGGGGCGCCTGCGGCGGCGGCGCAGCAGGCGGCGCAGCGCCGGGTCGGCGCAGGCGGCGGCAGCGCCCGGCGGCGGCAGCAGTAGCAGCGGCTGGCCGCGCCTCGCGGCAGCGACCGCCAGCGTCCGGCAGCAGCGGCAGGCAGCGCCCCGTGGCAGCAGCGGCCGGCGCCTGCCGCCGCCGCTGACGCTGCCGCCGCGCGCTCGCCGCCGCAGACAACGCGCAGTTTTACGCGGAGAACGGGGTGCCGTTTGTCATGGGCACGACAGGTGGGCACCTGCGCAGGCGGGCGCGCGGCGCTCACGGCCGCGCGGCTGGCCGCCGGCCGCCGGGCAGCGCGCCGGCGGCCGCGCGCCCGCCCGCCGCCGCGTCGCCGACCCGCGCCCGCCCCGTCCCCGTCCGGGCCCGCCCGCGCGCAGGCGGCGACCCCACCAAGGTCGCGGCGGCGGCCGAGGCGGCGGGCGTGTACGCGGTCGTGTCGCCGCAGATGGGCAAGCAGGCGCGGCCGCGCGCGCGCGCGCGCGAGCGCCCCTTCTCGCTCGCCGCGCGACGCCCCTGCTCGCCCGCGCTGGCGCGCCGCCGGCCGACGCCCCCGCTCGCGCCCCCGCTCGTCGCGCCGGCGCTGCTCCCAGGTCGTCGCGTTCCAGGCGATGATGGAGCTCATGGCCACCAACTTCCCGGGCGTCTTTGCGGGCTACACCCTCAGCGTCGTGGAGAGCCACCAGCGCAACAAGGCCGACACGAGCGGCACCGCCAAGGCCGTCGTGCAGAGCTTTGCCGCGATGGGGCTCGACGTCAAGGAGGCACGGCCGCCGCACGCCGCACGCCGCGTGGCCGCGCCGGCGCCCCGCATGCACCACCCTCGCGCCGCGGCCGCGCCCGCCCTGCCCACGCGCGCCGCCGCCGCCGCGCCGGGGCCGCCCCGCCGCGCGCGCCGCGCCGCAGAGCGACATCCGCAAGGTGCGCGACCGCATGAGCCAGCTCGAGGTCATGCGCGTGCCCGAGGAGTCGCTCGACGGCCACGCGTTCCACACCTACCAGCTGCTCAGCCCCGACGGCAGCGTCGAGTTTGTGTTCCGGCACAACGTCACAGGGCGCTCCATCTACGCCGAGGGCACCGTCGACGCGGTGCTCTTCCTCGCAAAGGCGGCGCGCGAGGGCGCGGAGCAAAAGGTCTACTCCATGGTCGACGTGCTGCGCGCGGGCGCGCTGCGCTGACCGCGAGCCGCGGCGCGGTGCGGCGCGATCGGCGCTGGCGCTGGCGGGGCCGAGCGGGCGGTGCGCCGCCCCTGCCTGTACACTCTCGAGGCGCCGCGGCGCTGTTCAGTTTTGTGGCGGTAACTCGGGACCGGTTTACCAGCGCAGCCAGGTCGCACATCCGCGCACATACACCGTCGCACAACACTAGTACACACACAACACGCACACGTGACACACGGCCTCAACATGGCGTCGATCATCAGTACATACCTCGACGCTGCCGCAGGCGGGCGCGTGCCAGGCGGCAGGCGCGCTCAGCGGAGGGCCCCCTCCCCCCCTCGACAGGTCAGCTTGGGCAGCCAGCGCACGCGCGCCGCCTAGGGGTGTGAAAAGAAGAGCCAGCGCTTCGTCGGCGGGGCCGTTTTGAGAGCGCACGCGGCGCGGCCAAAACTGTGATTGCGACAACACCCCTCCGCTCCTCTCGTGCGCAACTGCGCGCGCCGCCGCGGCGCCGCCGTCCGCGTTGCAGCGTTCTCTGTCAGCGTTGCGCTCCCTTTTGTTAGTTAGTAAGCAGCGCTGACTGCGCGGGAGGGCGCACGCGCTGGTTCGCCCAGTGCATGTGTGTGGTGCGTGTGGTGCCTGTGCGCCGCGTGCCCGCGCGCGGCGCAGCAGGGCCAGCAGGAGGCCCCGCGCGGCACGCGCCGGTGCGTGCGTCCACCCGTCTGCAAGCGGGCGGGAATTTAGTATGTGCATCGTACGGCCAGTGCTGCAGGCGTTGCGCCTCTCCCATACTCGCCAAGCATGCAGGTTCGTGCCCAAGCAATGCCCCCTCGCCGCCCCCTGCGTCGCCGAGCGCCCCGGTCAAAATCTGGCCGTCCGTCGCGCGTCGGACGACGCGCGCGCGCTCTGCCAGCCGGGGCGCCGGGTCAGCAGGCACTCCCCCTCCCCCAGCTCAGCCGCCGACGGATGCCCGCCCGGCGCCCCCGCGTGCCGTGCGTGGCACCCCCCAAGGCGGTGGCCCCGCGCCGCGCGCCGCCTCAATGCCCGTCCGCGTCACCGCGGGGCGGCTCGGCGCCGTGGCCATGCCCCGGCGGCGTCGCGGCGCCCTCGGCCTTGAACTCCTCCAGCAGCATGCCGTTCAGTTGGGCCCGCCCGGCCTCCATGAAGCTCGCGACCAGGTGCTGCGTGCGCACGTCCCGCTGCTGCTGCGCATCCGCCGAGAGCGCGGCGGCGGCCACGCGATGCGCCGCCGCGCCGGCGGCCGCCGCCGCGCCCGCCGGCTGGCCCGCGGACTCGCCGCGCGCGCGGACGTCGGGCACAGCCTTGGTGTGCAGGTCGGGGCTGCGCGCGCCGCCCAAGGCGCGGCGCAGCCCGGCGTCGCGGCGCCGCGTGAGGTGCTGGCACGGCTCGGCGCCGCCCCCGTTGCCCGGCGCGGAGCCGGCCGCAGCCGCAGGCTCGCCGCCGGGGGGCGTGATGCCGTGGCCCGCAGGATCGCCCGCTACGCGCAGCGCGCGGCGGTGGGGGAGCGCAGGGCGCGCCGCGGCGCCTGCGAGGGCACAGCGGCAGGCAGCGGCGGCGCGGCGGGTGAGTCGACGCCGGCGGCGACGCAGCGACGACCCCTTGTTCTCTCGAGAGGCGCCCGGTCGCGCGCCCGGCCGAGCGGGCGGCGCGCGGCGATGGCACCGGCGCCAGGCTGGCGTGTGCATCCGCCCGCGCCCCACCTGTCGCGCCCGCCGCGTGGCAAGCAAGCACGACCAGCAGCGTGCTGAGCACGGCTGGCCGCATAGCGCGCGGCGCCACGCTCTCTCGGTGCCTCTCTGCGCGGGCCGCGGTCGTGGAGCGGTCCGCGCCCGGGCGTGGGAGCCGACGCGCGGCGCTGACCGGGTCCGGGCGCGCTCTAGGCCTCGGCGTTCGGGCGTGAGTCGGGCAAGACTGCGGGGGCGGCGGCCAAGCGGTGCGTCTTGGCGCGCTGCGCCCACACCCACAAACTCCGATGCGGAACTTAACTCTGGGGGGCCAGCGAGCGCTCGCGAGCTCCCGATCCGAGCTCGGGATCTGTGATCGCGTTCGCCGCGCGGCTGCGCGGCCTGCGCGCCGCAGTCACCCGGCGCGCGCTGTCTGCGCTCGGCGGCATCGGCGTCGCGCGCAGTCCCACCGACGTCGGCGGCAAGCGTGCGTGTTGCAAACGAACACCGTGTTGGCGTGGGCATGCGTTGCGTGCGAGTGCAGGCGGCAGTTCGTTTCTTGAACGGGCCGCCGCGCGCCGCCGGCGGCGCGCGGCTCCGGTCCGATCGCGCGCGCGCGCCACCGCCGCCGCGCCGTGGGCGGCCGGGCAGACGCAGGAACAGGGACAGTGAGCTATGCAGCCACTGCTGCGCGCCCGGCGGGTCGTGTCGTGATCTCGTGGCGGCGGCAGCACACAGCCGGCAACACCCGGCGCTGCAGGCCCCCCGCGCGCGCCGGGCCGCCGCAGGCCCGGCGCCGCAGCCGGCGGCGCGCGCAGCCAGCGCGCGCGAAACCCCCGCGGGCGGCCCCGCCGGGCGCGCAGGCGCGCCCCCGCGCGCGCCGCGCGCCCGTGGCGGGGCGGGGAGAGTGGGTCCTGGTGGCGGCGCGGGGCTCAGAAGTCCCTGAAGACGCCCTCGCACTCGGCCATCTCCTCGTTGGTCTCCTTGGTCGTGCGCTGGCCCTTGCGCTCGTTCTCAATCAGGTCCTTCAGGCGCTTGGCAGAGTCGGTGTCCTGTTCAGGCGGCGGCGGCGGGGCGCGCGGCGCGGGGTCGGCCGCGGCGCGGGGTCGGGCGCGGCGCCCCGGCGCGGCGGCGCCGGCGGCGCGCGCCCGCCCGCGCGCCCCTCCCTCCCGCGCCCGGGCGCGCCTTGGGCTTGCGCGGCGGCTGCGTGCGGCGGGCCTCGAGCGCCTCCCAGTCGATGCCCTCGAACCAGCGGTGCCGCTTGACGTCGCCCGCCTTGCCGCTCAGCATGCCGAGGCGCTTGGCGGGCTTGCGCTCGAGCAGCCGCTGGATGAGGTCCTGCGGCGCACAGCGGCGGCGGGGGGCCCCCGTCGGCGGGCCGCGCCACGCACGCCCCACGCGCGCCGCGTCACACGAGCCCCACGCGCGGCGCGTCACACGCGCGCCGCACGCGCGCGTCACGCGGCGGCAGCGCCCGCGGGCGCGACGGCCAATCAGCCGCGCGCGCGCGCCTTTGCTGCGGGCGAGAGGAAGGGCGGGTACTTGATGACGTAGTTCTCGTCCACGATGCGCCGCATGACGACCATGGGGTCGTCGGTCTTGGGGCTGCTGAACGGCTGCCGCCCCGTGAGCAGCACGTACGTGAGCACGCCGAGGCCCCACCAGTCGACGCTGTAGTTGTAGCCGTGCGCCAGCACTGCGCGGCGCGCGCGCGCGCCGCGCGGCGCGGGCGTGTGAGGGCGTGCGCGAGCGAGGGAGAGCGAGAGGGAGAGGGGGAGGGAGAGGGGGAGGGAGAGGGGGAGGGAGAGAGCGGCGCCCGCCGGCGGGGCGGGGCGGGGTGCGCGCGCGCGCGCGGCGGCCCCCGCCGGCCCCCGGCGCCGCGCCGCACCGTTCTCGGGCGCGACGTAGCCGGGCGTGCCGCAGAAGGTGTAGGTGCGGTTGTTGCTCTCCAGCACCTTGGCAAACCCAAAGTCGCCGATCTTCACAAAGCCCTGGCGGCGGGCAGCAGGCGCCCGGCGGCGCGGCGGCGTGTTCAGCGGCGCGGCGTTCGCCCAGCGCGTGCCGGTGGCCGGCGGCCGGCGGCGAACGCGTGCGGCGGCGGCGCCGGGTCGCGCGCGCGGTGCGGGGCTTGAGGGTTCAGGCCCTAGGGCCTAGGTGGTGGCGGTGGCGGCGCAGCGCCGCACCTGGGCGTCGATGAAGACGTTCTCCGGCTTGAGGTCGCGGTAGACGGTGTGGCTGCCATGGAGGTACTCGAGCGAGAGCACGATCGACGCGACGTAGAAGCGCGCGAGCTCCTCGGGCATGCCCTGCAGCATCTTGACCTGCGCGGGCGCGGTGCGCGGGGCGCGCGGGGCATGCGGGGCGTGAGGCCGTGCGCGCGGTGGGCCGGCAGGGCGGCGGCGGCGGCGGCGGCGGCGGCGCGCGGGCGGCGGCGGCGGCGGCGCGGCGGCGCACCTTTGGCGCGAGGCACGCGACCTGCCACGCCGCGCTGGGCACGCGCTGGCGGATGACCTTGGCCTCCGCGACGAGCACGTCCATGAGGTCGCCGCCGGGCATGAGGTCAAACAGGAAGTACAGGTGGTACTTGTCCTGCGAGTGGAGTGACATGAAGTGAAGTGGAGTGAGACGAGTGAGAGGAGTGAGTGCGTGGGTGGGCGAGCGAGTGAGCGAGTGAGCGAGTGAGCGGGTGAGCGAGCGTGGTGAGGCAGCGCGTGGGGACGAGGTGAGGAGCGGGGCGCGTGGCCGGGGAGGGGAGGAGCGGCGCAGCGCCGGCGGCGCGGGCGCGGCGCGGCGGCGCGCGGGCGCGCGCCTGGAACGTGGCGTACTGGCGGATGCAGAAGGGGTGCGCCGTGTTCTTGGTGATCGCCTGCTCAAAGTAGACGTGCTCGGGGCACTGCACGACCGCGCTCTTGCGCATGCGCTTCATCGCGTACGTGTTGCCCGTCGACTCCTCGGTCACCTCCGACACGCGGCTGAACGCGCCGCCGCCGAGGATCGCGCCCTCGGTGAGGATGAGCGTCGGCGCCTCGCGCCCCAGGTCCAGCTCCTCTGCGTGCGCGCGGGCGGGCGGGCGCGTGGGCGGGCGGGCGCGTGGGCGCGCGGGCGCGCGGGCGCGTGGGCGCGTGGGCAGGGAGGCCCCCCTCCGGACGCGCCGCGGCTGTCGCGCGCCGCGCAGCAGCAGCGCGCGCCGCGGCGCCGCACCGATCTTGCTGCCGCCCTTGCGCATCTCGAGCACCTCGTCGAGGTGGCCCCGCGCGCGCACGACCTCCCAGCTGACCTCGCCGCCGTGGCCGCGCTTGCGGCGCTTGATGAGCACCTCGGCCGGCAGCCGCCCCGGCGCGCCCGCCTTTTTGAAGGTGCCCAGCTTGCTCAGGCGCTGCGCGATGACCTGCGCGCGCGCGCGCGACCGCGGGCGGGCCCGGCGGCCATGGGCCCCCGCGGCGGCGCGCGGCGCAGGGCCGGGGCCGGGGCCTGCTTGCGCGCGCGCGGCGCGGCGCACAGCCGCGGATGCGCACCTGCGGGCTCTTCTCCCGCGTGAGCAGCTCCTCCAGCGGCCCCAGCACGCGCATGAAAGCTTTGCGCGCCAGCGCCAGCACCTTGAGCGGCGTCACCGCCTCGACCTGCGCCGCGCCGCGCCGCGGGAGGCGCGCGCCGGCGTCAGCCCCACCGCGCCGCGCCCCGCGCCGCATGCCGCCGCGCGCCCTGCGCCGCGCGCCGCCGCGCGCCCCGCGCCCGCGCCGCACCGTCGCGATGCGCGGCTCCTGCACCAGCAGCGCGCGCTCGCCGAAAAAGTCGGAGCGGAAGAGGTGGTTGACCTTGTGCCGCACGCCCGCGGGGCCGCCGCCCTGGTGCACCACGGCCTCGCCCTCCTTGATGATGTAAAAGTAGTCGCCGGGGTCGCCCTCAACCACGACCTGTGGAGCGCGGCGCGGTGGTTGACGCGTCGGTCGCGCGTGGGCGCGCGCGGGCGCGGTGGTTCACGCGGGCGCATCAGCGTGGTTGCAGGCGCGGCGGCGCGGCGGCGCGGCGGCGTGGGCGCGTGCGGCGGCGGCGGCGCGCACCTGCTCGCCGGGCGCGTAGGTCTTCTCCTCGAACGCGTCGACGAGCTGCAGCTTCTCGTCCTGGCTGAGCGGGTTGAGGATGGGCACGCTGTTGAGGAAGAGCTCCACCTCGCTCGCCTGCGCCTCGGCCGCGTTGCGCAGGAAGTACCTGGGGGTGGTGGTGTGTGGGCGTGTGCGTGTGCGTGTGTGTGTGTGTGTGGGGGGGGGGGGGGTTAGGGGGGGGGCACGGGCAGTGAGGCGGTGAGCGTCGGCAGCGGCGGCCGCTGCTGCTGCTGCTGCTGCTGCTGCTGCTGCTGCTGCTGCTGCTGCTGCTGCTGCTGCTGGCACCGCCGCTGCTGCGACTGCTGCCGCCGCCGCTGCTGCGACTGCTGCCGCTGCCGCCGCTGCTGCCGCTGCTGCTGCCGCTGCCGCCAGCCCATTGCATCCCTGGCGGCAGCCGCGCGCAGCCCCCTCCCTCCCTGCGCGCCCCTCCCTCCCTCCCTGCCGCGCCGCGCCGCGCGCCTGAAGACGTCGCGCTCGAGCACCCAGACCACCGCGTCGGTCGTGGATGCGACGGTCGCGGTGCGGGGGCAGTTGTACATCAGCGCGAGCTCCCCAAACACGTCGCCCCGCTCCTTCAGGTTCACGCGGAAGTTCACGCCCTGCCGGCGCTGCAGGACCTGCGCGCGCGGCGCGTGCGGGCGCGGCGCGGGCGCCGGCGGGCGGGCGGCGTCGGGCTCGTGCGCCAGAGGCCACCCCAGGCGCTGCGCCCCCGGCGAGCGCCCCCGCGCGGGCGGGCGCGGGCGCGTGCCGCGGCGGCGGGCCGCGGCGGGGCCGCGGGCCCTCGCACCTCGAACTTGCCGCTCTTGACGACGTAGAGCTCGCTCGCGGCGAGCCCGGTGTCGCCCTCCTTGATGAGGATCTCGCCCGCGCCCACGACGCGCTCGTACATCTCGCTCACCACCTTGCGCTGCAGGTGGCGCTCGAGCTTGTTGAACACGAGCACCTTGTTCAGGTTCTCCTGCAGGGGTCAAGGTGTGGTGCGCGCGCGCGGCGGTGAGGGGCGGCGCGGCGCGCGCGGGGCGGCGGTGGGCGCTGCTCGCGCCCCGCGAGCGCGCGGCGCGGACGCGAGGACGGCGGCGGCGGCGGCGCCGCGGGCGCTGCCGCCGGCGCGGCGCGGGCGGCGCGGCGCGCCGCGTCGTGCGAGCGCCGCCGCCGCGTCTGCGCACCTCGATAAACGCGAAGTCCTCTGGCCGGCTCTTGACCGCGCCCTGCGGGAGCTTGGGCGCGGCGAGGCGCTTGAGCGCGCCGCCGCCGGTGATACCGACCGCGCGGCCTGTGACGCCGACGGCGCCCTGGTCGCCGTCGCGGTCGCCGCCGCGCGGGCTGCTGCTGCTGTTGCCCATGGCGGTGCCGCCGGCGGGCTGCTGCTGCTTATGGCCACCCCTCCAAGCTCATCGCGGTGGGAGGTGCCCCGAGCGCGGCTGGCGGGCGCTGTGCCGCGCCCCCGGAGCGGTGCTCGGGGCCTGCTGCTCCCGAGGATGCGAGGCGGATCGCCGCCCTCTGGCGGCCGCTGCGGGCGCGGCGCCGGGCGTGGCGCGCCGGTCGCGGCGCGGGGACACCCCGGCCGGCTGCTGTGCCGCCGCAGGCTCAAGGGCGACCCGGGGGCACCGAGGTGAGCGGCGTGCGGCGCCCTGCCGGCGCTGCTCGCAGGGGCGAGGAGGCCGGTCGAGACTGTCGCTGCCGAGCCGAGCGGCGCTGCACGGCGATGGCGCAGCGCGAGTAGTCGTCGAGGCGCGCTCGAGCCCTGAGCTCGCAGCCCTGCCAGGGCGACTTGCCGAGGTGCTGGGCGAGCTCCGCGCTTCAGCTGCGGGCGCGTGGTCGTCGCTGCCAGGCGCACGAGCGAGGGCCGTGCCGCAGCGGCGTTCCGGCGGCGGCCGGAAGCGGCGATGACGCACACGCGCTCCGCAAGCACGGCCGCTTACAATCCCGCGATCATCCTGCGCCCCGCCCCGCCCCGCCCGCCCAGCCCGCCCGCGCGCCGCGGCGGCCGCGCTGCTGCTGCAGCGCGGCCGCCAGCGGCGCCCCGCCCGCCCGACCAGCCCGCGCCAGCGCTGGCGCCCCCGCCCGCGCCGCCTAGGCCGTCTTGGGCTTGGCGACGTCGCCCACGAGCTTGGACTTGTCGTCGTCCAGCTCGCTCAGCGCCTTGATGCCGTACGCGAGCTTGCGCGGCACGGCCTTCACGCCCGCCGCGATCTTGGTCGCGGGCTGGTTGAGCAGGCGCGCGATGGTCGCCTGCAGCTGCTTCTTGGTCGGCAGGTTCTCGCAGCGCTTGAACTGCGGCGCGCGCGCGCGCGCGCGGGCGGGCGGCGGCGGGCGGGGTGAGCGCGCGCGCGGCGGCGGCGGCGGCGGCGGCGGCCCGCGCGGCGCGCAGGCACGCGCGTCGCGTGGCGTCTGTCAGGCAGTACGAATACATTAGATAGTGGTGCGACACGGAGGATTCAGATTTTGCCCTATCTGCTTGTCATCAGCCAGACACCGCCGCGCCGTGGTGGTGCGCGCACAACACGCGCGCACATGCAGGGACACGCGCGCACATGCAGGCACGCGCCCCGGGCTGGGCCCGCCCTGCCTCCCCGCGCGTCCAACGCCCCCCCCCCCTGTCTCTGCCGCCGGCGCCGCACCTCCGCGGGGCTGAGGTACTTGTTGTCCATGATCACGCACGACAGGCTGGTCGGCACGGGCGGCTCGGTGCCCTTGGGCGCGGTCGCCTTGGCCTCCTTCTCCAGCTCGCCGCTGAACGCGTGCCAGTGCTTGACCGCGTCGGGGATGTCGTCCTCGTGCACAAACACCCACGCGTTCTCGCCCTGCGGCCGGCGGCGCGGCGGCGGCGCGGTGAGGCGGGGCGCGGCGCGGGGGGTGGGCGCCGGCCGCGGGCAGGCGCAGCCCGCCGCCCGCGCCCGCGCCGCGCCGCGCCCGCGCCGCGCGCACCGTGCAGCCCTTGTCCGCGAGCGTCTCCCAGCCGGGCACGACCTTGACGGCCTCCTTCATGAGGCTGTTCTTGCAGACAAAGACGCTCGACTTCTCGGGGATGCCCCGCCGGAACTTCTGCATCGTCGCGACCTGAGGCGAGGGCGCGGGCGCGGGCGGCGCGGCACGACGGGTCGGGCGGGCGCCTGCCGGCGGCGGCGCCTCCCCCGAGCTCGCGCCGCTGATGCCGCTGATGCTGCGGACGCTGCCGGGCTTGTGCCGGGCGCGGCCGCCGCCGGCGCTGCCGCCCGCCGCTGCTGCTGCTGCCGCGCGGCGCGGCTCGCCCGCCGCCTGCCGCGGGCAGCCCAATTGCGTGCCCCCGACCCCGCCCCAGCTGCCCGGCCGCCGCGGGGGCGGCGGCGGCTCGCGCGGCGGCCGGCGCGGCGGCCGGCCGCCGGTAGCAGCGCCGCCGCGCCGGCCGCCGCGCCGGGCGCCAGGCCCGCCGCCCCGCCCCCGCGCCGCGCCAGGAGGCGGGGTGGGCCGCCCTCCGTGCGCCGCGCCATTGCTGGCGCCCAATGGGCGCGCGTGCGCGCTCACGTCGAGGCCCTTGTGCCGCATGCCAAACACGATGACGCTCTTCTCCAGCCGGCCCGTCAGCTCCTTCACCACCTCCTCCTTCTTCTGCCGCGTGAGAGCAGCGTGCACCTGCGGCGCGCCGCGCGGGATGAGGCCCGCGCCGCGCGGGGCGGCGGGCGGGCGCCCGGCCACAGACGGGCCGCCGCCCGGGCGCACCTGCAGGCTGCCGCGCGCCGGCCGGGCGGGCGCGCCGGTCGCGACGCCGCCCGCGACCGCGCGGCGCTGCTGCAGCGCCATCATGGCGCTCGGGCGGCGGGCCTGCCGGCCACAATCGACCGCCGCGTCGGCGGCTGCTGCGCCTGCTCCGTCGGCTGCGCGGCGCTCGCCTCGTCGCTGTGCGCAGCAGAGTGCGCGTCGCCAGCTCGCGGGGAGCTTGAGCAGGTGTCGGGGCTCGCAAGCCCCAAAAATGACGCCGTCGAGCTCCTCGGCCGCTGCCCGGCCCGTGCCCAGTCCCGCGCCGCTCGGTTGCTACTTTCGCGTGCCACCCGCCCGGGCGCTGCCGCAGCGCCGTCTCGGCTCCTCGCAGCAGCAGCAGCAGCGAGAGCAGCATGGCCCTCCCCCTGGCGCTCGCGCCGGTGGCCGGGAGGGCGCTGGCGCACGCCCTGGCGGCCCGTAGCCTGGTGCGGGGCGGTGTGGGCCCGCCAGGGCGGCCCTGGGCGGCGCAGCGGGGCCAGGCTGGCGCGCGCGCGGCGCTCAGGGGCTCGCCCCGCCGCCCGCAGGCCGCTGCGGGCGTGGGCGGCGCCGCCCGGCGCTGGAGCTCGAGCCACAGCAGCCAGGCGCCGCGCTGCGACGACTGCTACGGCGTCCTGGCGGACGTGCCGACCACGAGCCAGGTCCGGCGGCCAAAACCGGGCAGCGCCGGGGTCCCTGGGCCGCGCAGCGCCGGCCATGGCGGCCCGGGGCCCTGATCATGCGCACCACGGCGCCGCGGGGACGCGGGGCGCCCGCTCCGCGCCCCAGGGGCGTCCCGGCGCGGCGCGCTGATGCCCGCCCGCCCGCCCCGCGCCCGCCGGCCGCAGGCCAACCCCGCGCGCAAGCCCGACGCGCAGACCACGCTCCGCTGGTGCTCCTCCTGCGAGGTGAGCGCCCGGGGGGACCGCGCTGGTACGCGCCCGGTACCCGGATGTGGGGCGGCCTGACTCAGCAGCGATCGTCGCCATGGGCCCATGCCGGCGCGCGGGACCCCGCCCCGCATGCGCCCCGCGCCGCCGGCGGCCGCCGCCGGCCCGCGCGCCGCCGCCAACCGCCGGCGCCCACCGCTGCCGCGCCCGCAGGCGCTCAAGAGCAGCGCGGCCGACCGCGCCGGCGCCGCGCGCGAGCTCGGCGGCGCGGGCGTGGACGGGCTGCGCTACACGGACAGCTACCACCCCACGCCGAGCGGGCACGTCGGCGAGCAGCCGAGCGTCGTGTCGGGGCAGACGCAGTACGGCGGGCAGAGCTTCAGCGGCACGCACGCGAGCATGCACTGGGGCGTCAAAGACATCCCCACGCCCAAGGAGATGGTCGCCGCGCTCGACGACTGGGTCATCGGCCAGCCCGCCGCCAAGAAGGCGCGGGCGCGGGCGCGCGGGCGCGCGGCGGCGCGGCCGCGGGCCCGGCGGCTCACGCGCGGCCCCCCGCTGCTGCCGCGCCGCGTCTCGCCCAGGTGCTCGCGGTGGCGGTGCACAACCACTACAAGCGCCTGCAGAACAAGCGCCTCGCCCGCGCGTACGAGGGCTCGCTCGCCAACGTGCCCTCTGGCCAGCTGGTGCGCACGCGGACGCGGCGCGCGCGCCCCTCGCGGGCGACGCACCGCGCAGCGCGGCGCCGCGCCGCGCGGCCGCCAAGCCCCGCCCCCGACCCCGGCCCCGCCGCCGCCGCCGCCGCGGCGCAGGAGGTGGTCGAGAGCGCCAAGGTCCGCCTGGAGAACGGCGCGCCGTCGGCGGCGCCCCCCGGCGCGCCCGGCGCCGGCGCCGGCCGGCACCCGCTCTCGCCGATGAGCTACGGCGGGCCGGCGCACCTCTTCCCGCACTCGCCGGGCGCGATCGGCGCCGTCGCGGGCCCCTCGCCGGACGAGCGCGCGGCGCAGGCGGCCGCGCACGCCGCCGCGGCCGCGCAGGCGCAGGCGGCCGCCGCGCAGGCGCACGCGCACGCGCATGCGCAGGCGCAGCACGCGCACGGCGGCGGCCTGCGCGGCGGCGCCGGCGGCGTGGAGGACGTGGTGGAGGTTGAGAAGAGCAACATGGTCATGCTGGTGCGCGCGGGGCAGGGGCGCCGGCCGGCGGCGGCGCTGGCCCTCCACTGCCAGGCTGCGCTGCGCGGCGTGGCAGGCCACCGCCGCCGCCCACGCTGACGCCACCGCGTCCGCGTCCGCGTCCGCGTCCGCGTCCGCGCGACAGGGCCCCACGGGCAGCGGCAAGACGCTGCTCGCCAAGACGCTCGCGCGCCTGGTCAACGTGCCGTTTGCGATGGCCGACGCGACGACGCTCACGCAGGCGGGCTACGTCGGCGACGACGTCGAGTCGATCGTGTACAAGCTGCTGCAGGCGCGCACAAGCGGCCGCGGCGCGGCGCGGCGGCGGCGCACTGCGGCGCCACGCGCGGCGCAGCGCAGCTCGCGCCCGCCGCCGCCGCTCGCGCCTCTTACATGCACGCCCCGCGCCCGGCCCGCGCCCCGGTCGCCGCACCGCGCACCGCGCCAGAGCTGCAACTTCAACGTCGAGGCGGCGCAGCACGGCATCGTGTACATTGATGAGATTGACAAGATCGCGAAGAAGAGCGCGGAGGGCGTGACCATCACGCGCGACGTGAGCGGCGAGGGCGTGCAGCAGGCGCTGCTCAAGATGCTCGAGGGCACCGTCGTCAACGTGCCGGAGAAGGGCGGCCGCAAGAACCCGCGCGGCGAGTTCATCCCGGTGAGTGTGGCGGTGGGGCGCGGTCGCGGGCGCCGCGCGGGGGCGGGGCTGCGCGGCAGCGCAGGCCCGGGCGGCGCGGGCGGCGAGGCGCGCGTGCCCTCGCCGCCGTCGCCTGCGCCGCCGCCTTGCCCCACCGCCGCGCCCCACCGCCTGCCCGGCAGGTCGACACCAAGGACATCCTCTTTGTCGTGGGCGGCGCGTTCATCGACCTCGAGCGCCAGCTCATGGACAGCCGGCACAAGGCGAGCATCGGCTTCGGCAACAAGGTGCGCCAGATTCGATTCAAACCTCCCCCGTTGGATTCGAAACGCGCGCCGCGCCCCGTCCCGCCGCGCGCCGTCCCTCCGCGCCGCCGACCCGCGCCGCCGCCGCCGCCGCCTCCGCCGCGTCGCGCGCAGGTCCGCGCGAGCAGCATGGGCCGGCACGGCGGCCCCAAGATTGACAGCGCCATCCTGCGCGAGGTGGAGCACGCCGACCTCATCCACTACGGCCTCATCCCTGAGTTTGTCGGACGCCTGCCCGTCATCGTCAGCCTGCAGGCGCGCCGCGCCGCACCGGCGCCGCACCGCGCCGCACCGGCGCCGCACCGCGCCGCGCCGGCGCCGCACCGCGCCGCCGCGCCGCCAGCCGGGCCGCGCCCGCCGCGGGGCGCGGGGGCGGGGCGCGTCGCGCCCCGGGCCGCCCGCCTCACGCGCCGGCCGCGCGCGCCGCCGTCCGTCCGCCCCGCAGGAGCTGAGCGAGGACGAGCTCGTCGCGGTGCTGACCGCGCCCAAGAACGCACTGAGCAAGCAGTACCGCCAGCTCTTCGCCCTCAACCAGGCCTCCTTTGGCATCACGCAGGCGCGCGCCGCGCCTGCGCGCCCGCCCGCCCGCGCCGCCTGGCCGGCCGGCCGGCCCGCGCGCGACCGCGCCGCCTGGCTGGCCCACCGACGCCCGCCTGCCCGCCCGCCTGCGGCGCCCGCCGCCGCCGCGCGCAGGGCGCGCTGCGCGCGGTCGCGCGCCGCGCGCTCGACCGCGGCACGGGCACGCGCAGCCTGCGCAGCATCATGGAGGGCCTGCTGACGGAGGCGATGTTCGACGTGCCGGAGCAGGGCCCCGCGGCCGCAGCGGCGGGGCGCCGCATCGGCGTGCTGCTGGACGAGCCCGGCGTGCTCAGCGGCCGCGGCGGCCGCATCGTGAGCGACGACGAGCTGCGCGCCGCGCTCGCGGCCGACGCCGCCATGCGCGGCGGCGGCGCCGCGCCGCCGGGCGCCGGCTGCGACGGCGCGGCCGAGCCGATCGCCGCCGAGGTGCGCTGAGCGCGCGGAGCGCGTGCGGTGCGGGCGACGGGGGGCGGGGTGCGCCGGGCGCGGCCCGGCGCGTGTACACTGGGCGGGAGGGGTTTGCGGGCGCGGCGGCGCCGGCGGCGCGGCAGGCGCGGCGCGGCAGAGTCAACGGTGCACTGCACTCGGGGCCGGCGGGGCGCGCTCGGCCGCCCCCGCGCCCGCGAGACGAGGCGTGTGGAGCGTGTGCACAGGCCGCGCGCGCGGCGCCGCCGGCGCCGCCGGCGCCGGCGAGTGTGTGTGTGCGCGTGTGATCCGCCGTGACACGCTCTGCGCGTTGAGCGCGCGGTGGGCCTGTGGCGGCGGGCCGCTGCCGCCGCTGCCGCCCGCGCGGCGGAGGGAGGGAGGGAGGGAGGGAGGGTTTGGGCACCGACCGACCGGGCGCCGCGCGCGCGGACCGCCCGACGCGTTTCGTCGGCGTTCTCTTTGTGTTGGCTGAGGCCCACGTGGGCGCGCGGCGCCGCCCACGGCCTGACTGGCGCGCGCGCGCGTTTGATCGCGGCGGCGCGCCACGACTTTGGCACTGTACTAGATGACCCTCCGTGTACCACCAGTGGCCTCCACCCCTGTTGATTGCTTGACGCGAACGCCCACGCTGCGCGCGGCTGGCCGCGGCGCCACTGCCGCCGGCCTCGCCTGCTCAACCCGACTGTTGGACGCGCGCGCGGGGCACCAGCTCCGCGCCGACCCGCTCGCGTGTGCGCGGTCTGAGCCGCCGCCTGGTGTAACGTATCGGTGGGCGCCGGTCTCAACGCAACGCTCGCGGTTGCACAACGTTAACGCCGGCGCTCGCTCGCTCGCAGACCTCCACGCAGCCGCCCGCGCGCGCCATGCGGCGGCGCGAGCCCCCAGTGCTCCGCCCGTAGTAGATTGGCAGCGCCCGCTGCGCGCGCGCCGCCCGCGGCGGCAGAGACGCGCCCCTCGCTCGCTCGGCCCTCTCGCGCCGACAACAATTGCTGCGCCGCGAGCACCCCAAAACGAGCGCGCGCTTCGCGCAAGCGAATGCGCGCGGAACCGCGAGCGCCGCGCGGCCGCTGCCGCTCTCTTCCTCGCCGCGGCGCCGTCGGCGGCGCCGCCCGACGACCCCGACGCACGACCAAACACGCACACTCTTCTCAAAACCGACGACGCGACATGTCGGCGGCGGCGGGCAGAGGCTGCTGCCCGCGCGGCCGCCAGCGCCGGCGCACTCGCGCTCGCGCGGCGGGCCGGCCGCCAAGTGCTGGCAGGGCCGCGGGGGCGGCGCGTTGGCCGCCCCGCGCGGCCAAAAGCTCGTTGTTGTTGGGGGGTGAGGTAATGCGCGCGGCACGAGAGCGCCGCGCGCGCGGCGCGCCCGCATGCCGCCCTGGTCGCGGATGCGGGCGCGCGCGCTGCGTGAGTTTGTTCGGCGGGGTTGAAGTGGCCCCGCTAGTAGATGCCGCTGCGGTGGTGCGCGGCGCCGCCAGCATGCGCCGGCGCGCGCCTGCAGCGCGGCAGGGGCAGGGGCAAGCGCCGCGCCCCCTGCAGGCCGCCCAGTTCCTCGCCACGCCTGGGTTGGCACCGCCCCGCGCCGGCTCACTGCTGCACGGTGATGGCGGCCGCCGCGGCGGCCGCGCTGCACATCGCGGCGGCGTCCAGCGCGGCGTCCGGCCGCGCGCCGGCGGCGTCGGGCGCGCCGCCCTCGCCGCTGGCCTCCCCGCCGCCGGGCTGCTGCTGCTGGTCGCGCTGCCGCGCGTCGGCGTCGGGCGCCGCCGCCGCCGCCGCGGCCTTGGCCGCCGCGGCGCTCGCTGCGGCCTTGGCCGCGTCCTGACGGCTCAGCGCCTGCAGCCCCGCGACGGCGTCGGCCATCGTCGAGTCGCTGCTGCCGTTGCTGCCGGCCTCGCCCGGCGGCGACGGGTTGGCCGGCTGCCTCGCCTGACCGCCGCCCGCCGGCTGCTGCGGGCCGCCGCGCGGCGCGGCCGCGGCCAGCGGCGACGGCGGCTGCGCCGGCTGCTGCGCGCCCGCGTGTGCGGCCGCGTGCGCGGCGGTGCCGTGCGGCGCGAGCGCGGCGGCCTGCGCCGCGAGCGCCGCCGCGTCGCCCGGCGGCGGCGCGCCCAGGTCGGTGCGGCTGCCCTGCGTGGCCATGCCGCCCAGGCCCGGCGCGCCGAGCGCGGCCGAGTACGGCGCGTACGGCGGCGGCGCGTAGCCGCCGCTGCTGTTGCCGAGGCTGGGGTCGGCGCTGCCCTGCCGCGCGACGTGGCCGCCGTGCACCTGCTGCAGCGGCGGCAGGCCGCCGAGGCCGCCGCCGTGCGCGTGCGGCAGCATGCCGGGGTGGTGGTGTGCGCCGAGGTCGTGGGGGCCGCCGTAGTAGGCGCCGCTGCCGCCGCCGCCGTGCAGCAGGGTCATCTGCAGCAGGCCGTCCGGCACGCCCGGCACGCCCGGCAGCAGGTGGTGGTGCGCGGCGTGGTGGTACATCGCCTCTGCGCCGCCGACCATGCCGCCCGACGCCGTGACCGTGCCGCTCTGGCTGGGGCTGCTGTCGTGGCTCGCGGCGGGCAGGCCGCTGCTGCCGGCGGCCGCCGCCGCGGCCATGGCCGCCGCGACGCTGTGGTGGTGCATCGCCGCCGCCGCGGCGGCCGCCGCGGCGTAGGGCATGTCTGCCACCTGGCTCAGCCGCCGGCTGTACACCGGCGCGGACCAGAGCTGCACGGGCACCTGCGGCGCGTCCAGCGCCGACAGCCACGACACGTCCACGTCCAGCCTGCGCGGCGGCCGGCGGCGGCAGCGCGCGCGGGGCCGCGTCGGCCGCTGCCAGCGGGCGGGGGCGCGGGGGCGCGGGGGCGCGGGCGCGGGGGCCCGGCGCGCCGCTGCGCTCACGTCACAGGCAGCAGCATGGTGCCCTGCTTCTGCATCGTGCGGTGCAGCCGCGCCACCAGGTCGCGCATGCCCGACTCGGTCACCAGCCGCACCTGCGCGGCCGCCGCGGCGCGGGCGGGGCGGGTCGGACGGCGGCCCGCAGCTGCTGCGCGCCGCCGCCGCAGCTGCTGCGCGCCGCCGCCGCCGCCGCGCGCGCCGCCGCCGCCGCCGCCGCGCAGGCGCCCACGGCCGCGCCGCGCGCACCTTGTTGCTCCCCAGGCCCCAGCGCGTGAGGTGGGGGCAGTGGGGCAGCAGCACGGCCTTCATCGCCTTCACCTCATCCATGTACTGCTCGCTGCTGACCGCCTTGGTGGTCAGGCAGTTCTCAACCTGCGCGCGCGCGCGCGGGCAGCGCAGCAGCGTGGGCGGGCCGGCGGCGAGGCGGCCGCGGCTGCCGCGCGCAGCGGGGCGCGGCGCGGCGCGGCTGCCACACGCGGCGGCGCGCGGCGGCGCGCGGCGGCGCGGCGCGCACCATCTTGAGCAGCTCCTGCGGGATGGCGTCGCGGTGCGTCCACGCGCGCACGCCGTAGAGCGGCACGGCGTCGCTGGGCAGGAAGAGGAACTTTTCAAACGCACCGTGGCGCAGCACCTCGATGCGGTACAGCGACACCTCGTCGCCGTGCAGCACCGTCGCACCGCGGATCTTGGTCAGGCGCAGGCACAGCTCCGGCCCGCCGACGCCGCCCCACGCGCCGAGCTGCTGCTGCTGCTGCATCGCCGCGAGCGCGGCGGCGTGCTGCTGCTGCTGCTGCGCCGCGGCCGCCGCGACCGCGGCGGCGTGCGCCTGCGGCACGTACGCGCCCGCCTGCGCCCCGAGCTGCTGCTGCTGCGCCGCCGCCGCCGCCGCCGCGGCCGCGGCAGCCGCCGCCGCCGCGGCCGCCGCCGCAGCCTGCGGCGGGTCGCTGCGCGCGCGCTTGCTGGCGCGGCCGCCGCCGCCGCCGTCTGCGGCTGCCAGCTCCGACGCAGAGGAGCGGCGGCGGACGCTGCCGCCGCCCGCCGCCGTGGCCGGCGCTGCAGCAGGGTGCGGGCCGGGCTGCTGCGCGGTCTGCTGCTGCTGCTGCTTGGGCGCCGGCTCGGGGGGCTGCTGCTCCGGCTGCTGCTGCTCGGGCTGTTGCGACTGCTGCTGCGCCGCCACCGCGGCGCCCTCGGCCCCGTAGCTCGCGCCAGTGGCGATGCCCGCGGCGTGTGCGCCGGGCTGCTGCTGCTGGGGCTGCTCAGGGGCCTGCCACTGCGCCTGCGGCTGCTGCTGCGAGGCGTCCGGCGCCGCCGGCCGCTGCTGCGACGCGGGCGCCTCTTGCTGTCGCAGCTGGTGCTGCTGGTGCGGCTGGTGCTGGTGGTGGTGGTGCTGCTGCTGCTGCGGCGACGACTGCTGGTGGTGGTGCTGCTGCTGCTGCGGCTGCGGCTGCGGCTGCTGCTGCGCCGCGGCCGCGGCCGCCGGCTGGCCGCTGCTGCCGCCGCCGTGGTGGTGCGCCGTCGCCGTCGCGGCGCTGTTGCTGGGCACCGCGCTCGCGTCGCCGCCGCCGGTGTGGCCGGGCAGGGCTTGCGGCTCCGCGCCGGGGGGCGGCGTGAACAGCATGTCCTCGGTCGCGCGCACGCTCGTGCTCACGACGTTGAGGAAGCCCGACAGCACCTGCAGCTGCTGGTGCATCGCCTTGTTCTCGTGCTCCAGGTGCGCCTTGTAGCTCTCCAGCTGGCTCACGCGGTCGAGGAGCAGCTGCACGTCGGCGGCGCCGCCGCCCGGGCCGTCGTGCGCGCCCGCCCCCGCCGCGCCGGCGGGCCCGCCGCCGCCGTGGTGGCCCAGCGGCGCGCCGGCGGGCAGGGCCATGTCGTGGGGGTGCATCACGTCGCCGAGGGCCTCCATGCGCCGCGCAGGGCCTGCCGTCGCCGGCGGCGCTCCTAGGCCCAGTGATTCCCTACCCGCCCGGTCCGCCCTGCCGCCGGCGCGCGCCGCGCGGCGGCGCTTCGGGCGCGGGGCGCTGCAGGCAGGGTGGAGCGACCGGCCGGGCGCCCTGCGGCGCGGCCAGCGCGGCGCGGCGGCATCCGTGGTTGGAGGTGGCCGCCCCGGGCGCGCGCCAATGCCGACGACGCGGCGCGCGGGCCCCCCCTTCTGTAAACTCCCGGCGCTCACCTCTTAGACGCCCGGCGGACGCTGCGCGTGCCTGTGCTGCGGGTGCTAGGTATCTGCCGGGCGCGCCCAGACGGCGCGTCCGGCCGCGCGGGGAGCCATGACGATCGACTTGGCGCTGCCTTGGCGGTCGGGGGCGCGCGCTGCGTCGGTGGGAGGACTTTGGCCTTTGAACGCGCCCTCGGCCTCGCGCCTACGCGGCCGCGCGGTGCTGTCGCGCGCGCTCAGCGCCCTGTCCTGGCCGGCCGCCGCTCGCGCGCCCCTTGCCGCCGCCGCGCGGCGCCGCTGGGCGCAATCCTATTCGAGGAAGGGCTCAAGGGTTCAGCGCTGGTGACTATCCGCCGGCGCTGCGCGCGCCGCGCGGCCCCGCCGGGCGCGCAAATGCGTCTGGAGGTGGTGCCGTGCCGTGGCCGGCCAGGCGTGGCTGCGCGTGGTGCGCGCACCGCGGGCCCTGGCCAGCATGGCAGCATCGCCTCCCGCCGGTCAGGGCCGTCGGCCACCCAGGCGGCGCAGCCGGGAGTTCGGCGCGCAGCTCAGTGGCCTCCCGCCGCAGGGGCGAGCAAGGACGCCGCCGAGTGCGGCGGCGCTCCTGCCCGACGACGGTCCGCCGCGTGGCCTGGCGCGCGCGGCCCCAGCCACTGCCGCGTGTTGGATTCGCACGGTGCCGCGCGTTACACGTCCAGGTCGCGCACGTCGCCCGCGCGCGACGTCAGCACCGTCTTCTTGCGCGCCGCGCGCCGCGCGCGCAGCCGCCGCCACGCGAGCGCGGCGCACAGCGCGGTGCCGCCCCACAGCGCGGCGCCGTGCGCGCCGAAGAGCAGCAGCATCACGCCCTCCCACACGCGCGTCGTCGCGTGCCACCAGGCCGTCGCGTACATGCCGCCGGCGCGGCCGAAGAGCTGGGGGTAGACCTCGAGGAAGATGACGGCGCCCCAGCCGGCCGCCTCGAGCACCGCGACGCGCACGACGAAGCGGAACACCACGATCGCCGCCACGCCGCACAGCACGAGCCCGCCAAACAGGCGGTCGTTGTAGTCGGCCGCAAACTGCCCCCGCGCGCGCCGCCAGCTGAGCGCGAGGCGCTCCGCGCTCGCGTTGCGCGCGGGGCCGACGCACTTGGCCTGCGCGCGGCGCGGCGCGGCGCGGCGCGGCGCGGGCGGGTGGTGGTGAGCGGTCAGCGCGGCGCGGGGCTCCCCCTCCCTCGCGCCCGCCTCACGTTGAAGGCCCGCTCGCAGGTGTGATAGCGCCCCTCAAACTGGTACATCGACGGCACCTGCAGCGCGCTCCCCGCGCCGTCCAGCAGCCGCATGCACGCCAGCTCGAGCCCCTGCCGCGGGCGGCGCGCGCGGGCGCGGGCGCGGGCGGCGCTGTGGGCAGCGGCGGCAGCACCCCCGAGGGGGCCGCCGCCGCCGCCGCGCCCCGACCGGGTGTCCCCCCCCCCCCACACCCACCTGGCAGAGCTCGTTCGACTCTGCCACGTTGGCGGTCGCCTTGGCCTTGCCCTCCTTGGCCATGGCCGCCTCGAGCTGCGCCTGCAGCGCGTCCGCCTGCCGCCGGCCCAGCAGCTGCTCCCGGAACACCACGAGCGCGGCGGCGCGCGCGGCGGCGTCCGCCTGCGCGCGCGCGGCGCGCAACACGGGCGGGCGGGGCGGTGTCCAAAGTGCTCGCGCGCGCGCGTGCGCCGCCCAGCGCCCGCGCGCCCGCGCGCCGCCTGCGCCCCCGGCCGCACCTCCTCCAGCGCGGCCGCGTCGACGGGCAGCGACACGGCGCGGTCGAGCGCGTCCGCGTAGCGTGCGAGCGCCTTGGCCACCGCCTCGCGGTTGAAAGACTCGATCAGCCCCGCGCCCGTGGGGATCTCCTTGGCGTTCAGCGCCGACACCAGGCTGCCCAGCAGCCGCCCGAGCCGCGGGCCGTCGAGCGGCGCGCCGCCGACGACCTTGGGCCCCGCCGCGCCGCGCACGAGCGCGCGCAGCGCGTCGCGCTGCGCCACGTACGCCGGCGCGAGCTGCGGCGCGGCGGCGCGGCGGCGCGGCGCGTCAGCGCGGCGGCGCGGCCAGCGCACGACGCGCGGCGCGGGCGCAGCGGCCAGAGGGCAGGCAGCCCGGGCGGCGCGCGCCGCGCCTCGTCGTCGCGCAGCTCGCAAAGCCGCGTGCGGTCGAGGTGGGGCTGCGGGAGGCTGAAGCCAGTGCTGTTGCGCGCGATGCTCGCGAGGCCGGCACGGATGGCGTTGGTCTCCCCGATCGCCTTGTCGCGCCCCGGGTTGGGGACGGGCGCCAGCGCCTCGTCCACGAGCGCCTGCACCGACTTGCCGCGCAGGAAGTCGCGCTGAATGACCCACAGCATCGCGCCCGGCTCGACGGGCACCGCCGCCGCGCTCTGCGTGCGCGCGGCCCGGCGCGGCGCGGCGCGGCGGGGTGGGCGCGCGCCCAGGGGGCGGGGTGGGAGCGCGCGCAGGCGCGGGCGTCGGCGCGCCTTGTTGGCGGCGTCGTAGAAGCCCGCGGCGAGCTCGACGACGAAGCTGAGCTTGCTGACGTCGCTGCCGCGGATGGTCTCGGGCAGGTTGTAGATGAGGAGGCTGCTCAGCACGGTCGCGACAGCAAACACGCGGTCGTCGTAGCTGTTGGAGCGGCCGGTCGACTCAAAGCCCTCGGTGTCGATGAACAGCAGCTGCGCGCGGGCGCGGCGAGGGAGAGAGAGCGCGTGTGTGCGTGTGCGTGCGTATGCGTGCGTGTGTGTGCATGTGCGTGGGGGGGGGGGCTCGCGGCCCGCCCTGGCGACGCGACCACGCCATGCTGCCGCCGCCTCACCGTGCGCGCGCCGGCGCCCTCCCCGACCGGCTGCGGCCGCCCCCACACCCAGATGCCCTTGGTCTCCGTCTCGCGCGTGTGCCCCACGCCAAAGCCGGCATCTGCGCGCGGCGGCGGCCGCCGCGTCGGCGCGCGACGCCCGACCGCCCGCTGGGCGGGGCTGGCCGCCGCGCGCGCGCCGCCGGCGCGGCCCCGCGCGCTCACTGCATGGCACGCCGAGCAGCTGGTTGAGCAGGAAGCTCTTGCCGCTGCGGTAGGGCCCGATCACGACGACCGGCGCGACGGCGCTCGAGATGCTGTTGAGCAGCGCGAGCCCCTCCTCCGCGACCTTGAGGTGGCTCGTGCCCGGCACCGGGTTGACCAGAGCGTACCTGCGGGCCCGCGGGAGGCGCGCCTGAGCCCACACGGCCGCGGCGGCGCCGGCGCCGGGGCGCGCTGCTGCCGGCGAGCGCTGCTCACGGCCTGGCCTCCCACTCCGCGGGCGCCGCTCGCTGCACGGCGCTGAGCAGAACCAGAAGCAGCAGCGCCGCACGCGAGCCGGGGCGCCCGGGCATGGCTCAGCCGGGGCGCCCGGCGCGCCAGGGCATTGCTGCCGCCACTGCTTGAGGGGAGCGGCGGAGCGTGCAGAGCGGGATCGGGGCGGGCGGCGCGCGGGCACGGCTCTGTGATCGGCGCTGGAGCAAGTGGCGAGCCGTCTCGACGCCGCGCGGTTGCAAGCCCCGCGCGGCGCCGCACTTCAACCGCCGCACCCGCCCGCCCGTTCGCCGGTCAGGCCGCCGCGTCACGTATGCTGACGTTGACCCGGCACTCGGCCATGTGCGCCACCACCGCCGCCAGCTCGGCGCGGCCCGCCGCCGCAGCGACGAGGTCCCCGGGGAGCCCCAGGTCGGGCAGCACGCGCGGCACGCCATGGTAGCAGCGCCGGGCCGGCCCGGCGAGCACCGCGACGTCGCCGCTGCGCAGCAGGAGCGCCGTGGGCGGCGTGTCCTTGGTCGGCCCGCCGACGAGGAACACGGCTGGCACGCCAAGGGAGAGCGTGATGATCGGCTGGCGCGCGTCGGGCTCGACGTCGTCGCAATGGCCATTGAGCGTGTCGCCGCCGTGGTAAAAGTTGACCAGCGCGACGTCCGGGTCAAACGGCCGCCGCGGCGTGCCAGCGCCGCCGCCGGCGGCCGCTGCCGCGCGCGCCGCGAGCGCCGCGAAGCAGCGGCCCAGCTCCGCGAGCTCCGGCGGCAGCGGCGTGTGCGGCACGCCGCGCTCGTAGACGCGGGCCGTCCAGTCAAACGGCGGGCCCAGGCTGGCCCAGCGCAGCTTGCGCAGCAGCGCCGCCGCCGGCGGGCCACTCCCGCTGCCGGCCCACGGCGAACCGCCCTGCTGCTGCGGCGGCAGCGGTGGCAGCTCCTGCTGCGACTGCTGTGGCTGCTGCGGCTGCAGCTGCTGCCCTGGCTGCTTAGTACACTCCCGCTCCTGCTCTGCCTCCTCGCCTCGACACTGGCGCGGCTCTCCCTGGCGCTGCTCTCCCTGCCGCTCTGCCGGCTGCTGCTCGCAGGCACACTGCGGCTGCCCCTGCTCCCGCTCCTGCGCCGCGGCTCGACACCCCGCAGCCGCCGGCCGCTGCTCTGCCAGCACCAGCCCCGCCTGCGCCGCCGCGAACAGGCCGCGCAGCGCCCCGCCGTACGCGGCGGTGTGGTTGGTCCGCGTCGGCGGGTCCGGCCAGCACTGCAGCGCCGCCGCCATCAACTGCAGCTGCGCCGCCGCCGGCAGCGCGTCCGGAAACACCGCCAGCCCGGGGTTCGACGCAAACGTGAGCACGCGCACGCGCGCCTTTTGCTGCTGCTGCTGCTGCTGCTGCTGGCCGTCCCCGCAGGAGGGGGCCAGCCACGCCGGCAGCTCCGCCTCCAGCACCTGCGCGCGGGCTGGGTACCCCTCCGGCAGGGGCGACGCGCGCACGTCGTGCACTCCCGACAGGTCGGTCGGCGCCGCCACGAGGCGCCCCCGCCGCTGGCGCCCGTCACGCCTTGCGTTCAGGCGGCGTGGAGGCGGCAGGGAGTGGAGGGAGGGCCGCGCGGGCGCCCCCGGCAGCGGCAGCGGCAACGGCGGCAGCGGCAACGGCGGCAGCGCCGCACCGCGTGCCCTTGACTTTCTGGCTCAGGTGCAGCTGGTAGCGCTTCTCCGCCGCGCGGAAGGCGTCCTGGGCCGGCCGGTCGGCGTGTGCGGCCGCCGGTTGATCGGCGGGGGCCGCCACCGCTGCCGCCATCTGCTGCTGCCGCCACTGCGGCGCCCGCCGTGGAGCGCTGGCGCGGGCCCCGTGCCAGCTCGCGCGTGTGGATCGCAGTGGCGGGCAGCTGGCGAGCAGCTTGTCACCGCCGCATGCGGGAGCCGGCCGGTCGCCTGCCGCCGCTCGTTCGACTGCCGGCCCGTTCGCTCGCGACGGCGGGCACAGCACTTTGGGAGGGTTGACAGTCCCGCCCAGAACCAGGGGCAGCACCAGCCGCCGCAGGAGCGCTCACACCTCGCGCCGCCGGCGCTCCGCCGCGCGGGCGCGCCCGGCGCCGCGAGAGCGATCCCATCGCGCCCCGCCGCGCTGCCTTCGTTTATTCCCCCCACTCGCCGCCCCTCCTCGCCTCGCCTCGCCTCGCGCCCCCCAGCCGCGTCGCTACCTGTACAGCCGCGCGCGCCCGGCGGCGCCGCGCGGGGCGCGCTCAGGCCTTGGCCACGGCGGCGGCCATGGTGTTGACCTTGACGCCGGCCTTGCGCCAGTCCACCGCCGGCTTGATCAGCTCCATCTTGCACCTGCGCCACGCGATGCACACACACACGCAGCGCGGCGGCGCAGCGGCACGCGCTCAGCGTCGCCCCCGCCGCGCCGCCGCCGCGCCCCGGCCGCGCTCCGCGCTCCGCCCCCGCGCCGGCGCCCCCGCTGGCTCCCCGCTCCCGCGCCCCGCGCAGGCGCGCAGGCGCGCTGGCGCGCTGGCGTGGCGCCTTTGAACCCTTGCCGCACCTGTCCTTGTATTCGATCACAAACTCGAGCAGGCTGTCGATCATGCTGTCCTGCAGCAGGTGCGGCTGGAGGCCGAGGTCCTGCAGCTTGCTGCACTTGGCGTTGTAGTAGTGCTCCTCAGCCTCCACGCGCGGGTTGGGCACGCTCGTCACCTGGCGGCGCGGCGCGGGCAGCGTTGCGAGATCTGCATATGAAAAAGGGACGCGCACCGGGCGCGCCGGGCGCGCAGAGCGCAGCGCGCGCGGTGCTGCCCGCACCTGCACCTCCAGCCCCAGCTTCTTGCCCTCGCGCGTGACGATGTCGGCGAGCTGGTTCACGCTGAACTGCTCCGTGAACTGGTTGAACACGCGGAACTCGCCGGCCGCCGCGGGGTTGTCAATCGCGATCTGCACGCACCGCACTGCACGCAGGGCGCGGTGCGGCGCGGCGCGGGGCGCGGCGCGGGCGCGGCGGGGCGGGGACGTGCGTGGGTGGGCGCGCGGAGGGAGGGCGCGCGGAGGGAGGGCGGAGGGCCGCCCTCCCTGGCGGCGGCGGCAGCGGGGCGGCGGCGGGGCGGCGCGCGCGCGGGCGGCGCGGGCGGCGCGGTCACCCGTGTCGCGGATGTCCAGGAAGCCGCGCGTCTGGCCGCCCTTGCCGTACACCGTCAGCGGGTGGCCCACCGCCGCCTGCGGCGCGGCGACCGCGCGCGCGGGGTCAGCACGCGCGGCGGGCGCCCCGGCCGGCGGGCGCGGCGCGTGCGCGGCGGCGGCGCGCCCGCGCGCACGGCCATTGTGCGGCGGCGGCAGCGGCGGCGGCATGGCTTCAGCCCTAAACCCTAAACCCAGAGCCCCGTGCCTGCACGACGAAGCGGTTGAGCGCGGTGCCAAAGATGCCGTCGTAGTCGTAGCGGTTGATGAGCGCCGGGTGCGCGACCGTCTCGTCGGTGCGCACGCCGTACACGACGCCCTGCGCGGCGGCGCGGGGCACAGCGGCGGGGGCACGCGGCGGGCGTGAGCTGCGCGCCGCCTC
This sequence comes from Scenedesmus sp. PABB004, assembly GCA_014905635.1. Lineage (NCBI taxonomy): Eukaryota > Viridiplantae > Chlorophyta > Chlorophyceae > Sphaeropleales > Scenedesmaceae > Scenedesmus > Scenedesmus sp. PABB004. The sequence continues at coordinate 782,805 of JABVCE010000011.1, read as the reverse complement.
TCCGACCCCCTCCCGCCCACCCCGCGCCTGCCCGGCCGGCCCGCGCCCCGCAGCGCGCGCGCTCCGGCCCTCCCTCCCTCCGCCCGCCCGGCCGGCCCGCACGGCGCGCCTGGTTGAGGTCGGTCGCGGCGAGCTTCCAGGCCTTGGTCGCAAAGTGGATGTTGTGTGAGTCGTGGATCTTGGAGAGGTGGTAGAAGCTGTTCCCCTGCTTGGGGTAGGGCAGCGTGTCGCTGCGGCCGTTGTGGTTGATTGTGATGAAGCCCTCCTCGATGTCGATGTTGGGCGTCCCGTACTCGCCCATCGTGCCGAGCTTCACCAGGTGGCACTCTAGCCGCGCGGGCGGCGTGGGCGCGGGCGGCAGCGGCGGGTGAGGGCGTGAGGGCGGGCGGGCGCCGCGCGGCGCGGCGCAGCGGCGCCGGCGCCGCGACCGCCGCCCCCAGCGCGCGGCCCTCGAGCCCGCCGCCCTGGCCCTGAACCCTGCTGATAAGCCCCGCGGCGGCGGCGGCGCGCACCGGGGGCGAGCTCCTTGATGGCGAACATGACGTTGATGTTGCCGATGACGTTGTTGTGCTGCGTGAACACGGCGCGCTGGCGGTCGATCATGGAGTAGGGCGCGCTGCGCTGCTCGCCAAAGTGCACGACCGCGTCGGGGCGGAAGCTCGTGAACGCCTCCGACACAAACTCCCAGTCGCAGATGTCGCCGATCTAAGCGCGGCGGCGCGCCGGCGTGAGCGGCGGCGGCGTCAGCGGCGCGGCGGGGGTGTCAGCGGCGCGGCGGCGGTGTCGGCAACGCGCTGCGCAGGGGCCTTGGCGCGCCTGCAGGTCGATGTGCTTGCCGGAGACCTCGCCCCACGTGCGCACGCGGTCGTGCGCGCTCGCGATGGGCGTGAGGGTGTCCAGCCCGAGCGTGAGGTCAAACTGGCGCCTGCGCGCCCGCAGCGCGACGGCGGGGGCGCGCGACATGGTGCAGCGGAAGCGCGGGGAGTGCGGCAAGGGCAGCGCGAGCGGAGGACGGCCGCCAGCCCAGGCGCGCGGCGCGGCGCGGCGCACCGGCAGAGGTTGTCGACGATGCAGACCTCGTAGCCGCGCGCCGACAGGTGCAGCGCGGTGGCCCAGCCGCAGTAGCCGTCGCCGCCTGGGCGCGCGGGGGGGGGGGGGGCGGCCGGCGTGTGGGCGCGCGCCGCGCGGCGCCGCGCGGCCGCCCGCTTCTCCGCCGCGCGGCCGCCTCGCCGCCGCACTGCCGCCGCCGCAGCGGGCGGGGAGCGCTCCCGCACGGCGTGCGCACGCTCACCGATGATCATGACGCGCGTGCCGCCGCCGCCGCCGCCGTTGGCGGTGCCGTTGGCGGGCGCGGGCGCCTTGCTCTCCACCGTCGCGGCAGCGCGCACGCCGGCCGCCAGGCGGCGCTCCACGCGCGCCGCGGCGCGCTTGGCGACCTGCGCCGCGTCCCGGGGTCAGGCGCGCGCCGGGGGGCCGGGGGCAGCCCGGACCATCAGCAGCAGGCGCTGCTGCTCGCACTGCCCGCAAGCCCCAGCGCACCTTGGCCACCGCGGCGGCGCCGGAGCCTGCGCGCAGGTCGTGGGCGGCGGTGGCGGTCAGGGCGGGGCCGGGCGGGCGCGGGCGGGGCGGGAGTGCTGCTGCAACCCACCCGCCACGCGCACGCAGGGCCGCGCCAGGCCCGGCGCGCCGCCCTGCGTCCGGCGCGACGCGCCGACGACGGAACCTGCGCGCCGCGCGCGGCGTGTGAGCCGAAGGCTGGAACGAGCAGAAAGCGCGCGCTGCCGCGGGCGCCGCGCCGCGCCTGCGCTGCTCCTGAGCATCATGGCGGCGAGATTTGGGATGGGGAGAGGCGTGGGGATCGGCGCGGGCGGAGTGGGGGGCGCGCGGGCGCGGAGTGTGGGCAGTTTTGGTCGATCGATTTTGCAACAACAACATATTCGCTTGGTGCGAGCGGTTCAGCCGTGCATCGCGGCGTGACCGCGAATGCAGACGCCCCTGCAGTGCGCAGGCACGCGGGCAAGGCCAGCCGCTCGGCCGCGCGCGGCGGCGAGCGCCGCGCAGCTCAGCGCAGCGCGGGGCCCCCGGGCGCCGCGGCGGCGCAGCTCGGCGTGCCCCTGCGAGCGCGCCCCGGGGTGCTGCGCACACACTGGGCAGCGTGCGTCGGCGGGCTCAGCGCGATCAGCGTGCGCGCACGGCGCGCGCGGCCGCCGCCGCTCGCGAGCGCCGTGGCGGTTGCACCGCCGCAGCTGTGGCCGCGGGCACCAGCTGCTAGACGAGGAGCTGCTGACAGCTGCGCACCAGGGCGGGGGCTGAGCTCCAGCTGCCTCCACGCCCCCGGCGGTGCAGGGCATGACGATGGAGTGGCGGGCGATCTTGGTGAAGATGTCCTCGAGACAGGTGGGTCGCGGGCATCTTTGCCAAGATCGCCCGCCACTTCAAGGCCACACACGTGCGCAACGCCGGGGCGCCCACGTGATGTGCAGGCAGCGCTCCCCCGGTCCGTGCGCGGCAGCAGCAGCGCGGCGCGCTGCGGGGGCGGGGCCGCGCTGCTGCACCTGCCTCGTCGCCGCTGGCATGGACAGCAGTGATGAACTGGGCGGGCCCTCGGGGGTAACGGCGAGGACACGTCCAGCAGCGGGCCGGGCGCCGCGGCAGCAGCGGCAGAAGCAGCAGTGGCGGCGGCAGCGCCGCACCGCATGCCCTTGACTTTCTGGCTCAGGTGAAGCTGGTAGCGCTTCTCTGCCGCCCGAAAGGCGTCCTGGGCCGGCCGGTCGGCGTGTGCGGCCGCCGGCTGATCGGCGGGGGCCGCCACCGCTGCCGCCATCTGCTGCTGCCGCCACTGCGGCGCCCGCCGTGGAGCGCTGGCGCGGGTCCCGTGCCAGCTCGCGCGTGGATCGCAGTGGCGGGCAGCTGGCAGCGAGCGGCCTGTCATGCGCCGCCGCGCGGGAGCTGGCCGGTCGCGTGCCGCCGCTCGTTCGACTGCCGGCCCGCTGGTGCGACGACAGCGGGCTCACCAGCTTGGGAGGGTTGACAGTCCCGCCCAGAACCAGGGGCACCACCAGTCGCCGCAGGAGCGCTCACACCTCGCGCCGCCGGCGCTCCGCCGCCAAGGGCGCGCCCGGCGCCACGAGAGCGATCCCATCGCGCCCCGCCGCGCTGACTGCATCCCCCTGACTCGCCTCCCCTCGTGCGCACCTCGCGCCCAGCCGCCGCGTGCCTGTTGAAGTTGCGCCGCTGCTGGCAAAAGATCCCTCCCCGCGATGTCGACGGGCAAGCTCAAGCCCGAGCGCAACCGCGTGCGCACAAGGTGCGGTCAGACGCGGACCGGGGCGGCGGCGGCGGCCGGGCGGGCCCACCGGCGGCCCCGCCGCGCCGTCGGCGGCGCCGCCGCTGCTCCGCTGCTCGCCGCGCATGCACGACGTGCACGCATGCGTGCGCGCGCCGCCGCCCAACGCCCCCCCCCCCCCCCCCTCTCCCCGGCCGCCCAACAACAACGCGCAGCAACGCGCTGCACACGACGAGCATATGGGAGAACACGATCGGCGTGCAGAGCGAGCGCGGCGCGAATGAGGTCATCGAGCAGGCCATCTACGCGCCCGGCGGCGGCGGCGGCCGCTGGCGCGAGGAGAAGCGCCAGCGCGCGCAGGAGCTCATCCAAGCGAGTGCGTTCACCGCCGCGGCGGCGGGGCTGATGGGGGGATTGCAGCGGGCTGCCCGCGCGGCCGCGCGGCCCCCGGCGCCCGCCCAGCGCCGCCCGCCGCCCGCCGCCCATGCGCCGCCCGCCCGCCGCGCGCCGCGCAGCCGGCTACCAGCCCGCGGTGCGCGACTTTGACTCGCTCCGGGCGCTCGCGCGCAGCCAGGGCAACGACGCGTCGAACAACCGCGGCGCGTGCCGGCTCTGCGGCGGGCTGGGGCACCTCACGAAGCAGTGCCGCAACTTCCTGGACGCCGGCGCCGGCGACAAGCCCAGCGGCGGCGCCGCCGGCGGCGCGGGCGCCGAGGGCGGCGGCGCCGGCGCGGGCGAGCGCGGGCTGCTGAGCGCGCAGGATGACGACGCCGCGCTGCTGCTCGACAGCGACAGCATGGGCAGCAGCGAGCTCGGGTCCGACTCGGACAGCGGCAGCGAGCAGGTGGGCGGCGCAGCAGCGGGCCGCGCGCGCGCCCGGCGCGCCGACGGCCCCACGGCGGCTGCGGGCAGGCGCGCCGCGCCGCCGCCACGGTCGCTCGACGCGCGCCGCCGCCGCCGATGCTGCCGCGGCACCGCATCGCCGCCGCCGCGCCCGCAGCGGCGCAAGCGCAAGCGCGCGAGCAAGGCGAGCAGGAAGGAGGAGAAGAGGGCCAAGAAGGAGAAGGAGCGGGCCAAGAAGGAGGCCAAGCGCGACAAGGCGCGGCGGCACAAGAGCAGCCGCGACCGCAGCCGCAGCCGCAGCCGCGACCGCGACCGCGACCGCCGCGAGCGCGAGCGGGGGCGCGACGACCGCGGCGGCGGCGGCGGGCGCGAGGAGCGCGGCGGCGGCGGGGGGCGCGACCGGCGCGAGGCGCGCAGCCGCAGCCGCTCCGCCGACCGCGCGCGGTAGGGCGCAGCGGCGTTGTAACGCGCGGCGTGCCGCCGTGACGCTCGCTATGCTGGGCGTGCGCCCCCTCTCGACGTGCAGGTGCTGCCCGATCGGAGGGACCGCCGACGCAGCCAGCTGTCGCCGCTGCTTCGATCGCCCGCCGTTTGAATCGGCCGCCGCCGTCCACAGGACCGCGTAGAGCGAGGGTGCCACCCTCCGCGCGAAGCTTGGTCGAGCACTCGCCCCTCGCTCAGCGCCCCGCCCTCCTCGCCCCCGCCTGCGGCGCGCGGCGGCGGCGGCCGGCATCACTGCGCAGCAGCAGCGATGAACACGGAGCAGGACGCGCTGGACGGCCGCATCCGCGACGGCCTGCGCGCCCAGGGGCTGCAGGAGTTCCGCAGGAACGCGCTCAGGAGCCTCAAGCTCAAGACCGTGATCAAGGTGCTGGCGGCGCGCCGCGCGCCGCGCGCACATGCCCCCAGCTACCCCCCCCCTCCCCCCCGCACCCACAGCCGCCTGCGTGCGTGCCCCGCGCGCCGCAGGAGAGCCACTGCTCGCCGGTGCAGGCGCTGGCCTTCAACCTGACGGGCGCCGACGCGCGCAACCTGTTTGCCACCGTCGGCAGAGACCAGGCGAGCGCGCGCGCGGCGGCGGCGGGCGGACGGCGGGCCGCGCGTCGGCGGCGGCGGGACAGCCGGCCGCGCGTCGGCCCCGCCGGCCCGCCCGCCGACCGCGCGCCGCCGGCCCGCGCAGGCGACGGTCTACGATGACGCGCACATGGCGGACCATATCGCGGTGGCGGCCAACCTCTCGCTCTCTGGCAGCGCGGAGGGCGCCAAGGTGCGGCGGGACGGCCGGCGCGGCGCCCCGCCGGCGGGCCGCGCTGTGCGGCGGCGCCCACGCGCCCGCCGTGGCCCCGCAGGACGCGCTGCACGCGTGCTGCTGGATCAACGCCACGGGGCTGTCGCGGCACCCCTACGGCGACGCGCTGCTGGTGCGCGCGGGCACCCGGCGGGGGCGGCGGCCGCGCAGCCTGCGCGGGGCGGGCGCGGCGCTGGCCGGCTCGCGCCGAAAGCCGCGCCGCGGCCGCCGCAGGCGGTGGCGGGCAGCGAGCCGTGCGTGCAAGTGGTCAGCGCGGCGGAGGCGGCGGTCGTCGCGCAGCTGCCGCTGCCGCCCGGCGCCGCCGTGGCCGAGCTGAGCGCGGCCGCCGCGACGCCGGGCCTGCTGCTGGCGCTCTGCCGCGACGGCAGCCTGCTGCTGTGGCAGGTCGCCAGCGGGCAGTGCTGGCTGAGCCTGAAAACGGACGCGTTCGCGGCGGTGAGGGGGGGGGGGTGAGCCGAGGTGCCCGGCGGGCCGGCGGGCCAGCGGGCGAGGGCTCGGCTGCCCAGCCAGCGGCGCCCGCGCCACGCTGCGCCGCCGTGCGCAGGCGCTGCACCCCGCGGGCGAGAGCATCGTTGCGTCCAGCCGCAGCGGCAAGCTCAGCAGCTGGGGCCTCGCGCCGCTGCTGGCCGCGGCGGCGGCGGCGGGCGGCCCGGGCGCGGCCGTGCCGGCCGCGGCGCTGACGGCGGCGGCAGCGGCCGTGGCCAAGGAGCCGCTGCTGGTGTCGGGCGTGCCCGAGGGCGGCGTGGTGGACTGCATCCGCTTCCTGGCAGGTGGGCCCCGCGCTGCGAGCCGCGCGGCGCCCGCGGCGGGCGTGGCGCGGCGCGCCGACCGCCCCCGCCCGCCCGCGCCGCGCGCAGCCGACCGCCTCTGCACCAAGACCGCCGACGGGCGCATGGCGCTGCTGCACCTGCCGTCGGGCGCCGCGCTGTCGACGTGGCGCGTGCCCGGCTGCGGCGGCGCGGCGGCCAGCCATGCGAGCCGGTGCAGCTTCAGCCACACGCAGGACGGCGCGTACGTCTGCGTGGGTGCGTCGCTGCCCGCCGCGGCGGTTCGCTGGCAGCCGGGCGCTGCGCGCGCTCACGCGCCGCCACGCGCCGCCCGCCGCCTGACGCCACGCGCCGCCCGCCGCCGGCCAGGCAACCACAGCACCGCCGCGTACGTGTTTGAGACGGCCACCGGCGCGCAGGCGGCGCGCGTGGAGGCGATCCGCGTGAGCGGCTCCGTGCGTGCGTGCGGGCTGTCGGAGGACTGCCGGCACCTGCTCGTCGCGGTCGGCGGGGGCTTTGTGTTCAGGTTTGAGCACCGCCCCGCCGCGGCCGGCGCGGCGGGGCCGGCAGAGCAGCAGGAGCGGGCGGGCGGGGAAGCGGTGATGGCAGAGGCGCCGCAGCACGAGCCAGAGCGGGAGCGGGAGCGGGAGCGGGAGCTGCCGGCGCAGGAGCCCGCGCCCGCGCCGACGCCGGCGGCGGCGGGCGCGGCAGCCGCGCAGCGGCCGTCGCTGGGCACGCCGGGCAGCAGCGGCACGCCCCTGCTGCTGCCGATCAACCGCCACCCCGCGGCGGCGGCGGCGGCGGCGGCGGAGCAGGCGCTGGTGTGGGGCAGCGCGGGGGGCGGCGGCGGCGGCGACGCGCCCGGCTGGCTGGACGACGCCGCGCTGCTGGGCTTGCCGGAGGGCTCGACGGCAAAGCGGCAGCGGCTGAGCGGAACGCCGGGGCTGAGCGGCACGCCGGGGCTGCCGCTGGCGGGCGGCGCGGCGCAGGCGGCGGCGGACGACTCGCCGCTGGTGTTCCGGCCCACGCCCGGCAAGTGAGCCGCTGCAGGCACTGTAAAGGCACGCAGCAGTGGGCGCGAGGCCCGCCCACGCGCGTCAGCGTCAGCGACGGCGGAGCCGCTCATCCGCACGCCGGCGCCCCGGCTGCCCCACGGCGCCCTGCGTGTCTGAAGCCCCGCGCCGCAGCCCGGCGCGCCGGCGTGCGCGTGCCCGGTGGGCGCGCGGCCGCGTCCCGCCGACGCCCGTTTGTGTGTTTCGTTTGTTAGGACGTCGAGATCTCCCGAGAATCGCCCGGTGTGTTGTTGGTTACACGGCGGGGCCCGGTACGCTCTGGGCGGTTGAGCGTCCCACTTCGGAACGCCTGGCGGGCCTGACCAACTCCCTCCCCGCCACCGCACGTGTCAGTGTCCTCCAAGTGCGACCAACCGAGCAGCCCGCAAACGGGATCGCATGCTGGCAAGCCGGCGCAGGGCGTGTAGCGAGCATGGCGCGGCCCAGACGCGCGCAACTCACCAGCAAACCCACCTGCAAGCCGCCCGCTGGTCTCGATCGCGCGCCGGACCGTGGCACAAGGCAGGAGAACCGCGGCGAGGACCAACCCCCGCGCGCCCCCCGCCCCGCCGCTGCCCCCCGCGACCGACGCCGCCTTCTCCCCCCACCCCGGTCGCACGCACGCCCATCCCGGCGGTGCCCCGGGACTCCACACACACCGGCCTACAGAACTGTCAGCGGGGCAGCACCAAACACACACGCCCGCACACACACAAAGAGCCTCATGCACCGGCCCGCAGCCAGATGCGCGGCGCCGCCCGTGGGTCGGCGTCGTCCGGCACGGTGCAGAGGAAGGGGTGCTGCGCAGGGACCTGCGCAGACCACTGTCGCGGGGCCGCGCGGCACGCAACTAAGTCTGCCAGCCAGGCCCAGAACGACGCCACCGCCGCTTGCTGGGCCTGCTGCAGCCGCTGCTCGCCCCACGAGGCCCCCGTCTTTCGGCGGACCTCGCCACAATTTTTCCTGCTGATTCCGGGGGTCTTTTTGGGTGAATTTTTGGGGCCTGCGATTTTGCAAGTTTGAGGTAACTTGATTATATTTACTACGACTCAGTTGAACGTGCATGCTCTCATGGTGTAGTTGGTTATCACGTTCGCCTCACACGCGAAAGGTCTCCAGTTCGAACCTGGATGAGAGCACTTTTGAGGGCTCCAACAAGCTGTTTTTGACGCTCTGACCGCCGCCCCGGCTCGCCCACAACAGCCACGCAACCCTGAGGAGCGGCTGGGGCCGCCCGGGGGGCCGCCGCAGCCGCACGGAGGCGCCGCGCGCGCGTCACCGCCCGCGCAGAGCGCGGCCGCCAGCGTGCCGCACAGCGCGCCGCCAGCGCTGCCTGCGCGCTGTCGGGGTGCCGCCGCAGCGGCTGATGCCTGCACACGTCACCACACGCCGCAGCTCGGCTGCGGATCCCTCGGCCGCTGTGGGCTGGCCCCCTGCAGCCGCGCACAGCGCACAGCGCACGCGGCGCTTTCGCGAGCTCTCGCCACCGCGTGTGCGGACGGCGGCGGCCGCAGGGCCCTGAGCTCGCCACGAGCAGCACCGGTGGCCTAGACCGCGCCGCCAGGACTCCGCGCGCGCGCGCGCTCACGCGGCCGGTCGCGCGCTGCGGCGCCGCAGCGCGCGACCGGCGCCGGCGCCGGCGCTGCCTGGTCGCCCAGTCGCCGCCGCCCACCGCTGACCACGGCGGTCGCGCGTGGCCGCGTCCAGGCTCAGCCCCGGCTGCGCCGGCCGCGGCGACGCGCGGGGGCTGAGCCGCACGGCCGCCGCCGGCGGTGCGGCGCGCAGCCGGGCCAGCAGCTCACACTTGCCCCAGTCCTCCAGCACCGTCGGCACCTGCGCCGGGGTCCGCCGGCCTGCGCGGCGCCCGCCTGCGTGCTCTCTCTCTGCTCCCGTGCTCGGGCAGCGGGGCCGGTCGGTGGTGGCACGTCGAGGCTGTTCGGTGCCCGCCTGCGTGCTCTTTGCTCCCGTGCTGCGGCCGCCCGTGCCGCGCGTGGCAGCCTGGCGCGCGTGCCCACAGGCCGGTGCCGCAGTTGACGTTGCAATGGTGTTGCTGCTGCGTCCCCCAGCGCGTGGCGAGCTGCCGTGCCGACCGCGGCCAGGCGCGCGCGCTGCGAGCGAGCCCAGCCCGCGCGCCGTGCTGCGCACCAGCCGCCAGCGACCGCTGTCAGGCTAAAGATGCAGCTCAGGGGCCCCACACAGACGGGCCCCCACACAAAGCGGCGTCGGCCGGCCACGGCAGGCGCCCGCCCCGCCGCGGCTTCCCCTGCGCCGCCCCGCGCCACGCGACGCAGCGCCCGCGCGCGCCACACGCACCCCACTCCGCTCCCCGCGCCCCGGCAGCGCTCCGACGCCCTGCAGCGCTCTTCCAGGAGGCGCCATGATGACCCGCGCCTTGTGCGGCGCGGCGCCGCCGACCGACGGCGACGCGTCGAGCCCGCTGCTGCGGGGGCTCGCGGCGCTGGACGACGGCGTGTGGGCGGAGGCGCTGCTGCCCAAGCTGCGGGCGGACGCCGGCAGCGCGCCCGCGTTCGCGCTGGCCTGCAGGGAGGCGCGGCGGCTCGTGCAGAGCAGCGCGGCGGCGCTGTCGCTGCGCGCCGCCGACTGCACGCACGCGGCCCCGCTGGCGCGCCTGGGGCAGCGCTTCACCGGCTGCCGCGAGGTGGCCCTCGTCCTGACCAGTCCCGGCGACGCCGGCGCGCCGCTGGCGACGCTGCTGCCCGCGCTGGCGAGGTGAGCAGCGGCGGCGGGCGCGCGTGGTCGGCCGGGGCGTGTTGGTGTCTTGTGGATGGCGCACATGCGTGCGGCAAGCAGCTATCCAGACGACTCCACACGGAGGGCGGCTCACCCACCGCGCCGCCCGCCGGACCTGCCCGCCCCTGCACCTGCAGGCTGCCGCGGCTCACCTCGCTGCGCCTGGACGCGGCAGCCAGCATAGCCGCCGGCGTGCCAGCAGTTGTGGCGCCGGCGATCTCGGCAGTGGCAGCGCAGCTGCCAGGCCTGCGGTCGCTGGGTCTGACCCTGAGCAGCAGCTGGGCGGGCAGCGACGCCGGGTGGCGGGCGGTGGGCCTGGCGACGCAGCTCACGCGCTTCGCGGCGCGCTTCGACATTCCAGAGGACACAGCTTTGTACTCAACCGTCACGCTGAGCCACCTGTCGGCGCTGGCCGCCATCAGCGGCCTGGCGAGCCTCGATTTTGATATGTCTTACGTGGACGGCGTGCAGCACTACGGCTTCCTGGCCGCCCTCCCAGCGGCGCTCACGGAGCTCGTCCTGCCCCTGGTGTGCGACCACCAGGGCCTGCCCGCCATCGGCGCCTGCACCGGCTTGGGGCGCCTCGCGTTTGATAATCAACCACGCATTGATGATGATGATGACAGCGGCACCCTTTTCTGGCCAACGCTGGGCGAGGCGGAGTGCGCGGCGCTCGCGCGGTGCACGCAGCTCACCCACCTGCAAGTGCTGGAGCAAGGCTCTGACCCGCACCTCCTGGCGGCGCTGGCGGCGCTGACAGGCCTGCAGCGGCTCTACATCAACCCGCTGTCGCGCGCCTCGCTGCCGTGCCTGGCCAGCTTGAGCCGGCTCACCCGACTGGAGAGCAGGTGGGTGGAGGGCAGCGGCGACCGGGCCGACGAGGTCAGCGCAGCCTGCCCGTCGGTGGTGGAGCTGTGGGGCAGCGGCCTGGTGCCGTTTGAGGCATTCCCCCACTCGCAGAGTGTCTTGCAGACTGGTTCGTGGCCGCCTGCCGCGCTGCAGCGCCTGGCCGCGCACTGCAGCGGGCTGATGGTGCTTGATCTGTGCCATTGTCATGAATGGGCCGGGCCCAGCTTTGAGGTCGGCGCCGGCACACAGGCGGAGCGCGTGGCGGCGGTGCGCGCCCTGGCCGGCCTCACGGGGCTGCGCAAACTGCAGTTTGCAGCCAGTGACGACGCGGAGGTGGCGGCGCTGGCCGCTGTGACGCAGGTCACCGGTCTGCTGGTGCGCGTGCCGGCCGGCAGCGCGTGCACGGCTGCCGGGCTGATGGGCCTGGCGCACATGACCTGGTTGCGCACTGTCTGGCTGGAGCTGTTTGGGCTCGAGCTGAACGGGGAGGACGCGCGTGCGTGGCTGCGCGCGCTGGGGTTTTTGCGGGATGTGCATGTGTCGGTGACGGACGAGGGCCAGCGCGCGGTGTGGGCGGGCGCAGCGGCGGCGGCGTGCACGCCTGACGCGCCGCCGCCAGACTGGTGTGACGTGGATGTGGTGCAGCCGGTGCAGGAGCCCGCGCCACCGGGCGACGGCGTCTGGTCGGGGAGCGAGGACGAGGACGGGTGGGAAGATTCGGACGACGACTTGGGCTGGGGCGGCGACTAGCCTCAGTCTCTCTTGCGTGCGCTGGTGGGTCGAGCGGGGCCGGTCGGCGGCGGCGCGTCGAGGCTGTGCGGTGCCCGCCTGCGTGCTCTTTGCTCCCGTGCTGCGGCCGCCCGTGCCGCGCGTGGCAGCCTGGCGCGCGTGCCCACAGGCCGGTGCCGCAGTTGACGTTGCAATGGTGTTGCTGCTGCGTCCCCCAGCGCGTGGCGAGCTGCCGTGCCGACCGCGGCCAGGCGCGCGCGCTGCGAGCGAGCCCAGCCCGCGCGCCGTGCTGCGCACCAGCCACCAGCGACCGCCGCCAAGGCTACAGCTGCTCAGGGGCCCCACAGAGCCAGTGGCGTCGGCCGGCAGCCTGCCAGGTGCCCGCCCGCTGCGGGGCTTGAACCCGGGGCCGGCGGCGCGCGCCCGCGACGCTGGACACCGGCGTGTGGGCGCTGCTGCCCGCAGGCAACACGGTGGCGCGCGGCGGCCTCCGCCGCTTGCCCAGCCTGGGCTGGCCACGCTGATCGCGGCGCGCCGCGGCCGGTGTTGCGCGCCGGCGGCGCGCTCGTGCCATGGGGGGCGCGGGCGGCGGCGGCCGAGCGGTTGGCCGCGCCTCGCAGCGCCGCCGGAGTGCTGCCTGTGGGCGTGCTCTCAGGGCCCCGCGCCGCAGCCCGGTGCGCCGGCGTGCGCGTGCCCGGTGGGCGCGCGGCCGCGTCCCGCCGACGCCCGTTTGTGTGTTTCGTTTGTTAGGACGTCGAGATCTCCCGAGAATCGCCCGGTGTGTTGTTGGTTACACGGCGGGGCCCGGTACGCTCTGGGCGGTTGAGCGTCCCACTTCGGAACGCCTGGCGGGCCTGACCAACTCCCTCCCCGCCACCGCACGTGTCAGTGTCCTCCAAGTGCGACCAACCGAGCAGCCCGCAAACGGGATCGCATGCTGGCAAGCCGGCGCAGGGCGTGTAGCGAGCATGGCGCGGCCCAGACGCGCGCAACTCACCAGCAAACCCACCTGCAAGCCGCCCGCTGGTCTCGATCGCGCGCCGGACCGTGGCACAAGGCAGGAGAACCGCGGCGAGGACCAACCCCCGCGCGCCCCCCGCCCCGCCGCTGCCCCCGCGACCGACGCCGCCTTCTCCCCCCACCCCGGTCGCACGCACGCCCATCCCGGCGGTGCCCCGGGACTCCACACACACCGGCCTACAGAACTGTCAGCGGGGCAGCACCAAACACACACGCCCGCACACACACAAAGAGCCTCATGCACCGGCCCGCAGCCAGATGCGCGGCGCCGCCCGTGGGTCGGCGTCGTCCGGCACGGTGCAGAGGAAGGGGTGCTGCGCAGGGACCTGCGCAGACCACTGTCGCGGGGCCGCGCGGCACGCAACTAAGTCTGCCAGCCAGGCCCAGAACGACGCCACCGCCGCTTGCTGGGCCTGCTGCAGCCGCTGCTCGCCCCACGAGGCCCCCGTCTTTCGGCGGACCTCGCCACAATTTTTCCTGCTGATTCCGGGGGTCTTTTTGGGTGAATTTTTGGGGCCTGCGATTTTGCAAGTTTGAGGTAACTTGATTATATTTACTACGACTCAGTTGAACGTGCATGCTCTCATGGTGTAGTTGGTTATCACGTTCGCCTCACACGCGAAAGGTCTCCAGTTCGAACCTGGATGAGAGCACTTTTGAGGGCTCCAACAAGCTGTTTTTGACGCTCTGACCGCCGCCCCGGCTCGCCCACAACAGCCACGCAACCCTGAGGAGCGGCTGGGGCCGCCCGGGGGGCCGCCGCAGCCGCACGGAGGCGCCGCGCGCGCGTCACCGCCCGCGCAGAGCGCGGCCGCCAGCGTGCCGCACAGCGCGCCGCCAGCGCTGCCTGCGCGCTGTCGGGGTGCCGCCGCAGCGGCTGATGCCTGCACACGTCACCACACGCCGCAGCTCGGCTGCGGATCCCTCGGCCGCTGTGGGCTGGCCCCCTGCAGCCGCGCACAGCGCACAGCGCACGCGGCGCTTTCGCGAGCTCTCGCCACCGCGTGTGCGGACGGCGGCGGCCGCAGGGCCCTGAGCTCGCCACGAGCAGCACCGGTGGCCTAGACCGCGCCGCCAGGACTCCGCGCGCGCGCGCGCTCACGCGGCCGGTCGCGCGCTGCGGCGCCGGCGCTGCCCAGTCGCCCGGCCGCCGTTCACCGCCGACCACGGCGGCGGCGCCAACCACGGCGCCGGCGGCCGGTGCAACCCGGTCCCGGAGCCGCCGGCGCGCGCCCCCCGCTCCCGCGCGTGACGGCAGCGCCCTGAACACCGCGCCGCGCCGGCGCGCCGCCCCGCCATGATGCGCCCTGCTCGCGACGCTCCCCGCCGGACTGCCGCACCGCCTCACGGCCCCGCCCGCGCCCCCCGCCAGACAGGACCAGCCCCCCGGCCTGCTGCTGCTGCCCAGGCCGATCCTTCCTCGCCCGGCCAGCACCGGGGCCGCCGCGCCCCGCGCCGCCGCCGTCCGGGCAGTGAACGCCAGGGCGCCCTCCCTGCGGCCCTCCCAGCCCCGCCCGGGGCCTGGAGGCCCCGCGCCGGCAGGATGGCCGCGCCCCCGCCCATGGCGGACTGGCGCCGGCCCTCGCGGTCGGTGATGACCAAGATGATGAAGGAGAGCGTGCGCACGGGCCACCCGACGGGCCTGCCGGACCGCCTGGTGCGCCTCTTCGCGCCGGGGCCGCCGCTCGACCACATCGCGGAGAACTGCAAGCCCCGCAAGCCCTACAAGCTCCCCTACACCGGCATCGCGGCCTTCGTCAAGGACTTTGCGTCGCCGGGCGACGCCGAGTACGAGCCGGCGCCGGCGGCGGGGCTGCCGGAGCAGCGGCTGTTCAAGAACAAGGAGTACGCGCTGCAAGTGCGCCTCGACGCCGAGACGCGCCTCGAGAAGTGCGTGCCGCCGCGCTGGGCAGGCGTCGGGCGCGGCCGCGCCGCGGGCGGGCGCGCGCCGGCGCCGCAGCGGCAGCGGCGGCAGCGGCAGCAGCGCAGCAGCGCCGCGCCGACGCCGCGCCGGGTGTGCCGCGCAGGGAGGAGCGGCTGCGCAAGTGGCGCGTGGACAAGGCCAAGGCGGAGAACGAGGACAAGGCGGCCACGTTCAACCCCAACGACGACGACCCCATGATCGAGGTGCGCCGCGCACGGCGCACCGGGGCGCCAGCAGCAGCGGCGGCGGCGGCAGCGGCGGCAAGCTGGAGCGGCAGCGGCGGCAAAGCAGCAGCGGCGGCGCCAGCAGCGGCGAGCAGGAGCGGCGACGGCAGCGGCGGGCAGGAGCGGCAGCGGCGAGCGGGAGCGGCGGGGGGGCGTCACCCCGCGCCGCCCGCCCCGTGCCGGCGCTGTGTCACCCCCCTCTTCCGGGGACCGCTGCCTGCAGGGTGACCCCTACAAGACGCTCTTTGTCGCGCGCCTGAGCTACGAGGTCACAGAGCGCAAGCTGCGGCACGAGTTTGAGGAGTACGGCCCCATCGCCCGCATCCGCCTCGTGCACGACCGCAACACGGGTGCGCCGCCGCCGCCGCGGCCGCGCGCGCCGGTTGTGCGGCCGCGCCCGCCCGCCGCCCTCCCGGCCCGCGCGCGCCCACGTGCCGCCCTGCCGCGCCGCCCTGCCGCGCGCGCCGCGCCGCCGCGCCGCCCTGCCGCGCCGCCGCGTGCCGCCTCTGGCGCGACACACCGCCAGACAAGCCGCGCGGCTACGCGTTCATTGAGTACGAGCACAAGAAGGACATGAAGGAGGCCTACAAGAACAGCGACGGCCGCAAGATCGAGGGCCGCCGCATCCTCGTCGACGTCGAGCGCGGGCGCACCGTCGAAAACTGGTGCGCGCCGGCGCGCTGCCCCGGCGCGCGGCCCCGGCGCGGACCGCGGCGGCGGCGCTGCCCAGCGCGGCCCGCGGGGGCGCCCACCGCGCGCGGCACGCCTCACGTGCGCGCGGCCCCGCGCGCGCAGGCGGCCGATGCGGCTGGGCGGCGGCCTCGGCGGCGACAGCCGCGCGGCCAAGGAGAAGCGCAAGGTGCTGCTGGCGGACGCGGCGGCGCGGGGCGTTCGTCTGGACGTCGGCGGCGCGGCAGCGAGGTGCGCGGCGAGGCTGGGCTGCTGCTGCGGGCGCCGCGCGTGTGCACAGGCCGGGCGGGGCGGGGTGGCGGCTGCGCCCGCGCGCTGCGCGCTGCGCGCTGCGCCGGGCACGCCACAATCGGCAGCGGGCAGACGCGTCAGCGAGCGGCAGTGCTGGCCGGGTAAGCCAGCGGTGGCAGGGCGCAGCACACGTGCCTGCATGCTGCACGCCGCACGCGGCGTCCGCCAACCCACGCACCCCACCCACGCACCCCACCTCACCTGGGGGTTGGGTAAGTGCATGGGTGAGTGCGTGTTGTGAGTTGGCGGCGGCCCCGACCACAGCCGAGCGTGAGCACCGCCCCCTCCAGCGGCGGGCGGCGGGGGCGGCGCGCGCATGCCGCTCGCGGCGCGCGCGGCTCCCCCGCCCGCATGGCTGCGCGCAGTGGGCAGCGGCAGCCGCCACCGGGGGAGGGCCGTGCTCGCTGGCCCGTGCTCGCTCGCGCACGCTCACGGCCGCCCGCCTGTGTGCTGCTGCCCGTCTGGCATGTCCCGCGGATCGTCATCCTGCCATCGCCGCCTGCGCCAGGCGTCCGGTGAGCACCTTCGACCGCGGCCCGCCGATGGGCGGCGGCGGCGGCGGCTACGGTGGCGGCGGCGGCGGCGGCTACGGCGGCGGGCGCGGCGGCGGCGGCGGCTACGACCGGCCGCCGCCGCGCGACTTCGACCGCGGCCCGCCGCGCGGCAGCGGCGGCTACGACCGGCCGCCGCCGCGCGACTACGACCGCCCGCCGCCGCGCGACTACAGCGCCAGCCGCAGCGGCGGCTACGACAGCAGGGACCGCGACCGCGACCGCGGCAGCAGCAGGTGCGTGCGGCGGCGCGGCGGGGGCGCGCGCGTTGCGAGCGCTTGTTGCGCAGCTTGGGACGCCCGGGACGCCCGCGCCGCTGCCGCTGCTGCCGCTGCGCCGCAGGGACCGGGACAGGTACGATCGGGAGAAGCGGCCGCGCGACGCGTCGCCGGGCAGGTGCGCGCCGGCGCTCGCGGCGCACACAGCCCAGCCAGAGTCTCCCGCGCGGCGCGGTCCGACGCACGCGCCGCCGCCGCCGCCCGGCAGGGACTACAAGCGCGGCCGCACGGACGACGACCGGCGGCGGCACGACCGAGACTACTGACGCGGCAGCGGCAGCAGCGGCGGCGTCAGTGCTCGCGGGGCGCCCGCGGCAGCAGCGGCTGCCGGCGGCGGCCGGCGGGCGCGGGCAGCAGCCGAGGTGCGTGCGCGCAGAGCTGGCTCGGTGGGGCAGCGCAGCGAGCCGGTGGCGGTGGTGGCGCGGCCCTGCAGCGGCAGGGGCGGGCGCACCGCGGTGGCGTGTGCGCGAGCGTTGGCCAGGCCTCCCAGGTGCGCGTGGGCGCCGCGTTTGCGGCGGGCCTGTAACGGCGTCCCTCCGCTTCGCCCACGCGCAACGCTGCGCCCCGTGCCAGTCCAGCCAGGCGCGCCTAGCCCCCGCCTGCGCCGCAATCCGCGCGACCCAGGCCGGTCAAGCGGAGGCCGCCGCGCGCCGCGCTGCCCGCCGCGTCTGCGCGGGCTGCGGCGGCCATGCAGCCCGACGCCAGGCGGACGCTGCACGCGCAGCTGGAGGGGCGCGTGCTGCGCGCGAGCGTTGAGTTGGGTGCGGCGGACGGCGCTTGCGCAAAGTTCAGCGAGACCGCCGCGCCGCGCATCGCCGTCACGCGGGAGGTGGGCCGCCCTTTTCACGACCGTTGGCGTGGCGGCGCCAGGGGGAAAGCGGGGCCGCCGGCGCTGCCGCCGGCCCGCCGCTGCTCGCCGCGCACAGCGCCGGCGCTTGCGCTGCTGCCCCTGCGCCCCAGGTGCTCGACATGCTGCACGGCGCCTCGTCCAAGCTCCGCGCGGCCCAGGCGAGCTTCCGCGAGGGCACTCTGCTGCCGAGGTGCGGCGAGGCGCGCGGCGCGGCGCGTCTGCGCTGCCGCTTGGCGTCGCAGTGGCTGCAGCGCTGCCCTGCCCGGCCGGTCCCACTGTCACCGATGCTGCTGCTGCCGCCGCCGCCGCCGCAGCCAAGGGCCGCCGCCCGCCGCGCCGAGCGCTCTCGCGCCGCCCGACAGCGGTGCTGCGCTCGGCGGCCTCGGTGGCTCAGGCCGGCGGGCCCCGGCGCTGGTGCCGACGGCGCTGGAGGACTGGGGCAGGTTTCAGCTGCTGGCCCGGCTGCGCGCCGCGCCGCCGGCGGCGGCCGTGCGGCTCAGTCCCCAGGCGTCGCCGCGGCCGGCGCAGCCGGGGCTGAGCCTGGACGCGGCCACGCGCGCCGCGCACAACGCCTGGGAGCTCGCCGACGAGGGCGGCGGCGCCGGGTGGCGCGAGGTGCTGCAGGAGAAGCGCGCGCAGCGCCGCGCGACACGCCCGGCCGACGACCCGCGCGACGCAGCAGCGAGGGCGATCCAGGCGGCCTGGCGGCTGCACCGCCGCCGCATGGAGGCGGCGGCGCGGCTGCAGCTCGACGCGCTGATGGCGTCTCTGCCCGTCACGCCACGCCAGCAGCCCGGCGAGCCCGCCAGAGTGGACTCGGACAAGCTGGCAGCCGCGCTGGCGCACGAGGCAGGCTCGCGTCGCTCCACAGCGGCGTCGGCGGCGCACGGCGAGGCAGCTGCGCCCGCCGCCGAGGCGGCACCGGTGGAGCTGCCACGCCGCGCAAAGCCGCAGCCCTTCAGCCGCATGGTGGGCCGCAAGAGCATCGCGCGCGACGCCGCCAGGGCCAAGGCCACCGCCGTGGCGGGCGACGGCGGCCCGCCCACCGGCCGCACGCCGCGCGGCGGCCCGCCACCTGCCGCCGCGCCCTGGCACTCGACGTGCGGCAGCGCCGCGGCGCCGGGCGAGCGGCCAGCGGCGGCGGCCGCGCCGAGCAGCCCGCGCGGGGGCGAGGCGGCGGAGCGGGACTCGCAGGGCGCGCAGCGCGCCGCGGTGCCGGGTCGCAGCCGCGCCTCGTCTGCCGCGGGCGCGCTGGCGGGGCTGGGGCACCGCGTGCTCAGCAGCATCAGCGGCTTCATGCACGAGGCTGCCGCGCACCTGCGCGGCTCGCTCTCGGGCAGCCGCGGCGGCAGCCTCGCGGGCGGCGCGGCGCATGCCGGGCACGGCGGTGCCGCCGAGCAGCCCGGGGACGGCTGGCTGCTCGGCGGTGCGGAGAGCTGGCCCGCCAGTGACCAGTGCGCGACGGCCAGCTCAAACGGCGCCGAGGCGGAGCCTGCCAATGAGCAGAGCACGTCCGCAGAAGACCCGCCGCTGTCGTTGGCCGGCGGCGTGCCAGTAGTGGTGCTGGCCACGAAGCCGAGGGCCGCCGCCGGCGCTGAGCCGCCGCGCCGCGGAGCCGCTGAGCTGAGCTTTGCCGGCGGTCTGCTCGCGGGTGTCGCTGCTCCAGATGCCGCAGTGAGTGCGGCTCGGATCCAGGGGCAGCTGCAGCATCAGCCGGAGCAGGCGCAGGAGCTGCAGGGACAGCTGGAGCTGCAGGGGCAGCAGGAGCAGCAGCGGCAGACGCGGCAGCCACGCGGCGCGACGCCGACCAGCGGGCAGCCGCCGGCGTCGCTGGTCGTGCGAGGGCCGGCTGCGGGGCAGGACGGCGCCATGGCCGCCCCCGCTAAGGTGCCGACGCCGCCTGCCAGCCCGCACCTTGGCGAGCGCTCGCCGGGCAGGCCGCGCTCGCTGCATGCGACGCCCCGGTGCAGCGGCAAGTCGCCCGGCCTGCGCGCGATTGCGCCGCCGTCGGCAGCGGCCAGCGGCGACGGACCCGCCGGCAGCGGCCCTGTCAGGGGCATCCGAGGCGCGGGGCTGGCGGTCTTGGCGGCGATGGCGCTGAGCCCGCAGGCGGGCGGGGGCCTCCAGCCGGCTGCCACAGAGGCCGCCGAGCGGCCAGCAGAGGAGCGGCACGCGCCCGCTGCTCAGCCGGGCGCGGCCTCGCCGGCGCGGCTGTCCAGCCTGGAGCAGCGGCTTGCGCTCGCGCGGCGCGCCGCGCGCCTGTCGCAGAGCGTGGACGACGGCGCCTGCAGGGGCTGCGTGGCACACCAGGTCGACGGCAGCGCGGCGGCTGCTGCGGGCGGCGGCACCGCCCCGCTCGCCGGCGCCGGCCGCAGCACCAGCGCGCAGCTCAGCGGGCCCGACGCCGCGTGTGGGGCGGGGCGCTCCTGCCTGCGGGCCTCCTCCTTCACAGCAGGCCAAGGCGCGGCGGTCGCGGCCAGCGCGCGAGGGGCGCCGGGGAAGCAGCCGCCGCCCGGCGCGGCGCAGGGCGGCGCCAGGTCCGGTGCGCAAGCGCTGCTGCCCGCGCTGGTCGGCGCACGCCCGCCCGACGCGCTGTGATCGCGGCGCGCAGGGCGGGCGTCTGTGTGTGCGTTGCATGCGGGGAGGGGCGAGGGGCGGTCGAGACACGCCTGCTGTGGCGGCGCGCGCGGAACGATGTGCGCTGGGTGCCATTGTGTTTGTTCCATCAGCTCCGGGCTGGCCGACGACAAACTGGCCAGCACTGGGGAAAACGTTGGACGGTTGGTTACTGAGCTGCGCCGCGGCTGCAGCCCATTTTGCAGTGCAACAAACACGCCAGCTGCTTGGCATCATGGCGCGCGCCCGCGCCCGGGCCTGCCAGCCGCGCGCGCAATCAGCGCTGGCAGCTGCGCGCCTGGCGGCGCCTGCTGCACGGCGCCGATCGCGGCCGGGGCGGCGCACAGGGCGGCGAGCCGGGGCAGCTGCGGCCGTGCGGCGGGCGCGGCGCCACGCTCTGCGCCCAGCCAGCCCGCGCCGGCAGTCGGCGCGCGCGACTGGGCGATCCAGCCGCCGCCGTCGGTCTGCCGCCGCTGCGGTGCACCGCCAGCGTGGTGGTCCCAGCCGCCGCCGCTCCAGCTTGCCGGTCCCCCGCTTGCTGCCGTGCTGGTCCCGACAGGCTGCTGCGGGCGCGCTGCCGGGTGCACAGCCAGGCAGCCTGGCCGCGGTGGCTGCCAGAGGGCCCCCGCGTGCGGCCCGCGCAGCGCCAGCTGCGGCAGACCGTCCGCGCCGCCGGCCATGGTTGTCGGCGGGCCGGCGCCGTCGACGGCCGTCGTGCGCCGCCGCGGTGCCAGCGCCAGCCTGCTGCACATGGGCGGCGCGCCCGCCGCCGTCGCTGCCGCCTCGGGCTGGCGGGGCGGCGCACCCAGCTCCGCCCACTCGCGCAGCTGCTGCACGAGCGACGGCGCCGGCTGCACCTTGCTCTGCAGCGCCCGCGGGCGCGCGCGCGGCATCAGGGGCAGGTGGCCCCCGAGCAGCTCGCCCTGCGGCCAGGGCTCGCTGGCCGCCGCCTCGCCGCTCCCCGGCGGCGCTCCGTGCCGCACGCCCAGCTCAAGCTGCTGCTCCTGCTGCTGCTGCGCCAGCTCCTGCACACCCCCTTTAGGCTGCTGCAGCGACCACAGCAGCAGCTGCGCGCCGGCAGGGCCCCCCGTCTGCCGCACCAGCCGCAGCAGCCGGCGCTCGAGGGCAAGGCCGTTTGCGCCGCGCCCCAAACCGCGCAGCACGCCAGCCGCCGACTTCAGCCACAGCACCCGCGTCGCAAGCCGCCGGCCCTGCAGGGACAGCTGCGTCAGGCTGCCGGGCTGCTCCATGAGCCCAGCCGCTGCCGCCAGCGCGGCGTCGCACGCAGACGCACCGTTGCCCGCCGCGGCGCTGCCGGCGCTCGCCGCGGCCGCGAGCGCCTGCCACGGCAGCGCCGCTGCGGCGCGGCAGTCCACGAACAGCCAGGCGTCGTGCACTGTGCCCCGCCGGCCCCAAAGCCCCGCGGGGCCGCGCGGCGCGCCGTCGGGGCCCTGCGCGGCGGCGCAGTCCGTGCCTGCGACCCCCGCGGTGCCGGCGGCCGGAGGGCGATGGCCGGCTGCTCGCTGCCTGACCAGCTCGTACCAGCGGTCCGCGCGCGCAACGCCGGGCTGCAGCTGCGTCCAGCCCGCCTGGCCCAGGGCGAGGCCCCGCATCGCACCCGGCAGCAGGCCGGAGGCCGCCGCCGCCGCCGTCGCCGCTGCGCCGCCGCGCCGGCGCTGCTCCAGCGCCGCCACCGCCAGCTGCACCTCCCGCGCCCGCCGCTTGCCGCCGCCCGGCGGCAGCGTCACCTGCTGCTGCCATTCCTGCTGCTGCTGCTGCTGCTGCTGCTGCTCCTGCTCTTGCTGCCCAACCTGCTGCGGCTGCCACTCCTGCTTCTGCTCTTGCTGGAGGCGCTGCTGCAGCGCCTCTGTCGCAGGATGGCCGTCGGGCACAGTGGCCACGCACCACTGCTGCGCGACTGCTGCTGGCTCCGCCAACGCGCAAGCTGGCGCTGACGCCTGCTGCGGCTGGCCGGCGCCTGCCTGCGCTGCCTGTTCTCCCGGCGCCACCGCCGCCGCCACCGCGCACCTCTGCGACAGTCCTGGCAGGGTCTGCGCGTTGCTGCGGCTGACATTGGCACCAGGGCCGCTGCTGCCCTGCTCGCCTGCTGCTCCTCCCTCGCCGGTGCTCACAATGCTGCCGCCGCCTGCGCCGCCACCCTGGCGCGGCTCGTGCCGCCAGTCATCAGGCGGAGGCGAGGGGCACCGCTCGCAGGCCTGAGGGACGCCCTGCTCTCCCTGCTGTGGCGGCGTGGCGCCGCGGCTGCTGGTCCGGGGCCAGGCGCCGTCCCGCGTAGGGCGCCGCGACCAGCTGTCCCCGCCGTCGCCGTCGCCGTCGCCGCTGCCTGCTGCAGCCACCGCTGCCCCGCCGCCGCTGTCGCTGCAGGCTGAGGCGCGCCCACTGCCGCTGACCCTGGGCGCGCGGCCAGCGCAGCCGCGGCGGCTGGCCCCCTCGGCGTGACCAAGCGGCACGTCGCTGCTGCTGTGCCCACCGCCAACGTCCGCAGGCTGCGCGCCGACTGGCGGGCCGTCGCCGGCACCACACAGCCACGCCTCCTGGGAGGGCGCCAGGCACGCGCCCTCCTGCTCCTGCGCCTGGCACGCTGAGCGTGCGGTGCTGCTACCGTCCAGGCTGCTGCGCGCACCCAGTGCGCAGCTGGGCGGCGCACCAGCGTGGCAAGCCTCAGCCGGCGCCCCGGCGTTGGAAGCAAAGGCAACCCTGCTGCTCCGACCACTGACCCTGGCACGCCCGTCATGGCTGCCAGCCGCCACGCCATTGCCTGCCTCGGGCGTGCCGGGCCGGCTGTGCCTGTGGCCGCCAGCGCTGCCCGGCTCACGCCCTCCAGCTGTGACGCTGCAGTCGCCGCACGCGCCCGCCAGCACGCCACCCGCTCCGCCTGCTTCACCGGTCGCTGCGGCGTCCACGTCGGCAGCCGCCGCTGCCGCCGCTGCCGCCGCGGCGGCGCTGAAGCGGCTGACGTGCGAGTGCAGCGCCTGGCGCACGGCGCTCCTGGCGCGCACGGACACGCCGCCGTGGCCGTGCGCAATGGGCACCGCATTGTCCGCGGCGGCCAGCACGACGCTCACGCCGCGCCCCACGCGCACGCCGGCAGAGCGTGCCGCCGCACGGCTGCCGCTGGCGCGCTTGGGCGAGCCCGGCGCGCCGCGGCTACTGGGCGAGCCGGCGCTGCCGAGGCTGCCAGGGCTGCCAACGCTGCGCGCGCTTCCCGGTGAGCCAGGCCAGCCAGGGCTGCTGGGGCCCCGGCCGGCGGGGCTGCCGAAGCCGCTCCTGGCCAGGCGCCGCCCGCCCGGCGAGGAGAGGCCGCCGGGCGTGCGCAGCGTCCCCTGCCAGCTGCTGCCGGCAGGCGCATCGGTATCGACGCGCAGCAGGCGCAGCGGGCGCTGCGCGGGCAGGCACGGGAAGTGGGTGGGCGGGGGATGGGTCCCCGTCAGACGCGCCGCGCCAGCCTGCGCCGTGCAGCGCGGCGCGAATCAGCCTCGCTCACCCTGACCACGGGCCCGGTCTTCGACCTGGCAAGTGGCGCCGAGCTGAAGCCCTCCCCCTGCACCGCCGTGCTGTCGCCACCCTCTGCCTCGGCGTCAGGTGTGGCGACGGCCTCGGGCACGGCCTCCGCCTCGCTGGCGCCGCTGGCGTGAGCGCCGTCAGGGGCAAGCGCGATCCCGCCGACGGCGCCGCTCACCACGGCGCGGGGGCTGGCGGCTGCATGTGCCGCCGCAGCGCGCGGCGCCGTCGCCGCCACCAGGTGGCTCAGGCCGAGCTGTGCAACGTCCAGCATGCTGAGGTGGCCCTCAGCGAGCGCGCGCTGCAGCGCCAGCTGCAGCTCGGCCGCCTCCGCCGCGCCGTCCTCGCTGGCGGGCTCGCCGCCCTCCGCGGCGCGCGCGCCTGCGCCGTCGGCTGCGTCGCGGCGGCGCCGCGCCGCGCCGGCTGCGTCATCGGCGGCCGCGGCAGCCGCCGCCGCGGCGCAAACGGGCGGCGCGCGTGCCTGCGTGAAACGCTCGCGCCTCACCCGACACGGCGCCGGCGGGCTTCGCCCCGGGGCCCTTGCGCAGCAGGTTGCTCACATACACTGCCCGCTGCACGCGGCGCACCTGCGCCGGCGCAACACATCGTCGCTGGCCGGCCGCGGCGCAGCCGGGCGCGGCGCCGCCCCCGCACTCCTGCTGCGCAGCGGCGCTCACACCTTGGCGCGCAGCGTCATCATCGCCAGTGCGCGGCTGGCGCGCCGCTGCAGGTGCGAGCGCCACGCGTGCTGCAACCACACCGCGCGGCCGGCGGCGCGGCGCTCAGCGGCGGTGCGGCGCGCTGCTTGTCTCGGCAGCCGGCGCCCCTGGGCGCCCTGCGCCGCGCGCGGCGTGCCTGGATGACCAGCGTGGCGTGCTTGACGCGCAGCGCGGCGGCCCTGCCGTCTTCACGGGCCTGCTTCTTTGCGCGCATCACCTGCACAGGTCGGCACCAGTCAGGTGCGAGCGCGGCCGGGGCGGGCGGCGCGGCGCAACGCGTCGCATCCGCACCTGCTCCCACGTGGCCTTGGGGCTGTCCGGCAGTCCGTCCCAGCCCTCCTCGGCCGGCGGCTTGGCCGGCGCGGCCGCCGTGGGCGCCCCCGCCGCCGCCTGGCCCCGAGGCTGCGGCGCCGGCCGGCGCTGCTTCATCGAGGCCGCACGCAGCCGCGCCAGCATCGGCATGTGCCCCCAGCGCCTGCGGTCGGCGCGGCGGGGCGGCGCGCTGGGTGCAACTGGCTGCCGCCGTCCGCCGCCGCCGGCCGCCGCCGCTCACCGCCGGCCGGCCAGTCGCCGCCGCTGCCCGAGCCGCTCCGCTCGCCCGCGTCGTCGCCGGCCTCAGCGGCACCGCCACCGGGGGGCAGCACCACGAGGTCTGGCGCCAGCTTCAGCAGGCTGCGGCGGCGGCGGCGCGCGCGTGGGCGGCAGCGCGCGGCGCGCAGCGCTGCCGCCGCGCGCGGCGGCCTCCACACCTCTCGCCCGCCTCGCCCCACGTCTGCCAGGCGATGAACTGCCGCTGTGCAGCGTCCAGGTCGGCGCTCACCTGCCTCAGCATCCCAAGCACCTGCTCGCCGGCGCGCGGAGAGCAGCGGCCTGGGGCGCAGCTTGCAAGCACCGCGCTCGCCCCAGCAGCGCCTTCGCACCTCCGGGGACACGCGAACGCGGCTTTTGCGGGCGAACTTGCCAGCGGGCGGGCGCTGCACGTTCGGCCGCTCCGCAAACTGCAGCACCGGGTCGGCCAGCTTGGCCGCCAGCACGTGCGGCGGCTCAGGCGCCATGGCTGCTGGCGGCACAGGCGCCCGGCGCTAGCCGGCGCCGCGCGAGCAGCGCTGCTCGTGCACGCCGCGGCGGCGCAGCGCCGGCTCGCCCGCGCGGCCGGACGCGAGGGCGCGCCGCTGCTGGCGGTGCGGCGGCCGGGGGCTCTGCATTGGCCTCGGCCGCGCGGCTGGTTACAGGGCCGCGGTTCACAGGCGACGACGGGTCAGCGCCCGCGCCCGCCGCCGCCGCCGCGGCCGCCCGACCGCGCGCCGCGCCAGCCGCCGCCGCGCCCGCCGCCGCCGCGCCCGCCGCGCCCGCCGCGGCCGCCGCCGCCGCGGCCACCACCGCCGCCGCGGCCGCCGCCCGCCGCCGCCGCGCCGCCGGCCGGCCTGTCGTCGCCCGGCGCCTTCTCGGCCGTGCGGCGCGCGCGGTACCAGAATCGGATGGGCGTGCCCTCAAAGCCCATGTTCTGCCGCACGTTGCGCTCGATGTACCTGCGGGCCGCGCGGCGGCCGCGCGGCACCGCTCGGCGCGCGCCCGCACGCGCCGCCCGCACGCCCGCGCCAGCGCGCGCACGCCCCTCCCCCTCCCTCCCCGTCGCCACACGAGCGCGGCCGCGCCGCGCCGCGCCGCGCGGCCGCGCCGCGCGCCGCACCGGCGGTAGTCGTCCGGGAAGAGGCGGGGGTCGTTGACAAACAGTACAAACGTGGGCGGCCCCGCGGCCGCCTGCGTCGCATAGTACAGCTTGCCCTGCTTGCCGCTGCCGCGCTGGCTCGGCGGCGCCTTCCAGGCGACCGCCTCGCGCAGCACGAGGTTGAGCGTCGCCGTGCTCACGCGGCGGCGGTGCTGCTCGCCGACGGCGAGCACCGCGGCCACGACCTCGTCCACGCGGCGCCCCTTGCTGCGGGGCGCGCGCGCGCGGCGGCGGGGGCTCGTGGGCGTGTGGGCGCGGGCGGCGCAGCACACAGCGCGCAGCGCACACGGCGCGCAGCGTGCGGCGCGCGGCGCACCTCGCGGTGGTGCAGACCACGGGCGCCCAGCCGACAGGGCGCAGCTGCGCCTGCACGTCGGCCTTGTACGCCGCCATGTCCTCCGCCGCCTTGGGCGGCACGCAGTCCCACTTGTTCACGACCACCACCGCCGCGCAGCCGTCGCGCGCGACCAGCTCGGAGAGCCGGAAGTCCTGCGAACACACGCGCCCCGGCGGCGCCGCCGGCGGGTGAGATGGGAGCCCGCGCCCACGCGCGCGCCGCCCGCGGGCGCCACCCCCGCGGGCGCCGCCCGCGCCGCGCCCTTGCCGCGCCGCGGGTCCCCTGCGTCCCCGCCGCGCCGCGCCGCGCCTGCTGCGTGACGCCCTCGCTGCCGTCAACGACCATGACAACAATCTCCGCCCGCCCCGCCGCGCGCATCGCGCGGTCCACCGACAGCTGCTCCGCGCCGTCCCTGCGCGGCGCGGCACGGCGCGGCGCGGCGCGGCGCCGCCTGCGCTCGGCACGCCGCCCGCGCTCCGCGCTCCGCCGCCCGCGCACCCCGCCCCGCGCGCAGCGGCGCCGCCGCGGCCCGCCCCCGCGCGGGCGCGCGCCGCACTTGCTGTCGGCGACGCGCGCGCGCTTGCGAATGCCCGCGGTATCGATGAGCGTCAGCTGCCGCCCGCCCGGCAGCGTGACCGTCGTGTCGACCGCGTCGCGCGTGGTGCCGCTCATGTCGCACACGATCGCGCGCTCCTCGCCGACGACCGCGTTGAGCAGGCTGCTCTTGCCTGCGGCGCGGGCGGGCGGCGGCGGCGGCGGCGCGCGGGGGGCCGCGGCGGCGCGCGCGAGCGCGTGAGTGAGTGAGTGGGCGGGCGGGCGCGCGGGGGGCGTGCGACGCGACGCCGCCGGGAGCCAGGGGTAGGGGGCAGGCAGATCGCGCCAGCCACGAACGAGGGCAGGAGGACAAGGCAGGTGCGGCGGGGAGCAGCTGCCAGACGCGCGCCCGGCCGTGACCGCGAGGCGCAATTACAAGGGCGGCGCCCGCGCCCCGCGCCGCTGCGATCGCAGCAGCGGCGCGCACGGCAGGCCCGGCCGCACGCGCGGCCGCACAGAAGGGAGGAGCGAGGCAGGTGGCAGCAGCGGCGGCGGCCGCCGCCGCCGCGCCGCGGGCCGTCACACGTACGCGATCGGCCCCTCCAGGCTGCCCTCGGCAAACTGGCGCACGATCGGCTCGTCGGTCGTGTCAAACTCGGCGGTGCTGCCCTCCCACACGACCTGGCCCTGGTGGAGGAAGATGATGCGGTCGACCGCGCGCCGGATCGTGCTGTGCTGGTGCGTGACCACGATGTAGCTGCTGATGCCGCCCCGCCGCGGGGCCCCGCCGCCGCCGTCGCTGCTCGCGACCGCGGCGGCGGCGCCGTTGGCGGCGCCGTTGGCGGCAGCGCCGGCGGCGCCGTTGCCGCCCGGCTGCAGCGCCGGCGGCGGCGCCTTTTGCTGCAGGCTGCGGATGAGGTCCTCCACGACGGTCGACGCGACGGGGTCGAGCCCCGCGGTCGGCTCGTCATACATGAGCACCTGCTCTGCCGTGTCGCGCACGTCCGTCACGACCGCGCGCGCGAGCGCAACGCGCTTCTTCATGCCCCCGCTCAGCTCGCTCGGGAAGAGCGCCTCCACGCCGCTGAGCCCGACATTGCCGAGCGAGTCGGCGACGAGCGCGCGGATCTCGGCCGCGGGGAGGCTCGAGTGCTCGTACAGCAGGAACCCGACGTTCTCGCCGACGGTCAGCGAGTCAAAGAGCGCGGCGTTCTGGAAGACCATGCCCACGCGCAGCGGCTCCTCGCCCGTCTGGTCGCTGAGCAGGCCCACGCGGGGGCGGCCGCAGATGAGGATCTCGCCGCGGTCGGGCGCGAGCAGCCCCGCGGCGAGGCGCAGCGTCGTGGACTTGCCCGTCCCGCTCGCGCCGATGATGCCGACCGCCTCGCCGCGCCGGATCTTGAAGCTCGCGCCCTGCAGGATGCGCTTGCTGCCAAAGGACTTGTGCACGTCCCGGAACTCGATCAGCACGTCGTCGTCGGCGGCGGCGCCGCCGCTGCTGCTGCTGCCGCCGGGCGCGGCGCGCGGGCTGCCGGCGAGCGCGGCGCTGCTCCCGGGCGCGCTGGCGGCCTCCAGGTCCAGCTCCACGCTGCGCAGGCGCCAGGCGGCCCCCGCATGCCGCGCCTGCCGCCCGCCGCGCCGGGCCGGCCCCGCGCCGCGCAGCTGCGTGAGGCGGGGGCCCGGCTGCTGCACCAGCGGCGGTCCCGGTCGCTGCTGAAGCATGGCGCCCGGCCCGGGCGGCGCTGGCGCCGCGGGCGCGCGGGGAGCGGGGGCGCGTGCAATGCGGGGCCCTGGCGCGGCTGCGAGTGGGCGAGCGAGCGCCTCGTCTACGGAGGTGGACGACTCGGGACTCGGGCTAGGGCTGGCAGCAGTGCGGGGCAAGCGCGGCGCGCCGTGCCCGCCGCCGCCCGCCGCCGTCGCTGCTCCGTCGTGCTGCTCGAGCTGCCGGCAGGGCTTTGGCCGCGCGCGCGGGCTGTCCGGAGAGCACCCTCGGGCAGGCCCAAGCAACCAAAAACACACAGCCCCAGGCCAAGCAGCGAGCCCCGCGCCGCCGCACCGACGTTGGGCCGGCCCACGATCGCCACCGCCAGCGGCTTGTCGCGCTCGTCGACCGCCGCCATGTCGCGCGGCGGCGGCAGGCCCGCGACGAGGCGCTCCAGCATCTCGCCGGTGCCGGTGCCGCTGATCGCGCTGACCGGGTGCGGCTCGAGGCCGAGCGACCAGAACTCCGCGGCCTGCGCCGCGGCGGCAGCGCGCCGCGGGCGGCGGCGCCGGCGGGGGCAGCCGCGCGTCGGCGGGGCCGGCGCGCGCGCGCGCGACGCAGCGCCCGCCAAACCACGCGGCGCAGCGCCCGCCAGACCCCGCCGCCGCACCTGTGTGGGGCCGCGCGTGGAGCTCTCGCACTTGTTCACCGCCAGCACCACCGGCTTGCCCGGGTGGTTGCTGCGCAGCCAGGCGAGCACCTCCTCGTCGCTCGGATGCAGCCCCGCCTGCCCGTCCACGACCAGGACGATGCTGTCCGCCTCGGCCACGCCTGCGAGCGCGGCCACGCGGCCGGGGAGGGCGGCGGCGTCGGCAGTGACGCGAGGGCGGGCACCTGCCGGCGGGCGGGCGGCAGGCGGCACCGCCGCCCGCGCCGGGACGCCGCGCGCGCCCTCTCGCGCGCCGCGCCGCGCACCCGCCGCCGCCTGGCGCTCGATCGCCGCGGGGAGGCCCTCCGCCGAGATCGAGGCCATCGCCGCCGCCTGCTGCTCCGCTGGCAGCTTCGCCGCGTCGCTCATGAGGCCGCCTGCGCCGGCGGCGCGCCGCAGCAGCGCGCTCGTTCCCGCGCGCGCCCCCGCTTGCGCCGCCTGCCGCGCCAGCCCAGCCCGGCCCGGCCCAGCCTGCCGCGCACCGGTGTCAATGAGCACAAACTCCTTGTCGCCCCAGAAGGCCCGCGTGTAGAGCCGGTCGCGCGTGACGCCTGCGCAGCGGTGCACGCACGCCGGCAGCCGGGCGGCGTCGGCAAGCGCCCAGCGGGCAGCGCGGGCAGCGGGCAGTGGGCAGCGGGCAGCGGGCAGCATGCAGCGGGCAGCGGGCAGCGGCGGGCGGTGCGGGCACCTGGGTAGTCATAGACGACCGCCAGCGCCGCGCCGGCGAGGCGGTTGAACATCGCGCTCTTGCCGACGTTGGGCCGGCCCACGATCGCGACCTTGGGCAGCGCCTCGAGCGGCAGCGCCGTGCGGCGCAGGCGGCGCGGCACAAACGCGGGCGCGGCGGCGCCGGCCGACGACGTCGCGGCGGCCGCCGCGGCCGCGCGGCGCTCGTCGAGGCGCTGCTGCACGTCGGCGGCCTGCTGCGGCGTGGCGACGGAGCCAAACTCCAGCAGCAGGTCCTCGTCAGCAAAGGCGTCTGCGGGCGGCGAGCGGGCGTGCACCACGCGGCCGGCGCCCGGCGGTTGCGGCACCCGGGGCAGCAGCGGCGGCGCCGCGCAGCTGCCCTGCGTCCCGGCGGCCTGCTGAGCGCTCCTGGCCAGCTGCATGCATTGCCAGAGCCGCCGCCGCCGCCGACGACAGGCGGCAGCAGCGGCGGCGCGTGCGTGGCCCGCGCGGCGGCTGCCGGGCCGCGCCGCGGCAAGCGGCTGCGCCCGAGAGCTCCCCACCTTCCGGCTCCAGCTCTCCGTCGGGCAGGTCCTTGAGCTTCTCCACCAGCGCGGCGGCAATGCGCTCGAAGCGCTCGGCCTCCTCCTCGCTCACCGCGTCAGCGCTGCTGCTGACGCGCGGAACGCCGGCCTGGCGCACCCTGCAGACGTCTACGGCGCGCCTGATCCCGGTCGGCCGCGCCGCCAGGGCGCTGGCGCCGCGGTGGAGCAGCAGGGCGTGCATGGCTGCCGGCGGCGGCCGCCGCGGCGCACGTGTGGCGCGAGCTGCCAGTGGGAGCTGCCAGGCAGCTGCTGTGTGAGGCGGCGCGTGCGTGGTGATGACGGCGGCCGCGGCGGCGGCGCTTGCCAGTCCGCGGGGCTCTGCGCCGGCGAGCCCTGCTGCGCTGGCCGCGACGCCGCACGCTGGCCGCCGCCACGGCGGCAGGCCCCTGCCACCTGCGCTGTGACACCAGCTGCCGTGGATGGCCCCGGCTGGAGCTGGAGCCGGCCGAGCGCTGGTGCGCCCCCGCCCGCGCGGCGGTTGTCGGACCTGCTGCGCCCCGGGCGCCGAGCAGGCGCGGCGGCGTCAACCGGCCTGTCGCTCCGGCGCGCCGGCCCCCACAATCCGGCCTCTCCCACGCCCAGCGCGCCAGACTCGCCGGCCCCCACGACCGCGCCTGCCGCGCAGCAGCAGCCCGCGCAGCAGCAGCCCGCGCGGCCACGCCCGCAGCAGCGGCCCTTGGGCTCGTCGCGCGTTCCCACCTGATCGATCGGCGTCCGAGCGTGGTCCGGCCCAAGGCGTAGCGCCCGGCGCGCGCGCCGCAGGCGCCGCGGCGCGCCCGCGGGCATGGCCGACGCCAGCGCCAGCGCGGAGGCGGAGAAGCTCAAGAATGAGGCCAACAAGCTCTTCAAGGGTGCGCCCGCCGCGGATCCAGACCGCGAGCCGCCGCATGCGGCCGCCCTGCGCGCCGGGGGAGGCCGCTGATCCCCTGCTGCTGCCGCCGCGCCCGCGCCGGGCGCAGAGAAGCACTACGCCGGCGCGGTGGCGCTGTACACCAAGGCCATCGAGCTCCACGCCGGCAACGCCGTGCTGTTCGCCAACCGCGCGTTCGCGCACATCAAGCTCGAGGAGTATGGCAGCGCCGTCGCAGACGCGAGCCAGGCGATCGAGGTCGACCCCTCGTACGCCAAGGTGCGGCCCCCCACCACGCGCCGCGGCGCCCCGCGAGCAAGCTTGCATGCTGGCTGTGCGCCGCGGCGCCGGGGCGGCAGCGCAGCGCGCGCGCCCGTGGGCGCGGCGCGGCGCGGCGCAGCGCCGCCGCCGCCAACCGCCCCGCCCAACCGCCGCGCGCGCGCGGCCCGCCTCTCTGCCCGCACTGAACTGGTAGGGCTACTACCGGCGCGGCGACGCCAACTTCATGCTCGGCAAGTTCAAGGACGCGCTGAAGGACCTCAAGACGGTGCGGGCGCTGCGGCGGCGGCGCGCGCGGCAGCGCGCGGGGCAGTGCGGGGGGCAGCTGCAAGGGCAGCGCGCCGGGGCTGCGTGCGGGGCGGCCGCGCCAGCGGCGGCAGGCGGCGCAGCGCGGCGGCGGCGCGGCGCCCACGCGGCGGCGCGGCGCGGCGCGGCCGCAGGCGGCCAAGGTCGCGCCGAAGGACCCTGACCTGCGCAAGAAGCTGGCCGAGTGCGAAAAGGCGGTGAAGCGCATCCGCTTCGAGGAAGCCCTTGCCACGCCGGTGCGCGTCGCGTCGCCGGCGGCGCGCGGCAGTGGGCACAGCGGCGGCGGCCGCGGCGGCGCATCGCAGCTGCGCCGGCCGGCCGCTGACCCCGTCGCCGCCTCGCCGCCCCGCCGCTGTGTGCGCGTTGCCGTGTGCGTCGCAGGACTCTGAGATCACGCACGTGTCGGACACGATCGACCTCTCGACCATGACCGTGGAGGAGAGCTACACCGGCCCGCGCATGCAGGGTGCGCGCCCGCGCCCGCGCCCCCGCCCGGCCGGCGCCGCAGCCCCGCCGCTGCCCGGCAGAGGCCCCTGCGCCGTGCCCCCGCGGCGCCGCCGCCGCCCGGCCGCCCGGCCGCCCGGCCGCCCGACTGCCGCCGCGCCCGGCGTCACGCGCGCAGAGGACGGCGAGGGCGGGTACGTGATCAGTCTTGAGTTTGTCAAGGCGATGCTGGAGGAGTTCAAAGCGCAGCGCCTCATCCACAAGCGCTTTGCGTTTGAGATCTTGCTCAAGGCGCGGGCGCTGCTGCGGGAGCTGCCCAGCCTCGTCGACGTCGAGGTCCCGCCCGACAAGCACTTCACGGTGCGCCGCGCCGCGGACGCGCTCCAGGCCGCGGCGGAGCCGCAGCCTCAGCGACTCGCGGCGGCCTCAGCGACTCGCGGCGGAGGGCCGGCGCCACGCGGCCGCCCGCCCGCCGCCCCGCGCGCGCTCTCACGCGCGCCGCCTCGCCCCGGCTCTGCGCCGCCGCCGCCGCCGCCGCGCCGGCCGTTGGCACCACCACCGCCAGGTGTGCGGCGACGTGCACGGGCAGTACTACGACCTGCTGCACATCTGGGAGCTCAACGGCCTGCCCTCGCCGGACAACCCCTACCTCTTCAACGGTGCGCCGACCCTGACTGACTGGCTAAATGACTGATTGATTGTCTCAGCCGCTCACTTGACTGGCACGCGTGCGCGGCACACGCGGCGCAGCACAGCGCGCGGCGCGCCCCGCCGCCGCCGCCGACGCCCGCCCCGCCCCGCGCGCCCCGCCCCACGCCTGCGCGCCCCGCGGCCCGCGGCCCGCGCGCAGGCGACTTTGTCGACCGCGGGAGCTTCAGCGTGGAGGTCATCCTGTCGCTGCTGGGCTGGAAGGTGCTGTACCCGGGCGCGCTGCACCTCACGCGCGGCAACCACGAGAGCCACAGCATGAACAAGATCTACGGCTTCGACGGCGAGGTGACGCCGCCGGCTGGCGCGTGTGGTGGTGCGACTGTTGCGTGCGCGCGCGTGTGTGTGTGTGTGTGTGTGTGTGTGTGTGTGTGTGTGTGTGTGTGTGTGTGTGTGTGTGTGTGTGTGTGCGTGCGTGCGTGCGTGCGTGCGTGCGTGCGTGCGTGCGTGCGTGCGTGCGTGCGTGCGTGCGTGCGTGCGTGCGTGCGTGCGTGCGTGCGTGCGTGCGTGCGTGTGTGTGTGTGTGTGTGTGTGCGTGTGTGCGTGCGGCGGCTGCGTGTCAGTCGAGCTCTGAGAGCGGCAGGCGTCGCCGGCTGCTGGGTGTCTCGTGGGCGCGCCTCTGTGGGCGCGCGCGTGCGTCGTGCGTCGGCGGCGACGACCGCCGCCGCGCCGGGCGGCGCCGCCCGCCCGCCCGCCCACGCCTCCCGCGCGCCCCCCTCCCCGCCCCACCCCTGCACCCTTCCCTCTCCGCCCTGGCGCCGCCGCGCCCGCCGCGCACAGGTGAAGGCCAAGTTCAGCGGCCTGATGCTCGACGTCTTTCGCGAGGTCTTCAACTGGCTGCCCCTCGCGGTCTGCATCAACGCAAAGGTCCTCGTCCTCCACGGCGGCCTCTTCTCGCGCGACGGCGTCACGCTCGACGACCTGCGCAAGGTGCACCGCAACTCGTGAGTCGCCGCGCCGCGCCGCGCCGCGCCGCGGCCTGGGCGTGGCGGCGCACTGGGGCTGCTTGTCCTGGCGCCGGCGCGCCACGGCTCGCGGGCCCACACGCAGCCAACCCGGCCCGGCCCGGCCGCGCGCACGCGCCCCTGCAGGGAGCCGCCTGACGAGGGCCTCATGTGCGAGTGCCTGTGGAGCGACCCCGCGCCCGAGGCGGGGCGGCAGGCGAGCAAGCGCGGCGTGGGGCTGCAGTTTGGGCCCGACGTGACAAAGCAGTTCCTCGACGCCAACGGCCTCGAGCTGCTCGTGCGCAGCCACGAGGTGCGCGCCCGGCGCCGCGCGCCTCGCTCGGCTCGCTGGCTGCGCCGCTGCGGCCGCCGGCCGGTCGCCGCGCGTCGCCCTGGCACGCGGCGCTCCTCCGTCCCTCGCTCCGTCCCTCACTCCGTTCCGCCCACACCCACCCGGTCACCAACACACTCACCCGCCCCGCCCTGCCAGGTCAAGGAGGAGGGGTACGAGGTCGCGCACGACGGGCGGCTCATCACCGTGTTCAGCGCGCCCAACTACTGCGACCAGATGGGCAACAAGGGCGCGTTTGTGCGCTTCGGCGGCGCCGACATGGTGCCCCACTTCACCACGTTTGAGGCGGTGCCGCACCCCGACGTCAAGCCGATGGCGTACGCGAGCAGCTTTCTTTCGGTGAGGCGCGGCGGCCGCCGCCGCCGCGCGCCGGACGGCGCGCGCGGGCGCGCCCCGCGGCGCCGCGGCGCCGCGCGGCGTTGACGCGCGCGCTGCCGCGCGCTCACGGCAGGACGCCTGCCTGGCCGCCCGCAGTGGATGTAGCGGCGCCGGCGGCGGCGAGGGCGTGACGCTGGCGGCGCTGCTCGCGCACGCGGGCGGCGCGGGGCGGCGGCTGCTGCGGCGGTACGCCGCGCTGGCGCTGT
This sequence comes from Scenedesmus sp. PABB004, assembly GCA_014905635.1. Taxonomy (NCBI): domain Eukaryota; kingdom Viridiplantae; phylum Chlorophyta; class Chlorophyceae; order Sphaeropleales; family Scenedesmaceae; genus Scenedesmus; species Scenedesmus sp. PABB004. The sequence continues at coordinate 747,785 of JABVCE010000011.1, read as the reverse complement.
GCTACGCCGCCGTCGTCGCCGCCGCCCCGCTGGCGCGGGAGCTGTCGTCGCCCGCGCCGGCGCCGGCGGCGGCGCTGCTCGGGCGCGGCGCGTGCGCGGCGGCCGGCGCGCCGCGCGGCGGCGGCGGCGGCGGCGGCGCGATTTTGGGCGCGGCGGCCGCGTGGCTGGTGCGCGGGGCGCGCCGCGCCGCGTGCCAGCAACTCGGCTGGGTGTGCCGCGCGGGGGCGTGGTTTGAGGCAGACTGCGCCGCGCTGTTCACGTCCCCCGGCTGAGCGGCGACGCGAGGGGCGCTCGGCACGGCGCGCGAGCCGCAGCAGGTGGCGCGCGCGCCTGTGCGCGGCGAGGCGGTCGGGAGCGCGCACTGCGCTGCGCCCGCGGCGGCTGCGCACTGGCGGCCCGGCCGCGGGCGACCGCCGGGCATGCCCTCACGCATGCGCGCTGTGGGGCGTGGCGGGCGCTGCCGTTGCTGGCGTGCTGGCACGCGGCGCCGCCTGCGTGTGCTGCCTCCAATTCGAGGCGGCGCTCAGCCCACGGGGTGGGCGGGTGCGCGCGCGCGCACACGTGTGTTGCCTGCAACTCCCGCCAACTCGGCGTCAGGCGCTGAGCCCGACACCCACTGACCCCGGACTCGCGCCCGCCCGCATGCAGCCCCAGGCTGCTGCCGCCGCTCCCCCCGTCACACGCCCACCTCGCGCAGCAGCCCGTCCAGCGCGCGGCTCAGCACGCCCGCGTCGCCACCCGCGCGCACGAGCGCGGCCAGCAGCGCGTAGCGGCTCCGCAGCCCCGCCACGCGCGCGTCGCTCGGCTGCAGCCCGCACAGCGCGTCCATGCCCGCCTGCACGCGCAGCAGCAGGTCTAGCGCGCCGGGCGGCGGCAGGGCGTCCAGCAGCTCAATCAGCTGCGCCCACGCCTGCTGCGTGCTCGCAAAGGGCGCCAGTGCCAGCGGCAGGCCGCCCGCGCCGCCGCCAGCATCCAGCTGGTGGCTCGCGCCCGCTGGCCCGACTGCCAGCTGCAGCTGGCCAGCGGGCGCGCCCTGCTCCTGCCGCTGTGCGCTGCCGCCAGCGGCGGCGGTGACTGCCGACTCTGCCCCGCCGCTGCCGCCGTGCTGGCCGAAGGCCGCCGCAGCAGCCGCTGCGATCTGCAGCTGGGCCGGCGTTGTGGGCACCAGCCGGCTGGCGCCCAGCGCTGCACCGCCGCTGGCCGCCTGGCGCGCCGCAGGCTGCGCGCGCCTGTGCCCCGGTGCTGCGCCCTGCCGCTGCACTGACCGGCCGGCCTCGCCACCAGCGCCCTCCGCCTGGCCGGCTGCGCGGCTGCGCACGTGCACCTGCAGGCGGTTGGGCGCCGCCGCCGCCTTGAGCTGCACCACCTCGCAGCCTGCTGCGGCGCGGCCCAGGGAGGGCGGGATGCTGAAACCGCGATTGCTCTTGCACACGTTGACGGCGTTACGCTCGCCGGGGTCGCCTGCGGAGCCAGGGCACGGCGTGGTGGTGAGCGCCGGCACGGCGCAGGAGCAGAGGGGGCAACAGCCTGCAGGGTGGTGGCCAGCCTGAGCGCCACGCACCTGCCAGCGCCACGCCGTCCTTGTGCACCTCCAGCTGCACGCCCTGCAGCGGCAGCGCCTGGCCAGGGAAGGCCGCTTTGAAGAGCTTCACCGGCAGGTAGAGCTGCCTGCCCACTGTTGACGCGTCCACCACCTTCTTGTCCTGGCGCTGCGGCGGCAAGGGGTGGCAGGCGCGCGAGCAGCGATCGGCCAGCTGCCAACAGTGAGCAGCAGCGCCTGACCAACTGCAGCCAGCTGCGGCACTGGCCCGCGCGCACCTTGCACTCGCGCGTTTGCCATTCGCTGTGCGCGACCGCCGCCGCTGCCGCCGCCTGCGCGGCCTGGTGGTGAGCGGCCGGCGACGCCAGGTGTAGCGTGATCTGGCAGCCGCCGGCAGCGGCGACGAGGCGCGTCAGCACGTGGCCGGCAAAGGGCGACAGCAGGGGGGTGACGCCGGTCAGGGTGCACTTGGCATCGCCAGCTTTGAATATGTACGTTGCCAGCCGGCCCATGGCCAGCGAGGCATCGCCCTCTGCACGCGTGGCCAGTGGCGGCGAGCGGTGGGCGACGTGCACCGTCAGCGTGCATGCAGAAGTGGCGCGCACCAGCTCTGCGGCTGGCTGCGCGTGCCCCCCCCCCCCCCCCTGCCGCACCTGGCGCCGCGCCGTCCACCGTCACGTCCACGAGCACGTCGCAGGGCTGGTCGGGGAACGCGGCGGCCGCAAAGGCTGATGGGAGGTGCACACAAATGCCGCCGTTGTTGGTCTTGAGCACCTGGCCCTGCACCCGCATTGCAGCGCGGGGCGCCCGCGCAGCAGTGAGGCCGCGCCGCCGTCGCGCACAAAAGCTGCCGCCGCCGCACGCACCCCGCCGCTCACCGTCTCCACCTGCCGGCTGCCATCATGCTGCACAAGAACCTCGTGTGCGTTGACGCTGCGCGGCCGCTTGGGCTCCCGGCCGCCGCCGGCGCTGCCGGCCCTCGCCCGCTTGCGCTGGCGGCCCGCGTCAGCGCTTCCGGCCCTCGCCCGCTTGCGCTGGCGGCCCGCGTCAGCGCTGTCGGCGCTGTCGCTGCTGTCGCCGGCGCTGTTGCTCTCTGCGCCGCTGCTCAGCGACGCGCTCGCCAGCAGCTCCTCCTCACCGCCCTCCTCCTCGCCCTGCGCCTCGCAGCCGCTCCGCTCGCCGTCCGATGCGGCGCCCCTGTCCGATGCGGCGCCGCCGTCCGCGCTGCCCGGGCCGGAGGTGCTGCCGCCACCGGCAGCCGCCGCTCCCGCCGCGCCCTCCTGCGGAGGCCGACGCAGCAGCGTATGAGGTGTGACGGGAGGGGGTGCGTCAGGTCACGGAGTGGGGCACGCGCGCACAGCGGCAAGCTGGCGCGGGCGACAGCAGCAGCGGGCGCGCCGCCGCGCCGCGCTGGTCGCCACGCCGCTGCCGTCGTCGCCTGGCCATGCGCTGGCAGGCAGCGCGGCACAGCGACCACGGGCGCTGCCGGCCGCGGGCCTCGCCTGAGCGCGGCGCCGCGGGCCGCGCGCGCCCGCCGCTGCTGCTGCTCTCCTCGAGGCCCGCCGCGCCCGGCGCCGCGCACCATGCTGCTGCCTGTCGGCACGCCCGCGCGTCGTGATGGTGGGCGGAGCGCGACTTGGCACGCGCCCGGGCGCCGCCTCGCTGCGCGCCGGCGGGCGCACTCGGCGGCGGGAGCAGCGCGCCCCGCTGCCTCACCGCGCGTGTGCGGGGAGCGGCATGCCTGGTGCGCCGGTTTAGAAGGTGATGGTCGCTGACGGCACCGGTGGTCGAGACTGCCGCGCCGGCGTCGCCGCGGTTTGGGCGCGCACTGCCTCGGCCTGCGTAGCGGACCGCAGCTCGCCGACCACGCCGCGGCTCCAGTCGCACGCGCAGCCTGATCCCTGAGAGGCAGCCTCTGCCCTAGCCACGCCTGCATTGGACGTGCCGCCGTGAAGCCTGCTGCACGCCGCCGCACGATCGCCGCCGCCGCGCCCAGCCCGGCAGGCCCCGCGCCCCCCCAAGTGGCTGAGCTCCTCGCACTGCGCGCGATCAGGCCGCCGGAGGCGCCGATCGGCTCGCTTCAGCAGTGTCGGGGCAGCATCTGCCGAGAGGCCGGCCCCCCACCGCAGCCACGCAACAACGGCGCAGCCTGAGCCGCGGTGCCTGCAGGAGGGAGGCGCGCCGCTTTGAGGAGGCCGTGGCGGTGGGCGACGCGGCAGCTGCCAGCGGCGCAACCGCCGAGCAGCAGCGCGCCGCCGCTGCTCTCGCCGCGCCGCCGCTCCCGCCGCCGAACAGCAGCGCGCCGCCGCTGCCCTCGCCGCCGCGCGCGCAGGCCCCCCTTCCCCGGGGTTGAAGACGCGGCGCTGGGCCGGGCGGCATGGGGCAAGGCGGCAGCGACCCCGGGTGGGAGCCTGGCGGCGGCGCAGCGCGCTGGGCCAAGCCGCTCGCGTACGGGGCGCTCAACATTGCCTCCGCGAGCGGCATCGTGTTTGCCAACAAGCTCGTGATGAGCGAGAAGCAGGGCTACGGCTTCGGCTTCACCTGCACGCTCACCTGGATCCACACGCTCTTCACGCTGGTGCGCAGCGCCCGCCGCGGCGACGGCAGTGGTTTCGGCGGCGGCGGCGCCGCGGCGGCGGTCACGGCGGCGGCGGCGGCGCGCCCGCCCAGCGCGCGCCGGGGGGATCGCCGCCGGCGCAGGTGGGTATGCGTCTCTTCCTGCTGGCCGGCATGTTCCAGCGCAAGCCGCTGCGCGCGGCGCAGGTGCGCGCGCCGCGCACGCGGCGCCCGCGGCGCGGCCCGCGGCGCCGCCGCCCGAGCGCGCCGCGCGCCGCTGGGCCTGCGCAGGTGTCGCCGCTGGCGGCCGCGTACGTGGGGTACATCGTGCTGTGCAACCTGAGCCTCAAGCTCAATTCGGTCGGCTTCTACCAGGCGCGGCGCGCCCTGCTGCCCGCTGCCTGCGGTCCGGAGCGGGTGCCTCGGCCCGGCCGCCCGCCTGCTCAGCTCAGCGCAGCGCAGCGCAGCGCAGCTGCGGCGGGTTCGCGCGCCCGGCCCCCGCGCCGCCGCGCCCGGGTCGCGCCTCACCGCCCGCCCTCTCGCCCACCCCTGCCTCCCTCTCGCCCTCCCTCTCTCCGCCCGCCCGCCCGCCCGCCCTCTCGCCTGCCCGCCAGGTCATGAAGATCGCGGTCGCGCCGACGGTGATGGCGCTCGAGCTGCTCATCTTCCGCGTCGTGCCGCCGCCCAAGGTCGTCGCCTCGGTCGCGCTCGTGTGCGCGGGCATCGCGATCGCGACGCTCACAGACGCGGCGGTCGCGACCAACCTGCTCGGCCTCGCCGTCGGCGGCGCCGCGACGCTGGTGACGGCGCTGTACCAGGTCTGCGGGCGGCCTGGCAGGGGCAGCTGCCTGCTGCCTGGGGCGGGGCCTCAGCCCGGCGGCCCACCCGCTCAGCGCAGCTCAGCTCAGCTCAGCTGCGGCGGGGTCCCGACCCGGCCCTCGGCCGCCACCGCCACGTCGCACCTCACTGCCCCGCGCCCGCGCCCGCCCTGCCGCCCTCCGCCCGTTCCCCCCCAGCTGTGGGCGGGGTCGAAGCAGCGCGAGCTCGGCGCGAGCAGCATGCAGCTGCTGCACGCGTACACGCCGCAGGCCGCCGCGCTGCTGGGGCTGCTCATCCCGCTGATGGAGCCGGTCGGCTGGGCGCCGCCGCGCGGGCCGCGCACCGTGCTCGGCTACGCGTACACGCCGCCCGCGGTCGCGGCGATCCTCGCCAGCGCGCTGCTCGGCCTGCTCGTGAGCCTCTCCACCTTCCTCGTCATCGGTGCGGCGCGCGAGCCGCGCCGGCGCCGCGCCGCGGCGCGCTGCACCAGTGTGGCACAGCGCGGCGCGGCGCGCGCGCGCGCGCGCTCGTGGCAGCGGGCGCCGGGAGGGCGCGGGGCGCGCCGCCGGCGGGGCTGCGGCTGCGGCGGCGGCGCGCGGCGCGCCGACGCGCCGCCGGCCGCGCCCGCGCGGCGGCGCGCGCCCAGGCGCGACGAGCAGCCTGACGTACAACGTGGTGGGGCACCTGAAGACGGTCATCATCCTCACCGGCGGCTGCCTTGTCTTTGGCGACGCGATGCCGCCGAAGAAGCTCGCCGGCGTGAGCGTCGCGATGGCGGGCATCATCTGGTGCGTCCCCCTGTGTCGGGGGGAGGGGGGAGAGGGGGAAGAAGGCCTCCCGCGCGCCAGGGCGCGCGCTGGCGGGGGCGGCGCCGGGGCGCGGCCCGGGCGGAGGGGGGCAGCGGCAGCGACGGAGCCCCGCGCCAGACGCGGCGGCGGCGGCGGCGGCGGCGGCTGCGCGGCGGCCGCGGCGGCGGCGGCCGCGCGCGCGCGCGCGCGCGCCCACGCCCCGCCCCCGCCGCGCGGCGTGCGGCGCCCCCGCAGGTACACGCAGCTCAAGATGAGCGCGCCGGCGCGGCCCGGGCCCGCGAAGCCGCCCGCGGCACCGCTGCTGGTGACCAACGACGCCGGCGGCGGCGCGCGGCTGCTCGGCGGCGGCGAGGCGCAGCCGGGGCGGCGCCCCGCGCGCGCCGGCGGCGCCGGCGGCGCCGGCGGCGCCGGCGGCGCCGGCGGCGGCGGCGGCGTGGACGGCAGCGCCGCGGCAGCATACTACAACACCAAGCCGGTCTCAATCTTCATGCCTGGCCTGCAGGCCGGCGGCGCGGCGGTGCAGCACCGGCCGGCGCGGTGACGGCGCGCGCGGCGCGCGGGGCCGGGCGGGGCGCGGGCGGGGGCGCGCTGCCCTGGAACAGTTGCCCTGGGCTCCTGTCAACACGGCGCGCGGCCGCGGCCGCGCGCGCTCAACTTGGCTGCCGGCCTCCTCCGCGCACACACACCCCGCGCCGCCGCAGCTCGCATGCATGCTAGCTACTCGCACCCCTCTCTACCGCTGCCAGCCAGCTCCTCGCCCACGCAGCCCTCGCCGCCAGCCCGCCGCCCCTCACGCCTGGGGCTGCAGCTGCTCGGCCGCGGCCGCCTCGTGCGCGGACGCCAGCAGGCCCGCGAGCGGCTGCGTCACGCGCGGCGGCGCGCCGAGCGCCCACGCGTGCTCCACCAGCTCCCGCGCCGCGGCCGGCGGCAGCGCGCGCGCCGCGGGCAGGGCGGCGAGGTCCGCGAGGCAGGAGCTCCCGAGCCGCACCGCCGTGCGCAGCATGCGCGTCACGCAGTCGGCCGGGATCGCCGCGACGCCGGGCGCCGCCGCGAGCTGGCAGAGGGCGGGCACGGAGTGCCAGTAGCTGGAGTAGCTGGAGGCGCGCTTTATAACCGCGGCCTCGAGCAGCTCCGCGATCGCCTCGCCGCTGAGCGCCGCGGCGCCCAGCAGGCCGCGATAGCCCGGCGCCTGCAGCCCGAGCACGCGCAGCAGCACGTCGCGCGAGCAGTTGGCCTGCGGCGCGCGGCGGGCGGACGGGCGGGCAGGCGGCTGCGTCGGCGCGGGCATGGCGGGCCGGCGTCCGCGCGTCCTCGCGGCCGCGCGCCGCGCCTGACGCAGTGTGCGTGTGCGCACGCGCTCTCTCTCACCTGGATGGCGACCGTGATGAGGCGCGTCATCGTCTCGGCGTCCAGCGCCGCCTCGGCCGCCGGCAGCCAGCAGAGCGCGACGAGGCCCGCGTCGCGCCCGCCCGCCACGGCGAGCTCCAGCAGGCGCGCGAGCTCGCCGCCCGCGATCCGACGCCCCGGGGGCGTGGCGAGCACCTGCAGGAGCAGCGACGTCTTGCCGAGCTGGAGCGCGGAGGCCGCCAGCCCGGCGATGGCCTCCGACTCCAGGTCCCACGCGCCCTGCAGGCCCAGCAGCTCCTCAACAGCCGCTAGGGGCTTGTGGGTCGCCAGGCCGCCCAGGCCGCCGGCCTGGGCCTCCGTCACGTCGTCGAGCGCGAGCGCCGCCTCCAGGGCGGCCAGCACCTCGGCAGGGCTCATGTCGTCCGCCGCCGGCAGCTCGCAGAGCTGCACCGCCGCCGGGCCGTTGCCGTGCGACAGCGCGGCGCGCAGCAGCTCCGCGATGGTGCTCGCCGGCAGGTTGTCGCCGCAGGACAGCGCGCAGAGCCGCGCGAGCACGCAGTCGCACTCGCTCTGCGATATCACCTCCTGCGCAGGCGGCGCAGGGCGCGCCAGGGGCACCAGTCAAGGCCGCGAGCGGCCGCCGAGGCGACCACGCGCGCGGCCGGCTCGGCGCCGGGGCGACCCGCGCGGTCAGCGCGCAACCGCCAGCGCGTGATGGCCCTGGCCAGCTGCACGCAGCCGTCGACGGCGGCCCGCCCACCTGCAGCAGCAGCGGCGCGAGCTCCTCCGGCAGCATCTCCTCGGCGCCGGGCAGGGCCGCCAGCACCTCGACGCCGGAGCAGGACGCGCGGGAGATGGCCGACTGGAGCAGCTCCGCGACCACGGCGGTGGGGATGAGGTCTGACGCCGGCAGCCCGCACAGCGTGCTCGTCACGGCCATGACCCCCACGCCGCGCGCCGAGAGCCGGAGCAGGGCCTGCACGTCTGCCACGCCGAGCTGGGCGACGCCCGGCAGCCCGACCACGCACTCTGCCGCGGTGGCGCGGCCCAGGCGCAGCGCGTCGCGCAGCAGGCTCGCCACGGACGCCGCCGGCAGCTGCGCAGCCACGGGCGCGTCGCAGATCTCTTGGCACGCCGTCGGCCCCGCGCGCCGCAGCGCCCGCGTCAGCAGACCCAGCAGGCTCTCCGGCTCCACGCTCGCCGCGCCCTGCAGCCGCAGCATCTGCGCACGCCGCGTCGCCCGGCGCGGGCGGGAGCGGCGTCGTCGGCCGGGCCACCGCGCGGACGCGCGAGCGGTGCGGGGGCCGCGGCCGGGCGCTCCCGCTCGCGCGCGCACCTGCGCGAAGGTCGCGAACGAATTGTTGCGCTCGCCGGCCGCCAGCGCTGCCGCGAGCAGGCCGGAGAGGCGCGCCGGCGGCACGGCCGCCGCCGCCGGGAGGCTCGCGAGCTTCGTGACGCAGCTGGACTGGGCGGCGCACTCGATGGCCGTCTCCATGAGGCCTGCGCGAGCAGGGGGACGGCGCAGGTGCGCGAGGGCCACCGCGGCGCGCGCCGGCCCGCGCCGCGGCGCGCGCGGCGGGCCCGCCGCGACCGCCCGCGCGCGCGCCTGCGAGCGTGCCGGGGTCCAGCTGCTGCGCGCCCTGAAGCTCCAGCAGGGCCGACGTGCTGGCGGCGAGTCTGCTCCGCAGGCCGAGGGCCACGATGCTGCCGAGCTGGCCGGGCGGAATCAGCTGCGCCGCCAGGAGCGTGGCCAGTGCGCCGGCGGTGCCGGCGTCCTGCTGCTGCAGCGCCGCGCGCAGCAGCTCCCCCACGCTCTGGGACGACACGTCTGCCGCGCCGCGCAGCGCGTGCAGGCTGGCCACCGTTGCCCTGTCCTGCTGCTGCGTCGCGAGGCGGAGCAGCGCCGCGGCCTCGCCGCCCGCGATCGCGGCGGCCGCTGGCAGGCCGACGAGCACGGCGGCGCCGGAGGAGAAGCCTCGCTGCACCGCCTGGCGCAGCAGCGAGGCGACCGCGGAGACTGGCAGCGCCTTGGCCGCCTTCGTGGCGGCCAGGCCGGCAAGGGCGCCGACGTCGGCGCGCGACACGGCCGCCTCGAGCAGCGGCGCCGCAGCGCCGACCGACACCTCGGCCGCCTCCGGCAGCGCGCACAGCTGCAGCAGCAGCCGGCCGTGGCCGCGCTCCGCGGCGCTCAGCAGCAGGCGCTCCAGCAGGGCCGGCGTGAGGGCCGCGCGCAGCGCTGCGTGGCGCGCCACCAGCTCCGCGCGCTCCTGCACCTGCTCCTCACGCAGCGCCTTCACCAGCGGCGGCACGCGGAGCTGCCCGCGGTGCGCCACGAGCACCCCGCGGCGGCGCTGCGCGGGCGCGTCGCGCAGCGCCTGCGCGTGGCGGGCGTCGAGCTGGGCGAGCTGCGCGGCCGGGCTCTCCAGGTGCGCCAGCAGGACGCCCGCGGCCGTGGGGCTCAGAGCGTTGAAGGCGAGCGCGGCCGCGTCGGCCAGCTCGTCCGGCTGCAGGCGCGGCAGCAGCGCCTTGAGCTCCGCCTGTGGCACACCAGCGCGGCGCGTCGGCGCGCGGGGCGGGGGCGCGCACGCGCAGCCCCCGCACGCGCGCGGCGGCCGTCCTGCAAGCGGCGCGCGGCGCGGCGCACCGCGCTGAAGCCAAGCTCGGGGCGGCGTGTCGAGCAGATCGCCTCGGTCAGCGCGGGCAGGCCGCTCCGGTGGCTGACCACCCACGACTCCACGCCCGGCACGCGCGCCGCGACCGCGTATGCCAGCTGCGCGGCGGTGATGCTCACGCCGGCGTCGCACAGCGCGGCGGCGAGGTCGGGCGGCACGCGCGGCGTGCCGACGAGCACCCCCGCCAGCGCCGCGACGGGGCCCGGCCCCGCGGTGATCGCGAGCCAGCGCGCGGCGGCCGCGCAGCGTGCGTAGCCCGGAGAGCCGTGCACGCCAGCGGCGCGGCGCACGAGCGGCGGCAGCAGCTGCGCCAGGCTCGCGCGCACGAGCAGCCTGCGGGGCGTGCGGCGGGCGGGTCGCGTGCGGTGGGCGGCGGGCGCTGAGTCGCGGGCGGTGGGCGCCGAGCGGCGGGCGGTGGCGCGGCCGGCGGCCGCGGCGCGCGCAGCAGCAGCAGCAGCGCGCCGCCGCGCTGCGCCGCCTCGCCGCGCGCGCACCGGACGCGCCTCCACGCTCTCAGCGAGGCGCAGCTGACGATGGCGAGCAGCTCAACGGGCGCCCCGCGGTCGCACAGGATTCGGAGGACCTCAAACTCGCCGTCGCGCCGCGGGCGCGCTGCCGCCAGCTGCGCCATCTCCGCCATTTCCGCCATCCGCGAGCTGCCGAGGCGAGCGGGAAGGGCTGGGGGGTGCGGGGGGAGGCGGTGGGAACCTCGGCGCGTCACGTCGTCGTTCGAGCGGTTCAAGCCCACGCCGGGCGTCCGCGCTGCGTTTGGCGTGGATTACACTGTGTGTAACAGTCTGACGTGCAGGGTGCGGCTGGGATTGATCAGTGCTGCGCTGCGCGCTTGGAGGGCGAGAGGCGCAGGTTTGCTTGCGTTGCGCTGCGCGGCGTGCGAGGAAAAGCCCCCCCCTCCCCCCACCCCCGTTCTTCAGCGAGCGTCCTTCAGGCCCTGCGGCTCTTGGCCGCCGTGCCGCCGCCGGCGGCCGCCTTCTTGCCGCCGGCCGCGGGCTTCTTGGCGCCCGCCTTGCCGCCGCCGCCCGCGGCCGGCTTGCTCGGCCCGCCCGCGACGGCGAGCAGCAGCGCCGCGAGCAGCAGGGCGGGCAGGCCCATGATGCTGTACACCACGAGCTGCAGCGCGACCGGGTCGGCCAGGCCCGCCAGCGCGGGGCGGTCCGCGACAAAGCGCCCCACCACGGCCGTGAGCTCGCGCTCGACGTCAGCCAGCTGGCGCCGCGCCGACGCGACCGCGTCGGCCACCGGCAGCGCCGCGAGCGCCTCCTGCGAGTGGCGCGGCGCAGGGGTGGGTGGGTGGGTGGGTGGGTGGGCGGGTGGGTGGGTGGGTGGGTGGGTGGGTGGGTGGGTGGGTGATGCAGTGGGGCGCGCGCCGCGCCCCACCCCCCTCGCGGCGGCGGCGCTGGCGCCCGCCGCGCCGCGCACCTTGGCGCGCGCCACGTGCACGGCGGCGGCGTCGCGCGCGGGCTTGGTCGCGGCCATGGCCTGCTCCACGTGCGGCGCCACCTTCTCGGCGACCTGCGCGGCGAGGTCGGACTCGCGCAGCTGCGCCCACTGCGCACTCGCAAAGGCAACGCCGGCATCCACCCTGCGGCGCGGCGGCGCAACCGGCCGTGGGCGCGCGCGCGTGGAGGCGGGGGCGGCGGCGGCGCGGCGGCGGCGGCGGCGGCGGCGGCGGCGCGGCGCGCAGCCCGCCCGCGCGCGCGCGCGCGGGCGTGCGTGCGCCGGCCGCCAGCCAGCCCCCAGCACCTGCGCGACAGCCAGAGCGGCAGCAGGGCGTCCTCGAGCGTCTTCAGCTCCTCCAGGCGCGCCGCGTGCTCCGACAGCTTGGACTCGACCTTGGTGAGCGAGCGCTTGCAGGTCGCGGCGCCCTCGAGCGCGACCTCCTCGGCGCGCTGCAGCTTGCCCTTCGTGCCCGCCAGCTCCGCCTCGAGCGCCGAGAGCTTGCCGCCCGCGTCGGCAAGCTCGGTCTGCGCCTTGTTGAGCTCGGTCTGCGCCTGGCTGAGCTTGCCGGTCGCCGCCGAGAGGTCGGCCTTCAGCGCGGCGACCTCGCGCTGCGCCTCCGCGGCGGCGGCCTCCTTCAGCTCCACCGCGCGCTGCAGGGCCGCCACGTCGGCGGCACACGCGGCACCGCCGTGCCCCTCCTCCTGCGCGGCCTGCGGGGGGCGGGCGGGGGTGCGGTGGGCCAGCAATCGGGCATCATCGGCTCTGCTGCCGCCCTGCACCCGCTCGGGCGCGCCCAGCCGCCCGCGCCTCACCACAAGCGCAAGCCCGGCGGCGGCCACCACTAGCAGGAGCAGCACGGGCGCCTTCATCGCGCTAGGGCGGGGCTGCTGTTTCGGTTGCTCCGCGAGCGTGCCTGCTGTGCGCGTGCGAGAGCGAAAAGGGAGAGACCAGCGAACACGAACGGAAAGGCGAGAAGACGAAGACAGCGGCCGCGGCGCTGGCGGTCGGGCGGGCGGGTTCAGTTCGCCGCCGCGCACACGAGCCACCGCGCGCGGTTGCCTTGCAACCGCGCGTGCCACGGCCAGCCCGCTCACCGCCGCCGCCGCCGCCGCGCCCGCTGCCGCCGCGGTCACCACCAGCGCAGGTGCACGTTGGCGCGGTTGGCGAGCGCGAGCTTGTGCAGGTCGTCGCGCTTCTGCCGCGCCGCGCCCTTCTTCTGAAACGCGAGCAGCAGCTCCAGCGCGAGGCACTCCGCGTAGGGCGCGGCGCTCGCCTTGGCGCGCGCGTCGGCGGCGCGCACGAGCCAGTGCAGCGCGAGCGAGCGCGCCTTGCGCGGCGGCATGAGCCCCGGCACGTAGCTGACCTTGGTCGCGGTGCGGATCGGCCGCACGTCCAGGACGGGCGTCACGTTGTCGATCGCCGCGAGCACGAGCCGCGTGACGTCGCGCTCCGCGGGGCCGCCCGCGTCGTCGGCAAACGCGCCGCCCGCCTCGCCGCCCGCGGCGGCGGCGCCGCCGGCGTCGCCCCCCGCGGCCTTGCGCTCCTTGCGCTTCTCCTTCTTCGCCGCGCGCTTCTGCTCCTTGGGGTTGAGCGCCTGGCTGTAGGCGCGCGCGAGGAGGAGGCGCTGCTGCTGCTCCAGCAGCGGCGCCTGCCACAGCTGCTGCTGCTCCTGCTGCGCCGCCGGCGGCTGCTGTTGCAGCTGCTGCTGCAGCTGCGCCGCCGCGCCGGCCGCGCCGGCCGGCGCTGCTGCCGCCGCCTGCTGAGCCGCCGCCGCCCAGGGCAGCGCGCCGGCGAGCCGGCGCAGCATCGCCGCGCCGCCGCCGCTGCTGCTGTCGCCGCTGCTGCCGCCGCCGCGGGCCACGCGACTGCCGCTGCCGCTGCCGCTGCGCGCAGCTGCCGGTCCGGACGAGCGGTCCAGTCGCGGGAGCGAGGGCGGGCAGGCGCAGGTGGCGAGCAGCAGCAGATGGGCAGCAGCAGCAGCCGCTGGACAGGCGGCCCGGCTGGCGCGCTGGCGGGGCCGAGGACGCGCGGCCGGTGGCAGGAGCGGCGAGGGACGTCCCGCGGTGCTGGTTGGGGCGCCCAGCGACCGCCGGGGCTCAGCGGAGAGCAGCGTCCGCGCAGATCCGGGCGAATGCGGACGCGCACCGCGCCGCAGGCCATTCCGTCGTGCCCACGCCCTCCCGGTTATCGCCCTCGGCCGCCCACCGCGCCGTCAGGCCCGCCCCCCGCAGCGCAGGCCGCGCCCGACGCTGCGCCGGGCCTGCCGGCCAATCGCGGGCGCGCCACCATGCAGCAGCGCGCCCTGGGGCGCACCGCGCCGCGGGGAGGCGCCGTGCCGCGAGGCGGCGCGCCGCATGCGCTCGCGCGCCGCGGCGCGGCCGGCGGCGCGCCGCTGCTGCCGCCGCGCCCCGCGGCGAGCGAGAGCAGCCTCGCGCGCACCGCCGAGGTCGCCTCCACCAGCGCGCCGGAGCCGGCGGCGGCGGGCGCGGGGCCGGCAGCGGCCGGCGGCGCGCGCGTCGCGCGCTTTGCGGCGCGGCGGCAGCAGTCGGTCGTCGTGCGCGAGGGCGCCCGCCCGCTGCCCGACTACATGGCGCTGCCGGCGAGCCAGTACAGCGTGCTCGACGCGCGCAAGGTCGAGCGCCTCGACGACGACACCTTCCGCTGCTACGTCGGCCGCCTCGCGTTCCTGGGCTTTGCCGTCGAGCCGGTAATCACCGTCAGCGTCGCCGTCGAGCCGGGGCTCGGCTGCACCATCCGCCTGCTCTCCGCGGAGCTGCAGGGCTCGCGGCTCGTGCAGGAGGTGAACGAGAAGTTCAGCGCGACGATGACCAACGTCGTGCGCTGGGCGGGCGGCGCCGCGCCGGGCAGCAAGGCCCTCAGCGCCGACGCGGCGATCGAGGTCATCGTCCAGGTCCCACGCTGGGCGGGCGTCGTGCCGCTGCCGAGCATCGAGGCCGCGGGGAGCCGCGTGATGCAGACGACGCTCAACCTCATGGTCCCGCGCTTCCTCGACCAGCTCGACCGCGACTACCAGCGCTGGGCCGCGGGCGACGCGAGCCGCACGCCGCTCGAGGGCGGCGGCCTGTGAGCGCGCGGCGGCGGGGCACCACCGCACGGCGGGCGCGCGAGCGGCGGCGTGCACAGGCAGGGGGCGCAGGACGTCGTGCGGTTTTTGAGTCCGGCGCACGGGCGCGCCTCGGACGCCGCACGCGTCTGCGCGAGTGATCGGTGGGCGTCGATTGCAGCGCGGTCGCGCGCCGATGGAACCTTTTTTGATCGTTTAGCTGGCAGGAGCGAGCGGTGGGTGCGCAGGACTGTGAGTGCGCTCCGGGCCGGCTGGGTCCGCCCAGCCGCTTGCAATCGGGCCACGCAGAGCGGCGGCGCCCGCCCCGCCGCGGCTTGAACCCCTGCGCCGCCGGCGCGCCGCGCGACGCAGCCGCCCGCGCGCGCGCACAGACAGCCCACTCCGCTCCCCGCGCCCCGGCAGCGCTCCAACGCCCCGCAGCGGCTCAGGAGGCGCCATGATGACCCGCGCGCGCGCCCGGCGCGGCACAGCGCCGCCGCCCGACGGCGACGCGCCGAGCCCGCTGCTGCGCGCGCTCGCGGCGCTGGACGAGGGCGCGTGGGTAGAGGCGCTGCTGCCCAAGCTGCGGGCGGACGCCGGCAGCGCGCCCGCGTTCGCGCTGGCCTGCAGGGAGGCGCGGCGGCTCGTGCAGAGCAGCGCGGCGGCGCTGTCGCTGCGCGCCGCCGACTGCGCGCACGCGGCCGCGCTGGCGCGCCTGGGGCAGCGCTTCACCGGCTGCAGCGAGGTGGCCTTCGCCCTGACCAGTCCCGGCGACGCCGGCGCGCCGCTGGCGACGTTGCTGCCTGCGCTCGCGAGGTGAGCAGCGGCGGCCGGCCTGCGTGGTCGGCCGGGGCGTGTCGGTGTCTTGCGGGCGGCGCGCGTGCGTGCGGCAAGCAGCTGTCCAGACGAATCCACACGGAGGGCTCACTGCGTCACCCGCCGGACCTGCCCACCCCTGCACCTGCAGGCTGCCGCGCCTCACATCGCTGCGCCTGGACGCGGCGGCCAGCGCCGCTGCTGGCGAGCCGGCAGCCATGGCACCGGCGATTGCGGCAGTTGCAGCGCAGCTGCCAGACCTGCGGTCGCTGGAGCTGGCGCTCGGGAGCAGCTGGGAGCACAGCGACGCCGCGTGGCGGGCGGTCGGCCTGGCGACGCAGCTCACGCGCGTCGCGGTGCGCTTCGACCTGGGCGTGCGCTCAACCGTCATGCTGCGCCACCTGTCGGCACTGACCGCCATCAGCGGCCTGGAGAGCCTGGTCGTTGGCACCCCTAGCATTGTCCTCGCGCAGCACTGCTATGGCTTCCTGGCTGGCCTCCCAGCGGCGCTCACGCAGCTCGAGCTGCCCTTGGTGTGCGACCGTCAGGGCCTGGACGCCATTGGCGCCTGCACCGGCCTGCAGAACCTCAAGTTTGCTGTGCATCCCAGCTTTGATGACAGCGGCACCCTTGTCCCGGCGGCGCTGGGCGAGGCGGATTGCGCGGCGCTCGCGCGGTGCACGCGGCTCACCTTCCTGAAGATCCCGGTGGAGCAGGGCTCCGACCCGCACCTCCTGGCGGCACTGGCGGCGCTGACGGGCCTGCAGGAGCTCACCATCAACCAGCTGTCGCGCGCCTCGCTGCCGTGCCTCGCCAGCTTGAGCCGGCTCACCCGGCTGGAGGGCAGCTGGGTGGAGAGTGCCGGCGGCAGGGCTGGAGGCGCTGGCGCAGCCTGCACATCTGTGGTGGAGCTGTGGGGCAGCGGCCTGGTGCCGTTTGAGGCTTTCCCCCGCCTGCGTGAGATGGTGCAGATTGGTCCGTGGCCGCCCGCCACGCTGCGGGGGCTGGCCGCGCACTGCAGCAGGCTGATGATGCTGAAGATAGTGATGCGCAGCTTTTGGGAGGGACCCAGCTTTGACGTCGGCGCCCAGGCGGAGCGCGTGGCGGCGCTGCGCGCCATGGCCGGCCTCAAGCGGCTGCGTGTGTTGGGTCTGTCAGCCAGCGACGACGCGGAGGTGGCGGCGCTGGCCACGCTGACGCAGGTCGCCGGCCTGACCCTGCGTGTGCCGGAGGGGAGCGCGTGCACGCCTGCCGTGCTGATGGCCCTGGCGCGCATGACCTGGCTGTTCTATGTCTGGCTGGAGCCGTTTGGGTTGGAGCTGGCGCCAGAAGACGTGGAGGTGTGGCTGCGCGCGCTGCACTTTGTGCGGGACGTGCACGTGTATGTGGCGGACGAGGGCGTGCGTGCGGTGTGGGCGGGCGCGGCGGCGGCGGCGCGCGCGGCCGGCCACGCGCTGCCTGCCAAGCTCACGTGTGGCGTGGTGCAGCCTAGGCCGCCGCCGGCCGGAGTCTGGTCCGACGGAGAGGAGGACAGCGACGAGTGGACTTCAGGCGGCGAGGGCGAGTGGGAGGAGGAGGAGTGAGACGACGCGTCAGCGGGCGGTGGCTCGCGTCTGGCGTGTGCGCGCTGGTGGGTGGTGGGGGCGCTGGTGGGTCAAGCGGGGGCAGTCGGCGTGCTGGCTGGCCGGCGTGGCTGCGCGAGCGGACCGCGGCCTGCACACAGTTCAACAAACAACGCCCCCTGCACAGCGCTCACCGCCGCGCCGCACCCTCCTGCGCGCCGGCGCCGATCGTCGAGCCTCGGCGAGTTGGCCAGCGCACCCGCCGCCGCGCTCCGGACCAGCCGCCGCCCGCCAGCGACCGCCGCCAGGCCACCGCACCGGCCGCAGGGCCACGCATGGCAGCAGGCGGCCGCCAGCTCTGCCGGCCCGTCCCAGCTCGCGCCGCCGCGGCTTGAACCCCTGCGCCGCCGCGCCGCGCGACACCGCCGCCCGCGCGCGCCGCGCACACACAGCCCCACTCCTCGCCCCCGACCCGGCAGCGCTCCGACGCCTTGCAGCGCTCTGCCAGGAGGCGCCATGATGACCCGCGCGCGCGCCCGGCGCTGCGCGGCGGCACCGGCCGCCGCCGACGCGCCGAGCCCGCTGCTGCGCGCGCTCGCGGCGCTGGACGACGGCGTGTGGGTAGAGGCGCTGCTGCCCAAGCTGCGGGCGGACACCGGCAGCGCGCCCGCGTTCGCGCTGGCCTGCAGGGAGGCGCGGCGGCTCGTGCAGAGCAGCGCGGCGGCGCTGTCGCTGCGCGCCGCCGACTGCACGCACGCGGCCGCGCTGGCGCGCCTGGGGCAGCGCTTCACCGGCTGCAGCGAGGTGGCCTTCGCCCTGACCAGTCCCGGCGACGCCGGCACGCCGCTGGCGACGCTGCTGCCCGCGCTCGCCAGGTGAGCAGCGGCGGCGCCCGGCGCGCGCAGCCAGGCGGGGCGCTGTTTGCGGGTGGCGCGCGTGCGTGCGGCAAGCAGCTATCCAGACGAATCCACACGGAGTGCTCACTGCGCCACCCGCCGGACCTGCCCACCCCTGCACCTGCAGGCTGCCGCGCCTCACGTCGCTGCGCCTGGACGCGGCAGCCAGCGCCGCTGCTGGCGAGCCGGCAGTTGTGGCGCCGGCGATCTCGGCAGTGGCAGCGCAGCTGCCAGGCCTGCGGTCGCTGGATCTGACCCTGAGCAGCAGCTGGGCGGGGAGCGACGCCGCGTGGCGGGCGGTCGGCCTGGCGACGCAGCTCACGCGCGTCGCGGTGCGCTTTGAGATTATAGATGACACAGCATTGCGCTCAGCCGCCATGCTGAGCCACCTGTCGGCACTGACTGCCGTGAGTGCGCTGGCAAGCCTTGACGTCGACATTGCTGGCGTGGACGGCGTGCACAGCAGCGCGCAGCACTACGGCTGGTTGGCGGGCCTCGCCGCGCTCACGCAGCTCGTGCTCCCCCTGGTGCCGGACCACCAGGGCCTGGCCGCCATCGGCGCCTGCGCCGGCCTGCGGAGCCTCGTGCTTGGGATGCAGTACAGCAGCGATGACGCCGGTGACAGTGTCTGGCCCATGCTGGGTGAGGCGGAGTGCACGGCGCTCGCGCGGTGCAGGCGGCTCACGTCATTGAACGTCCGGGTTGACCAGGGCTCCGACCCGCACCTCCTGGCGGCACTGGCGGCGCTGACGGGCCTTCAGGACCTCACCGTTGACCAGCTCTCCCGCGAGTCGCTGCCGTGCCTACCCAGCTTGAGCCGGCTCACCCGGCTGGAGGGCAGCTGGGTGGAGGGTGGCGCGGCCAGCGGCGCCATCGCAGCCTGCTCGTCGGTGGTGGAGCTGTGGGGCAGCGGCCTGGTGCTGTTTGAGGCGTTCCCTTGTCTGCGCGAGGCGGTGCAGGCTGGTCCGTGGCCGCCTACCTCGCTGCAGCGGCTGGCCGCGCACTGCAGCGGGCTGACGGCGCTTGGTCTGTGTTGTTATGATGAATGGGCCGGGCCCAGCTTTGAGGCCGGCACCAGCGCCCAGGCGGAGCGCGTGGCGGCGCTGCGCGCCCTGGCCGGCCTCAAGGAGCTGCGCGTGCTGGATGTGTCAGCCAGCGACGACGCGGAGGTGGCGGCGCTGGCCACGCCGACACAGGTCACCGGTCTGCAGCTGCGCGTGCCGACTGGCAGCGCATGCACGCCTGCCGGGCTGATGGGCCTGGCGCGCATGACCTGGCTGTGCGATGTCTGGCTGGAGCTGTTTGGGCTCGAGCTGAGCGGCGAGGACGCGCGGGCGTGGCTGCGCGCGTTGGAGTTTGTGCAGGACGTGCAAGTGTTGGTGACGGCCGAGGGCCAGCGCGCGGTGTGGGAAGGCGCAGCGGCGGCGGCGCGCCTGACGCGGCGCCGCCCGGCTGGTTTGAGGTGGAGGTGTGGCCGGCGCAGGTGCCCGCGCCGCCGGACGGCGCGGCGGTGGGCGGTGGCTAGCTCAGCGACAGGCTCTTGCGCGCGCTGGTGCGTCGACCGCAGTTGGAAGCGGCACGTTGAGGCTGTGCGCTGCCCGCCTGTGTGCTCGAGCGGCACTGCTTGAAGTGCGGCGGCCTGCCAAGCTTGGTCACAGCGGCGTCGGTCACTCACTCACCCGCGAGCAGCCCAAGCGCGAGAGCAGCAGCAGCAGCAGCAGCAGCCCCAGGCAGCACAGCGCACGATCACGATCACGGCCGCCGTCCCCTGCCGCCCAGCGCGCGGTGCCGCGTGCGCGCGAGCGCGCGCGCTCAAAGCAATGCGAGTGCCGCGTGCCCATTGCTTATGCCCAAGAGCGTCCGTTCACAGCGCAGCAGACGCCGGCCCAGCGCCCGCCGCCCGGCCCGCCGCCGGGCGCAGCGGGGTCGCTGATCACTTCTTTTCAGTGATGTCCGTCCAGTTGGTGCCGGAGCTCGGCGTCCCCGGCTCGTCGCCAGCGTTCTGGTTGTGCCGCACCTGCGCGCGGCGGGCGCGAGCGCGAGCGCGAGCGCCGGGGCGCGCGTGAGCGCAGCGGCGGCCGGCGCGGCGGGGCCGCGGCTGCGCGACGCGGGCAACGGATGCCAGCGGCGCCCCGCACCGCCCGCGCCGGCGAGCGCAGGCCGCGCACCTGCTGCCAGGTCTCCTGGAACTGCGCCCAGAACTTGGCGCGCTCCGCCTGGCTGCCCTTGCCCGCGGTCGCCATGCTGCTGGTCGCGCCGGCGCCGGCGGGCAGCGTGCCCGACGCGGGGCGCACGTTGCTGCGCCACGACGACCCGGCGGTGCCCTCCGCGCCCGCGGCCGCCGCGCCGGCGCCCGCGGCCGCCGCGCCCGCGGCTGCCGCGGCCGCGCCGGACGACGTGCGCACGGGCGCGAGCCCGGCCGGCGACGCGCCCGCGGCCGCGCCGGCACGCAGGCCGCCCGGCTCCGGGCTCGCGCCGCCGGCGTCGAGGGCGGGCACCTTGATGGAGCGGCTGACCGGCAGGTCGGCCGCGCCGCTGCGCTCGCGCAAGCTCGCGCTGCGCGCGGCGGCGGCGCCCGCGGCGGCCGCGCCCGCGGCGGCCGCCGCGCCCACGCCCGCGGCCGCCGCGGCGGGCGCGGCGGCGCCGGCGCCGGCCGCCGGCGCGGGCGGCGCGGGCGGCGCGGCGGGCGCGTAGTCGTAGCCCGACGTGGGCAGCGCGTCGACCGACTTGGCCGGCGCGTACGCGGCGGCCGGCGCGGCGGCCGCGCCGCGCTTCGCGCCGCGCCGCCCGCCGCGGCAGCAGAGGCACCACGCGAGGCCCGCCGCGAGCGCGAGCAGCAGCAGCCCGCCGACGATGATCGGTGCGAGCGCCCAGAGCGGGAAGCCGCCGCCGCCGCCGCTGCGCGCCGGCGCGGGCGCCTGGAGGTACGACTGCACCTTGAGCCCGCCCGCCTGCGCGGTGATGCCGTACTGCCCGAGCTGGCGCGAGAGGCTGCCGTCGTTCGCCGCCGCGCTGAGCCGCTGGCTCACGCCCGCGGGGTCGGCGGTCGACATGAAGTACGTCGCCTGCACGCCGTTGCCGCCGCCGCCGCCCTGCAGCAGCCGCCGGCGCGCGCCGCCGCCGCCCTGGAAGGGGCGGACGTCGAGGGCCGAGATGGAGGTCGAAGGCACGCCGGTGACGCTGGAGAGCGCGTTGGCCACGTTTTGGGTGTACTGCCGCGTGATGTACTGCCCCATGGACAGGTCGGGAAACTCCATCGTCGCCTGGCGGGGCGGGGAGAGGGCCGGGGCGCGGCGCGGCGCGGCGGGCGCGGTGGGCCGCCGAGGCGCGGCGGCGGCGGGAGCGCGGAGGGCGCCGCGACGGCGGCGCGACGCGGCAGGCGTGCGGCGCGGCGGCGAGCGCGGCGTGCGCGGCGCGCCTTGACGCCGGGCGTGGTGGGCTCGGCGATGGGGCAGTCGCGCTCGAGCACGGGCGCGACCTGGCCGACCGCGGCGGCGCTGGTGCTGCCGTTGACGTCAATGATGCTCTGGAAGGGCAGGCACGTCGCGGCGCTGCTCACGCACAGCCCCACGCGCGCCTTGGCGCAGTCGTTGCCCAGCAGGTTCTGCGGCGCGCGCCGGGCGCGGCGCGCGTGGGCGCGGCGCGCGTGGGCGCGGCGCGGGTGGGCGCAGCGCGGCTGCGGCGCGCGCGCGCGCGCGCGCGGGTGGGCTGCTGCGGCCGCTAGCCCTGGGCGCGGGGCGCCGGCGCACCTGCACGCAGGTGCAGATGGAGGTGTCCATGCTCTGCCCCGGGAAGCACTGCTCGCTGAGGTATTCCCCCAGCTGCTGCGCCGCGCCGGCGTCCGCGCTGGGGTCGCCCGCGCCGCACACGGACGGCTTGCCCGGCCGCGCGCACACGCCCGCGAGCGCCGAGGCGCACTGGCTCGAGCCAAAGCCCGACAGCGCGCAGCTGCAGATGGGCGACGTCCCGATCGGCGTCGGCGGCGGCGGCGGCGGCGGCGCGGCGGGCGCCGCCGGGGGCGGCGGCGGCGGGGACGTCGCCGCGGCGGGCGACGGCGACGGCGCCGCGACGGGGCCGTCGGCGGGCGCCACCGGCGGCGCCGGGGCGGTGGCGTTGTCCGCGGCGGGCGCGGCGGGCGCCTCTGGCGCCGGCGCGTCGGCGCCGCACGCCGCGCCGATGCCCGTGCCGGTGGCCGTCGGCTCGGCCACGCCCGTCGGCAGCGCGCCGCACATCGCCGAGTTGCCGCTCAGGTTGCTGCGGCGCCCCGGGCGCGGCGACGGCGGCGGCGGCGGCGGCGCGTCAGCGCGCCCGCGCGCACCCACGCCACCCGCCCGTCGCCCCGCTGCCCGCCTGCCAGCGCCCGCCCGCGCCCGCGCCCGCCCGCCGCGCGGGGGGCTCACATCGACGTGAGCTGCGGCCCCGCCGCCGTGATCTGGGCGGGCACGCCGCCGCCGAGCTTGTTGCCCGAGAGGTCCAGCGAGGTGAGGCCGGTCAGCCCGCCCCACACGCTCGTCTCGGCGGGCAGCGACCCGCCCAGGCCCTTGTTGGCCAGGTCGCTGCGCCGCGGCGGCGGCGGCGGCGGCGCGTGAGCCCCAGCCGCGGCGGGCGGGCGCGTGCGCGCGCGCGCGCGCGCGAGGGCTCACACGGAGGTCACGTAGCCCTCGGCGTTGCACGCGACGCCCGTCCACGTGCCGCTGCAGGGGTCGCCGCCCGGCGTCCAGCCGAGCGTGCCGAGCAGGTCGGCGTCGTTGCCGGAGAGCCACTGGCCCATGCCGTAGAGGATGCGGCCCTGCTCGTTCTGCGCCGCGGCGCCGCCGAGCGCCGCCGCGAGCAGCGCGAGCGCCGCGAGGCAGCGGCGCGCCGCGCCGCCGCGCCGCCGCGGCTGCTGCCGCTGCTGCCGGCGCGCCATGGCGGGAGTGGTGGGGTGGGGCGCTGGTTGGGGCGGGGGAGGAGCGCGACGGCGCCGCCTCGGCGCCTGCGGGCGGGCGCGGCAGCAGCAGCAACCACCTGAGCTGCCCGCGCGCAACCGGGCAGCGTGGCAGCGCCAGCGCGACGGCATTCGCAGTGGCGCCTGACCGCCAGCTCCGGGGCGGGCGTGCGAGCCGCCTCGTCGCCAGCAAACGGCGCAGCGGCGCAAACGCAACCGACCATGCCCTCTGTCCGCCCGGCGCGCGCGCTGCCTCCCCGCTGCTGCGCGCGCGCGGTCGCCTCGGGGCGGCGTCGGTCACCACGTCGCGGCCCTCGCGCGGCGTGCGCACCTGCAGGCTCGACCGCGCGGTGCGCCTGGCGCTGGCGCAGGACGCGACGGAGGACGCCGGGCGCGGTCTGGGGGGCTGGCGTCTAGGCAGGGACGCACGGAGCGGCGCCTCGATTTGGCCGCGCGCGAACAGCCGCTTGTCACTTGTCCGGTGCGCTGCTGCTGCCGGTGTGGCACCGCCGCGGCCCCGCGCCACCTTTCCCACGCATGCTGCCCGCGACGCGCCGCCTCCTCCGCGCCCCGCCGCGCCGCCCCGGCGCCGCCCTGCCCCGGCCCGCCCCGCAGCGCCGCGCCATGCCCACCGCTGCCCTCACGCAGCCGGGGGTCGTCCCGGTGGGCGGCTCGGCCGTGCCTGGCAGCGGCCCGGGCGCCGGCCTGGACGCGGCGGCGGCGGCAGAGCTCATCTCGCTGGCCATCAGGGGCATCCCCGACTTTCCCAAGCCCGGCATCCTCTTCTGGGACGTCACCACGCTCCTGCTCGACCCCAGGGTGCGGACACGGCCGGCGCGCGCGGCGCGCCGCCGGCAGCGCC
This sequence comes from Scenedesmus sp. PABB004, assembly GCA_014905635.1. Lineage (NCBI taxonomy): Eukaryota > Viridiplantae > Chlorophyta > Chlorophyceae > Sphaeropleales > Scenedesmaceae > Scenedesmus > Scenedesmus sp. PABB004. Next base: position 724,457 of record JABVCE010000011.1, on the reverse strand, counting down.
GCGGCGCTCGCAGCGCGGCGCGGAATCGCGCCGCCCCGCCCCCGCCGGCACCGCAACCGCCGTCGGCCCCGTCCCGCCGCAGGCATTCCAGCTGACCATCGACCTCATGGCCTCGCGCTATCGCGACCAGCAGATCGATGTCGTCGCCGGTGGGCGCCGCGGCGGCGGCGGCGCCCGTGCCGCGGCGGCGCTGGGACGGCCGCGGCCGCGCGGCGCCCGCACGGCGCTCGCTGAGCACGCCGCCCCCGCCCCCGCCCGCCCCGCCGCCGCCGGCAGGCTTTGAGGCGCGCGGCTTCATCTTTGGCGCGCCGCTCGCGCTCGCGCTCGGCGTGCCCTTTGTGCCGCTGCGCAAGCCCGGCAAGCTGCCCGGTGCGGCGCGCCGGGGCTCGGCGCGGCGCGCTGCCCGCGCGCCGGCCGCCAGCGCCGGGCTGGCGCCGAGCGGCCGCCCGCGCGCGCGCGGCCGCGCAGGCGAGACGGTGTGTGAGTCGTACATCACAGAGTACAGCACAGACAGCATCGAGATGCACACCGGCGCGGTCGCGCCGGGCCAGCGGGTGCTGCTGGTGCGGCGCGCGCTGGGCCCTGCCGCAGCGGCGGGCGCGGCGGCGGCGGGCGCGGCGGCGGCGGCGGCGGGGGACGGCGCCGGCCGCCGGCTCTGACGCGCCGCGCGCGCTGCCGGCAGGTGGACGACTTGATAGCGACCGGCGGCACGCTGCGCGCCGGCATCAACCTCGTCCGTGAGCGCCGGCGCGCGTGCTGGGGGCGGGCGCGGCGGGGCGATCAGCGCGCGGCCGTCGCACGCGCGCGCGACTGCGCCCGCTGAACCGCGCCCGCCGCGCCCGGCGCAGGCAAGGTCGGCGGCGTCGTCGTGGAGGCGGCGTGCGTGATCGAGCTGCCGGCGCTGAAGGGCCGCGAGAAGCTGGAGGGCACGCCGCTGTTCGTGCTGATCGAGAAAGAGGGCGAGTGAGGCGGCGAATGGTTGGCGTCGGCAGCAGCAGCATTGGGGAGGCGGCGGCGGTGGCGGCACTGGGGGCGGCCTGGCGCCGCGGGCAGCGAGCGAGAGAGACCGGCCGGGCGGGGCGGGGGGCGGGATTGACAGCTTTGGCGGCGGCGCCGCGCGCGAGCGAGAAACGCAGCGGTTCAGGCTCGCCGGCACGCGGCCGCGTGAACAGACTTTCGTCCGGCCCGGCTGGCACGCGACGTCTCCCCCTCAGCGACCGCCCACGCCGCCCCCTGCCCGCCCTGCACGCGCCCATCTCTAGAGACGGGCCGGTCAACCGGCGCGCGCCGCCGCACCCCGGCCAGCGCCGCCTGCCGCCCCCCGCGCGTGTCCATGGGGGCCGTCTGCAGCTCCACCGCGGCCGTGGCGTCCACGGTGAGGGCGTGCACGCCCACCAGCTGCCCGAGCGCCGCGCGGCGGCCGCCGCTTCTTGCGCGTGCGCCGCTGCCCACGCGCAGCGGCCGCCGGGCCGCCTACGACCCGCCACGCCCCTGCCACAGACGCCCCGCGACACCACGGCCACCACCACGCCCCGCCCGGACGGCGACGCGGCGCCCGGGCAGCTGGCCGAGCCGCAGGGCGCGCCGGCGCCCTCCGCCGGCACCGCTGCCGTGAGCACCGAGCCGCCCGCCTCTGAGGCCACCCCGCCGGCGCGCGACGGCGCCGCCGAGGCCGCGCTAGCCGAGCCGGCGGCCAGCGATGGGGCGCACGGCGTGCTGCCGCCCGCCGAACCTGCTGTGGCGGCCGAGCAGTCCCCCCTGACCGCGGTCGCCGACGAGCCCGAGGTGCGCTGGTGCCGGGACAGGCCTGCAGGCCACCGCGCGCAGCCGGTGAGCGCTGCGGCTCACGGCCGCGCACGCGCGGCGCAGGTCAGCCAGGCGGCCGTGGCGGACGAGGCCGGCGGCGACGAGGCAAGCGGCAAGGCCGCGCAGGCGCCCGCGGTCGCGGCGGAGGAGGCGGGCGACGAGGCCAAGCCCCCGGCGGCAGCGGAGGAGGCCGGCGAGGGCGCCGCGGAGGCGGCGGGCGAGGTCGCGGAGGCGGCCGGCGGGGAGGGGTCCGGCGATGGCTCGAGCGCCGAGGCCGCGGCGGCGGCTGAGCCAGAGGCGGAGCCCGAGCTGCCGGGTGGCTCCGCGCTGGTGGCGGGCGACGAGGCGGCGTCGGCGGCGGCAGAGTAGGTGCACGCGGCAGGCTCGCTTGTGCAGCGCAGCTGGGAGTGCTCCTGCTCCCGACCTGTCGTTCAGCCTAGCCTCCTGGGACTGCTAGTGTTCAGCTGAAGCTGAGTGGGGGGTGCGACGTAGCCAGGTGACGCCAGGGTCACATGCCGCGCGCGCCCGCCCCCCGCATCGTGCTCGCCGCGCCGTCAGGCCGATCAGTGGGCCGGCAGCACGGTCTCCGCGGCACCCGCGCTCACGGCGGCCCCGCGCCAGTCCTGACCAGGTGCGCCCACAGCTGCCGCGCGTCGACGCGACCGAGGCCGTCGGTGTTGATGGCAGCAAACGCGGCCAGGAAGGCGTCAAAGGTGCCATCAGCGGCCTTGACGCGGTGCGGCATGCGCAGGTGGTCCGCCAGCTGCCGGTCGCGCCGGAACGCGGCGAGCATGTCACGCCGGCTGGCGGCGCCGTCGCGGCCGACGCCGAGGCCCGCCAGCAGCGCGCGGGCGCGCGCGAGCCGCGGGTCGGCGGGGTCAGGCTGCGGCGGCGCGTGCGCATCTGCAACCGCCACGAGCCTGTGCTCCTGCGGGCAGGCGGCGGGGGCTGAGCACCTCGCAGGCGCACGTGGGGCGCGGCGTCCCGCTGCCACCAGTCGGTGCGCGCGCGCACTCACCTGGGGCGTGACGTGCAGGCTCAGCAGCGGCAGCCAGCTGCCGCCGCCCTGCTGTGCCACCGCAACAAAGCACTGGGGCGCCCGGGGCAGCACCACCGCGCCGCCGAAGACCCCCGCGACCGGCCCGCGCTCCAGCGGCTGCCAGCCCAGCGCCTCGCAGCCGACCGCGACCGCTGCCCAGCCGGACACTGCCACCTCGAAGCGCTCGGGGCGGTCTGCCTCGAGCAGGAGGCAGGGCGACGGCCGCAGCAGCTGGCACGCTGCGCTGCCGCCGCCGCAGGCCGCCGCGGCGCACAGCGCAGGCGGCGGCAGCGCGAGGGGCAGGCTCGCCACGTGGCTGTCGCGGTCGGCGGCGCCGGGCTCCCGCGGCTGCACCGGCGGCACCACCACGCACAGCCGCACCACGTCCTGCCGCTCCCAGCGCGACACGTCCAGCGGCGTCGGCAGCCCCTGCACGGCCAGCCGCAGCCAGCGCGGCGTGCGCCGCACCAGCTCCAGGTGCACATAGAAGGTGCCCGGGCGCGGCGGCGACACCCACACCTCCAGCCGCACCACCTCCTCCTCCTGCTGCTGCTGCTGCTGCTGCGGCGACGCGCCAGCCGCCACCGCGAGCGCGCGCTGCTGGAACACCAGGCGCCCGCCGCCGCCGCCGCCGCGGCGCCAGCGCGCAAGCTCGCGGCGCTGCTCGTCCAGGAGCCGCGCCTCGACGAACAGCTGCTCGCCGTCCGGCGCCGCCAGCGGAATCATGAGGCCGGGGAGGGCCTGCCCCTCCCTGCGAGCGGCAGCGCCGGTGCGGCGGCGCCTGTGCCCCCCTAGGGGGGCGCGCGCGCTGGAGGCCTCCAGCGCGCGCGCGCCGGCGTCCAAAACTCAGCGGCCGAGGTGCGCGCGCGCGCGCGCGCGCGCGCGCGCGCGCGGCGCACCTCGGCGGTGGCAGCTCGGTGCGCGCGCGCAGATGCCCGTCCAGCAGCGCGCCGCCGGCGGCGAAGAGCGCGGGCGCCGCCTCGGGCAGCTGCCACCACGCCTCCGCACTCAGCGGGCTCGGCAGCAGCTGCCAGCAGGACTCGAGCGGCAGGTGGGAGTGGATGAAGGCCTCGGGCGCGGTGAAAAAGGGCTGCCCGGAGCCCAGCATGCCAGCGACGGGGTCGAGCAGGCGCCAGCGGCCGCCGACCTTGACCGCCGCCCACGCGTGGTTGTGTGCCGCGAGGCGGCCGCCCGGCGGCACGCCCGCCGCGCCGCCGGCCTTCCACCAGCCGTGCAGCTGCGCCGCCTCGAGCCCGCACGCGCGCGCGAGCGCGACGAGCAGTGCGGACGCGCACTCGGCAAACGTCCCGCCGTGTCCTGGCAGCAGCGCCTGCGCGCGTGCGCGGCGTCGGCGGCGTTGGCGCGGGCGCGGCGGCCGGCCGCACGCCGCGCTGCAGCCGCCCCGCCCACCTCACCGCGTGCAGCGCGACCTGCTCCGGCGCCTCGCCAAACAGGTGCGGCCCCACGCTCCAGGTCTGCTCGTCGGCGCCGGACTCCGCGCTGCAGCCCGGCGGCAGCACGGCGTGCGCGCACACCCAGGAATAGCACGCGCGCGCGCGCTGCAGCTCGGCCCACGGCGCGCCCGCGGCGGAGCACCCCGCCGCCAGGCGCGACGCCACCGCCGCCGCGCCCGTCGCGCCCCGCGCGCCCGCCGAGCTGGTGCGGCTGCGGAGGCTCGCGCTCGCTGCTGGCGCGGCGGCGCCCGGCGCCGCGCCCCCGCTCGCGCGCCTGCTGCCGGCAGGGCCCGCCGCGCCGGCGCCGGCGCCGCCGCGCCAGCAGCCGTCCGCGGACGGCCGCGCAGGGCCGGCGCCGCCGCCGCGCGGCAGCGCTGCCGCGGCCGGCGGCACCGTCGCCGCCCAGGCGTCGACGGCCGCGAGCATGGCGGCCGCGTCGGGGCAGCTCTCCTCCTCCTCGGCCCGCGACGGCGCGAGGCCCGCCGCCTTGGGCGGCACCGCGCCGCCGCCGTCGCCGTCGAGCTCAGCGGGGAAGTGCGCGCGCCGGATGGCAGCCAGCGCAGCGGCCGCGCCGCCCGCCGCGCCGGCGTTGGCTGCGTCGACCCGCTCCTCCGCCGACACGGCGGCGCCGTCGAGCAGCAACAGCTGCGGCAGCAGCCGCACGGCCGCGCGCCGCGCGTCCTGGGTGGCCGTGGCCGGGTTGTCTTTTGCGCGCAGCTCCGACAGCAGCGCCAGCCCGCTGCACGGCGCGAGCGCCTCCAGGCGGCCCAGGCAGTTCCCAGATAAGTCCAACCGGCGCAGGGTGGTCAGGGCCTGCACGCCGTCGCAGCTCGCCAGGTGGTTGCGCGCGGCTTGGAGCACCTCCAGTGCGCGCGCGCCCGCGAGCGGCGCGAGGCAGGTGACGTAATTTCCGCTGATGTCCAGCTCGCGCAGCCCAACCAGGCCTGCGAGGGCGGCGGCGAGGGCGGGGCGGCGGTCAGGCGGCGGGCGGCGCGCGGCGCGCGGCGCGCGGTCGGCCGCCGGCCTCCCGCCGCGCACCCTCGAGGCCGGCGCAGCTGGTCAGGCGGTTAGCCGCGAGGCTCAGCGACGCGAGGCGCGTCAGCGCCGACAGGCCGCCGCCGATGCGATCAATCGCGTTGTGGGACAGGTCGGCGGCGCGCAGGCTGCTGCCGGGCGCCGGGCCAAAGTCGAGGGCGTTGCAGCGATTGTGCGACGCGTCGAGTGCCGACAGCGCCGTCAGCGCCGACAGCGGCGCGAGCGTGGTCAGGCGGTTGCGCGCGACGCACACGCTCTGCAGGTGCCTGGAGCGCGGCGGCCGCGCGCGGTTGGGCGGCGGCGCTGCGCGCTGCTGCGCCGCGTGCGCGCGCGCGCGCGCACCGGAGCGTGCCGATGGGGGCCGGGTCGTCGAGCGTGGTGCCGGTCAGCTCCAGGTGCAGGTACGCTGCGCCCTCGCCGCCGGCGGCGGGCCCCAGCGCCGACAGCCCGGCCGCCAGCATGCGCGGCTCGAACGCCGCCTGCTCCAGCTCGCCCGCTGCCCCCGGCTCCGCCATGCCCGTGCGGCGTCGGGGGAACCCCCGTTCGCTGCGAGCGAGCCCCCGTTCGCTGCGAGCGAGCGGCTGGCTGCAGCCGTTGACCGAGGCCGCGCTGCTGCGCCGCGATGCAGGGAAGCTCAGCTCAAGTCGCCTTTGCCGCAAGCGGTCAGTTCCCGGCTGTGCAGCGCTCGCCGGAGCCTGCGGGGTTTTTCGCTGGTCGCCGCCGCGCGTGTCGGCCGTGCCCGGCCGCCGCCGATCGCTCGCGAAAACCGCTCGCCAGCTCGCCCAGGGGGGCGGGTGAACCGTGACACGCCTCCTGGCGCCCGGCCCGCTCGCCGCCGCCGCCCGCCGCTGCCGACGACCGCTGCCGATGCTGCCGCCGGGGGCGCTGCTGGGCGCTCGGTCGCCGTCGGCGATCCTCGCAGCGGCGTGGCGGGCCGCGCTGCTTCCGGGGGCAGCGGCAGCTTGCGCCGGCCGGCGGCGCGAGTCGAGCAGCGCCGGCGCCGCCGAGCTCCCCGCGGTGTCGCTGCCGCCCTACATCGTGCTGCTGCGGCATGGCGAGGTCCGTGGGTTGCTCATGGGCCTGCCGGGGATGCGCGGCGGGCGGCGCCGCGGTCCCGGCGCAGCGGACGCGGCGCGCTGCTGCGTCTGCTTCCCACCCAACCGCCGCCAACCGCCGCAGAGCGCGGGCCTGGAGCAGCTGCAGGAGCAGCTGCAGATACCCAATCACCGCATCCCGCTCAGCAGCCGGGGCGTGGCGCAGAGCCTCGCGGCGGGGCGGGCGATCCGGCAGCTGCTGGAGCGCGACGGCGGCGGCGGCGGCGGCCGGCTGTTCCTGTACACCTCGCCCTTCCTGCGCTGCATCCAGACGGCGCAGCAGGTGGCGCGCGCGCTGGACGACGACCAGGTGCGCTGCGCGCGGCGGCGCCGGCCGCAGCTGGCGCGGCGGGGCGGCCCCTGGCTGGCCATCCGCCCGTCCCGCGCACACGCACGCACGCGCGCACTCACGCGCGGCCGCGCGCCGCCGCGGCCGTACGCCGGCAGCTGCTGGGGTACCAGGAGGAGGTGCAGCTGCGGGAGCAGGACTGGGGCAACTTCCAGGCCCCCGGGCAGCAGGCGCGCGGCCTGGGCGGCGTGGCCCTGCCGCGCGGCGCCGGCCGTGGCCGCGGCGCGTGCGTGGGCGCGGCCGAGCGCCCGCGCCGCCGCGCCGCCGCCGCGCCGCTGTCCGTCTCGCGCCAGGCGCGCAACTACGAGGAGCGGCTGAAGTATGGCCGATTCTTCTTCCGCTTCCCCGACGGCGAGAGCGCGGCGGACGTGTTTGACCGCATGACCATGTGCGACGCGCGGCGGCGCCCTGCCGGGCGGCGGCGGGGCGCCCAGCGACGCGCGCGCGCGCCCGCCGCCCGCCGCGCGCGCCGGCGCGCGTCCGACGCGGCGCCGGCCGCGCCCGCGCCGCCGCGCCGCCGCGCCGCCGCGCGCCGCAGCTTCCAGGACCACTTTGTGCGCGACGCCGCGGCGGCGCGCTTTGGCGGCGCGAGCGTGCTGCTCGTGACGCACGGCCTGGCAATGAGGTTGTTCCTCATGCGCTTCCTGCACTGGACCGTCGACGAGTTCCTGCAGGCGCGGCGCGCGGGGTTTAGGGCGTAGGGCGCGCGCCGCGGCTGCGTGCGCTGCGGCGTGCGAGGCCGCGCGCCGCGCGGCGGAGGGGCGCGGGCGCGGGCGGGGCCGACGCGGCCACTGGGGGGCGCGCAGGCGGGCGGGGCCGACGCGGCCGAGCGGCGCGCGCGCGCAGGTGCACAACCCGCCGACCGCCGCGCCGGTCGTGCTGGCGCGCACGTGCCCGCGCCTGCCGCCCGCCGGCGCCGGCGCCGGCGCCGCAGGTGCGCGACGGCCTGCGGCCCGACTGCGCGTGCGCGCCCGCGCCGCTCTGCACGCTGCGGCTCACTGCCCGGCGCCGCCGCGCCTCGCTGCTCGCCCGCCGCGCTGCCCGCCGCGCAGGCGGCGGCGCGGTGGCGCGGGAGGCGGTCAAGGCGTGCTACGCCCTCACGCCCGAGTCGCTCGCGCTGCTGCGGGGCGTGAGCCCCGCGATGGCGCGCGGGCGCGGCATGGCGGGCGCGCGCGAGCTGCTCGCGTGGCGGCCGTACACGCGGCAGGTGCCGCCGCCGCCGGCGATGGACCCCGAGGCCGAGGCGCGGCTGCTGGAGCTCATGGAGGTCGGCTACGGCGGCGGCGGGCCGCCCGGGAGCGGCGGCGGCGGCGGGTGAGGTGACGCGCGTGTTCACGGGTTGGAGCGGGTGACGCGCGTGCGCTGGTCGGGCCTGCTGGGCGCCCCGCCTCTGAACCGCCGCGACTCAGCGCGGCGGCCGTCGAGCCCAGTGCGGGTCAGGCACACCAGGCACGCCAGAGCTGGCCACGTCCGCACCGCACTTCTGTGAGCGCGTGGCGCGCCAAGCCGCGTGCTGCTGCTGCTGCCGCCGCCGCGCGGCCGGCACAGCGGAGGCGGCGCCCGGGGTGCGTGGCCAGGTCGCGCTCTGCCCTCCATCACGACGCGCGGGCGTGGTGATCAGGCAGCAGCATGGTGCGCGGCGCCGGGCGCGGCGGGCCTTTGAGGGCAGCAGCGGCGGGTGTGCGCGGCCCGCGGCGGCGCGCTCAGGCGAGGCCCGCGGCCGGCAGTGCCCGTGGTAGCTGCGCCGCACCACCCGCCAGCGCACGGCCAGGTGTCAGCAGCACGGCCACCGGCGCGGCGGGCGCGGCGCCGCGCCCGCTGTCGCAAGCGCCAGCCTGCCGCTGTGCGCGCGCGCCCCACTTCGCGGTCCGACGCGCCCCCGACCGTCACGCCTCACACGCCGCTGCGCCTGTCTCCGCAGGAGGGCGTGGCGGGAGTGGCGGCTGGCAGCGGCGGCAGCGCGTCCGGCCCGAGCAGCGCGGACGGGGGCGCCGCATCGCTCGGCGAGTGGAGCGGCAGCGAGGCGGCGAGCGAGGAGGATGGAGGTGAGGAGGAGCTGCTGGCGAGTGCCGCGCTGGGCAGCAGCGTCAAGAGAGACGGCGGCGGCGAGAGGGGCGAGAGCGCGGCCGCGGGCCACCAGCACAAGCGGGCGAGGGCCGGCAGCGCCGGCAGCGGCCGGGAGCCCAAGCGGCAGCGCGGCGGCAAGGCACACGAGGTTCTTGTGCAGCCTGACGGCAGCCGGCAGGTGGTGATGGTGAGCGGCAGGGTGCGCGGGGGCGGCGGCAGCTTTTGCGCGCCGGCAGCGCGGCCTCACTGCTGCGCCCGCTGTGTTATACGAGCGCAGCGCCAGGTGCTCAGGACGGCCAGCATGAAAGTGCACCTCCCGTTACGTTTTGCGGCCGCAGCGTTCCCCGACCAGCCGTGCGAGGTGCAGGTGGACGTGATGGTGGACGGCGCGGCGCCAGGTGCGGCAGGTGGGCTGCGCGCAGCCAGCCGCGGACCTGGGGCGCGCGCCTTGCCAACCGCTCGCCGCCGCTGGCACGCGTGCAGGTGGCAGTGCGGCGGCGGTCACGGGCCGACTGGCGACGTACACGCGCAAGCAAGGCTACTCAGATTGCACCCTCACCGGCGTCACCCCGCTGCTGTCGCGCTTTGCCGGCCACACGCTGACGTGCCTCGTCGCTGCTGCCGGCGGCCAGCTCACGCTGCGCCTGGTGTCGCCGGCGACGCAGGTGGCAGCGCTGGCAGCGGCAGCGGAGGACATCACGCGCAGCGGCTGGCACACGCACGAGTGCAGGGTGCGGGCAGGGCAGTGCCGCAGCTGGCTGCAGCTGGTTGGGAGGTGCTGCTGAGTGCTGGCAGCTAGCTGATCACTGCTCGCGCGCCCGCCGCCGCTTGCCGTCGCAGGGCCAGGGCAAGAAGGTGGTGGAGGCATCAAAGGTGGGCAGGCAGCTCGTCCTGCCGGTGCAGCTCTTTGCGGCGGCCTTCCCTGGCCAGGCCCTGCCACTGGAGGGCGTGCAGCTGGAGGTGCACAAGGACGGCGTGGCGCTGGCGGGTGGGTGGCGCTCACGCCGGCCGCCGCCCTGCTGGCTGCTGCCCGCCCTGCTCCAGCGCCGTGCCTGCAGCTCACCAGCACGCTGTGCCCTGGCTCCGCAGGCGACCCCGGCGAGCGTCTTGTCGACGTGGACGAGAAAAGGCGCGTTTTTGTCATCCCGCCCTCCCTGGGCCGCGCCGCAGCAGGCTGCGAGGTGGTGCGGCTCAAGGCGGCGGCGGCGCCCAACCGCCTGCAGGTGCACGTGCACAGCCCCGCAGCCGGCCAGGCGGCGGGCATTGGCGAGGCCGGCACGAGTGCAGCCGCTGCAGCCCTCGTGGGCACTTGCCCCAGCGCCGCCCAGACACCGGAGCGCGGGGCGCGGCAGCCCGGCCGGTCAGCGCAGCGGCAGCGCACGGCGCCGGGGCGCAGCACGGCCCGGGCTGCGTCGCGCCAGGCAGCCAGCGGCGGTGCGGCGCTGGGCGCCAGCCGGCTGGTGCCCACCACGCCAGCCCAGCTGCAGATCGCAGCGGCTGCGGCGGCGGCCTTTGGGCAGCCCGGCGGCAGCGGCGGGGCAGAGTCGGCAGTCACTGACGCCGCTGACGGCAGTGCGCAGCGGCAGCAGCAGGGCGCGCCCGCTGGCCAGCTGCAGCTGGCAGTCGTGCAAGCGGGCGTGAGCCACCAGCTGGCGGCTGGCGGCAGTGCGGGCGGCCTGCCGCTGGCACTGGCGCCCTTTGCGAGCACGCAGCAGGCGTGGGAGCAGCTGATTGAGCTGCTGGACGCCCTGCCGCCGCCCGGCGCGCTAGACCTGCTGCTGCGCGTGCAGGCGGGCATGGACGCGCTGTGCGGGCTGCAGCCGAGCGACGCGCGCGTGGCGGGGCTGCGGAGCCGCTACGCGCTGCTGGCCGCGCTCGTGCGCGCGGGCGGCGACGCGGGCGTGCTGCGCCGCGCGCTCGACGGGCTGCTGCGCGAGGTGGGCGTGTGACGGGGGAGCGGCGGCAGTGAGGTGGGGCGGCTCGTCGGCCAGCTGCATGCTGGTGGGCGTGTGTGGAGCAGGGCGACGCGAGCACGGTGCTGGGCGCTCTGGTGCAGAGCTGCTGGAGGACCTGAGCGTTGCGTGTGGTGCGGCGGCGGTTGGCGGCGGTGATTGACAGTCGGCAGCGTGCTGTGCAGCACGCTGTCTGACTTGGGCGGCGGCGGCAGCGCGGGCGCGTGGCGCCGTGGATCGCGGTGCGCCTGGGGCTGTGCGGCGCGCGCGCCTCTGAACCGCCTCAGCTCCAGCGCGTCGCTCTCCGAGCCGGGGCGGCCCAGCGCGGGTCAGGCTTGCCAGGCATAGAAGAGCTGGACCCACAACGCACGCAGCGCGCGACGGGCCAGGCCGCGTGCTGCTGCTGCTTCCGCCGCCGTGCGGCAAGCGCAGTGAGACGGCGCCCGGGGTGCGTGCCAGGTCGCGCTCTGCCCACCATCACGACGCGCGGGCGTGGTGATCAGGCAGCAGCATGGTGCGCGGCGCCGGGCGCGGCGGGCCTTTGAGGGCAGCAGCGGCGGGTGTGCGCGGCCCGCGGCGGCGCGCTCAGGCGAGGCCCGCGGCCGGCAGTGCCCGTGGTAGCTGCGCCGCACCACCCGCCAGCGCACGGCCAGGTGTCAGCAGCACGGCCACCGGCGCGGCGGGCGCGGCGCCGCGCCCGCTGTCGCAAGCGCCAGCCTGCCGCTGTGCGCGCGCGCCCCACTTCGCGGTCCGACGCGCCCCCTACCGTCACGCCTCACACGCCGCTGCGCCTGTCTCCGCAGGAGGGCGTGGCGGGAGTGGCGGCTGGCAGCGGCGGCAGCGCGTCCGGCCCGAGCAGCGCGGACGGGGGCGCCGCATCGCTCGGCGAGTGGAGCGGCAGCGAGGCGGCGAGCGAGGAGGATGGAGGTGAGGAGGAGCTGCTGGCGAGTGCCGCGCTGGGCAGCAGCGTCAAGAGAGACGGCGGCGGCGAGAGGGGCGAGAGCGCGGCCGCGGGCCACCAGCACAAGCGGGCGAGGGCCGGCAGCGCCGGCAGCGGCCGGGAGCCCAAGCGGCAGCGCGGCGGCAAGGCACACGAGGTTCTTGTGCAGCCTGACGGCAGCCGGCAGGTGGAGACGGTGAGCGGCGGGGCGCGTGGGGGCGGCGGCAGCTTTGGCGTGCCGGCGGCGCTGCCTCACTGCTGCGCCCGCTGTGTGTGACACGTGTGCAGCGCCAGGTGCTCAAGAACACCAGTATGAACCTCCCGTTGCGTTTTGCGGCCGCAGCGTTCCCCGACCAGCCCTGCGAGGTGCAGGTGGACGTGATGGTGGACGGCGCGGCGACAGGTGCGGCAGGTGGGCTGCGCGCAGCCAGCCGCAGAGCTGGTGCGCGCGCCTTGCCCACCGCCACTAGCTGCTGGCGACGCGTGCAGGTGGCGGCGCCGCGTCTGCCAGGGGCCGCCTGGCGACGTACACGCGCAAGCGAGGTGGTGCCCGGTGCACCCTCTCCGGCGTCACCTCGCTGCTGTCGCCCTTGGCCGGCCACACGCTGACGTGCCTCGTCGCCGCTGCCGGCAGCGGCCAGCTCACGCTGCACCTGGCGTCGCCGGCGGCGCACCAGGCGGCACAGGCGGCAGCAACGGCTGAGGTCGCGCGCAGCGGCTGGCACACGCACGAGTGCAGGGTGCGGCCGGGGCAGCGTCGCAGCTGGCTGCAGCTGGTTGGGAGGTGCTGCTGAGTGCTGGCAGCTGGCTGATCACTGCTCGCGCGCCCGCCGCCGCTTGCCGTCGCAGGGCCAGGGCAAGAAGGTGGTGGAGGCATCAAAGGTGGGCAGGCAGCTCGTCCTGCCGGTGCAGCTCTTTGCGGCGGCCTTCCCTGGCCAGGCCCTGCCACTGGAGGGCGTGCAGCTGGAGGTGCACAAGGACGGCGTGGCGCTGGCGGGTGGGTGGCGCTCACGCCGGCCGCCGCCCTGCTGGCTGCTGCCCGCCCTGCTCCAGCGCCGTGCCTGCAGCTCACCAGCACGCTGTGCCCTGGCTCCGCAGGCGACCCCGGCGAGCGTCTTGTCGACGTGGACGAGAAAAGGCGCGTTTTTGTCATCCCGCCCTCCCTGGGCCGCGCCGCAGCAGGCTGCGAGGTGGTGCGGCTCAAGGCGGCGGCGGCGCCCAACCGCCTGCAGGTGCACGTGCACAGCCCCGCAGCCGGCCAGGCGGCGGGCATTGGCGAGGCCGGCACGAGTGCAGCCGCTGCAGCCCTCGTGGGCACTTGCCCCAGCGCCGCCCAGACACCGGAGCGCGGGGCGCGGCAGCCCGGCCGGTCAGCGCAGCGGCAGCGCACGGCGCCGGGGCGCAGCACGGCCCGGGCCGCGTCGCGCCAGGCAGCCAGCGGCGGTGCGGCGCTGGGCGCCAGCCGGCTGGTGCCCACCACGCCAGCCCAGCTGCAGATCGCAGCGGCTGCGGCGGCAGCCTTTGGGCAGCCCGGCCAGCAGCACGGGGGCAGCGGCGGGGCAGAGTCGGCAGTCACGGCCGCCGCTGACGTCAGCGCCAGCGCGCAGCAGGGCGCGCCTGCTGGCCAGCTGCGGCTGGCGGTCGTGCCAGCGCCGGGCGCGGAGCACCAGCTGGCCCACGCGGCCAGCGGCCGCGTGGGCGGCCTGCCGCCGGCACTGGCGCCCTTTGCGAGCACGCAGCAGGCGTGGGAGCAGCTGATTGAGCTGCTGGACGCCCTGCCGCCGCCCGGCGCGCTGGACCTGCTGCTGCGCGTGCAGGCGGGCATGGACGCGCTGTGCGGGCTGCAGCCGAGCGACGCGCGCGTGGCGGGGCTGCGGAGCCGCTACGCGCTGCTGGCCGCGCTCGTGCGCGCGGGCGGCGACGAGGGCGTGCTGCGCCGCGCGCTCGACGGGCTGCTGCGCGAGGTGGGCGTGTGACGGGGGAGCGGCGGCAGTGGGGTGGGGCGGCTCGTCGGCCAGCTGCATGCTGGTGGGCGTGTGTGGAGCAGGGCGACGCGAGCACGGTGCTGGGCGCTCTGGTGCAGAGCTGCTGGAGGACCTGAGCGTTGCGTGCACCCGCGGCGACAGGTGCGGCAGGTGGGCTGCGCGCAGCCAGCCGCAGAGCTGGTGCGCGCGCCTTGCCCACCGCCACTAGCTGCTGGCGACGCGTGCAGGTGGCGGCGCCGCGTCTGCCAGGGGCCGCCTGGCGACGTACACGCGCAAGCGAGGTGGTGCCCGGTGCACCCTCTCCGGCGTCACCTCGCTGCTGTCGCCCTTGGCCGGCCACACGCTGACGTGCCTCGTCGCCGCTGCCGGCAGCGGCCAGCTCACGCTGCACCTGGCGTCGCCGGCGGCGCACCAGGCGGCACAGGCGGCAGCAACGGCTGAGGTCGCGCGCAGCGGCTGGCACACGCACGAGTGCAGGGTGCGGCCGGGGCAGCGTCGCAGCTGGCTGCAGCTGGTTGGGAGGTGCTGCTGAGTGCTGGCAGCTGGCTGATCACTGCTCGCGCGCCCGCCGCCGCTTGCCGTCGCAGGGCCAGGGCAAGAAGGTGGTGGAGGCATCAAAGGTGGGCAGGCAGCTCGTCCTGCCGGTGCAGCTCTTTGCGGCGGCCTTCCCTGGCCAGGCCCTGCCACTGGAGGGCGTGCAGCTGGAGGTGCACAAGGACGGCGTGGCGCTGGCGGGTGGGTGGCGCTCACGCCGGCCGCCGCCCTGCTGGCTGCTGCCCGCCCTGCTCCAGCGCCGTGCCGGCGCTCACCAGCATGCTGTGCCCTGGCCCCGCAGGCGACCCCAGTGAGCGCAACACCGTCACCGTGGGCAAGGGCAACCGCATTTACACCATCCCGCCCTCCCTGGGCCGCGCCGCTGCAGGCTGCGAGGTGGTGCGGCTCAAGGCGGCGGCGGCGCCCAACCGCCTGCAGGTGCACGTGCACAGCCCCGCAGCCGGCCAGGCGGCGGGCGTTGGCGAGGCCGGCACGAGTGCAGCCGCTGCAGCCCTCGTGGGCACTTGCCCCAGCGCCGCCCAGACACCGGAGCGCGGGGCGCGGCAGCCCGGCCGGTCAGCGCAGCGGCAGCGCACGGCGCCGGGGCGCAGCACGGCCCGGGCCGCGTCGCGCCAGGCAGCCAGCGGCGGTGCGGCGCTGGGCGCCAGCCGGCTGGTGCCCACCACGCCAGCCCAGCTGCAGATCGCAGCGGCTGCGGCGGCAGCCTTTGGGCAGCCCGGCCAGCAGCACGGGGGCAGCGGCGGGGCAGAGTCGGCAGTCACGGCCGCCGCTGACGTCAGCGCCAGCGCGCAGCAGGGCGCGCCTGCTGGCCAGCTGCGGCTGGCGGTCGTGCCAGCGCCGGGCGCGGAGCACCAGCTGGCCCACGCGGCCAGCGGCCGCGTGGGCGGCCTGCCGCCGGCACTGGCGCCCTTTGCGAGCACGCAGCAGGCGTGGGAGCAGCTGATTGAGCTGCTGGACGCCCTGCCGCCGCCCGGCGCGCTGGACCTGCTGCTGCGCGTGCAGGCGGGCATGGACGCGCTGTGCGGGCTGCAGCCGAGCGACGCGCGCGTGGCGGGGCTGCGGAGCCGCTACGCGCTGCTGGCCGCGCTCGTGCGCGCGGGCGGCGACGAGGGCGTGCTGCGCCGCGCGCTCGACGGGCTGCTGCGCGAGGTGGGCGTGTGACGGGGGAGCGGCGGCAGTGGGGTGGGGCGGCTCGTCGGCCAGCTGCATGCTGGTGGGCGTGTGTGGAGCAGGGCGACGCGAGCACGGTGCTGGGCGCTCTGGTGCAGAGCTGCTGGAGGACCTGAGCGTTGCGTGTGGTGCGGCGGCGGTTGGCGGCGGTGATTGACAGTCGGCAGCGTGCTGTGCAGCACGCTGTCTGACTTGGGCGGCGGCGGCAGCGCGGGCGCGTGGCGCCGTGGATCGCGGTGCGCCTGGGGCTGTGCGGCGCGCGCGCCTCTGAACCGCCTCAGCTCCAGCGCGTCGCTCTCCGAGCCGGGGCGGCCCAGCGCGGGTCAGGCTTGCCAGGCATAGAAGAGCTGGACCCACAACGCAGCGCGCGACGGGCCAGGCCGCGTGCTGCTGCTGCTTCCGCCGCCGCGCGGCAAGCGCAGTGAGACGGCGCCCGGGGTGCGTGCCAGGTCGCGCTCTGCCCACCATCACGACGCGCGGGCGTGGTGATCAGGCAGCAGCATGGTGCGCGGCGCCGGGCGCGGCAGGCCTTTGAGGGCAGCAGCGGCGGGTGTGCGCGGCCCGCGGCGGCACGCTCAGGCGAGGCCCGCGGCCGGCAGTGCCCGTGGTCGCTGCGCCGCACCACCCGCCAGCGCACGGCCAGGCGTCAGCGGCAGCGGCGCGGCGCTCGGCGCGGCGCGGCGCGGCGGCGCGCCCGCTGCCGCTGCCTCCGCCTCTCATGGCCGGCGCGTGCCGCTGCAGGTCTCGGGCGACGGCGTCGGACCTGCCCTGAATTTCAGGCGCCCCGCCGACCCCAGCGCGGTCACGCGGCACCTGTGCGTGGCCAACGCCGGCGCCGGCTGCGAGGCGGCGCTGCGCGCGGCGCTGCAGCCCTTTGCCGCCGCCGACTGCGCCGCGCCGGAGGTGCGCGCGCCCAGCGACGGCCGGCCCGTGCTCTACGCGAGCTTCTCCTCGCCCGCGGAGGCCGCCGCGGCGCGCGCGGCGCTGGGCGGGCGGCCCGTGCCCTGGCTGCCGGGGCGGGCCTTTTCAATCAAGCACGCTGAGCTGGTGGCGCCCAAGCCGCAGGTGCGCCGGGGGTGGCGGCGGCTGCAGCCGCGGTTGCCGGCGGCCCTGGCCGGGCCGCAGCAGCGGCGGCGGCGCGCCACACGGGACCCCTGCCGCGCCGCCCGCGCGCCCGCCGCGCGCAGACGCACGTCCAGCCGCTGCTGCCCGTCGCGCTCACCGCCGCCGACGCGGGCGTGCCGGGGCTGTCGCTGCACGCGTCCTTTGTGAGCGCGGAGGAGGAGGCGCGCCTGCTCGCCGCTGTCGACGAGCAGCCCTGGGCGCCGCTGTCCAAGCGGCGCGTGCAGCACCACGGCTTCGCCTTCAGCTACGCCGACCGCGGCGTCGACCCGGGCGCGCCGCTCGGCGCGCTGCCGCCCTGGGCCGCGGCGCTCGCGGCGCGCCTGCAGGTGCGGCGGCGGCGGCGGCGGCCGCACCGCGCGGGCCCGGGCGTGGTGGCGCACGCCGCGTGGCGGCGGCGCCCATACGCCGTGCGGCGCTCGCGCGCCGCCGCGGCGCAGGCGCTGCCGGAGGTGGGCCAGGCGCTGGACCAGCTGACCGTCAACGAATACGCGCCCGGCGTCGGCCTCTCCGCGCACATCGACACGCACAGCGCGTTCACGGGCGCAATCGCCTCGCTCAGCCTTGCCGGCGGCTGCGTCATGGAGTTTCGGCGGGGCAGCGGCTGCGCGGCGGCGCAGGCGGAGCAGCAGCAGCAGCAGCAACCGGAGCAGCAGCAGCAGCAGCAGCTGGAGAAGCAGCAGCAGCAGCCGGAGGAGGAGCGAGTAGCGATTTACCTGCCGCGGCGCTCTCTGCTCGTCATGGCGGGCGAGGCGCGGCTGGGCTGGCGGCACGCCATCCCGCACCGGAAGAGCGATGTGGTCGACGATCAGCAGCTCCCGCGCGCCGCGCGCCGCGTGTCGCTCACGTTCCGCAAGGTCCGTGGCTTCCCCTGCGACTGCGCCTTCCCCGACTGCTGCGACAGCCAGGCCTGCGCGCTGCCGCCGACGCGCATCTCGCAGCTGCGGCGCGGCGGCGAGGGCGGCGCGTGATGTATGCTTGCGCCGCCGCGGTTTTGGCTCGTTAACGCGCCAACGCTCGTCCAGGCCGCGCCCTTGCCCCCGCGGAGGGCGCCTAGACCGCCAGAGCCGCGCTCAGCCCCGCACAGCCGGCGGGCGCGCAGCCGCACCAGCCGCTGCGACGCCCGCTGCTGTGCGCGCCGCTCGAAAATCGGCGCCCCGCCATGGCGTGCGCCACGCCCCCAGCGGCCCCCACGGCCTCCCGCATCGGCAAGGGCCACGCCACGCCCGCCGCCGCGACCCCGGGCTCGCCTGGCGCCGGCGGCGGGGGCGCCGCGGCGGCCGCGGCGGCCGGCGCGGGCCCCGACGCCGCTGGCGTGGGCGCGCAGGCGCCGCTGCCCCAGCAGAGCGGGCATGACGCCGTGACGCCCGTGTTCAACATCTCCAGCGCCGCGCCGCCGCCGTCGGCGCCGAGCAAGTGGAAGGGCGCGGCGAGCGCCGGCGGCGCGCCCGTGTACCAGCTCGCCGGCCGCGGCAGCGCGCGGCCGTCCGCCGCCGGCGCCGGCGCGCCCGCCGCCACGCCGCCGGGCGCGCTCGCCGGCCGGGGCGGCGCCGCGGGCGCGCCCGCCAAGACGCACGGCACGCTCGCGCGCACGGGGGCCCGCGCGGCCGCGAGCGCCGCGCTCAGCCTGCGCGGCGGGCCGCGCGCGACGCCGCCGCCGCCCTGCGGGGGCAGCGCGTTTGGCAGCCGCATCGCCACGGGCCGGCTTGCCGCCGCCGCCGGCGGCGCGCCCTGTGCCGGGGGCGCCGGCACGCCCAGCTGCATCACGCCGCCCCTGGACGGCAGCGCCGGCAAGAGCGTGGCGCGCGTGCTGAGCTTCGACGACACCGCGCGCCAGACTGGCGCCGGCAGCGCTGCGGGCGGGGGCGCCCAGCGCCCGCCCGGCGCAGCCGGCGCAGCGGCGGCGCGGCCGCGCGAGCCCGAAGCCGGCGGCGCGGGGCGGCCCGCGGGTGCGCGCGGCAAGGAGCAGGCCGGCGGCGCGGGCGCGGACGACGTCGCGCGGCAGCTGGACCAGCAGCTCGCGGCGGCGGCCGACGACGACGACGACCGTGGCGCGTGGTCGGCGGGCGGCGGCGGCCGCAGCTCGTCGCCCGCGCGCGAGGCCCCGGCGCCCAAGCCGGCAGCCACTGACCCAGCTGGCGCCGAGGGCGGCAGCGACGGCGCCGGCGCGGTGGCGGCCGTGGCGGCGCCGCGCGCGCGCCGCGCCGGCTCGCTGGGCGGCCTGTTGCTGCTGGCCTGGAGCGGCCTGATGCTGGCGGCAGGCTTCCTCGCGGCCGCGGTGCTGACCGTGCTGCAGGCGCCCGGCCTGCTCGGCGCGAGCTGGGACGGCGGCGACGACGCGGGGTGGGCGGCGGCGGCGGCCGGCGATGCGGTCAGCGCGCTCGCGCGGCGGCGCTTCGGCGGCTGACGGGCGCGCGGCGGCGGCGCTTTTCTGCGGCGGGCGTGTTCAGTAGTGCATGCGTGCGCACAGGTGACAGCACAGGAATTTTCTGAGCAGGCGCTGGCCGCGGTCGCAGCGCGCCACTCAGGCCGTGGCGTTTGAGTGGGCCGCAGCGGTTCTGCGCCAGGGCGCAAGTCCCACGGTCAGCCCCCCACTCGCACCCACGTCTCCACTCACCCGGAGCAGCGCCGGCGCCGGCGTGGCGCCAGCACCGGCGGCAGCAGCAGCAGCAGTGCCGACAGCTTGGCCGCCGCGCTCCCGTCCGTGTCCGTGCGCCCCCGGGCTCGGTCGCGGCGCGGTCCCCGAGTCCCAAATTAGCCACTCGCATGGGCGGACACGCGCCGCGCCTGCCACGCGTGGCCCTGCGGGCCTGAGCAGCAGCAGCGGGCCGGCGCGCCCGCAGCGCCGCCATGGGGTGCGTGCGCCGCGCGCTCGGCCCGCCGCGTCCCGGGCAGCAGCCGGCGCTTGAGCGGGACATGCGGACCGCCGCTGCGGCACGTGGCCGCGGCGCCCGGCGCGGCCCGGCGCCGCTGCTGCGCGCCGCGTGCCGCCGCCGCGGCCGCGCGCTGCGCCGCAACCGCCGCCACTCCCGCCGCTCCACGCCGCGCGCAGGGTGCCGGGCCTGTTCGCCTTCCTGCGGCGGCGCTCCCCCCAGATCTGCCGCCCGGTCGACGGGCGCAGCGCGGCGCGCGACGCCGCGGCCGGCGGCGACGGCGGCGACGGCGGCGTGGACAACCTCTACATCGACGCAAACCACGTCATCCATTCCTGCACGCACGCGCACGTCGCCAAGGACCGCCCCGAGCTGAGCGAGGCGGAGACGTTTGGCGGCATGGCCGCGTACCTCGAGGCGCTGCTGGACGCGGTGCAGCCGCGGTGCGCAGCGCGCATGACAGGGCGCGCGCTGCGCCGTGCGCGGCCGGCCGGCGCCGCGGCTGCGGCCGGGGAGGGGCGCGCGGCTGAGCCGCGGCGCCGCGGCGCCGGCGCAGGCGTCTGGTGTTCATCGCCGTGGACGGCGTCGCGCCGCGGGCCAAGATGAACCAGCAGCGCACGCGGCGCTTCCTCTCGGCCTACGTCGGCGGCGTCACAGACCGCGTCGGTGCGCGCCGGGCCCGCCCGCCCGCCTTGGGCAGCGGACGCGGTTGAGAGGGCGGGCGCGTCCGGCGCGCGGTTGGCTGACGCCGCGCCGCCGCCGCCGCCGCCGCGGCGCGCGCGCCGCCAGAGCGCGACGTGCGGCGCGAGATGGTGGCCGACGCGGGCGGCGCGCTGGAGGTGCCGCAGGCGAAGCGCTTCGACAGCAACATAATCACCCCGGTGCGTGCGCCAGCGCTCCGCGCAGAGCGCGGCGCGCCACGCCCCGGCCCGCGCGCGCCGCCGGGCGCCGCGCCGCGCTAGCCTGCGCGCGTGCGCCGCCGGGGCGCCTTGCTCACCCCACTCGTCCCCTCTCTTCCCCTCCTCGATCGATCTCTCTCTCTCTCTCTCTCTGCCCCCAAGGGCACCGAGTTCATGCTGCTGCTTGCGCGCTGGCTGCACAAGTGGGCCGCAGACAAGGCGCGCCCCCGCCCGCGCCGCCGCGTGCCGCGCTCGGCCTGGACCCCAAGGCCGCGCCGCGCGCGCCGCCGCGCGCGGCGCGCGCGCACACGCACGCGCACGCCGCGCCGCCGACGCCGCGCCGCGCCGCCGGCTCTGCGCGCACAGGTGGCGCGCGACGCGCGCTTTGCGTCCACCACGTTCCTCGTGAGCGACGCGAGCGAGCCGGGGGAGGGCGAGCACAAGATCATGCGCCTGCTGCGCCACCTCAAGGCGCGCGCTGGGCGGGGCGCGGGCGCGGCGGCGGCGGTGGGGCACTGGATTCCAGCGCCCGAGCGCGGCCGGCCGGCCGGCGTGACGGGCCCCGCCGCCGCGCCGCCGCCGCCCCCGTGGCCGCCACGCCGCCGGCCTCCAGGCCCAGCCGGGGTACGACCCCAACACGCGGCACGTGGTGTACGGGCAGGACGCCGACCTGCTGCTGCTCGCGCTGCTCTGCCACGAGCCGCACTTCCGCGTCATGCGGGAGGATATGATGGCCGGCGACGCGGCGGTGCGCGGCGGCGGCGGCGCCTGCCGGTTGCTGCCAACGCGTGCGGGGCGCGCGCGCGCGCTGGTTGTGCCCGCCCAGCGCTCACGCTCACGCGCCGCGCCGCACCGCGCGCCGCCAGGCGAGCGGGCGGGAGTCGCGCGCCGCGGCGGAGCAGGCCGCGGCGCTGCGCCGCCCGCTGAGCGCGGTCGCGGCGGCGCTGCAGGACCAGGCGGGCGGCGGCGGCGCGCTCGGCGCGGTGCTGCCCGACCTCGCGGCGGCCGCAGCCGCGGCGGCGGGGCACATCCTTGCCGTGAGCGACCACCTGCAAATGCCCGTGTTTGAAGCGGTCGACATCGGCCTGCTGCGCGAGTGCCTGCAGTGGGAGTTTTCTGACCTGGTCGGCCGCCCCGGGCCGCTCGGCACCTACGGCAGCGACGAGGAGAGCGGCGACGACGAGAGCGGCAGCGGTAGCGGCAGCGGCGGCGGCTGGGGCGCCGTGGACGCAGAGCCCGACGGCGGCGCGCCCGACCCCGACAGCTTTGCGGCGGCCGCGGGCCCCCCGGCGGCGCCGGAGGGCCGGCGGCCGCGGCGGGCGGCTCGGACGCGTCGTCAGACGACGACGAGGCGCTGCTGCGCCTCGCGGCGAGCCCCGCGCCGGCGAGCGCGGTCGCCGGCGCGGCTGCAGACGCAGCCGCGAGCGGCGGCGGCAGCGGCGGCGCAGACGCGCCTGGGCCGCCCTCGGTGGCCGCAGGCGCCGCGCGAGACGGCGCCAGCAGCGACGACGGCGCCGGCTCGCCCGCGCCGGCCACGCCGCCTGGCACTGTGCAGGGCGTCACGGCCCCCAACGGTGGCGGCGGCGGGAGCAGCAGCAGCAGCAGCAGCCCCGCGGACGCGGGCGGCGGCGGCGCCGCCGCCGCCGCCGCCGACACGCCCCGGCCGCCGCGGCAGCGCGGCAAGCCGGGCCTGTCGTTTGAGCAGCTGCTGGACGACCTGGTCGTGCTGAGCTTCTTCGTGAGTGTGCTGCGTGTGTGTGCTGGGCGCGCGCCTCGCAGGCCGCGCCGGCTCGCGTGATCGCGGACCAGGCGCGCGCGTCCGCGCTTGAGCTCGGGTGAGACCCTCCCTGTGCTCCTCCGCCCGCCTCCGCCCGCAGGCCGGCAACGATTTCCTGCCCAACGTGCCCTCCATCGACATCTACGACAGGGTGCGTCTTCCGCATGGAATTGCGCGAGCACCGGCGGCGACGCCGCGCACAGCGCGGCGCGGCGCAGCGGCTCGAGCCCACGCCGCATGCGGCGCGCGCGCAAGTGCGCTGCTCACTCTCCTTCACCCCACGCGCGCGCGCACACGCGCGGCCGAACGCGCCGCAGCCGAGCGGGCTGGACCTGCTGTGGGCGGCCTACAAGGCGCTCGCGCCCAAGCTCGGCGGCCACCTCACGAGCGGCGGCGCGGTGAACCGGGGGCGCCTGGTGCAGCTCCTCGTGTTCCTGTCGCGCGACGAGGAGCCCGCGTTTCGCCGCCGCGCGGTGCGGTGGCCCGCCGCCTCCGCCGCCGCCGCACCAGCCGCACCAGCCGCACCAGCCGCAGCGCCGCCCTGGATGCTGCGCGGGCCTCCCGCCGCAGCCCGGTTGCCCCACGCGCACCCGACGCGCACCGCGCCGCCGCCGACGCGGGCGCGCAGGAGAACCGCCGGCGCCGCGCAGCGCAGCGCCGCGCCGAGGAGGCGGCGGCGCACAGCGCGTTTGACGGGCTCTTTGCGGGCGGGCTGTCGATGGGCGAGCTGCCGCCGGGGGTGGACGTCGACGCGCTGCTCGCGGGCACAGACCCCGCCCTCGCGGCCGCGCTCGGCCTGCCCTGGTGCGGCGCGCGCGCGCGCTCGCGCGCCTCCGGCCCGCCGCCCGCGCTCGTGTCGACCCCGCTCGCGCGCCGCGCGCCGCCAGCGACGACGGGCCGCCGGCGGTGGACCTGCGCGCGCTGGGCCCGGGCGAGCTGCTCGTGGAGCTCGCGGGCCGCGTCGGCGCGCGCGTGCAGGAGCGGCTGATGGGCGGCGACCCGTGGGCGCAGGACCCGGTGGGCATGGAGCTCCCAGGCTTCCGCGCCCGCTACTACACGGTGCGGCGCGGCGTGTGTTGTGTGTTGCTGTGGCTGTGTTTGTGTGTGTGTGGGGGGGGGGGACCCGTGTTGTGCTGCTGGGGGCGACCTGCGTTGTGCTGTTGGTGCCGGACGGGCGCGGCGAGCGCCGGCGCTGCGTGCGGGGGCTGGCCGCGCGCGCCGCGGCCGCCGGCGCAAGGCCGCCGCGCGGCCGAGGCCGCCGCCGGCGCCCCGCGCGCCGCACGCCGCCGGCGCCCGCGCGCGCCCGCCGCGCGGCGCAGGCGCGCTTCCCCGACCTGCTGGAGGATCTGGGCGGCGACGTCGACCGCGTCGCGGCGCGCGTGAGCGCCGACTACCTGCAGGCGCGTGTGGGCCTGTGCGCGCTCTGCGCGCCACGCGTGCCTCGGCGCGGCGCACACACAGCTGGCTGCCCGCCGCCGCCGCCGCCGCCCGCCACGCCCCCACGCCTCCAGGGCGTGGACTGGGTGTTCCGCTACTACGCCTGCGGCCCCGCGACGCTGCAGTGGCAGTCCGCGGCGGGCGGCGCGGGCGGCGGCGGGCCCGGCGGCGGCATCGCCGGCGCGGGCGCCGGCGCGCCGGACGGCGCGAGCTGGACGTGGTGCTACCCTCATCACTACGCTCCGCTCATACAGGTCAGCTCAGCCGCCGGCCCCGGCGCCGACGCTCGCGCGTTCGCTCACTCGCACGCGCCCAGTCCGCGCCCGACGCGCGCCCCGCCCGGCCCGCCCCCCGCCCGGACCTGGCGCCAGGACCTCGCCAAGACCAAGCTCTGGTCCAAGGCCGGCCCCGCGGCCAAGGGCGTGTGCGTGGCGCCCATCCCGCTGCACCGCGGCCTCGTAGACCCGCACGCCTGCGAGCTGGACGAGTGGGCGCCGCCGGGCGGGCCGGTGCGCCCGCTGCTGCAGGTGCGGCGCGCGCGCGGCGCCGCCCGGCGCAGCCGCGCGCGCTCGTCGCTCCCTGCCGCCACGGCGGGCGCTGAGCTCGCACGCTCGCGTGCTTGCCGCCCGCTCCGCCCGCGCTCCGCCGCTGCCGCCGTCGTCGCGGCAGCTCATGTGCGTGCTGCCTGCCAAGTCGGTCGGCGATGCGCTGCCGACCGCGCTGGCCAACCTGGTGGTGCTGGCTGAGTCGATTGAGGAGGACGAGGCCGCCGCCGGGGCTGCCGCGCGCGCGCGACGCGCCGCGCTGCTGGGGCCCGGCGGCCACGCAGCGGCGCGGCGCGGCCGGGCGGCGCGCAAGGCCGCGCGCCGCGCGCGCCGCGACGCCGCGGCAGCGCGGCTGACGGGCCTGTCGGGCCTCGACGTGCTCGCGGCGCTGGGGGAGGAGGAGCCCGCCGCAGACCTGGGGGTCGACTCCAGCGCCAGCGACGACGACGAGGCCGGCGCCAGCGGCGACGGCGACGGCCCGGGCGCCGCGAGCCCGCGCGGCGCCGGCGCCGCCGCGGCAGCGAGCCCGCGCGGCGGCGGCGCTGTCGCCGCGGCGGGCGCGGCGCCGCGCGCGCTGGGCTTTGAGCTGAGCGGCGACGCCGACCTGGACCTGATGCGCCTCGCCCAGGAGCTCGCTGCGACCTTCCCGGGCGACGTCGAGCGTCTGGTGGACCTCACCGGCAAGAAGTGGTGGGTCGCACCGCGGTCGTTGGTCGGCGTCCGGCGTCCGGCGCGTGCGCGCGCGAGCCTGGTCGTGCACGGCGGCCGACGGCCCGCCGCCGCTTCCGCCGCCGCCGCGCCGCGCGCAGGCTGCACACCGGCGTGGTGCGGCTGCCGATGGCGCAGCCGCAGCACGTCGCGGCGGTGCTGCAGGCGGCGCTGTCGCTGCAGCCGGGCGCGGACGCGCTGAGCGAGGCGGAGCTCGCGCGCAACGCCTTCCGCCCCGCGCCGGTGCTCGCGACCGCGGCGGCGGCGGAGCGCGCGGGCGCGGACGCGCCGGGCGCGCCGGTGTGGGCGCTGCTCACGCGCACGGAGACGGGCCGGCGAGCGTGTGGTGTAACTGACCTTGACCTTGACTAACCACGTCACGCTGGCCCGATTGGGCCACAGGGGCAGCGGGGAAAAACCAGCGCAAACCCCGCCGTACCTCACGCAACAGGCGTGGGACAGACCGCCGCCAGCAGGGGCACCACACACCAGCCAAACCTAAAACCTAAACCTAAAACCTAAACCGCTGTCCCCGTCTCTTGCCTGGCGCCGACGCCATCACTTGGCCAGCTCACGCAGCACGCTCGTCGCCCCAGCTGCACTTGCGCTCAAACAGCGTCTCCAGCGGCGAGGCGCAACCTGGCGTCCGGTGGCAGTCTCAGATGGCGGCTCGATCGCTGCTGTCCCTGCTCGTGCTGCTCAGCTGCCACCTCGGGCTTGCGGGGCACACATTCAGCGCGCTGTGGCTCGTGCGCCGCGGCCCCAGCTCGAAAGCGCTGAAAAAAGTGAGATGCCGACCAGTCGCTTCACTTCGGGCGACCGCGACGCTCGGCGACCCCATGCGTGGGCTCCGGCACGCGGCGCCCACAGTTGCCACGCGCGGCGACAACGCCCAGCAGCCAGCCATGCCCTGCTCCACTGCCAGCAGCCTGCTGGGGTTGTGCGTGGCATTCGGCGCCTGCAGCGTGCTTGCAGGGAGCACGCTGCAGGGCGGGGGAATCAGCTGCGCCACCTTGTACTGCGACGTATTGTACACCCCCGCCTCTGGCTTGTATGATGAACTTCAGTCGATGCTGGCCGCCGATGGCTTTGTCTTTGTCATGAAGGCAACGGGCGTGATGAAGCGTTGCGAAGAGGGCAAGCCCGAGTCATGCACCGTCTTCAACACCCTCGGCTGCCAAAAGTACAACCCGGGCAAATCTCCTTGTATAGGCGGCGGCCCCATGATGTACCTGCGCCAGGGCTTCATCATCGCGACCTCTGCGAACGACATGGTGGGCGGCGCGCCGGCGGCGCGCCGGCGCTCTTGAGTGTGGCCGCGCGACGCATGCTCTGCGCGCGTCGCGCGCCAAGAGCATGCGGCACACCGCCGCCACGTGTCGCGCCGCAACGCTCGCTCGGCCAGGTTGTATGCAGCACCACGTCAGCCAACAGCTGCAAGCTCATCAACCAGTGCAACCGTAACTCGATCTACACCTCCCTTCTGCTCGCGAACAACCGCATCTATGCTGGTGAGCCGCCACGGCTTCAGTGAGCCACGGGCAGGCACCCCGTTGCTGCAGCGCGTCACTGCGCGCCGTGTTGCCACGCTCAGTGCGGGCTGGTGCGCCGCGCCGGCCGGGCCAGCGGGCGCCCGCTGGGGACGGGCCGCCGCGCGCGCGGCTGACCACCTATGTTGCTGCACTCGCTGCAGGCCTCTCTAGTCAAGGACGCGGGGAGGGGGGGGTCATGTGGTCGTGCGACGCGGGGAGGGGGGGGTCGGATCCGCTGCCCAACAGCTGCATAAGGCTGAACAAGGCTGCAGATAAGAATGATATCTTTTCGTTTGCCTACGGCGACGGCGTGCTGTGGGCTGGCCTAGACGAAGGCCAGATCTGGAAGTGCGGCGCGCGCGCACACGCTCCTCTCTCGCACACCGTAGTGACGCTGACCGCGTCCAACCGCCGCGCAGGTGCGACCCCAACACTCCCGACAGCTGCCAACGTTTCAACAAAGCGGGCAGCACCATTTACTCACTGCTGCTCGCCAATGGAGTGTTGTTTGCTGGCCTTGGAGGCGGCCAAATGTGGAAGTGAGCCCGTTGATGCTGGGAGAGGCCCCCTAGAGGGGGGGGGGGCGTCTGCCAGCCACAGTCGGGCTCAGGCGCTAGACGGACGCGCCGCTCTGCTGCACCCCCCGTTGTTACACCCGCCGCTGACGCCACCCTTACCAGGTGCCGGTTGGACCAGCCCGACTCCTGCGACCGTTGGAACAAGTTCGAGATAAGTGTTCGCCAGTTAATCCAGATGCCCAACGACGCCTCCAACATCTACGCCATGGCCGGGTGGGGCGTGTATCGCTGCCCTGTGGCGACGCCCGATAGCTGCACCTATATTGCTACCGTGAGCACCCGTAACCCCTCTCCCGGTGTTGCGGTGGGCTTGTCAGCTGTTGATGGTGCGCGTGACGCGTTGCGCGCTATCAGCTTTTGGCCTTGCACGCGCCCAGCCGTTGGGCACAGCTGCGTCGTTGCAGACGACACTGCCACAGCGGTCAACGAGCGCAAGCATGCCGCCTCCCCGCGCGCAGGCACCACAATCTATGCTGGCTGGGAGGGAGTTGTGGGCAGGGTACTGGTCACCCGCACGTGCGCGCAGTACTACTTTAATGAAAAAACATACTGGGTGCACGGGGCACCCATTGTTTGCAGCCCCGGCTCCAAGTTCAACCCAAGCCAGGCGTCCAACCCCAACCCGAGCCAGCAGACGTGCTGCGTGAGTGGCGGCCGGGCGCAGCTGCATTGTGCTGCTGCGGTCTGCAGCTGCTGCGGCTGAGAGCTGCTGCGGCTGAGAGCTGCTGCGGCTGGCAGGACAGCTTGTTAGCGCGCCTGCACAACCAGCGCTCGTGCCGGCCCTGAGCTCACGCGCGTGTGTTGCTGCCGCCCTGCCGCGCCGCAGTCGGACGACGTGGACGTCTCCATTGCCAAGAGCGGCCCCACCGATCCGCAGCTGGTCGGTACCGAGTTTGACTTCACGCTCACGGTGCGCGTGGAGAAGGGCAGCAGCGGCGCCAACGACGTCAACGTCACCGACGCACTGCCCGCGGAGCTAGTGCTGGTGTCCGCCAAGCCCGACAAGGGCAACTGCTCCTCCTCGGGCGCCACGATCACCTGCAACATCGGCGCCATGTCGCTGGCGGAGACGGTGTTTGTCATCGTGCGCGTCAAGGGCACCGCCGCGGGCTCGTGGACCAACGTCGCCACGGTCAACGCGACCGGCGACACCAACCCGAGCAACGACCAGGCCAACAGCACCGTGCAGGTTGCCTGCCTGTCATGCACATTTTGGGCTGGGATGTGCGGCACCTTGAGTGACGGCTGCGGCGGCCCCATCAATTGCACCTGCCCGGCGAGCGCGCCGTACTGCCACCAGCGGGCGCCGGGGCGGGCGGGCTATTGCTCGATCGACCCCTTTACCAAGCTCAGTGTTGCGCTCCAAAAGACTGGCCCCGCGACAGACCAGATCGTGGGCGAAGCGTTCAACTTTGCGCTGCGGGTCTGGATTGTGAGCGGCACAAAGGGCGCCACCTCGGTCGTGCTCGTCGACACGCTGCCAACCGGCCTGGAGCTGGTGGAGGTCAAGCCGGGTGGGCAGCGCCCGGCGGCGGACGGGGCGCGTGGGCAGCGCAGGCGGCGGCCGCGCCGCCGCCGCCGCCAACCGGCGCGGGCGCGGCGCTTGCGCGGCGCGACTGCTGCCGCGCGCAGACACGGGCTGCACCGTGGACTACCCAAGCATTTCGTGCGAGCTGGGCCCAATGCTGCTGGGCGAGTCCAAGGTCGTCACCGTAACCGCCAAGGCAGCACGGGTCGGCACCTTCGACAACGCGGCTGCCGTGAGCGCCACCGACGGCTCTACCGTCACGCTGGCTACGTCGAGCGCCAGCGTGACGGTTGTTCGGGTGCGGGCGCTCGCCCCCAGAGCGCAGCCTCGCGCGCTGGGGCCTCACGCGCGGGCGCCGCTCGCGGCCGCACCGCATTGGATTCTGACGCACCTGCTGCCTCCGGCACTTGCAGGACAATGATGCCGACATGTCGATCGCCAAGAGCGTGTCGTCGCCGTCGGTGCTGATCAGCGGCCAGGTCAACTACACCATCACCGCCACCAACGTGGGCGCCGGCACCGCCACGGGCGTGATCGTGAACGACACGCTGCCGGCCGGTCTTGCGTTTGCCACGCCCCTGCCAGCAGGTGCGTCGGGTGGGGCGGGGGGCTCAGGCTTGTAATCCAGCCGCTGGCTGGGCCGCGCAGCGGCTGGGCGCGCGCGGCTGCCCCCCCCCCCCCCCCCACCCCTCAGCGCGCAGCTTGCTGGCGCCAACCACCTGGCTGCCGGCGCTTACGGCGTGGCGCGCGCTGCTCGCGCACGCAGGCTGCTCCCAACGCGCGCAGGTGCTCACGTGTGGTCCCAGCAGCGTGGCCGCTGGTGACAAGCTCACGTACCTGGTGCCGGTCAAGGCCGTTGCAGTGGGCAGCTGGAACAACTCTGCGCGTGTGTCTGCCGACAACGATGTCAACCCATACAACAACGGCCCCGTGGTTGCGCCCGTCACGGTCACCCGCACGTGCGCGCAGTACTATGCAGACGGCAGCCGCTACGCCTGCAGCCCCGGCTCCAAGTACAACCCAAGCCAGGCGTCCAACCCCAACCCCAGCCAGCAGGCGTGCTGCGTGAGTGGCGGCCGGGCGCAGCTGCATTGTGCTGCTGCGGTCGGCAGCTGCTGCGGCTGAGAGCTGCTGGGGCTGAGAGCTGTTGCGGCTGGCAGGACAGCCTGCCAGCGCGCCTGCACAACCAGCGCTCGTGCCGGCCCTGAGCTCACGCGCGTGTGTTGCTGCCGCCCTGCCGCGCCGCAGACGGACTGCAAAACGTGCTACGACTTCCCCGACCTGTGCGGCTCCTACGACAACGGCTGCGGCACCATCATCACCTGCACGTGCCCGCCCGACAAGCCGTACTGCCACCAGACCGACCTGCTGCGCGGCAACTCGGACCCAGGCTTTTGCTCCGACAACCCCTTTGTCCCCAGCCGCGACCTGGACGTCTCCATTGCCAAGAGCGGCCCCACCGATCCGCAGCTGGTCGGTACCGAGTTTGACTTCACGCTCTCGGTGCGCGTGGAGAAGGGCAGCAGCGGCGCCAACGACGTCAACGTCACCGACGCGCTGCCCCCGGGGCTAGTGCTGGTGTCCGCCAAGCCCGACAAGGGCAACTGCTCCTCCTCGGGCGCCACGATCACCTGCAACATCGGCGCCATGTCGCTGGCGGAGACGGTGTTTGTCAGCGTGCGCGTCAAGGGCACCGCCGCGGGCTCGTGGACCAACGTTGCCACGGTCAATGCGACCGGCGACACCAACCCGAGCAACGACCAGGCCAACAGCACCGTGCAGGTTGCCTGCCTGTCATGCACAACTTACGCTGAGCTGTGCGGCACCTTTAGTGACGGCTGCGGCGGCACCATCAATTGCACCTGCCCGGCGAGCGCGCCGTACTGTCACCAAACAACCAAGCTGCTGCGTGCAGGGCTGTCGGGCCATTGCTCGGACCAGCCTATTAACCCCACAAACCTCACGGACGTCGCGATCTACAAAACAGGGCCCGGCTATGACCCGGTGCAGGGCCAGGAGTTCAACTTCCTGTTGACAGTGCGCGTGGTGGACGGCCTCGCGGGCGCCAAGAACGTTGTGGTCAAGGACACGCTGCCCGCCGGCCTCGAGCTGGTTGCGGTCATACCAGGTGCGCGGCCGTGTGGCAGCCCGTCACACGGGCTGCCGCAGGCGCACGCACCGCGCACGCACCGCCCGGGTGGCCTGACCCAGGCTGTGCTGGCGGCCAGCGCGCTCCAGATCTGAGGCCTTGCTTGTCGCCCGCCCGCCCGCGTCGCAGACACGGGCTGCACCGTGCAGTTCCCGCTCATCACTTGCCCTCTTGGCTCAATGAGCCGCGCTGAGACACGCTACGTCAACATCCGCGTAAAAGGCAACGGGGTCGGGACTTACACCAACCAGGCAGAGGTGTCAGCGACCAACGACCGCAATCCCGGCAACAACAAGAGCAACGCAACAGTCACTATCATTCAGGTGTGAGGGCACATCGGGACCCACGCGCAGCGTGGCAGCCTGCCGCGCTGTGCAGCCTGCCGCGCTGCGTGTAGGCCGCTTGCACGCCGCTGCAGTGCAGCATGCACACATGTGTGCAACTGCCCCATGTGTGCACCAACAACTACAACAACTGCCCTCTTGCGCTCAATGCCCCAACCATGATGCCCACAGAGTACGCCTTCCAAAGGCTCCGACATGTCGATCGCCAAGAGCGTGTCGTCGCCGTCGGTGCTGATCAGCGGCCAGGTCAACTACACCATCACCGCCACCAACGTGGGCGCCGGCACCGCCACGGGCGTGATCGTGAACGACACGCTGCCGGCCGGTCTTGCGTTTGCCACGCCCCTGCCAGCAGGTGCGTCGGGTGGGGCGGGGGGCTCAGGCTTGTAATCCAGCCGCTGGCTGGGCCGCGCAGCGGCTGGGCGCGCGCGGCTGCCCCCCCCCCCCACCCCTCAGCGCGCAGCTTGCTGACGCCAACCACCTGGCTGCCGGCGCTTACGGCGTGGCGCGCGCTGCTCGCGCACGCAGGCTGCTCCCAACGCGCGCAGGTGCTCACGTGTGGTCCCAGCAGCGTGGCCGCTGGTGACAAGCTCACGTACCTGGTGCCGGTCAAGGCCGTTGCAGTGGGCAGCTGGAACAACTCTGCGCGTGTGTCTGCCGACAACGATGTCAACCCATACAACAACGGCCCCGTGGTTGCGCCCGTCACGGTCACCCGCACGTGCGCGCAGTACTATGCAGACGGCAGCCGCTACGCCTGCAGCCCCGGCTCCAAGTACAACCCAAGCCAGGCGTCCAACCCCAACCCCAGCCAGCAGGCGTGCTGCGTGAGTGGCGGCCGGGCGCAGCTGCATTGTGCTGCTGCGGTCGGCAGCTGCTGCGGCTGAGAGCTGCTGGGGCTGAGAGCTGTTGCGGCTGGCAGGACAGCCTGCCAGCGCGCCTGCACAACCAGCGCTCGTGCCGGCCCTGAGCTCACGCGCGTGTGTTGCTGCCGCCCTGCCGCGCCGCAGACGGACTGCAAAACGTGCTACGACTTCCCCGACCTGTGCGGCTCCTACGACAACGGCTGCGGCACCATCATCACCTGCACGTGCCCGCCCGACAAGCCGTACTGCCACCAGACCGACCTGCTGCGCGGCAACTCGGACCCAGGCTTTTGCTCCGACAACCCCTTTGTCCCCAGCCGCGACCTGGACGTCTCCATTGCCAAGAGCGGCCCCACCGATCCGCAGCTGGTCGGTACCGAGTTTGACTTCACGCTCTCGGTGCGCGTGGAGAAGGGCAGCAGCGGCGCCAACGACGTCAACGTCACCGACGCGCTGCCCCCGGGGCTAGTGCTGGTGTCCGCCAAGCCCGACAAGGGCAGCTGCTCCTCCTCGGGCGCCACGATCACCTGCAACATCGGCGCCATGTCGCTGGCGGAGACGGTGTTTGTCAGCGTGCGCGTCAAGGGCACCGCCGCGGGCTCGTGGACCAACGTCGCCACGGTCAACGCGACCGGCGACACCAACCCGAGCAACGACCAGGCCAACAGCACCGTGCAGGTTGCCTGCCTGTCGTGCACCTCGTCCTACGTCGGACTTTGCGGCACCTTCACCGACGGCTGCGGCGGCTTCATCACCTGCACGTGCCCGCTCAGCAAGCCAGTCTGCAACAAGTTGCCGGGAGCACCATCGGGCGTGTGCGCGGACCGGCCCATTGACCCCACCGCACTTGCAGACATTTCCATCACCGAAACTGGCCCCACCACCACCCAGGTGATCGGCCAGGTCTTTGACTTCAAGCTCACCGCCACCGTGGTCGACGGACTCGACGGCGCCAAGAACGTGGTCATCACAGACCGCCTGCCGGGCGGCCTCGAGCTTGTTGCCGTCAGGCCGGGTGCGCGCGCCGCGCGCCTGCGGGGCGCGGGCCGTGCAGCCAAGCCCTGGCCTTTGAGCGCGGCCCTGGCAGCGCGCCACGCCTGGTCGCCCGCTGCCCCGGCGCCCGGCGGCGCGGCGCCTGCCGCCAATTGCCTCCGCTGCAACTGTGCTGTGCTGCCGCCGCCGTTGCTGCGCAGACACTGGGTGCACCATTCGCTATCCTGTGATCACCTGTGCGGTCGGGGACCTAGCCTTTGCTGGGACCTACTCGCTGGCAGTCACGGTCAAGGCGGCGCGTGCGGGCAGCTTCAACAACCGTGCCTCGGCCAACGCAACCAACGACCGCAACCAGGGCAACAACAAAGCGGAAGCGCGTGTCACCGTGGTGCGCTGACCCGCGCGGGCGCGCGTGTGGCCGCGGCCAATGGCTGGCGGACAGCCGCCCCAACTGTGTTGCTGGGGCGGGCGCGGCGCGGCGCGGCGCGGCGCAGCGCACCCTTGCTTGCTGCCCGGTCCATGCGCGCGCGCGCTGCTGCCGCTCACCCGCGGCGCCCGCCTGCCCCGCTCGTGCGTCCACAGGTTGGCGGCGCGTGCTGCACCAGCAGCGGGCGCTGCCTGGTGGTGTCCGAGTCGGCTTGCGTGGACGGCGTGTACAACCCTGGCCAGAACTGCGGGAGCGTGACGTGCGCGCGCAAGCCCACCATCGGCGCGTGCTGCGTGGGACAGGACTGCCGCAACAACTACACGCTCAACGCCTGCACCCAGGACGCGGGCAACTTTTACGCCAACCAGACCTGCAACTCAAAGACATGTGGCAGCGACCCGCCAGTGGCCCCGCGCGGCGCGTGCTGCCAGCCGGCTCAGAGCAAGTGCACGCCTAACGCCACGGCGGCCTGGTGCCAGGCGCAGGGCGGTCAGTGGGCAAAGGACGAGGCCTGCACGGTCGCCGCCTGCCCTGCCGCCATTGGCGCGTGCTGCGTGGGACAGGACTGCCGCAACAACTACACGCTCAACGCCTGCACCCAGGACGCGGGCAACTTTTACGCCAACCAGACCTGCAACTCAAAGACATGTGGCAGCGACCCGCCAGTGGCCCCGCGCGGCGCGTGCTGCCAGCCGGCTCAGAGCAAGTGCACGCCTAACGCCACGGCGGCCTGGTGCCAGGCGCAGGGCGGTCAGTGGGCAAAGGACGAGGCCTGCACGGTCGCCGCCTGCCCTGCTGCCATTGGCGCGTGCTGCCTCGCCAGCGGCGCGTGCGCGGAGGGCACTGCCAGAGTGTGCCGCGCCGACGACGGCACCTGGAACCGCGGCTTGACCTGCAGCCAGGTTGCCTGCCCCATCCTACCGGCGGCCACGGGCGCGTGCTGTGACTCAATCGCACGCAAGTGCACAGCGCCCGTGCGCGAGTCGGCTTGCGTCAACGGCACGTGGACGCAGAACGCGAACTGCACGGTGGACGTCTGCCCGGCGGCGGTGAGCGTCGGCGGCCTGCCGCGGGCTGCGCGCGCGCGCCGCCTCCCCAGCGCAGGTCGCGCGTGCCCGCCGCTGCTCGAGAACGCGCGCGCGCCGGCCCCCTACCGCTGCGCCGGCCCCCACCAGCGCTCACTCGCCCCGCCGCGCCGCCGACGCGGCCGCAGTTCTGCGTTCCCACCTGGCGGATGTGCGAGCCATGCACGCTCCCCGGCTGCAACCCCTGCTGCGACAGCACGAGCGCGTGCAAGCCCGTCTACGGCATCCACACGTCGTGGTACGCGTGCAAGCCGGGCGAGGGCTGCCGCCCCGAGGGCCAGCCCTGCGGCGAGTGCAGCGGCGGCGGCGTCTGCTGCGACGGCCTCACTTGCAAGTGGGACCACTACGGCAAGCGCGGCGTGTGCACCAAGCCGTTTGCGTGCAAGCAGATCGGCGAGGCGTGCGCCGCGCCGCGCGACTGCTGCCCCGGCTCCACCTGCGGCACGGACGGCAAGTGCCGTCCGTGCGACTGCAAGCGCAAGTGCCGCAAGCACGACCAGCGCTGCGCCGCGCAGCGTGAGGCGGAGTGCCGGATGCTCTCCGCCGCGGTCGCAAGCGCCGTGCTGACTGGGCCGAGCGGCGCGCTCATCCAGGTCGGCGGGCGCTGAGCGCGCCAGTTGTTCTTTGGGGGCGAGCGAGACGCGTCTGGGAACTGTCTATTTCAGATGCGTGCGAGCGCCGGATGCTCAGCAGCCAGGCAGGCGGCGCACGCCCACTGCAGGGCCGCGTGCGGGCCGCGCCGCCGGCGGCCGCGCAGCTGGGCTGCCACCACCGCCGTCGCCGCCGCGCGCGCCGTCGCTGGCCCACGACCGGCGCCAGAGCGGGTGCGCACGGCGTCAGCCGCCCCCGCCGGCGGCGCGCGCGTCGTCGGCGTCCTCCAGCAGCTGCACCTGCAGCTTGCACAGCCCGGCGATGTGGTGGGAGAGGTAGTGGTCTGTGGCCGGGCGGAGCGGGGGCGCGGACGAGGCGCGTCGGCTAGGCCGGCGGCGCGGGGCGCGCGCTCACGCGCGCGCGCTGTCACACACAAACGCACACGCGCACACCTCGCAGCATGGCGCGGGTGATGATGATGCGCCCGGCGTGGCGCCCCGCCTCGGCCGCGCCCTGCACCAGCAGCTCGTAGCGCGCGTCCGCGTCGGCGCCTGCGGCGCGCGTGCGCGTGCCGGCGCGCGAGGCGGCGCGCGCGTGCAAATGTGTGCGCGCGGCGCGCGTGCGTGTGCGCGTGCGCGCCGCCTGAGCATGGCGCTCCGCGCGCGAGCTGCGCCGGCCCGCGCCGGCGCGCGCCTGTGCGCCGGAGGTAGAGCAGCCGGCCGGGGCAGTGGAGCAGCTCTGGCGCAGCAGCGGCGGGCGCCGCCCCACCCGCGTCGCACGCGGCGGCGTGCTGCACCTGCAGCTCGCCGCCGCCCGGCGCGCCGCCGCTGGCGCTCGCGCCCGCGCCCACGCCAGCCGCCGCCTGCTGCTGGCGCGCCTGCGCGGCCGCAGACGCCGCCGCAGCCGCCGCGAGCGCCGCCTGCTTCACCGCTGCGGCAAAGCCGAGTCGGCCGGCGGGCTTTGCTGCCGCTGCTGCTGGGGCGGCCGCCGCAGCGGGCGGCTGCTGCTCGCTGCTGCCCACAGCCTTCAGGTGCAGCTGCCTCAGCTTGCTCCCCAGCAGCGGCGCGCCGCTCTGCGCCGCCGCCGCGAAGGCCGCCTGCACGCCTGAGCCCCCGCCGGCGCCCGCGGCGAGGCGCCCCGCGGTCTGTGCGTGCGGCGGCGGCGGTCGCGGCGGCGGCGGCGGCCGCGTGAGCCCGGGCCGGCGCGCGGTGCAGCGCACGTGCGCGGCGCGGCTTGCACGCGCGCCAGGCGTGGCGCACCGCGCGCGCGGCGGCGGCGCCGGCGAGGCTCGAAAGGAAGGTCTTGCCCCCCGCCAGCACACCGCGGTCGCGCAGCCAGGCCATGGCGGCGCTGCTGGAGTAAGCGTCCTCCTCGGCCGTCACGAGCGCGGCGCGCAGCGCCGCGAGACTCGCCACGCAGGTGCGGGGCACGAGGTCGTGCTGCGCCGGGCGCCGCGGCGGCAGTGGGCGCGGGCGCGGGCGCGGGCGCACGCGCGGGTGAGCCGCGCCGCCGCCGTCGCCCCGCGCCTGCCGCTGCCCTGGTCACCCCCTCCCCTTCCCACGCCGCGGGCCTCACGTTGTGTACGACCGTGCGCGCCCAGGGTGCGCACTCAGCCGCGAGCGCCGCGGACATGACCGGCGGGCTGCCAAAGCCGGTCGCCGACACGCCGCCCGCGGCCACGAGCGGCGGCGCGGAGCCGCCCGGCGCGCCGCCGCGCAGGCGGTGCGCGACGAGCGCCGCGACGCCGCCGCCCAGGCTGTGCCCGACGCAGCGCACGCGCAGGCCCGGCGCTGCCGCGAGCGCAGCGCGCAGCGCCGGCGCGCAGCGCTCGACGACCGCGTCGGCCGCGCGCAGCATGCCCGCGTGCGCCGCGCCGGGGCCGAGCGGCGCCGTGTGTGCGACGAGGTCGCACATTGCGTCGGCGAGCGAGCTCGTGCCGCGCACGAGCAGCAGCAGCTGCGCCCGCGCCGCGTCCGCGACGACCATGTGCGCCGGCAGCGTCGCGCCGCACCGCAGCGGCGCCGAGTCGGGCGCGTGCAGCAGGACGGCCCGCTCCTGCGCACGTGACCGGCGGCGGCGGCGGCGCGCTGCGTTGTGCGTTGTGCTCCCTCTCGATGCGTGCCGCGGGCGCGGGCGGGCCACGCGACGCCGAGGGTGCACACACAGCCACAGCACGCACCTCGATGCCCATGGCCGCGGCGACCTGCGCTGCCGTGCGGCCGGCCTCAAACGCGCGCGCCCAGTCGGCCTCGCGCAGCAGCTCGCGCACGAGCTCCCTGCGCGCGGCGGCAGGCGGGGGTCGCCGCGGCGCGCCCGCGGCCGCCGCCGCACCGCGCGCGCGCGCGCCGCACCGATCGTCGAGCGTCGCGGCGCGCCCCGGGATGTCGTCGCGCGCGGCCTCCGCGGCGTGCGCGCGGCTGAGGCCCCACAGCCCCAGCGTCAGCGTCTCCGGCGAGAGGCCGGCAAACACGCTGCCCGTGTGCGTCAGCGACGCCACGAGCGCCCGATACAGCGCCGCCCAGCTGTCCAGGTCGCCGCCCTCCTGCTGCTCCTGCTGTTCCTGCTGTTGCTGTTCCTGCTGCTGCTGTTCCTGCTGCAGCTGCTGCTCAGGAGGGCCTGCGGCGGCCGCCAGCGCGCGCAGCAGCTCCTCCTGGCCCGGCGCGCCCGCAGCAGCGGCCGCGCCCGCGTGCGGCGCCGCCGCGGCGTCCGCCATGCCGGTTGCGTTCCCCTGGTATGCTGCTGGCGGCGGGCGTCTCGGGGCAGGCCGGGCGGGCAGCGGTGTGCGGCAGCGGGGCGGTGGCGGCGGAGCTGCAGCGCCGAGCCCTTGCGCCGCCGCGTCGCGCCGAGCGACCTAGGCCGAACGAGCGTCGTCGTGCGCGCCTTGCCCTCCGCCATCACTGCGCCCCTCCAGGAGCCTCACGCAGCCCGCACGAGCGCCGCGCGTTCGCAGCTGCTCCGCCGCCGTGCAACCGCGCCGCCCATGCAGGCCGCGGCCGGCGCGCCGGGGTGGCGCGTCGTGGCTGGCGTCGTGCAGCAGTCGCAGCAGCCGCAGCCCGCGCCGCGGCCGCGCTGCGGCGCTGCTGCCGCTGCCGGCCACTCGTCGCAGCGCGCCGCGGCCTGGCCGTCGCGGCGCGCCCGGGTGCGCAGCCCGGCCGCGAGCGCGCCGGGGGCCGACCCCGGGGCGCAGCAGGGGGTGCGCCGCCCGGCCGCGAGCGCGCCGGGGGCCGACCCCGGGGCGCCGCTGCAGGGCGGCGCGCGGCCCGGCGGCGCGCAGCCGTCTGGCGCCAGCGCGCAGCGCGCCAGCGTGGCTGCAGCGGAGGTCGACTTCTTTGCCACGGACAAGCGCCCCGTGATCCTGTATGACGGCGTGTGCAACCTCTGCAACGGGGCCGTGAATTTCATGCTCGACTGGGACCGCGCCGGCGCGTTCCGCCTCGCGGCGCTGCAGAGCGGCCCCGGGCGCGAGTTGCTCGCGCGGTGCGGCGCGGCGCCCGCGCGGCGCGGCGCGGTCCGTCGTCGAGCGCCGCAGCCCCGCGCCGAGCGCCGCGGCCCAGCGCGCGCCGCGCCGCGCCGCGCTCGCCCCTGCGCGCGCAGCTGCGGGCGAGCCCCGGACGACATCTCCAGCATCGTTCTTGTCGAGGAGCGGCGCTGCCACGTCAAGAGCGAGGCGGTGCGCCGCATCGCGGCGGCGCTCGGCGCGCCGCTGCAGCTGCTGGCCGCGCTCGCGGCGCCGGTGCCGCGCTTCATTCGAGACCCGCTGTACGACCAGGTGGGCGGGGCAGTGGGGCCCTGCCGCGCCGGGGTGATGACCGGCGGCGCACGCGCGCGGGGGCACGCATGGGCCGCGCGCGCTGATCCCCGCCGCGCGCCGCGCGCCGCGCCGCGCCGCGCTGCAAATGCAGGTCGCCAACAACCGGTATCTGGTGTTTGGCCGCACCGCCAGCTGCCGCGTGTCGGACGACGGC
This sequence comes from Scenedesmus sp. PABB004, assembly GCA_014905635.1. Lineage (NCBI taxonomy): Eukaryota > Viridiplantae > Chlorophyta > Chlorophyceae > Sphaeropleales > Scenedesmaceae > Scenedesmus > Scenedesmus sp. PABB004. The sequence continues at coordinate 685,592 of JABVCE010000011.1, read as the reverse complement.
TTCGCTGACCGCTTCCTGGGCGAGTGACGGCGCCGCGGCTGAGCGGCTCGCGCGGTCTGCGTGCCGAGCGGCGGCGCGCAGGCGACCGCCCCGCTGCAACCCCGCACTGCCCGCCGCTCCCGCGCTGCGCGCCAGTCGCCGCCGCCAGCGCGCTCCACCAGCCTGCAGCACCTCCCACGCCCAGCGGCGGCAGCCCGGCATGCGCGAATGCTGGGCCGGGCCCAGCTTTGCAGCCGGCGCCAGCGCCCAGGCGGAGCGCGTGGCGGCGCTGCGCAGCCTGGCCGGCCTCAAGGAGCTGCGCGCACTGCAGTTTGCAGCCAGCGACGACGCAGAGGTGGCGGCGCTGGCCGCGGCGACACAGGTCACCACGCTCACGCTACGTCTCGCGGTCGGCAGCGCGTGCACGCCTGCCGGGCTGATGGCCCTGGCACGCATGACCTGGCTGCGCACTGTCAGGGTGGACCTGCTTGACCTCGAGCTGTGCGAGGAGGACGCAGAGGCGTGGCTGCGCGCGCTGCACTTTGCTCGCGATGCACACGTGCTGGCGCCGTTTGAGCGCCAGCGCGCGGTGTGGGCGGCTGCGGAGGTTGCGGCGCGTGGCGCTGGCGAGGCGCCGGGCTTTTTTGAGGTGGGCCTGGTGGAGTAGATGGCACAGGCGCTGGCGACAGCCGGCCGCGCCTCGTCGGATGAGGAGGGGGCAGCAGGACGGGGCGGCGGCGGTGACGAGGCTCAGAGCAGGCGACGCAGTGCTTTGTTGACCTCCAGAGGCTGTTGTGGTTCGCGGGGTGTTGGCAGCTGCGCGTGTTGAGGCTGTGCGGTGCCCGCGTGCGTGCTCTCTCTCTGCTCCCGTGCTGCGCGTGCGGCCGCCCTTGCCGCGCGTGCCGGCCAGGCGCGCGCCCCCAGGATCTCTGCCGCAGTTGCTGTTGCAAAGGTGTTGCTGCTGCGTCCCGCAGTGCGTGGCGAGCTGCCGGGCCAGCCGCGGCCGGGCGAGCGCGCGCTGCGAGCGAGGCCAGCGCGCCCCCCGTGCTGCGCGCCAGCCGCCAGCGACCGCCGCCAGGCCACAGCTCCAGCTGAGGGCCACCACACAGAGCGGCTGGCGGCAGGCGCCCGCCCGGCCCGCCGCGGCTTGAACCCCTGCGCCGCCAGCGGGCCGCGCGCCGCAGCCGCCCGCGCGCGCCGCGCACAGCCCCACTCCCCGCGCCCCGCGCCCGATAGCGCTCCCGACGCCTCGCAGCGGCCCAGGAGGCGCCATGGCGGCCAGCTCGCGCGCCTGGCACGGCGCGCCGCCGCCCGACGACGAAGCGAGCCCGCTGCTGCGCGCGCTCGCGGCGCTGGACGACGGCGTGTGGGCGGAGGCGCTGCTGCCCAAGCTGCGGGCGGACGCTGGAAGCGCTCCCGCGTTCGCGCTGGCCTGCAGGGAGACGCGGCGGCTCGTGCAGAGCAGCGCGCCAGCGCTGTCACTGCGGGCCGCCGACTGCGCGCACGCGGCCTCGCTGGCGCGCCTGGGGCAGCGCTTCACCGGCTGCAGCGAGGTGGAGTTCACCATTGATAGTAGCGAGGACGCTGGCGCGCCGCTGGCGACGCTGCTGCCCGCGCTCGCGAGGTGAGCAGCGGCGGGCAAGCGCGCGCGGTCGGCCGGGACGTGGCGGCGTCCCAGCGGGTGGCGCGCGTGCGTGTGGCCAGCAGCTGTCCAGGAGACTCAGCAGTGGAAGGCGGCTCACCAGCCACGCACCCGCCCCGCCCGCCCGCCTCTGCACCTGCAGGCTGCCGCGGCTCACCTCGCTGCGCCTGGACGCGGCGGCCAGCGCCGCCGCCAGCGAGCCAGCTTTCATGGTGCCAATGTTTGGATTTGGACTGATCCACCTTGCAATGCCTGGCGTGGATGCAGCGGCCAGCGCCGCCGCCAGCGAGCCAGCGTTCATGGCGCCCGTGCTTGGAATGGTGCACCTCGCGCTGCCAGGCCTGCGGTCGCTGGAGCTGGTGCTCGGGAGCAGCTGGGCGGACAGCGACGCCGCGTGGCGGGTGGTCGGCCTGGCGACGCAGCTCACGCGCGTCGCGGTGCGCTTCGATTCGCGGCTGCACTCAACCGTCACGCTGCGCCACCTGTCGGCGCTGACCGCCGTCAGCGGCCTGGCGAGCCTGGTCGTCGACGCCAACTACATTGCCGATGCGCAGCACTACGGCTTCCTGGCCGGCCTCCCGGCGCTCACGCACCTCGACCTGCCCCTGATGCCGGACCACCCAGGCCTGCCCGCCATCGCCGCCTGCACCAGCCTGCGGAGCCTTCTGTTCTACGCCTACTCAGGCCGGAGCGAGTCCGGCACCTTTTCGAACCCCACGCTGAGCGAGGCGAAGTGCGCAGCCCTCGCGCGGTGCACGCGGCTCACCGTCCTGGACGTCCCGGTGGACCAAGGCTCCGACCCGCACCTCCTGGCGGCGCTGGCGGCGCTGACGGGCCTGCAGAAGCTCACCATCGAACAGCTGTCGCGCGCCTCGCTGCCGTGCCTGGCCAGCTTGAGCCAGCTCACTCGGCTGCAGGGCAGCTGGGTGGAGGATGCTGCCGGCGGGGTCGGCGGCGCACTCATAGCCTGCCCGTCGGTGGTGCAGCTGTGGGGCAGCGGCCCGGTGCCATTTGAGGCGTTCCCCAGGCTGCGCGACGCGGTGCAGCGCGGCACGTGGCCGCCCACCATGCTGGAGCGGCTGGCCGCGCACTGCAGCGGGCTGACGGCGCTTGATCTGTGTGGGTGCGAGCAGTGGGCGGGGCCCAGCTTTGACGCCAGCGCCAGCGCCCAGGCGGAGCGCGTGGCGGCGCTGCGCGCCCTGGCGGGGCTCAACCGGCTGCGCTGGCTGAGCTTTTCTGCCAGCGACGACGCGGAGGTGGAGGCGCTGACCACAGCAACGCAGGTCCTGACCCTGGTCCTGCGCGTGCCGGAGGGGAGCGCGTGCACACCGTCCGGGCTGATGGCCCTGGCACGCATGACCTGGCTGCGCACTGTCAGGGTGGACCTGCTTGACCTCGAGCTGTGCGAGGAGGACGCAGAGGCGTGGCTGCGCGCGCTGCACTTTGCTCGCGATGCACACGTGCTGGCGCCGTGTGAGCGCCAGCGCGCGGTGTGGGCGGCTGCGGAGGTTGCGGCGCGTGGCGCTGGCGAGGCGCCGGGCTTTTTTGAGGTGGGCCTGGTGGAGTAGATGGCACAGGCGCTGGCGACAGCCGGCCGCGCCTCGTCGGATGAGGAGGGGGCAGCAGGACGGGGCGGCGGCGGTGACGAGGCTCAGAGCAGGCGACGCAGTGCTTTGTTGACCTCCAGAGGCTGTTGTGGTTCGCGGGGTGTTGGCAGCTGCGCGTGTTGAGGCTGTGCGGTGCCCGCGTGCGTGCTCTCTCTCTGCTCCCGTGCTGCGCGTGCGGCCGCCCTTGCCGCGCGTGCCGGCCTGGCGCGCGCCCCCAGGATCTCTGCCGCAGTTGCTGTTGCAAAGGTGTTGCTGCTGCGTCCCGCAGTGCGTGGCGAGCTGCCGGGCCGACCGCGGCCAGGCGAGCGCGCTGCGAGCGTGGCCAGTCAACCCGCCGTGCTGCCGCGCCAGCCGCGACCGACCGCCGCCGGGCTACATATGCAGCTGAGGGCCACCACACAGAGCGGCATCGGCAGGCAGCCGCGGCTTGAACCCCTGCCGCCGCCGCCGCTGCCGCCGCCCGCGCGCGCCGCAGCCGCCCGCGCGCGCCGCGCACAGCCCACTACGCGCCCCGCGCCCCGGCAGCGCCCCGACGCCTCGCAGCGCTCTTCCAGGAGGCGCCATGCTGACGCGTGCGCGCGCCCGGTGCGGCGCGGCGCCGCCGCCCGACGCAGCGGCGTCCCCGCTGCTGCGCGCGCTCGCGGCGCTGGACGACGGCGTGTGGGCGGAGGCGCTGCTGCCCAAGCTGCGGGAGGACGCTGGAAGCGCGCCCGCGTTCGCGCTGACCTGCAGGGAGGCGCGGCGGCTCGTGCAGAGCAGCACGGCGGCGCTGTCGCTGCGCGCCGCCGACTGCGCGCACGCGGCCCCGCTGGCGCGCCTGGGACAGCGCTTCACCGGCTGCCGCGAGGTGGCCCTCGTCCTGACCAGTCCCGGCGACGCCGGCGCGCCGCTAGCGACGCTGCTGCCCGCGCTGGCGAGGTGAGCAGCGGCGGCGGGCGGCGCGCGCGCGGTCGGCCGGGGCGTGGTCGGCCGGGGCGTGTCGGTGTCTTGCGGGTGGCGCGCGTGCGTGCGGCAAGCAGCTGTCCAGACGACTCCATACGGAGGGCGGCTCACCCACCGCGCCGCCCCGCCTGCCCGCCCCTGCACCTGCAGGCTGCCGCGCCTCACGTCGCTGCGCCTGGACGCGGCGGCCAGCGCCGCCGCCAGCCAGCCGGCGGTCGTGGCACCGGCGATTGCGGCAGCTGCAGCGAAGCTGCCAGGCCTGCGGTCGCTGGAGCTGGTGCTTGGGAGCAGCTGGGAGGACAGCGACGCCGCGTGGCAGGCGCTCGGTGGGGCGGCACAGCTCACACACGTCGCGGCGCGCTTCGATGTGCAGCTGCGCTCAACCGTCACGCTGAGCCACATGTCAGCGCTGACCGCCCTCAGCGGTCTGGCGAGCCTCGATGTTCGAGTGGGCACTCCGCACGTCGCGCAGCACTACGGCTTCCTGGCCGGCCTCCCGGCGCTCACGCAGCTGGTGCTGCCCCTCATGTTCGACCGTCGGGGCCTGGACGCCATCGGCGCCTGCACCGGCCTGCGCAGCCTTGCGTTTGTGGTGCATCCCAGCGTTGATTATGACAGCGGCACCCTTGTCTGGCCCACGCTGGGCGAGGCGGAGTGCGCGGCGCTCGCGCGGTGCACGCGGCTCACCTCTCTCAACATCCTGGTGCATCAGGGCTCCGACCCGCGCCTCCTGGCGGCGCTGGCGGCGCTGACGGGCCTGCAGCGGCTCACCATCGAACATCTCTCGCGCGCCTCGCTGCCGTGCCTGGCCAGCTTGAGCCGGCTCACTCAGCTGCAGGGCAGCTGGGTGGCGGGTGCCGGTGGCGGGGTCGGCGGCGCCAGTACAGCCTGCCAGTCGGTGGTTCAGCTGTGGGGCGGCGGCCCGGTGCCGTTTGAGGCGTTCCCCAGCACGACGTGGTGCCTGCACGACGTGGTGCAGATTGGTGCGTGGCCGCCCGCCACGCTGCAGGGGCTGGCCGCGCACTGCAGCGGGCTGACGGCACTTGATCTGTGTGGGTGCGAGCTCTGGGCGGGGCCCAGCTTTGAGGCAGGCGCCAGCGCCCAGGCGGAGCGCGTGGCGGCGCTGCGCGGCCTGGCCGGCCTCAAGGAGCTGCGCGTGTTGGGTCTGTCAGCCAGCGACGACGCGGAGGTGGCGGCGCTGGCCGCGGCGACACAGGTCACCGGCCTGATTCTGCGCGTGCCGGAGGGGAGCGCCTGCACGCCTGCCGGGCTGATGGCCCTGGCGCGCATGACCTGGCTGCGCTATCTCTGGCTGGAGCCGTTTGGGCTCGAGCTGGCACAAGAAGACGCGCGGGCGTTGCTGCGCGCGCTGCAGTTCGTGCGGGACGTGCACGTGTCGGTCGCGGGTGAGGGCCAGCACGCGGTTTGGGCGGTCGCGGCGGCGGCGGCGGCGCACGTGCCTGGCACGGCGCGGCCCGACTGGTTTGTGGTGAAAGTGGTGCAGGCGGTGCAGGCGCCCGCGCCACCGGCCGACGGCGTCTGGTCGGGCAGCGAGGACGAGTGGGAGGAGGAGTGAGACGACGCGTCGGCGTGTGGGACTCGCGTCTGGCTTGTGCGCGCTGGTGGGTGGGTCGTGCGGGCGCTGCAGGCGGCGGCGCGTTGAGGCTGTGTGCGGCGCGTGTGCTGTCGCGGCGCGTGTCCTGTCGGGGCGTGTGCGCTGCGCGCCTGCGGCTGCGCGCCTGCGGCTGGCGCGGCAGCAAGCACGGAGCTCCGAGGGGCGTAAGCAGTTGGCACGTTTGCGCTGGTGGTTCGAGCGGTGATCGGTGGACGCGCGCGCTGCCTGATCGGCGTGGCTGCGCGTGCGGACGCGGCCTGCACAGGTAAACAAACAACGCCCCCTGCGACCGCTCACCGCCGCACCACGCCCTCCTGCGCGCCGGCGCCGATCGTCGAGCGCGCCGCCGCCGGCTCTCGGCGGCCGCCCCGCCGCCTGGCCCAACCAGACCAGACCCACCACCGCAGCGCGGGAGGCTACATGGTGATACAAAGCAAACGGCGCCAGGCACCCCCAAGTTTGCAAAAGCGCGGCGCCCGCGCCACGGCATGCGTGGAGGCCGGCGTCCGCGCCGGCGACCGCAGCCGGCCTGCCCCGCGAGCAGAGGGCGCCGCGCTGCCCGGGCGCTCGCGCGCGCCGGCGCGGGGCCGACGGACGCAGGCACGTGCCCCCCTTCGCACGCAGACCGGAGCGTCTCCCTTGGCGGAACACAGCCGACAGGGAGCTGGATTGGGTTGTGCAAACACGCAGCGGCCCGCGGCACGCCGAGCCGCCGCCCCCCGCAAGTACAGCCCACCCGCACAGCACGCAGCGCGGCGCGCGCGCGCGGCAGCGCACGCGCCGCGGGCGCAGCGGCCGCGCTCACACGAGCTCCGTGTCCAGGATCCGGCTACGCAGCGTGAGCAGCCGGAAGCCGCCGGGGCGGCCGGGCGCGCCGGGCACCCACTGAGTGCGCACGCCCACGAGCGCGCCCGCGAGCTCCTCCCACGTGTCGTCGCTCGGCCGGAAGAGCCCGTCGCGGCCCTCCTTGAGCCACCGCATCACAACGCGCCCGCGCTGGCTCGGCTTGGCCTCGCTGCGGCGGTGGCGGCGGACGCGGCGCGAGGGCTCGGCGCCGGGGCGCGGGCCCGGCGCGGCGACGGGGCGCGGGCCCGGCGCGGCAGGGGCGCTGCGGCCGCGGCCGCGGCGGCGCGGCGCGGCGCGGCGCGGCGCTCGCTCACCGCACGACCTGCACCATGTAGAAGTACTTGCTGCCCCGGTCCTCGCCGATGATCACCGCCGGCGCCTCGCCCGGCGGCGGCGCGTCGTCGGCGCCGGCGCCGCCGCGGCGCCGCGCCGCGCCGTCCGCGCCCGGCTCCGCCGTGGCCTCGGCCTCGGCCGCAGGCGCGGGCGCGGGCTTGGGCGCGACGCCGCCGAGGCCGAGCAGGCGCGCGCGCATCTGCTTCGCCGCCTCGGCCGCCTGCTTGAGGCTGTCCGCGAGCAGCTCCGCCTTGTTGTACACCACGCGCACGGGCTTGGCCACGCTCGCGCGCTTGGCGGCGCCGCCGGGCGAGGCCGCGGCCGCGCCGGCCGGCGCCGCCCGGCCGTCGGCGCTGCCGTCGCGCCGGGGCGCGGGGGCGGCCGCGGCCGCGCCGGCCGCGGCGGGGGCGGCGCCGCCGCCGCGCGCGGGCTTGGCGACGCGGCCGTGCGTGACCGCGAGCTTGGCGCGCGCCTCGGCGGTCGCGTGCGTGCGCCGCATCTTGGCGGCGTCGCGCGCCGCCGCCTGGCTGGTCTTGCTCTGCCGCGGCGCCTTGCGCGGCGGCGGCGGCGACGCCGCGGCGGCGGCGGCCGCCGCCGCGGCGCGCTCGCTCGCGCGGCTGCGCTTGCTCGCGCTGCCGAGCGCGGCGGGCGCCGCCGCCGCCGCGCCGCGCTTGGTCCCGGCCGCGGCCGCGGCGGCCGCCGTCGCGCGCTCCGCCGCGCGCGCCTCGCGCTCCGCCGCCGCCTTGGCCTCGCGCTCCGCCTTGGTCGGCCGCCGCCCGCTGCGCCCGCTGCGCCCGCTGCGGCCGCTGCGCCCGCCGCGGCCCGCGGCCGCGGCGGCGGCCGCCGACCGCCGCCGCCCGCTGCGCGACTTGCGCGCCGGCGTGCCGCCGTGCTGGCTCGACTCCACCTCCTCGCTGCCCGCCTCGTCGCTGCCGTCGCCGTCGTCGTCGCTGCCGTCGCTGTCGCCGTCCTCGTCGCTCGACACGCTGCTGCCGCTGCTGCAGCCGAACAGGCGCATGCTGATGCGCACGCCCTCGTTCAGCGCGTCGCACTTGCAGCGCACCACGTGGCGCCCGATCTCGATCCAGTCCTGCAAGCAGCCCGCCCGGCGGCAGCGGCGGCGGCGGCGCGGGCGCGGGCGCGTGAGCCGCGCGGTGGGGCGGGCCGTGCGCGCGGCGCCGCGCTCGCGCGACGACGCGCGCGCGCGTGGCCGCGCGGCCACGCGCCCCGCCGCGCCCGCCCTATGCCCGCCCTATGCCCGCCCGCCGCCGCGGTCGCTCTCGCTCACGTCGGTCGCAAAGTTGACCGCCTCGGCGCAGTTGAACCCCAGGTTGTAGCCCGCGTGGTAGGCGCCCGCGTTGAGCACGATGAACTCGTTGGGCTCCTGCTTCGCCTGCGGCGCGCGCGGCGGCGGTCGGGCGCGGTCAGGCGGGACACAGCGGCGCAGCGCTGCCGCCGGCGCGCGGCGCGCTGGTGCAGGGCGCGGCACCCGCGCCCCCGCCCCGCCGCACACGCGCACGCACGCGCGCGCACACACCGCACCTGGGTGTACTCGACGCCGTAGTTTTTGAGCAGCGCGGGGCTGAGCAGGATGTCCTTGTGCCGCATGAACGCGGGGCAGGCCTTGGCGAGCTCGGGGAACATGCTCGCCGCCATGCGCTCAAACTTGGCGCGGTCGCGCGGGCTCACGCAGTACCACACCTGGGGCCGGGGGCGGCGCGCAGGGCGGCGGCGCGCGGCGGGGCGGGGCAGGGAGCGTGGGCGCGGGCGGGCGGGCCCAGCGCGGGGCAGCAGGCGCCTGCTGCGCGCTCCGCCGCCCCGCCGCCTGCTGCGCCCGTCTGCCGCGCGCTGCCCTTCCCTCCCTGCCTCGCACCTTGGGCGCGCCAAAGTGCAGGTAGTTGATGGAGTACAGGTCGGCGTCCTCCTGCGCGCGCGGCACGAGCGGGCTGCGCGTGGGCACGCAGCGCGGCGCCGCCGCCCACGCCCGCCACGCGCACGGCGCGGCGCCGCCCACGCCCGTGTGCGCTGCTGCGCCGCCGCCCGCCCGCCCGCCCGCGCAGGAACAACCAAAGCGGCGTCGCACCACGTGCCACGCGAAGAAGGACTTCCACATGCCAAAGTAGGTCATCGGCGTCGTCACGCCGGGCACCTGCGGGACCTGGGGCCGCTTGAGCAGGCAGCCGCCGAGGTGGCGCAGGTTCCAGCCGAACGGCAGCTTCTCGTCGAAGAAGCTCATCGGCGTGTCGGCGCCGTAGAGCGGCGGGTTGATCGTCACGCTGCGACGGACGGGGCAAACGGCCGGCGGGGCGCGGGGTGAGCGGGCGGGCGCGGGGGTGAGCGCGCGGCGGCGCTGCTGCTGGCGCCGCCGCCGCCATCGCTGCCGCTGCTGCCGCTGCCGCATCGCTGCTGCCGCCGCTGCCACTGCTGCTGCTGCCCACCGCCCGCTGCCGCGCACCTGCTCCAGAACGCGCGCTCGAGCAGCGCGTCCTCCTTGTCGCGCGGCTTGTTGGGCGGCGCGTGCTCGTCGCCCTGCGCGAGCTCCTTGAACTCGCCCGCCGTGAGCGGCTTCTGCTCCACGAGCATGCACCGGTAGCTGCCGCGCGTCCCAAACACGAGCTGCTTGATCGGGCACTGGATGTCCAGCTTGGTCAGCTTGGGGAACGGCGACCTGCGCGCGGGGGAGCGCGGGCGGCGGCGGCGGGGCGGGGGCGGGGGCGGTGACGGCGTGGCGCGGCGCGGCGCCGCTGCATGCTGCTGCCGCCGCCGCGGCCGGTCGCTGCTGCATGCTGCCGCGATCGGTCGCTGCTGCATGCTGGCACGAACGGTCGCTGCTGCAGGCCGCCGCCGCCGCTGCCGCTGCCGCCGCCGCTGCTGCCGCCCCTGCGCGCCGGATGCCCCTGCTCGCCCCAGCCCGCGCGCCGCGCGCCGCCGCGCCGCGCGCGGCCGCGCCGCGACGCACCGCCGCGGCCGCCAGCCCTCGGGCGGCACGACCTTGAACATCGCGACGTCCGGGTGCTTCTTGAGGACCTTCTTGACATACTCGCAGAACGGCTGCGAGAACTCCTCCTTGGTCGGCCGCAGCACCGGCGCGTCGCTGCAGTAGGTGCTCATGCTTGCCGCCGTCGCTGCGTCCGCTGCTGCGCCGCCGCCGCCGCCGCCCGCTGCGCCGCCGCCGGGGCGGGCGCGCGGGGCGGGGGCGTCCGGGCGCGCGCGCGGGCGCGGCCGCCGCGGGCGCTCGCTCGCGCGCTCGCTCGCTCGCGCGCCGGGCGGGCGGGCGGGCGGGCGCTGCCGCTGCTGCTGCTGCTGCTGCTCGCCGGGTGCGGCGCTGCCTGGCGCCGCGGCCGGGCTGCTGCCGCGGCGTCCGCGCCGGGCCGCCGCGCGCCGCCGCCGCCTGCTGCTGGGCGCGGCCGCCGGGGCCGCCCGCTGCGAGCGCGCCGGCGCCTGCGGGCGCCGCGGCGGCGGCAGCAGCAGCGGCGGGCGGGGCGGGCGTGCGCCGGGTCGGGCTGCGTGCATGGCCTGCGCCCGCGCGGGCGCTGCCCCGCGGTGTGGGCGGGGCGGGGGTGCCGGGGGGGCGCCCCGCCCGGCCGCTGTGCGCCCGGGAGGGGGCGGCCCCACAGCCGATGCACCCCCCTCGGCCCGGCCCCGCACACCCCGCTGCGCGAACGGCCGCGCCCGCGCCGCCTTCATGATCGCCCCGGCACCGCGGTGCGCGGGCGCGCCCGCCTGGCGCGCTGCGGGGCGCACGCGCGCGGGCGCGAGGGTGCCTGGCCCGCACGTCGCCTGCTGCGGCGGCGCGTCGCACCTGGGGCTGGCGCCGGACCTGGGGCGCCTGGGCGGTAAGGGATCGGGCCCGCGAGGCCGCGGGCGCGCCGGGAGCGGGCGCGTAGGAGGGCCCCCTTCTCGGCCGTGCTGCGGCGCGCTGCACGCCTCGTGTGCGTGTTTGGCGCGTGGCGTGGTGCCTCGGGCGCGGGGCGCGTCCAAGGCCGGGGCACGGAGGCGTCATGCGGGGGTGCAGGGTCTGGGCATCGGACGCTCTGCGAGGTGTCCACGCGCGCCCTCCCGCCACGCCACTCTCCGCGCGCCGCCGGACGCCGCTCCTACCGCCGAGACAGCCACGCAGACGCGCCCGCGCACCCGCCCGCGCGCCAGGATGCTCGCCCAGAGCCATCGCGCCTCGATGGCCCGCGCCGCGCCGCGCGCGCGGGCCCTGCCCACGCTCCCAGGTGCGCGGGCGGACGGCACCGCTGCCGGCTCCCGCCTCCGGCATCGCGCCTCACGCGCCGCGCGCCACGCAGGCCGCGCCACGCCCCTGGCCACCAGGCGCTGTGTGGTGGTCCGCGCGTCGCAGCAGCAGCAGGTGCGGCCGCGGGCGGCGGACGACAGATCCGCGCGGCGCGGCCCGCGGTGGGCGGGCGTGGGGCCCGAATGCGCGGCGGGGCGCGCGCCTGACGTCGCCATCGCCCCATCACCGCGCCCCCGCAGGAGCAGGCGCCCAGCGCGGCCAAGCGCAACATGCTGGCCAGGTGAGCCGCAGCGCAACGCGCCCGCGGCGGCGCCTGGCGCCGCGCGGCGCGGCCACCGCCGCGCACCGCCGGCGCGCGGTCGCCTCACGCCGCCGCGCCGCCGCGCCCGCAGCATGCTCGGCGCCGCCGCCGCGCTCGCGCCCGTGGCGGCCGCGCGCGCCGCCGACGACGCGGCGGGCGTGGCGAGCAGCCGCATGAGCTACAGCCGCTTCCTCGAGTACCTCGACATGGGCCGCGTCAAGAAGGCGAGCGCGCCGCCGCCGCCGCCGCCGCTGCCGCATGCGCTGCCGGCGCGGCGCTGCCGGCGCGGCGCTGGCTGGCGTTGCGCGCGCGGTCGCACGCGCAGCCGCACGCGCAGCCGCCGCACGGCGCCCCTCGGCCCAGCCCGCCGCCGTCGCTCAAACCCGCCACCGCGACTGCCGCCCCTCCTCCTGCGCCGCCGCCGCAGGTCGACCTGTACGAGAACGGCACGATCGCGATCGTGGAGGCGGTGAGCCCCGAGCTGGGCAACCGCGTGCAGCGCGTGCGCGTGCAGCTCCCCGGCACGAGCAGCGAGCTGCTGGGCAAGTTCCGGGAGAAGAAGATCGACTTTGCCGCGCACAGCAACACCGAGGACGGCGGCGCCGTCTTCCTCAACTTGCTGGGTGCGCGCCGCGCGCGACGCGTGCCCGGCATGGCCGTCCGCGCGCGGTGGTCGCCCCACACGCGGCCACGCACGCGGGCGCCGTGCGCCGCGCCGCCGCGCGCCCGCGCACGCGCCCCGGCCCACACCCCGCTGCCGCCCCCGCCCCGCCTCGCCCCGCCGCGCCGCGCACCCGCCGCGGCCGCCGCTCGCCCAGGCAACCTCGCGTTCCCGCTGCTCCTCGTCGGCGGCCTCTTCCTGCTCTCGCGCCGCAGCGGCGGCGCGGGCGGCATGGGCGGCCCGGGCGGCAACAACCCGCTCGCGTTTGGCAAGTCCAAGGCGCGCTTCCAGATGGAGCCCAACACGGGCGTCATGTTTGACGACGTCGCCGGCGTCGACGAGGCGAAGCAGGACTTCATGGAGGTGCGGCGCCGGCGGCGCTGAGCTGCGCTGCATTTCAAGGCGCTGCATCGCGCCGCGCATTGCGCTGCGCATTGCGCGCGCGCCCCGCGCCGCCCGCCCGCGCACGCGCGAGCGTCACCCCGGCCCGCCCCCGCCCGCGCCTGCCGCCGCCGCGCAGATCGTCGAGTTCCTCAAGCGCCCCGAGCGCTTCACCGCCGTCGGCGCGCGCATCCCGAAGGGCTGCCTCCTCGTCGGCCCGCCCGGCACGGGTGCGCGCCCCCGCCCGCCCGCCGCGCCGCGCCCGCTGCGCGCCGCACACCCTCCCCACTCGCCCCTGCCGCGCCGCGCGCCCTTTCGACGCGCCCGCGCCGCGCCGCCGCGCCCGCCCCCGCCGCGTCGCCGCGCGCGCAGGCAAGACGCTGCTGGCCAAGGCGATCGCGGGCGAGGCGGGCGTGCCGTTCTTCAGCATCAGCGGCAGCGAGTTTGTGGAGATGTTTGTCGGCGTCGGCGCGAGCCGCGTGCGCGACCTGTTCAAGAAGGTGCGTGGAGGGAGCGTTGGGAGGGGTGTGTGTGCAGGGCGGGCGTGGAGGGTGTGGGGGCGGTCGGCTGCTGCTGGAGGGCTGGGGCGCGCGGCGCTCGCCCGCCGGCGCTCACGCGCGACTCCTGCCGCGCCGCGCCGCGCCCCCCGCCAGGCCAAGGAGAACGCGCCGTGCCTGGTGTTTGTGGACGAGATCGACGCGGTCGGCCGCAGCCGCGGCACCGGTGCGTGGCCCTGCGGCCCCGCCGCCCTCCCTCCTCCCTCCCTCTCCTCCCTCTCTCCTCCCTCCTCCCTCTCTCTCCTCCCGCCGCCCCCTCCCTCCTCTCACCTGCGCGCTCACCCACTCACCCGTGCGCCCGCCCGCGCCCTGCCCGCCGCGCGCCGCAGGCATCGGCGGCGGCAACGACGAGCGCGAGCAGACGCTCAACCAGCTGCTGACCGAGATGGACGGCTTTGAGGGCAACACCGGCATCATCGTCATCGCCGCGACCAACCGCGCCGACATCCTGGATCCCGCGCTGCTGCGCCCGGGGCGCTTCGACCGCCAGGCGCGCGCCGCCGCTGCCGCGCCACGCCGCCGCAGTGCCGCCGCGCGCTGCGCATCCTGCCGCGCGCCGCTGCAGTGCTGCCGCCGCCGCGCGCCGCACGCCGCGTCCTTTGCCTCAACCCCGCGCCCGCTCCTGTGCCTCAAGCCCGCGCCCGCCCGCGTCGTCCTGGCCGCGCGCAGGTGACTGTCGACGTTCCCGACCAGAAGGGCCGGCTGGAGATCCTCAAGGTCCACGCGCGCAACAAGAAGCTCGACGGCGAGGTGGACCTGCAGGAGGTCGCGCTGCGCACGCCCGGCTTTGCCGGCGCCGACCTCGCCAACCTGCTGAACGAGGCCGCCATCCTCGCTGGCCGCAAGAGCCTGCCCGCGGTGCGCAACCAGGAGATCGACGAGGCCGTCGACCGGTGAGCGAGGATGGATGTAGGCGGCGCGCGGCGCGCCCGGCGGTGCCCGGCGGGGAGTGGGCAGGGGCGATCGCAGCGGCGCGGGCGCGCGCGCGCGCCGGCGGGGCGACGGCGGGACGTGGGGCGGGGACGTGGGGCGGGCTCGCGCGCTCCGCCGCGCGCCGCCCCTCGTGCGGCGCAGCCCGCCTGAGACCCGCGCCCGCTCCTCACCCCTGCTCCCCGCAGCATCGTCGCGGGCATGGAGGGCAAGCCGCTGACCGACGGCAAGGCCAAGTCGCTGGTCGCGTACCACGAGGTCGGCCACGCCGTGTGCGGCACGCTCACGCCGGGGCACGACGCCGTGCAGAAGGTGCGGCGCCGCCGCCCGCGCGCCCTGCCCCGGCTGCGCTGCGCGCCGTGCGCCGCCCTCCCTCTCCCTCCCTCCCGCCTGCCCTCCCTCGCTGTTCATCACCCCCTCGCTCACCACCACCGCCTCGGCCCCACCTCGCCTCGCCGCCCCCTCCTCTTCCGCCGCCGCCAGGTCACGCTCATCCCCCGCGGCCAGGCGCGCGGCCTCACCTGGTTCATCCCCGGCGAGGACCCGACGCTCATCAGCAAGCAGCAGATCTTCGCCCGCATCGTCGGCGCGCTCGGCGGCCGCGCGGCCGAGGAGGTCATCTTCGGTGCGCGGCGCGGGGCGGCGCGGGGCGGCGCGGGACAGCGCGGGGCGGCGCGCCTCGCGCTGGCTCGAGCCGAGCAGGGCTCAGAGCCCAGGCTCTGGGTTATGAGGCCGGGCGAGCGTCGCTCCGCGCGCGCGCCGAGGCCCGACGCCTGACGCACCGCCCGCCGCCCGCCGCCTGCGCGCCGCAGGCGAGGCCGAGGTGACGAGCGGCGCGAGCGGCGACCTGCAGCAGGTCACGGGCATGGCGCGGCAGATGGTGATCAACTACGGCATGAGCGACATCGGGCCGTGGTCCCTGCTCGACCCGAGCGCGCAGAGCGGCGACGTGGTGCGCATGCGCCGCGGCCGCCGCCGCGCACGCGCGCGCCGCCCCGCCTCCCCTCTCCTCCTCCTCCTCGTTGCCTTGCAGCCCTCCGTCTGAACCCTCCTCCCTCCTGCTGCTGAAACCTCCTTCTGAACCCTCCCTAAACCCTTTCTCTTAAACCCTTGCTCCGCACCGCTGCCCGCCCCGGCGCCCGCCGCGTCATGGCCTCAGGTGATGCGCATGATGGCGCGCAACAGCATGAGCGAGAACCTGCAGCAGCGCATCGACGACGCGGTCAAGCGCATCGCGGAGGAGGCGTACGAGGTCGCGCTCAAGCACGTGCGCGACAACAGGTGCGCAGGGGGACAGGCCGGCCGGCCGCCACGCACGCACCGGGGCGCTGGGGCGCTGGCGCCCGCCGCTGCACCACGCCGCGCGGCGAGCTGCGACGCGCCCCGCGCTGCGCATGCTCCGCCGCCGCGCCGCGCCGCGCTCTGCCGCTGAGCCCCGCGCCCCGCCTGCCCGCCTGCTCCTCCTCCTCCCCGCCCCGCCCCGCCCCGGTGCAGGGAGGCGATCGACCGCATCACCGAGGAGCTGCTGGAGAAGGAGACGCTCACGGGCGACGAGATGCGGGGCATCCTGTCGCGCTACGCGACCATCCCCGCGGAGAACCTCGCGGCGATCGCGGAGAGCCGGCAGGTCAAGGAGGCCATCGCCGCGTGAGCGCGCGTGCGCGCGGGGCGGCGGCGTGGTGGTGGGCGGGGACGGGAGCGGCGTTGCGGCGCGCGCGCGCGCGGGGGGCGTGCGCGCGGATTTTTGAGCGCGGCGGCGGGGCGGGGCGCCGGCGGCGGCAATAAGCCCGCGGCGCGCGTGGGGCTGCGAGAGGGCGCGCGCGCGCGCTGCCGCCGCTGCCCGCCGCCGGCCGGCGGCTGTGGCGGCGGGCCGCGGCGCGCGTCCCTCTGTGTACATTCTGTCGGTCTGCTGGAGTGTAACAGCGGAGCAGCAGGGCCACGCAGAGCCCCGGCGCGGGCCCGCCGCGGCTTAAACCTCTGCACCGCCGCAGCTGCGCGCGCGCGCCGCGCACAGCCACCTCCGCGCCCCCGTGCCCCAGCAGCGCTCCGACGCCCCGCAGCGCTCTGGCAGGCGCCATGGCGGCCAGCTCGCGCACTGACGGCGGTGCGCCGCCGGCCGAAGATGACGAAGGCTCGCCGCTGCTGCGCGCGCTCGCGGTGCTGAACGATGGCGTGTGGGTGAAGGCGCTGCTGCCCAAGCTGAGCAAAGCCAGCGCTTCCGCGTTCGCGCTGGGCTGCAGGGAGACTCGGCGGCTCTTGCAGAGCAGCGCAGCGGCGCTGTCGCTGCGCGCCGCCGACTGCGCGCACGCAGCCCCGCTGGCCCGCCTGGGGCAGCGCTTCACCGGCTGCCGCGACGTGGCCTTCGCTCTGACCAGTCCCGGCGACGCCGGCGCGCCGCTGGCGACGCTGCTGCCGGCACTGGCGAGGTGAGCAGCGGCGGGCGGCGCGCGCGCTGTCGGCCGGGGCGTGTCGGTGTCTTGCGGGTGGCGCGCGTGCGTGCGGCGAGCAGCTATCCAGGGGACTCAGCAGTGGAAGGCGGCTCACCCACCGCGCCGCCCGACCTGCCCGCCCGCTGCTCATGCAGGCTGCCGCGGCTGACGTCGCTGCGCCTGGAGGCGGCGGCCAGCGCCGCTGCCAGCCAGCCGGCGGTCGTTGCACCGGCGATCGCGGCAGTGGCAGCACAGCTGCCAGGCCTGCGGTCGCTGGATCTGGCGCTCAGCAGCAGCTGGGAGGACAGCGACGCCGCGTGGCGGGCGGTCGGCCTGGCCACGCAGCTCACGCGCGTCGCGGTGCGCTTCGACCTTTGCGTTCACCCAACCGTCTCGCTGCACCACCTGTCGGCGCTGACCGCCCTCAGCGGCCTAGCGAGCCTCGCCGTTCATGTGGGCACTCTGCACGACACGCAGGACTACGGCTTGCTGGCCGGCCTCCCAGGGGCGCTCACGGAGCTACGGCTCCCTCTGGTGTGGGACCACCAGGGTCTGGACGCCGTTAAAGCCTGCACCGGCCTGCGGAGCCTCCACTTTGTCGTGCATCCCAGCTTTGATTATTACAGCGCCACCCTTGTGGAGCCCGCGCTGGGCGAGGCGGAGTGCGCGGCGCTCGCGCTGTGCACGCGGCTCACTGCCCTGGACGTCTTCGTCGAGCAGGGCTCTGACCCGCAGCTCCTGGCGGCGCTGGCGGCGCTGACGGGCCTGCAGAAGCTCGTCATTGAACAGCTGTCGCGCGCCTCGCTGCCGTGCCTGGCCAGCTTGAGCCAGCTCACCTACTGGAGGGCAGCTGGGTGGAGGGCAGCGGCGGTGAGGCTTGCAGCGCCAGCGCAGCCTGACCGTCGTTGGTTCAGTTGCGCGGCAGGGGCCCGGTGCCGTTTGAGGCGTTCCCCTGCCTGCGCAGGATGGTGCAGATTGGTGCATGGCCGCCCGCCACGCTGCAGGGGCTGGCCGCGCACTGCAGCAGGCTGGTGGACCTTGAGTTGCTTGCTTGCGAGCAATGGGCGGGGCCCAGCTTTGAGGCCGGCGCCATCGCCCAGGCGGAGCGCGTGGCGGTGCGCGGCCTGGCCGGCCTCGAGGAGCTGCGCGTGCTGGGTCTGTCAGCCAGCGACGACGCGGAGGTGGCGGCGACGCAGGTCACCGCCCTGATCCTGCGCGTGCCGGAGGGGAGCGCGTGCACGCCTGCCGTGCTGATGGCCCTGGCGCGCATGACCTGGCTGCGCTATCTTTGGCTGGAGCCGTTTGCGTTTGAGCTGGCGCCAGAAGACGTGCAGGCGTGGCTGCGCGCGCTGCAGTTCGTGCGGGACGTGCACGTGGCGGTGACGGATGAGGGCGAGCTCTCGATGTGGGTTCATGCGGCGGTGGCGGCGCGCGCGGCCGGCCACGCGCTGCCTGCCAAGCTCAGGTGTGGCGTGGTGCAGCCTAGGCCACTGGTGGGCGGCGGAGTCTAGTCCGACTAAGAGGGGGACGGCGACTGGGCAGCAAGGACGAGTGGGAGGAGGACGCATGGGCGTCGGCTCGCGTCTGGCTTGTGCGCGCTGGTGGGCTGCGCGGGCGGCGCAGGCGGCGGCGCGTTGAGGCTGTGTGCGGTGCCCGCTCGCGTGTGCGCTCGTAAGCATGCCAGTTGCGCGCACGGCGGTCGTGGCGGCCTCACGCGTCCAACGCCGCCATCTGCAGCCGCCACCCGCCCAGCTCCAGCAGCTCGCCGCCGCCGCCGCATGCGGTGGCGCTGCGCAGCGCCACCGCGCCGCCCGCGCCGCGCCTCACGCGCCGCCCGCCGGCGCCGCCGGCGCGTCGGCCGCCGCCGCACTGCCGGGCAGCGGCGCCGCGGCCGCGAGGCCCGCCGTCTTGAGCAGGAATGCGTACTCAAACGCCGTCTCCTTCAGCCGCTCAAAGCGCCCCGTCACGCTGAAGTGCCCCGCGCCCATCTCGCACTTGAAGCACAGCAGGCGGCCGTCCGTCTTGCGCGCCCGCAGCGCGGCGACGAGCTTTGCCGGCTCCCAGTAGCCTGCGCGGCGGGCGCGGCGCGGCGGCGCGCTCGGCGGCCGGCGCGGCGCGGGGGCGCGCGGCCGCGGCGGCGGCGCGGGGGGCTGCGGCGGCGGGCGGTGGCGTTCGGCGCGGCAGGCGGTGCGCACCGACGCGTGGGTCGTGCAGGCCGGCGGTGACCAGGATGTGTGGGTAGCTGGTGGGCAGGGCGGCAAGGGAGGGCGGGGCGGCGGGGCCGGGGCGGGGCCGGGGCGGGGCCGGGGCGGGGCGGGGTTGAGGCAGCGAAGTGAGAGCACGCGGCGCGGCGTGAGCAGCTCTGCGGCTCCCTCGGCGGGGCGCGGCGCGCCGGCGCCGCGCCGAGGCGCGCGCGCGCTGCGCTCACTCCTGGCGCGCCACGTTGTCGACGGGCGAGTAGCTCTTCATGTAGCTGTAGTACTCGGGCTGAGGGGGAGACAAGGAGTTTGATAGGGGTTTGATAGGGGTTTGATAGGGATGGCACAGCAACGGCAAGGAGCGCGGCGGGAGTGAGCGAGTTGGTTGAGCGGCGTGTGGTGCGGCGGCGGCGGCGGCGGCGGCGCTGGGCAAGGGGGAGGGAGCGGCGCGCGGCGCGCGGCGCCACGCACCTGCTGCGGGTTGCCCCTGTGGGCGTCCGGGGCGGCGGAGGCGGCGGCGGCGCACGGGTCGGCGGCGGCGGGCGGCAGAGTCGGCGCGGCAACGGCGGCGGCGGCGGCGGCGGCGGCGGCGGCGGGCAGCGCCGGCGCGGCGGCCGCGGGCGCCCCAGCCGGGCGCGCACCACTCCTGCGGCGGCGCGGCGGGCGGCGCGGCGTCAGTGGCGGCGGCAGGTCGAGCGCAGCGCAGCGGCTTGCGCGGCGGCTGGCGCGCGGTGCCAGCGGGGCGGCGCGCCGGCGGCGGCGCCCGCCGCCGCCACTCACCTCCCACTCAATCGTGGTCAGAGGGATGCTCTCGTCCAGCCTGCGGACGGCAGGCAGGCGGCGGCGCGGGCGGGCGCGTGCGCGGGCGCGGCGGGCGCGGCACGGGGTCAGGGCTGGGTGGGGCCGCGCGCAACGTTGTCCGACATCCCGCGCGCGCTGGCAACGCTGACTGCGGCGCGCACATGGTCGTCAGGCAGTCGACAAAGGGGACGCCCATCATCACGGCGTTGAACAGGTCTGCAGCAGCGCGGGGGCGCCGCGCGCGGCGCGTGAGCCGGGGCGGCGCGCGCTCGGGCCCTCCCCTCGGCCGTCCGAGGGGTGCGCCGGGCGCGGCGCGCCGGAGCGGCGGCGCCGGCGCGGCGGCGCCGGCGCTGGTGCGGCCCCGGCGCGGCCCTCCCTCCGAGAACTCGCCTGGGCGCATGTTGGTCACCGCGCCCATGAGCAGACCGCCAGCGGAGCGGCCCTCGATCGTGAGGCGGTCGGGCCGCGTGTAGCGCTCCTGCGTGGTTGAGTGTGTGCGCGTGTGCGTGCGTGCGTGCGTGCGTGTGTGTGGGAGGGGCGCCGACCGGCGGCGGCGGCGGCGGCGCGCGGTCCCTCCCGCTTGCCCGCCCGCCGGCGACGTTAGGCAGGCAAAAGCGTGCCGCCGCTCCGCCCCCCGCTCCGCCCGCCGCCCCGCACCGCGACGAGGTGCTCCGCGCAGGCGATAAAGTCGGTGAAGGAGTTTTTCTTCTTCAGGTACTTGCCGTCCTCATACCTGTGAGTGGTGTGTGCGTGTGGGTGTGGGTGTGAGAGTGTGTGAGAGTGTGTGGGCGTGTGGGTGCGTGTGTGGGGAGTGTGCGTGTGTGTGCGTGCGTGTGTGGGTGGATGGGTGCGTGGGGGCTTGACGGCGTGCGTGCGGGTGTGTGCGTCGCGCGCGAGTGGCGCGGGCGCGGGCGCGGGCGCGGGCGCCGGTTCCGGCACGGCCCGCCCCTCGCCCGCCGGCCCGCGCCCGCCGCGGGCGCCGCCCGCACCACATGCGCCCCATGTCGCCGCCGCCGCGCACGTGCGCGATCGCGACCGTCCAGCCGCGGTCGAGCAGGCTCAGCTGGTCGCGGCTGAACGTGGGGTCGTAGCTGTGCTCGTAGCTGCCATACCTGTGGGCGGGCGTGTGTGTGTGTGGGGGGGGGGGGGGGGCACGGTGGATGGGTGGGCGGGTGATTTGAGTGCGTTGGGGGAGGGCGGGGCAGCGCAGTGTTTGGGTCACCCGACCGAGGCGGCGCCCGCGCGGGCGCACCCGTGGAGCAGCAGCGGGTCGGTGCCGTCGAGCTTGGCGAGCGCCTTGCGGAAGACGAGGCTCACGGGGACCTCTGTGCCGTCGGGCGCGGTCGCCCAGAGGCGGCGGGTCTCGTAGTCGGTCCGGTCAAAGCCGCCCAGGATGGGCGTGACCTTCTTGAGGCAGCGCTTGCCTGGGCGGGCGGGCGGCAGGCGGTTGCGGCGCGCGTGGGCGCGGGAGGGCGAGCGGCGCGAGCGCTCGCGGACCACGAGGCGTCCAGGCGCGGGGCCGGCGCGGCAGACGCGGCGGCGGCACGGCGGCGACGCAGGCCCGCGCACCCGTGCCGAGGTGCTGGTCGTACACGCTCGGCGGCGTGGTGAGGCTGCTGTAGCGCAGGCGCAGCACCTCGCTCTCAAAGTCGCCGGTCAGGCCTGGCGCGCGGCCGCGGCGGGACGGGGCGGGGCGGGGCGGAGCGGTCGAGGCCCGGGCGTGCGGCGGCGCGCGCATGCACGCGGGCAGCTTGGCACGCCTGCGCAGGGCAGAGTGCCTCTGCCATGGCGGCCCCGCGCACCTCCGCTGAGCGCGTACGCCGGCTCGTCAAAGGTGAGCGGCTCGGCGTCCCCGAGCGCGGCCGGCATCGCGCCGCCCGGCGGCAGCGCGTGCGGGACGAGGCGCGTGAGCGCGCGGCTGCGCTCGCTGATCACGAGCCAGCGCTCGCCGACCGAGGCGCCCTCCAGCTTCACGTCAGCGCGGTGCGGCAGCAGCACCTGCGGCGAGCGAGGGAGGCGCGTAAGGGGCGCACGGGGAGGGCTCGCGCCGGGCAGCTCGGGCGGAGCTGCCGCAGCGCGCGGGGGCGGCGCAGCGCGGGCAGGGCGCGGCGCGGCGCGGCGAGGCGCTCGCACCGTCTGCTGCGACGGGTCGGAGACCGGCGCGACGCGCAGCTCGCTGTTGGGCTTGGTCGGGTCCCTGCGCGCACGCGCGCGCCGCGCGCGTGTGGCGGCAGCGTGAGCTGCTGTGGCGCCGGCGAAGGCTCTCGACGCACCACCTCTCCCTCTCAACAGCAGCGCCCCGCTGCCCTGCCGCCGCTGGCGCGCCGCCGCCGCCGCCGCGCCGTCACCTGTATGTGATGAGGAACCAGCCGCCCGCGCCGCCGCCGGGGTGGTGGCTGACGTCGTATTCCACGTCCTGCACGCGCGAGAGCACGGCGCGGAACGCCCCGAGCGGCTGGTCTGCGGCGCGGCGGCGGGGGCACGGCACCGGCGCGCGGGGCCGAGAGGGACGTCAGAGCTAGCAGAGGCGCAGGCGCAGGCGCGGCGCGCCCGCGCGGGCGCGCCCTGTTCGCCTTCTCGCGCCCGCCTGCCAGCCCGCAGCGGCGCGGGCGGCGGGCGCGCACCCGCTGCGAGGTAGTGCGTCTCGCTGGTGACCGCGGAGCCGACGTGGATGTAGATCAGGCGGTCGCTGTGGCTGCGCCCGATGCCGACGTAAAAGGCCTGGCGCAGCCGAATAGCAGCGCGCGGCGGCGGCGGTGCGCATGCGCGTCGGGCGGCGGCCCCGCGCGCGGCATCCATGTGCGACGCCGTCCCAGAGGCAACACCACCGCCGCTGCGCCGCCGCCGCTCGGCCTGCTCGCACCTCGTCCTTCTCCTCAAACACGACCACGTCGTCCGCCGCGTGCGTGCCCAGGCGGTGGCGCAGCACCTGCGCGGCGCGGCGGGGCGTGGCCCATCAATCCATCAGTCAATCCATCAGTCAATCCATCAATCCATCAGCCAATCAAGTCAGTCAACCAGCCACGCACCTTGTAGGGGCGGTCGAGGTGGTCCTTGACCGTGTAGAAGAGCGTCGCGTTGTCATTCGCCCACACCTGGGGTGACACACATGCCGGGGGCAGCGCATGCCGTTGTGAGGCGCCGGGGGCGCAGAGGTGGAGGGAGGGGCGCGGCGCGCGCGCCGCCCGCGCACGCGCGCCGCCCGCGCGCGCACCGCGTCGCCCGCGGTCATGGGGATGGGCTCGCCCAGCGCCTTGCCGCTCGCGATCTCCTGGGGAAGCGAGGGAACAGCGCGCGCGCGCGCGGCTGAGCCGGCGGGCTCGGCCGGCGCGGTGCCCCGCCGCCCGGCCCCGCGCACGCCCCGCCCCCTCAAACCCCGTCCCGCCCCGCCCCGCCCGCCGCAGCGCCCGCCGCGGCGCCCGACCTTGACGTGCAGCGTGTACTTCTCGCCGCCCACGGTGTCCTCGCTCCACGCGAGCAGGCGCTGGTCGGGGCTCGCCTCGACGCACCCCACCTGCGGGCACGGCGGGGCGGCGTCTCGCGACGGCGAGCCCCGAGGCAACCACCAGCCGCCCAGCCAGCCAGCCAGCCAGCAGCAGACTACGCAGCCAGGCGCCCAGCCGCCCAGGAGCCAGGCGCCCAGGCAGCGCCGCGCACCATGTAGAACTTGTGCTTCCCCGCCGCCTTGCGCGCGTTCTCGTCCAGCAGCACCTCCTCGGCCTGCTCACCGCCTGGCGGGCAGAGAGGGCCGGCGCGGGCGCGGCGCCGGCGTCGCGCCGCCGCGGCCGCTGCTGCGGGCGCTGCTCCCGCGCGCGCGCCCCTCCCGCGCCGCCGCGGGGCGCCGCCCCCGCGCCGCACCCGGCTCGTCGGCCTCGCTCGGCACGCCCGCGAGCGCGGCGACGGGGCGGCGCGCGTGCAGCGCGTACTGGGCGCCCTCCTCTGTGCGGGTGTAGTAGTAGAAGCCGCGGTACCTGGGGGTTACGAGCGAGGTTTAGGTTTTGAATTGAGTTATGAAGACAGTTTGAAGTTTGACTCGTGGCTCACACGACGGCCGTCAGGGAGGCCCAGCGGTGACCGAGGGCGCGCGCGCGGCGCCGCGCCCAGGAGGGCGCGCGCGCCCGCACACGCACCGCGTGGCGACGCCGACGTCGGCCTCCTGGATGCGGCCCCGCATCTCGCGGTACAGCTCGTCCTGCAAGCCCGCCGTGTCGGCGAGCGCAGCCGACGTGTAGTCGTTCTCGGCCTGCGGTGCGGACCGGCGGCGGCGGCAGGAGGGGCGGGGGCGTGGTCGTGAGACAAGGCGGGCGCGGGGCGGCTAGGGGTGGGGTGCCGCGGGGCGGCAGGGCGGGTAGGGCGCGGGGCGGCGGTGGGCGGCGGCGCGCGGCCGCGTTGAGGGCGCGCCTTGAGGTAGGCGAGCACCGCGGGGTCGGAGCGCGCGTCGTCGCGCAGCCTGTGGCGCCGCGCGGCGGGCGGGCGGGCGCCCGCGCGGTGGGCGGGCCGCGCCTCTGGCCTGCTGCCGGTGCCGGCGGCAGCCGCAGGCTCAGGTGGTGGATGAGAGCTGAGACCCCCGCGCCGCACCAGTAATAGGGATCCTCCCGCACGTCGCCGTGCGCCTCCAGGGCCTTGGGCCGCGCCTCGGCCGTCGGCGGCAGCAGCACCTCTGCGGGGGCGCGCGCGAGAGAGAGAGAGAGAGGGAGGCAGGCGGGCGGTGCGCGCGGCGGCGGGCGGGGTGTGGGCGCGCGCCGCCGTGGCCCGCCGCGGGGTCGGCGCGCGCCGCCGCCGCCGCCGCTCGCTCACGCAGGCGCGCGTCCTCCAGGCTCGCGCCCGACCCCTCCAGGTAGCTCGCCGCCGCGGCGAGCAGGCGGCGCTTCGCGGCGTCGTTCACGCCTGGGGCCGGGCGCGCGGCGCGGCCGGCCGCGCGTGAGGCGCGGCGCTGCGTGGCGCCTCCCCGTGGGCCCCGCGTCGCCGCCGCGGCGGGCCGGGTCGGCTGCGGCCGCCGCCGCGCACCCGGCTTGGGCCAGGCCTTGAACAGGTGGCCCTGCCCGTGCGCGACGAGCGTGCGCGCGACCTTGCGCTCCTGTGAGCGAGCAAGGCGCGGGCGCGGTGCGCGTCGACGCCGGCGGCCGCGCGGCAGCCGGCGCAAAGCGCGCCGCGCGGCGCCGCGCCGCGCCGCGCCGCGCGCACCTCGCTGCTCATCCAGGCAAAGTTGGGGCCGACCGCGCGGCGCGCGGCGAGGCCGCCGGCAGCGCGGCTGGCCAGCATCACGGCGGCGCCCGCGGCCGCGCCGGCGATCGCGCCCTCGCGCCGCATGAGCAGCGGTGCAGCTGCTCGCCCGCCCGGCGGCGCGGCGGCGGCGGCGGCGCGGCGGTGCAGGAGAAGCGGCGCGCCCGCGGCCAGCAGGAGCAGCTCAAGCAGCAGCGTGGCGGCCGGCGGGCGGGAGAGCAGCGGAGTCCCGGCGCGGCGCGGCAGCAGCGGTTGCGGCGGCGCGCGCGGCGCGGCGCGGCGGTCGATGCAGCTGCGGCTGCGGCAGCGGCCGTGGAGTGGCGGTGTCGAGGGGGTGCGGCCTGGCCCGTCCTGCGATGGAGCGGCATTTGGGCGGCCGGGGTGCAGCGCAAGCGCAGCACCTGTCGCCGCAACAGCGCCCGGCGCGGTGCGCGAGCTCCCGTGTCCACACCTGGCTCGCTCGCCGTTCCTGATCGCCCGCCGGCCGGCCGCCACGCGGCGCTCTGCGCAGTCGCACGCACGCCTCCCCTCGCACCGCCTCCCCTCGCACCGCCGCCCGTGCGCGCCGCATTGCGCGCGGTCCTCGGTCCGCCATGGCGGCGCAGCTGGCGACCCGTGGCGTGCGCGGCGGCCGCTGCGCAGCCTGCGGCCGGGCGCCCGCTGCTGTGGTCGCCAGGCAGCGCGAGCACTGCCGCCCAGGCCGGCCGCAGCTCGGCGCCGGGGCGCGCGAGCAGCTAGCGCGGACCGCGGGGCAGCCCTGGCGCGGAGCGCCGGCGCCGCCGCCGCGGGCGGGCGGCGCGGCGCGCGCCGCGCCGCCGGAGCAGCAGTCGCCGTCGGCGGCGGCGCAGGAGCGCTCGCCGCCGCCGCAGCCGCAGCAGCTGGTGCGCGGGGACGCGCTGAGCACGATGCAGGAGGAGCAGGAGGCGCAGCTCAAGGCGATGGCCACGGAGCTGCCCACGCGGGAGGCGCGGTTCGAGTGGCTCGCGTTCTGGGTCGGCGCGGCGGTCGCGTTTGGCGCGGGCGTGTGGTGAGCGGCAGCGCACGCGGCGGCGCCGCCGGCACGCCGTTGCACGCGGCTGCGCGGCTGCGGGCGCGCGGCGCGCGCGCTGTCCACCGCCGCCGGCGCACACCCTGTCCCGCGCGCCCGGGCGCGCACACCGCCCCCCCCTCCACCCGCCCGCGCCCACGCCCGCCCGCCCCGCGCTCCCCTCCAGGTACGTCGAGGGCGCCGAGAAGGCGCAGGAGTTCTTCGCGGGCTACCTGCTGGAGCAGAGCCTGTCGATAGACAACCTCTTTGTCTTTGTGCTGGTGTTCAACTACTTCAAGACGCCGCTCAGCAGCCAGCCAAAGGCGCGCCGCAGGCTTCGCCGCCCGCCGCGCATGCACGGCAGCTGCTGCGGCGGCGGCGGCGGCCGGGGCGCGCGACGGCCGGGGCGCGCCGCGCGGCGGCGGCGCTGAGGCGCCGGGCGCGCCGCCGCGCCTCAGGTGCTGACGTACGGCATCGTGACCGCCGCGGTGCTGCGCGCGGTGATGATCCTGCTGGGCACGGAGCTCATTCAGAAGTTTGAGCCCCTGCTCATCGTGTGAGCCCTCCCCCAGCTGCCGCTGCAGCGCGAGCCGCTGCAGCGCCGCCCGCCGGCGGCGTCGGCCTCCACGCTGCGCGGCGCAGCAGCTCGCGCCTCTCTCGCACGCCCGCCCACGCCCGCCTGCGCGCCGCCCCCCGCCCCCTGCCCATCCTCCTGCCCCGGGTGCGCGCAGCTTTGCGCTCATCCTGCTGTACAGCGCGTACGGCCTGCTGCTGGGCGACGACGAGGGCGACGAGGACCTCAGCGACAACGCGGTCGTCAAGATCTGCCGCCGCCTGCTGCCGGTGCGCCGCGGGGCGGCACCCGCGGCGCGCCCGGCCCCCGCGCCGCCGACGCGCGCGCGGGGGGGGGGGGGGGGGGGGGGGGGGGGGCGGGGCCGCCGCCAGCGCCTGGCTGCGGGCGCGGTCGTGTCAGCCGCGGCGGCCGCGGCGCCGAGCCTCGTCCCCGCGCCCCGCCCCGCCAGGTCACGGGGTCGTACGACGGCGACAACTTTTTCAGCGCCGGCGCCGACGGCGCGCGCCTCGCGACGCCGCTGCTGCTCACGCTCGCGGTCGTGGAGCTCAGCGACGTCGTCTTCGCCGTCGACTCCATCCCCGCCGTCTTTGGCGGTGCGCCGCCGCGCCCGCCCGCCGCCGCTGCAGCCGCCGCACCCGCCGCCCTCGCTCGCCACCGTCTCCGCCGCCCGGCTCGCGCCCGGCTCACGCCCGCACGCCCCGCGCCGCCCCGCGCCGCCACGCCCCCACGTAACCTGCCGTCAGTGACGCTGGACCCGTTCATCGTGTACACCTCAAACATGTTTGCCATCCTGTCCCTGCGCTCACTCTACGCCTTTGTGTGAGCAGGCCCGCGCCGTGCCGCGCGCCCGCCCGCCCGCCGCCCTCCCTCCCTCCTCCACCACCACTCCCTCCGCGTCCTCCCTCGCCCTGACCCGCCGCCGTCGCCGCCACGTGATCGCCGCCACGTCACGCCGCGGCAGGTCGACGGTCATGACGGAGCTGCGCTTCCTGGACAAGGCCGTCGCGCTCGTGCTCGGATTCATCGGCGCCAAGATGCTGCTCGAGTTTGCCGACGTGACCATCCCCACGTCCACGAGCCTGCTCGTCGTCGGCCTCCTCCTCGGCGGCGGCGTCGGCGCGAGCATGCTGCTGCCCGAGACGGCCGACGACGAGCGCTGAGCGCGGGGCGCGGGGCGCGGGGCGCGGGGCGCGGGCGCGGGGCGCGGGGAGCGCGGCGGCGCCTGCCGGCGGCGTGAGCCAGCGCGCCGCGGGGCGGCGCGGGCGCGGGCGCGGGGCTGCGCGTGCGCGGGGGCGGGCCCCGCTTTTTTGGCCTTTTGAGCGAGCGCCATTTGGTCTTCCCTCTCTCTCGTCGCCTCTGCACGCTATTATCGCGCGGGGCGCCGCCGCGAAGTGGACGGTGAGCACCGGCGGTTGCGCGGTTGCGCCCGGCAAGCGCTCTAGCTCGGCGGTGCCCTGAACCGCAGCCAGTCGATCAGCCGCGTGCCCGCCGCTCACACCAGAAGGACTCGCTCGCCGCCCAGGGCAGCCCACCGCGGAGCCTGCTTGGGGCCAGGCAGCGCCGAGCTCGCTGCGTCCGCGCAGCAGCAGCGCCGCCGGGCGCGATCGGCGCGCCAGCTCTGAGAGATTCGTGTCCGAGCCTTGATCGACGTGGAGGAGGCGCCGCGACGACGAGCCGGCAGCATGGTGCGCGGTGCGGCGGCGGGCGCGGCGGGCAGCGGCGGCGGAGCGCACGGCCCGCGGCACCGCGCACGGGCCGCGGCCGCGGCCAGCCGCCGCTCGTGGGCGCTCCCTGCAGCTGGTGGTCGGCGGCGCCCGCTGCCCACGCTCCTCCGCCGCTCGCGGCCGCTGCCGCCGTGCGACAGGACAGCGCGGCCTTTTTCCACGACGTCGACGCCTTCCCCGCGTCCGAGGAGGGGGACGTGGAACCCGAGCAGCGCGTGAGGCAGCTGGAGGTGCGCTCCACGCAGCGGCAGTGCCCGAAGAGCGCGGCGGGGGGCAACCGCTGCGCGCCCGCTGCTGCCGCCGCCGCCCGACCGACCGCCGCGGCGCGCGCAGGCGGAGCTGGCCGAGGTGCGCAAGGAGCTGGCCGCGAAAACGGTGCAGCTGGCGACCCGCCCGGCGGGCCAGGAGAAGGCGGCCGAGGCGCGCGCGGCGGAGCTCGCCGCCGCCGCGGCCGCGCCGCGCGAGCAGCTCGTCCGCTCGCTGGAGGCCAGCGTGGCGCAGCTGGAGGCCGCGCTCGCGCAGCGCAGCGAGGTGTGGGAGCCCGCGCGCACGCGGCGCGGCGGGGCTGCGCCGCGGGCGGGCACCCGGCAGGGCGGCGCTGCCCGACCGCCCGCCGCCGTCCCGCGCCGCCGCGCGCGCGCAGGAGCTCGAAGAGAGTCGGCGCTTGTTTGCCAGCCAGAAGCGCGCGCTCAAGGACGCGCTGGCCGCCGCGGCCGAGCGCGAGGCGGCCGAGGCGGAGGCCGACGCCGCGGGGCGCTCCGCGGCGGCGGCGGAGGAGGAGCGGGAGCTGGAGCGCCTGCTGCAGGTGAGATCAGTCAGGGCGGGCCCGCGTGCTCGCCGGCGGCTGCATGCGGGCGGCCGGCAGCGCGCGGGGCCGCGGCGCCCGCCGTCGCCGCGGCCGCTGCAACGCGCGCGCGCGCCGCCCCGCCGCAGGAGCTGTCGCAGCTGAAGACGCGGTCCGCGTTGGAGCTGGCGGCGCGGGAGGCCGAGCTCGGCGAGCTGCGGCGCCAGCTGGCGGAGCACGAGTCCGACAAGTGCGTGTGCTCGCGGGCGCGGCGCGCGCGGCCAGCCGCGCCGGCGGCGCCGGCGGTGGCAGCAGCAGGCGGCAGCAGCGCGCGACGCCGGCGCGCCGCCCCTCCCGCCCGCGCGCAGGCAGCGCGCCGTCGAGGCGGCGCAGGCGGCGGCCGCGGCGGCGCAGACCGAGGCGGTCGCGGCGGCAGAGGCAGCGGCCGGCTCGAGGCTGGCGGAGCTGGAATCGGAGCTGGCGCGCGCGCGCGCCGCGGCGCACCGCCACCCGAGGGAAGATACAGAGGTGGGCGGGCCACGGCCCGGCTGCTCGCGGGGCGGTTGCGCGCCGCCGGCACCCCGCGCCTGGGCGCAGGCCCGCCGCGTGCCGTGCCGCGCCGCGCCGCTCCGCGCCCCGACCGCGCGCCGCGCGCTGCGCCGCGCCGCGCTGCGCAGGACCTCGCGGCTGACCTCGCGGCCGCGAGCAAGGCGCGGCTGCAGGTGCAGCGTGAGTATGACGCCTTCAAGGACCTCACCGAGCAGGTGGGCCAGCGCCATGCCCGCCCGCAGCCTTGGGCCTGCAACGCTGGGCCCAGCGCTCGCGCCCGCGGGCGGCTGCGGGCCCGCGGCGCGCGCTCCGCGGCCCGCCCGCCGCCGAGCCCCCGGCGCGCGCGCGGCGCGCGGCCGCGCCGCCGCAGACGCACCGCCAGCACCGCGCGGAGCAGGCGCGGATGATCGAGGAGGTTGCGGCGCTCAAGGCCCGCGTCGCCGCCGACGCCGCGCGCGCCGCGGCGGCCGGCCCCGGCGGCGGCGCGGCGGGCCTGCCGCTGATGGCCGGCGCGCGGGGGCTGCTCGGCAGCGGCGCCGGCGCGCAGGGCAAGACGTTCGGCGTCGTGGGCGCGGAGGGCGGCCTCGGCGGCGCGCTGGAGCAGTGGGTCGCCCGCCTGGACAGGTGCGCGCTGCGGGCACGCCGGCCAGGGGCCCCGCGCGCCGTCGCGGCCCGCGCCGCGCGCCCACGCGCCGCGCCGGGCCGCGCCGCGCCGCGCAGGCGCCGTCGGGGCCTCGCGCCGCTGCTGGCGGTCGGCTGCCTCGTCGCGCTCGTGCTTCTGGTCGCCGTCGTGCGCGCGGCGGCGTCGGCGCGGGGCGAGCACCGCGGGCTCTGCTTCCTCTCAAACCTGGGCATCCAGATCGGCGATGGCTGCGGCCCGGCGCGGCCCCCGGGGGCCGACGTCGCGGCGGCGCTGTCGGACCTGGTCGAGGCCACGCCGCGCGTGCGCGACGTGCCGTCCGCCGCGGCGGCCGGCGGCGGCGGGGCTGCGGCCGCGGGCGCGGCCGGGCGGCGTCTGGCGTGGCGGCCGCGCCCGGCGCAGCCGCGTCGCCGCCGCTGGGCACCGGGGGTGGGGCTCGGGCGGCGCGCTGCAGACTGAGCGGCGGTGCCGACGCGCAGGCGCGCAGATGGCAGCCGGAAACCGGGACTGCGCGCGGCGCACGCGAGGCTGCCGTGCCGGCCGCGCGGCCAGGCGAGCGCGCGCTGCGAGCGAGGCCAGCGCGCCCCCGTGCTGCGCACCAGCCGCCAGCGACCGCCGCCAGGCTCCAGCTCCAGCTCAGGGCCCCACAGAGCGGCGTCGGCCGGCCACCCGGCAGGCGCCCGCCCGGCCCGCCGCGCGGTTTGAACCCCTGCGCCGCCGCCGCGCCGCGCATAGCCCACACTCCGCGCCCCGCGCCCCGGGCACCGCTCCCGACGCCCCGCAGCGGTCCAGGAGGCGCCATGCTGACCCGCGCGCGCGCCCGGCGCGGCGCGGCGGCACCGCCCGACGACGAAGCGAGCCCGCTGCTGCGCGCGCTGGCGGCGCTGGACGACGGCGTGTGGGCGGAGGCGCTGCTGCCCAAGCTGCGGGCGGACGCTGGAAGCGCTCCCGCGTTCGCGCTGGCCTGCAGGCGGCGCTGTCGCTGCGGGCCGCCGACTGCGCGCACGCGGCCCCGCTGGCGCGCCTGGGGCAGCGCTTCACCGGCTGCCGCGAGGTGGCCTTCGCCCTGACCAGTCCCGGCGACGCCGGCGCGCCGCTGGCGACGCTGCTGCCCGCGCTCGCGAGGTGAGCGGCGGCGGGCGGAGCGCGCGGTCGGCCAAGGCGTGTCGGTGTCTTGCGCATGGCGCGCGCGCGTGCGGCAAGCAGCAGCTGTTCAGGCGACTCATCAGTGGAAGGCGGCTCACCCACTGCGCACCCGCCCCGCTCGCCCGCCCGCTGCACCTGCAGGCTGCCGCGGCTGACGTCGCTGCGCCTTGACGCGGCTGCCAGCGCCGCAGCCGGCGAGCCAGCTTTAATGGCGGCAACGCTTGGCTTCGTACAGTTTGCGCTGCCAGGTCTGCGATCGCTGGAGCTGGCGCTCGGCAGCAGCTGGGCGGACAGCGACGCCGCGTGGCGGGCGCTCGGCGTGGCGACGCAGCTCACGCGCGTCGCGGTGCGCTTTTTTTATGAGCTGAACTCACCCGTCAAGCTGCACCACCTGTCGGCGCTGACCAGCATCAGCGGCCTGGCGAGCCTCGATGTTGGAGGGGCCACTCTGCGCGGCGCGCAGCACTATGGCTTCCTGGCCGGCCTCCTGGCGCTCACGCAGCTGGTGCTGCCCCTGGCATGTGACCACCAGGGCGTGCCCGCTATCGCCACCTGCACCGGCCTGCGCAGCCTTGCGTTTGCGGTGCTTCCCAGCGTTGATTATGACAGCGGCACCCTTGTCTGGCCCATGCTGGGCGAGGCGGAGTGCCCGGTGCTTGCGCGGTGCACGCGGCTCACTGCCCTGATCATCTCGGTGCACCAAGGCTCCGACCCGCACCTCCTGGCGGCGCTGACGGCGCTGACGGGCCTGCAGAAGCTCACCATCGAACAGCTGTCGCGCTCCTCGCTGCCGTGCCTGGCCAGCTTGAGCCAGCTCACTTCGCTGCACGGCAGGTGGGTGGAGGATGCTGCCGGCGGGGCTGGCGGCGCACTCATAGCCTGCCCGTCGGTGGTGGAGCTTTGGGGCAGCGGCCCGGTGCCGTTTGAGGCGTTCCCCAGCCTGCGCGACGGGGTGCAGCGTGGACCGTGGCCGCCCGCCACGCTGCGGGGGCTGGCCTCGCACTGCAGCGGGCTGACGGCGCTTGATCTGTGTGGGTGCGAGCAGTGGGCGGGGCCCAGCTTTGAGGCCGGCGCCGGCGCCCAGGCGGAGCGCGTGGCGGCGGTGCGCGCCCTGGCGGGGCTCAACCGGCTGCGCTGGCTGAGCTTTTCTGCCAGTGATGACGCAGAGGTGGCGGCGCTGACCGCTGTGACGCAGGTCACCTGCCTCACGGTGCGCGTGCCGGTCGGCAGCGCGTGCACGCCTGTCGCGCTGATGGGCCTGGCGCGCATGACTGCTCTGCGAGATGTCCGGCTGCAAGTGTTTGGGCTCGAGCTGGCGGCTGAGGACGCGCGGGCGTGGCTGCGCGCGCTGCACTTTTTGAATGCAGTGCGCGTGTCGGTGACGGACGAGGGCTCGCGTGCGGTGTGGGTGGGTGCGGCGGCGGCGGCGCGCGCGGCCGGCCACGCGCTGCCTGCCAAGCTCACGTGTGACGTGGTGCAGCCTAGGCCACCGCCGGCCGGCGCCTAGTCTGACGAAGAGGAGGACAGCGACGAGTGGACTTCAGGCAGCGAGGGCGAGTGGGAGGAGGGGGAGCTCCTCCTCACTCGAGTGAGACGACGCGTGCGGGCGGCGGCTCACGCCTGGCTTGTGCGCGCTGGTAGGTTGTGTGGGCGCAGCAGGCAGCGGCGCGTCGAGGCTGTGCGGTGCCCCCGCCTGGGTGCTCCCGTGGCGCGTGCGCTGCCAGGGGGGCTGCGCGCTTGCGGCTGGCGCGGCGCAAGCACGGAGCTCTGACCGGCGTAAGCATGCCAGTTGCGCGCACGGCGTCAGGGCAGCCTCACGCATGCGCGTCAAACGCTTGCACCATCTGCTGCACCAGCTCCTCCCCATCGCGCGCTGTAGACCGCCCAGGCGGCACACGCCAGCGAGCCGCGGCCTCAGCCCACCCCCTCAACCTCGCGCAGCAGCTGCAAGCACAGCTCGTCCTCCGCCTCCTCCTGGCACAGCGCCTGCTGCGCCTGCTGCGCCTGCTGCGCCTGCTGCGCCTGCTGCGCCCGCTGCGCGTGCTGCGCGTGCTGCGCCTGCTGCTGCTCCCGCTCAAACTCCTGCAGCACCTGCAGGCACAGCTCGTCGTCCGGCAGCTCCCCATCTGCCACGGGCGGCGGCCGCGCGGCGTCCCCGCCGCCGCCGCCGGCGCGCGGGGCCGGCCCCGCCGCCGCCGCCGCCGCGTGCGGCGGCGGCGCGTGCGGCGGCGGCGGGCGGTAGCGCGCCCAGACCTCCGCGGGCAGCGGCATGGCCGGCGAGCGCCAGGCCCGGCACTCGGGGTCCCAGCAGCGCTGATAGAACACCCCTGACCACAGGTCCACTGCGAGGGAGCGGGCGCGGCGCCGGCTGTCGGCGTTGGCGGCGTCGCGAGCGCGGCGCGGCGCGCGGCCGCAGGGGGGTGAGCGCCTGCGCCCGGGGCGAGGCGCGGCGCGGCGGCGGGGGCGGGCGGGGGCGCACCGACGTAGTAGACGCCGTTTGACTTGTGGGCGCGCTGCACGTTGCCGCACCAGCGGTTGTGCCGCATGTGCAGCGCCACTCCGCCGGGCAGCGCGACCCAGCTGCGCAGCTCGCCCTGCACGCCGCCCTGCGCGCGCGCGGCGGGCGCCGCCACGGCAGCGGCGGCGCTGGCGCCGCGCCACGGCAGCGGCGCTCCGGCCGCCGCTGGCGCCGCACCAGGCGCGCGCTGCGGCCGCTGCGGCCGCCGCGGCCTGCGGCCGCGCCCCCCACCTGCACGCAGACGTCTGTTATGAATCGGTCCAGCAGCGGGTAGGGGCTGGGGCCGTGCTGCACCGCACCCAGCACGACGCGGCACGGCCCCGCGCCGCCGCCCCCGGCGGCGCCGCCGCCGCTGCTGCGGGCCAGCCCGCCGCGCCGCCCGCGCAGGGCGGCGTCGCGTCGTGCGGCAGCGGCGAGAGCTGCAGCATCGGCACCTGCTGCCACGCCAGCGGCAGCGCAGCGAGCTCGGCCGCCCAGTCGACGCCGTCCACGCGCAGCAGCGACACGCGCCGCCCGCCGCCCTGCCCCGGCCCGCGCCGCTGCTGCGCGCGCCGCGCCGCCGTCGGCGCCAGTCCGCCGCTGGCGCCGCCGGGGCGCAGCACGGAGACGAGCAGGCGGTGGAAGGCGGCCCTGGGCTCGGCCGCGGCGCCGCCGAAGCGCGGCGTGAGGCGCAGCGCCGCCGCCTTGCCAAACTTGCTGCTGAGGTACAACCGAAACGCGCTGCGGCGGGGCGGGCGGTTCGCGTCCACGGCGGCGCGGCGGGCCGGTTTCGGGCGGCGCAGCGGCGCAGCGGCGCAGAGGCGCGGCCGCGCGCGCGGCGCTGCACCGGCGGCGCCGCCCCGCATCGCGCCGCCGCACCGGTTGCGCGTGTAGACGCCCATGTCGACGAAGCAGCTCGGGCCGCCGGCCCTGCCGCGCACGAGCAGCGCCGCGGGCGCGCTGCAGCGCGCGCCGCGCTGCGCGAGGAGGCGGAGCAGCACGAGCCGCGCGAAGCGGCCCGCGTGGCCCGTGTCGGCGAACGCGGCACACGGCAGCGTGACGATGACGTGGCGCGAGAACTTGGCGGGCGTGCTCGAGTCGAGCTCGAGCGCGAAGCTGTCGTGCCAGGGGTGGTCGTACAGCGCGGCCAGCTGCGCCGCGACGCCGGCCAGCAGCAGGCGCACGAGCGCCGCGCCGTCGAGGCCCGGGTTGGCCGACGGCACAAACTCGAGGTCTGCGGCCGCGCGGGCGCGCGGGCGCGTGGGCGGGCGGGCGGGCGGGCGCGTCGGGGGAGCTGGCGCGCCGGCGGCGCCCCGTGGGCGGCGGGCGGCGCCCGTCCGGGCGGCAAGCGGCGCGGCGGGCGGGGAGGCGGGCGGCGCCCCCCGCCTCGGCAGCGCGCCCGCACCAAAGAAGAGGTTGACGGGCGCGCCGGCGCGGATGATCTCGTAGTGGTGCCGCTCGCCCGCCGGCAGCGCGGCGTACGCCGCCCAGAAGCGCGGCGCGCTGCTGACGATGAAGCTGCGCTGCCCGCTCGCCGCCGTCTCGACCGCAAACGTGCTGCGACGGCGGCGCGCGCGCGCGCGGGCGCGTGTGTGACGGCTCCGCGGCTCCGCTCCGGCCTGGCCGCGAGACCCCCCGCGCGCCGGTGCGGCGCGCGGGCGTTCGCGGCGCGGCGCGGTGCAGCGTGACCACGCGTGCCCTCGCCCACCGCAGCAGCTCGGCGCACGGCTGGCGGTCGAGGAACTCAAAGGCGTCCGCCTGGGTGCGGAACGTCCGGTACGGCGCCGCGAGCGCGTTGAAGCGCGCGCGCTGACGCGGGGCGCGCCCGGGCGCCTGTCGCGGCGGCGGCTCGCCCTCTGCGGGCGCCGAGCGCGGCCGCTTCGCGCCGCCGGCGGCGTGGAACGCGCCGGCCGCGACGACCTGCGGCGGGCGGTCGGCGGCGGCGCCCTGCAGCAGGGCGTGCGGCACGCCAGGCGCCCTGGCGCGGCGAGCCGCGCTTGCCTTCGGGGCCGAGCGCTGCTGCGGCGCCGAGTGCTGCTGCGCCGGCGGCGGCGCCGGCTCCGGCGCGGCCATGCCCGGGGCCACGGCGCAGTCGGGGTGCCGGGGCTGCGGCGCGGGACGTGACTGCGGGCGGAGGAGGAAGCTGCACCGCGGCCGCTCGAACGCCGCGTCTGTGCTGCACCGCCGCCGCCGCCGCTGCCTGCGGGGGGCCGCCTCACCCCGCGCCGACGTGCGGGACCGCACACAGCCGTTGATCGTGAGAACCGCCGCCGCCCCCGCCTGTCGGACGCTCGAAGCCCTGCTCGCCGCCCATCGCCACCGCCCAGATCGCGCCATGGCCCTCGCCATGCGCTCCGTGAGGGCGACGGCCCGCCCCTGCGCGCCCCGCTCGCGCGCCGTGACGGTTCCCGTGCGGGTGCGCTGCCGGCGTTGCGGGGCGGGCGGGGGCGCTCGGAAGGCCGATCCGGGCCTGATGTCTCGCGCCGGCCGCGCCCCGTGCAGCTGGTGGCCCCGCCCGGCCGCACGCCCGCGGGCGGGGCAGCCGCGCGCCGGAGCGCGCCGGCCGGGGGGCCTGATGGCCGCTGCCCCCGCGCCGCCCGCTGCGCCGGACAGCCGCGCCGCGCCGCCCGTGGGCAGGAGGCAGCAGCGCGGGCGCGGGGGCCGCGCCAACGCTCGCCGCCGCTCGCCGCCGCCGACCGCCGCCGCTGCTCCCCGCCGCTGCTCCCGCTGACGCCCCGCGCGCGCCCGCGCAGGCCTTCACGAGCAGCGAGAACGGCAAGCAGACGCTGGAGGACATGAACCGCGCGATCGGCGAGCGCATCAAGGAGGCCGCGGCCAACGTCGGCGCGATGCGCGTGTGGCACGCCAACGCGGCGATCGGCAAGTTTGTCAAGGCCGCCGCCGAGGCCGCCGCGGCGGGCACGCTCAAGTCCAAGGCGCCCAAGGCCGTCAAGCCCAAGGCCTGAGCCACGCCGCGCCGAGCGCGCGGGCGCGCGGGCGCGCCGCGCGCGGTGCAGGCGGCGCGCGCGCCCGCGTGTCGCGCGCGCCACCGCCACCGCCGGCGCCCGCCCGCGCGCGCGGGCTGTACCAACGCCCAGAGAGCACTGCCAGGGGGAGGGGGGTGAGGGTGCACGCTGGGGAGGGGGGCGAGGGACCGCACGGTGGGAGTGGGGTGAGGGGCCTGGGACGGCGCCGCGCGTGCGAGTCCCGTCCCGGCTTGTGGTGGTGCAGTGGTTTGTCGTCGTCGTCGTCGCGCATGACCGCCCGCGCGCGCCGCCGCTCTGGCGGCTCGCCGTTTGTCGTTTTTCGTGCACCCTGTGTTCGCGCGCGTGTGCGGGCGCTCGCGGCATCGACGCGCCGCGCCGGTCGGCGGCGCGCGCGCCCGCCGCGCGCGTGTGCCGAGGAGTGTTCCCGCGCTCCCGTGACCTTTGCGTCTACTAGTGCAACCGGCGGGCTTGTTTTCGAACACCGCCGCTGCGCCGCCGCTGCCGTTCAAACCGCCGCCGCCGCTGCGCCGCGCTGCCGGCTCTCCACGCTCCCGGGTCTCAACGCTGTCTCTCCTCCGCCGCGGCGCTCGCACGTTGCGAGCGCTCTTTCGCGCCCAGCTCGGCCTCCTTCGCTCGCGCGGCCGCGCTGCCGCCCGTTCAACCAGACCGCGCCGCGCTTCGGATGTAGGCGCACCTCCCTCGACCTCCCGGGCTCAGCAGGCGGCGCAGCAGCGGCGAGACAGGAGGCAGCAGCGCGCGGCGCGATGGGCACGCCGCCGCCGCCCGGCAAGGGGGTGGGCGACTCCGACGACGACCTGGCGGCGTTCCTGTCGGGTGGGCGCGCCTCCCGCCCGGGCCCAGCTGCGCCGGCTGCAGCTCGGCCCGCGGCGCGCCGCGCGCCGCTCACAACGCTGCGCCCGCCCGCCGCGCCGCAGGCCTGAAGAAGCGCTACCGCCTGGGCGCCGGTGACACGGCGCACGTGCTGGAGGCGCAGGAGGAGGAGGCGGCCGGCGCGCAGGGCAGCACGGACGGCCGCATCTCGCCGGGCGACGGCAGCGCTGGTCGCGGCGCGGCGACGACCACGGCCACGCCGCCGCCGCCGGCATCGCCGCCGCGCTCCTGGGCGGCGGTGGCGCGGGGCGGCGCCGCCGCCGCGGCGGCCGCCGCGTCGCCGGGCGGCGCGTCGCAGTCGGGCTCGTGCGCGACGCCCGGCCCGCCGGCGGCGGCGCAGCAGCCTGGCGGCGGCGCCGAGCCGCGCGGCACGCCCGGGCCTACAGAGGTGACGATCGAGGCGGGAGGCGTGGTCGCGGGCGGCGGCACGCCGCGCACCACGGCGGCGTGGGCCGCGCGCGGCCGCGCCAGCCCCGCCGCGTCGCCCGCGGCCGGCGGCGGCGCGAGCTCGGGCGCGAGCTCCGGCAGCGGCGTGAGCAAGCCGCTGCTGCCCGCGTTCAACGCGGCGGCCGGCGCCGCCGCGGCTGGCGTGCGCAGCGGCGCGTCCAGCCCGGAGCAGGCGTCGGGCGAGCGGCAGCCAGGGGCGGGCGGCAGCCAGCGGGCCTCCCCCGCCGCGGCCGGCCCGGCAACGGGGGAGGACGAGGACGACGAGGCGTCGGGCAGCCAGGGCGCCGGCGTGGACCTGCTGGGCCTGCTGGGTGGCGGCGGCGGCGGCGGCGGCGGCGGCGGCGGCGGCGGCGGCGGCGGCGGCGCGCAGGAGGACGCCGGCGGCGGCGGCGGCGGCGCGCAGGAGGACGCCGGCGAGCGCGGCGCGGAGGGCGCGGACTCGGCGGCGAGCCCCGAGCCCGCCCTGCGCTCCCCGGGGCTGGCGCAGGCGCTGGAGGCGCTTGAGACGGTCAAGGGCAGCCTGGCGCAGCTGCAGCAGCAGCCGCAGATGCTGGCGGCCGCCGCGGCGGGCGCCGCGGCGGCGACGGAGCTGGGCGACGGCGACGCGGCGGGCGCCGCCGGCGCCGCGGGCCCCGCGCCCAGCGGCGGCGGCGCCGCGGCGGACTGGCTGCAGCTTAGCGGGCAGCTCGCGCTCGCCGGGTTCGGCCCGCTCAGCCTCGGCGACGGCCTGCCGGCGCCAGAGCTGGCGTTGCTGCACGACTCCCTGGCGCGGGTGGGCGCAGCGGCGGCCCCGCGCCGCGCGCCGCGCGCCGGTTGTCTCATGCGCCGCCGCCGACGCGCGCGCCGCACCACGCGCCCAACCCGCCCACGCGCCGCGCCCAGGTGCTCCGGGAGTATCAGCGCCGCGACGCGCTCGTGGCGCAGCTGCTCGCGGACCGCGACGACGCGCGGCGCGAGGCGGCGCGCGGGCTGGCGGAGCACGCGCGCGTCGAGCGCCAGCGAGACGACGCGGCGCGCGTCGCGGAGCGCGCCAAGGTGCGGCGGCGGCGGCGGGCGCGGCGGCGGGGTGTGGCCGCCGCCCCCGGGCCAGTGGTCGCCGGCGGCGACCGGCGCCCCGCCGCCGCGCCGGTGCAGGCCGAGCTCGCGGACGTACGGCGCCGCGAAGTGCCCTCGCTGGAGGCGCAGCACAAGGAGACGGCGGCCAAGCTCAGCAGCGAGGTCGCGCGGCTGAAGCACGCGCTCAAGGAGGCCGAGGCCGCGACCGCGGCGGCGCAGGCGGCGGCCGCGAGCGGCGGGCAGGCCGCGCTCCTGCAGCAGCAGCTGCTCGAGGCGACCAGGGAGCGCGAGAGGTGGGCAGCGGCTGTCCCTGGCTCCGCCGCCGCCGCTGCAGTCGCGGGCGTCGCAGTCGCCACGGCCGCCGCCGCCTTGCCCATGCTGCCGCACGCCGCACGCGCCGGCCGCAGGGCCGTGCTCGAGTGCGAGCGGTTGAGCAGCGAGCTCGCGCGGCAGAAGCCCTACGTGAAGGAGCTGGAGCGCGCGGCGGCGGCGGCGCGCGGCACGGCGCGCCAGTCGGACGGCGCCGCGTCGCTGCTGGAGCGCGAGCTCGCGCAGCTGCGCGCGCAGCACGCGGACGA
Organism: Scenedesmus sp. PABB004; assembly: GCA_014905635.1. Taxonomy (NCBI): domain Eukaryota; kingdom Viridiplantae; phylum Chlorophyta; class Chlorophyceae; order Sphaeropleales; family Scenedesmaceae; genus Scenedesmus; species Scenedesmus sp. PABB004. Next base: position 646,004 of record JABVCE010000011.1, on the reverse strand, counting down.
GGCCGCGGCGCTCGGCGCGGAGCTGAGCAAGGCGCGGCACACGATCAGGTGCGCGCGCCGGCGCGGCCGGGCAGCGGCGGCGTGCGACGCGGGGGGCTGCGGCGCGCGGCCCACGCGCGCCGCCCGCGGCGCCGCGCAGGGAGGCGGAGCGGCAGCTGTCCGACCTGCGGGTGGAGACCGCCTCGCGCGGCGACGCCGAGGCGGAGCTCTCGCGCCGGCTCGCGGCGGAGCGCGCCGCGCACGGCGAGCAGCAGGCGCAGCTGGCGTCGGAGGTGCAGCGCCTGCGGCAGCAGGTGCTGGCGCTGCAGGCGGCCGCGGGCCGCGCCGAGGCGGCGGCCAGGGCCGACAGCAGCGCGGCGGCGCACAGCGACAAGCAGCTCGCGGCGCAGGAGAGGCAGGCGCGCGCGGAGCTGGCCCGCATGGCCGCCGAGCTCAAGGCCGCGCGCGAGGCGGCGGCGCTCGCGGCGGCGCGGCTGGCCGCGAGCGAGGCGGGCGCGGCGTCGCGCGACGCCGCCGCTGTCAAGGCCTCGGGCAGCGCGCTGCAGGAGGCGGACAAGGCCGCGGCGCTGCAGGGCGAGCTTGAGCGCGTGCGCTCGAGCGGCCGGCAGCAGGCGCAGCTGCTGGGGCAGCAGCTGCTTGAGGCGCGCAAGGCGCTCGCCGAGTCGCAGCAGCAGCTGGCGTCGACGCACGCCGAGCTGCGCCGGCTGCGCGCCGCCGCGGGCCTCGCCAGCGCCAGCCTGCCGCCGGCCGAGCCGGCGCCCGGCGCCAAGGCCGGCGGCGCGCGGCCGGCGGCGGCGCGCGAGGGCGGCGACGGCGCGGCCGCGGCCGACGGCGAGTCCGACGGCGCGGGCGGCAGCCGCCCCGGCAGCGCGGCGCCGGCGCCGGCACCCGCCGCAGACGCCGACCTCGCCGCCGCGCTGGGCCGCGCGGCGCGCGCCGAGGCGGGCCTGGTCGACGCGGACGCGGCGCTGGTGGCGCTGCGGTACAGGCTGCTGCAGCTCGATGCCGCGAGCGCGCGGCGGGAGAAGGAGGCGGACGCGCTGCGCGAGCGCCTGGCCGACAAGGTGCCCGGCGGCGCAGCAGCGCACGGGGCGCGGGGCGCGGTGCTGCGACCCCAACCAACGCCTGCGTCGCCCGCGTCGCCCACCGCCCGCCGCCAGGTGTCCAAGGAGGAGCGCCGCCTCGCGCGCGACAAGGCGGCGTATGCCCGCCTGCGCCAGGCCTTTGCTGCGAGCAAGCGCGCCGGCGGCGCCGCGGCGGGCGTGGTCGCGGCAGCGGCGCGGGAGCTGCGGCCCGTGGAGCTGGTGGGCCTCTATGAGGCCCAGAAGGAGGAGCGCGAGCGCGACCTCGCGGCGGCCAAGGCCGAGGTGCGCGGGCGGCGGCAGCGCGCCTCCCTCCGCCGCGCGGGCGCGGCCGCCGCCGAGGCGCCCGCGCGCCGCGCAGCGCCGCCCACGGCCGCCGCTGCCGCGCCGCAGGTGCGCGTGCTCGCGGGGCAGCTGCGTGACGCGCAGAATCTGATCATCGCCAAGGACCGCGCCGCGGCGGCGGCGGGCGCGGCGGCGGGGCTCAAGGGCGCGGCGGCGCTCGCGGGGCTCGGCGACCCCGCGGCCGCGGCGGCGGCGCAGCGCAAGGTCGCGGAGCTGACGCGCGAGCTCTGCGGGTGCGCGGCCGGAGCGGCCGGAGCAGGCGCTCGGCGCGCGCGCGGCCCGCCCGCCCGCCCCGACGCCCCACCCGCCCGCCCGCGCCCGCAGCGTGCGCGCCGAGGCGGCGTCCGCGCTGCGCGAGGCGGCGCGGCGCCTGGCGGAGAGCGAGGCGGCCGCGGCGGCGCTGCGCAGCGACGGCGACGCGCTCGCGGAGGAGCTGGCGGGCCGGCCGACGCACCAGGAGCACAGGCGCGCGCGGCGCACGGCGGGGGCGGCGGCCACGCGCCCGCCGCGAGGCTCTGCCCCGCCGCGCCCTCTTCCCGTTCGCAGCTGCAGGTCGCGGCCGATCCCGCCGACCCGCCGCCCCGCGCCTCGCCGCCGCCCGCTCGCAGGCAGCTCAAGCGTGAGGTGGACCTGCTGCAGCGAAAGATCGCCAGCCTCCGCCGCGGCGCCGCGCAGGCCGGCGCGGGCGGCGCCGCGGCCTCGGGCGAGGCGGCGCTCGCGGCCGCCGCGGGCGGCGGCGGCGGCGCCGACGCGCGCGGCACGCGCGCCGCGATCGAGCGCGACCGCGCGGTCGCCCGCCTGGGGCTGGGCGTGGTGGAGGAGTGGCCGCGCGACGTGCTGGTGGAGCTGCTGCAGGTGCGCTCGCGTTGGCGGCAGGCGCGGCGGCAGGGCGGGCGGCCGCCGCCTCGACCGCCGGCCCCGGCGCCGGCCCGCCGTGCGCCGCGGGCGGAGCTTCACCGCGCCGCCGGGCGCGTGCCGCGGCCGCAGGACGCGTGCGTGGCGCTGGACCTCGCAGACGCCACGCTGCTCGCGCCGAGCCTGCGCAAGCTCGCGGCGGTCGTGGCGGCCATCCCGCGGCTGGAGGCGTTTGTTGCGCAGGTCGGTGGCGCGCGCGCGGCCGCCGCCCAGCCCGCCCCGACCGTCTGCCCGGCCCCTCCCGCGCGCCCCGGCGCGAGCGGCCGGCGCCGCCGCCGCCCCTTCCCCGCAGGTGTGCGAGGCGTGCTTCCAGCGTGGGCTCGCGTTTGTGCCAGAGGCGGCGCAGCAGGCGATGAACCCGGGCTCAGTGCCGCAGGTGTGGGCTCAGCGCCAGAGCGCGACGCGCGGCGCGGCGCGCCCGCGCCCGCGCGTCCACGCGCCCACGCGCCCATGCGCCCACGCGCCGCGGGCGCCGCTCCGCGCGCAGGTGCTGAGCCACTGGGTCGCGCTGCTGCAGCAGGGCGAGCAGCTGCGCCAGCTCGCGGCGGAGCTGCAGGAGCTGCTCGCGCAGCGCTGCGCGCCGCCGGGCGGCGACGCCGCGCCGCCGCCGCCCATAGCGCCGCCGGGCGCGCCGATGGCGCCGGTGGAGCTGCGCCGCGTCGCGGCGGGCCTGGTGTCGGGCGTGCAGGGCTTGCTTTCGGTGGAGGCGGAGGCGGTCGCGGCGGGCGACGTCGTGGCGGCGGCCAAGGGACTCATGGCCTCCCACCCCGAGGGCTTCCTCGCGTCGCTCGTCGCGCAGGCGCAGCGCCTGTTTGACGTGCCGCAGCTGGAGGGCCTCTCAGCGACGATGAACCGGGTGCGCCGCCGCCGGCCCGTGCGCCTGCGCCCTCGCCACGCCCTCGCCAAGCCCGCGCCGCCCCGCGTGCACGCCGCCCCGTGCGCCCGCGCCGCCCCGCGCGCTCGACGCCCCGCACGCACGTCGCGCTCTCAGGTGTACGTGCGCCAATGCGAGCTGCAAAACTTCTTCCGCGCCGCAGCGAGCCTGCTGGCGCTGCCGCCCGACGCGGGCCCCGGCGCGGCGATGGCGGCGATCGGGGAGCTCGTCGCGGGCGCCGACGCGTGAGCGGCGCCGCGCGCGCTTGCGCCGCGCGCGCGGCGGGGCGGAGGGGCGGCACCCGCGCCCGCGCTGCGCCGCGCGCTGAGCGCCGCTGCCGCGCAGGCCGCCGTCCAAGGTGCGCCTGGCGGCCGCGGAGCTGGCGGCCGCCGCCGCGCCGCGCTCACCGGCGCGCCGCCCGCCGCGCGCGGGTGCCGGCGGCGGCGGCGACGACGGCGACGCGGGCGCCGCGCTGCGGGCGATGCTCGCCGCGGTCGGCGCGGGCAGCGTGCAGGCGGCGGTCAGCCAGCACGCGGAGCTGCGCGCGCGCCTGGAGCGGCTGGACGAGGTGCTCCCGCGCTACCAGCGCCTCGCAAGCCAGCTCTACGACCGCCTGGCCGTGGTCAGCCTGGACGAGGTTCTGCCCGCGCTGGACCGCGCGCTCGCCGCCGGCGCCGGCGGCGGCGGCGGCGGCGGCGCGTGAGCCACGCCGCGGCGGGCGGTTAGCGAGCCGGGGCCCCGCTCCGTGTGATTGTGACCCTTGGGCCGGCGGCCGCTGCTGGCGGCGGCTGCTGGCGGCGGCGGTGCGCAGCACGACGGGTGCGCGGGCCTGCCGCTGCCGACGGCCCCTGTGGGGACCTGCAGCTGTGCCTGTAGCCCGGCGGCGGTCGCTGGCGGCTGGCGCGCGCAGCACGGGGGGCGCGCTGGCCTCGCTCGCAGCGCGCTCGCCCGGCCGCGGTCGGCACGGCAGCTCGCCATGCACTTGGGGGCGCAGCAGCAACGCCTTTGCAACAGCAACTGCGGCACCGGCCTGGGGCACGCGCGCCAGGCTGCCACGCGCGGCACGGGCGGCCGCACGCGCAGCACGCCGACCACACGCAGCAAGCACGCGAGCACCGCACAGCCCCAACGGGCCGCCGCCGACCGCCCCACCCGACCCACCAGCGCGCGCAAGAGAGCCTGAGGCTAGCCGCCGCCCAGAGCAGAGTCTTCCGACTCGGACGACTCCGACTCGGACGACTCCGACTCAGACGACTCCTCCGACTCGTCCTCGCTGCCTGAAGCCGACCCGTCGCTGCCCCCCTCCTCGTCAGACGAGGCACCGCCGGCCGGCAACGGCCATGGCGTGGGCGTAGGCCGCACCACTTTCACCGCGAACCAGCCAGGCGCCGCGCCAGGCGCGCGCGCCGCCGCCGCCGCGCTCCCCCACACCGCGCGGTGGCCCTCGTCCGTCACCGACACGTGCACGTCCCGCACAAAATGCAGCGCGCGCAGCCACGCCGCCGTGTCCTCAGCCGCCAGCTCGAGCCCAAACAGCTCCAGCCGGACATCGCACAGCCAGGTCATGCGCGCCAGGGCCATCAGCCCGGCAGGCGTGCACGCGCTCCCCTCCGGCACGCGCAGGATCAGGGCGGTGACCTGTGTCGCCGCGGCCAGCGCCGCCACCTCCGCGTCGTCGCTGGCTGACAGACCCACCGCGTGCAGCTCCCTGAGGTCGGCCAGGCCGCGCAGCGCAGCCACGCGCTCCGCCTGGGCGCTGGCGCCGGCCTCAAAGCTGGGCCCCGCCCAGCATTCGCACGTGACTATCTTCAGCGCCGTCAGCTCGCTGCAGTGCGAGGCCAACGCCCGCAGCGTGGCAGGCGGCCATGCGCCGCGCTGCATCACGCTTCGCAGGCTGGGGAAAGCCTCAAGTGGCACCGGGCCACTGCCGCACAGCTGAACCAACGACGGGCAGGCTGCGCTGGCACCGCCGGCCCCGCCGCCGGCGCCCTCCACCCAGCTGCCCTCCAGGTAGGTGAGCTGGCTCAAGCTGGCCAGGCACGGCAGCGAGGCGCGCGACAGCTGGTGGATGGAGACCTCCTGCAGGCCTGTCATCGCCGCCAGCGCCGCCAGGAGGTGCGGGTCGGAGCCTTGGTCCACCGAGATGATCAGGGCGGTGAGCCGCGTGCACCGCGCGAGCGCCGCGCACTCGGCTTCGACCAGCGCCGGCCGGACAAGGGTGCCGCTGTCATGATCAACGCTGGGATGCACCGCAAACGCAAGGCTGCGCAGGCCTGTGCAGGCGCCGATGGCGGACAGGCCGGGGTGGTCGCACACCAGGGGCAGCTTGAGCTCTGTGAGCGCCGGGAGGCCGGCCAGGAAGCCGTAGTGCTGCGCGCCGCGCAGAGTGCCCCCTCCAACAGCGAGGCTCGCCAGGCCGCTGATGGCGGTCAGCGCCGAGAGGTGGCTCAGCGTGACGGTTGGGTGCTCGCCCAGGTCGAAGCGCACTGCGACGCGCGTGAGCTGCGTGGCCAGGCCGACCGCCCGCCACGCGGCGTCGCTGGCCTCCCAGCTGCTGCTCAGGGTCAGATCCAGCGACCGCAGGCCTGGCAGCGCAAACTGTACAAAGCCAAGCATACCCGCCATGGCTGCCGGCTCGCTGGCGGCGGCGCTGGCCGCCGCGTCCAGGCGCAGCGACGTGAGCCGCGGCAGCCTGCACGAGCGGCGGGCGGGTGGGCGGGGCGGGTGCGTGGCTGGTGAGCCGCCCTTCGCGTGCAGTCCCCTGCAAGCTGCTGCTTGCCGCACACACGCGCGCCACGCGCAAGACACCGACACGCCCCGGCCGACCGCGCGCGCCGGACGCCGCGCTGCTCACCTCGCGAGCGCGGGCAGCAGCGTTGCCAGCGGCGCGCCGGCGTCGCCGGGACTGGTCAGGGCGAAGGCCACCTCGCTGCAGCCGGTGAAGCGCTGCTCCAGGCGCGCCAGCGGGGCCGCGTGCGCGCAGTCGGCGGCGATGAGCGACAGCGCCGGCGCGCTGCTCTGCACGAGCCGCCGCGCCCCCCTGCAGGCCAGCGCGAACGCGGGCGCGCTGCCGGCGTCCGCCCGCAGCTTGGGCAGCAGCGCCTCCGCCCACACGCCGTCGTCCAGCGCTGCGAGCGCCCGCAGCAGCGGGCTCGCTCCGTCGCCGTCGGGCGGCGGCGCCGCGCCGCGCCGGGCGCGCGAGCTGGCCGCCATGGCGCCTCCTGGGCCGGTGCGGGGCGTCGGAGCGCTGCTGGGGCGCGGGTGTGGAGTGGGCTGTGCGCGGCGCGCGCGGGCGGCTGCGTCGCGTGGCGCGGCGGCAGCGCAGGGCTTAAGCCGCGGCGGGCCCGCGCCAGGACGGGCAGGCTGAGCTGGCGGTCGCCTGCTGCCATGCGTGGCGCTGGGGGAGGTGCCGTGGCCTGGCGGCGGTCGCTGGCGGGGCGGCGGCTGGCCCGGAGCGCGGCGGCGGGCGCGCTGCCCACGCGGCCGCGCAGGGCGCCGGTCGCCGCGCTGCACCCGTCCAGCGCGCTGTGTCGAAAAGCCCGAGCACCGACAGCGCGGGTACGTGGGCGCCGGTCGCTTCGCCGCCGCGGCGCGGTGGTGGTTCACTTCTGCTGACCGCCGCCGCTGGCACACACGCGGGGCCGGCGACGCCTCTCAATGCGTTCCCGCTCCCTCGACAGTCACGAAAAACCGCTCCTCAGACCCCCAGACCTCCGGGCGCCATGTGGCTCCGCTTCGGCAAGGTGCGGCGCGGGAGGCCGGCTGCCGGCCGGCAGCGGGACGCCCATGCCCGGCGCCCTCCGCGGTGGCATTCCTAAGGAGCCACTGCACGTCGTCGGCGTGCCAGCGAGCCGCCAGCGGCGCGGGCGGGGCGGCGCGGGGGGGTCGACGTTATTGCGTCTGCTGCGCGCCGCCCGCAGGAGGACGCGCTGCGCCGGGCCGCCAGCGCCGGCGACGAGAAGCGCCTGGCCAAGCTCCTGCGGTCGGGCGCGGCGCCCGACCCAAAGCGCCTCGGACGCACGGTGCGGCGGCGGCGGCGCGCGCGCACGCCGCTGCTGCGCCGCCGGCGCCGCGCGGCGGTGGCCCGCGCGGCCGGCAGCGCCCCGACCCGGCAACGTTGCAACGCGCCCGAATCCACAGAGCGCGCTGCAGCTGGCCTGCGAGGAGGGCCACCTGGGCTGCGTGGCGGCGCTGGTCGCGGCGGGCGCGGACGTCAACCGGGTGCGCGCGCGCCGCGCCGCGCGGCGCGGCAAAGGCAGGCCTCCCCCGTGCGGCGCGGTGCTGGCCGCCCACCTTGCTGCCGCCGTTGCCGCCTGCAAGCGCGCAGGCGGGGGGCGGCAGGCCGCTGCTGGCGGCGGCCGCGCGCGGGCACGGCGAGGTCGTGGAGCTGCTGCTGGCGCACAAGGCGGACCCCGCTGCCGCGTGGGTGAGCTGGCAGAAGTGGCAGGGCCGCCCTTGCTGCGCGCCGTCCCCGCGCCGCGCCCGGTGCAGTGCTCGCCGCGGGCGCCACGCGCTCACCGTGCGCGCGGCCGCCGCCGCCGCGCGGCCCAGGAGGGCACCACGCCGCTCCACGCGGCGGCGCGGTTCGGGCACCTCGCCGTGCTGCTCGCGCTCGCGCCGCGCCTCGACGCCGCGGCGGCCGCGCGGTCGCCCGACGCCGAGGGACGGACGCCGCTCGCGCTCGCCTGCAGCCTGGCCGAGGGCGGCGAGGGCGTGGCAGAGCACCTGGTCCGCCTCGGCGCAGACCCCGCGGCGGCCGACGCGGTGCGCCGGCCGCCGCGTCCGACACGCGGCCCCTGCCTGCCTGCCTGCCTGCCTGCCTGCTTCCCGGCAAGCGTGCTCCTCGCTTGCCGCCACGCGCCCCCGCCCAGCCACCGCCGGCGCCCGCGTGCCGCCTCGCTCGGCGCAGGCCGGCAACACGCCGCTGCACGCCGCGGCGGTGTCTGGCAACATCGCCCTCGCGCGCCTGCTGCTGGCCACCGAGGCCGGCGCCGCGAGCCAGGCCGCCGCCAACGGCCGCGGCCGCACCGCGCTGCACACCGCAGCGCTGTGCGGCCGCGCCGCGCTGGTGGAGCTGCTGGCGGCGCGCCAGGCCGGCGACCTGGGCGCGCGCGACGCGGTGAGGGGCGCAGCACGGAGGGGCGCGGCCGCCGCCGCGCGGGGCCGCGCTGCGAGCGGCGCAGCCTGACCCCCGCCGCGCCGTCCGCCCGCCCGCACAGGACGGCAGCACCGCGCTGCACCTGGCCGTAAAGTGTGTGATGTGTGACGCCGGCGCGCAGGCCGGCATGGTGCGCGCGCTGCTGGCGGCGGGCGCCGACCCCGCGGCCGTCGACGAGGTGCGGCGCTGCGCCATGTGCGGGGAAGGGCGGGCGCTCCTGGCCGCGTCGCCGGGGGCTGCTCTGCCGCCCCGTTGACGCCGCGGCGACGCCGCACGCACGCCCGCCAGGCCGGCCACGCGCCCGCGCACTACGCCTCCGTGCCCGCGGTCAGGGAGGCCCTGGCCGGGGTGGCTGGCGCCGAGCCGCCCGCCGCCGGCGTTGCGCCCGCCGCCCCCGAGGCCGCGGCGCTCGCGACGAGCGCCTGCGGCGCGGCGCCCGCGCCGGCGGCGGCGCAGGCCGGCAAGGCAGACAAGGTGGGGGGCGGGCGCTGTGCGCGCGCCCCGCTCGGGGCGCCCGGCCGCGCCGCCTGCCCCTGCCGGCCGGCCCCCGTTGCCGCCCGGGGCCCACGCGCAGCCTCGCGGCCGCTCCCGCAGGTCGCGCTGTCGCCCGCGGGCGCGGCCGGCGGCGCTGGCGCGGCGGTGGAGCGGCGCGAGAGCTGGGTGCTCAAGCAGGCGCTCCGCCGCCACACGAGCGAGGAGCGCGGCGAGGGCGACTGGAGGCTTACCACCGCGTTCAGCAACCCCAGCAGCGCGAGCGGCGCGGCGGCGGCGGCGGAAGCGGGCGCGCCGGCCGCCGCGCAGTGAGCGCGCGCGGCGCGGCGCGCGGCGGAGGCAGACTGCACAGCGCTGCGGCTCGCGATGCAAATCACCTGTGGGGAGGGGGCGCTGTGACGTGCCCGCCCGGCTGTGCAGGATGGGGTAGCAATAAGCAGGCGGCGCCCAGGCGCTACGGTGCCTGCAGCGGCCTGCGGGGGTCCGCGGCGGGCTGCGCGTGGGCCGGCGCGTGGCGGGCGAGTGCGTGCTGCGCGAGCCGCGGCTGCTGTGCCTGGACGACGGCGAGCTGCAGGGGCGCTGGGAGGGCCTCTGCGGCCGCGTGGGCTGGGCGGACGACGCGCTCGACCTGGTGCTCGCCGACCCGGCGGCGCTGCTGCGCGGCGAGCTGTGAGACACCCGCGTGCGGGGAGAGGGGCTGCAGCCACCGGCTGCCTGGGCCCTGAGGGCGCCCGGTGTAAGCAGTTGGTGGTGGTTGCCGCGCGCGCGCGCGGCGCACGCGGCCGCGGCGGCTGCGCGCCTCGGGCGAGCGCGCCGAGCTGCTCCGCTGCCAGCCGGAGGCGGCCCGTGCTGCGTCGTTGCAGCGCGCGCTCAGCGGCGGCGGCTGCGTCACCCGCGGTCCCGCCTGGAACCAGGCACCAGCGGAGCTGGTTCCAGCGCCGCCGCCCAGCCCCATGCGTCCTGAGTCCGCGCGTTGCGTTGATCCCCCGGCCGCGTGCATGCTACTGAACCCACAGCTCGACCCACCGCTCCCGACCATCCTGACCATCCTGACCCGCCCCGCGCCGCCTCCCCCGGGAGTAGAGGGCGGCCGCATGTGGGGTGCTGGCGCCGTTAGAGAGTGCTGCCTGGTGCCAGACGCAGCCCGGCAACTTCAACGGCGTGCCCTGGCGCACCTGCAAAGCAAAAACTCTTGGCCGCCGCGGCCGCGGCGGCGTGGCGGCGCGGCGCCGTGGCTGGCGCAATCTACATGCATGACATGACACGCCATCGCGGGTGCAGAGGTTCGCAGTGCACGACACGCCCGCCCCCGGCCCGCCGCCGCCCGGCGCCGCGGCGCTCCCCCCTCACACGGGCGGGCCGAAGCCGCTGCCGTGCGCCCGGATGTCCTGCACGAGCGCCGAGATGCTGCTCGCCATGCCCGCCGCCGAGAGGCAGAGGCTGAGCGGGATGAGCGCGTAACAGAGCGCGAGCTCCGCGCGGCCCATCACGCTGCGCAGCAGCACGGTCGCAAAGTAGCAGGGCAGCGTGTAGGCGCACGCGAGGTACGTCGCCGACGCGAGGATGCCCACGAGGCTGCGCGCGCGCGTGCATGGCGGCGCCGGCGCGGGGCGCGGCAGGAGGCGTGGGCGTGGGCGTGGGCGGGGCGCGGGCGGGGCGCGGGCGGCGCGGCGGCGCCGTGCTGCTGCGACAGCCGGCGCCCCGCCGGCGGCGCGCGCCTGCTGAAGTAGGGGAGGGACACCGAGATGAGCCAGCTGTAGGTGACGACGAAGAGGCTCGCGGCGAGCCAGCGCCAGCGGTCGTGCTCAAACGCGGAGCGCGCGCTCGCCGACTGCTTGTGCCCCGTCGCGCGGCCGAGCAGCACCAGCAGGCTGTGGCACCAGACGTGGATGTTCACCAGCTGCTGCGCCAGCGCCTGGATGAGGATGCAGCCCGCCGCGACGCGCGCGAGCGCGCTCTCACCCAGGCTGAAGATGACCTGCGGCGCGGCGAGAGCGGCGGGCGCGGCGCGGCGCGGTCGGCCGCGCTCCCACCGCTGCGTCCGCGGACGCGCCCCGCCGAGCCGCCGCCGCGGCGCGCTGCGCTGCGCCGGGCGCGCGCCGCGCTGCGCGCGCGCACGATGTCGGCGACGTCGAGGCCCTTTGACCAGTAGCCCGCGGAGCCGAGGGCGGCGTAGAGGGTCGACATGATGACCGTGCACACGCTGATGGCCTTGGGGAACTCGGACGGGCGGCGCATGTCGGTCATGAGCTCCGTGAACGCAAACTGCAATCAATAATATGAGGATGATGAGATGATGATGCGTGATGTGTGATGTGTGATGTGTGTGCCGGCAGGGAGTGGCGGCGGCGGCGGCGGCGGCGGGGAGGGTTGAGCGGGCGCGGCGGGCGGAAGCGAGCGGCGCGGCGGGCGGAAGCGAGCGGCGCGGCGGCGGCAGGGGGGGGGCGGGGGCGGGGGGCGGGCGCTGCCGCTCGCCTGGCCGCCGAAGGCGAAGACCATGCTGAACAAGGCCACAAACTGGCGGCGGCAGTGGGGCGGCGGCGGCGGCGGCGGCGGGCGTGAGCGCGTGGCGGGGCGGCGGCGGGCGGCGGCGGCGCCGCGCGCGCGCGCGACGTCTCCGCCGCGTCACCTGGCGCTCGTAGTGCCCGCTCGCGCGCACGAGCTCGGTCTTTGCGGCCGGGTCGGGGTCTGAGAGCAGCTCGTAGACGACGATGCCGATCGCCACGAGCTGCGCGACCGTGCCGGTGAGGAAGAACCAGCTGAGCTGCGACAGCGCGCGCACCTGCGCGGGGGCGGGGGCGGGGGCGGGGGGGGGCGGGGGCGGGGGCGGGGGCGGGGGCGGGGGCGGGGGCGGGCGCGCGCGGGCGGGCGGGTGTGCGTGTGCGTGGGTGGCGCGTGCGGAGCGCGCGTGTGGTGCGCGCGCGGCGGCGGAGGAGCGCGGACGGCGCGCGGTGCGCGGCAGCGTGTGGCGTGCAACGCAAGTGGCGGCGCGCGGGGCGCGGACCTGCGTCGCGGCCGCGGCGAGCACGAGCACTGCGAGGCCGCACTGCCACATCGGCGGCGCGGCGTCGCCGAGCGCGTGCTGCAGCGACTGCGTGGCCGCGAGGTGCAGGATGATGCAGCGCGTCGCGTCGAGCGAGTAGATGATGGCGTAAACCACCTGCCGCCCGCGCGGCCCCGCCGCCGCGGCGCCGACGTCACCAAACAGCACTGCGGGCGCGCGCGGGGGGGGGGGTGGGCAAGGGCGCAGCACGGCAAGCTCACGAGCGCAGCGCGGCGACGCAGCGCGGGCACGGCGCGGCGCGGCGCGGCCGCGCGGTGCGGGCGCCGGCGGCGGCGGGCGCGCCGCACCCGTGCTGGGCACGGCGAGGAAGAGGCGCGAGTAGAGCGACCCAGAATACGCAGTGCCGACGGCCAGCAGCACCGTGATGGCTGCGCGCGGGCGCGGGAGCGCGCGCGGGGCGGGTGAGCGCGCTGGCGCGGCGTGCGCGAGCACGCGCGCGAGCGAGCGGGCCGCGCCGCGGCGCACTCAGGGAGGGGATCCAGCCGAGCCGGGCAAAGCTGTGGGGAAAGAGCCTGCGCGGGGCAGCGGGCGGGCGGGGGCGTCCTGGGGCTCTGCGCGCGCGCCGCCGGGGCGACGAGGCGCGGCGCGGCGGCGCGCGGCCTGGCGCGCGCCGGCGCGGGCGCGGGCGCGCACCAGAGGCCCCAGCCGAGCTGCAGCGAGAGCAGCGCGGTCGTCGTCTGGTACCAGGCGCTCTGCTTGTGGTCGGTGCGCTTGTGCGCGACGAAGCTGCGCACGCGGGCCTCGTCCTCGTCGAGCGCCGAGTCCACCCAGTCGTGGTCGCCCACGAGCGGCGTGCCCGGGGTGCCATTGGGCTCGCCTGCGCGGCGGCGGCGCGTGAACGGGCGGTCGGCGCGGCGGGCGGCGCGCGCGCAGCGGCGGCGCCCGCGAGCGGCGGCGCGTGCGGGCGCGGCCTCGCCTGCCGCTGCCTCCGGCGCGCCCCCGGCCAGGAGCGGCTCCTCCACGTCTTGGCGGTCCGCCATGGCGCCTGCGGCGGCGGCGCGGCGGCAGCAGCAGCAGCGGCGCCGGCGGCGTTTGCAGCGTCAGGGGCCCCAGCGCCCGCGCCCGACCGCGCGGACGCGAGCCAGCATGGGCGCGACGTCAGGGCGCGGCGCGTGGGACTGGGCGGCGCGCCGCGGCCGCGGGACGCGTGGGGAACGCGCTGCTGCCGGGCGCCGCGGCGCGAGGGCCCCCCGGGACGGCGCACACACTTGCCTGCTGTCTTGCTTGGACTTCAATCCACACGCTGAGGGGCGGGCGGCGCGGCTAAGGCCGCGACCGCGTGCCAAGCGCGGTTTTGTCTTCTGGTATTCGCCCTTGCGCTGCGCCTGGGCCGCGCCGCGGCCGCCTGATCACCTCACAGCGCTCAATGAGGACGCCTGGGCCTGCCCGCGGCGCCGCGCGCGCTCGTGGCGGCGGCGGCGCTGGAACCAGCTCCGCCGGTGCCTGGTTCCAGGCGGTACCTCGGGTGACGCAGCCGCCGCCGCCGCTGAGCGCGCGCTGCAGGGCGCAGCACGGGGCCGTCTCCGGCTGGCAGCGCAGCGGCGCAGCTCGGCGCGCTCGCCCGAGGCGCGCAGCCGCCGCGGCCGCGTCGCCGCGCGCGCCGCAACCACCGCCAACCGCTTACACACCGGGCGCCCTCAGGGCCCAGGCAGCCGGTGGCTGCGCCCCTCTCCCCGCACGCGGGTGTCTCACAGCTCGCCGCGCAGCAGCGCCGCCGGGTCGGCGAGCACCAGGTCGAGCGCGTCGTCCGCCCAGCCCACGCGGCCGCAGAGGCCCTCCCAGCGCCCCTGCAGCTCGCCGTCGTCCAGGCACAGCAGCCGCGGCTCGCGCAGCACGCACTCGCCCGCCACGCGCCGGCCCACGCCGAGCAGCGTGCAGAGGCTGCCCAGGCGCGCGGCGAGCGCGACGGGGCGCTCGCGCAGCAGCTGGGGCTGGCCCAGCGCGAGCGCGAGCGCCGCCGGCACGCTCAGCTGCAGCAGGCCCGCCAGGTGCTGCAGCCGGTACTCGGCGGCCTCCGGCGACAGCAGCAGCAGCCCCGGGTGATCGCACAGCAGTGGCAGCAGGCCGCGCTGCGGATTGAGGCCGAGCAGGTCGCGCAGGCCCGCCAGGTTGTCGCGAAGCCGGCTGGGCGGCAGCGCCAGCAGGCTGGGCTCGCGCACGAGCACGCGCAGCACCGGCCGCTGCGCCTGCCCGCCCGCCGGCTGCTCCAGCGCCTGCCCGCCCGCCTGCTGCTGCTGCTGCGCAGCCTCCGCCTCCGCCGCCGGCTGCGCCTCCAGCCCGAGCGCCGCCGACAGGCGCGACACCTGCGCCGCGATGACGGGCGTCGGCAGCTGCGCCAGCGCCGGCTCCTGCTGCCACAGCGCGAGCGCCAGCCCCGGGCTGAGCCCGGTGGCGGCAGAGAAGGCCAGCAGCTGCCGCACGGGCGACTGCCGCGTGCTCGCGGCGGGCGGCGCGGCCACGGCGGCGAGCGCCTCGACCGCCGGCGCGCCGAGCCGCGCCTCGGCCCACTGCAGCAGCGCCTGCTGCTCCTGCCCCGCCGCGGCGTCGCCGTCCGCGCCGGCGAGCCACTGCTGCTGCAGCTGCTGCTTGAGCTGGCGCCGCAGGCGCTGCCGCTCGCGCGCCGCGGCGCGGCGCTCCTGGCGCTGCGCCAGCAGGAGCTGCCACGGCTCCGGCTCGAGCCCTGCGCCGGCCGGGGCGGGCTCCTCGCCGGCGCCGGGGCCGCCGACCGCGCCCGCCAGGGCGGCCTCAAACTCTGCGAGCGCCGCCGCCGCCGGCCACGCGCTGCCCGCGCCCGCGCCCGCGGCCGCCGCGACCGCGGCGGCCGCCGCGTCGGCGGCCGCGCGCAGCTGGTCGCCGCCGCTGCGGCTGCCGCCGCCCTGCTCCTGCTCCTGCTCCTGCTCCAGCTCCTGCTCCTGCTGCTGCGCCTGCTGCGCCTGCGCCTCCTTGGCGGCCGCCGCCTCGGCCGCCGCCGCCGCCGCCGCGGCCGCCTTTTTGCGGCTTGCTTTCACGCCGGGCGCGCGGCCCGCGGCCGCGGGGTCGGCGTTGAGCAGCATGCTCGGGTCGACCAGCACCATGTCCACGACGTCATCCGAGAACGCGCCGTACCTGGTTCAGGGTTCAAGGCGGGCGGGCGGCGGCGGGCGGGCGTGGGCGGGCGGCGGGGCGCGCTGCCTGGCTGGGGCAGGGGCCGGACGCGGCGGCGCGGCGGGGCGGCGCGCACCGCTGCACGAGCGCGTCAAACTTGGCCCGCAGCGTCGGCGCCGACACGCAGAGCAGCTCCGGCTCCTGCACGACAAACTCCTGCACAAAGGCCGTGGGGATGCTGAACAGCTCGCACAGCGAGCGGTACCTGCGGCGGCGGCGGCGGCAGCAGCGCGGTGGCGGCCGTCAGAGCGCTCCGGCGCGCCACGCCGCGCGTGCGGGCTGGCGAGGCGGGGCAGACTGCGCCAGCGCGCGCGCCGCGCGCGGCGCGCACCGGTGCGCGAGGCTGGCCACCGAGCGGCGCAGCAGCTGCGGGCACTCGGCGACGAGCTGGCGCACTTGCTGGCGCGACATGCCGAGCGCGCGCGGCAGCTCCTCCAGCTTTGCCTCGATGCTGCTGGGGCTCTGGCTGAGCACGTCGGGCCGCTCCTGCAGCAGCTCCGCGGGGTCCAGCCCGCGGCTGCCCAGCACGCGCGCCAGCCCCGCGAGGTGGGCCTGCAGCCGCGGCAGCGGCGTCGCGAGCAGCTGCGGCGCGCGCGCCGCGAGCAGCTCCGCGGCCTCGCGCCGCGGCAGCTGCAGCGCGCCCGCGAGCAGCTCGAGGCGCGGCGGCAGCGCGGCGGGCGGCTGCAGCAGCAGCGCCTCGTGCCGCGCCACCATCGGCACGACGGAGTCGAGCGGCAGCTCCAGGCAGGCCGCGACGTCCTGCAGCCGGCCCGCGACTGCGGGGCGCACGGGCGCGACGCGGGCGGCGCGCATCGTCGGCGCGACGGCGGCGAGGCGCGCGCGCTTGGCAGCGCGCGGTCGCGCCGGCGCCGGCGCGCGCCGCACCTGTGAGCACGTCGCTCAGGCTCGCGCTCCCCGCCGCGCGCAGGCGCCGGCGCACCGCGACCAGGCGGCGCTGCAGCTGCTGCACCGACGGCGGCGTGGTCGGTGCGAACAGCGGGTCCTCGGTGGCCTCCCAGCTGCTGCTGCTCCCCGCGGCAGAGTCGCCGTCCCAGCTGCCGCCGCCCGCGCCGTCGCCCCAGCCGGCGGCATCCGCCGCCGCGAGCTGGCGCTGCAGCAGGGACAGCTGCTTGCGCAGGCGGCGCTTGAGCCGGGCCTCCCGGGCGAGCTCGCGCGCGAGCGCGGCGCTGATGGGTTGGAGCTTGGGCAGCGGCTCCGGGCCGCCCCCGGCGCCGCCGGGCGGCGCCGCCGCGGGCGCGGCGGCCGGCGAGGGCGCCGGCGCCTCGGCCACCAGCCGGCGGGCCGCGGACGCCGGCGCGCTGCGCGCCTGGGCGCGGCTGGGCGGGCCGCCTGCGCAGCAGCGAGCGGCGCGCCGCGCGAGCAGTGAGCGCGCGGGCCTGCCGCGGCGCGTGGGGGTGCTCACGGACGCCGCGCGCGCGTCACGCACCTCGCCGCGCGGCTACGCCCGCCCTGCTGACGCCGGGACGCCCGAGAACGGGCATGCTGCTGCTCGCCGAGCGCGCGCCGGCGCTGTGAGGCTCACGTCCCGGCCATGCGCGTGGTGCGACGCGAGGGAGGATCTGAGGACCGCAGCCCCGGGATCGGCCGCGCCGAGCGCGGGCTGGTGCAAAGGTGCCGGGCGGTGGCGGGCGCCGTGCGTGGCGTGCGGTGTGACTGGCCGCGCAGCTGTGCAGCTGCGGCATCGCCGGCGGGCGCGGGCGCGAAGTGGCTGGACCCCAGCACTCAAATTCAGCAGGCGCCCCCCGCGAGCGCCAGAGCGCCAGAGCGGCCCCGAGCACCCCTCCCCCGCGCTGACACGGGCCACAGCGCCCCACCCGACAGCGAGCACCGCCGCCGGGCGCGCCGCGCCGCGCGCGACAGCACCGCCCGCGCCGGCGCCCGCCGCTGCCGCCGCCGCGGGCAGCGCCGCGGGCCGGGGGCGGGCGCATGGCGGAGGCGGGCGGCGCCGCCGCCGCCCTGGGCGCCGCGGCGCGGGAGGCGCTCGGCTTTGCGCCCGCGCCGGCGTGGCTGGCGGCCGCGCTGCCCGCGCTGGCCGCGGCGCACGGCGGCGACCTCGCGCGCCTCCCGCACGGCGCGCAGCTCGCGGCGCTGCTGGAGGCGCTGCTGGTGGCCGACTTCCGCGCCGCCGGCGCCGGCGGGCTGCTGCCGCCGGGCGTCGATGTGCGCGGCGGCGCAGCGCCGGCCGCCGGCGCGCCGCGCCGCGCGCCGGGGGCGCAGCGCGACGGCCGCCGCCGCCGCCGCAGGCGCTGCACGGCACGACGCTGGCGGGCAAGTTCATGCTGCAGCTGGACGAGGCCGTCAACGTCGCGGCAGGCTTCCGGGACCGGTGCGGCGTGGCGGCGGCGCGGCGGCGGCGCGGGTGGCGCCCCCAGCAAGCACACGCGCACGCACGGCCGCAGGTACCACGAGGCGGGGCCCAACCGCTGCCTCAAGCTGCACCTGACCGACGGTGCGCGCCGCGGCAGCGCCCGCCCCGCCACCCGCCGCGCCTGCCGCGCCCGCCGCGCTGCCCGCCGACGCCCCGCCCGCCGCCGCGCGCCCGCGCCGCGCCGCGCCGCGCCGCGCCGCCCCTCTGCGCCCGCGCCGCGCCAGGCGTGCAGCAGGTGGTGGCGCTGGAGTACCGCCACGTCCCCGCGCTGCGCGTGCTGCTGCCCGCGGGCACCAAGCTGCTGCTCGTCAACCCCGCGGTGCGGCGCGGCGTGCTGCTGCTGCAGCCGGAGAACGTGGTGGTGCTCGGCGGCGTGGTGGACCGCCTGGAGGCCGCCCGGCAGGCGCTGCTGGCCCACGTGGGCAGGCCGGCAGGTGCGCGGCGGCGCGCGCGGCGGCGCGGCGCTGCGGGGCGGCGGGGGCGCGTCGCACCCGAGCCAGCGCTCACGTCGCGCCGACCTGCTGTGCGCGCGCGCGCGCCCCGTGGACGGTGGCCGCGCGGTGCAGACCACTGCGACGTGCAGCGCACTGCGGAGCAGGTCTACGCGCAGGCGGCGGCGGCGGCGTGGGCCGGCGCGGCGCAGCAGCCGTCGTCGGCCCAGCAGTCGTTTGGGCCGCCCGCGGTGCCGCCAGCGTTGGCGCAGCCGCCGCCGCAGCAGCCGCCGCCGCAGCACCAGCAGCCGCCGCCGAGGTCGCATCAGCAGCCGCAGCAGCAGCAGCCACCCACCCTGCCGGCCCAGCCGCGCGACCAGCAGCAGGCCAGTGGCCCCAGGGTCATGCTGCCAGCCATGCGGACAGGCGGGCGGCGGGCTGCACACGCAGGAGCGGGGCCGCCGAGCGCTGGCGCCGCGCGGGCGCCGCCGGCGGCGGCAACAGCAGGGCTGGACGACGACGCGGCGTGGGGCTTCCTTGACGATGCGGGCGGCGCGGCGGCCGAGCCTGCAGACGAGCAAACGGCGGGCGAGGACGACGCGGCGGTGGTCGCAGCGGCAGGCGCGGCGATGTCTGACACTGATGATGACGTCGTGATGGTCGAGGAGGCGCAGCAGGAGCAGCAGCAGCAGCAGCAGCAGCAGCAGCAGCAGCAGCAGCAGCAGCAGCAGCAGCAGCAGCAGCAGCAGCAGCAGCGATGGCGACGGCAGCAACGGCCCGCGGCGGCCCAAGCCGCGCGCGCCGGCGTCGGCAGTGGGAGCGACAGCGACAGCGACGTGCAGCTGGTCACGGACGTCACGCCCGCCAGCGACGCCGGCGTTGACTTTGACCAGGCCCTCGACCAAGCGATAGTGAGGCAGCTCGGCACCGCTGAGAGGCAGCCGGCTGCGGCCGCAGGCGCCAAGCGCGGCGGCGACGGCCGGGGCCCTGGCGGCGAGGACGACGGCGGCTGCCTGGGCCAGACGCGCAGGCAGCGCGCCGCGGCAGGCCACCGGCGGCAGGTGTTGCTGGATGATGATGCCGAGGAGGAGGAGGCGCCCTGGCAGCCGCACGCGCACGCGGCGGCGGCCCCCGGCGCGGGTCACCTGCTCAGGCAGGCCGCAGCCGGGGCGGCCGCCGCAGCCGCAACGGCGGCCGTCGGCAGCGGGGGGCCTGCGGGCGCGAGCGGCGGTCTCAGCGGGCGGCGGTCGCTCTCGGTGTCCCAGCGCAAGGCGCAGCTGCTCATGTCGCAGCAGCAACAGCAGGCGTCGCAGCAGCAGTCGACGCAGCAGCACCAGGCGCTGGTCGCCCCGTGTCAGCCTCGCACCGCGCCAGGCGCCGGCCAGGGGCAGCCGCGTGCACAGCAGCTGGAGGAGCCCGTTGCTGGCGCGCACCGTGAGCCCTGCCCCGCCGGCGAGGGCGATCAGGCGTCGCCGGCCGCCACGCTGCCCACGCACTTCACGGCAGACAGCATCGAGGACAGCCAGGCCGGCGCAGCTGCGGCGGCGCCGGGCGCCGATCCAGGCGGCGCCGCCACCGAGGCAGCGGCCAGCGGCAGCGGCGGCAGGCCCGGCAGCGGCGGCTCGGGCGGCACCGGCGGCACGCGGCGGTCGTCCTGCGGCACGCTGCACCCGCTGGTGCTGCAGCCGAGCAACCCCTTGGCGGGGCGGCGCTGCTCAGGCGCCGCCCCCGCCGCCGCCGCGGCGGCCGGCGCGGCGGTGGCGGGCGTGCGCCCGCCCCGCGCAGACCCGGGCGCGGGCGGGGGCGCCGCCAAGCCGGGGCGGCGCTCCAGCGCCGGCGGGGTGGGCAGCATGTTTGGCAGCCTGCTGGAGGAGCTGGGCATCGTGGATGACGAGGCCGAGGAGCCGCAGGCGCAGCAGCAGCAGGCGCAGCAGCAGGCGCAGCAGCAGCAGGCCGTCGGTGGCCCAGCAGCAGCGGAGCCCGCGCCGGACGGGCGCGCGCCGCCCGCCACCGCCCGGCACGGCGCCGCGCCTGCCGGCGGCTGCAGGGCGCCGGCAGGGGGGCGAGGCAACGACGTACGGGCGATGCTGGCCCGGCAGGCAGAGTTTGCAGCGGCCGGCGCGCTCGCGCTGCGCGCGCCCGCGCACCAGGCAAGCAGGGGCGGGGCGCAGCCTCCGCGGCTGGGCGAGCCGCACGGCGGCGGCGGCGGCGCGCGCGGCAGCTTCGATGCCATCGCGCTGGACGGTGCTGGCGATCAGGAGGAGGAGGAGGAGCTGGCGCAGCAGATGGCAGCGTTTGACGCGTGAGGCCGCCACGACCGCCGTGCAACTGGTGTGCTTACGAGCGCACACGCGAGCGGGCACCGCACACAGCCTCAGCGCGCCGCTGCCTGCAGCGCCCGCACGACCCACCCACCAGCGCGCACAAGCCAGACCCGAGTCGCCGCCCAGCGCCGCGTCGTCTCACTCCCACTCGTCCTCGCTGCCCGACCAGACGCCGTTGGCCGGTGGCGCCTGCACCGGCCGCACCACTTTCACCACAAACCAGTCGGGCCGCGCCGTGCCAGGCGCGTGCGCCGCCACCGCCGCCGCCGCAATCGCCCACGCTGCGCGCTGGCCCTCGTCCGTCACTGACACGCGCACTTTGTCCGCAAAGCGCAGCGCGCGCAGCCACGCCTGCGCGTCCTCCCCGCTCAGCTCGAGCCAACAGCTCCAGCCAGACATCGCGCAGCCAGGTCATGCGCGCAAGGGCCATCAGCCCGGCAGCCGTGCAAGCGCTCCCCTCCGGGACGCGCAGGACCAGGCAGGTGACCTGCGTCGCCGCGGCCAGCGCCGCCACCTCCGCGTCGTCGCTGGCCGACAGACCCAGCACGCGCAGCTCCTTGAGGCCGGCCAGGGTGCGCAGCGCCGCCACGCACTCGACCTGGGCGCCGGTGCCGGCCTCAAAGCTGGGCCCCGCCCAGTGCCCGCACCCACACACAACAAGCGCCGTCAGCCCGCTGCAGTGCGCGGCCAGCCCCCGCAGCGTAGCGGTCGGCCACGCACCAATCTGCACCACCCTGCGCAGGCGGGGGGACGCCTCAAACAGCACCGGGCCCCTGCCGCACAGCTCCACCAACGACGGGCAGGCTGCGCTGGCGCGGCCGGCCCCGCCGCCGGCACCCTCCACCCAGCTGCCCTGCAGGTAGGTGAGCTGGCTCAAGCTGGCCAGGCACGGCAGCGAGGCGCGCGACAGATGGTCAATGCAGAGTCCCTGCAGGCCAGTCAACGCCGCCAGCGCCGCCAGGAGGTGCGGGTCGGAGCTTTGCTCCACGAAGACGTCCAGGGCAGTGAGACGCGTGCACCGCGCGAGCGACGCACACGCCGCCTCACCCAGTGTGGGCCAGACACGATCGTCGCTGTAATCACTGCTGGGATGCACCTCGAACGTGAGGCTCTGCAGGCCTGTGCAGGCGCCGACGGCGTCCAGGCCCTGGTGATCGCACGCCAGGGGCAGCGTAAGCTGCGTGAGCGCCGCTGGGAGGCCGGCCAGGAAGCCGTATTGCTGCGCGCCGCGCAGAGTACCCACTCCAACATCGAGGCTCGCCAGGCCGCTGATGGCGGTCAGCGCCGACAGGTGGCGCAGTGTGACGGGTGAGAGCAACGCATCGAAGCGCACCGCGACGCGCGTGAGCTGCGTCGCCAGGCCGAGCGCCCGCCACGCGGCGTCGCTGCCCTCCCAGCTGCGCCCGAGCGCCAGATCCAGCGATCGCAGGCCTGGCAGCTGCGCGGCAGCTGCCGCAATCGCCGGTGCAATGGCTGCCGGCTCGCTGGCGGCGGCGCTGGCAGCCGCGTCCAGGCGCAGCGACGTGAGCCGCGGCAGCCTGCAGGTGCAGCGGCGGGCAGGTCGGGCGGCGCGGTGGGTGAGCCCCCTTCCACTGCTGAGTCGCCTGAAAAGTTGCTTGCCGCACGCACGCGCGCCGCCCACAAGACACCGACACACCCCGGCCGACAGCGCGCGCGCCGCCCGCCGCCGCTGCTCGCCTCGCCAGCGCGGGCAGCAGCGTCGCCAGCGGCGCGCCGGTGTCGCCGGGACTGGTCAGAGCGAAGGCCACCTCGCTGCAGCCGGTGAAGCGCTGCCCCAGGCGCGCCAGCGGGGCCGCGCGCGTGCAGTCGGCGGCGCGCAGCGACAGCGACGCCGCGCTGCTCTGCACGAGCCGCCGCGCCTCCCTGCAGGCCAGCGCGAACGCGGACGCGCTGCCGGTGTCCTCCCGCAGCTTGGGCAGCAGCGCCTCCGCCCACACGCCGTCGTCCAGCGCCGCGAGCGCGCGCAGCAGCGGGCTCGCTCCGCCGTCTTCGGGCGGCGCCGCGGCGTCGTCGGCGGGCGAGCTGGCCGCCAGGGTCATCATGGCGCCTCCTGGGCCGCTGCGGGGCGTCGGCGCGCTGCCGGGGCACGCGGGGACTGGGGGGTGCGCGGCGCGCGCGGGCGGCTGCGTCGCGGGCGCCGCCGGCGCAGGGGCTCAAGCCGCGGTGGCGTGGGGCGGGGTGGGCCGGGCTGGTGGTCGCCGCTGCTATGCGGCGCTGTGGAGGTGCCGTGGCCTGGCGGCGGTCGCTGGCGGCGCGGGGGCTCAAGCCGCGGCGGCGCGGGGCGGGCGCCTGTGGGCTGTTCTGTTTGCGGAGCCTCCACAGCACCACCTCCTTATAGCAAACAAGCACAACCTGAACAGAGCCACACGCGCTGGCTGGCGCACGCAGCGGCCGAGCGCGCGCGGCCTTCGGCGCGCGGCGCCGCTGGCCTCGCCGCGCCGCCCTTGGCGAGCTGCGGCGCGCCCCCGCGCGGCGCCCGTGTTATGTCCCACCCCTCAGCCTCCGCTACGCGTGCGGAACGCGCTGCACTGCCCAGCCACCCCTTGTTCACCAGACCCACCAGACCCCCCTGACCTCCACCACCACCTTCGCGTTCTCAAGTGCGTTTAAGGTTGCAGTGCGTCGAGCCAAATGACATGACCGCGCGCGGCCGCAGCAACGGCAGCGACAGCACGCCGCCGCCGAGCACGACGTGGCGCGGCGCGCCTCCACGCGCGCGGGGGTGAGCCGGGCGCGTGGCAGATAGGGTGGACGGCGGTGAGCGCGCGGGCGCTGGTGCGACGTGCGAGGGCAGTGTGTGCGCCAAAGCCAGGGGTTGGGTGACTTGCTTGACAGCTCAGCCTGCACATCACGAGCGGCGGGCCACCAGACCGGCCAGCAGGCACCACACCGCGTCACGCGGCGAGCGGCACGCAACCGCCCGCGACAGCCCACTTATTCGCGCCCGCGCACGCCGCCACGGGCGCGCCCACAAAGCCGCTGCCGCACACGGCGCTGCAGACGCTGCCCGTGCGCACGCCGCCGGCGCCGCTGCAGCTTGCCGCCCAGGCGGCGTTGCGCGGCGCCGGCGGCAGGCCCGACGCGTCGCAGCCCGGCGCGCACGCGCCGACGACGGGGCCCCAGAGGCCGCCCCGCTCGCACCGCGCGGCCGGGGCACCGACGTAGGTGTCGTCGCAGTCGGCGGCGCAGGCGCTGCCCACCGGCGTCGCGCTGCAGGCAAAGGCGCCGTTGGTGATACGACCGAGGAAGGGGTAGCGCTCGGGGCTGCCCGAGCAGCCTGCGGGCGGGCGGCCGGCGGGCAGGGCGCGGGCTGAGCGCCCGCGGCGGCGGCGGCGGCGCCCGCCGCGGCGGCGCCCGCGGCGGCGCCAGCAGCGGCGCCGGCGCTGCGCAGCCGCGCGGCTCACTCGTCTGCCGCGCCACGCAGGCGCCGGACACGCGGCC
Source organism: Scenedesmus sp. PABB004 (assembly GCA_014905635.1). Classification (NCBI taxonomy): domain Eukaryota; kingdom Viridiplantae; phylum Chlorophyta; class Chlorophyceae; order Sphaeropleales; family Scenedesmaceae; genus Scenedesmus; species Scenedesmus sp. PABB004. The sequence goes on along the minus strand of JABVCE010000011.1, from coordinate 622,324 downwards.
CCACTGCCCGCTGGCGCCGCAGCGCGCCCAGGGCCCCGTCGCGCCGGCGGGGCTGCCCAGGGCGTCAAACACGTAGCCGGCGGCGCAGGCGGCGGAGCACAGCGACGACACGGCCGAGCTCGCGCCGCAGTCAAACGCGCCGCCCGCGGGGTTGGGCGGGCTGCCGGCGCACACTGGCAACAACACCAGCAGGGGGCGGGGCGGGGCAGGGTCAGCAGCGGTTGCCTGCATTGCACGGCGCGAGCGGCGGCGCCGCGCCCCCGACAGCTGCGCCGGCGCGGCCGCGCCGGGCAGCAGGCGCCTCACCCGTGGTGGAGGCCGTGCAGACCCCCGTCACCGCGCCCCACTTGCCGTCGGCGCCGCACGTGGCCGTCGGCGCGCCGGCAAAGCCGGGGCGGCACGTCGCGTTGCAGGCGGCGTTGCGCACGGTGAAGGGGCCGCAGTCAAACGCGCCGTTGGCCGGGTCGGGCGGGCTGCCAGAGCAGGACAAGGGCGCGGCGACGCACGTGCCGGCGACCGCCCAGCCCGTGCCCGGCCCCGTGCACACGGCGGCGGGCGCGCCGGCGTAGTCGGCGGCACACTTGGCACGGCAGACCCCGCCCGTGCCTGCATTGGGGCAGGCCTCCCACTGCGCGTTGGCCGGCGCGGCGGGCAGCTGCGCGCCGGAGCAGCCTGCGCGGCGTGGCGGACAGCGGGCGGTCGGCGCGCGAGCGCGGCGCGCGGGCGCCTCGCGCCGCCGGCCTGCTGGGCGTGCGCGGCCAGCCACCTCCGCGCGGCAGCGCACCTGCGAGGCACTGGCCCACGACTGCATCCCACTTGCCGTTGCGGCACACGGCGAGCGGGGCGCCCGCCGGCTCGCCGAAGAATGACCTGCGCGGCGCGGCGACGCGGGCAGGGGTCGGGCGGGCTGGCCTGGACGCGCACAGCCCGGCCGGGCGGCGGCGCCTGCTCACGGGTTGCAGGCGGCCGTGCAGTTGCTGCCGTGCGGGGTCGACGCGCCGCAGTTGAACACGCCGTTGGTGAGGGCAGGCGGCGAGCCGGTGCAGGCCACGGTGGAGGGCGTGCAGGCGCCGCTGCTGGCCTGCCACGTGCCGTCCGCGCCGCAGGAGATGGTGGGCGCCCCCTCCGTGCCGGGGGCGCACTGCGCCTTGCAGCTGCCACCCGGCGCGACCTCGGCGCAGTCGGCCGCGAGCCACACGCCGTTGGCCGGCGCCGCGGGCAGGTCCCGCGCGAAGCAGGCTGCGCGGCGGCGGCGGGGCGGGTTCGCGCCGCGCGTGAGCGTGGCGCGCCCGCAGGCCTGCCCCGCCCGGCTGCGCTGCGCGCCAGGGGGGGATGCTCACCGATCTTGCAGGCGCCCATGATGGGGCCCCAGGTGCCGTCCGCCTGGCACGCCGCCGACGCCGCGCCGCCGTCGCTGCAGGTGGCGTTGCAGGTCGTGCCCACGCTGGCGCTCGCGGCGCACTCAAACTTGCCGCTCGGCGGGTTCGGCGGGTTGCCAGGGCAGTCTGGGCGGGCGGTCGTGCGGGCGGGCGTCGGCGTGCGCGGGGGCGGGCGCCGCGCGGCGGGCGGGCGCCGCGACCCGCGCGTCGCACGCGCGCCGCGCCGATACCGCGCCCCGCCCGGCCCGCGTGCGCGCTGCTAGCTCACATGTGACCTTGCAGTCGCCCACGGGCGGCGCCCAGCTGCCGCCGATACACATTGAGTAGAACAGCCCCGCGCCCCGCCCCCCGCACACGCCGGCGCAGACGCCGCCGACGGCTGTGTAGCTGCACGTGGTGGGCCACGCGCTGCCGCCGGGCGCGGGCGGCAGGCCGGCGTACATGCACACTGCGGCGCGGCGCGGCGGGCGGGCGCCGGCGTGAGGGAGGGGGCGACGGGCGTGCGCGGGGCCCGGCGGCGCGCGCGCGGCGGGCTGCCTGCCGCGCCCGCCGTCCCGCGCCGCGCGCACCCCACTGCGTCCACGCGGCGGCGCTGAACGGCGCCACGCCGGCGGTGCCCTCAAAGGGCTTGATGCCAAAGCACACCGCGCCGACGAGCGCGTCGGGCGCGGCGCGCGTCTGCACGCCGGCGGCCTCGCCCCGGTCGGTCGCGCACTTGCCGCCGGGGAATGCGGCGAGCGGCGCGCCGCCGTCGGCGCCGTCCGACGTCGCCATCACGTAGCCCCAGTCGCACCAGTCCGCGCCCGCCGCGCGCGCGGCGGTCAGCTGCGCGAGCGTCGCGAGCGCCGCGCCGCCGCTGGCGTTGCGGCACGCCGCCGCCGCCGCCGCCGCGTCCGCGTGCACCGCGGCGGGCAGGGCAAAGACCTCCGGCGCGCTCGCCGAGGCGGCGGCTGCGGCGCGAGGCGCGGCGCGGCGGCGGGGGGTCACCATCGCGCGCGAGGGGGCGGCCGCGCTGCGGCGGCGGGCGCGGCTGCGCGGCGCGGCGGCGGCGTCGGCGCGCACCCGCGCGGCACTTCTGCGTGGCAGCCGAGAAGACGTAGCCGCGCCGGCAGGCACAGCGCCGCTGCGCGCCGCTGCCCGCGACGTACTGGTTTGCCAGGCAGCAGTCGCCCGTGCGCGGCACGCGCGTGAAGGGCCGGACGCACAGGCAGCGCCCGTCCTTCAAGCGCGCGTTCAGGCCGCAGCGCGTCGCATTTTGGCCTGCGCGCGAGTCGGGGCGGGAGAGCGGGTCAGGGCGGCGGCGAAGGAGCGGTGGCGCGCCGCCGCAGCGCGGCGGCACCGCGCCGGCGGCACCGAGGAAGGCCGCTGCTGCCCCGCCGCGCGGCCAGCCACCTGCAGCGCCAGCGGCCAGGGCCAGGAGCACCACGAGCACCAGGGCGCCTCCCCGCGCCATCACTCGGGCGGCTGCGTGCGCGGCAGGCGGCGCTCGGCGCGCGCTGCGGCTGCCCCTCCGGCGGCCTTCCGGCGAGCCGGCCCGCGGTCGCTGCAGGCGGCCGCGACGGGCGTGCGGCGGTCCGAGGTTCACGCTGGCGCGTGCTATGGCGCGCCGCGCGGCGCTGGGGGGGTGCGCGGGTCGGTTGCGGGTGCGCGCCAGCGGCGACACAGACGCGGCTGGCGCGTTCAGCTCACTCAACAGACTCGCGGCCGGTCAGTCTGCCGATTGCGCGCGCGGGCGGCGGCGGCGGCGGCCCAGCGGCGCCGCGGCGGTGGGTTTTGCTCGCCATGTCATCACGGCGACCCGCACGCCCGCCGTCGCACTCGGTGGCGTTAGTCCCCCGTGCGCGCAACGCAGTCGGCAACCGGTTGACGCCACGTAGCATCCGCGCCCGCCAGGACGCGCCCAGCGCCCCGTTCGCTGCAGCTCGCCGACGGCGCTCGCCCGCGCAGCGCGCGCCGGCCGCTCCAGACCGCGGGATGCGGGCGACGGTGCTGGTGGTGCTGCTGGTGGCGGCTTCCGGGCAGTTCCACGGCGTCGCAGCGCAGGGCGCGTGCGCAAAGGAGACAGTCGACCGCGGCCTAGGCGCCATCCCCACGGCCTGCCCGCAGGGCCAGCTGCTGCAGAGCGGCCTGTGAGTCCACAGCGCGCCCGCGCAGGCCGCGGCGGCGCGGCGGCGCCCGCGCCGGCGGCGGCGTGGAAGGTCGGCCCGCCGCGCGAGTGCCGAGACTGCCGCGCACCGTGCCGACCGCCCGCAGGTGCTACTCGTATTGCTCGCAGGACTGGCCGTACGGCGTGTACCTGCAGGAGGGCCGCTGCTACTCGCTCTGTGCGTGCCGGCGCGCCGCCGTCAGCCGCGGGGACGCGGGACCCCGCCGCCGACGCGCGCCCGGCCCGCCGCCGACGCCCGCCCGCCCCGCCGCCGCCCGCAGGCCCGCCGGGCTACACAGACAGCGACCCAGTGGGTCGGCGCGGCCTGACGTGCAGCCAGGTCGCGACGACCTGCCCCGACGGCTCGGCGCCCAAGGACGGCGTGTGCGCGGGGGCCTGCCCGCCCGGCTTCTCGCGCGACGCCGGCGGCGAGCTGTGCCGGTTTGACTGCATCAACGGCCTCGCGCCCGACCCGAGTGCGCCCGAGGCGGGGCCGGCGGTCAGCTGGTGCGCGGGCGGCAGCTGCAGCGCCGACGAAGAGGTGGGCGGGCGGCGCGCGGCGCGGGGGCGCGGCCTGCACACGAAGCAGGGCTGTCAAGGCCGCGGACGGGAGGCGCCCCCTCGGAGGGCGCTCACAGCCGCCGCGCCGCCGCCGCCGGCACGACCCCAGGACGTGCCGGGCCTGGGCTGCCTGGCCAAGTGCGAGGAGGGCGACGTGAGCGCGGGCGTGGACTGCCTGGGCGCCTGCCCCGACGGCTTTGCCCCGCTCGGCGCGACGTGCTTCCGCGCCCACTCGGTGCGTGCGAGAACGTCCGCGGCCCAGCGGCGGGAAGGCGGCGCCCCGCGGGCGCGGCTGGCCCGGGCCGAGCCGGCTGCACGCCCGCTCCACCGCGCAGGTCGTCCGCAAGCCCTGCTGCTGCACCCAGGGCGTGTGCTGCAGCAACTGCCAGGCGGGCTACGAGGACAGGGGCTGCACGTGCGAGCGCGAAGCGCAGATCGTGCCGCGCCCCCGCTATGCGCGCGCGGTGCGCCCCAAGGTGAGCGCGCGCGCGCGCGCGCGCCGCCGCCGCCGCGCCGTGCCGCCGCGCCGTGCCGCCGCGCCCGAGCGCGCGCCCGGGCTCTGCCGCCTACGCGGCTGCCGCCGCCGCGCCGCGCAGCCGCTGCCGACGCCGCGCGAGGTGCGCTTCCCGAAGCCTGTGAGCGTGGTCAATGTGTACAGCAAGCAAGTAGAGAGTGCGTCGCTGGCGGGGCAGCGGGGAGGCAGGCAGCCCACGCACAGCGCCGCGCCGCGCCGCACCGCGCCGCTCGCGCCCCGCTGCGGTGCCCGCACGCCGCCCACCCGCCGCCGCGCCCGCCGCGCGCGCGCCGCAGGCATGGAGGGCCGCGTCCCCACCGTGTGCGAGGCCGGGAAGGTGCTCGAGAGCGGGCTGTGCTGGGCGAGGTGCGGGGCTGCCAGCTCGTGCGGCGGGGGCGGCATGCGCCGGCGCGCTGGGCCGCAGGGCGCGCGCGGCGCGCGCCGCCTGCAAGCCGACGCCGCCGCCCACGCCGCGCCGCAGCTGCCCGGAGGGCCACGTCAGCCTGCTCAACATGTGCACACGGCGCTGCCCGCCAGACTACGTGGACTGCGGGCAGTTCTGCGCGCCGCCAGGGACCCCGTTCACTGCGTGCGCGGAGCTGGGTGCGGCGGCGCTGCCGAGCTGCGCCGGCCGCTACCGCCGCGGTGCCGGCGCCTAGCTCGCACGCCTGTGGCAGCAGGAGCAGAAGCAGCAGCAGGAGCAGCAGCAGCAGCAGGAGCCGGGCACGAGCGCCAGGCGCACCGGTAGCGCCGGCCAGCATGTGGGCGGCTGCGTGCGCGGCAGGCCGCGGGAGGCCGCAGACTGCGCGGCTGCGCCTCCGGCGGCCTTCCGGCGAGCCGGCCCGCGGTCGCTGCAGGCGGCCGCGACGGGCGTGCGGCGGTCCGAGGTTCACGCTGGCGCGTGCTATGGCGCGCCGCGCGGCGCTGGGGGGTGCGCGGGTCGGTTGCGGGTGCGCGCCAGCGGCGACACAGACGCGGCTGGCGCGTTCAGCTCACTCAACAGACTCGCGGCCGGTCAGTCTGCCGATTGCGCGCGCGGGGCGGCGGCGGCGGCGGCCCAGCGGCGCCGCGGCGGTGGGTTTTACTCGCCATGTCATCACGGCGACCCGCACGCCCGCCGTCGCACTCGGTGGCGTTAGTCCCCCGTGCGCGCAACGCAGTCGGCAACCGGTTGACGCCACGTAGCATCCGCGCCCGCCAGGACGCGCCCAGCGCCCCGTTCGCTGCAGCTCGCCGACGGCGCTCGCCCGCGCAGCGCGCGCCGGCCGCTCCAGACCGCGGGATGCGGGCGACGGTGCTGGTGGTGCTGCTGGTGGCGGCTTCCGGGCAGTTCCGCGGCGCCGCAGCGCAGGGCGCGTGCGCAAAGGAGACAGTCGACCGCGGCCTAGGCGCCATCCCCACGGCCTGCCCGCAGGGCCAGCTGCTGCAGAGCGGCCTGTGAGTCCACAGCGCGCCCGCGCAGGCGGCGGCGGCGCGGCGGCGCCCGCGCCGGCGGCGGCGTGGAAGGTCGGCCCGCCGCGCGAGTGCCGAGACTGCCGCGCACCGTGCCGACCGCCCGCAGGTGCTACTCGTATTGCTCGCAGGACTGGCCGTACGTCGTGTACCTGCAGGAGGGCCGCTGCTACTCGCTCTGGCGCCTCCTGGGCCGCTGCAGGGCGTCGGAGCGCTGCCGGGGCGCGGGGCGCGGAGTGGGCTGTGCGCGGCGCTCGTGGGCGGCCGCGCGGCGCACCGGCGGCGGCCCAGGGGTGCAACCTTGAGCCGCGGCGGGTGGGGGGCCTGCCAGGCTGCCTGCCGATGTCGCTCTGTGGGGCCCTGAGCTGGAGCTGTAGCCTGGCGGCGGTCGCTGGCGGCTGGCGCGCAGCACTGCACGCGCGCTGGCCTCGCTCACAGATGTGCACGCGCTTGCCTGGCCGCGGTCGGCGCTGCAGCTCGCCACGCACTGGGGCCGGAGCAGCCACAGCTTTGCAACACTGCGGCACCGGCCTGGGGGCGCGCGCCAGGCCCCCCGCGCGCGGCACGGCGGCCGCACGCGCATGCGGAGCACATCATGCACGCACTCTGGCACCGCACAGCCTCAACCTCACCGCCGCCGACCGCCCCCGCTCGATCCACACGCAGCTCGCGCAAAGAGCCAGACGCTAGTACTGCCCAGCGCAGAGCCATCTCACTCCTCCCACTCGTCCTCGCTCCCCGACCAGACGCCGGCGGCCGGCGGTGCGGGCTCCTGCACCGGCCGCACCACCTCCACCTCAAACCAGTCGGCCGGCGCCGCGTCAGGCGCGTGCGCCGCTGCCGCGGCCGCCGCGCCCGCCCACACCGCGCGCTGGCCCTCGTCCGTCACCGACACGAGTACGTCGTCCGCAAAGCGCAGCGCGCGCAGCCACGCCCCGGCTTCCTCCCCGCTCAGCTCGAGCCCCAACAGCTCCAGCCAGACATCGCGCAGCCAGGTCATGCGCGCAAGGGCCATCAGCCCGGCAGCCGTGCACGCGCTCCCCTCCGGCACGCGCAGGACCAGGCAGGTGACCTGCGTCGCCGCGCCCAGCGCCGCCACCTCCGCGTCGTCGCTGGCTGACAGACCCAACGCGCGCAGCCCCTTGAGGCCGGCCAGGCCGCGCAGCGCCGCCACGCGCTCCGCCTGGGTGCCAACGCCTGCCTCAAAGCTGGGCTCTGCCCAGTGCTCGCACAAAACCATATGAAGCGCCGTCAGCCCGCAGCAGTGCATGCTCAGCTGATGCAGCGTGGCGGCCGGCCACGTGCTGTGTTGCACTACGTCGCGCAGGATGGGGAAAGCCTCAAACAGCACCGGGCCCTTGCCGCACAGCTCCACCACTGACGGGCAGGCTGCGCTGCCGCCGGCCCCTCCGCCGGCGCCCTCCACCCTCTGCTCTCCAGCCGAGTGAGCTGGCTCAAGCTCGCCAGGGACCGCAGCGACGCGCGCGACAGCTGTTCGATGGTGAGGTCCTGCAGGCCCGTCAGCGCCGCCAGCGCCGCCAGGAGGTGCGGGTCGGAGCCTTGCTCCACCAGCATGTTCAGGTTGGTGAGCCGCGTGCACCGCGCGATCGCCGCGCACTCCGCCTCGCCCAGCGCCGCCCGGACAAGGGTGCCGCTATCATCAATGCTATGCTGTGCCGGAAGCACGAGGCTCCGCAGGCCGGTGCAGGCAGCAATGGCGTCCAGGCCCTGACAGTCCCACACGAGGGGCAGCTCGAGCTCTGTCAGCGCCAGGAGGCCGGCCAGGGAGCCGTAGTGCTGCGGGCCGTGCAGATAGCCCCCTCCAACAACGAGGCTCGCCAGGCCACTAATGGCGGTCAGCGCCGACAGGTGGTGCAGTGTGACGGGTGAGCGCAGCTGCCAATCAAAGCGCACCGCGACGCGCGTGAGCTGCGTCGCCAGGCCGAGCACGCGCCACGCGGCGTCGCTGCCCTCCCAGCTGCTGCTGGGCGCCAGCTCCAGCGACCGCAGGCCTGGCAGCTGTGCTGCCATTGCCGCAATCGCCGGTGCAATGGCTGCCGGCTCGCTGGCGGCGGCGCTGGCTGCCGCGTCCAGGCGCAGCGACGTGAGCCGCGGCAGCCTGCAGGTGCAGATGCGGGCAGGTGTGGCGGCGCGGAGGGTGAGCCGCCCTCCGTATGGATTCCCCTGGACAGCTGCTTGCCGCACGCACGCGCGTCACCCCCAAGACACCGACACGCCCCGGCCGACCGCGCGCCGCCCGCCGCCGCTCGCCTCGCGAGCGCGGGCAGCAGCGTCGCTAGCGGCGCGCCGGCGTCGCCGGGACTGGCCAGGACGAAGGCCACCTCGCTGCAGCCGGTGAAACGCTGCCCCAGGCGCGCCAGCGGGGCCGCGTGCGCGCAGTCGGCGGCGCGCAGCGACAGCGCCGCCGCGCTGCTCTGCACGAGCCGCCGCGCCTCCCTGCAGGCCAGCGCGAACGCGGGCGCGCTGCCGGTGTCCGCCCGGAGCTTGGGCAGCAGCGCCTCCGCCCACACGCCGTCGTCCAGCGCCGCGAGCGCGCGCAGCAGCGGGCTCGCGCCGTCGTCGGGCGGCGGCGCCGCGCCGCGCCGGGCGGGCGAGCTGGCCGCCATGGCGCTTCCTGGCGCACTGCAGGGCGTCGGCGCGCTGCCGGGGCACGCGGGGACTGGGGGGTGCGCGGCGCGCGCGGGCGGCTGCGTCGCGCGGCGCGGCGGCGGCAGCGCAGGGGCTCAAGCCGCGCGGCGGGGTGGGCAGCGGGCCTGCCAGGCTGCCGGCCGATGCCGTTCTGTGTAGCCCTGAGCTGGAGCTGTAGCCTGGCGGCGGTCGCTGGCGGCTGGCGCGCAGCACGGGGGGCGCGCTGGCCTCGCTCTGTGCACGCGCTTGCCTGGCCGCGGTCGGCACGGCAGCTCGCCACGCACTGGGGCCGCAGCAGCCGCCGCAGATTTGCAACACTGCACCGGCCTCGGGGCACGCCGGGCGGCGATATCGCCACGGGGGAACCTGATGTGCCCGGCCCGTTTATGTCGTCAGCGGCGCGCGACCGCAAGCATCCGTGAGAAATCGAGAGCAGCCCGCACACACTGTACACACGCGTGGCGCCCGCTGCACAATCCAGCGGCGCCCGCCTACACACGATACAGCGGCGGCCGCGGCCGCCGGTGGCCCGCGCCAGTTGCGTGGCGGCGGGCCTGCAGGCGACCGCGGCAGCCGGGCCAAAGGCCGCAGCTCTTGTCCGTCACGCAAAGGGCGCGAGCGGCTGTTGCTGTTGCTGTCCCCGCCTCGCTCGCAGGCAGTGCGAGCCCAGCGCAGGCCGTACAGCCAAGGAAACGCAAAACTCCCAAAGGCAGAGAGACGGCAGCCCGGGACCCGCCGGCTCACACCCAGCCGCGCTGCCAGGCGCGCTCCAGCTGCTCCCACCCGCCCAGCGCTGCCGCCGGGCCGGCCCCAGCGCCGGCGCTGTCGCCGTCCGCAGCGGCATGCAGCAGCCCCTGCAGCTCGCCCTCCGCGCCGCCCGCCCCGGCGGCCGCCGGCGGCGGCCCGCCGCCGCGGCTGCCGGCCCACGGCCGCCCCGCCGCGGGCGCCGTCCGCGGGCGCTGCGGCCGCGCGGCGCCACCCGCAGACGCCTCGGGCTCCGCATCCGCGTCCAGCAGCGCACTGACAGGGCTGTGCGCGCTGCTGGACCCGCACGGCTCCCACGACGCCGCGGGCAGCAGCGGGCCCGGGCTGCGCTGCTGCGGCGTGGCGGGCGCGCTCGGGCCGCGCGAGGGCGCGTCGGGCGCGGCCCTCGTCGGGCTGCCCGCCGCGCTGCCCGAGAATGTGTGCCGGCGGGGGTGCTGGCGGTGCTTCGTGCCCACGGCGGCCGCGCTCGCGCAGCGCGCCAGCTGCTGGCGGCCTGCCGCCGCCGGCCGCGCGCTCCAGTCCAGCGCCTCCAGCAGGCCGAGCAGCGGCACGGAGGCGTCTGCTGCGCCAAAGAGGTCGCCGCCGTCGTCAGCGCCAGGCGCCCCCGCGCCGGCCGCCGCCGCCACCTGCGCTGGCAGCGGCAAGCTCGCGCTGCTGCCGCCGCTGGCGCCGCCGCCGCCGCCGGGCGCCTGCTGCTGGTGCAGCAGCTGCCAGAGGCTGTTGAAGGAGCGCCGGCCCGTGCTGCCGCCGGCCTCCACCGGCAGCACTGGGTCGAGCAGCGCGGCCACGGTGCTGCTGGCGGCGCAGCAGCCAGCGCCCGGCTGCTCGGGCGCCGGCAGCGTCTTGGGCTGCTTGAGCGACGGCAGCTCGATGCCCGTCGGCGGCGGCGGGCCCAGCACCCGGGCCGCGCCGCGGCCGGCGGGGCCGCTGCCGCTGCTCGGCCGCCACGGCTGCACAGCCGCGGCGGGCGCGGGCGGCGCGTCCGCGCCACCTGCGAGCCAGCGCCAGTCCCAGGCGCCGTCCGCGCGATCCTCCTCGTCGCCCTCCTCGGGCAGGGGCTCGCGCCAGCTGGGCGTCGCCAGGGACGCCGCCCGCGGGCTGGCCGGTGCGCTCACCGAGCCCCGCGCCTGACGCCGCCGCAGCGGCGAGGTCTGTGCGATCGGCGCGAGAGCGGCCAGCTGCCCCTGTGCCCCCCTACCGCCGGCGCCAACCGCCGACAAGCCAGGGCCGCCGCAGGTGGCGCCCAGCTCGGGCTGCTGCTCCTGCTGCTGCTGCTGCTGCTGCTCCTGCGCCTGCTCTGGCGGTGCCTGCTGCGACGACTGCTGCCCCTTGCCTGCACCCTCCGCTGCCGCCGCTGCCGCCGCCGCCGCCGCCGCCGCCGCCGCGGCCTCCTCCTGCTCCTCCTCCTCCTCCACCAGCCAGCGCTGCGCCTCGCACTGCGCGACCCCGCTCGCCGCCGCAGGCGACATGTCGACCCACCGCAGCGTGAGGGCCAGGCTCTCGCCCAGCGCCTTGGACGGCTTGTCCAGCTGCGCCCTGCGCAGCGTCAGCACGCCGCCGGCCGGCAGGAACGCGGTGTGCAGCCAGCAGCTCGCGAGGCGCGAGCCGCCACGCAGTATCTGGCGCGGGGGCGGCGGTGCGGAGGCGGGTCAGCGCGCGCGAGGAGGGACGGCGGGCGGCGCGGCGGCAGCGGCGGCAGGTGCAGCGCTGCGTCAGCTCTCACGGTGATGCGCATGTCACCCTCAGCCACGCAGCCGCCGCCCTGGTGGTCCCATGCCAGGCTCGCGGCGTCGAGGCACGCGGCGCAGCCGCGCGCGCCGCAGCCGCAGGCCGCGTCGGCGCCGCCGCCGCGGCCGCCGGGAGCGGGCAGGTCACAGAGGCCCTGGCTGGCCGCGGGGATGGTGAGCGTCAGCGCGTCGCCCCTGGGGCTGGCGGCCAGCACGGGCGCGCCCTCCTCTGACACCGACGGCGGAAGGCTGCACGGGCCCATGCACAGCGCTGGCAGGCGGCGGGGGAAAGGAGTGGGTGGGAAGAGGGGCTCAGCTCAGCACGCGCGCGCGGCGCCAGCAGCAGCACGGCCACTGCCCTGCCGCCACGGGCTGCCGTGGGCGCGCGCCGCCGCTCACCGTGCACGCCGCCGCCGCCGGGGCGGTGCGCGGGCGCCGCCAGCAGCAGCGCCGGCGACGCCGCGTCGCTGCCGGACGGCCGCGCCTCCACCACGACTGCGCAGCCCGCCGCGCAGCCCGCCGGCAGCCCCGCGACACCGACCGCGCGCAGCGCGACCGGCCGGCGCGGCGGCAGCGCGCCGGCGGGGCGGGGGCCGGCTTGCAGGACAGCCCAGTAGTAGCGCACATACCTGGGCGCGCGGGCGGCAGGGGGAGGGCGGAGGCGGCGGACGAGACGCTCAGCGCCCCGACCCGAGACGACGGCGCTGCTGGGGAGGGCGGGGGGGCGGCCCGCGGCGCCGGCGTCCGCCCTCCCGCGGCGCCAGCCCGCCCGCGCGCGCTCGCGGCCGCGGCCGCCGCGTTCGCCGCCGCGTCCGCGCCTGCGCTGGCTCGCGATCGTCACGCCCGCGCCGTCGCGGGTGCGGCGCTGGGCGTAAAGGGCGAGCGCCTCCCCCGCCGGCGCGCGCAGGCCGACAAGGCGCAGCGGCGCGACGTCGCGCCACGGGTGCCACGCTGCGCCATCTGCAGCGCCGCCCTCCTCGGCGGCGGCGGCGCGCCGCGGCTCGAGGTTGGCCAGCCGCTCCTCCGCGTTGGCGTGCAGCCAGAGCAGCAGGCAGCAGATCATCAGCCCCGTGCGCCCCTTGCCGGCCTTGCAGTGCACGACCACGACGTGGCCGGGGTCGGCGGCGAGCCACGCGGCCGCCTCGGCGCAGAAGCGCTGCACGACGCGCAGCGCGGGCGTCTGGTGGTCATCAAAGGGGAGGTGCACCACGCGCGCGCCGAGCGCGGGCGCGTCCGGCGCGGGGGCGGCCTCGCTGCAGAGGTTGAAGACCAGGGCTTTGCCCGGGTGGTAGCGCGACAGGAAGCGCGCGATCTCCGCCGCGGGGTTGCGGTACAGCTCTGTGTGTGTGTGTGGCGCGGCGGCGCGGCGAGACGGGCGGACGCGGTGAGACGGGCGGCGCGGCGGGGCCGGCCGGCCAGCCCGCGGCGGCGGCGGCGGGGCCCTGCTCACGCTCGTGGCCGCACGCGGGGAGGCCCATCGCGACGATGCGCGGCGCGATGTAGGCGAGGTCCAGGTCGAACCCCTCGCCCACGAAGCGGCGCTTGTTGCGGCTCACCAGCCCTGCGCGGGCGTCGGGGCCGGACGCAGCCGTCGGGCCCGGCAGCAGCGGCGGCGGCGGCGGCCGCCACCGCCGCGGCGGCGCCGCGACATCCGCTCATCCGCAGTCCCTGCAGGCGGCAGCGCTACTCACGCCGCACGAGGGAGGCCATGGCGAGAGCGCGGAGCCTGGACTCGCGCCCGGGGGCGCGCGCTCAGCGCATGGCCGGCCCACCGCTGCGTCTCCGCGACCGCAAGGCTGCGCGGGGGCTGCCCTCACGATCAGAGCAACTTCACGTCTGCCGAGCACGCGGGGCGCGCAAATCCCTGCCTGCAGCGAGCGCTGGGGCCGGGCTGGCCGCAGCTGCTGCCCAGGCGCGGCCTAGGCGGCCCGCCCGGCGCACGGGGAGCGCGGAGCACTGCGGACGAACTAGCCAGGGCAGGGGCAGGGGCAGCGCCGCGGCGGCGGCGCCAAACCCTGCGCCGCGCCTCCGGCGCGCTGCCGCAAACGCGTGTGAGGCCGTTGAGGACTCTGCAGAACAGGGTCCTTACATCTGCACATCTCTTCACTCGGGCCAGCAGCCACGCGGCGGCGGACGAGGCCGCCGCCCGCACGCCGCAGGGCGCACAGCGCGCCGGCCCTCAGCGCCGAGCTCCGCGCACGAAAGAATGAGGGAAGGAAGGATTCACGAGAGACACAGGCAGGCGCGCGATGAAAGAATCTGCTGTTCGTAATCGTATGCTGGTTCGTAGCCTGAGCATTTCATTCGTGTGTACAACAACGCTCACGGCTCGCCGCCGGCGCCGGCCGCCGGCGCGGGGCCGCCGGCGGCCGCAAAGCCGGCCGCCGCGACCCCGGGCGCAGCGCCCGCCGCGGCCCACTCCTCCGGCAGCCCGCCGACGGGCCCCGGGCCCGGCGTGCCCGCGGGGTCCCCGGTCGGCCCGTCGCGCGCCCACGCGGGGATCTGGCCGCCGGACCGCCGCCCGCCGGTTGGGCCGTCGCCGGTCGCGGTGCCGTTGGTCCCGCGCGCGACGCACATGCCCTTGGCCTCCACAAACACGGCCTGGTCGGGGCAGGCGAGGTCGTACGCGAGCTGGCCGTCGCAGATGACGCCATGGTCGGGGTTGACCGGGCTCACGTACACGCCGTTGGCGCGGTCCGTGCACGCGCAGTCCAGGCTCTTGCAGGCCGGGTCGGCGAGCGCCTTGGACTTGCCGCTGCCCGCCGGCACGCGCACGCAGCGGCCGCGCGCGACGTCAAACTCCTGCGCGCCGGGGCAGAACTCGCGGGTCCCGGCGCCGCCCGCGCAGCGGATGTAGCTCGCAAAGGGCCGCGCCGCCGCGGCGATGTCGGGGTTGACCGGCGCGGTGTCGGCGGTCGCGTTGGCCGCCGGGGACGTCGCGTTGCCGGCCGCCGCGCGCGGGCGCCGCCCGCCGCCGGGGTTGACGCGCTGGTAGTTGGCGGCGATCGAGTCGACGTACAGCCCATCCTGCTTGCGCTGCGCATGCGGCGCGGCGGCGGCGGCGGCGGCGGCGGCGGCGGCGGCGGCGGGTTGTGAGTGGGCTGGAGCGAGCGCGGCGCGTGCGCGCGCGGCGCGCTGGCGTGCCGGCAGGCAGGCCGCGGCGGCCAGGCCCCGTGCCGCACGTTGCAGAAGCAGCTGACGTCCTTGCACTTGGCCTCGGACGCAGCCGCCGCGTCGGCCGCGGGCACGACGGCCGCGGCCGCGGCGCGCGCGCTCTGGGGCACGGCGTTGGTCGTCGCCTCGCAGTCGCTGCCCGGCTCGCCGCGCTGCTGGCCCGCGGGGCACTCGGGCAGCATCTTGCCGCCCTCGCAGTCGTAGCGCTGCGGCGCGGGTGCGGGCGGGCGGGCGCGTCAGCCGCCAGGGGTGCCGCGGCCTGCCCACGCGGCACGCGCCGCCCCCAAGCATCCGCCAGGCGCCCGCCCCGCGGCCGTGCCGCGCGCGCGGCTGCGCCCCGCGCCCCGCGCCCCTCCCCCCAACGCACCACGTAGCCGCCGGTCGCGTTCTTGCGTGCGTACGCGCCGTCCTCGAGGTCCGCGCACAGGTCGGTCGCTGCGTCGGCGGCGGCCGCGCCCGCGGCGGCGACGGCCTTGGGCCCCGCCGCCGCGGCGGCGGCGGCGCGGCTGGCCTCGGGGCTGAGGCACGCGCCGACGGCGGCGTCGAACTTGGTGCCATCCTCGCACTCGGCGGTGACCGCGCGGCCGTTGCCGCACACGATGTAGCCCGGCTTGTCGCTGGGAGCGAACGGGTTGGCGAAGCGCGACCCCGACTTGACGCCGCGGCAGAAGCACTCGAGCGAGGTGCTGCACCCCGGCTTGGTGCGCGACCCGCCCGCGGCGGCGCGGCCGCTCTTGCGCAGCGCGGCCTCGAGCGGCTGCGCGATCGCCATCTCGCGGTTGGCGGTGTAGGGCACGGGTGAGCCGGTGTTGTTGAGCGCGATGGTGTCGTCGACCGACGCCACGCTGACGCCGCCGGCGCGCTTGGCGCTGCAGCGCTGATACAGCGCGCCCGCAAAGCCGGCGCAGCCGAGCGGCAGGCCGGTCGGGACGCAGTACGTCCCGCAGTTGGTGTAGCCGGCGGGACACTTCTTGATGCACATCGTCGCAAAGCTGTCGTACCCGGGCGCGCAGCTGCGGAGCGCGGCGGGCGGCGGGCGAGAGCAGAGGCAGGTGTGAGCAGTCGGCGGAGAGCAGTCGGCGGGCGGCGGGCGATGGGGCGGCGCGGGGGCGCAGCAGAGCGGCGCGGCGGGGCGCAGCAGAGCGGCGCGGCGGGGCGCAGCAGAGCGGCGCGGCGGCAGGCATGGGCGCTCACTTGCGGTAGCAGAGGCCGGCCTCGTAGCTGGGGAACTCGGGGTCGGAGCAGCGTGAGGGGATGCGGCCGACGCCGCGGTCTGGTGGAGCGGGCCGCAGGGCAGGGGTTGGCGGCGGGGGGGCAGGGGCCCGGCCACGGCGGGCGGGGCCGCTGCGCGCGCTGTGCGCAAGCTGTGCGCAAGCTGTGCGCAAGCTGTGCGCGCTGTGCGCGTCGCGCTCACCCTGGATGTTCTTCCAGAAGCTCTTGACGCCGCCGGTGGAGCGGGTCCAGTAGGAGCGGCGCGTGTAGCTGGTGAGCTTGGTGCGGCTGTTGCGCCAGTACATGTCGCGCCAGTACGACGACGCCCAGCGGTCGCACAGGCAGCCTGGCGCGGCGCGGCGCAGCGGGTGTGCAGGGTTCAGGGGGCGCGAGCGTTGCGCGCGCAGCGGGGGTCGCGGCGTGGACGCGGCGCGCGCGGGCGCGGGCGCGGGCGCGGGCGCGGGCGCGCACCGCGGTCGCTGTAGCCGCCCGCGCAGTTGCCGCAGCAGCGGCAGCCGAAGAAGCAGAAGCAGCAGCAGCCCTTCCAGTAGAGCTGCGCGCGCGGATGGACGAGGGGCGGGGCAGGGCGGGGCGGGGCGGGTGGGCGGCCGCGCACGCGGGTGGGCGGCCGCGCGCGCGCCGGACACCGGCGCTGTTGGCGGCGGCGGCGGCGCGGGCGCTCACGCTGTGGTGGCGGAAGCACGTGAGGGGCAGCGTCGAGTAGTCGGGCGCGCAGCCGCCGAGGCAGAGGTTGGCGCCGTCGCTGCGGAAGCCGGCGCGGCACTTGGGGTAGCACAAGCCCCAGCCGTTGTCCTGCGGGGCGGGCGCGCGCGCGCAACACGGGGCCGCGCGCGGGTCAGGGGCGGCGCGCGCACAGGGCCACTCGTGGCGCGAGCCGGGCGAGCGCGCTGGCGCTCACGTCCTCGTCGGCGTTGCACGCCCAGCGCTGGCAGTTGAGCAGCACGTAGTCCCAGCCGGCGGGGCACTGCGGGGGTCCCAGCCGGGCGGGCGGGCGGGCGGGCGGGCGGGCGGGGCGGGCGCTCAGGGCGGGCGCGGGCGCTCAGGGGCGGGCGCGCGCGCCGGGGGCGCGGCGGCCGCCGCCGCAGGCGCCGCGGGCGCCAGGCGCTGGGCGCCGCCGCCGCGCCACGCACGTTTTCGTAGCAGACCGCCAGGCCGTCGCTGGACCACCCGGGGTCGCAGTTCTTGTAGCAGAGCAGGCCCTTGAGCGTCCACCCGGGGTCGCACTGCAGGATGGAGCAGCTCAGGCCTGCGGCGCGTGGCGCGGGCGGCGGCGGGCGGCGGCGGTGACCGGCGGCTGGCAGGTTTAGGGACCGAGCCCAAACCCTCAACCCTTGCCCCACGCGCGCCGCGCGGCTCACCGCGCTTGCCGACCGGGTCATCGTCGTTCCACCCCGGCGGGCAGTTCTGCGGGCACGTGACGGCGCGTCAGCGCGGCGCATCGCACCCCCAGACCCCGCAGCGCTCCCGCCGACCCCCCTTGCCGTTCAGGGTTTGGGGGACCAGTCGCGCAGCGCGCGCGCTCGCACCTGGTAGCAGCGGTTGTCCTTGCCGTACACGCCGTACTGCCAGTTCTGGGTGCACTTGGGGTAGCAGAGCCCGCTGAAGTTCTCCTGGCCGTCGGGGCAGCCCGTGGGGATGCGGCCGACGCCGCGGTCGTACGAGTCGCGCGTGCACGCGGCTGCGATCCGGCGGCGCGGCGGCGCGGCGCGCGTGAGGGTGCGGCGGTGTGGTGGTGGCGGTGTGGCGGCGGCGGCGGCAGCGGCGGCGTGGCGCGGCACACAACATGGCGGCGGCATCAGCGAGCGCAAGCTAACCGGTGAAGAAGCGCTTTGCCTCGGCCGCGATCGCGTCGGCGAAGAAGTTGACGTTGCCCGCGTCGATGGAGAAGCCAAAGCTCAGCTTATTCTTGAGCACCACGAACGAGATGCTCGCCGCAAAGCGCTTCTGCGCGGCGGCGAGCGTGCGGCGCGGCGTGCGGCGGCCGCGGCGGCGCGGTGAGTCCCCGGACCGCGGCGCGCGGCGCGCGGGGTCAGAGGCCCGCCCAGGTTGAGCCTGGCGGCCGGGCCAGGGGCCCCGGGGGGGCGTGGTGAGGTGCGCCGGCGCCGCACCGTCGCGCTGCGCAGGACGAGGTCGATGCTGAACGTCTCGACCAGGAAGATGTCCTGCAGGCGGATGCCGATCGCGCCGAGGTTGATGCCGACGCTGCGCGCGGGGGAGATGAAGCAGCGCGTGGTGCGGGCGGCGGCAGGAGCGGACGCGTCAGCAGGCGTGGTGCGTGACCACAGGGCGCGGGAGGTGTGGCCGGAGCCAGCGGCGGCGGCGCGGTGGCGGCGGGCGCGCGGCGCTGCTAGGTACTCACGCCTTGAGGGCGCTGTCGATCTTGTTGTACGTGTCGATCATTTTCTGCGGAGGAGGGAGGCGGCGCGGGGCGGCGGGGCGGCGAGGTTTTATGAGCCCAGCGGCCCTCAGGGGCGCGGGCAGGGTGCGGCGCCCATGGGCGAGCGCGCGGCGCGGCCCGCGGCCCGCGGCCCGCGCGGCGCGCTGTGCCGGCGCGCCGCGCCTCGGCGAAGTTGAGGCTGCCGGCGAGGTCCATGCCGTCCCGGTCCATGCCAAAGTTGACAGACCCGCGGATGCCGAACAGCTGGAACTGCCCCGCGACGCGCAGGCCCTGCTTGAGCTCGGCGCTGATGTCGGTCGTCGCGTACGCGACGACGGCGTTTGAGATCTGGATGTTGCTGATGCCGAGGTTGACGTTGATGCCGAGCGCGGCGAGCGTGTCCTGCAGGCTGAAGTTGTCAACGGTGACGCGGAACCCAAACACGCCCTTGGCGGCCTCGTACACGAGCGTGGTCGCGATGTTGGTGTTGACGAGCTTGCCGTCGACGCGGAGCGACGCGGACGTGACGGAGAGGGGGCTCGGGTTGACGCCGATGCTGCCGTTGAGCACGCGGAGCTTGAGGAAGGGGAAGCCCTTGATCTGCATGTCGCCGACAAAGCTCACGCCGAGGCGGAACGTCGTCGTGGCGGGCGCGAACGACACGCCCGCCTGCGGGCGGGCAGAGGGGGAGGGGAGGGGGTGCGCGCGTGGGCGGGGGCGGGGTCGGCGGACGCGCGGAGCGGCCCCGGCGGCCCGTGAACAGCACGCGTGAGCCCGGCGGCCGCTCGCGTGGCGCACCTCGCAGGCGACGTTGACCAGCGGGTTCTCGAAGATGTCCACGCGCAGCTGGCCCGCAAACTTGCCGGCGAGCGTGGTCGTGAAGCCGGTCGCGTCGGAGGAGACGCCGAGGGAGAAGCCCGCGGTCGCGGGGCCCGTGAAGGGGCGGCCGGGGTTGAAGGTCCACATCTTCTCGATGGCCAGGTCGAGGCCGCCGCTCTCGAGGGTTTTGAGCTTGATTGCGTCGGCGCCGAGCTGCAGGAACTCCAGCACCTTGCGCAGCTCGGGGACGCCGCCGAGGTTGGGCACGCCACCAATGGAGAAGCGGAGCTGCTTGGAGTTGAAGTTGAGCACGAGCTCGTCGAAGCGCACGCGGCCGAGCAGCCCGCGCACGACCTCGGGCGTCGCGGGGAAGACGGTGGAGACGATGGTGCCGATGTTGACGTCCTGCGCGCAGGGGCGGGGGCGGCGGAGGGGCAAAAGGCGCGGGGGCCAGGGCGGAGGGGTGAGGGCGCAGGGGTGAGGGCGCAGGGGTGAGGGCTGGGGCTTGCTGGGCCCGCCATGTGGGGCGCGGGGGTGCAGGGCGGGCGGGCGGGCGGGCGGCCGGCGGCGCGCGCGCCGCACCCTGGCGGTGGCCGTGACCGAGACCGCGGCCGCGCCCGCGGCCTGCGCGGCCTGCGTCGCGAGCGTGAGCGCCACGCTGACGGGCGTGCCGGCGATCGTGCCGCTGCTGCTCGCGACGAGGCCGACGCCGCGCGCGCCGACGAGGCTCATGCGTGAGATGTTCAGGTAGCGCGCGACGACGATGCTGCCGGAGAACTGCGCAGTGTGCCGGCGCAGCGGCGCGGCGCGGGCCGGGGCGGGGCCGTGGGCGCGCGCGGAGGAGCAGGCGGCGGCGCGGCGCGGCGCGGCTTGCCCCAGTTCTGTGTGAGCCAGCACGGCGCCGCGGCGCGCGCCGCCGCGCCGCCAGCGGTGAGAGACCCTCACGTCGAGGGTGACGTTGCCGATCGCCTGGCTCTCGCTCGAGGAAATGAGTATGGTGAACGGCGCGCGCGTGACGTCGATGGAGGGAATGGTCAGCAGCACCTTGAGCTCCGCGCCGGGCGGGTACGACACGCCCTCGTACGTGAACGCTGCGCGGCGCGCGTGGGCGGGCGCGTGAGCGAGCGAGCGGGGGCCCCGCACCACAGCCGCCGCCGCCGGCGCGACGCGGCGCGCGGCGAGCGGCATGCGGGGCGCGGCGCGCAGTGTTCACGCGCACGCACCCTGGCCGCCAAAGACGTACTGCAGGGAGGGGTCACTGAACGTGAGCATGTCTGTGGGGACGGAGAACGAGGCGCCGAGGCCCTGCAGGATATCGGCCAGGCTCTGGCTCGTCACCAGGTTGACCTGGAACAGGCGCGGCCGCGTCGCCTCGTTCGTGACGACGCGGAAGCCCGACCCCGCGCTGCCGGCCGCGGCGATCGAGAGGTGGCCTGTGCGGGCGCGACGCAGCCGGCGGGGCGCGTCAGTCGGCGGGGCGCGTCAGCGTGTGTGCGCGCGCGCGCCGCCGTCGGTGCCGCCGCGGCGCGCCCCGCTGGCTGCTGCCCTCCCGCGCCGCGCGCCGCTGCCCTGTCAGCCCCTTGCGCACCGCGGGTGTAGTTGATGTTGAACGACACGTTGCCGACCGCGCTCGTCACGATCGGCGGCGGCGTGGCGGTGGGCCAGATCTTCTTCACAATTGACGCCGCGGGGTAGGGCTGAGCAGTGCGGCGGCGGCGGCGGCGGCGGCGGCGTGCGGTTTAAGGGTTGGGGGGTGTCAAGTCAAGAGGCCCGGCGGCGGCGGCGCGCGCGCGCGCGCGGCGCGCGCGCGCGCGGCCGCGCACCGCCGAGGCGGCGGTGAAGATGACGCTGCGGTTGTGGAAGTTGAACGACGCCTCGACGGGGATGTCGTACACGGTGGCCTTGGCGATGGCGGTCTGTGGCGGGGCGGGCGCAGCGTGGGCGTGCGCGGGCGGGCAGGTGGTGGGCCGCGCGGGCCCGGGCGCGGGCCCGGGCGCGGGCGCGCGGGCGCACCAGGCCGCCGCCGCGCGCGGCCTGGAAGCCGGCAGTGGTGATCTCCACGACGTCGGGCACGACGACCGACTTGCCCGTCCACTGCGCGCGCGCGGAACGGTGCGGCGCGGCGCGGCGGGGTGTCAGTCGGCGGCGGACGTGGGCGCGGCGGGCGCGCGCGTGCAGCCGGGGCTTGCTTCACAGGGGCCGCCGCCCGCCGCGCGGCGGGGGTGGCGGCGCAGCGCGCCGCCGCACCTCGAGCACGGCGCTGGTGGTGGTGGAGCCGTTGCGGTTGACGGTCATGGTGAACGGCGCGTCGGCGATGTTGAGCGCCGGGACGGTTAGGTTGACGCTGAACACGAGGCCCGGCTTGTAGACGACCTCGTTCCAGGTGAACTCTGAGCAGTCGCGGGGGAGGCGGGCGGGGACAGGCAGGGGAGCACACGGGAGGGCGGCGCGGCGCGAGTGAGCGGCCAGGGTCGGGGCTTGCACGTCGGGGCGCGCGCGGCGCGGCGTCTCGACCCAGACCCCTGAACCCTGACCCCTGAGCCCTCATCAACCCTCAAGCCTGAGCCCTCAGCGCCCCGCCGCGCCACGCACCCTGGCCGCCAAAGGTGTAGTAGAACGCGGGGTTGGCAAACGTGACGACGTCGGCGCTGGCCGCCGGGAAGTCGATGCCCAGGCCGTTGATGACCTGCCCCAGGTTGCCCGTGCCGACGAGGTTGGCCTGCAGCAGCCGCGGCCGCGTGTTCTCGCTGGTGATGACGCGGAAGCTCGACCCCGCGCTGCCGAGGCCGACGATCGAGAGTTGGCCTGCGTGCACCGGCGGCGGGCAGGCGGCGCCGGGCGTCGGGGCGGGCGGCGCGGGGCGCGCGCGCGCGCGCGGCCGGCGCCCGCCCGGCGGCAGCGAGCGCAGGCCGGGTTCTGCGCGCCGCGGCGCGGGCGCCGGCCGCACCGCTGTTGAAGGTGATGTTGAGCGAGATGTCGCCGATGGAGTTTGTCACGATCGGCGGCGGCGTGCTGCCGGGCCAGATCTTCTTCACGATCTCACCGGCCGGGTAGGGCTGAACAGTGTGCGGCGTGAGCAGGGCGCGGCGGTGTAAGCCGGGCGCTGCCGCAAGAACACGGCGCGTGGCGCCGGCGGGGCGGGGGCGCGGCGTGCGCGGCCAGCGCGGCCTGGTCGCGGGCCGCTCACCGCGGAGACGGCGTTGAAGGTGTAGGTGGAGCGGTTGTACAGCAGGATCGACGCCTCCACGGGCACGTCATACACGGAGGCCTTGCCCGTCGCGGCCTGCGCGCGCGCGGGGCGGGCCGGACAGGCCGGGGGCCGCGTGGGCGCGCGCGCGCGCGGGGCCGGTGCGCGAAGCGCCGGCAGCGGCGCGTGGGGCTGGCGGGCGCGCGCGGGGCGGGCGGGCGTGGGGCGGGGGGCGGGCGGCGCACCAAGCCGACGCCGCGCGCGGCGCTGAGGCTGATGTTGGACACGGTGACGCCCTCCGCGACGGTGGCGGTGCCGGCCCACTGCGCGGCGCGGCGACGGCGGGGGCGGCGGGGACGGCGGGGCGCTCGCGTCGGCGGCGGCGCCCGGCCGCGCAGCGCGGCACGGCGCCGCGCGCCCGGCTGCGCGGTGCGCGGGGGCCGCGCGCGGGGCCGCGTGCCGCACCTCGAGCTTGGCGCTCGTGGTGGTGGAGCCGTTGCGATCGACGGTCATCGTGAACGGCGCCTTGGTCACGTTGAGCGAGGGGACGGTGAGCTCGACGTTGAAGAACAGGCCTGGCTTGTACGCGACGCCCTCCCACGTGAACTCTGCGTTTGAGTGGGCGCGGCAGGCGCATGTGGGCGGGGCGCGGCGGCAGCGAGGCGCGCGCGCGGCGGCAGCCAGGGGCGGCCGGCGGCGGCAGGGAGGAGCGGCAGCAGATCGCGGCGGCGGCGCGCACCCTGGCCGCCGAAGATGTATTGGAACGCGGGGTTGGTGAAGCTCACGACCTCGGCGCTCGTCTCGGGGAAGCTGGAGACGCCGAGGCCGTTGATGATCTGGCCGAGCGTGCCGGTCGAGGCGAGGTTGGCCTCGAGCAGGCGCAGGCTGCTCTCCTGGTTGGTGATGGCACGGAACTTGCTGCCCTCGGTTGAGTTGGCCGCGAGGTAGAGCAGGCCTGGGCAGCGGCGGTGAGGCGGGGGGTTAAGGTTTCAGGCCAGCGGGCGGCGCGCGGCGGCACGGCGGCGCGGCGGCGCGGCGGGCGGGGGCGCCGGCGCAGCCCAGGCCATCTCAGCAGCGGAGGGGGCGCGGGGCGCGGGGCGCGGGGCGCGGGGCGCGGGGCGCACCTTTGTCGTAGCGGATGTCGAGCGTGACGTCGCTCAGCGCGTTGGTGAAGGTCGCGGGCGGGCCGCCGGCCACCGGCCACAGCCGCTCCACGATCGGCGCGGCCGGCGTCGGCTGCGCGCGCGGGCGCGGGCGCGGGCGCGGCGCGCGGGGGAGTCAGTGAGTTGAGCGGGCGCCGCGCGCCCGCGGCGCGCCAGCCACGGCCGCGCTAAGCCCTGCCGCGGCGGCCCTGCCCTGCCGCGCCGCTGGCGGCTGGGTCCCTCCCTCACCCCGGCGCGCGCGCTAAACGAGTAGTTGCCGCTCTGCAGGCGGAAGACCGTCTCCACCGGCACGCCGGCGACCTTGGCCTTGCCCGCCGCGCTCTGCGAAGCACGGCGAGCGGCGCAGCGCGCGGGTCAGCGGGCGCGCGCCGCGGCGGCGGGTGCGCGCCGCGGCTGGCTGGCTTCCCCGCTGCGCCGGCCGCGCCGCGGCTGCCCCGCTGCGCTGCCAACGCGCTGCCAACGCGCGCGCGGCCGCAGCGCCCAGGCACCCACCAGGAACTTGTCGTCGCCGAGGCGCTTGACCGTGACGTCGAGCTCGTTGATCTCGAGGTACTTGGCCGCGTCGATCTTGCTCGTCCACTGGCAGGTGGGTTGGCAGGGTTTGGGGTTTTAGGGCAGGACCGGGAGCGGGAGCGCAGGGGCGGGAGGACGGCTTAGGTTATGGGTTTAGGGTTAAGGCCGCTCAAGCACGGGCTCATATCGCGGCGCAGTGCGGCGCGGGGCGGCGCGGGGGCGGCGTGCGCGGCGCACCTTGACGTTGATCTCTGGCACCGGCACCGTGACCTCGGGGATGCCGGGCGTGGGGATGGAGATGGACGACGGCAGGCGCACCGGGAAGGAGACGTTGGTCATGGGCAGACCGAACTTGGGCATCGCGAGGCCCATGCTGAGGTAGAGGCCGGGCGAGCGCTGCGTGCCGTCAGAGTCGGTGAAGGCGCCGTTGCGGACGTACGTGAGCCCAGGGTTTTGGAGGACGAACATGTCGTTCAGGTCGACGGGGCTGGTGAACCCTGCGTCGGCGAGCACGGTCTGCAGGTCGAGGGTCTGCGCGAGCTGCACCGCGAGCAGGCGCAGGCCCAGCGGGTCGGTCAGCGCGGCGCGGAAGTTGACCGGGCGCCCCGCGATGACGGTGTCGGCCTCAATGAACAGCACGCCGGGCGACGTCGCTGCGCGGCCGCGGCCGGGCGGGCGGGCGGGGTGCGCGGGCAGGCGGCGTCGGCGCGGCACCGGCGCGGGCTGGCTGCGCCGGCGCGGCGCCCGCGTGGCGCGGCGCCGGCGCGCGTCGCCGCGCGGCGCCGCACCCGGGACGCGGCGCGAGGCGAGGCGGGGGAAGGAGACCGTCTCCAGCGCGGAGCTGAGCCACGCGGGCGGGTCGGCCCACATGCTCTTGACCGCGCCCTGCACGTTTACGTTGGTCGCCTCCATCGCCCACGCGTCGATGCTGCAGGTGACGCCGTTGGGCTCGTCGTAGGTAAGCGTGAAGGCGACGGGCAGGCCCGCAAAGGTGCCCTCCACGTTAACTACCCGCCCGGCGTCGCCCGCGGGCACGAACGCCTCCAGGAAGCCGAAGCAGCTCTCCTTGCTGGTGGTGTTGGCGGGCGTCGCCGTCGCGCGCGGCGCGGCGGTCGTGCGCGGCAGGCTCGCGGCGGTGACTGCGGGCGCGCGGGCGCGGCAGCGGGGTCAGCCGGGCGCGGGGCAGGCGGCGCAGGCCGCCCGCCACAGAGAACGGCGAAGCGTCGCCGCGGTCACCGGCGGCGCGCTGCTGTGGCCCTGCCCGGCGCCCAGGCCGGCTGCGGGGCGCGGGGTGGCATGAACGCCCCTGATCACGCCCCGCAGCCGCCCGGGCCGCCCGGCCGGCGGGCCCCCGGCGCGCCGGCTGATGCTCGCCACGCACCCTCGGCCACGCTCTGCGCGCTGGCGCTGCCGACCAGCAGCAGCGCCGCCAGCAACGACAGAGCCCTGAGCGGCTCCATCGTCGCCTGCGTACTGTCCTGCGGTGCCCGGGCTCAGGCCG
Organism: Scenedesmus sp. PABB004; assembly: GCA_014905635.1. Lineage (NCBI taxonomy): Eukaryota > Viridiplantae > Chlorophyta > Chlorophyceae > Sphaeropleales > Scenedesmaceae > Scenedesmus > Scenedesmus sp. PABB004. The sequence continues at coordinate 597,164 of JABVCE010000011.1, read as the reverse complement.
CGAGCATGGGCGGGCGGCGGTGCGCGTCGGGGGGGGGGGCGGCGCGGGGTGCCGGAAGTTCCCGGGAGCGGCGTCGTAGACGCCGTTCTGGCCGGCGGGGCGGGCCGCGGTCGGCGTCATGCGCGGTGGCTTCCCGCGGGTGAGTCAGCCCGAAATCGCCGCACAGCGCTCGGATCCGCCTGCCGGGCCGCGACTGAGCTAGCTACGCCAATGTACAAGCCGTTCAGCTCGTAAGGTCCGCCATTGGCGGGCTGTGCTGCGCGAGGGGCTGACTCACCCGCGGAAGTCACCTTCCTGCGCTCCGCCGCTCGCGCCGCTCGCGCCGCTCACGCGCCGGCCCCAACACACCCGCAGCCGGCCGGTGCTCCGGCGCGTCGCCGAACAAACACAGTGCGGCAGACAGCGCCCGCAGACAGCGCCCGCCGGCTGCACGCGCCTCGCGGCCGGCCCCTCCGCGGCCATGGCGCCCCGCGCCCCGAAGCTGCTGCTGACGGGCGCGCTGCTGCTTCTGCTGGCTCTGGGCGGCGCAGCGGGTGCGTGCGTGGGCCGCGGCGGCAGCGCCAGGCTGCGGCGCGGTGCAGCCCGCCGGCGACCGGCGGGGGCTGGGGCAGTGCCGCCTGCCCCGTCGCCGCCGGCGCGGCGCGCCCGCGGTCCACGCTGCTGTGAGCGAGCGAGCGCGCGAGCCGGGCAGCCCGGCGCCGACCCGCCGGCGCGCCGCGCTGCCCGCCCGCAGCCCAGCCGAAGGGCTGCGGCCTGAACGCGAAGAAGAAGGGCGGCAAGTGCGTGTGCAACAAGGACACCGCGCTCGTGCCCAAGACCCGGGACTGCTGCCCCGCGCACTCGGTCGTGCTCGGGACGGGCAAGAACCGCAAGTGCACCTGCAAGCGGGGCTACGTATTCTCCGCCGCCGCGAAGAAGTGCCGCACGGGTGCGCAGCACGCGGCGCGCAGCGCGCAGCGCGCCTGGCCGCGCACCGCCGGGCCCGGCCAGCGGCAGCCGGCCGCGCGTCGCCCACGCCGCTCCGCGCGCAGCGGCCGCCTCGTCCAACATCCCCGAGGTCTACGCCCTGACCACGCGCTTTGAGAGCATGGCCGAGGCGGCCGACGCGTGCCGCAACGTCACCGCCGGCACGGTGCTCGCGACCGTCGAGCAGATGAAGGGCGCGCTCAGCGCCGGCGCCGACTGGTGCACCTGGGGCTACACCGCCGACCTGAGCCCCGAGGGCCTCCCGGTGCTCGCCTACCCGGGCGGCAACTGCTCCGCGACCAAGGGCGTGGAGGCGGGGGTGCAGACGACCACCACGCCCGAGGGCGCCGCGTGGGGCGTCTGCTACGGCGTCAAGCCCTTCCAGGGCACGCCCAGCGTGCGCCCCTTCAACGAAGAGATGTGGACGCAGTGGGGTGAGCGCCGGCGCGGCGGGCGGAGGACTCCCCGGCGCCGCGGCCGCCCCGCCGCCGCCGCCCAAGCCGCCGCCGCCGCCGCCGCCGCCGCGCCTGCCGCACCTGCGACCGCCTTCGCCGCCGCAGTGTGCCTGTTTGGGGCGATCCCCGACCCGCCCGCCGGCAACTCATGGCCGAGCACCTGCCGCTACACCCCCATCGGCGGCACCTGCACGGCCAACTGCGCGGGCAACGGCGCGGGACAGTTCTTCACGGCCTGCACCGGCGGCACGTGGTCGCCGGTGGTGGGCAACTGCGAAATCACATGTGGGCGCGCCGCGCCGCGCGAGGCGTGCGCGGCGCATGCTCAGCAGACGCCGCTGCCGCGCGTCGCCGACGCCGCCCGGACGCCGCGTTCGCAGTCTGCGCCGGCAACCCGCCCCAGCCGGCAAACGGCAACTTCTCGTGCGCCGCGAGCTCGGCGATCGGCGCAAACTGCACCGCCGCGTGCAACGAGAACGCCGTCGGCACGCCCACCTCTGTCTGCCAGGCCGACGGCACCTGGGGCCCCGTCAAGGGCAACTGCGTCCGCGGTGCGGCGAGCGCAGCGTGACAGGGGATGCATCCCCTGAGCAGCCATATGACTGCTCTCGCGCGCTCTCTCTCTCGCGCGCGGCCGCCCCAAGCTGAGCGGCCGCTGCGTGCGCCGCCGCCACGCACGCAGGCTGCAACGCCCAGGAGCTGCCGGAGGCGCCGGGCAACAGCACCTGGCCGCTGGCTCAGTGCAACAACGTGGCGTCGGGCGGGACCTGCAAGGCGGAGTGTGGCTTCGGCTTTGTCGGCGGGCCCACCATCACCTGCGGCACCGACGGCGCGTGGGTGGCCAGCAGCCTGAAGGGCACCTGCCGTCTGTCCACCGCACGTGAGGCGGCGCGCGCGCGCGCGCGACCGCATGCCCGGGCCGCAGCGGCGTCCGCGGCGCGCGGCGCGCTGCAGCCCGCGCTCACCGCAGCTGCCCGCCGCAGCCTGCACGGATGCGCCGCCCGCCCTCAAGAATGGCGTGTTCAACTGCGGCGCGTCGACCCCGCACGGCAGCAACTGCAACGGCACCTGCAACCCGTGAGCAGGCGCCGCCGTCCCGGCCGGGCGCGCTGCGCGGAGCGCGCCGGCAGGCAGGCCCGCCTGACCCCTGCCCGCGCCGCCGCCGCGCCGCGCAGGTCGTTCTTCGGCGACCCGGTGGGCACGCCGCTGATTGAGTGCCGCGCCGGCGAGTGGAGCGGCGTGGTGGGCGAGTGCGTCGAGGGCTGCGTCAGCGGCGAGCTGCCGGCGGCGCCCCCCAACTCGCGCTGGGAGACCACCTGCAAGGACGTCCGCACCGGCACCGTGTGCTCCGCCAAGTGCGACAACGGCTACACCGGCGTCCCCTTCACCGTCTGCACCGGCCCGGACAAGTTTGCGGACGTCTCGGGCGAATGCGTGAAGCTGCCGCCAGGTGCGTGTGCGCGCCGCCGCCCCGCGCGCACGGGAGGCGCCCCGCCAGTGCTGGCGCTCGCGGCCCCGGGCCGCGCGGCCTGCACGCGAGGGGCGCTCGCGGCGCTGACGCTGCACGCGGCCCTGACGGCCGCCTGCCGCCTCGCGCGCAGGCTGCACGGGCAACCCGCCAAAGCCTGCCAACGGCGACTTTGAGTGCGGCCCCTTCACGCAGGCCAACCTGGAGTGCGTGGCCAGCTGCAAGCCCGGCTTCTCTGGCTCGCCGAAGGCCACGTGCGGCGCGGACAGCAAGTGGGGCGCGGTGACGGGCACCTGCGTCTCGTCCACCACTGGTGAGGCGGGCGGGCGGGCGCCGAGCCGCCGCGCCAACCCTGCCCCCCCCCCCCCCACACACACACACCACCACCCACCCACCGCGCGCCCGCGCCCTGCCGCTGAACCGCCGCTCCTCCCCCCCCCCCCCCACGCGCAGCGTGCACCGGCAGCCCCCCCAACCCCGAGAACGGCGCGTTCAGCTGCGGCGCGAGCACGCCCGTCGCGGGCGAGTGCTCGGCGGCCTGCGCGGCGGGCTTTGTGTTCGACAGCACCGACGACCTGAGCTACAACGCCACCGGGCCCTGGTCGCGCTGCGGCTCGGACGGCAAGTGGGGCCAGCTCGTGGGCAAGTGCGTCAAGGCGGTCTCAAGTGCGTGCGCGGCGCGGCGCGGCGCGGCGCGGCGCGGCATGCGTGCCGCGCGCAGGCTGCGGGCTGAGCGCACGCGGGCACGTGCACCGCTTGACGTGCCTGCTGCTGTGCTGCTGTGCCCCCGCCTCCTCTCCTCCTCCTCCTCCGCGCGCAGCCTGCCCTGGCAGCCCCGGGAAGGTCGGCAACGGCACGTTTGCGTGCGGAGCGAGCACCGCCGTCGGCGCCAACTGCACCGCCACCTGCAACGCCGGATTCTTCGGCAAGCCTGCCGCGCTGTGCGAGGCCGGCGGCATCTGGGGCGAGGTTGTCGGCGGCTGCACCGCAGGTGGGCGGCGCAACGCCGCGGCCGCGCCGCGCCCGCCAGGCCGCCTGCCGCGCAGCCCGGCGCCGCCCCTCGCGCCTGACTGCGCCGCCGCCGCCGCCGCCGCAGGCTGCCTCAGCTCCAAGCTGCCGCCGCCGCCTGCCAACGGCACCTGGATTGGCAGCTGCAGCACCGGCGTCACGTCCGTCGGCGGCGTGTGCAACGTCGACTGCGAGCCCGGGTTTGTTGGCACGCCGGTCTCCTCCTGCGAGGCCGGCGGCGTCTGGTCGGCCTTGGAGGGCACCTGCGCGCCCGCGCCGTGAGCGGCGGCCGGTCGAAAACATTCTTTCCCGTTTCAAACCACATCGCATTGACGCCCTCCCCTTTTTAAAACTGGTGGCCAGGTGTGCAGCGGCGCCGGCGCATGCGGTCCCGGCGCTGCGCTGCTGTGCGAGAGTATCAGCGCGGTCGGGATGAACGCCGAGCCGCGGCATGCCGAGCCGCCGCCGGTAATGAGACCAATCCTAGGAGAGCGCGATCGGCGCGGCGCCCACTGCCCAGGCCTGCACTGCGCGGCAGCCAGCGTTCGCGGCGGCACTTCGCCGCGCGCGCCGTAATGGTGACGGCGGCTGTGCGCGCTGATTCCGCCGCCGCCCAATCTGCGCGGCGCCCCGAGCGATCGCCGGTGCTGCGATCAGTCAAGCACGTGGGCGGCGGGGTCGGCGGGCGGGCGCGGCGAACCCTACGGGCGCTTGCCGCGGTCCCAGCGTCCTGTCCCCGCACGGGCGGGCCTGGCGAGCCGCCACACGCTCGTAGCCAGCCTCTCTCACGCGTCCGTGGCCGGAGCGGCGCCACCGCGCACACAGTACAGGGCGCGACCGCCCCCGCTCGGTGACACCGGCCGCTCGATCCGGTGCAGCCGCGCGTGATCTGGTGAGAGGTCGTGTTTGGGGACCCCCGGTAGCAGCATCACGTGCCGCGGCCGCCGCGGCGGCCGCTTTTCACGGGCAAAAGCAGAGCTAGAAGAGCGCGGAAGGCGCGCGGCGCGCCGCCTGACGCCCACCGTGCGCCCCGCGCCGTCCAGGTGACTCGTAGGCTCCCAGGTCGTTTAACGCTTAACATGCAGTCGTGGCCGGCCAGCGCGTGGGGCGGGGAGCTCGAGCTGGCCGGCGCGTCGACTGCTGCTCAGGCCGCGCAGCTGGCGGCGGAAAACCGGGCGCTCCGATCCCAGCTGGCGCTCATGGAGCAGCGGCTGCTGCTGGTCCAGCCCAAGCAGCAGCTCGGCGCGTGGTCGGCGGCGGAGGTGGCGGTGCGGGAGGCGACCGCGGCGTGCGCCCGCAGCGTGGACGAGCTGCGCCGCGCGGCGGACCAGGCGCAGGACGCCCTTCTGGGCTGCCTGGGCGCGGTGAGCGCGCTGGCAGCACTCGGCGCGCACCACGAGCGGCAGCCGGCGAGCTGGGCGTGCGCAGCCGCCGCCCCGGACGCGGCGGCGCTGGCGCCGGGCAGCGCGCTCGGCGCGCACTACGGCCACGCAGCGCCCGCGTATGCCTGGGCGGCTGTGGGCGCTGCGTCTGCGACGCCGGGGCCCCCGCTGGGCGAGCTGCTGACGCCCGGCCCGGGGGCCTACGCCGGCGCCGCGCATGGCGGGCTCGGCGGGCTGGCCCGCAGGGGCTGCGACCCCGCGGCGTCGCTGCCGAGCGCGCCGCGCGGCACGCCGGAGCCCGCCCGCTTGCTCGACGGCGCGCAGCTCAGCGAGCTGCTGGGCCAGCAGTCTGCGCTGCCGGAGAGCGCCGCGTGCCCGGGCGACTGGAGCGCGCTCGCTGCCGTCGACCACGCCTTCACGCGCGCGCTCGCGGCCGACGGCCTGCTGCTCCCGGACGACCTGTTTGAGCGAGAGCTGGCGCTCGGCGTGGAGGGCGGCGCCGCCACGGCGGCGGCGCCCGCGGCGCCCGCGACGCCCGACAGCGACGGGCCGGCAGGCGGCGCCGCCACGCCGCCAGCGCCGCAGCGCCCGGCCAAGCGCCAGCGCCCCGCGGCCAGCGACGACTGCAGCGCGGCGGACGACGGCGCGAGCGCCGGCAGCGCCGACGGCGGTGCCGCGCCGTGCCGCGACCGAATGATGGTGGACAGCCTGAGCGCGCTGCTGGCGCAGGCCAGCTCCAAGAGCATGCGCGCCCGGCTGCGCGCGCTGATCAAGCAGCGCAGCGCGCAGGCCGCGGCGTGCTGAGGCGGGCGCGCGCGGCCGAGAGCGGGCCGAGCGGCGCGCATGCGCCCTGCGGCCGTGCAGGCGGCGTCGGCGCTCCCTGCGCGCCCTCCGTCGCGCACGTAGCTAAACCAATGTGCGGCGACCAGTTGTACAGAGAAAAAACCATTTCTGTTAGCATGCACTGCCTTAGTCGCATCACTTCGTCGGACGGGCGCGTGTGGCCGGGCCCGGCCGAGCGCCGCGCGGGTGGCCGGGCCCGGCCGAGCGCCGCGCGGGTGCGTGTGTGCACGCCCAATTTGGGGGGACGCGCGCTCTGTCGAGCGTGGTTTCATCGCGTGCGCTGCGCCGCACCGAGCACTGCGCTGCGTCGCCGCACGCCTGAGCCCTTTGAACGGCTCGGCGGGCGTCACAGCATGGAAGCACTGACCACAATTGAGCGCACCAAGTGACTCGCCGCCCTTGGAGTGCGGAGGCACGCGCGCTGAGGGCGTGGGTCCGTAAAGGCGCGCGGGGCCGCGCCTTGCGGCACCCGCGGCGGTGCCTCGGTCTTTCAAGAAACTGCTTTCAGCTTGATAGGTTTTCAGGGGCGTTCCCGTTGATCCGCCGCTGCCGCCGACGGCTGCCGCGCGCGCGTTGGCGCTGTGATTGTCGTTAGGTTGTCATGTGTGTATGATGTCCGGCTGCCTGTCTGACAATTGGGCGGAGCCACGCCAGCCGGGGGCCTGTCATGAGTCAGCGGCCCCATGCACGCCCAGGTGCGTGCTTGGCCTGAATGATTGGCGCCGCCACCGAATGCCTGACGCCACCGAATGCCTGGCAGGGCCACAGTCGCGCGCGCGCCTGCAGCGAGCTCTGTCGGTGTGTGGGCGCCGCACCCTGCGCGCGCTGGCTCTGTCGCTGATCAAATGGATCCAATCTGCCATCTATATAAAGCTCTTTATATCTCTCTTGAATTCTACTCGCGCGCACTGCTTTACGTACGACAATGTGCGGCGCGCTGCCCGCGCCCGTCCGCTGCGCCCTGCGCCCGAGACCCCAGACCCAGACCCCAGTAACACACCCCAGGGAGTTGAGTTGACTCTCACGCGGGCCAGCAGTCGATGGCGGTCTTCCAGCCCGCTCTTAGTTTGTCCTCCGCGCTCGGGCTGGCGCGCCGCGGCAGCAAAAGTGCGCAGCCGCCGCCGCTGCTCGGCGCGCGGTGACATCGCGCCAGGGTGCGCCAGGCCGCGCAGACCGCCGTCCCCGCGTCTCCTCGGCCGGCCCCGCGGCCGCGCAGACCGCATGTGGTCTGCTAGCCGCTAGCCGGCAGCGGCGGCAGCAGCGGCGGCGTTGGTTGAGCCGCCGCCGCGCCCATGGCCGCGGCACGGCTCCAGCTGCTGGTAGCACTGCTGCTGGCGAGCAGGGGCGTCGCTGCGGCGGCGCCGCGCGGTGCCGCCGCCGGGCGGCCGGCCGCCGCCGCGCGAGCGCTGCTGCAGGCGCCGGCCGACCCGGGCGCCGCCGACAGCCTCGCGGCGGTGCCCCGTGTGAGTTACGTGTACACGACCAACCACACCACGTTTGTCGAGCCCACGACGGCGCCGCCCACGCCGGGGCTGCAGGCGCGCCAGCTGCGGGCGCTGGACGCGGCCGCGGCCGCCGCCCGCGCGGCCGGCCGCGACGCGCGCGCCCGCCCGCGACGCGCGCGCCCGCGGCCGCGCAGGTCACGCGCTGGGTGGTCACGGCGTGGTCGGTCAGCAACTTTTCGTCGCCAGAGCTCCTTACCGAGGCCGCGGTGCGCGGCTGGACCGAGGCAGTCAGCTCCATCGCCCAGATGCAGCCGGGGCAGGTCGTCGTCAACGCGACCGCCAACGTGCGCGCGCCGCGCACGCCTAGCCGCCAACGGGCGCCGCGCCGCGCGCCGCGCCGCGCGCGGCGGCGCGCCCGCGCCCCCCGCCCAGCCGTGCGCCGCGCCGCCGCCGCGCCGCCGCCGCGCCGCCGCTGCGGCCAGGTGACGCTGGGCTTTGCGTTTGACGGCATCCTCCCGCGCGACCTGCTGGTCTGGGTGCCCAAGCATGCGGGCTACTGGGACGCGACGGTGAGCGCCGTCATCCGCCGCGTCGCGGCGCAGGCGGCGGGCGGCTACGACCCGCAGCTCATCACCGGTGCGGCGCGCCGCGGGGCGGCGCTGCGCGGGCGCGCGGGCGCGCGGGCGCGGGCGAGTAGCACGCGGTGCGGCGCGCCGCCGACGAGGCCGCGCCGCCGCCGCCGCCGCTGACGCTGCGTCTTTGCGCGCGGGGCCGCCCCGTTCTCCCAGTGCTCTTTGAGGCGCCCGACTACGGCCTGCCGCCGGCCAGGTGGAACGCGAGCGGCACCTCAAACGTGACCGAGCGCAACCTCACACGCACCAGCAGCGGCGGCGGCGGCGGCGCCGGCGCCGCGCAGGGCAAGGGCGCGCCGCGGCGCCTGCTGCAGGCGCCGCCGGGCGCGCGCGCGGGCACGCTGCAGGGCCTCACGCCCGTGTGGGTCGTCTTCACCCAGCTCGTGCCCGGCAACGTCTCGGCGCTGCTCGGCGCGCTCAACGCCTCGTGCGGCGGCGGCGGCTGGGCGGTCGGGGCCGACGTCACGGGCACGCCCTGCGGCGTCGCGACGCAGCAGGGGCTGCAGGCCGCGGGGCTCCGCATCAACGACACCGCCTACACCCAGCGCGTCGCCGCAAAGCCCATGGTGCGGCCGACGCCTGGGGTTTAGGGGGCGCCCCAACCCCGCCGCGCCGCCGCCGCCGCCGCCGCGCGGCCGCCCGCCAAGCCCTGGCGCCGAGCCCCCGCCCGCCCCCCCCCGCGCCGCCGCGCCGCGCAGGTCTCCCTGAGCATCCGGCTCGCGGTCGGCGTGACCGACGCGCAGGCGAGCGCGGGCGTCGACCACGCGCTCGCGGCGTGGCTCGCGCAGCCCGCGGCGGTGCAGGCGGGCCTGCTCGCGTCGGGCGCGGCGGCCAAGCTGGGCGAGTATGCTCTCATCAAGTGGCTGCGCACGCCCGAGATTCTGGTCGACGCGGTGCGCCGCCGCCGGCGCCGGCGGCGCCGCCGGCGCGGCCGCACGGCGCGCTGCTCCCCCGCCGCACGCGCACGCGCGCCCTCACCGCACGCCCGCGCCTGCCCGCGCGCGCAGCCCGCGCGGGAGCACGGCGGCGCGACCTACTGGACGCCGGGCCGCGTCGCCGGGATCGCGATCGGCATGGCGGCCGCGTTTGGGGCGGCGGTCGGCGGCGTCGTGTACGCGCTGCTGCGCCTGCACCGCAGGCGCCACCCCGCCCCGGCGGCGGCGCAGAAGCAGGGCAGTGGCTCGACCACGCCCGACAGCAGCCAGCCCAGCCGCCGCCGCCGGCAGGGCGGCAAGAAGCGCTACCTGCTGCCGGAGCCCCAGGACCCCGCGGCCGCCGGCGCGGCGCCGGCGGGCTGCAGCGCCGCGGCCGGCGGCGCCGAGGAGGGCGCGCGCGCCGGCGCCGACGCGGCGCCCGCGGCCGCGGGCGACAGCTACGACCAGCTGCGTCCGGCGCTGAAGGAGCTGGGCGACTCGGTCACGAGCGCAGTGCGCTGGGAGCAGGGCGACGACGACGACGGCGGCGAGCCCGCTCCGCCGGGCGCCGCCGCCGCGGCGGGCGTGGGGGCGGGCGCGGCGGCGGCCGCGGCCGCCGCAGCCGCCGCGCACGGCCGTGTGCTGCGCCACGGCAGCAGCGGCGGCGGCGGCGGCAGCGGCAGGCAGCGCAGCGCGCTGTCGCAGCCGCCGCCTATCGCGGAGCAGGCGCCGCAGCCGGGCGGGCCCGGCGGCACCAGCGGGGCGGCGGCCCTGGCCGGCCTGGGCGGCGTGGGCAGCCCCGTCGGCGCGCGAGCGTCACCCTTTGCCCTGGCATACGACTTTTCTGACCTCGCCGACCCTCAGGCGGCCCCGCCCGGCGGCTGGCTGGGCACGCCGGAGGCGTCGGTGGCGGTGGCCAGCGCTGTGAGCGGCAGCGACGGCAGCGGCCCGGCGGGCGCGGCGGCGCCGGCGGGGCGCGGCTGCCCGGCGGGCATGGTCAGCGCGGGTTCGTCGCTCGGCGCGGCCGCGCTCGCCGGCGGCGCGGGCGCCGGCCCAGGCGCGGGGCACGCGGGCGCAGGCTCGCTGCGTGGCAGCCTGCAGATCGCCGTCGCGCGGGACGGTAGCTTCAAGAGCTTGGACCCGCCTGCGCCCGGCGCGCTGGCGGGCAGCGGCCAGCTCAGCTCGGCCGCGCTCAGCGCGGTGCCCAGCGCGCCGGCGAGCTCGCGCGTGCTGAGCAGCCCCGGCAGCAGCGCCGCGTACGAGCTGCGCAGCGCCGGGAGCGCGGAGCCGCCCAGCAGCGGCGTCGACATCAGCGCCGGCGGCGACGGGCCCGCCAGTGCGGGCGCCCCCAAGGCACCGCCGTCGCCGCGCGGGCGGGAGCCGGCTGCCGCGCGCGTTGCGGAGCGGCGGTGATTCGCGCTCGACTCGCTCGTGACTTTGTTTTTTCGTTTGTTGACAGCTCATTTCTTGAACCGAGCCGGGGTTTTGCCAGCGCGCGCGGGGGGATCCTCATCGAGAGTTTGCAAAGGGCGGCGCGTCAGGGGGAGCGCGTGAACTCGCCGGACGTCAGACGCGACCGGCACGCGCAGCCCCGCCGCCCGCCCAGGCCGCCCGCCCAGGCTAGCTCGGCAGCTCAGACCCGACCTCCTGGTACGAGACCTCACAGAGCGGGAGCAACTCGGCCAGGCCCTGCTTGAGGAGGGCCCGCACCGCGGCGAGGCCCACGCCGCCGCCGCACGCGCCGCAGCGGCCGCCGCTGGTGTCCGCGCACAGCGCTGCCAGCGGCGGCGGCCGCACCAGCACCTCCAGCGCCCGCAGCTGCTGCAGCTCTGCGACGCGCCAGGGGCCGGCGCAGCGACACAGCGCGCCGCCGGTGGCGCCTCCGAGGCCGCCGGCCGTGGCGAGTGGGCACGCGGCGAGGTTGAGCGCCAGCGCCAGGGACTGGAGGCCGGTGAGCGCGCCGCACAGCCGCAGCGCCTCGATGCCCGTGGCCGCAGCATCGGCGGCAGCCTGGGCGCTCGCGCCCGCACGCGCCGCGAGCGGCCCGAAGTCGAGCGCCAGGTCTCGCAGCGCGCGCAGCACGCCCGCCGCGCCGGCCGCCGCCAGCGCCGCGAGCCCGCCGGCGGCGGCCGCCGCGACGTGCGCCTCGGCCAGGCCGGCGCGCGCGGCGCGCACGTGCAGCTGCCGCAGGTGCGGGCCGTGGCGCGCCGTCAGGGCCTGCAGGTCGCCCTCCAGCAGCGGCACGCCCAGCAGCTGCAGCTCCCGCAGCCGCCCCGGCGCGCCGAGCAGCCGCAGCAGGTCGCCCACGGGCGCCAGCTTCACGGCTGGAGCGTCTGCCGCCGTGTCGAGCTGACACGGCTGCTCCGAGCCGATCATGCAGTTTGACAGCACCAGCCGTTCCAGGCCGCTGAGGAGCGCGGCCGGGCAGCCGGCCGCGTCGCCCGCCTCGGCGCCCAGCTGCCGCAGCCCCGCGGCCAGGCCCCGCCCGCTGGCCGCGTGCCTGCCGGGCCGGCGCGCGCTGCGTCCGGCGGCAGGCAGCCGGGCAGCAGCAGCGCGTATCGATCCAGCTCGAGCCGCGCCAGGCCCGCGGGGAGCTGCTCCGGCCGCAGCAGCAGCAGGCCGCCAAGCGCGTGCGCCAGCGCGTCGCGCTGGGCCCCGTCCGGAGCCGCCCACCGCTCGCGCCAGCCGGCGGCGGCGGCCGGCCCGAGCGCCACGCCCTGCAGCCGCAGCCGCGACAGGTGGGGCGTCGCCTCCCACAGCGCGACGAGCTGCGGGAGCAGGAGCCCTGCCGGCCGCCCGTCGGGTGCGAGCAGCTCCAGCGAGCGCAGCGCGCCGAGCCCCGACAGCGCCGACTGCACGGGCAGCGGCGGCCGCGCCACGCCGCCGCCCACCGGCGGGGGCGCCGAGAACGCAGAGGGTCCTGGCGGGCGGGCAGTGGCGGTCGGCGATCAGCTCAGCAAACGGCCCGGCGCGCGCCTGGCCGCTGCGCGTGCAGTCTGCTGCGCGCTGCGCCAGGCGCCGCGGCTCGCGCGCACGCACCGCCGCAGTTGAGGCTGAGGCTGGTCAGCTGGCTGCCGGCCGCGGCGACCTGGGCCAGCAGCTCGGGCGCGCGCGGCAGGTTAAGCACGTGAAGGCTCCGCAGCTGGCTCGCGCTGCGCGGCGGGGCCTGCGGCGGGCGCGGCCGCGGCGCGCAGGGTCAGCGCCGGCGCCGCGCGGCCGCGCCCGGCGCCGGCATGGCGCACCTGCACGGACTGCGCCAAGCTCGCTGTGAGGTGCCGCAGCTGGCTGGCGCCGCCGCGCGGCTCCTGGGCGGCCGCGGACTGGACTGGAGCGCCGGGGCGTCCGGTCCAGCCTGCGCGGCGCCGCAGCCGAGCCACGCGAGCTTCACCAGGGGGCGGCAGCCGCCCGTGCCCGTCAGGCTGAGGTGCTGCAGCAGGGGCAGGCCGAGCACGAGGTGCCGAGCAATGGGGCACGACTCCTCCTGCAGGTGCGAGAGCGCGCTGCGGCGAGGGCGGCAGCACGCCGCGCGCGGCTGAGCCCGCGCCCGCCCCGGCGGCTGCGGCGGCGCTCGCGCCGCGGGCCACGCGCCGCACGCGGCGCTCGGCGCACCGCAGCAGCCCGCCGACGCACACCCGCAGCTCCGTGAGCCGCCGCAGGCCCGCCAGCGCCTCGACGCTGCCCTCATAGCCTCCGGCCAGGTGCAGCGCCTCCAGCCCCGGCAGCGCGGCCGCCAGGCTCTGCACGTAGCTGCCGTGGGCCTGCGCCAGCGTGCACACCACCGCGCCGTGCGCGTCGTGCTGCCCCGGCAGCGGCGTCGCGACGTGACGCAGCCCCGGCGGCAGCGTGAGCCCACCGAGGCTGCACACGCGCGCCGCGCCCCGCGCCGACACCGCGTGCACGGACAGTGAGCGCAGCGCGGGGGCCGCGCCGCCGGCCGCCATGGCCGCCACCTGGTCGGCGCGGAGGGGGGGGCGTCAGCTGCGCGCGGGGCCTGCTCCCGCGCGCCGGGCCTGGCCTCGCGTGCCCGCACCCGCTCCCAAAGCTCCTGCAGGCTCCACGTGAGCGGCGAGCGAATGGACAGGGCGGTCACGTGTGGCAGCGCCGCCAGGTCGAGGCAGCCGGCGTAGCAGCGCGGCCTGGGCGTATGGGGGCGGGCGGGGGCGTGGTGAGCTGGGGGCGGCGCGCGCTGCTGCCAGCAGCTGGCTGCGGCGCCCGCGCCCGCCCCCGGCCGCTCCCGCCCCGCTCACTCCGGCGGCAGGTGGACGGGCGCGACCTCCCACACCTCCACCTCGCGCACGCGCGGCTGACGGGCGGCGGCGGCGGCGCGGCGCGTCAGGCGGCCAGCCCCGCCCGGCCCCGCGCGGGGTGCACCGCGCGCGGCGGCAGCCCCCGCCCCACACCTGCGCGCCGACCGCCGCGAGCGCGCCCGCGAGGTCGGCCGCGCGGGTGCGGGCCGTGAGCACCAGCTGCACGCTCGCCACGCCCGGCAGGGCCGCGAGGCCCGCCGCCAGCGCCGCGCCCGGCGGGCCCGTGCCGGGCGCGGCGCCGCCGCCATTGGCGGCGCCGGGCGCGATGTGCACGCGCAGTGCCGGCACCCGCGGCGCCAGCGCGGCGCGCCAGTGCGAGCAGGCAAGCCGCGCCGCCAGCACGTCGCACAGCGGCAGCGGCGCGGCGACGGCCTGTGCACGGGCGGGCGGGCGGGCGCGCGCGCTCAGGCGGGCGCCGCGGGGCAGCGGCAGTGGCAGCGCGCGCCATCGCCGCACCTGCAACAAGCCCGCCGGGACGCCAGCCCAGCCGTCAGCCATGGCGCCTTCCGGGCTGGCCGGTCAGGGCGAGGCGCCGGCGGCGCGCGGGCGGGCGCGGCAGCAGCGGCGCTGCGCTGCGCTGCGCGGCCGCGCGCGCATGGATGGCGCGGCGCCGCTTGGCGTGTCGGGGAGCTTCCGGGGTGAGCCTGAGCGCGCGCTGGGACGGGTTGGGCGACAGCTGAGGGCGGGGCAGGGCTCAACGTCTGCTGCGCCCGCTCGAGTGCCGAACGCCCGCGCGCGTTGCTGCGGCCGTGCGTGTGTGCGGCACCTCACACACGCGATCGACGCGGTCGCAGCGCTCCTTTCGGCGCGGCAGCAGCGCGCGCCAGCCGGGCATTCGCGGGCAGCGCCGATCACGGCGGGCCGATGGCGTCCCGGCTGCTGGGCGCGCTGGCGGGTGCGACGGAGGCGCGCCGGGCGGCGCCGCTGCCGGCACGCCGGCCGATGCCGTGGCGCAACCGAAAACGCTGCCGCCGCTGCCGCCGCCGCCGCAGGCGCCGGCCTGGCCGCCGCCGCCGGCGTGGGGGTGGCGCTGGCCGTGAGGTGGGGGCGCCGCCGCGCGCCGCCGCGCGCCACCGCGCGGCGCTGCGTTGACCGCTGCACCGGCCGCAGGCACGCGCGCGGCGACGGCGCGGCGGCGGCGGCGCCGGGCGCGATCGCGATGCAGCAGCTGCCCGGCGAGCCCGCCGCCAAGCCAGCGCCGGCAGCGGCGGGCGCGCGCAAGCAGCCGGCGGCAGAGGCAGAGGCGCTGGCGCGCGTGCTGCGCGGCAACGAACAGCTGCTGAGCGCGCAGGTGCGCGCCCGCGCGGGCCCGGCGCGCGCCCGCCGGCCGCGCCCCTCGTGCGGACGCCGCCGCTGCCGCTGCGCGCGCGCAGGAGCGTGAGGTTGCGGCGATGCTCATCGCCGAGGGCCAGGAGCACCTCTTTGCCGCCTGGCCCGCGCCGGGTGCGTGCGCTGCGGCGCACGGCAGCGCACGGCGGCGCACTCGGCGGCCGTGCCGTGCCGCGCGTCCGACCACACGCGCACGCACGCACGCGCGCGCAGGCGAGGCGGACGGCGACAAGGCGCGCCTGCTGGCGCAGGCGGCGGCGCTCGACGCCGCGTACCACGGCGGCCTGCGCGCCTATCTGTCCAACGCGCGCCGCCTGCTCGCAGACTCCAGGGAGGGTGCGTGCGGGCGCCCGCCGCGGCGGCCCCGGCCGCCGCGCCTCCGCTCGCGCCCCCGCTCGCGCGTGCACCGCGCCCGCCCGCCGGCCGAGCCCCCCGCCCCGCCGCGGCACGGCGCCGCACCCGCACCCCCTACGCGCACGCCGCACCCGCACCGCGCGCCGCAGGGCGCAACGTGTTTGACGGCTTTGTGCCGTCGGTGCCGGACGGCGAGCGCCTCGACTACGGCTCGCCCCGCTTCTTGGCCCTCGAGGCGCGCGGCCTCGCCGCGGCGGCGCGTTCCGCGTTTGTGCTCGTCGCCGGCGGCCTCGGCGAGCGCCTCGGCTATAAGGGTGCGGCGGCACGCGCCGCCGCCGCCGCCGGCCCCTTGCGGGCCGCGGCCGCGCCCGTTTTTCACTCGCGCAGACGCATGTTTCACTCACCGCGCGCGCGCGCATGCACACCCGCACCGGCGCCCGCCGCCGCGCGCCGGCACGACATCAGGCATCAAGCTGTCGCTGCCGTGCGAGAGCGCGAGCGGGCGGTGCTTCCTGCAGCTGTACTGCCAGACCATCCTGGCCCTGCAGGCCGCGAGCGGCGCGGCGTCCCCGCTGCCGCTGGCCATCATGACAAGTGACGACACGCACGCGCCCACCGCCGCGCTGCTCGCCGCGCACGCCAACTTTGGCATGGCGCCCGGCCAGGTGGGCGCGCCGGGCGGGGTGGGGTGGGGGTGCTGGGCTCGCCGCTGCTGCGCCCGGGGAGGGGCGCTCCGCGTGCCGTCACGCCCCTCTCCCTCGTCCCTCGTCCCTCACGGGGGAACCGCACGGCAGCGTCCGCCCCCGCCCTCCTCCCGCCCCCTCCCGACGCGCCGCCTCGCCTCCCTGCCTGCCCTCCCCCCAAAAAAAAACACGCACACACACCCCGCGCGCCGCCGCCGCCGCCGCCAGGTGACGCTGCTCAAGCAGGAGAAGGTGCCCTGCCTGCTCGACAGCGCCGCGCGGCTCGCGCTCGACCCGGCCGACGCCTACGCGCTGCAGACCAAGCCGCACGGCCACGGCGACGTGCACGCGCTGCTGCACGCGAGCGGGCTCGCGCGGGACTGGGCGGCGCGCGGCCTCGAGTGGGTGTGCTTCTTCCAGGTGGGCGGGCGGGTGTGTGGGGGCGTGTGCCGTCGGCGCGCTGTCGGCACGCTGCCAGTCCGCGCGCGTGCTGCCAGCCGAGGCCGCGGCGGCGCAGGGCCGGCCGGGGCTGCGGCGGCGCGCGCGTCGCGCCCCGGCTGCGGCGGTCAGCGCCCGCCCCGCTGCCCTCCGTCCCACTCCGCTCCGTCCCTGCCCCCCCCCCTCCCCCCCCCCCCCCCCCCCCATCCTATCCCTATCCCTCGCAGGACACCAACGGCCTCGTCTTCCGGGCGCTGCTCGCGGCGCTGGGCCTGAGCGACGAGGCGGGGTACGACATGAACTCCCTCGCGGTGAGAGGGATGGGGGGGGGCTTGTGTGTTGCTGTGTGGGCGTGGGTGGGGCTTGTTGTTGGGCTGTGTGGGGGCTGCGTGGCGCGCGCGCGGCGCGACGCCCCCCCCCCCCCCCTTCACCCCCCCCCCCCACACACACACACACGCACGCACGCACCGCGCCCGCCCCGCGCCCAGGTGCCGCGCAAGGCCAAGGAGGCGATCGGCGCGCTCGCGCGGCTCACGCGTGCGTCGGACGGCTCCGACGTGACGGTCAACGTGGAGTACAACCAGCTCGACCCGCTCCTGCGCGCCACGGTCAGCCCGCAGGGCGACGTCAACGACGCCAGCGGTGCGTGTGGGGGGGATGTGGGGCGCGCGGCGCGGCGGCCAGCGCGGCGGCCCACGCCCACCTCGGCCCCTGCGCCTCACGCCCTGCGCAACCCTGCGCCCCCACCCCCTCAACCCTAAACCCTGCGCCCCGCGCCCTCATACCCTAAACCCTGTGCGCCCGCCACCTCAACCCTCAACCCTGCGCCCCCCTGGCCCACGGCCCAGGCTGGTCTCCCTACCCCGGCAACATCAACCAGCTCGTGCTGCGCCTGCCGCGCTACGTGGAGCAGCTCGCCCGCACGGGGGGCGTGATCGGGGAGTTTGTGAACCCCAAGTACACGGTGCGGGCCTTAGGGGTGTTACGGGTTTAGGGCGCACAGGTGGGCGGGCTCCGGGCTGCACGGGCTGTTGGAACCGCCGGGGCTCGACCCCCCCCCCCCCCCCCCCCCCCCAACACACACACCGCCGCCTGATCCCTGGTCATCCCCCGCGCCACCGCGCCGCCCCCCGCCCCCTGCCCGCCGCAGGACGCGAGCCGCAGCGCGTTCAAGAGCAGCACGCGGCTGGAGTGCATGATGCAGGACTACCCGCGCGCCCTGCCGCCCGGCGCGGCGGTGGGGTTCACGGTCGTCAACCAGGCGCGTGCGGGTGTGGGCGTGGGTGTGGGCGGGTGGGTGGGTGGGTGGGGCGGCTGGGCCACCGGCGGCGTCGAGTGCCGGCCCCTCCCCACCCCAGACATAAACGCGTCCACACACACACGCGCGCCCACACGCCCACACACACGGTCACGCACACGCACCACCACCCCCCCCCCCCACCACCACCACCCGCACCCGGCCCCAGGTGTGGGCCACGTACTCGCCCGTCAAAAACTCGCCCGCCGACGCGCGCACCAAGGCGGCGGAGGGCAACCCCACGCACAGCGCGACGACGGGCGAGATGGACTTTTACAAGGTGGGGGTGCGCGTGGCTGTGGCGGTGTGCTTGTGTGACTGTGACTGTGACTGTGACTGTGTGTGTGTGTGTGTGTGTGTGTGTATGTGTGTGTGTGTGTGTGTGTGTGTGTGTGTGTGTGTGTGTGTGTGTGTGTGTGTGTGTGTGTGTGTGTGTGTGTGTGGGTGGGTGGGTGGGTGGGTGGGTGGGTGTGTGTGGGTGTGTGTGGGTGTGTGTGGGTGTGTGCTTGTGTGACTGTGTGTGCGCGCCGTGGGCCGTGGGGCCGCCCGTGCGTGTTTGGAGGGCGGCCTTGCGCCAGGGCGCGCGCTGCGCGCGCCGAGCCGCGCCGCGCCGAGCACCGCTCCCCGCCCCCCGCCCCCGCGCGCTCTCCAGGCCAACTGCCAGGCGCTCGCGCTGCTGCGCGGCGCGGGCGTGGGCGAGCCGGGCGAGGGGATGTACAACGGCGTGCCCGTGGAGGAGTGGCCGCGCGTCGTGTGGGACCCCGCCTGGGCGCCGACACTCGCAGACATACAGGCGCGCGCCTCGAACACGCGCGCACGCACGCGCACGCGCGTCGCGGGCGGCCCCGCCCCGCTGCGCGGCGGCTGCGTCTGCGTCGCGGCGCCGCGCCCACCGCCCCGCGCGCCAATCCGCCCACCGCCCCGCCCGCGCCACCCCACCCGGCGCAGGCCAAGGTCTCGCCGGGCGGCCTGCTGCTGGCGCCCAAGGCGGCGCTGCTGCTCGAGGGGCGGGACATCCGGGTGGCAAACCTCCGCGTCGACGGCGCGCTCGTCGTGCGCGCGGCGCCGGGCGCGCGCGTGACGATCGACGGCCTGTCCGTGTCAAACGCGGGCTGGGCGTGGACGCCGCTCGACCGGGTGCGCGCGGCGCGGCACCACGCGCGGCGCTCGGCGTGGCAGGGCACGCCTCGGCAGAGAGCGCGCATGACCCAGCACGGGAGCCCTGACGCCGCGCCCCGCCGCGCCGCGTTGGACGCCAGGTCGAGTCGCCCACGCCGGAGGAGGCGATCCGGGGCTTCCGCGTGGTGCGGCGGGAAACGCTGGAGCTGACCTTTGACGAGCCGGGGACTACCTGGTGCCGCCGCGGGGCGGGGAGGCGGCGCCGGGCGAGCGCGGCGACGCGGCGGCCGCGCCCGCGGCGGCGGCGGCGCAGTGAGGGGCGCGGACCACCCCCGGTGACGTGGCGCGGGCCTGAACCGGGTTCCACGAAGCCGTTGCCGCCCGCGCGCTTGGCGGCTCGCCCTCTCTCGCTCTCTCGCTCTCTCTCGCGCGCGTACGAGCACCCCTCAGCTGCCGCCGCCGCCGCTCAGGCCTGCTGGCTCGGATAGAAGCGCTTCAGCGAAACCATGCGAAGCCTGCTGCGCAGCGGCCCGCCGCCGTCGCCCGGGCCCGAGGGCAGAAAGCCCGCCAGCTCCGCGCCGCCCGGCAGCGCGCCGCCCGCCGCGCCGCGCCCCCGCCCCCGGCCCCGCCCGCGACCGCCACCGCGGCCGCGCCCGCGCAGGGCGCGCGCGTCGCCGCCGCTGGGCGCGGCGCCGGCGCCCGCCGGGCGCGCGGCGGCGCCGGCGCCCGCCGGGCGCGCGGCGGCGCCGGCGCCGCCGCGGCCGCGGCGGTTGCCGCCGCCGCCGAGCTCCGCCGCTGGGCGCTTGCGCGCCGGCGGGGCAGCGCGCCGCCGCCCTGCGCGGCGCGGCGCCGCGCGGCGCGCTCGGCCTCCGCGACCGCCGCGACGGGGGCGCCCGCGCTCGCGGCCGCGGCCGCCGCCGCCGCCAGCCGCTGCGGGTCGGCGGCCACGAGCGGCGCGACGCGCCGCAGCAGCCGCACGCGCGCCGGCGGCCGCTCCGCCGGCAGCGCCGCCTGCGGCGGGGCCGCGCCGGCCGCCGCCACGTCCAGCTGGTACAGCAGATCTTCGTGGGGCCGCCGCCCGCCGAGCCAGCGCGCCAGCAGCCGCCGCGCGTGGCTGCCGGCGTGGCTGCCGGCGTCCTGGGCGCTGCCGTCGTCGGCGCAGGCGGCGCCGCCGAGGCCCAGCAGCTGCCTGACGCCCGCGGCCAGCTCCTCCGGCGAAAGCAGGCCGGGTTGAACGGCCGGCCTGCTCCTTGCGCCGCCGCCCTGGTCCCGCGCCGCGTCGTCTGCTGCCGCTGCCTCGCGGGCCAGGTCGTCGGCGAGCCGCCGCGCCTGCTCCGCTGTGAGGTCGGGCGCGAGCTCACGCACGCAGCCGGCGCCGCCGGGCAGGCCCACCCACCTCAGCAGGCCCACAATCTCGTGCTGCTCCGTCGACCGCTGCGCCAGCCACACCCGGCCACGCGGGCTGCCGCGCAGCCAGCTCCGACGGAAGAGGGGCGCGCCGCCGCCCGGCGCGCGGTTGGGCGCCGGCGCCGGCGGCGGCGGCAGCGGGCCGCGCTGGGACGCCCTGAACCATAGCACGTTCGTAGTGCCGGGCGTGCCCGCGCGCGCGGGCTTGCGGCGCGGCATGGCCGCGCCGCCCGAGCCGCCGCGCTGCTGCTGCTGCCGCCCGCCGCGGCCGCCGCAGCGGCCGGCGACGCCAGCGGCGATGCGAGGAGCTCTTGCCGCGCGCAGCTCAGCGCGGACGCGCGCAGGCAGGGTCTGGGGGCCGCGGGAGAGGCGGCGGCGCCGCGAGCTGTTCAATGCTCGCTGCTGCTCTGGCCCGCGTCAGCTGGCCGGCGTGGCTGCCTGCTTGCCTGCGTGGCGGTGAAGTGGTCGGCTGCGCCGGGCTGGCGAACGAGCTAAGTCCCGCCGCGGTTCTGCGAGCGACCGGTTGCACGCGCACGGCGCGCTGCCGGGCGCCCAGCGCACAGCACGCAGCCAACCACCTGCCCGGCGTCACAAACAACTCCCCGCCTAGCCCCTACCCAGCTCGCCACGCGCGCCTCTCCTCCCCACGCGCACATCACGCCCGCTCACGCCGCCGCTCACGCCGCCGCGCCGCCGCGCCGCGCGCGCTGGCGCACGCGCGTCTTGCGGCGCAGCACGGCGTAGATGGCGAGCCGCAGCGCGATCAGCATGCCCACCAGGACCAGCACGTCGGGGTAGGCCGCCGCGGCGGGGTCGACGCTCAGGCCGAGCGCCTCGGCCGGCAGCGGCACGCACCCGCGCGCGCCGCCGCACTCGTAGTACGTGACGCCGCTGCGCGCGGGTGAGCGGGTGGGCGGGCGGGTGCGTGGGCCGGGCGGGGCAGAGGGCGAGCGAGAGGGCTCGGATGCGAGGGCGCGAGAGGCGCGCACCACCCACGCCCCGCGCCCGCCCCGCGCGCCCTGAACCCCGAGCCCCGCGCCGCCGCCGCCGCCAGCAGCTCCACGCGCCTGAACTGGCTGAGCGTGAGGAGGTTGAAGCCCCAGTAGAGGAAGGAGAGGTACTTCAGCCTGCGTGGCGGCGGCGGCGGTGTGGAGGAGGCGGCGGTGTGGAGGCGTGGCGTGGAGGCGGGCGGCGGCCGCGGCGGTGTGAGCAAAAAAGACAGAACAGTCGTGTCAGTTTGACTGGCGTGCGTGCGGGCGAGAGCGCCTGCGCCCCCTGGCCGCGCGGCGTGGAGGCCGCGCACGCGCGGCGGCGGCGCGCGCACCAGCTGATCCAGACGGGGATGCCGCGCACGTAGTAGCCGCCCACGAGCAGGAACGTGAGGATGACGACCGTGGTGACCGTCTGCGCGCAGGGGTGGGTGCGCAGGCGCGGTCTCAGCACGCGGCGCGCGTGGGGCGGCCGCCGCCGGGGGCTCGCGGGCGCGCACGCGCGCCGGCTCCCTCCCTCCACCTGAACCCTGAGCCCCCACACACCTGGGCTGTCTTTGGCTCCATAAAGACGCCACCCACCAGCAGCCCCCAGCTCTCTGCGCGTGCGCGGGCAGGGACGGGCGCGGGTGTGTGTGCGTGAGACATGTGCGGCGTGGCGGCGGGCCGGGGGCGCAGCGCGCGGACGGCGCGCGCCAGCGCATCCTGGGCACCCGCGACCGCGACGACGAGGACGAGGCTGAACAGCAGCCCGAAGAAGGGCCCTGCGCAGGGCCGCAGGGTTTGAGCGCAGGCGGCGCGGGTCGGCGGCGGGCCTCAGGGCCCGAGGCTGCCGCCGCGGCGGCGTTGAGGCCCATCGAGGCGCGGCGCGTGCCGGCGCGCGGCTGGGGCTGAGGCCGGCTGCAGCCGCTCGCACGGCACGCGCGCGCACGGCATGCGCACCCGCGGCGGGGCGCAGGCCGCCGAACCAGTAGGTGATGGCCACGAAGAGCACGGTGTTGAGCAGCTCGGCGGGCACGTCGGCCGCGGTGCGCGCGAGGTAGTAGGCCGACAGGCGGTACATCCCGCTCGGGCGCTCCTGCGGGCGGCGCGCAGCGGCGTGTCAAACTATGGTAGAATAGCAACAACAACAACAAACCCGCGCGAGCGGGTCGCGGGAGCGCCGCCGCGGCGGTGTCGCGTGGCGCGGCGCGGCGCAAGGAAAGCGGGAGCGCGCGCTCTCCCTGCCCTCCTCCAGGCCATCAACCCCCCCCCCCCCCTTCCAGCCCCCTCCCCTCCAGCCCCCTCCCCTCCAGCCCCCGCCGCCCGCACCTTCATGATCATGCGGTACTCGTTGGGGAAGGTGAAGAGCGCGCGGAACAGCGACCGCATGCTGCGCGCGGCGCGGCGTGGCGGCGCGGGCGCGGCGCGCGGCGCGCGGCGCGGCGGGCGGGTCGGGGAGGCCGCGGCGCCTGCGAGGGAGAGGGAGAGGGGGGGGGCAGACCGCGCCCGCCCAAACGCACATGCGGTGTAACATCATAACATCAACAGAAAGTAAAACACGCTCACCTGGGAAAGAGCAGCATAAAAAAGAGGAGCCCCGTGGTGTCGCGCGCGGCCGCCGCGCCGCCGGTGATGTCGCGCCCGCGCTGCCACCACACCAGGCCTGGCGCGCAGCGCGGCGCGGGCGCGCGGCGCGCAGCGCAGCGCGGCGCGGCGGCGCCGTGAGGCGACGGGCAGCGGCGCAGCGCGGGGCCTCCCTGGCAGCGGCAGCGCGGGCGCCCTGCCGTGCTCACCTGTGATGAAGGCGACGGCGAGCAGCTGGAAAAAGTGCTGACCCGTCATCTGCTCAAAGCGCCGCACGCGCCCCGAGCGCTGCGCGGCAGCACGGCGGCGAGGGCGCGCGGGCGTGAGGCGCGCGGGCAGGAGCGCGCGGCGCAGGCCGACGGGCTCGCGCGCGCCGCGCGGACTGGCCCGCGCGCGCCGCGCGCCGCACCGCGGCGAGCACGTGCAGCTGGTCCAGGTACGTGGCGCCCTCGCGCGCGGGGCGCTGCTGCTTGCCGCCGCCGCGGGCGCCGGCCGCCGCGGGCGCGGCGACGCCGCCGACCCCGGGCGCCGGCTTGCGCGGCGTGGACGCCGCCGTCGGCGAGGGCAGCACGTTGGTCTCGCTCGTCGCGATCGCCAGGTCCCAGCTGTTGGCCCCGCCGCCACTGGGGCTGCTGCTGCCGCCGTCGCTACCCGCCGCGCTGGCGCCGGCGCCGCCGGGCGCGCTCGCCGGCGGCGCGGCGCCGCGGTCGCCGTTGGTGCCGCCGGCGGCGGCGTGCGCCTCGAACGCGGCCCAGAGCTCGCGCACCGCCGCCGGCCCGGTCGCGCCGCTGGACGAGTAGCCCGCCTCGCCCATGGCCAGGTCGAGCAGGAAGTCGGGCGTGCTCACGCCGCCGGGCAGGGCGTAGCCGAAGCGCGCAAACCACGCCAGCGCCTGCGCGGCGCGGCGGGGGCGAGGCGCGTGTGAATTCACACATTTGAATGTGTGCACGCGCGCCGGCCGCCGCAGGCCGCATGTGCGTTTGTGCGTGCGGGCGCGCGCGGGCACGCGGGCGCGGCAGCGGCAACCACCTCGTGGGCCTTGCCGTAGTACATGACGTGGCCGTCCGCCAGGAGCATGGCGGTGTCGAGCTTCTGGTACAGCCGGCTGCGGCGCGGCGGGGCGGCGGAGGGGCGGGGGACCTCGCGAGCCGGGTGCTGGCACGCAGGGGCGCGGGCGCGGGAGTGCGCGCGGCCGGCAGGTGCGGGCCGGCGCGGCGCGCGGCGGCACGCCTGCTGGGCTGGTGGATGGTCGTCGCGACGGAGCGCCCGGCAGCCGCGAGGTCCTGCGCCGTGGCGGCAAAGGCTTGCCGCGAGGCCCGCGCGCGCGGCGGCCCCCGGCGCACCGCAGCGCCCGGCGGCGCCAGCGCGCGCAGGCAGGGGCAGAGGCAGAGGCAGCGCCGGCGCGCGCGCGCGCTGGAGGAGGTGGTGGTGGTCGCACCTGCAGCAGCGTGATGAGGTGCAGTGCGGTGGTCGAGTCGAGGCCGGACGTGGGCTCGTCCAGCAGCAGGATCGAGGGGTTGATCAGCAGCTCGTGGCCTGGCGGGCACGTGCGCGGCGGCGCGCGGCAGCCGTGAGCCGGTTGCGGCGCGTGCGGCGCGTGCTGGCAGGGCGCGGGCGCGGGCGCCGCACCGATGCTGACGCGCTTGCGCTCGCCGCCGCTGATGCCGCGCCGGAAGAAGCCGCCTGCGCGGCGGCGGCGGCGCGGCGGCGGCGCGGCGTGGGCGCGCCGCAGACGCACGGCGCCTCCACCCAGCACAGCACGGCGGGCAGCCCGCGCGCCGCCACGGCCGCCGCGCGCCGCACCGATGATGGTGTTGGCGCTCTTGCGCAGGCCGAGCGCGGCGACGATCCGGTCCACGCGCGCGAGTTTGGCGGCGCGCGGCATGCCCGACGGCAGGCGCAGCAGCGCCGCATAGGTCAGGGTCTCCTGCGAGCGCGGCCAGGGCGGCGCGGCGGCGCAGGGGGCCGTCGGCCGCCGCCCGAGCTCGCCGGCCGGGGGGGGGGGGGGGGGGCGGCGGGCAGCCCCGCCGCGCGCGCAAAGCCCGCGGCGGCGCTTGCAGGGCTCGGCGCGCTGCGGCAGCTATGGAAGCAGTGGCGGGCGAGGAGGGCCGGAGCCCTGCCGGCGCGCGCGCGCCACGAGCACCTGCACGGTGAGCGCCTCAAAGAGCACGTCGTCTTGCAGGACAAACCCGATGCGCCGCCGCGTGGCCTTGCTGTAGGGCGCGCCGTTCACGCTCGCTGCGGCGGCCGCGCGCGGCGGCCGTCGTGCGCCGCGCGCGCGTGGACGGCCGCCGCGGCGCCCGGCGGCGCGCGGTGCGGCGCCCGGCGGCGCGCGGCGCTCGCGGGGCGCGCGGGCAGGGGTCCCGCCGCACCGCTGCCGGCAAACTTCATGGCGCTGCGCCCGCCGAGGAGCGTGAGAAGCGTGGTTTTGCCGCTGCCAGAGGGCCCAAAGAAGGCCAGCACCTCGCCGGGACGCACCGCGCCCGACACGGAGAACAGGATCTGCCGCTCTGCACGGCGCGGGCGCGCGGTCGGTCGATGCGGCGGCCCGCGCGGCGGTCAACGCGGCGGTCAACGCGGCGGTCAGCACGCACCCGGATTGGCGGTCGCGGCGCCGCCGCTCGTGCAGCGCCGCCACGCGGCGTGGAGCGGGTTGGCCTTCTTGGGGTTGACGGGCGCCCATATGGAGAGGTTGTCGAAGCTCAGCACGAGCAGCTCCAGGTGCGAGACGTCGCCCGCGAGCGGCTCCAGGTGCCCGCCGCCGCCGCCCGCGCCCTCTACGTCGGCCGCGCCCGGGGCCGCCGCGAGGGCGGCCGCGCTGCGGTCGGCGCTCGCGCTGCGCGACAGCTCGGGGGGCGCGCTGTAGCAGGTGATGCCGTGCGCCTCGCAGCTCGCCCGGCGCTCGGCCGCGAGGTACGCGGCGTCGAGTTGCGACCGCTCCGCACGCTCCTGGGCCTCCGCGCGCTCCTGGGCCTCCGCGCGCTCCTGGGCCTCCTCCTCAGCCGTGCGCGGCGGCGGCGGCGCGGCCGGCCGGATCGCAAACGGCGATCCGGGGCGAGGCTGCGCCATGCTGGGAGGCTGCCACGCCGGTCCGGGCGTCGCGTGGAGGCGCTGCGGGCGCTATAAGAGCCCGAGAGCGCGAGCGTCGCCGAGGATGAGGAGCGCGGCGGCCGCGCGCAGCGGGGCGTGTGGGGGCCGGGCGGGGGGCTCCGTGTGGCAGAAAGGTGGGAGTAGATGCGACTAACGCGGCGCGGGGCGAGGAGACCGCGCTGGACCACTCGTGACGGCGCAGCAGCTGCGAGCTGTCGGACTCGTCAACGCGGGCATGTGTGAACGAGATCTAAGAGGGAGCTGCGCGTGTTACCCCCGCCAGTGGCGCGCGTCCGCATCAAAACGGCGCGCCCGCGCGCCCGCGCGCGCGCGCAGCAGCCGGCGAGTCGCCGCCCCCCAACACGTGCGCGCTGCGCGCGCGGGCGAGCGGGCCGCGCCGCCGCCGCCGCCACCCGTCACGCCCCCGGTGGTGTCGAGTCTAGTAGCAAATGAGGAGAACCAGCGCATTCAAGTGCTGCGGGCCGTTCCGGGCCTTCAGCCGCCGAGTCTCAGACGCGCGCCGCCGTCGAGAGGGACGGCGGCCCGGGCGCCGGCGGGGCAGGGCCAGGGAACCCTCGCCCCCGCGCCCTCGCCCGCGTGACAGACAACGCCAACAACGTGCGGCCGTTTGACCGACCGACCCAAAACTGCCCTCGCGCAAGGCGCGCGCGCGCGCGCGCGCGGCCTCCGCGGCCGGCGGCGCCCGCGCTGCCTGCCTTCTTCGCTGCTCGGGCCCCGCCCCGCGCCGCGTTCCGCACGCGGGCCCAACTCAAGGGATGCATCACGCCCTCCGCCGCGCGCAGCCCGGGCGCGCCGCCGCGCCCGCGCCGCGCGCGCTGCGGCACACGGGTGGCCGGGCGCGCATGCGCGCCGCCCCTGCCGCCCGCCCGCGGCCTCAGCTGCTGCTCGCCTCCGCGTCGGCGCCGCCGTCGTCCTCCACCGCGCCGCCGAGCTGTGTGGTGATGCTGGCCGCGAGGATGACCGCCGCGCCGCACCAGCCGAGCGGGCCCCACCGCTCCCCGAGGAACGCGTACGCCTGCGGGCGCAAGCAAAAGGACGCGCGCGCGGCCGCGCGCGGGGGCGGGCGTCAGCGTGCGCCGCGCGCGCCCGCGGTGCCGCGGCGGCGTCTGCCGCGCGGGCAGCCAGCGCAGCCAGGCAGAGCTCGCGCGCCCGCTCGGTCGCCGCACCATGAGCGCGCCGGAGACGGGCTCGAGCGAGTAGATCAGCGCTGCCTCGGTCGAGCTCACGTCCTGCAGCGCGAGCAGCTCAATCAGCAGCACCTGCGGCAGTGTCGGCGACAGCGGCGCGCGGCGGCGTGCGTCAGCGGGGGGCGGCGACACGCACTGGGCAGTGCCCAGCCCCGCGCCGCCGCGCGGCGCAGCACACACAGCACACAGCGCCCCGCGCTGCGCACCAGGTCTGTGGAGCAGAAGCTGGTGTAGAGCAGCTCCATCAGCGGCCGCGCGGTCGCGGTGCCGCTGTCGCCGGGCAGCAGCGCGGCGACGCCCGACGACAGCGTCTCCCACAGGCTCGCGCCCGCCGCGGCGGCGTCCTGCCAGTGCACCGCGGCGGCGCAGCCGACGCTGCCGGCCGCGACGGTGCCGAGGATGGTCGCCATGAGGGGCAGCGCGGTGCCGTCGGGCAGCTTGCGGCTGATCTGCTCGGTGCGGAAGAGCTGCATCGCAAACATGAGCGCGCTGCCGATGCTCAGCAGGTCGCCTGCAGTTTAGACGGCGGCGCGCAGGGTTTAGCAGCGGCGGCGGCGTGGGCACGGGGCGCGGGCGGCGGGCGCAGCCGGCGGGCGGGGGCGGGGATCGCGCGCGCGCGCACCCGCGTTGGGCGGCTCGCCGCCGCCCTGCTCGAGCAGCATCGTGCCGGCGAGCGCCGCGGCGCCGCAGCCAAAGACGAGCGGCTTGACGCGCTGCCCCGACAGCCCCGCCAGGCAGGGCACGGCGATGACGGTGAACGTCGACAGCAGGCTCGCGCGCGACGCGGGCGTGAGCGCGAGCGCGCCGGACTGGAGGGCAGCGGGCGTGCGGGGGCGGGGGTCAGCGGCGGCAGCGGCCCTTGCCGGCGGCGGCCCCACGCGCCCGCGCCCGCCCGGCCGCGCAGGAGCACCTGGAGGATGTAGCCCAGCGCGGTCCACAGCCCGATCTCAACGCCCGCGCGCCGCACGCCCGCGTCGGCAAGTCCCGCGCGCAGGAACGGCGCAAATGCGGCCGCCGCGAGCGTGAAGCGCAGGCTCGTGAACACGACCTGCGTGGACGGGGGGTGGTGGTGGTGGTGAGGGGTGAGGGGCTGCGCGGCGAGCCCGGCGCGGCGCCTGCCGGCGCCGCTGCGCCGCGCGCTCGGCCCGGCCGCGCCGGCGCTGCGCGCGCTCGCCGACGCGGTCGGCGGCGTCGACCCGCGCATCCGGCGAAGGCGGCGCACCGGGTCGAAGGCCTCGTTTGAGTTTTTTATGACGACCCAGTTGCTGCCCATGACGATCGTCATGATGTTGAGGAGGACGAGGCCCCGGATGCGCGGGTCGACGCCGCCGACCGCGTCGGCGAGCGCGCTCAGCGCCGGCGCGGCCGGGCCGAGCGCGCGGCGCAGCGGCGCCGGCAGGCGCAGCGCCGCCGGGCGCGGCGGCCGCGGCGCGGCCGCGGGCGCCGACCGCTCCGCGGCCGCCGCTGCCGGTGACTGCTCCGCTGGCTGCTCCGCCGCCGCCGCCGGCTGCTCCGCCGCCGCCGCCGGCTGCTCCGCCGCCGCCGGCTGCTCGGCCACCGCAGCCTCGCGCTGCGCGGTGGCGCCGCGCCGGCCGCCGCGCGCCGGCCGCGTCCATGCCGCAGAGGGCGGCAGGAGGAGGCACGGCAGCGGCCCCGATCGCACGGGGCGCGGCGCCGCCGCCACGGCGGAGCAACTACCGCGCAGCGCCGCGGCGGGGCGCATGCACGCGCCGGCACGCGGCGCCCAGGTCGCGGCGCACGCGCTGCTCGCCATGCCGACGGCCCGCGCGAGGCGCGGCTGCTGCTGCTGCTGCGCGGCGCGCTGTCGAGCGCCGGCGGGCGCCGCGGCTGCTGCGCGCGGGGCCTGCGGCGAGGCGTGGTGCGAGGCGGGAGGTGCAGGGGGTGTCGGGGCGGGCTGCGGCGCCGCGAGAGGGAGCCGGCAGCAGCGCCCGGCAGCAGCGCCCGCTGCGCATCGGCAGCGCGCCCGCACCCCGCCGCGGGCCCGCGCCGCGCCGCGGCCGTACCTGGGCTATGGGCGGGGTCTTGCGGGGCCGGAGAGAGCGTGCGGTGCGAGCTCTGCGAACTCACGTGTTTTCTGCTGCCGGCGAGCGGATCTTTTCGCTGAGCGGCCGCAGGCGCGCCGCGCTGGCTTGGGAGAGGCCGGCGTGAGACGGGGCCGTGGTTACCAGTCGCCGCCGCGCGCCGTCACGGGCGCTGAGCAGCCGCCGCCGCACGAGCAACTGCTCACCTTCGTGCATCGTCGACCACCGCGGCACGCCCGGCGGCCCTGCTGGCGGGCGTCCCCCCATCCCCCGGCACGGCGGCGGCCGCCGCGCGCACACGCCGCCGCCCCCCCCCCCCCCCCCCCCCCGCGCTCACCGCGCGCTCTCGCTCGCTCGCTCTCTCGGGGCGACCGACGCCGCTCCTCCGCTCGCCCAGACGGCGCCGCCTGCAGCGGCGCGCGCCGCGTGAGCGAGCCCCGGGCCGCGCCCACCTCTCGTCGTGCCACACCACGCCGCCGCCGCGCCTCAGCGCCGGTAGTAGTCGCCCTGCGCAGCGGCGCCGCGGCGGCGGTGGCGGGCCTGTCAGGCGGCGGCCGCGACTGCCGACCCGTCGCTGCGGCCGCGGCCGCTAACCCGTCACGCCGCGCACCCGGCCGCCGTGGTAGTCCCGCCGGTCGTACGAGTCGCGGTCCCGGTCGCGCCGCTCGTACGGGCGGTCGTGCCGCCGCGCGTCATACTCGCGCCGGTCATAGTCCCCCGCCTGCGGCGACGCGGTGCCGAGGGGTGTGTGTGTGGGGGGGGGGGGGGCGTCGGGGCGGGGCGCCCCCGCCGCCGCGTCGGCCGCGCGGCCGCGCGCGCCGCACCGGTCGTAGTCGCGGCTGCTGTGGCGGTCGCGGCGGTCGCGGTCGCGGCTGCGCTCGCGGCTGCGCTCCCGGCTGCGCGAGCGCGGCGGCTCGCGCCTGGCGGCGCGGCGGGCGAGGCGGGCGGGCGGCGTCGGCGGGCGCCGTCGGCGGCGCCCGCGGCTGCGTGCCGTCCACCCAGCGCCCGCGGCGCCGCGCGCCGCGCGCCCGCGGCCGCGCGCACCGCTCGTCGCGGCTGCGGCTGCGCGGCCGGTCGAGCAGCGCGCCGCTGGCGACGCGCGCCTCGCGCGCGGCCAGCAGCTCGGCGTAGGTCTCGCGCACGCGCTTCCACCCCAGGTACTGCTTGCCCGTCAGGTGGTCCTGCAAGGCGCGCCGGGGCCGCGTGGGGCGCCGGGTCGCGGGGCCCCAGGGCCAGGCGCGACCGCGACGGCGGCGCGTGCGGGCGCGGGCGGGTGGGCGGCGGCGCGCCGCGTGCGTGCGCGCAACACGCACCTCGCGCGCCTTCAGCTCGCCGATGCTCTGCACCGCGGCACGGCGGCGCGGCGCGTGCCGCGTCAGCAGCTGCCGCCGCCCCGCCGCCGCCGCCGCCGCCGCTGCTGCCGCCGCGGCCGCGCTGAGCGCCCCGTGCGCGCGCACCAGGCGGCCGCCCTCGGCGGGGGCGGCGATGAAGACGCCGCAGATGTCGCACACCGTCATCGCGCGCTCCGGCTCGGTCGCCTGCCGGTGCAACGCGTCGTGCTGGCGGCCAAACGCCTCGGCCTGCTGCGTCGCCTCGAGCGCGCCGTCCACGTCGCCCTGCTCGCCCAGCGCCGCCGCGCGCGCGACCGCCTCTGCGCGGCGCGGCGCCGCGGCGCGGGTGAGGTCTCCCGCGCCGAGGCGCGCGCGCTCGCAGCGTCCGCGCCGGCGTCCGCGGCGTCGTCGCACGCACCGGCCTGGCGGGCTTTGATCTCGTCGAGGCGGCGCTGGTCGTCGGGCTTGGGCGCCCGCGGCCGGCTCTCCGCCTCGGCGCGCTCCTTGTTCTTGCGGATCTTGGCGTCCATGTCCCGGATGAGCTGCTCAAAGTAGGTCAGCAGGTCGCGCTCGTAGGGGTAGCTGCGGCGCGCGGGCGGGGCGGGCCGGCGCGCACGCGGCGTCGGCGGCCGCCGGCGGCGCCGCTGCTGCGCGCGCTGCGCCGCGCCCCACGTGCGGCGCCCGCCTGCGCCCTGCCCAGTTCCCGGGCCCAGCGCCACGCACCGGTCCTTCTCCGCCTGCGGCAGGGCCTCCCACTTGCCCTTGAGGTTGGGCCATTCGAGATGGTCGTCGTGTATCTCGTAGCCGCAGCCGCCTGCGCGCCGGCGGCGCCAGGAGGGGCGTGAAGCCGCCGTTCACGCGCGGCGCGCCACCGCGGCGCGATCCGGGCGGCGGTGGCGGCGGGGCCGGCGCGCATGCCCGCGCACCCAGGTCGCTGCGCGTGTTGCGGAATAAGCGGTTCGGGCAGACCGCCAGCAGCTCGTACTTGCAGACGCTGGGGTCGTCGAACTCGAGGGCCTTGTTGGAGCGCTTGGCGAGGGGCACGTCGCGCTCCTTGCCCATCAGCTCGTCCAGCATGCTGCGAAACGCGTCCACCATCGCGCCCCCCGCCGGCGGCGCAGCCGCAAGCGCACGGCGGAGTGGAGCTCTGCGCGATGGAGGCCGGCAATGGCCCCTGGAGCGGCAGCAAGGCGGCGGCGGCGGCGCCGCTGCTGTCGCGGCCGGCGGCGGCGGCGGCGGCACGGCAGGGCGATCGAGGCGGAGGTGAGGTGTGTGCCGCCCGGTGGCACCGGGGGAGGAGGCAGGCGGGGGAGGCCCGACAGCGGGCGAACGGTCACATGACGTGTGCAGTCGTCGGCGGCCGCCGCGCCGCCAGGCGACCGTCCTGGCTGCTTGGACTGCCCCCCAGACCTCCCAGCGCAGCGGTCCGGGCAGGCAGGCCAGGGGCCGCTCGGGGCGTCAGGTGCGGCGGGTCAACCCAGGCGCGGCTTCGAGGGAGTGCCGCGGCCAGTGCCAGCCCTGAGTTCCTGCTCCACACGGCGGGAGTGTGCAGAGGTGAGGTCGCCCACAGCCCTGCTGCCGCACCGGCGGCCGGCGAGGTGAAGAGGCGCGCGCTGCGCCTCAAGCGTCAGGCTCGGTCATTCGCCGGTTGATGCACAGCCCCGCGCCGCCCCCGCGGGCCCACGTGCACCTCGTGGGACAGTGCTAGACCTCGGACACCCGCGCCAGCCCCGCCGCTCCGCGTGCGCCGAGCGCGCTGCGCTCGCGGCCAGTGCGCCCGCCGCCGGGCCGTGCCGCGGCCTGCCGCGGCCGGCCAACGCGGCTGTAAGACCCGGCGGCCGTCCGGCCGTCGGCGCGCCGCGCGCCGGGCGGCGCGATGCAGCGCAAGAAGGGCAACGCGGCGCTTCTGCGCCTCAAGGGCCGCTTAGACGGCAAGCTCAGCGCTTACCGCGCGGCGTCGTCGGAGAATGAGCAGCTGCGCGCCCTGGTGAGCGCTGCGCGCACCTCTGGGCGCCGTCACCACGACGCGCTGCTGCTGCTGCTGCTGCTGCTGCTGCCCTGACCGCCGCGCGCCGCCGCCTGCCGCCGCCCGCAGCACGACCACCTGCTGGGCTACTGCGACGCCCTCGAGTTCCTGCGGGACCACCAGTCGGCGGCCGGCGGCGCCGGCGCGCCCGGCAGCCACGCGAGCAGCGCGGAGCAGCTGCTGCTGGTCGAGCTGAGCGCGCTGCCGCGGCCGGGCGCCGACCGGCCGCCCGCCGCCGACAGCGACGGCGCCGGCGCGGACAGCCTCGCGGACAGCAACAGCGCCAACAGCGCCGCGAGCAATGCGGCCGTTGCGCTCGACGCGGCGTGCGCGCGACACCCCCGCGGCGTCGCGCCCCCGCTGGGCGCCGCGCACGCGTTTGACGCGTGGTGTGCGCGCGGGGACCTGCACGACCTGGTGTGCCCGCCCTCGGATCCATTCCTGCTCTTCAAGTGGCTCCTCGCCCAGGTATGGGCGGCGGGAGCCGCAGCCGGGGCGGAGGCTGCGGCAGCGCGACCGGGGCGCGCGCGCCCGGCCACAGCGCGCGCGCCCGCCCGAGCGCCCGCGGCGGCCGCCGCCGCCGCGGCCGCCGCACCCGCAGCCGCCCTACCCCGGCGCCGCCAGCGTCACGGCGGAGGGGATGGTCGAGGCGTACAAGCAGGTGCGGGGTCGCGGGCAAGCGCTGAACCCAGCGCTGAACCCCAAAACCCGGCGCCCGCGGGCGCGCCGACCGCCGACCGCCGCCGCCGCCGCCGCCGACCGCCGCCGCCGACCGCCGCCGCCGACCGCCGCCGCGCGCCGCCGGCAGGGCATGCACGAGGCGACGCTGCAGTTGGCCGTGCTCGAGGGCGGCGTGCTCGACGACGCGGGCGGCCGCGACGCCGCCGCGCGGCACGCGCCGCTCGCGCGCCTGCGCCACGCTATCACCGAGCACCTGCACCTCTGTGTCACGCTCGCGCGCCTGCACCGCGCGCACATGATCAGCCAGCTCACGCTCACCAACACCATCACCGGCGAGGTGCTGCGCGAGCCAAACATGGCCGTCATCTCCGCCCTCGCGCGGCGCCTGGAGCTCTCCGACGGGCAGCTGGCTGACATCAGCACCGCGCTGGCCGCGATGAACCGCGTGCTCGACCCGCTGCTGCAGGCGCGGCGCGCGCGCCGGTGGCGGCGCGGGGGGGGGGGGGGGGGGGGGGGGCAGCCGCGCGCGCTGGACTGGCGGCGGCGGCGGGCCGCCGTCGCCGACGCGCGCCGCGCCGCGCCCGCAGGAGTGTCGGCAGCTGCAGCAGCAGCTCGCCGCGGCGGACGGCGGCGGCGGCGGCGGCGCGGACGCCGGCGGCGGCTGCAGCACGAGCAGCATGCTGCACCACCTCGCCTCGAGCAACCACCGCCGCGCGCAGCTGGACCGCCTGTCGATGCTGCAGCACAAGGGCGCCTTCCTCCGGGTCGCCATGTCCTGCCAGACCGTTGGCTACGTGACCTGGGCGCAGGTGAGGGCAGGCCGCCGCCGCAGGGGCTGAGCCGGGCGCAGCCAGCGACGGCGGCGGCGGCGCCGGCACGGCCGGGCAGGCCGCGGGCAGGCGGCGCGCCCGAGCTTTTGCCCCCCCCCCCTCCCCGCCGCCGCCGATGCAGCTGACCAAGATGTCCGCCTGGTGCAGCCCCTACATCCCCAACACGCTGAGCTTTGCGATCGCGGTCGCCGAGCTGCACGCCGCGCGCGTCAAGGAGCGCGCGGCGGCGGCGGCCGCGGCGCGCCGCGCGGCGGCCACGCGGCGCTGACGGCCCGCGGCGGCGACGCGCGTGCCTTGGGGGGCGCGGCGGGCTGGGGTGCCCCAGCCCTGGCAGGGCTGCGCGCGGTGCGCTCGGGCGTTTGGGCGGTGGCCTATTGCGCCGGCTGGGCTGGCGCGCGTGGTCGCGCGCCATCCGCCATCGCCGCGCGTTGTTATTGGTCCACACAAGCTTCCGTTGATGCTGGTCCGACTGGTCGACTGCCCTCGAACGCACGCCTGATGCCCCGCCACGCTCTGCGGTGCGCCGGGCATGCCGAATCAAGTCCGCACGCACGCAGGGGCGTGCGCGTGTTGCAGCTGTGTGTGCGCCTTGGAGGCCGCCGCAGCAGGGAGCAGACACAGCGGAACGTCACGCGTAGCACGCCCAACAAGCACCAACACATGACGGCGGCGCGTGCTCACCACCACCGTGCGCGGGCTTTGCTTTGAGCTGCGACCATGAGCTGTGACTTTTATTTGCTCAAGACATCAGCCCATCTCAGCGTAGGCCGCTGAACTCACTGTCGCTGCGTTCTCACGCAATGAACAAAGGCGGTGTGCGCTGTTCAAGTGCTCAGGCCTGATCCCAGGATCGGATCAGGGTGTGCCTCCAAGATCTTGATCTGTCTGCCAGTCTGCCTGCTATCTGTCTGCCGGCTCGAGCGCGGGGCACGCCGGCAACGGAGCTGCGGTGCGTTTACAATCGTCCCCAAGCCCCAAGCGGCCTCAGTTGTTGCGGCCGGCCGCGGCCACTCAGCCCGCGCGCCGCCAACAACAGCCAGCCCCACGCGCGCCCGCCCGCAACCGACCACGGATCCCAGCTGCCACCGCGCGCGCGCGCCGTGCGCGCACGCGAGGCCCGCGTTCATCCATCCAGCGCCGTCACGCCCGCGCCGCGCGCTCGAGGACCTCGTAGGCATACACCTCGCTCAGGCAGGCGTCGCGCAGCAGGATGGCCTGCGCGCGGCGGCGGCGGCGGCGGCGGCGGCGCGGGGCCGCGTCGTCGGCGGCCGGCCGACCGCGCGGCGCGCCCGGCCGGAGCCGCGCGAGCCGCCGCAGCCCCGGCCGCGCGGCGGCGCGCGCGGCCCGTCGGCGGGCGGCGGCGCGCGCCGCGCCGCCGCGCCGCAGCGGCGCACCTGCAGCGCCGTCGCGACGGCGGGCACCTCGGCGACCATCGCCTCGAGCGCCGGGCGCGAGACCTCGAGCAGCACGCACTCGCTGCTCGTGACGGCCTGGAAGGAGCGCAGGCGGTTGAGCACAAAGTCTGTGATGCCCACGACCGCGCCCTGGCCGCTGCTGAAGTCGCGCTCCACCTCGAGCGTGTCGAGCTGCGCCGGCGCGGGGCGGAAGCCGACCGCCGGCACGGCGAGCGGCTTGACCTCGATGCTCACCACGCCCTGCGCGCGTGGCACGGGGCGGGCGGCGCGCGGGCGGGTGGGGGCGCGCGGGCGGGTGGGGCGTGCGGGCGGGTGGGGCGCGGCGCGGCGGACCGGCGCAGCGCGCGGGGTCCCTCGGCCGAGCTGGGGAGGGAGCGAGGGTCCCTCCCTCCCTCCCTCTCTCGGTCGGTCTGGGCCGAGGCTGATGTCTGGAACTAGAACTGAAGTGGCTGACTGCCTCTGTCAGTTTGACAAGGCTTTGTCCTTGACAGCCCTAAACCCTCGACTGACCTTGAGTATGAGGTAGAAGCTGTTGGGCTCCTCGCCAAAGCTGAAGAGGCGCTGCCCCGGCGACAGCGACCGCGGCACGCCGAGCTTGGCGACCTCGGCCGTGATGCGCGCCGCGTCGACGCCCGCGGTCAGCAGCGCCTGGCTGCAGTGCATCTCGAAGAACTGCCGCAGGTCCAGCCCGGTCAGCCCCTGGCGCAGCAGCCCCGCCGCCTGCGCCATCGCGAGCAGCCTGCGCGGCGCGCAGCGCGGGCGCGGGGTTGGCAGGGCCGGCGGCCGCCGCGGCGCGCGGGTGCGGGGCCGCCGCCTCGCCGCCGGCCAGCTCCCGC
Source organism: Scenedesmus sp. PABB004 (assembly GCA_014905635.1). NCBI lineage: Eukaryota > Viridiplantae > Chlorophyta > Chlorophyceae > Sphaeropleales > Scenedesmaceae > Scenedesmus > Scenedesmus sp. PABB004. The sequence goes on along the minus strand of JABVCE010000011.1, from coordinate 561,103 downwards.
CGGCGCGCGCGGAGCCGCAGTGCCGTGCAGGCCGCGGCGCTCACCTGTCCTCGGCGTACTTTGCGCCCTGGTTGAGTGTGTCAAACACCCGGCAGTAGCCGCCCTCGTCCTCCTCGCCCTCCTCGCCCCCGCCCGCCTCGGCGTCCAGGAGCGGCTCGCCCGCCCCGCCCTCGCCGCCTGCGCCGCGCGGCGCGCGGTGTGAGCGGCGCAGCGAGCGCGGCGGCGCGCGCCGGAGGGCGCATGTGCGGAGCGGTGCGCGGCCGCCGCGCGGCGCCGGCGCGCACCGGCGGCGCGGTGGCGGTGGTGGCGCGGCGCGATGATGCCGTGGGCGACGAGCAGGCGGCGCACCGAGGGCTTGGCCACGCGCGTGAGCACCAGCTCCACGCCCATGCGGCGCAGGACCATGGCGAGCGAGCCGAGCGTCTGCGCCGCGGTCGCGTCCACGCCCAGCACGCGCCTGCGCGGTGGTGGGGGCGGCGAGGGGGGCTTGAGGGTGCGTTCAAGAGCAAGGGGCCAGCAGGGCAGGGCGGCGAGGCGCAGCGCGGCCGCGGGCGTGGGCGCGGCGCGGAGGCGGCTGGGGCGGGGGTCACCTGAAGTCCAGGATGACGAAGCATGGCGCGCTGCGCTCGAGCAGCGCGAGCGCCTCCGCGTCGAGCGACGCGTCGTCGCCGGCGCCGGACGCAGCGGCGCCCGCGCCCGGCGGCTTGTTGCCTGCGCGGCGCGGGACGCGGGCGGCGGGAGGCTCGGCACCCACTCGGCGCCCGCGCTCGCACGCGGCGTCGCGCCGTGCTGTGCGCACGCGCCCGCCCCGGCCGCGCGCGCCCCCGCGCCCTCCCGCCCGCCCCTCCACGCCGCGCCCCGCGCCGCGCGCCTCACCCATTACCGCCAGGCTCGCGAGGCGCAGGTCGCGCAGCGGCCCGCCGCTCCCCGAGCGCTGCGCCGGCGGCGGCGCGGCGACCGCCGCGCGCGCGTGGTCCTTGCCGCCGGGGCCGCGCGCCGCCGCCGCCGCCGCGGCCGCGTCGGCCTTGGCGTCGTTGCTGCTGTCCACCGCCGCGACCATGTCCTCCGCCACCTGGATCACCTGCGCGCGCCGCGGCGAGACGGCGGCGGCCCGCACGCTCGGCCGCCGGCGCGGCGGCGCGGGCGCGCACGGCGCGGCGCCCGCGCGCCCCGCTCTCCGCCGCGGCGCGCGGCGCGGCATGGCCAGCGAAACACTCAGTCAAACACGCGGTCAAACACGCGGTCAAACAATTTGAACATGATCAGTTTGACTGCGCGAGTGTGCCACCGCGCGCCGCCGCTGTCGCGGCGCTGCGCTCGCCTTGCTGCTCATGAGCACGCGGTCAACCACGCGGTCAAACAAACACAATCAGTTTGACTGCGCGAAGCGAGGCAAGCGCCACGCTGTGCGCCGCCGCGCCCACCTTGCTGCTCATGAGCACGCTCGAGCCGAAGAACATGAACCCGCTCAGCGCGACCGTGGCGAGGCGGTTGGCGACGACCTCGAGCACGTGGCTCTCGTGGTACGACCGCACCTGGCAGGCAGGCGGCGGTTTAGGGAGGGGCGGTTTAGGGAGGGAGGGAGGGAGGGAGGGAGGGACGACAGATGGTTTAGGGTTTAGGGGTTGGGAGGGACGAGGCGCCGGCGGTGAGAGTGTGCGGGCTGCGGGCGCGTGCGCGCACCGCCGCAGAGCGCGTGGGCAGCACGGCGAACGCGGCCATGTTGGCCTGCGGGCGGGCGGGCAGCGCGCGTGGCAGCGGCGGCGGGGTCGGGCGTTGTTGCGCCCCCGGCCAGCCCGGGAACGGGCCCGCCTCGATACACACGCGCGTGCGCGCGCACACGCGCACGCAGGCACGCACACACGCATGCACGCACACGCGCACGCACGCAGGCACGCACGCACGCACGCACGCACACGTGCACGCACGCACGCGCGCATGCACACCCACGCAGGCGCACCCGTGCGTATGTCACGCAAAAGTATGTCGCGCAGAGCAGCATGCCCGCCGCGACGCCGCGCTCGAGCTCGAGCTGCATGATGGCCAGGAAGGTGGCCAGCAGCAGCAGGTACTCCTCCCGCGTCACCTGGGTGTGCGCGTGTGCGTGTGTGTGCGTGTGTGTGGGGGGGTGCGAGGGCGGTGCAGGTGGTGTGAGCGCGCGCGTGGGCGCTAGCGGGCAAGAGAGAAGAGAGGGAGAGAGATAGGGAGAGAGAGAGAGAGACACAGAGAGAGAGAGAGAGGGAGAGGGAGAGAGAGCGAGAGCGCGCCGCGCCTTGGCGTATGAGCGGATGAGCCAGTCTCCCGCGATCTCGATGCCAAACACGGTCAGCAGCGCGCCGAAGAAGAAGTTGGGCAGGTACTGCACCACTGCGTCAGTGGTCATGTGGCAGGGAGGGACGGGCGAGCGGGGCGCGTGAGACTGTGTGCGCGCGTGGTTTGTGGAGCCGAGGCGCTGACGCAAGCCAGGGGCGCCCAGTCAACAAAACCCTGCTCAACCCTTGAGCGCCCCGCGCGCACGCACCCGAGAAGGGCAGCAGGAAGATGGCCGCCTCGAGGCCCGCGATGATCGCGCCGTGCGCCACGCCCGACACGCCGGCGCGCATGGAGAAGATGGTCTGGGAGAAGATGTAGCTGTGGGAACGGTTTGAGGGGGGGGGGGGGGTGGAAGGGGGGTGTGAAAGGGGAGTTTTAGCGAGAGGTTTGAAAAGGGGCGTGTCGAGAGAGCCAGCGCCGCGCTCCCCCGCCCCCCGCTCGCCTGCCGGTGTAGCCGGCGCCGCTGAGGCCGACGAGGACGTTGGAGAGGCCCACGGTGCCGAGCTCGGAGTTGAAGTCGATCGGGAACGGCATGTCGGCCTGGCGTGTGCATTTGGTTGATTGAGTGAGTGAGTGAGTGATTGAGTGGTTGATTGGTTGAGTGAGTGATTGATTGGCAAGTTTTGATTGGTGAGCGATGTGACAGGTGAAGGGCGCGCGGCGCGGCCCGCGCGCGCGCGCGCAGCGTTGCCCGCGCCGCTGCCCGCGCCTGGATCGCGGCGACGTCGAGGCAGGAGCCAAAGACGACCACGAAGAAGAGGCCCAGCATCTTGGGCGCCTGGCGGGCGAGCGCGCCGAGGCTGACGCCGTCAAACTCGAGGTCCCTGATGTTGACTGTGCGTGTGTGCGCACGTGCGCGTGTGCGCGTGTGAGTGTGCAGGGGGGGGGGGGGGGGGGCATGAGAGGGCGTGAGAGGGCGGAACGGGCGGGGTGCGGTGCGGCGCGGTGCGGTGCGGCGCGGGCGCGCGGCTCACAGAGCTCGTACAGCTCCCAGAACTGCTCCGTCGCCTTGCCCTGCGGCGGCGCGGCGCGCCCCGCGGCGGCAGCGGCGAGCGTCGGGCAGTGTGCTGGGGGGAGGGAGGCGGACGTGCGCTATGCGGCGGGGCCCCCGGCTCTCCCTGACAGAGAGTGTTCAGGACCCGTGGGCCAGCGCGCGCCGCGCGCCGCGTCGCACACCTGGGGCTTGAGCACCCAGCCCGCGTCCTGCGCGTCCGCGAGGCTCGTCCCGCTGACCAGCAGGTAGGCGTGGAACGCCGCCGGCACGGCCGCGAGCGTGATGGGCAGCGCCCAGGGCGAGCGCGCGCGCGTCATGCACGCCCACAGCACCAGCGCCGCGGCAAACGTGGGCACAAACTTGATGAGCGCGTCTGCATTGTGTGGGTGCGTGTGGGTGGGTGCGCGTGTGAGCGCGGGGGTGGGGAGAAGGGGGGTGGGCGCGCGGGCAACGGCCGAGCGGGTGCGGCAGCGGGCCGGCGGCGGGCGCGCGCAGCGCACCGTGGTCGAGCAGCTGCCCCCAGCTGGTGAACGACCCGATCTGCACGTTGGAGCCCAGGCCGATGCCGGCGGCCTGCGCGCGGCGCGGGGCGCGGCGCGGGGCGCACCAGGCTCGCCGCCGAGGCGCGCGAGCCTCGCTGCGCCCGCGTCCACGCCCCCTGCACCCACACACGCACAGACCCACGCCCCCCGCCGCCACCCACCAGGCAGAAGTAGCCAACATACCCCAGGTAGCCTCCGACCTATGGAGGGTTTAAAGAGTGGGGTCAGAGGTCAGAGGGGTCTCGAGGCACGCAGAGCCCGCTGCGCGGCGCGGCACGGCGCGATGGAAGCGGCGGCGGTGCCAGGGCGCCGCGCGCACCACGGGCAGGGGGACGTACTGCACGAGCGTGGCGAGCCTGAACTTGGCTGGGGGAGGGGTAGAGGGACGGGCGGAGGGAGCGGCGGGCGGCGGGTCGGGGCGCGCGAGGGGCGGCAGGGCCGCCGCCGCGCCTGCGGCAGCACCGCCAAGGCCGCCGCCGCCGCCGCGGGGCGCGGGCGGGGCGCCAGCGGGGCGGGGCGCGGCGCACCGACGGCGACCGTGAGCAGGCCGACGACGACCGTGGCGACTGTGAGCGTGAGCAGCGCGGTGCCGACGATGACCTTGTCACTCAGCCCCTGCCACGGGGCGGGGGAGGGCGGCGGAGGCGGAGGGGCGCCGGCCGGCCGCGTCGGCGCCCGCGCCCCACGGCCCGCGGCCGCCGCGCCGCGCCGCCCGCCGCTGCGGTCCCCGCCGCGCTCCCCGCCGTGGTCCCGCCGCCGCCGCCGCCGCCCCGGCGCCGCCGCCGCCGGCGGCGCGAGCGCGCCTGGTCTCGCCCGATGTCTGCGACGCCTGTGGCCATGGCGCTGAGGAAGATGAGGCCCACGTCCTGGGGCTGCCCCACCGCAAACGGCAGCGTGCTGCACGCGGTGAAGACGGCCTGGTGCACCGCGGCGCTGAAAAAGGCGATGCGCGCGAGCTGCCCCAGCAGGGGCTTGTAGATGGGGTCCTGTGTGCGTTCATGATGGGGGGCAAAGAAGAGAGAGAGGAAGGAAGGGGACGGGGGGAGGCGAGGGGCGTGGCGGCGCGCTCGTGAGACGGCGGGAGGGCGGCGGCGTGGTGGCGGCGGGCGGTGCGGGCAAGGGCGCCGGCGCGGCGGCGACGTCGGCGGGGCGCCTGCCACCGCGCTGCGGCGCTGCGCCGCGCGGCGCGCCTGGTACACGATGGCGGCGAAGCTGATCATGGTGGGTATGCCCACGACGGCGTTGATGATGCCGTAGATCACGTCGTTGCGCAGCGACCCGCCGCGCCGCTTGCCGCCCGCGCCCTCGCCCGGCGCGGCCGCGGCCGGCGCGGCCGCGGCCGCCGCGCCGGGCGCCGGCGCCGGGCTGCCGGCGCCGGGCGGCAGCGCCGGCGCGCCGGGCTCGGGCGAGGCAAACGCGACGACGCCGGGCGCCTCGGCGGCGCGCGGCGGCGGGGACGCGGGGACGGGCGCCGCCGCCGCGCCGCGCGGCCCCGCCAGGCCGTGCTCCAGCAGCGGGCTGGACAGCCCCGGCTCCAGCCCCAGGTAGATGCCGCCGCCCGAGGGCTGCCGGCTCAGCGCGGGGGGCCGTCGAGCGAGCTGCGCCCGTGGCCGCGCGCGCCGCCGCCGCCGCCGCCGGCCGCCGCGCGGGAGAAGACCGAGTGCCCCGCCACGAAGCTGCCCGGGTTGAAGCTGCGCGCCAGGCTGCCGTGCTCCTCGGCCGCCTGCGGCGGGCGCGGCGCGTCGGCTGCGGGCGCGCGGCGCGGCGCGGCGCGGCGGCGAGCGGCGCGGCGGCGGGGCAGAGCGGCGGACCAGTGCCAGCAGTGCAGCGCACCGCCAGGCGCGCGGCGGCCCAGCCGGATCTGGAGGAGCTGGGCGTGCCGAACGCGATGCCGCCCCGGTCGTGCTGGCTGCCCGGTATGGAGATGGCAACGCGCTCGTCGTTGTCATCCTCCTGCTGCCACTGGCGCTGCGCGCCGCCCGCGATGGGCCGCGGCAGGCTCATGGCGGGGCTGTGAGCTGGCCGTGAGCTGCCGGCCGCGCGGCGTGGGGCAGGTGCGCGCGCGGGCTGGGGATGCCGCCGCCGCGCCTGCCGCTGCTGCCGCTGCTGCTGCCGCCGGCCCCCTGCTGCTGCACCCAGGCGGCGCGCTCCTCCACCGATCAGTGTTTGGCCAGTGGCACGCCGGGGGCTGACGGGCCTGCGCCGCGACGTAGGGCTTTGACGGCCGCCCGGGGCGCCCGCGCCGCCGCCGCCAAGCACAACAACCGCGCCGCGTCCGCCTGCTCCGCTCTCGGTCGCAGCACGCACCGATGATGCTCCGGCTGCCACCCGCCGCCGGCTCGGCGACGGCGCGGCGCGCCCCGCGCCGGCCGCCCACGCGCCGGCTGCCCGCGCGCCGGCCGCCCGCGTCCGCTCGCTACACGTCGCTGCCGGAGCGCCAGGGTGAGCCCGGCGACGCGCCAGAGCCCGCCGGCGGCGACGCCGCGTAGGCGGCGCACGAGGCGCAGCGGCGCGCAGCCGACGCGGCTGACCCCGCCGCCGCGCGGCTCGCCGCTCTGGAGCCGCCTGAGCCAAGGAGCCACCAGCCGAGGCTCCGTGGCCCGCCAACGCCGTCAGCGGCGGCGCGGTGGGCGGCTGCGGCGGCCTGCCCGACGTGCACGCTGTGGACATGTCCGACGAGGCGTGCGCGGAGACGTGGGAGCTGCCCTGAAGGCGTGCGTGAGAGCGGGCGTTGCGGAGAGTTGCGTGGGCCGCGGCGGCGGGCCGTAACCTGGCCACCGTGCGCGTGCGCTGCGCGCGCCTGCGGCAGGGCCGCGAGCACCGCACAGCCGCAGGCCGCCCCGCCCAGTCTGCCCCCGCCGGCAGGGGCCCTGACTAGGGCGCGCGGGCTGGGGTGGGGATGGTCGAGCCTTGGCGAGCGGGCGCAGCCGCCCTGGCCAGCGCGGCCCGCGTGCTGTGCACCAGCCGCCGGCCGCCAGCGACCGCCGCCAGGCCACCGCACCTGCCCAAGGACACGCACAGCAGCGGCGGCCTCCAGCCCGTCGCGGCCCGCCCCGCCCCGCCGCGGCTTGAGCCCCTGCGCCGCCGTCGCACCGCGCCGCACGCAGCAGCCTGCGCGCGCCGAGCAGTCCACACTCCGCCCCGCCCCGGCAGCGCTCCGGACTCCCGCGGCGTGCCAGAAGGCGCCATGTTGACCCGCGCGCGCGCCCGGCGCGGCGCGCCGCCGCCCGACGACGGAGCGAGCCCGCTGCTGTGCGCGCTCGCGGCGCTGGACGACGGCGTGTGGGCGGAGGCGCTGCTGCCAAAGCTGCGGGCGGACAAAGGAAGCGCTCCTGCGTTCGCGCTGGCCTGCAGGGAGGCGCGGCGGCTCGTGCAGAGCAGCGCGGCGGCGCTGTCGATGCGCGCCGCCGACTGCGCGCCCGCGGCCACGCTGGCGCCTGGGGCAGCGCTTCACCGGCTGCAGCGAGGTGGCTTTCGCCCTCGGCAGTCCCGGCGACGCCGGCGCGCCGCTGGCGACACTGCTGGCCGCGCTGGCGAGGTGAGCAGCGGCGGCGCGCGCCGGCGCGCGGTCGGCCTGGAGGGGCGTGCCGGTGTCTTGCAGGTGGCGCGCGCGCGTGCGGCAAGCAGGCATCCAGGTGACTCCACGTGGGAGGCGGCTCACCCTCCGCGCCGCCACACCTGCCCGCCCCTGCACCTGCAGGCTGCCGCGGCTCACCTCGCTGCGCCTGGACGCGGCGGCCAGCGCCGCCGCCAGCGAGCCGGCGGCCATTGCACCGGCGGTCTCAGCAGTGGCAGCGCAGCTGCCAGGCCTGCGGTCGCTGCAGCTGGCGCTCGGCAGCGGCTGGGAGGGCAGGGACGCCGCGTGGCGGGCAGTCGGCCTGGCGACGCAGCTCACGCGCGTCGCGGTGCGCTTTGACCAGGACGTGCACCCAGCCGTCACGCTGCGCCACCTGCCGGCACTGACCGCCATCAACGGCCTGGCGAGCCTCGTTGTTGATGTGGGCACTCTGCGCCGCACGCAGCACTATGGCTTCCTGGCGAGCCTCCCGGCGCTCACGCAGCTTCAGCTGCCTCTCGTGTGCGATCACCAGGGCGTGCCCGCCATCGGCGCCTGCACCGGCCTGCGAGACCTTCTGTTTGCGGTGCATTACACATTGACAACGGCACCCGTGTCAATGTCAACGGCACCCGTGTCACCACGTTTGCCTCTTGTTCCCTCGGGGGCTGGCCGCGCACTGCACCGGGCTGACGGCACTTGATTTGTGTTCGTGCGAGCAATGGGCCGGGCCCAGCTTTGAGGCCGGCGCCCAGGCGGAGCGTGTGGCGGCGGTGCGCGGCCTGGCCGGCCGCAAGGGGCTGCGCATGTTGGATCTGTCAGCCAGCGACGACGCGCAGGTGGCGGCGCTGGCCGCGGCGACACAGGTCACCGAACTGCTGCTGCGCGTGCCGGCCGGCAGCGCGTGCACGCCAGCCGGGGTGATGGGCATGGCGCGCATGACCGTGCTGCGCACTGCTTGGCTGGAACTGTTGGGGCTCGAGCTGCGCAAGAAGGATGCACAGGCGTGGCTGCGCGCGCTGCGGTTTGTGCAGGAGGTGTTTGTGTCGGTGGCGAACGAGGGCCAGTGCGCGATGTGGGCGGGCGCGGTGGCAGAGGCGCGCCCACTTGGCATCGCGCGGCCCGGCTGGTTCTTGGCGACAGCGGTGCAGCCTAGGCCTTCCGGCAGCGAGGACGTGTGAGTGAGAGGATGAGTGCGATAAACGCGGCGGGCGGCGGCCAGCGCCTGCCTTGTGCGCGCTGGCGGGTCGTGCGGCCGCTGCAGGCAGCTGCGCGTTGAGGTTGTGCGGCGCTTGCTTACGTGTGCGCTCGTAAGCATGCCAGTTGCACGGCGAGGCGGCCTCATGCGTCAAACGCTGCCATCTGCTGCGCCAGCTCCTCCTCCTCCTGATCGCCAGCACCGTCGAGCGCGATGGCGTCGAAGCCGCCGCGAGCGGCGGCGCTGATCCGTGGCGGAGCAGCCGCAAACGCGCGCGCAAGCGGGCGCTGCCGGGAGCTCGAGCACCGCACAGCCGCAGCCAAGTAGTGCGCCCGCTGGCGCGCCGGCGGGGCGCGCCGGCGCCGGCGACTCCTGCCCGCGCCGACAGCGGCAGCGAGCCCCGGCTGCTGCTGCTGCAGGGCTGGCACCTCGCCCCGCTGCCGCGCCGCGCGCCACGCACGCCAGCCCCGCACGCAGGCCCGGAGCACCAGCGCTGCATCCCGCCGGGGGCGGCGCTGCGCGTCCAGCAGCTCCTGCGCCTCCAGCCTGCGCGTGAGCTCCGATCACGCCGCGGCTGGAGCGGGCCGCCGCGCCGCGCCAGCCGCTGGCCCCCGCCCCTCCCCGCCTCGGTCGTCGAAGCGGAGAGGCAGTCGCCGCGCGCGCTTCGACTCGCTGCCCTCAGCAGCTGCGTGGCTGCGCTCGCGCGCGGCGGTCTAGTCCGCGCCGACCGAGGCGCCGGCGGCGGCCGTGCCCGCGACGGCAGGGGCGCCGAGCAGCTGCAGGGCGAGCGCGACAGCCTCCCCCTCAACCTCAGCCAGCTTGGCCTCGAGCTCGGCGATGCGCTTCCGTGCAAAGCGCGTGTCCGCAGCTGGCGGGGGAGAGGGCCCACGTGCTGCGCGGTGCCCAATTCTCCCCGCGTGCACCCTCGTGAAGTGCTTGCTCTGCGGCGCAGCGGCGGCGGCGGCGGTGTTGTAAAGGTGCTTCTCCCCGGGCGTGCACGCTGGCGCCAGCCCGAGTCGCGCACCTGCGGTGCCCTGTCACACACGCGGCCCAGAACCAGCGGCACGTCTGTGCTGCCGCCCGCGACCTTTGCGTCGGCGAGCGCCGTGGGCTTGGCGATCACGGGCGCCGACACCGGCGTGACCACGACCGCGTTCTGGCCAAACTTGAGCTCGTAACCGCCGCCGCCAGGCGCCGGCGTGGCGGTGACCCAGCAGCCCAGCTTGCACTGTGTGCCGTGTGCGAGGCAGCGGTTCTTGCTCACGTCACGCTTGGGCTTGGGCTTGGGCTTGGGCTTGGGCTTGGGCTTGGGCTTGGGCTTGGGCTTGGGCTTGGGCTTGGGCTTGGGCTTGGGCTTGGGCTTGGGCTTGGGCTTGGGCAGCGGCGCAGCGCTCGGCCCGCCGCCGCCCCCGCTGACTGCGCTGCCGCCGCCGTCAGCCCCGCCGCCGCCGCCGACCGCGCCGTCATTGCCACCGCCGAGCGCAGCTTCCATGCTCTCTGCGGGATGGAGCGGCTGCGTGGAACGGTGGGAGTGGGTTGGTGGTGGCCTGGGCGGAGCGCGGCCGTCAGCTGCCGCCGTCGTCTTGCTGCCCCGGGTGTCGGCTCAGTAAGGGCGTGTCAGCACGTCGCGTGCACCAGGCAGGCATCAGATCGCACTACGCGCACGGCACCGCGTGTGGCTGCCTAGGTCTGTGAGGGAGCCATGGGCTGCCAGGCAACTTTGCGGTGCGCGCGCACGATCGGCGAGCTGCAGCTGGGAGCAAGGGCAGTGCTTGGAGGGGCGTTGGGGCGGCCAGGGCGGGGTCTGACGGTCAAGGTCAAGGTCATTTACCCCGTATGCTCGCGCACATCGGGCCCGCGCCCCTTAAGGACGGTAACTGGTCCTCTTGACCCGTGCAACCACGCCGCGCAGGCCCTACCGGGCCACAGGGGCAGCGGGGGAAAACCAGCGCAAACCCCGCCTCATCTCACGCAAACGACGTGGGGCAGGCCGCCACCAGCAGGGGCACCACACACCAACCGCGGCAAGCCCGCCCAGGCGCACACGCAGCACACGCCGCGCCGCGCCGCGCCCCGCCGGCCGTCACTCGCAGAGTCGCGCCCCCTGCGACGTGGTGCACCGAATGTTAGGAGCTTGGGGAAGGATGACCGGTAGACGCGAGTAGGCCGTGCAGGGTGGCTAGTGGAGACTCTGTGGACTCAACACTGCGGGGCCGGCGTGCGCCGGCTGGGCGTCGCGCGCGGGGCCGTGGCCCGCGGCGACCGCCGCCCCGCGCCGGCCAACGCCCACCAGCTCCAACCCCCTCCAGGACCCGCGGGCGGCTCGGCCAAAAGGCCAGCCGCACGCACCGCCCACCACCAAGAAGCCTGCCGCAAGCCCGCCCACGCTCCCCCCACCGCCGCCCACACCCACGCGCGCGCCGCGCCCCGAGCCAGCCGCGCCCAGCTCAGCACCAAATGAAGGTCACGCAGCAGCAGCACGCCACGGCTCGGCGTGCACCTCTACGCAGGGGACGCCCAGTTCGTCCACGCGGAGGTCGCACGCCGGGGACGCCCTCTCCGTCCGGCGCCGCCGGCCGCGCTGCTGCCGCCCCACCGCCTGACGGGGCCTCAGCTGCCTGCGCGCGACACGAGCGAGCCAGTGTCAGCCCAGCGACTGTGCCTTTCGAGCTGCAGTCGCTCCGGCCCATCAGCGCGCCACACGTCCGCGCCGACTTAAGTCGGCGACTTAAGTCGGCGACTTATGTCGGCGCGGACGTGTGCGACAGCTCCAAGCTTGGAGCTATCGCAATCGCGCCACGGAGCCGCTGCGGCCACGATCCTGCTGGCGCTGGCACTGGCGCGCGGAGCTCTTGTCCAAGCTGCCGGGCCTGCGAAGGCGGGCAGGGGCGGTGCTCACCAGGCGGCGGCGGCGGCGGCGGCCAGCAGCAGCAGCGGCCGGCCCGGTGCCGCCGCTGGGCCCGGTGCCGCCGCCGGGCCTGGCGCGGCGCCGGGCGCCAGCGCCGCCCCGCTCCACGCCGGTGACGCCGACGTGAAGCAGCTCAAGAAGGCCGTGCGCGGCGCCGTCCTGCTGCCCGGCGAGGCGGCGTTTGACGCGGCGCGCAAGTACGTGGAGCCCATCAACACCTATTACAACGCTGCGCGGCCGCCGCCGGCGCTCATCGTGCGTGCCGAGTCGGAGGGCGACGTGCAGGCCACCGTCAACTTTGCGCGCGCGCGCGGCCTCCCGCTCTGCGCGCGCGCGGGCGGGCACGACTCGGGCGGCTACTCAAGGTCAAGGCTACTCCTCGTGCGCCGGCGTGGTCGGGAGCGCCCGTGAACGCGCGCGCGGGCGAGCGCTGCAGAGAGTTGCGCGGGCCATTGCGGGGCGGGCCGTAACCTGGCCACCGCGTGCGCAGCGCGCGCCTGCGGCAGGCCCGCGAGCACCGCGCAGCCGCAGGCCGTCCCCGCCCCGCCCCACAGTAGTAGTAGGACGCCCACTGGCGCGCCGCCGGCGGGCGCGCCGCCGGGCGCGCCGCCGGCGTCCGCGCCAGCGACTCCCGCTCCCGCTGCCGGCCGGCCCCTGTCGGACGCGCGGGCCCCCAACACGCACGCACGCACGCACGCGCGCGCGCGCGCACGCGCACGCGCACGCGCACGCGCACGCGCACGCGCACGCGCACGCGCACGCGCACGCGCACGCGCACGCGCACGCGCACGCGCACGCGCACGCGCACGCGCACGCGCACGCGCACGCGCGCGCACGCGCACGCGCACCCACCCACACACACACACACACACACACACACACACACACACACACACACACACACACACACACACACACACACACACACACACACACACACACACACACACACACACACACACACACACACACACACACACACACACACACACAGACAAGAGCGGAACGACCACGCACACACAGCTCTGCCCCATGATGGTATGGTGATGACCGTTGACCGTGCACGAGCCACGTGGCACGGAAGGCTCTGGCATGGAAGGCTCTCGCACGTGGCCGAATGCATGCGCCCACCCACCGGCCACCCGCCCACCCACCGACCACCCGAGCAGGCGCCCATCAAGGCAAGGAAAGTGCGAGGTCCGCTTGTAAACAGCCGGCCGGCGGCCTGGCTCTGTGCGGTGGGACAGCGCTGCGTGCAGGTCCCAGCAGATGTTGCGTGGCGTTCAGAGGCCGTAGGTGGTTGAGGATCCGCTGCCCACCGCTGGGGTCCCCACAGCTGATGGTGGAGGTGCGCCCTAAATGAGCGGTTCATGCTGGCATGCACATGCGTGAAGGAGAGACCGTCGAGCCCCTTCGTACGGTAAAGATCGATGATGTCAGCTTGGGATTGAGTGGTATGAACAAAATGCCGCTGCAGCGAGTTAGGTGGGTCAGCTTGCCAGCGCTCCAGCGCTAGATACCATAAGATGCAACTAAAGGCCCGAGGTTGCCCTGCCCGCGCACTAGACGGCCAGGTCCGGGCCCCCACTGGCCGCCGGCCCCGGGCGGGCCCGCGCCGCGGGCGCCGCGCGGCGCCGGGCGCCACCCGCGATCACGCGGCGCTGTACAGGCGCTTGCCGGCGACGTACGTGGCGGCCACGACGCGCTCGTCGCCGAGCACGGCGACGCCAAACATGAGGAACTCGAGCCGGTCACGGTCGGTGCCGATCGTGACGTTGCCGTTGGCGCGGAATGCGAGCTCGCGCGTGCCCGTGGCGTTGAGCACCACAAAGTCGGCCTCGCGCCCGGGCGTGAACGAGCCGAGGCGGTCGTCGAGATAGAGCGCGCGCGCAGCGCCGAGCGTGGGGAGGAAGAGGAGCTTCAGCCCAGACACCGGGTAGTTCTGCAGCATCGCGACCTTGTAGCCGTTGTTCAGCACCTTGTGGTGGCGGTGGTGGTGGTGGTGGTGGTGGTGTGTGGGTGGGGTGGGGGGGGGGGCAGTGCAGCACGCGCAGGACGCCGCGCGTGCCCCGGGGCGCTGGCGGGGCGCCGGAGCGCGGCGCGCGGCGCGCGCGCCCGAGGGTGAGGGGCCGCCCACCTTGAGCTGGCTGAAGTAGTCGCCGCCGGCCATGTCGGTGCCGAGGCCGACGCGCACGGGCGTCTTGGTGCCCTTGGCGGTCGCGAGCTTGAACAGGCCGCTGCCAAGGAAGAGGTTGGACGCCGGGCAGAAGGAGATGCCCGACCCCTGCTTGCTCATGCGCTCAAACTCGCTGGGAGACAGGTAAATGCTGTGGCCGAACGTCGTGCGAGGGCCGACGAGCCCGTGCATCTCAAACACGTCTGCGCGGCGCGGCGCGGCGCGGCGCGTCGCGAGGGCGTCGGCGCGGCGGGCGAGTGGGGCGTCAGCGCGCGCGCGTCGGCGCGCGGCGTCGGCGCGGGCCGCTCGGTGTCCAAACCCTTGGCCCCAAGCAAGATGGCGCGCGCCGGCGCGGCCCGGTGCTGATGCAGCGCGCACTGTAATAATCGGTCGCGTTAGGGAAAAGCTTCTTCACGGTCTCAACGTCAGCGGTGACCTCGGCGAGGTGGGTATTCATGTAGACCCCGGGGAGCGTCTTGAACAGGTGGCCCGCCTTGGCGAGCAGCGCGTTCGTCACGCCGGGCGCGTAGCGCGGCGTCACGGCGTATAGGGCGCGGCCCTTGCCGTGCCACTTGTTGTACATCGCGACCGAGTCGCGCTCAAACTGGGCGGCCGTGTCGGTGTAGCCGGGCGGGCCCTCGCCGGGGCGGTCCACGCCCGTGACGCCCGCGATGACGCGCATGTTGCGCTTGGCCGCCTCTTCGAAGAACACGTCTGTCGCGATGCGCGCCGTCATGGTGAAGCTGCGCCGCGCCGCGAGCGCGGGCGGGCGACCGTCAGCGGCGCCGCGGCGTGGCCGCACGCGTCCGTCGCGCGCGCCGTGTGCGCCGCCGCAAGCGCAGCCACGCGCGCCCGCCCGCCGCGCGCGCGCCCGCTGCGCGCGCGCACCTCTGCACCGTCGTCGTGCCGGCGCGGAGCATCTCGTCGAGGAACCAGTTGGCCACGGTACGGGCGTAGCTCGCGTTCTTGCATTTGATCTCCTCGGGGAAGATGTAGGCCTGAAGCCACTCGGGCCTGCGGGTTTAGCGCGGCGGGGTCGGATGGCCTTGGGGTGTAGGCGCGGCGCGGTCGGCCGGCCCGCGCGCAGCGCGCGCGTCGCGTGGCTCGGCACGGCGCGGCAGCCACCCCGCGCGGCGGCGGCGCAGGCGGCGCACTTGTGGAGGCCGTACGCGCCGGTCACGCGCGACTGCACGTAGTGCACGTGCGTGTCGATGAAGCCGGGCATGATCACGTTGCCCTCCTTGTAGGCCGTGGTGGGGACGCCGGGGAACTTGGGGGACACCTCGGCGTAGGGGCCAAAGGCCAGGATGGTGCCGTTCTTGGCGATGACCAGCAGGCCGTCAGGCACCCAGCGCACAGAGGAGTTCTCGTCGACGTAGAAGGGGTCGTCCAGATAGTCCAGGAACGCGCCGCGCACGGCGGTGACGCCCGCCGCGCTGGCTGCGAGAGAGAGGGGGCGCGGCGGAGGCGCGCGGGGTTGGAGGGCGCGCGGGGCGGTGGACGCCCATGCGCGGATCGTTCGGCCCGGGCCTGGCGCGCCCACGCCGCGTCCTGCCACGCGAGAGCCATGGTCGGGTAGCACTCTCCTGACGCACCTGCGGGGCCTTGCGCAGCGACCATCCCGGCCAGCAGGGCGCACAGGAGGACACCCCACACTACTTCAGCAGCAGGCCGCGCCATGGCTCTGAGCGTGCTTCGTGCCGCCAGAACAGCTCACGCAGGGCCAAAGCCGAGATCGCGACTGCCGCCGTCGGTCGCGCGCGGAGGACCATGCCGTGGGGCGCATTGAGAACTCGGCACTCGAGGGGGCGTGGTGATGAGGACGCGCCGCCAGCGTTCACGAGTACGGCGCGAGCCCAGTGCTGTCGCCATCGTGCTACGGTGCCGTCAGCGGCCGCCATCGCTGCTGGTGCTCGGCAGAGGCTGCCGGCAGGGCTGCCGACATGGCACGCGGCCCTCGGGCCATTGCGGCCGCGATCCTCCTGGCACTGGCGCACGGAGCTCTGTGCCAGGCCGCCGGGCCGGCGAAGGCCGGCACGGACGGCGATCGCAAGGCGGCGGCGGCGGCCAGCAGCAGCAGCGGCCGGCCCGGTGCCGCCGCCGGGCCTGGCGCGGCGCCGGGCGCCAGCGCCGCCCCGCTCCACGCCGGTGACGCCGACGTGAAGCGGCTCAAAAAGGCCGTGCGCGGCGCCGTCCTGCTGCCCGGCGAGGCGGCGTTTGACGCGGCGCGCAAGTACGTGGAGCCCATCAACACCTATTACAACGCTGCGCGGCCGCCGCCGGCGCTCATCGTGCGCGCCGAGTCGGAGGGCGACGTGCAGGCCGCCGTCAACTTTGCGCGCGCGCGCGGCCTCCCGCTCTGCGCGCGCGCGGGCGGGCACGACTCGGGCGGCTACTCAAGGTCAAGGCTACTCCTCGTGCGCCGGCGTGGTCGGGAGCGCCCGTGAACGCGCGCGCGGGCGAGCGCTGCAGAGAGTTGCGCGGGCCATTGCGGGGCGGGCCGTAACCTGGCCACCGCGTGCGCAGCGCGCGCCTGCGGCAGGCCCGCGAGCACCGCGCAGCCGCAGGCCGTCCCCGCCCCGCCCCACAGTAGTAGTAGGACGCCCACTGGCGCGCCGCCGGCGGGCGCGCCGCCGGGCGCGCCGCCGGCGTCCGCGCCAGCGACTCCCGCTCCCGCTGCCGGCCGGCCCCTGTCGGACGCGCGGGCCCCCAACACGCACGCACGCACGCACGCGCGCGCGCGCGCACGCGCACGCGCACGCGCACGCGCACGCGCACGCGCACGCGCACGCGCACGCGCACGCGCACGCGCACGCGCACGCGCACGCGCACGCGCACGCGCACGCGCACGCGCACGCGCACGCGCACGCGCACGCGCACGCGCACGCGCACGCGCACGCGCACGCGCACGCGCACGCGCACGCGCACGCGCACGCGCACGCGCACGCGCACGCGCACGCGCACGCGCACGCACGCGCACGCGCACGCGCACACACCACACACCACACCCACCCCCACACACACACACACACACACACACACACACACACACACACACACACACACACACACACACACACACACACACACACACACACACACACACACACACACACACACACACACACACACACACACACACACACAGACAAGAGCGGAACGACCACGCACACACAGCTCTGCCCCATGATGGTATGGTGATGACCGTTGACCGTGCACGAGCCACGTGGCACGGAAGGCTCTGGCATGGAAGGCTCTCGCACGTGGCCGAATGCATGCGCCCACCCACCGGCCACCCGCCCACCCACCGACCACCCGAGCAGGCGCCCATCAAGGCAAGGAAAGTGCGAGGTCCGCTTGTAAACAGCCGGCCGGCGGCCTGGCTCTGTGCGGTGGGACAGCGCTGCGTGCAGGTCCCAGCAGATGTTGCGTGGCGTTCAGAGGCCGTAGGTGGTTGAGGATCCGCTGCCCACCGCTGGGGTCCCCACAGCTGATGGTGGAGGTGCGCCCTAAATGAGCGGTTCATGCTGGCATGCACATGCGTGAAGGAGAGACCGTCGAGCCCCTTCGTACGGTAAAGATCGATGATGTCAGCTTGGGATTGAGTGGTATGAACAAAATGCCGCTGCAGCGAGTTAGGTGGGTCAGCTTGCCAGCGCTCCAGCGCTAGATACCATAAGATGCAACTAAAGGCCCGAGGTTGCCCTGCCCGCGCACTAGACGGCCAGGTCCGGGCCCCCACTGGCCGCCGGCCCCGGGCGGGCCCGCGCCGCGGGCGCCGCGCGGCGCCGGGCGCCACCCGCGATCACGCGGCGCTGTACAGGCGCTTGCCGGCGACGTACGTGGCGGCCACGACGCGCTCGTCGCCGAGCACGGCGACGCCAAACATGAGGAACTCGAGCCGGTCACGGTCGGTGCCGATCGTGACGTTGCCGTTGGCGCGGAATGCGAGCTCGCGCGTGCCCGTGGCGTTGAGCACCACAAAGTCGGCCTCGCGCCCGGGCGTGAACGAGCCGAGGCGGTCGTCGAGATAGAGCGCGCGCGCAGCGCCGAGCGTGGGGAGGAAGAGGAGCTTCAGCCCAGACACCGGGTAGTTCTGCAGCATCGCGACCTTGTAGCCGTTGTTCAGCACCTTGTGGTGGCGGTGGTGGTGGTGGTGGTGGTGGTGTGTGGGTGGGGTGGGGGGGGGGGGCAGTGCAGCACGCGCAGGACGCCGCGCGTGCCCCGGGGCGCTGGCGGGGCGCCGGAGCGCGGCGCGCGGCGCGCGCGCCCGAGGGTGAGGGGCCGCCCACCTTGAGCTGGCTGAAGTAGTCGCCGCCGGCCATGTCGGTGCCGAGGCCGACGCGCACGGGCGTCTTGGTGCCCTTGGCGGTCGCGAGCTTGAACAGGCCGCTGCCAAGGAAGAGGTTGGACGCCGGGCAGAAGGAGATGCCCGACCCCTGCTTGCTCATGCGCTCAAACTCGCTGGGAGACAGGTAAATGCTGTGGCCGAACGTCGTGCGAGGGCCGACGAGCCCGTGCATCTCAAACACGTCTGCGCGGCGCGGCGCGGCGCGGCGCGTCGCGAGGGCGTCGGCGCGGCGGGCGAGTGGGGCGTCAGCGCGCGCGCGTCGGCGCGCGGCGTCGGCGCGGGCCGCTCGGTGTCCAAACCCTTGGCCCCAAGCAAGATGGCGCGCGCCGGCGCGGCCCGGTGCTGATGCAGCGCGCACTGTAATAATCGGTCGCGTTAGGGAAAAGCTTCTTCACGGTCTCAACGTCAGCGGTGACCTCGGCGAGGTGGGTATTCATGTAGACCCCGGGGAGCGTCTTGAACAGGTGGCCCGCCTTGGCGAGCAGCGCGTTCGTCACGCCGGGCGCGTAGCGCGGCGTCACGGCGTATAGGGCGCGGCCCTTGCCGTGCCACTTGTTGTACATCGCGACCGAGTCGCGCTCAAACTGGGCGGCCGTGTCGGTGTAGCCGGGCGGGCCCTCGCCGGGGCGGTCCACGCCCGTGACGCCCGCGATGACGCGCATGTTGCGCTTGGCCGCCTCTTCGAAGAACACGTCTGTCGCGATGCGCGCCGTCATGGTGAAGCTGCGCCGCGCCGCGAGCGCGGGCGGGCGACCGTCAGCGGCGCCGCGGCGTGGCCGCACGCGTCCGTCGCGCGCGCCGTGTGCGCCGCCGCAAGCGCAGCCACGCGCGCCCGCCCGCGCGCGCGCGCGCCCGCTGCGCGCGCGCACCTCTGCACCGTCGTCGTGCCGGCGCGGAGCATCTCGTCGAGGAACCAGTTGGCCACGGTACGGGCGTAGCTCGCGTTCTTGCATTTGATCTCCTCGGGGAAGATGTAGGCCTGAAGCCACTCGGGCCTGCGGGTTTAGCGCGGCGGGGTCGGATGGCCTTGGGGTGTAGGCGCGGCGCGGTCGGCCGGCCCGCGCGCAGCGCGCGCGTCGCGTGGCTCGGCACGGCGCGGCAGCCACCCCGCGCGGCGGCGGCGCAGGCGGCGCACTTGTGGAGGCCGTACGCGCCGGTCACGCGCGACTGCACGTAGTGCACGTGCGTGTCGATGAAGCCGGGCATGATCACGTTGCCCTCCTTGTAGGCCGTGGTGGGGACGCCGGGGAACTTGGGGGACACCTCGGCGTAGGGGCCAAAGGCCAGGATGGTGCCGTTCTTGGCGATGACCAGCAGGCCGTCAGGCACCCAGCGCACAGAGGAGTTCTCGTCGACGTAGAAGGGGTCGTCCAGATAGTCCAGGAACGCGCCGCGCACGGCGGTGACGCCCGCCGCGCTGGCTGCGAGAGAGAGGGGGCGCGGCGGAGGCGCGCGGGGTTGGAGGGCGCGCGGGGCGGTGGACGCCCATGCGCGGATCGTTCGGCCCGGGCCTGGCGCGCCCACGCCGCGTCCTGCCACGCGAGAGCCATGGTCGGGTAGCACTCTCCTGACGCACCTGCGGGGCCTTGCGCAGCGACCATCCCGGCCAGCAGGGCGCACAGGAGGACACCCCACACTACTTCAGCAGCAGGCCGCGCCATGGCTCTGAGCGTGCTTCGTGCCGCCAGAACAGCTCACGCAGGGCCAAAGCCGAGATCGCGACTGCCGCCGTCGGTCGCGCGCGGAGGACCATGCCGTGGGGCGCATTGAGAACTCGGCACTCGAGGGGGCGTGGTGATGAGGACGCGCCGCCAGCGTTCACGAGTACGGCGCGAGCCCAGTGCTGTCGCCATCGTGCTACGGTGCCGTCAGCGGCCGCCATCGCTGCTGGTGCTCGGCAGAGGCTGCCGGCAGGGCTGCCGACATGGCACGCGGCCCTCGGGCCATTGCGGCCGCGATCCTCCTGGCACTGGCGCACGGAGCTCTGTGCCAGGCCGCCGGGCCGGCGAAGGCCGGCACGGACGGCGATCGCAAGGCGGCGGCGGCGGCCAGCAGCAGCAGCGGCCGGCCCGGTGCCGCCGCCGGGCCTGGCGCGGCGCCGGGCGCCAGCGCCGCCCCGCTCCACGCCGGTGACGCCGACGTGAAGCGGCTCAAAAAGGCCGTGCGCGGCGCCGTCCTGCTGCCCGGCGAGGCGGCGTTTGACGCGGCGCGCAAGTACGTGGAGCCCATCAACACCTATTACAACGCTGCGCGGCCGCCGCCGGCGCTCATCGTGCGCGCCGAGTCGGAGGGCGACGTGCAGGCCGCCGTCAACTTTGCGCGCGCGCGCGGCCTCCCGCTCTGCGCGCGCGCGGGCGGGCACGACTCGGGCGGCTACTCAAGGTCAAGGCTACTCCTCGTGCGCCGGCGTGGTCGGGAGCGCCCGTGAACGCGCGCGCGGGCGAGCGCTGCAGAGAGTTGCGCGGGCCATTGCGGGGCGGGCCGTAACCTGGCCACCGCGTGCGCAGCGCGCGCCTGCGGCAGGCCCGCGAGCACCGCGCAGCCGCAGGCCGTCCCCGCCCCGCCCCACAGTAGTAGTAGGACGCCCACTGGCGCGCCGCCGGCGGGCGCGCCGCCGGGCGCGCCGCCGGCGTCCGCGCCAGCGACTCCCGCTCCCGCTGCCGGCCGGCCCCTGTCGGACGCGCGGGCCCCCAACACGCACGCACGCACGCACGCGCGCGCGCGCGCACGCGCACGCGCACGCGCACGCGCACGCGCACGCGCACGCGCACGCGCACGCGCACGCGCACGCGCACGCGCACGCGCACGCGCACGCGCACACCCACCCACACCCACCCACCCACACACACACACACACACACACACACACACACAGACACACACACACACACACACACACACACACACACACACACACACACACACACACACACACACACACACACACACACACACACACACACACACACACACACACAGACAAGAGCGGAACGACCACGCACACACAGCTCTGCCCCATGATGGTATGGTGATGACCGTTGACCGTGCACGAGCCACGTGGCACGGAAGGCTCTGGCATGGAAGGCTCT
This sequence comes from Scenedesmus sp. PABB004, assembly GCA_014905635.1. Classification (NCBI taxonomy): domain Eukaryota; kingdom Viridiplantae; phylum Chlorophyta; class Chlorophyceae; order Sphaeropleales; family Scenedesmaceae; genus Scenedesmus; species Scenedesmus sp. PABB004. Next base: position 539,976 of record JABVCE010000011.1, on the reverse strand, counting down.
CGCACGTGGCCGAATGCATGCGCCCACCCACCGGCCACCCGCCCACCCACCGACCACCCGAGCAGGCGCCCATCAAGGCAAGGAAAGTGCGAGGTCCGCTTGTAAACAGCCGGCCGGCGGCCTGGCTCTGTGCGGTGGGACAGCGCTGCGTGCAGGTCCCAGCAGATGTTGCGTGGCGTTCAGAGGCCGTAGGTGGTTGAGGATCCGCTGCCCACCGCTGGGGTCCCCACAGCTGATGGTGGAGGTGCGCCCTAAATGAGCGGTTCATGCTGGCATGCACATGCGTGAAGGAGAGACCGTCGAGCCCCTTCGTACGGTAAAGATCGATGATGTCAGCTTGGGATTGAGTGGTATGAACAAAATGCCGCTGCAGCGAGGTAGGTGGGTCAGCTTGCCAGCGCTCCAGCGCTAGATACCATAAGATGCAACTAAAGGCCCGAGGTTGCCCTGCCCGCGCACTAGACGGCCAGGTCCGGGCCCCCACTGGCCGCCGGCCCCGGGCGGGCCCGCGCCGCGGGCGCCGCGCGGCGCCGGGCGCCACCCGCGATCACGCGGCGCTGTACAGGCGCTTGCCGGCGACGTACGTGGCGGCCACGACGCGCTCGTCGCCGAGCACGGCGACGCCAAACATGAGGAACTCGAGCCGGTCACGGTCGGTGCCGATCGTGACGTTGCCGTTGGCGCGGAATGCGAGCTCGCGCGTGCCCGTGGCGTTGAGCACCACAAAGTCGGCCTCGCGCCCGGGCGTGAACGAGCCGAGGCGGTCGTCGAGATAGAGCGCGCGCGCAGCGCCGAGCATGGGGAGGAAGAGGAGCTTCAGCCCAGACACCGGGTAGTTCTGCAGCATCGCGACCTTGTAGCCGTTGTTCAGCACCTTGTGGTGGCGGTGGTGGTGGTGGTGGTGGTGTGTGTGGGGGGGGGGGGGGGGGGGGGGGGCAGTGCAGCACGCGCAGGACGCCGCGCGTGCCCCGGGGCGCTGGCGGGGCGCCGGAGCGCGGCGCGCGGCGCGCGCGCCCGAGGGTGAGGGGCCGCCCACCTTGAGCTGGCTGAAGTAGTCGCCGCCGGCCATGTCGGTGCCGAGGCCGACGCGCACGGGCGTCTTGGTGCCCTTGGCGGTCGCGAGCTTGAACAGGCCGCTGCCAAGGAAGAGGTTGGACGCCGGGCAGAAGGAGATGCCCGACCCCTGCTTGCTCATGCGCTCAAACTCGCTGGGAGACAGGTAAATGCTGTGGCCGAACGTCGTGCGAGGGCCGACGAGCCCGTGCATCTCAAACACGTCTGCGCGGCGCGGCGCGGCGCGGCGCGTCGCGAGGGCGTCGGCGCGGCGGGCGAGTGGGGCGTCAGCGCGCGCGCGTCGGCGCGCGGCGTCGGCGCGGGCTGCTCGGTGTCCAAACCCTTGGCCCCAAGCAAGATGGCGCGCGCCGGCGCGGCCCGGTGCTGATGCAGCGCGCACTGTAATAATCGGTCGCGTTAGGGAAAAGCTTCTTCACGGTCTCAACGTCAGCGGTGACCTCGGCGAGGTGGGTATTCATGTAGACCCCGGGGAGCGTCTTGAACAGGTGGCCCGCCTTGGCGAGCAGCGCGTTCGTCACGCCGGGCGCGTAGCGCGGCGTCACGGCGTATAGGGCGCGGCCCTTGCCGTGCCACTTGTTGTACATCGCGACCGAGTCGCGCTCAAACTGGGCGGCCGTGTCGGTGTAGCCGGGCGGGCCCTCGCCGGGGCGGTCCACGCCCGTGACGCCCGCGATGACGCGCATGTTGCGCTTGGCCGCCTCTTCGAAGAACACGTCTGTCGCGATGCGCGCCGTCATGGTGAAGCTGCGCCGCGCCGCGAGCGCGGGCGGGCGACCGTCAGCGGCGCCGCGGCGTGGCCGCACGCGTCCGTCGCGCGCGCCGTGTGCGCCGCCGCAAGCGCAGCCACGCGCGCCCGCCCGCCGCGCGCGCGCCCGCTGCGCGCGCGCACCTCTGCACCGTCGTCGTGCCGGCGCGGAGCATCTCGTCGAGGAACCAGTTGGCCACGGTACGGGCGTAGCTCGCGTTCTTGCATTTGATCTCCTCGGGGAAGATGTAGGCCTGAAGCCACTCGGGCCTGCGGGTTTAGCGCGGCGGGGTCGGATGGCCTTGGGGTGTAGGCGCGGCGCGGTCGGCCGGCCCGCGCGCAGCGCGCGCGTCGCGTGGCTCGGCACGGCGCGGCAGCCACCCCGCGCGGCGGCGGCGCAGGCGGCGCACTTGTGGAGGCCGTACGCGCCGGTCACGCGCGACTGCACGTAGTGCACGTGCGTGTCGATGAAGCCGGGCATGATCACGTTGCCCTCCTTGTAGGCCGTGGTGGGGACGCCGGGGAACTTGGGGGACACCTCGGCGTAGGGGCCAAAGGCCAGGATGGTGCCGTTCTTGGCGATGACCAGCAGGCCGTCAGGCACCCAGCGCAGAGGAGTTCTCGTCGACGTAGAAGGGGTCGTCCAGATAGTCCAGGAACGCGCCGCGCACGGCGGTGACGCCCGCCGCGCTGGCTGCGAGAGAGAGGGGGCGCGGCGGAGGCGCGCGGGGTTGGAGGGCGCGCGGGGCGGTGGACGCCCATGCGCGGATCGTTCGGCCCGGGCCTGGCGCGCCCACGCCGCGTCCTGCCACGCGAGAGCCATGGTCGGGTAGCACTCTCCTGACGCACCTGCGGGGCCTTGCGCAGCGACCATCCCGGCCAGCAGGGCGCACAGGAGGACACCCCACACTACTTCAGCAGCAGGCCGCGCCATGGCTCTGAGCGTGCTTCGTGCCGCCAGAACAGCTCACGCAGGGCCAAAGCCGAGATCGCGACTGCCGCCGTCGGTCGCGCGCGGAGGACCATGCCGTGGGGCGCATTGAGAACTCGGCACTCGAGGGGGCGTGGTGATGAGGACGCGCCGCCAGCGTTCACGAGTACGGCGCGAGCCCAGTGCTGTCGCCATCGTGCTACGGTGCCGTCAGCGGCCGCCATCGCTGCTGGTGCTCGGCAGAGGCTGCCGGCAGGGCTGCCGACATGGCACGCGGCCCTCGGGCCATTGCGGCCGCGATCCTCCTGGCACTGGCGCACGGAGCTCTGTGCCAGGCCGCCGGGCCGGCGAAGGCCGGCACGGACGGCGATCGCAAGGCGGCGGCGGCGGCCAGCAGCAGCAGCGGCCGGCCCGGTGCCGCCGCCGGGCCTGGCGCGGCGCCGGGCGCCAGCGCCGCCCCGCTCCACGCCGGTGACGCCGACGTGAAGCGGCTCAAAAAGGCCGTGCGCGGCGCCGTCCTGCTGCCCGGCGAGGCGGCGTTTGACGCGGCGCGCAAGTACGTGGAGCCCATCAACACCTATTACAACGCTGCGCGGCCGCCGCCGGCGCTCATCGTGCGCGCCGAGTCGGAGGGCGACGTGCAGGCCGCCGTCAACTTTGCGCGCGCGCGCGGCCTCCCGCTCTGCGCGCGCGCGGGCGGGCACGACTCGGGCGGCTACTCGTCGTGCGCCGGCGTGGTGATCGACGTGTCGCCCATGACACAGGCGCGCTCATCACTGCCCGCGTCGCGCCGCGCCGGCCGACGGCGCGGCGCCCTTTCCGCACCCACCCACCCTCTCCCATACCCTCCCACACACACACACCACCCACACACACCCACACACCCACACACACCCCATACACCCTCCACTCACACACCCACTCACACGCACACGCGCACGCAGATCACCGTGTCGCCTGAGCGCCGCGAGGCTGTCATCCAGGCGGGCGCGCGCTTCCGGGACGTTTTTGCCGCGCTCTCCGCCAAGGGCATGGCCGCCGTGACGGGCACCTGCCCCAACGTCGGCATCGCCGGATTCAGCCTGGGAGGAGGGTGGGGCGCCCTGTCCGCGGGGCGCGGGCTCGGCGTGGACAACGTGCTCGGCTACCGCGTGGTGCTGGCCGACGGCTCCGCCGTCGACGCGGGCCGCGGGGGCCGCCACGACGACCTGTTCTGGGCGCTGCTCGGCGGCGGGCACGGCAACTACGGCGTCGTCACGCGCATCACGTACAAGGTCTTCCCGCTCGCCTTTGCGGCGACGTTCAACGCGTCGTGGAGCATCGCGGCCGACCCGCGCCGCGCCGCGCGCGTGCTGCTGACGTGGCAGGACAAGTACCTTGACAAGGACCCCCGCGGCATGTCCACGTGGCCCCACGTCTTCGCCGACGCGCGCACGGGCGAGCAGACGCTCGTGATCTACGCGACGTACGCCCCCGAGGGCGTGCCGATCGCGGACGCGGAGGCGGCGCTGCGGGCCGCGGCGGCGCCGCTGCTCGCGCTCAAGCCCGCGGCGCACGCGTTTGAGCGCCGGCCCTGGACCACCATGCCCGACCTGGCGGCGGGCATCGACCTCCGCGTCGACGCGGCCGCGGGGGGCGCGCCGCTGCAGACGGCCAAGCGCTGCGAGTACGTGGCGCGGCCGCTGTCGCTGGCCGAGTTTGAGTCGCTGATCAACGGCTTCACCAGCAGCCCCGCGTACCCGAAGAATTACACGGGGCCGGCCATCACGTACATAGAGTTTGAGACGATGGAGGGTGCGCGTGTGCAACGTCCGGGGCGGTCCAGGGCCCAGGGCCCAGGGCTCAGGGGTCGGGGTTTAGGGAGCTGTGGTTTTGAGCACGCGGCGCGTGGCGCGCGCCGCGCTCGAGCAACCCGCCCCCCACCCGCGCTGGCGTCCCCAGGCGCAATCAGCGACGTGCCCGCCAACGGCACGGCCTTCGCCCACCGGGGCCCTGGCTTTGACATGGTGGTCAACTTTATGTTTGACGGCCGCGCCCCCGGCGCGCGCGACGCCGCGCAGGCCTGGGTTGGCGGCCTCTACACAAGGCGCGCGGCGCGCGCGCTGGCCCGGCCGGCGCGGCCGCAGGCCCCCCCCCCCGCCCCGCCCCGGCCCGCTGCTGGCGGGGCAGGCGCCCGCCGCGCGCCGCCGCCGGCGGCTGACCGCTGACCGCGGGCCTTCGTCCGCCGCCGCCGGCGTTGCCACGTACCCGGGGCGCGCAGGTGGCGCGGGCTGCTGAGCGGCGGCGCGTACCAGAACTGCCCGACCGAGTACTACCTGCCCCGCGAGGCCCTGGACAAGTACTACCAGGGCAACCTGTGCCGCCTGTCTGGCGTCAAGGCAAAGTACGACCCCAAGAACGTCTTTGCCTACGCGCAGGGCGTGCCGCCAAAGCTCGAGGGCTGCTGATGACCAGCCCTGGCCGCGAGCGCGGGGCCCACGGGGCCCCCGCCGCGCCGTGCCGTGCCGCGCTGCGACGGGTCCGGAGGCGGGGGGGCGGGGGCGCATGCTGGGCGCGCTGACGAGGGCGCAGGCAAGACACGACACACACAACACAATTGATTGCAGGAGAACGACCACCTTCAAGCATCACCTGAACACGAGAACTGAACCGTGGGAGGCGCGCCCGGCCGGCACCGTCGCCATCGCACCCCCCACGCCTGCAGCGCACTCGCGTGGAGCACACGCCGATGACATATCAATCTTACTGCAACTCTGCCGCCGCTCTGGAGGCGTGGTGCCGCGGCGGGCGGCGCCGACGCCGCCGACGGCGGCGCGGTGGGCGGCTGCGGCGGCCTGCCCGACGTGCACGCTGTGGACACGTCCGACGAGGCGTGCGCGGAACCGTGGGAGCGGCCGTGAACGCGCGCGCGAGAGCGGCGCTGCCGGGAGTTGCGTGGGCCGGGGCGCGCCGCGCGGCGGGCCTTAACCTGGCCACCGTGCGCGTGCGCTGCGCGCGCCTGCGGCAGGGCCGCGAGCACCGCACAGCCGCAGGCCGCCCCGCCCAGTCTGCCCCCGCCGGCAGGGGCCCTGACCAGGGCGCTCAAGCCTGAGCGGGGGATGGTCGAGCCTCGCCGAGCGGACGCAGGGCGGCTGGCCGCCCTGGCCAGCGCGGCCCGCGTGCTGTGCACCAGCCACCTGCCGCCAGCGACCGCCGCCAGGCCACCGCACCTCCCGCAGGGCCACGCACAGCAGCGCGGCCTCCAGCCCATCGCGCCCGCCCCGCCCCGCCGCGGCTTCAACCCCTGCGCCGCCGTCGCGCCACGCGATGCGCCCGCCCGCGCGCGCCGCGCACAGCCCACTCCGCGCCCCGCACCCCGGCAGCGCTCTGACGCCCCGCACCGGCCCAGGCGGCGCCATGCTGACCCGCGCGCGCGCCCGGCGCTGCGCGGCGCCGCCCGACGACGACGGAGCGAGCCCGCTGCTGTGCGCGCTCGCGGCGCTGGACGACGGCGTGTGGGCGGAGGCGCTGCTGCCAAAGCTGCGGGCGGACAAAGGAAGCGCTCCTGCGTTCGCGCTGGCCTGCAGGGAGGCGCGGCGGCTCGTGCAGAGCAGCGCGGCGGCGCTGTCGATGCGCGCCGCCGACTGCGCGCCCGCGGCCACGCTGGCGCCTGGGGCAGCGCTTCACCGGCTGCAGCGAGGTGGCTTTCGCCCTCGGCAGTCCCGGCGACGCCGGCGCGCCGCTGGCGACACTGCTGGCCGCGCTGGCGAGGTGAGCAGCGGCGGCGCGCGCCGGCGCGCGGTCGGCCTGGAGGGGCGTGCCGGTGTCTTGCAGGTGGCGCGCGCGCGTGCGGCAAGCAGGCATCCAGGTGACTCCACGTGGGAGGCGGCTCACCCTCCGCGCCGCCACACCTGCCCGCCCCTGCACCTGCAGGCTGCCGCGGCTCACCTCGCTGCGCCTGGACGCGGCGGCCAGCGCCGCCGCCAGCGAGCCGGCGGCCATTGCACCGGCGGTCTCAGCAGTGGCAGCGCAGCTGCCAGGCCTGCGGTCGCTGCAGCTGGCGCTCGGCAGCGGCTGGGAGGGCAGGGACGCCGCGTGGCGGGCAGTCGGCCTGGCGACGCAGCTCACGCGCGTCGCGGTGCGCTTCGATATGCAGCTGCACTCGCCCGTTGCGCTGCGCCACCTGTTGGCGCTGGCTGCCATCAACGGCCTGGCGAGCCTTGTTGTTGATATGGGCGATCTGCGCGGCGCGCAGCACTACGGCTTCCTGGCCGGCCTCCCAGCGCTCACAGAGCTCGAGCTGCCCCTTGTCTGCAACCGCCAGGGCCTGGACGCCATTGGTGCCTGCACCGGCCTGCGAAGCCTCGAGTTTGTGATGCATCCTAGCATTAATTTTTTCAGCAGCACCCTTGTCTACGCGGCGCCGGACGAGGCAGAGTGCGCAGCGCTTGCGCAGTGCGTGCGGCTCACCTCCCTGAACATCCAGGTGGACCAAGGCTCCGACCCGCACCTCCTGGCTGCGCTGGCGGTGCTGACGGCGCTGCAGCGGCTCGCCATAAACCAGCTGTCGCGCGCCTCGCTGCCGAGCCTGGCCAGCTTGAGACAGCTCACCCGGGTGGACGGCTGCTGGGTGGAGGGCACATTGACAACGGCACCCGTGTCTGGCCCACGCTCGGCGAGGCGGAGTGCGCGGCGTTCGCGCGGTGCACGCGACTCACCGCCCTGAACATCGAGGTGGACCAAGGCTCAGACCCGCACCTCCTGGCGGCGCTGGCGGCGCTGACGGGGCTGCAGCGGCTCTGCATCAACCAGCTGTCGCGCGCCTCGCTTCCGAGCCTGGCCAGCTTGCGCCAGCTCACCTGGCTGGACGGTTGCTGGGTGGAGGGCAGCAGCGGCGGGGTCGGCGGCGCCAGCACAGCCTGCCAGTCGGTGGTGGAGCTGTTCGGCAGCGGCTCAGTGCCGTTTGAGGCGTTTCCGAGCCTGCACGATGTGGCGCAGTCTGCACCGTGGACGCCCGCCACGCTGCGGGGGCTGGCCGCGCACTGCACCGGGCTGACGGCACTTGATTTGTGTTCGTGCGAGCAATGGGCCGGGCCCAGCTTTGAGGCCGGCACCCAGGCGGAGCGCGTGGCGGCGGTGCGCGGGCTCGCTGGTCTCAACGGGCTGCGCTGGCTGTGCTTTTCTGCCAGCAACGACGCGGAGGTGGTGGCGCTGGCCGCGGTGACGCAGGTCACCGAACTGCTGCTGCGCGTGCCGGCTGGCAGCGCGTGCACGCCAGCCGGGCTGATGGGCCTGGCGCACATGACCGCGCTGCGCACTGCTTGGCTGGAGCTGTTCGGGCTCGAGCTGGCGCCGGAGGACGCGGGGGCGTGGCTGCGCGCGCTGCGGTTTGTGCAGGAGGTGTTTGTGTCGGTGGCGAACGAGGGCCAGCGCGCGATGTGGGCGGGCGCGGCGGCGGCAGAGGCACGGGCGCCTGGCACGTCGCGGCCCGGCTGGTTCGTGACGACAGTGGTGCAGCCTCGGCCACCGGACGAGTGAGTGAGAGGGTGAGTGAGACGACGCGGCGGGCGGCGGGCGGCGCCTGCCTTGTGCGCGCTGGCGGGTCGTGTGCGGGCGCAGCAAGCAAGCAGCGGCGGGTTGAGGTTGTGCGGTGCCTGCCTGCGTGTGCGCTCGTAAGCATGCCAGTTGCACGGCGGTCGTCGTGGCGGCCTCACGCGCGCGTGTCAAACGCTGCCATCTGCTGCGCGCCAGCTCCTGCTCCTCAGCACCGTCCAGCGCGATGGCGTCAAAGCCACCGCGAGCGCCGCCACCGCTCCGCAGCGGAGCAGCCGTGAGCTCGGGCGTGAGGTGGGGTGATCAGGGGACGGGGGCCAGGCCAGGCAGCGGCAGAGTCAGCTTTTTACACGGCCGTCAGCGTTGCAACCCATTTATTCACCCCCTCCAGGGGTTTAGGATTTAGGCCAGCACCACGCGCGCACGCTCGCTTGCACCGCACAGCTGACCCCCCCCCCCCCCCCGCCGCGCACGCCCGCTCACGCGCCGCCGGCGGGCGCGCCGCGGGGGGCGCGCCAGCCGCCGCGGGCGCGGGCGTCGTGCTGGCGCGCGGCGAGTCCAGCGGGTCCGCCAGCATCGAGTCGGTGAACACCAGCGGCCTGGGAGCAGGTCAGGGGGGGGGGGGGTCGGTAGGGCTCAGCCGGCCGTGCGCTGCGCCCGCCTGCCCGGCCTGCCAGGCGCGCGCGCCGCGCACCTGTCGCCGGCGTCGCCGCCGCCGTGCTGCTGCTGCTGCTGCTGCTGCTGCTGCTGCTGCTGCGGCGGCGGCAGCGGCTGCTGCCCGCCGTATGACTGCTGCGGCGCCGGCGGCGCGTAGCCCTGCGGGCGGAGGTGTGGCGCGCGGCGTCGGCGCCGGCCGCCGCGCGCGCGCGGGCGAGCGCAGGCTGCCTCCCCCCGGGTGCCTCGCCTGGTTGTAGTTGTAGTCAGCGTCGTCAGGAAGGTGCATCTCCTGGATGCGTGACCCCACCCAGCTGCTGACCTTCGCCCTGCGCGGCAGGCGCGCGCGGTCGGCGTGCGGTGGGCGCGGCGGCCGCCAGCGGCAGGGCGCGCGCGGCGGTCGGCGCGGCGCGGCGCGGCGCAGCGCGGCGGCGCGGCGCGGCACGCATGAGAGCGCACCAGCCGGTAGAGACGCCCGCGCCGACGTTGGCGACGACGCTCTGCACGCGCTCGTTCTGCATTGCCCCGACGACGCGCTGCTGCAGCGCCGCGCCCGTCTCGATGGCGCCCGTCAGCACGCCCGTGCGCTGGTCCCACGCCTCCAGCTGCGCGCGGCGGCGCCGCGCGGGCGCGGCCGTGAGCGCGCGCCCGCGCCCGCGCGCTCCGCCGCATGGCAGCGCCGCCGCCGCGGTGCGGCGGCCGGCCGCGGCGCACCCGCTGCTGCGTCGAGCCCACCGCCGCGTTGACCGCCTCTGCGGCGCGGCTCGTGCGCTCGCCCAGCGCGCCCGCGACCTTCTCCGTCGCGCGCACGCGCGCCAGCTCCAGGGCAAGGCCATACGTGAAGTCCTCCTGCACCTGCGCGAGCAGGAGCCGCGGGCGGCGGGCTCGGCGCGGCGGGGCGCGCGCCTGCGCGCGTGCGCTCGGGCGGGCGGCGGCGGGCGCGGCGGCGGGCGCGGCGGCGGGCGCGGCGCGGGCGCGGTGTGGCGCAGCGCGCGCGGCGCGCCTCGGCCAGCTCGGTGCGGCAGTCGGCGCCGAGGTTTTCGTTGAGCCAGCGCGCGAGCGCCGGCGCGTCGAGCGTGTCCCAGAGCGACACCGAGGTCAGGCCGTCGCTGGGGATGACCATGCGGCACCGGCAGCCCGGCGGCGTGGCCTTGCGCTTGGCAAAGTCCAGCAGCAGGATGAGCGCGAACGGTACCTGCGGCGCGGCGCGGCGCCGCGCGCGAGCAGCGGCGGCGCGCAGCGTTCAAGCGCCGCGCGAAGGCACCATTTCTCTTCCTGCCTGCGCCTGCTGCTGTGCTCACCTTGGCGGTGGCTGCGTCCACGGTGTGCGTCGCCAGCACCAGGCTCGGCCGGGGCTGGTGGGCGGGGGGCTGCTCCATCCTCGCGTGCTCGCCGCCGCGCGCCGCGCCGCGCCGGCCCGAGCTGGGCGCTGGACGCCGAGCGCCGGCTGATCTGACAGCGGCGAGGCCGGCCACGCGCTGGGAGTGGGGAACGGGGGTCAGCGGCAGAGGGGAGGCTCTTGCAGCCAGCGGCAGAGCGGCGCAGTGGTTGAAGCGAGCTCGGGTTCTTGAGCTGCAGGCCCTCCAGCTCCCTGCGCCAGTCTGCCCGCGCTCGTCTGCCTCCCACCGCAATCCACAGCAGGCACCGTCGCCGCCGCCGGCGCGTGCAGCAGCAGCGGCGACAGCAGCGGCAGCGAGAGCCCGGCCGGCCGCGATGGAGGCGCCCCCGCCGGGCGCCCCCGGGCCGGGCCCGCGCTCGGCGCGGGCCTTCGTGGAGCGCATCACCGCGCTCGCGCACGCCAAGGCGGGGCGGCCGGCGCCGGAGCGCGACGCGCCGCCCGCCGTGCCGCTGGTGCCCATCTACATCGGCGTGGACCGCCCCGAGCCGCAGGAGGCGCTGCGCGAGGTGGGGGGCCGCTGCGCGCGGCGGCGGCGGCTGCGCCGGCCGCGAAACGACCGCCGCCCACGCGCTGTCGCCGCGCCCCGCCGCTGCCGCTGGCGCAGATGTTTTTGTATCGCCTGGGAGGTGCGGCGGCGCGCCCGGGGCAGCGGCGCGCAGAGCGCGGCGCGCGGCGCGCAGATCCTGGCTGCCGCAGCGCGCCGCCGGCGCCCGCCGCCCACCGCCGCGCGCCGCCGCGCCGCAGACGCCCGCTGGTCGGTCAAGCCCGCGACGTCACGCTTCATCCTGGAGACCGGCCTCACCGGCGCGCACGAGAAGTGAGAGAGGCGCCGCCCGCCCGCGCCGCGGCCGCGCCGCCGCCCGCGCCCTGGCCGCGCCGCCCGCGCCGCCGCGGCCGCGCGGCAGCAGGGGGCGCCGCGCGCCGGGCGTCTGAGCGCCGCACCTCTGCCCCGGCCCAGGCTCGTCGAGGATCAGATCAACTCGGGGCTGCGCCCCTACAAGGCCTGGGCCGACCCCGGCACCGCGCAGCTCGTGGCGCTGACGGTGCGCGGGCGCGCGCCGCGCGCCCGTGCGCGGCGCGCGCGGGCCAACGGCGCGCTCGCGGGCCGACGGGCACCGCCGCCGCCGCCGCCGCTGCGCAGCTGCGCGCGCGGCTGGGCGACCAGGTGTTCCGGGACGAGCTGCTGTGGGATGTGGGCAACCCGCAGAACACGAGCGACGCGTACGCGATGCGCGTGTGCGCCGACGTGGGGCTCGGCGCCGACTGGTACGGCGCGATCCGCGGCAGCCTGCAGGCGCGCCTGGACGAGGTACAGCAGGTGCGGCGCGCGGCGGGGCGCGCGGGCCGGGCGCGCCGCGCCGCGCCGTGGCTGTGTGTGCGTGTGGGGGGGGGCACGTGTGTACCCGCGCTGAGCGGCGTCCGCCGCCGGCGCCGCGGGCGGCAGGACCTGCGGGAGGCGCCGGAGGAGGTGGAGCTGGTGCGGCCGTCAAAGCGCGTGCGGCGCGAGCCGCAGGCGCCCGGCGAGCCGCGGCGCGGCGTGCCGCGGCTTGAGCCGCACGACCCCGCCGACGACGACGCCGAGGCGGCGCGGCAGGCCGCGCGCGTGGTGGCGCTCGCGGCGCGCGCGGCGGCGCGCGGCGACGCGGCGCCGGCGGCGGCACAGCCCAAGGCAGAGCCCGGCGAGCAGGCGGCGCAGCAGAGCGGCGCCAAGCCGGAGCCAGGGCAGCAGCAGCAGCAGCAGCGGGAGCAGGCGCAGGCGCCGCCGGGCCAGGAGGTCAAGCCGGAGCCTGGGCAGCAGCCGGCGGCGCCACCGAAGCCCGCGAGCGCGCTGCCGGGCGCGTGACGCCCGAGCAGGTGCAAGCGCTGCAGGCGCAGCTGGCGCAGAAGCGGGGCGCCTGACTGACGCACGGCGGCGCTGAGACACGCGCTGCGGCTCTGTCGCTGTTGTGCAACGGCTCTCTCAGCCTGGCCAGGTGCAGCAGCAGCTCCAACAGGGTTAACAGCAATCACTCCCCCAGCCCGCACACCCTGCATGTCGGCCGAGGCTAGCGCGCGCTGCCTGCAGCGCTGCGCCCTCCCGCGCGACACCAATACCTGCTGCGCGGCATGTGCGGAGAGCGCTCCGGCCGCGGGCAAAGAGCGCTCTCCGGCCGCCGTTGCGCCGTCCCAGCGATTCAGGCTGGTGCGGCCCATCCAGGCATGCAGTGCGTGCGATGCGGCGACCGGCCGCGGTGGTGTTTGTCGAGAGGTCGAGGGTGCGGTCAGCATGCTCGCGTCCCGCCGCAGCCGCGTCAGTGCCAATAAAAACGCGCATGTAAACGCTGCCAGTGCTGCTGCCAATGGGTCAACCGCCTCCTCAGCGGGTCACAGCCCCTCCCAAAGAACATCACGCCCCCTCCACGCGACTGCTCGTCCATGTCGGGCGATTGCCGCAGCATCCCGACCGCCCGCGCACGCGCCCGGCGAGGGCAGCACAGGGCCGCCCCGGCCGCCGCGGCAGCAGGTTCGCTGTCGCGAGCGCCAGACGCCGCGCGTCAGACGTCTGGCTTGCAGACGGCGCAGTCACCCAGGTCCTCCGTGGCGTACGGCGAGTAAAGGCTCTGCATCACGCCCTGCCCGGCGGGCATCGCAAAGCGCTGGCGCAGCTCGTCCCAGGCCGCCGCGTCGCGGCCGACGACCGCAGGCGCCGCGGCGGCAGCGGTGCCGTCCGGCACCAGCGTGACGCGCAGCGCTCCGAGCAGCTTGAACACAGCCTTGCCCGACGACCTGGAGTCCACCAGCTCCAGGCAGGCCTCGTCGGCGGCGTCCCCCGACGCCGGCAGCACCAGGCGGCCCAGCGAGCGCCCCACCATGTGGTCAAACTGCGGGCGGCGAGCAGGGCGGCGATCCCGGGGCAGCCGGGAGGTCGGTGCAGCTGCGGGGCCAGGGGCAGGGGGAGCGCCGCCATTGGCGGGCCGCGTGCGCAGCAGCGGGCGGCCGCGGCGCACGTTGGCCGGCAGGTCCGCCGTGACGGACGGCGCCGTGCCGGCGGTGACGTCTGCAAACGGCCCCACGGACAGCCGCATCGTTGCGCCGAGCGCGCTCGTGTAAAACACGCTCCAGTCGTACGTCCCCGGCGCCGCGACCTGCAGCCGGAAGCACACGCGGTCCCCGGGGTCGCGGAACCCCGTGGCGCCGTTGGCGACGAGCCGCACCCGCCCCGGCGTGCGCTCGTGCGCGCCCGCGGCGAGCACGTTGGTGACGGCGCCGTAGGGGAGGCCGAGGAAAAAGGTCGGCTTGACGAAGCTCTGCGGCTCGGCCACGACCGAGTCCCACCACGCGCGCGCCGCGGCGCGGAGCGTGGCGATGATCGGCGCCGCCTCGGCCGCGGGGACCTCGCTGCAGGGGCCCTCCACGTGCGAGTGGTTCTCAAACCTGTAGAGCTTCTGCGTCTCGCCGACCCACTTGTAGCGCATGTGGCGCACAGCGATGCAGCGCTCCCAGCCCAGGCCGAGGCGGGGGCCATCGACGGTCATGCGCATGCCGCCGGTGTCATAGTCCAGCAGCGGCTGGGGCTTGATCACCTGCCTGCTGGGCCGCGCGCGCGGCGCGGCGCGGCGGCGGGGGCGGGTCGGCGGCCCGCCGGCACGCCCGCGGCGCGCGCGGCACGCGCGGCGGCAGCGCGGCCGGCGTGCGCCGCCCGCGCGCGCGCGCGCGCGCGCGCCTGTCGGGGCCGAGCTCCGGCACAGCATCCGCGTCCCAGCAGTACGGCCCGAGGCTGAAGACCATGCGCTTCCGCTGCGCCTCGGTCGCGCGAAACTGCCCGCGCTGCGCGTACTTGGGCACGCCGCGGCGCCCCGTGAGCAGGAGGTTGTGGAAGCTCGCGCCGTCGAGGCGCAGCGGCGCCGTGGCCTCGGGCGGCACGCCCGCGAGGTCGGCAACCGTGGGCAGGATGTCGGCCATGCTCAGCAGCGTGCTGTCGATGCGCCCCGCCTCGATGCCCGGCCCCGCGACGGCCAGGAAGTTGCGGATGCCTCCCTCAGACACAAAGTGCTTGTAGCCCTGCATGCGGCTCGGCATGCGCGCCTGCCGCGGCGGCGGCGGAGCGTGGCGGCGCGCGCGTGAGGTCCGGCGGCGGCGGCGGCGGCGCGGCGGCGGCGGCGGCGGCGGCGGCGGCGGCGGCGATGGCGTGGCGCGGCGGCGCCGCGCGCCCCAGCCGCGCGCCCGCGCCGCACGCCCACCGTGCTGCCCGCCGGCGAGCGCTCGCTGCCGAGCAGCTGCGCGCCGTTGTCGCTCGACAGGAAGATGTAGGTGTTGTTGGCGTTCGGGCCGGACGCCACGTAGTCAAGCAGGCGGCCCTGCGGCGCGCGGCGCGCGGCGCGCGGCGCGCGGGGGCCGGCTCCCGTCCCCGCCGCGGCGGGCGCCGGGGCGCGCGGGCCACCGGCGGCGCGCCGCGCCGCGTGGGGGCGCCTCAACCCCTAAGCCCCCGCACCAGCAGATCGTCCATGTACTTGAGCGCCGCCCACGCGTCGAGCGTGTCGTCCGGGACGCCGGCAAAGCGCGGGCCCCTGAACTGCGCCTTGTACGAGTCCGGGTAGTTACGCGTCGCCGCGCGGCGCTGCCACGCCTCGCGCCTGCGCAGGGCGGGGCGCGGGCGCGCCGCGGCGGCGGCGGCGGCGGCGGCGGCGGCGGCGGCGGCGTGGGCGGCGGCGCGTGTGCGCGGCGGCGCGGCCCGGCGCGGGGCCCGGCTGCCCGGGGCTGGCGAGTCAGGCCATGCCCCCGGCGCGCGCACGTGTGGATGGTGTGTGGGGCGTAGAAGACGAAGAACGGCTGCGCCTTTTTTGCCATCGGCACCCCGTTGCGCAGCACCGACTGGCGGCGCAGAAAGCGCGTGAGGCGGTCGTTCAGCGCCTCGTCCAGCGCGCCGATGAAGTGCCGCGGCGTCACGCCCGCGCGCGGCCCCGTGCCCGCGGTCGCGTTGACGCCGCCCGTCGCGTTGACCGTGACCGTCACGTTGACGCCGCCCGTCGCGTTGGCGCCCGGGGCATCGGCGCCCGCGTCGACGCTCGCGTCGTCGCTCGCCGCCGCGCGCGGCGCGCCGCCCTCGCCGTCCAGCCAGTACTCCCCGTTGGCGCTGCGGCGCGGCGCGGCGCGGCGGGGAGCGGCACGCGCGGCGGCGTGGGAGGCATCCAGCTGCTGCGCCGTGGGCGGCCGGCGGTGGGCGGGCGCGCCGGGCTCACCGCAAGAGGTAGCTGGCCGGGCCCTGCTCCTGCGGCGCCTCGGGCAGCGGCTCCGGCGACTCCCCCGGCAGCGGCTCCGGCGACTGCTCCGGCAGCGGCTCCGGCGACTGCTCCGGCAGCGGCTCAGGCGACTGGTCGGGCGGCGCCGTGCTGCCGCCGCTGCTCTTGGTGGGCACGCTGCGGGGGCTGAAGTCCTTTGGCCCGTCCCAGCTCTCCTGGAAGCCGACGCGCCAGGGCTCATAGCCCTGAACCTGCGCGGCGCAGAGGGCGACGAGCGGTGAGCGCACGGGAGGGGGCGGCGAGCGCCTGCGTGCGACGAGCGCCGGCGGGCGGCTGGCGCGCGCGCGCCCCGCTGCTCACATCCTGGTTGTGCCATTTGCCAAAGTGGGCCGTCGCGTAGCCGCGGTCGGCCAGCACCTTTGCGAGCGTCGTCTCGGTCGGCGACAGGAAGTCCCAGCCGCTGTTGGTGCGCAGCGTGCCCCCGCGCGCGGGGTGGCGGCCCGTGAGCAGCGACGCGCGCGTCTGGGCGCACTCGGGCGCGACGTAGTAGTTTGAAAAGAGCGTTGACCGCGCGATTAAGGCGTCCAGGTGCGGCGTGTCGACGTAGCGCGGGTTGTTGAGCCCGATGTCGTCCCAGCCCTGGTCGTCGGTCAGCACGACGATAAAGTTGGGCGCCCGCGCGCCGGCCGGCAGCGGCGGCACCAGCACGCCGCGCGGCGCCGGCCAGGGGTTGTCTGCGCGCACGCCGCGGCGGTGTGAGCGGCGGCGCGCGGAGGCGCGCGGCGCGGCGCGGCGGCGGACGGGGCCGCGCGCGCGGGTCTCACCCGGCGGCTGGCACAGCGCGGGGTTGGCCGCCGCCCGGCGAGCAGGGTCTGCATCGGCGTCACCCGAGCCCGAGCCGCGCGCTGCTGCCGCCGCCGCCGCCGCTGCTGCCGCTGCCGCCGTCGCTGCCGCCGTCGCTTGCGACGCGCTCACGCCTGCGGGAGACAGGGCGGGGTGATCGCGCATTAGCAGGCCGCGGGGCGGGCGACGGGCGCGTGCCGGGCTCGCCCCGGGCGAGCGCACGCACCAGCACAGGCGAGCAGCAAAAGCAGCGCCGCGATGGCCGGGCGTGAGCATTGCATCCCTACGCGCACAACACGCCGGCTGCGCCGCTCGCGGGCCAGCCGTGCAGCGCGCACGGCCGCCGCGACGCCGGCTGCTGCTGCTGTGCGGCACAAAGCCTGCGCGAGCCGGCGCGAGCCGCGATCTTGACGGACGGCGAGCGGGCGGAATGGCGGCAACCAGCAGGGCTCGAAAAGCTGCCCGGGACCGCTGCCGGGCACCGGAATTCGCCCCCGTCTCGCGCGGTCGCTGCGCGGCGCCGTTCGAGGGGCCAACGTGGTTATAGACTGCCACCCGGCGGCGCGGGCAGTCCTGCACGGCGCATCGCGCCGCAGGTCTCTGCGCGGCGGGCTCGCGCCGCGATTCCAACGCCAACTCGGCGGCGCCCAGAGCTGCCCTCGCGGCAGCTCGCCCGCAGCCCACGCATCCACATCACGCACACCAGCTCCCGCGCGGCGGCGCTCCGCGCGCAGCGCTCCGCGCGCGCCCGCCACCAGCCGCGCGCTCGCCCGCTGCGCACGCCGCGCACGCGCACGCCGCCGGTCGCGCCCCCACGCCGTGCCGCACCGTGCCGCCCCGCCTCAGTACGGCACGTTGTTGGGCAGGTTGTTGTTGACGTTGGTGCGCATCGCCAGGTTGAGCCACGAGCGCCGCTGGCGGTCGAGCGCGCGCTGCGCGCGCTTGACGCCCTCCGGCGGCCGCGCCGCGGCGCCGCCGGCCGTCGCCACGCCGAGCGCGCGGTACTGCGCGACGACCGCGTTGGCGGCCACGCTCTGCCGCGCGTCCTGCGGCCGCGGGCGCTGCCGGTAGTAGCGTGCGAGCTCGCGCGAGCCCAGCGCCTTGGCGCCGCCGCCGCCGCCGGCGCCGCCGCCGCCGCCGACCGACAGCTCCCAGCCGCCGCCGCCCGCGCCGCCGCCGCCGCCGCCGCCGAGCGACAGCCCGCCGAGCGCGAGCGCGAGGCCCTCGCCCCCCTCGGCGCCGCCGTCCGCGTCTGCGCGCGGCGGCGCGGGGCGTGCGCGCGCGCGTGTGGGCGCGTGGGCGCGGGGCGCGCGGGCCCCCCGGCGCCCAGCCCGCGGCCGCCGGGCCCGCCTGGCGCCGCGCCCCCGCAAACGCGCGCGCGCGCGCGCGCTGATCCCAGTGCACACACTGCGGCTGTCGCACCCTCGACGCGTGAGTAGTCATAAAAGTCCTCGTACTCCTCCTCGTTGCCCTCCCACGCGAGCTTGCACTGGTTGGTGTCGACCATGTGCCGCTGCACCGCGTGCAGCGAGCGGAACTGCCGCGCCGACGCGTCGTCGCCGGGCGTGTACAGCGGGACCTGGCGAGGGGGGGCCGAGGGAGCGAGCGAGGGAGCGAGGGGGGCCGAGGGAGCGAGGGAGCGAAGGGAGCGAGGGAGCGAGGGAGCGAGGGAGCGAGGGAGCGGCGTGGGTGAGCGTGAGCGCGAGCGCGAGGCTTGGCGGCGGGCGGCCGCAGCCGCGTGGGAGCGGGCGGGCGCGCGCGGCGGCGCGGCGGCGTGGCGGCGGCGCGGCGGCGCGGCGGCGCACACCCGGCCGTACTGCAGCTTTGCTCCGAGGTACTTGATGAGGCCCTCCGGGTCGGCGAGGGCCTCCGAGTCGGGCAGCACAAAGCCGTACGCGCGCCACATGTACTCCAGGTTTGCCTGCAGGCTGGCGCTGCGCCGGTTGTCAAACAGGCTCACGCACACGTCCCACTCCTCCCACGCGGCCTCGTCGTCGTCGCCGGCGCCGTCGGACGACGCGGCGCCGCCGTCGGCCGCGGCGGCGCACCGCCGCGCGGCCGCCGCCGCGGCCCGGCTGCGCACCGCGGCGGCGGCGCCGCCGCTCGGCGCCCCGTCGTCGTCGTCGTCGGAGGCGGTCTCCCAGCCCGAGCCGGAGCCGTCGTCGTCGTCAGACGCGTCGCTGCCGCTGCCCGCCGCCGCCGAGCGGTGCGGCGGCGTGACTGTGAAGCCGGCCGGCTTGCTGCTGCTGCTGCCGCCGGCCGGCGCGCCTGCGCGGCGGCCCGCGGCGCGGCCGGCGGTCGGCGGTCGGCGGGCGGCGCGCAGCGGGCGGCTGCGGCGCGCCGCGGGGCGCCTGCGCGGCGCGGGGCTGCCGCGCGGCGCGCCAGCGCGCCCTCACCCTCGGCGCCGGCCGGCTGCTCCGCCTGCTGCTTCAGCATGACCACCGGCGGCGGCGCGGGCGCGCCGCTGGCGCGCACCAGCTCTGCATATTTCTTCGACCGCACGTGCGCCTGGGTGCGGGGGGCGCGGCGGCGGCGGCGGCGGCGGCCGCTGCGCGTCGGCGCGCTGCTGACGTCCACGCGCCCTGCGGCGCCTCGCCGCGGGCGGGGGCCTGCAGCGCGGGCGCCACGGTTGCGACGGGCATGCGCGCACGCCACCGCACCTGGTAGGTCTGATGGCTCTGGAACTTGCGCTTTGTCAGCGGGTCGAGCCAGACCGCGCCCGCCGCCGGCGCCGCCGCGGCGCTCGAGAGCTGCGCCTTGCGCGCCTCAAACCAGTCCTTGGTCACCGGCGGCAGCCCCGCGACCTGGCCGCGGTTCGTCGGCGGCGGCGGGGTTGGCCGCATGCACGGCGGCGGCTGCATGCATGGCCGCGCCGCGCTGCCACCGCCGCCGCCGGCCGCGCCGCGCTGCCGCCGCGCCTTGCGCTTGAGGTTGTAGCGGTGAAAGTCGGACTTGTAGTGCTCAGCCAGGCTCTCCTTGTCCGCAAAGTAGGTGCCGCTGGTGCTGCAGTAGAAGCCCGACGCCGGCGAGTCGGCGGCGGGCGCCTGCGCGCGGCGGCGGCGGCGGCGCCCGCGCCGTCGCGCCGCGGGCCCGCCGCGGCCGCCGGTGCGGCGCGCCGGGGTGCCATGGCGCGCGGGCGCCGCCTGGCTGAGCGGGGCGGGGCCGCGGCGCACCTCGGGCCGTGCTGCTGCTGCCGCCATGCCCGCCCGCCGCCTGGGGGAGGCGCGGGGCCGCGGCTCGCGTCGCGAGCGTGCCGGAGCGCGCCGGGGGCCGCGCACGGATGCCGAGACGGGGCGCCGGGGCGGCTGGCGCGCAGTGGCGGGCGCGGTGGCGGGCGCGGGCGCGGGCGCGGTGCGTGGTGCGGTGGCAGGCTGCGGCGGGGAGGCCTTCCAGACTGCTGCGTGTGCGCGTGAGCGGCGCAGACGACGCGTTGCGGCAGACTTGTTAGACTCCAGCGCGCTCACGCCGCACGCTCCCGCGACGACACGGCGCTCGCCTGAAACACCCCGCTCGTCGAGCTCCCCGTCCTCCTCCGGCCGCGCTCGCAGCAGCAGCAGCAGCAGCAGTCTCGCGCGCCTCGCCTCCCGCCCTCGCCGCCCGCCCTGCAGTCGCGCCAGAGCAGGCCGGCGCCATGTCGGGCATCGGGACTGGGGTGCGGGGGGCCACGGGGCCCGCCGGGCGACGCGGGGGCGCATCCCGCCCCGCGGGCGCCTCTCACGCGCCGCCCGGGCGCCGCCGCAGTATGATCTGTCCACCACCACATACTCGCCCGACGGCAAGGTCTTCCAGACCGACTACGCGCAGAAAGCGGTGGACAACAGCAGGTGGCGGGCCGATCCATCGCTGCGCCCACGCCAGCCCGCGCTCTCGTCATGCCGCCCCCTTCCCCCCCGCGCTCACAACCGCCGCCTGGCCGCCCCGCAGCACGGCCATGGGCATCCGCTGCAAGGACGGCGTGGTGCTGGTGCGCGCCGCGCGGCGGCGCGCGGCAGCGGTTGCGGGCAGCGGTTGCGCGCCCCCCGCCGCGCCCGCCCGCCGAGCGCGCGCCGCCGCCGCCGCCGCCGCAGGCCGTGGAGAAGCTGGTCGTGTCCAAGCTGCTGGTGGAGGGCTCCAACCGCCGGATATTCAACGTGGACCACCACGCGGGCATGGTGCGACAGTGCTGTGGCAGCGCGGCGTGCGGACGCGCAGCAGCGCCCGGGCGGCGGCGCCCGCGCTCACGCGCGGCCGCGCCCGCTCCCCGCGCGCGCGCGCGCCCCTGCAGGCGGTCGCGGGGCTGCAGCCGGACGGCCGGCAAGTGGTGAACCGCGCGCAGGACGAGGCGACGCAGTACAAGTCGTGAGCGCCGCGCGCAGAGCGGCAGCGCGGCGGCCGGCAGCGCGGGCGCGGGCAGCGCGGCCGGCAGCGCGGGCGGCAGCACACGGCGGCCGGCAGCGCGGCGGCCGGCGGCGGGCAGCTGCAGTCGGGGCGGCGGCCAGCAGCTGCAGCGGCGGACCCCGCCTCACCGCGCGCCCGCCGCCGCGCCCGCGCCTGCGCCCGCGCGCCAGCTTCTACGGCGAGCCCATCCCCGGCAGCGTGCTGTGCGAGCGCCTGGCGAGCTACAAGCACGTGTTCAACCTCTACTGGTACACGCGGTGAGGCCGCGCAGCGCGGCGCGGGCGTGTGCGCGCGGCGCGGCGCCGGCGCAGCGAGGGTGGCGCGGCGGGAGAGGGGCGGCGGGCGAGAGGGGGCAGCGGGCGAGAGGGGCGGCGGGCGAGAGGGGCGGTGGGCGACAGGGGCGGCGGGCGACAGGGGCGGCAGGCGAGGCGCGGGCGCGCGGCGCGGACGCCGCCGCGGGGCGCCGCGCCGCGCCGTCGCGGCAGGCCGTACGGCGTCGCGTCGCTGCTGGCGGTGTACGACAAGGCGGGGCCGCAGCTCTACCTCGTGGAGCCCTCGGGTGCGCGCCCCGCCCAGCGCCGACGATGCCCGCGCCGCGGAGGCCTGCGCCGCCGCTGCCCGCGCCGCGGGCCCCTGCGGTGCGCGCGCCCGCGCGCACAGAACAACGCGCGCCCCGCGTCGCGTCGCGGGCCGCAGGCGTCGCGCACCGCTACTTTGGCACCGCCGTGGGCCAGGGCCGGCAGAGCGTGAAGACTGAGATCGAGCGCCTCAAGTTTGCCGACCTCACGTGCCGCCAGGCGGTCGTCGAGTGCGCCAAAGTGTGCGTGGCCACGCTGCCGCGGGGGGCGCGGGGGGCGCCGCGCGCCGCGCGGGCCCGGCCGGAAAAGCACGCGCCGCGCGCTTGACGTCTGCGACGCGGCGCCGCAGGCTGCACAAGGTGCACGAGGAGGACAGCAAGCCGTTTGAGCTGGAGATGAGCTGGATCTGCGAGGAGAGCGGCCGCAAGCACGCGCGGGTGCGCGCCGCGCTGCGCGGCGCGGCTCGGCGTGCCGGAGGCGCTGCCGAGCGCCGAGGCCCGGGCGGCGCCGGCGCTCGTCGTCGCCGCCGCGGGCGCCCACGGCGCACGCTGCGCCGCGCGTCGGCTGCCCGCGCAGGTGCCGGCGGACGTGGTCGCGGAGGCCGAGGCGGCGGCCAAGGCGGCGGCGGAGTCGTCGGACATGGAGGACTGAGCTGCAGCTTGCAGCTGCGCGCGCGCTGCGGCGACGCCGGTCCAGCCAGGGGTGGCCGCCGCGGGGAGCCTGTAATCGCTTTTGTTGTGACTGGCAGAGTGCTTGCCAGCGACGGTCGGGCGACGGGCGTGTGCTCAGCAGCAGCGGCCCGGCGGTGACGCCGCCGCGCGGAGACGCCCGCCCGGCGGCCCCACAAAAATTCCCAGAGAAACGCTCATTTTGACTGAGCTCGCTGCAGCGCCGCAGCGGTCTGCGGTGGCGAGACCCCGCGGGGCAAGAACCTCGGCATGTCACGTCGCCCGCGCGTTCCCGCTACTTAGCCGGCCCGCACCGCCCAACGCCGCACACACCTCGCCCTACCATTTCGCCCTACGTTTCACCATGGCCGCCCTCCGCATCCTCTTCGGCATCGCCCTGATCGGCCTGGTCGCCGGCCAGGCCACGCCCGCGCACCACGGCCATGGCAAGAGCACGCTGGTCCTTTACGACAACGCCTATTTCTCGGCGCCCACGAGCGACGCCGGCGCGGTTCCGGGCGACACCGCGGTGTACACGTGAGCGCTCGGGTCAGCAATCGCGCGGCATGCCGCGACGCCCGGCCGCCGACTGCCGGCTGCCGGCCGCCGCGACACTAAATTCACAAATACACCAGCCGTGCGTGCAACATTTTAGCCCCGGGGGGCCTGCGGAGGCACCGGAACGTGGGCGCGTCGCGCGCCGCCATGATGCCGCCGGCCGCCGCCATGATGCCGCCGGCCGCCGCCCGCAGCTCCGACCTGAGCCTCGTCCAGGGCGGCCCGATCGTCGGCAAGGCCGTGTGGACAGGTGTCTACTATGCCGCCACCATTCCCGGCAGCGACGCGGGCGTGAACTGGGCGGTGCGTGCCGCGCGCGCCGCGCCGCGCTTGGCAACCCCGCGCGCGCACCGCCGGCGTGCCGGCCACCTCAGCCGTCCGCCTGACCCCCGCCTCCACCCCACAGCTGTCCGTGCGCCTGCCCAGCTACGGCAAGTACGACAGCCCCCTCCTCTTCACCGCGGCCGGCTCCGGCGGCGGCGTGGAGGACATCAAGCGGTGCGCGCCGGGCCAGCGCCGGGCCAGCCGCGCGCGCGTTGGTCGGCGCGCGCGCGCTCCCCGCCCCCGCACCCTGCTGTCGCCGACGCCGCCCCTGCCCCCGCCTGCATGTGCAGCGCGAGCTACGCCCTCACCGGCGTGGTCGGCGCCAAGGCGAGCGGCGACGCCGTCGTGTGGGAGAACGGGACGTACTGGGTGCCCCTGTACTGAGCTCAGTAGCTCGAGCGGGCCGCTCCCGTGAGCGGCTGACGCTGCTTGCCCATCGCAAGCTTGCGTGACACGACAACGCTGTCCAGGCCAGATCAACCAACCCTGTGTGGCATGCGCCCCCCTTTGCACCTCCTCCAAACGCTTTCCCACGCCGCATCCCCGTGGCCCGGGCAGGCGGGAACCAATGGCTGGGCGCATCATGCATGCATCTCATGAGCGTTTGTTGTTGTTGGCGTCGTGTTGACGTCGTTGCACTGCATCTGGCGCGTTGCGGCTGCGTGCCCGGGCGGAGAGCGCGCGGCGGCTGCAGCCGCCGGCGGCGCTGCGGTAACACCGTTGCGTGCCTTGGATGCTGCCGCAGCTCGGCCCGGCCGTCGCCCCCACGCAGTGCGCTGACCACGCGGTCAGCGGCCGGTCAGGGCAGAGCTGTTACAGCGGTCAGGGCAGAAGTGGTTCACAGCGTCGGTCAGATCAGATCCCGTGCGGCGGGCGCCCCGCCTGCCAGCAGGCCCAGCGGGCAGTGGCCGCCGCAGTTCCGCCGCAGCAGCGCCCTGTGCGAACACAGGCCAAGCTCGGGCGGCGCAAGGGGCCGCACGCCGCCACTGCGGCGGCGCGCAGACAACTCAGCATTGACGTTGCGGTGGATCACCGCAACATCGGCCAGTGCCGTCGGCTGCCATGCGCAGCAATGTCCGGGTGTTCCTCTTGACCCGGCTCCATGGGGACGTCAAATACCTGGGCTTGGCAGCACCCGCAGGTGCGAGCCAGGGAAGCAGCTTGCACAAGCTGGCGAGCACGGGGGCTCACACGCAGCCCTGCACGCACGCCGTGAGCGCCGCGCCGTCCTCCCCGACAGACGCGAGGCAGCTCCGCACGCACGTGCGCACGCGGCCGTACGAGGCGGCGTCGATGTTGTCAGTTCGGTCAAGGCTGGCCGCCCAGATGTTGGTGACATCGAGCGCCCACGGCCGCGGCAGCATCAGCACCGACGCGACCTTGCGCTCCGCGCGCAGCTTGGCCCAGTCCACGTCGGCCAGGCGGATGACCTGCCACGCCGGCGTGTTGGCGACCCTGCGCCGCGCGGGGCGCGGGGCGCGCGGTGAGCCGGGCCGGCGGCAGCCGCAGGCGGGCTGCTGCTGCGCGCGGCGCGCGCGCGGGCGGGCGGCCACGGGGCACAGGGGGCACGGGCGCTCGCTGCTGCGCTCGCCTGTAATAGTAGACCGCGTTGGTGTGGTCGCGCAGCGTGGTATAGATGGTCCAGTCTGCCTCAGCCGGCCCCACGCCGCCGGCGTCGTCGACGCCTGCGCGGCGCGCGGCGCGCGGCGGCGGGCGCGCGGCGCCGGCGGTGGGCGGCGGCCGGCGGGCTCGCGCGGCTGCGCCCCCACGCGCCGCGCGGCGCGGCCCGCAGGCCCGCCGAGGCCCCTGCGACCGCAGGCTGAGCGTCCTTGGGCGCCCTGGCCCGCCGGGGCGCACCCTTGGGGAGGTACACCGACTGGATGAGCCCCAGCACTGCCATCAGCGCCGGGTTGGAGGGGGAGCTCAGCACAAACCCTGGAGACATGGGGTTCAGCGTCGCCCTGTCGCGGCGGCAGCACAGCGGCGGCAGCGCGTCGGCGGCAGCGCGTCGGCGGCGGCTCGGCGGAGGCCACCGCTGCGGGCGCCGCGGGCGCCGCGGCCGCCGCGCGCACCGCCAGGGGGAGAGGTTGGCGACCGACTTGAGCACCGCGAGGCGCGTGAAGCGGTCGCTCGAGTTGTGCGACCCCGGCGGCGGGAAAAAGGTCGTGTTGTGCAGCGTGGGCGTGAGCGGCGGCGCGCTGTACGGCGGCGCTGAGACTTTGGCGAGCCATTGCGTCATATTCTGCGCGGCGCATGCCGGGCGCGGGCGTGGGCGGTGCCGCGTGAGGCGCGGTCACGCGTGGAGCGCGAGCCGGCGCGGGGCGTCAGCAGCGCGGGGCGCCAGCGGCGTGCTGAACCAGCCGCACCCCGATCTGCTCGGGGAAGAGCGGGTTGTTGGTCAGAACGCCGACAGGGTTGTCGTAGTAGTTCATCTTGTCTGAGAACTCGATGACCAGCGACTGGTTGTACTTGTCCCAGCTGCGCCAGCCAGCGGCGCGCGGGGCGGGGCGGGGGCGTGCAGCCGGGTCAGCCGGCCGGCGCCCGCACGCGCCGGGGGCCGCCGGGAGCGGCGGCGGCACTCACATGCCCCAGTGGCAGGGAATGAACGGCCGGCCGAAGGCGAGCTTTGCGGCAAAGCTGAACAGTGAGTTCCACGACACGCTCAGCCCGCCGTCCAGCGCGGCCTTGAGCTCCGCGACGCTGCTGAAGCTGCCGAGGATGTAGGACACGACGTCACCCTCGTTGATGCTCGCGCCGGGCTGCGCCGGGTCGTACGCGGGGACTGCGGCGGGCAGGAAGGCCGGCGGGCAGGGCGGTGAGTGCAGCGCGGGCCGGCGCCCGCTGCGCTGGCTGCGCCGCGCGCGCAGGCTCCCCCGCGCTGCCCCGGGGCGCGCTCACCGCCGGTCGTGCTGAGCTGCCACTGCAGCGAGACCGCCAGACCTGCGGCGGCGGCGCGGCGCGGTCGGCCGTGCCGGTGCCGCGAAGCGCAGCGCAGCGGCGCGAGGTGCTCCCGCGTCCGGGCAGGCACCTGCGTCGTTGATCCCGTCGTTGCACACGCCCGGCCAGTTGGTGATGTTGACCTTGCGCAGCGGCGGGAACACCTTGGCCGCGGCGGCAAAAAACGGCCTGCAGCAACGGGCGGCGTGTGCAGGGGCCTTGGGGTCGGGCCGCCGCCCGGCCCGCCGGGGCGTGCGCGTCCCTGGCGCTGGCGCGTGCGGGCGGCGCCTCACTTGACCGCGGGCGTGACGCACACGTAGCTGTGCTTGCGCGCGTAGGTGCGGCCGAGCGTGGAGTAGCCGTCCACGCCGTACACTGCGGCGCGCACGGGTCGGTGAGCCGGTGCACCGCCGGGCGTGCTGCGGCGCGGCGCGCCCGCTCGGGCCCGCCTGCTCACCAGGAATAAAGGTGTCATTGCTGCCGCTGGGCACGAACGAGATGGACAGCTGCGGCAGGTTGGCAAAGTCCTGCGGCGTGGCGGCGGGGAGGGGGGGCCAGGTCGTCGGACGAGCTGCGCCGCGCGCGCTCAGGCAGGCGCGGCACGCGGAGGCGCGCGGTGGGCGCACCATGTTGCGCGCGCTGACCACGGTGGCGTTGTCAGCGTACGAGACGGAGCTGCAGGCCCGCGCCGGCGCGCCTGCCGCGGCGGCACGGCGGTCACGGTGGGGACGCGCGGCGGGAGTGAGTGCGCAAGCAGCAGCAGCGGCGCCGGTGACCACGTGCACGCCAGCCGCGCGAGCCGCTCACCCGCCAGCGCCAGCAGCAGGGCTGCGACCAGGAGCGCCCGGGCCGCCGCGCCATGCAGGCTGCGCGAGGCGGCCGCGCCGTGAGCTGGAACGGCAGCGCCCGCTGCCGCGGCGCTGCCACCCGCCCGTCGGGCGCGCGGGGCTGCCATGGTGGTCTGGCGCGACGAAAGCTGCTTCGAGGGCCTTTCGCCGCGGGATGTGGGCGCGCTGGCGTGTTGTTGGCGTCCGGGAGGGGGCTGGCGTGCCTGGCGGGGCCGTCCGTATGCCCGTTGCAGGCTCAGGTGGGCCGGGCGCGCGTGTGGCGGGTGCGTGCGGGCTGGGGCGCGTCCGGCGCCGACGGCGGCGGTCCGTGACGAGGTTCCCGCGTCGTTCTTGGGAGGTCAGGCGAGCCCGCCTGTTGCACTTGTAAGCCCCTGCGCGCCCAGCCCAGTGCTCTGCTGCACCGGTAGGTCAGCCGCCCTCCGCCGCGCGAGCCGCCGCGTCGTGCGGGGCGTCGCGGCGTGCGGCGCGCGCAGCGCGGCGGCGCGGCGGCGCCCAGCAGGTGGTGGCGCCTGCCTGGCGTCCGTGGGCTGCCGCCCCGGTTTCAGCTGGGCCCAGGGCCTCGGCGGCGCCAGGACAGGACGCAGCGCGCAGGCAGCGGTGAGCAGCGGCACCGCGCCCGGTGCCGACGCGGCGCGCGCCGCGGCGGGCGGCGCCGGCCGCCTCCGCGGCGGGCGCGGCGGGCAATTCGCTCGGTCTTTGACGCAAGCGAGGCCAGGCGAGGCCAGGCGCGTGCGCGGGGCGGCCGCTACAGCCCCTGAGCCCTCGCCGAAGGACGCGCGGCCCGCCCGAGCTTCGCCGCCCGCCGCGCGCCGGCCAGTTGCCCACGTTGAGCCAGGGACGCCGCCCACAAACACAGCGCCAGTCGGGTCGTAGGTTGCCATGCGCTGCAATGCGCGGGTGTTCCCCTCCCCCCGGCCCCCATGTCCAATGAAATGCCCCCCAATGTCACTTGAAATTCGGCGGCCCCGCCTGCCAGCAGGCCTGGGCAGCGCTGGCGGTGACCGCCCCAGTCCGGCCGCCATTCCCGGTGCGAACTCAGGCCAAGCGGGCGCGGCGCAACAGGCCGCGCGCCGCTGCTGCGGCGGCGCGCAGACGACAGCAGCATTGCATTGAGGTTGCTGCTGCTGTTGTCGGTGGATGACCCCCCGCGGGGGTAGAGTTGCAATCTACCAGTGCTGCCGGCTGCCATGCGCAGCAATTGCACGTCATGAAAAATTGCAATACATACTGCAATGCAACATCCGGTGTTCCCGCCAGCAACCCAGCCCCATCACAAATGCATGAATTGTGCAGCGCCCGCAGGTGCGAGCCAGCGAGGCAGCTTGCAGCGGAGCACGGGGGGCTCACACGCACCCCTGCACGCACGCCGTTAGCGCCGCGCCGTCCTCCCCGGCAGACGCGAGGCAGCTCCGCACGCACGTGCGCATGCGCGCGTATGACGTGGCGTCGATGTCTTCGGTCCTGTCCAGGCTCGCGCCCCAGATGTTGCTCACGTCCAGCGCCCACGGCCGGGGCAGCATCAGCACCGACGCGACCTTGCGCTCCGCGCGCAGCTTGGCCCAGTCCACGGTGGCCAGGCGGACGACCTGCCACGCCGGCGTGTTGGCGATCCTGCGCAGCGCGGGGCGCGTGAGGGCGCACGGCACGGGCGCGCGGGGCCGCGCGGTGAGCCGGGCCGGCGGCGGCCGCAGGCGGGCTGCTGCTGCGCGCGGCGCGCGCGCGGGCGGGCGGCCGCGGGGCACAGGGCACGGGCGCTCGCTGCAGCGCTCGCCTGTAATAGTAGACCGCGTTGGTGTGGTCGCGCAGCGTGGTGTAAATGTTCCAATCCACCTCGGCCGGCCCCACGCCGCCGGCGGCGTCGAGGCCTGCGCAGCGCACGTGGTGCGCATGGCGCCGGCGGTGGGCGGCGGCCGGCGGACGCGCGCGGCTGCGCCCCCACGCGCCGCGCGGCGCGGCCCGCAGGCCCGCCGAGGCCCCTGCGACCGCAGGCTGAGCGTCCTTGGGCGCCCTGGCCCGCCGGGGCGCACCCTTGGGGAGGTACACCGACTGGATGAGCCCCAGCACTGCCATCAGCGCCGGGTTGGAGGGGGAGCTCAGCACAAACCCTGGAGACATGGGGTTCAGCGTCGCCCTGTCGCGGCGGCAGCACAGCGGCGGCAGCGCGTCGGCGGCAGCGCGTCGGCGGCGGCTCGGCGGAGGCCACCGCTGCGGGCGCCGCGGGCGCCGCGGCCGCCGCGCGCACCGCCAGGGGGAGAGGTTGGCGACCGACTTGAGCACCGCGAGGCGCGTGAAGCGGTCGCTCGAGTTGTGCGACCCCGGCGGCGGGAAAAAGGTCGTGTTGTGCAGCGTGGGCGTGAGCGGCGGCGCGCTGTACGGCGGCGCTGAGACTTTGGCGAGCCATTGCGTCATATTCTGCGCGGCGCATGCCGGGCGCGGGCGTGGGCGGTGCCGCGTGAGGCGCGGTCACGCGTGGAGCGCGAGCCGGCGCGGGGCGTCAGCAGCGCGGGGCGCCAGCGGCGTGCTGAACCAGCCGCACCCCGATCTGCTCGGGGAAGAGCGGGTTGTTGGTCAGAACGCCGACAGGGTTGTCGTAGTAGTTCATCTTGTCTGAGAACTCGATGACCAGCGACTGGTTGTACTTGTCCCAGCTGCGCCAGCCAGCGGCGCGCGGGGCGGGGCGGGGGCGTGCAGCCGGGTCAGCCGGCCGGCGCCCGCACGCGCCGGGGGCCGCCGGGAGCGGCGGCGGCACTCACATGCCCCAGTGGCAGGGAATGAACGGCCGGCCGAGGGCGAGCTTTGCGGCAAAGCTGAACAGTGAGTTCCACGACACGCTCAGCCCGCCGTCCAGCGCGGCCTTGAGCTCCGCGACGCTGCTGAAGCTGCCGAGGATGTAGGACACGACGTCACCCTCGTTGATGCTCGCGCCGGGCTGCGCCGGGTCGTACGCGGGGACTGCGGCGGGCAGGAAGGCCGGCGGGCAGGGCGGTGAGTGCAGCGCGGGCCGGCGCCCGCTGCGCTGGCTGCGCCGCGCGCGCAGGCTCCCCCGCGCTGGCTGCGCCGTGCGCGCAGGCTCCCCCGCGCTGCCCCGGGGCGCGCTCACCGCCGGTCGTGCTGAGCTGCCACTGCAGCGAGACCGCCAGACCTGCGGCGGCGGCGCGGCGCGGTCGGCCGTGCCGGTGCCGCGCAGCGCAGCGCAGCGGCGCGAGGCGCTCCCGCGTCCGGGCAGGCACCTGCGTCGTTGAGGCCGTCGCTGCACACGCCCGGCCAGTTGGTGATGTTGACCTTGCGCAGCGGCGGGAACACCTTGGCCGCCGCGGCGAGCAACGGCCTGCGACGGCGACAGGCAGCGCGCGCGCGCGGGGCCGCAGGGTCGGGCGGCCGCCGGCAGCCCGGCCCGCCGAGGCGTGCGCGTCCCTGGCGCGCGCGCGTGCGGGCGGCGCCTCACTTGATCGCGGGCGTGACGCACACGTAGCTGTGCTTGCGCGCGTAGGTGCGACCGAGCGTGGAGTAGCCGTCCACGCCGTGCACAGGGATCAGAGTGTTGTTGCTGCCGCTGGGCACGAACGAGATGGACAGCTGCGGCAGGTTGGCAAAGTCCTGCGGCGCGGCGGCGGGGAGGGGGGGCCAGGTCGTCGGACGAGCTGCGCCGCGCGCGCTCAGGCAGGCGCGGCGCGCGGAGGCGCACGGTGGGCGCACCATGGTGCGCGCGCTGACCACGGTGGAGTTGTCGGCGTACGAGACGGAGCTGCACGCCCGCGCCGGCGCGCCTGCCGCGGCGGCACGGCGGTCACGGTGGCGACGCGCGGCGGGAGTGAGTGCGCGAGCAGCAGCAGCAGCGGCGCCGGTGACCACGTGCGCGCCAGCCGCAAGCCGCTCACCCGCTAGCGCCAGCAGCAGGGCCGCGACCAGGAGCGCCCGGGCCGCCGCGCTGTGCAGGCTGCGCGAGGCGGCCGCGCCGTGAGCTGGAGCGGCGGCGCCCGCTGCCGCGGCGCTGCCACCCGCCCGTCGGGCGCGCGGGGCTGCCATGGTGGTCTGGCGCGACGAAAGCTGCTTCGAGGGCCTTTCGCCGCGGGATGTGGGCGCGCTGGCGTGTTGTTGGCGTCCGGGAGGGGGCTGGCGTGCCTGGCGGGGCCGTCCGTATGCCCATTGCAGGCTTAGGTGGGCCAGGCGCGTGTGGCGGGTGCGTGCGGGCGAGGGCGCGTCCGGCGGCGGCGGCGGCGGTGGCCGGTCGGTCACGAGGTTCCCGCGTCGTTCTTGGGAGGTCAGGCGAGCCCGCCTGTTGCACTCGTGAGCGCCCACGCGCGTTCCAGTGCTCTGCTGCACTCGGTAGGTCAGCCGCCCTCCCTCGCGCCCTCCGCGCGAGCCGCCGCGTCGTGCAGGGCGTCGCGGCGTGCGGCACGGCGGCGCCCAGCAGGTGGTGGCGCCTGCCTGGCGTGCGCGGGCTGACGCCCCGGTTTCAGCTGGGCCCAGGGGCTCGGGCGGCGCCAGGACAGGACGCAGCGCGCGGGCGGCGGCGAGCAGCGGCGCCGCGCCCGGTGCCGACGCGGCGCGCGCCGTGGCGGGTGGCGCCGGCCGCCTCCGCGGCGCGCGCGGCGGGCAATTCGCTCGGTCTTTGACGCAAGCGAGGCCAGGCGAGGCCAGGCGCGTGCGCGGGGCGGCCGCTACAGCCCCTGAGCCCTCGCCGAAGGACGCCCCGCGGCCCGCCCGAGCTTCGCCGCCCGCCGCCGCGCCGGCCAGTTGCCCACGTTGAGCCAGGGACGCCGCCCACGAACACAGCGCCCGCCCCTCTCCGCGAGGCGCGCGAGCAGCCCCGCCTGCGCGCCCGCGCGCGCCGCTCGCGCCCGGCGCGCCGAGGCCCGCGAGACTGTGAGACCGTGCCCGTGCCTCCCAGCGCCGGCGTCGCGGCGCTGAGCTCCGGCGGAGCAGCAGCGCGGGCGCCCTCGCTGGCGACGCGCAGGCCGGCGCCTGCGTGACCCAAGGGTGCGCCCGCTAGGCCTAGCAAACGCCTCGCGGCGGCGCGCGGGGCGCAGCGGCCCAGGGGGCGCGCGCCAGCGCGGGCAGTTGGGTGCCCGCGGTGTGCCGCCTCCTGGCGCCGCCCTGGCGCCCGCGCGCGCCACGGGGCGTGTCAGCTCGGTGACACAGGCGCCTCGCCGCGCCGGCGCCCCGCGCGGGCCCGCCGCGGGCGTGCAGCAGGTGATTGTGCCGCGCGGTGAAGTCACCCCGCCCGCCCCGGGCCGCCCCGCAGGCTCCAAGGCGCCCCAGAGCGCGGCCGGCAGGCGGCGCAGCGAGTAGCCATGGTGAGCCGGGCGCCGCGGGCCGCCGTGGCGACGGGTGGGGGCTCAACTTCGGCGCCATCCCTCGCGCCCCCGGGCGCCGCGCCGAGGCCCGCCCCCGCCCTCCGCAGGCGGCCGACAGCGAGAGCGACATGTGCTGGATCTGCCTGGAGGAGGAGAGCCCCGAGGACGGCTCCGCCAGCCTCATGGCGCCGTGCAAGTGCCCGCGCAAGGTGCACCCGCAGTGCCTCGCGCGCTGGCAGCTGCAGCAGGCCGGCCGGCACGAGGAGAAGTTCTGCAGGTCCGCCGGCGCCGCGGGCGCCGCCGCGCCCCGGCCGCGCGGCCAGCCTGGCGCTCGCGCGCGCGCGCTCGCGCGCGCCGCCCACGCTGCTGCGTCCGCGCGCGCGCGCCGCCGCCGCCGCCGCCGCCCAGGTTCTGCAACAACGAGCTCGCCGACTGGAAGCACCACCTCACGCCCGAGGAGCTCAAGCCCGAGGTGTCCAAGGTCCAGCCGATCATGGTCGTCTACTTTGAGGGCCAGGTGAGGCGATGAGACAGGCGGCGGGCAGGGCGACCGCGCGAGCGCGGCCGACAGGCCCGACGCGCGGCGGCCGCGGCGCGCGGCGCGGCGCGCACGGCGGCCGTCGCTCACGCGCCCCCGCCCGCGTCGCCGCCGCTGCGCCGCTGCTGCAGATCCACCGCATCCCCGTGAAGCAGGGCCCCGACGGCCTGTGCGAGTTCACCGGCAAGATCAGGTGACCGCGCCGCCCGCGCCGGTGCCGGTGTCGGCACCGCGTGCGGCCGCACGCAGCCGCGCGCCCGCGCCCGTGTGCGCTCGCGCCGCCCCGTGCCCGCGCCCGCGCGCCCGCGCGCCCGCGCCGACCCGCCCCGCCCCGCGCCCCGCGCCGCGCATCGCGCAGGGAGCTGTTCCGCCTGCCCGACGACGTCGACATCAGCCTCACCTTTGGCTGCAAGGAGCCGATGAGCGGAACGCACCTCAAGCTGGAGGGCATGGGCGCGTTTGACGCGGCGGTGCACTGCGCGAGCGTCGCCGCAGCGGAGCGGCAGCAGAAGATCAAGAAGAGCTACTCCACCGGCAACATGGGCGCCGCGGCGCCCGCGCTCGCGGGCGCGCCGCACGGCGCCGGCGCCGGCGGCGGCGCGCTCGGGCGCGCCGCGTCCAACGGCAGCCTGCCGGCGGCGGCGCGCCACCCCCACCCCGCCGCCGGCTCCCCCGCTGCGCCCGCGGCGGCGGACCGGCGGCGCCGGTTTCAGGACGGGGCGGAGCAGCAGCAGCAGCAGCAGCAGCAGCGCGGCGCCGGGCGCAGCCGCAGCTTCACCGTCGGCAGCAGCAGCCCGGGGCGCGGCGCCGGGGGGCTCGAGCCCCCCGCCGCGTTCCGGAGCATTCTGGCGATGCTCGGCGGCGGCGGCGGCGGCGGCAGCGGCGGCAGCGTCGCCCCCGCCCCCGCCCCCGCCGGCGGCGGCGCGAGCCCCTTTGCAGCAGCCGCTGCGCAGGGCGGCGAGCAGCCCGCCGCCGGTGCCGGCGCCGGCCAGCAAGCGGGCGCGCACGGCGGCGTGAGCGCGGGCGCCGCCGCGGCGGCGGCGTCGCCGCGGCCCAAGGCCGCCGAGCGGCTGAGCCTGCGCAGCGTGAGCGGGCTGACGGACGTGCCGGAGGCCGACGAGACGCTCGCGGTCGGCACCTTTGGCGGCAAGTTCCGCCTGAGCCTGAAGGCCCTCAGCCGCCGCGTCGCGCGGGGGCTGTCGTTTTCGAACAAGGCCCCCGGCGCGCTCGCCGGCGGCGCGGCGCCGGGCGGCGGCGCGTTTGGCTCGCCCGCGCCGAGCGGCGCGAGCAGCCGCGCGAGCAGCATGCCGCTGCTCAGCCCCCGCGTGCTGGACTATGGGCGCGGCAGCCCGAGCCCGCCGCCGCTCGCCGGCGGCGCCATGGGCAGCGCGGGGAGCAGCCCCAGCCTGCTGCCGCCTCCGAGCCCGATCCGGGCGTGAGCCGGCGCGGCGGGCGGCGGCGCGCCCCGCGGGGGCGCTGGCCGCCCGGGGCGGCGCTGGCGGCGCGGCGGGCTGCGGAGGCCGGATGCTAGGAGCGGAGCCGGACCAAGTCCTTGCGCTTTCAGACAGGCTGTGTACAGACAGCGTACAGGCCGTGTACAGAATGCTATGCAGCAGCGAGTGCTCGCTGCAGCGGCGCCGCCGGCCTCAGCAGGCCGTGCACGCGGGGGAGCAGCGGGCAGCGGGCGGCGCCATCCCTTCGTTCCCGTGGTGGTGGCGCCAGGGCGCCGCAGCGTGGGCGCGCGCCGGCCGCCCGTGCCATACGCCGGGCGGCGGCGCGGAGGCCGCGCGCCCCGCGCGAATGGGCGCGCGCGCCTGCCGCCGCGCGCGCACTCTTTGACCTGCGCGCGCGCGCGCAGCGCAGTGCCGGGCGGGGCGCGCGGCCGCGCCGCCGGGGATGCAGCGGGCCCACGTGCCCGACCAGTCGGTGCCGCAGCAGCAAGCGAGAGCATCGGCGGGCGCGGCAGCAACCGCACACAGCGGCAAAATGGCGGCGGCGGGGGCAGGCAGGGCCCGCGCGCGCGCGTTGCCGCGTTGCTGCCGCGCCCGCCAGCGAGAGCGGCGGGGCTCGCCCGCGCTGGGAGCAGTCGCAGCAGCAGCGCGCCCCTGTGGGCGCAGCGGCAGGCCGGGGCGCGCCGCCGGGCGCGGCCGGAACGATTTGCGACAGGGAGGCGGTGGGGGGCGGAGACTGCGGCCGGGAGTCGGTCACGACAGTGCCGCGCGTGCATGTCGCTAGCGCGGCTGTGCCAAGCGTGTTGCGGCGACGCCGCGCCCACGCGCGCCGCCCGTGCCTGTGCGGCGGCGGCCGCTGCGCGCGGCGCGGCGCCTTGCATCGGATGGGTTCTGCATGGGCTGAGGCTGCGCGCACGCGCGCCCCCGGCGGCGCGGGCACTTGCCACCCACCCCCCTGAGAACCCTCACCCCCTGCCAGCGCGGAGAGCGCAGGGCAGGGGGCCACGCGTCACAGACGGCGGCGCGCCCGCCGGGAGGCCACGCGCGGCGCGGCGTGGCGTGTGTTGTAACGAGCCGAGCCCCCCTCGCGCGCGGCGGAGAGTTTTTTCAGAGTTTTACACCTACACCGCGCGCTCGGGGCCGCAGCCCGCACCGCGGCGCCGACGCAGCAGCTAGCAGGCCGTTCACCCGAGCGCCGCGACCGCGGCGACCGCCTTGGTCGCCGCGTCGTCGAGGTCGTCGGCGGTGATCACGTTGATGCCGCTGGATCCCAGGATGGCCTTGCCCTCCTCGACGTTGGTCCCCTCCAGCCGCACGACCTGCGCGCCGCGGCCGGCGCCGGCGCTCGGCGCCCGCTGCCGCGCGCAGCGCCCGAAGCCGCGCCCGCCGCCACGCGCCGCGCCGCGCGCCGCGCCGCGCGCCGCGCGTCCGCGGCCTGCCTCACCAGCGGGACCTTGACGCCGACCTGCTTTGCCGCGGCGACGATGCCGCTCGCGATGACGTCGCACTTCATGATGCCGCCAAAGATGTTGACCAGGATCGCCTTGACCTGACCGGTTCAGGGTTTAGGGTTTAGGGTTTGAGCGGTGCGGGCAGGGGTCGAGGGGCGGGCGCGGGGCGCGCGCGTGGGCGCGGAGCGCGGGGGGGGGGGGGGGGGGGGGGGGGCGAGCGGGGGCGGGCGGGAGGTGGCGGGCGCGGGGCGAGGGGCGCGCGCGCGGCGCCGCGCCTGGGGGTCGCTGGTGAGAATCTTGAACGCCTCGACCACCTGGCGGCGCGGGCGGCGGGCGGCGGCGCAGCGGCCTCGGCGCCCCGCCCCGCGCCGCGCCCGCCGCCGCCGCGCCCGCGCGCTCGCCCGCCGCCGAGACCGCGCGCCGCGTCCGCGCCTGCGTCTCGCTCGCGTTGCCGCCGACGTCGAGGAAGTTTGCGGGCGCGGCGCCGTGGAGCTTGATGATGTCCATCGTCGCCATGGCCAGGCCCGCGCCGTTGACCATGCAGCCGATGCTGCCGTCGAGGCCGATGTAGTTGAGGTCGTACTTGCCCGCCGCGACCTCGCTGCGCGCGCGCGTGTGTTGTGTGTGCGTGTGTGCGTGTGGGCGCGTGTGTTGTGTGTGCGTGTGTGCGTGTGGGCGCGTGTGTTGTGTGTGCGTGTGTGTGCGTGGGCGCGCGTGCGCGTGCGCGTGCGCGTGCTGGCCGCGGCGCGGGGACCGCAGCACGCGTGGTGCGGGCGGCGGGGGCGGGCGCGGGCGCGGCGGCGGGTCCCCGCGCGCACCGCGGGTCGATCTGGCTCTCGTCGCGCTGCGCAAAGATATCCTTCTGGCGGTAGCCCGCGTTGTCGTCGAAGCCGAGCTTCGCGTCCGCCGCGATGAGCCGGCCCTCGGTGTCCTCCGCGAGCGGGTTGACCTGCGCCGCGCGGCGGGCCGCGCACGGGCAGCGCGGGCATGGTGCGGTGACGGGACGGCGGCGGCGCCCCCCACATTGTAGTTCAATCGGTCTTAGCTGGGGATCGAGCCGACGCGCGCGCACCTCGACCATGGTGCAGTCGCACTCGGCAAAGAGGCGGTACAGCGCCTTGATCTGCTCCGCCGCGGCGGCGAGGTCGCCGGTGACGGCGAGGCCGCGCGCCATCGCGGTCGCCTGCTCGTCGGTGATGCCGGTGCGGATGTCGACCGGGATCTTGATGATCTTCTCGGGGTACTTCTCAGCCAGGTCCTCGATGCTCGTGCCGCCCTCGCTGCGCGCGCGCATTCGCGCGCGACGCGCGCGTGCCGCGCGTCAGCGCGGCGCGCGCAACACACACACAGCGCGCGCCGCGCGTGGAGGCCGCGCGGCACGTGCAGCGCGCGCGGCACGAGCGCAGCGCGCGCGCCTGCAGCCGATCATGACGGGGCCGGCGGTCTTACGGTCGAGCAGAATGGCAAAGTACATCTCCCGCGCGAGCCGCATCTTGCGCGCGACGAGCAGCGTGTTGACCGGCCGCCCGCCCGCGCCCGTCTGCTTGGTCACGAGCGTCGCGCCGAGCATGCGCCGCGCGAGCTCGAGCGCCTGGGGCACGGGTACGATGTGCACACCGCCCTGCGCGCGCGCGGGGCGGCGGGCGGGCGGCGTGCGCGGCTGGGCGAGCGGCGGGGTGGGCGGCGAGCGGCGCGCCGGCCCCGCGGCCGCTGGCGCGGCCCGGTGCGTGCGCGCGCCTGCAGGCCGTTGGTGAACTTGCCCAGGCCGCGCCCGCCGGCGTAGATCTGGCTCTTGAGCACCACCTGCGGCGCCGCCCGCGCCGGCGGCGCCGCGTCGGGATACCGCGCGGCGCCGCTGCGCTGTGAGCCCCCGCCGCCCGCCCCGCGGCGGCTGCTTGCGCGCGCGCGCGCGCGCGCGGCGCCGCACGCCTCCGGCGCGGCCGCAGCGCAGCAAGCGCCGCCGCGGCTGCGGCTGCGGCTGCGGCGGCGCAGGCAGGCAGCGCGCCTCGTTGTTCTCGTCCTTCATTGCCTCCGCCGCCGCCGCGACGTCCTCCAGCGTGAAGGCCGGGCGCCCGGGCGGGACGTTGATGCCGAACTTGGCCATCAGCTCCGAGCCCTGCGCCGCGGGCGCGCGCGCGCGGCGGCAGCGGCGGCGGCGGCGCGCGGGCGTCGGCGTCTGCCGCGCCGCGGCGCGGGCGCGCGGCCGGGCCCCAGATCACGGCCGCGGGGCGCGCCTGGTACTCGTGGACGTTGAGGAAGCGCAGCTGCTGCAGCTGCGCCGCGCCAGCGGTTGCGCCCTGCCGGAGCAGCAGCCCTGACGCGTGGCGAAGCATGCTGGCCGGCGCGCGGGAGGGCGGCGGAGCTGCTGGGGCGGCCCGGCAGCGATCAGGGTCGGCGCGGCGGCGCGCCCGCGACCGACAGCAGCGTCAGATGCCGGGGCCGGCAGCAGCCCGCTCGCGCGGTCGTGAGCGCCGGGCTGCTAAGAGGGACGCGGACAGCGGCTGTTGCTCGGGAGGCAGGCTAGGTCGCCCGGCTTGCAGCTGCGGCGGGGTTCTCGGCGGCGGCACCGGCCGCGCCGCCGCCGTCGTATTCCCGTCATCCTTTTTCATGCCGCACGCCTCTCCCATCACTGAAAACACTCCAGAAGTTCGCAGCCTATGATCTGCCACCCCAGGTCCGCGCGTAGCTTGGCGATGCGCGTGCGCTGGGCGTCAAAGTCCGTCAGCGGCTGCTGAACCGGCCAGATGTACTTGACACTGGGTGTTGCGGCGGGCGCCGGGCCGGACGGGGTCAGTGGTTTGGCGGGCCCCTCAGACGAGCAGCCTTGCCCTGAGCGCGCAGCGAGCCGCGCACCTGCCGGCCATGCTGCGGTACGTCACCAGCTGCCCGCCAGGCGGGTCGCCCTCCCAGCCGCGGCCGCCGACGCCCTGCGGCGCGCCGCGGGCTCTCGCACCGGCGCGCCCCGCCGCCGCGCCGCGCGCCCCCCGCCTGCACCCCGCCGCCGCCGCACCTCTGGCCGGATCACAAACTCCACCACGTCCTGCCCAAACAGGGAGGGCACGCCAAACGCCCGGTACTCCGCGCCCGACGGCAGCGTGAGGGCGCGCAGCAGCTCGGCGCCCTGCGCGGGCGGCGCGCGGCGCGCGGCGCGCGTGGGCGCGCGGCGCGCGTGGGCGCGGGCGCGGGGTTGCGCCCGGCCGCGCGCGCCGCGTCGCGCACTTCCAGCGACGCCGCCACGGAGGCCTCGAGCACCTCCGCCGCCGCCGCGGGCGTCGCCTCGGCCGCGCGCCAGGCGGGCGAATAGGCGTCGTTGATGCTCGCTGCGGCGGCGGCCGAACGCGTGGGGCGGCCGCGGCCGGGCGGCCGGCGCGCGGCGCCGCGGCGCCGCGCCGCGGCGGCGGCGGCGGGCACCTGTGCTCACGCAGTTGGGGTTTATGTTGCTGGGGCACCCCCGGATCGACCCGTCCGGCGTGGGACCGTACACGATGCGCCGCGCCTCCTGGTACGGCGTCAGCGCCGGCGGCTCCTGCACCGCGTGTGCGTTCAGCGGGCTGAGCGCCAGCTGCAGCGCCGCGAGGACGCCCGCGCCCGCGAGCGCGCGCGGGTCGCTGCTGCCGGCGGCGCCGGTCCTGCGCTGCACCGCGGGCGCCGCCGCGCGGCGTGGCGCTGCCGTGCGGAGAAGCATTGGCGATGCGCCGTGCGGGCGGGGTTCTGCACGCCCGCACGCCCTGCGCCGCTCGCCGCCGCTCGCTGCTGCTCAAGCGGCGCGGCGCCTGCCTGCTCAAGCGGCGCGGATGCCGTGCGTGCTGCTGCGTGGCGACTGCGGATCGCGGGCGGGCTGTGCGCGGGGCGGGGCGGGGGCGCCGGGAGGGTGCCGCACACGGCGGGCAGCCGCCCGGCCGCCCCGCGCCTTCGCCTGCCGCCGGCGGGCACGGCTTGCGCAGAACGCGGCGGCGCTCTGGCCTGCCCGCCGGAGAGCGCCTGGCTGCCGCTCGCTGGTGGGTGCGCGCGGGCAAGGGCCCATCACCTGTTGCACGCCGCCGGCGCAGCGCGCGCGGCCAGAGCGTGCAGCACAAGTGCAGCGACCCCACACACGCCCGCCGCCGAGCCGCCCCACCGCACCACATGAGTGAGAGGCGCCCTCAGGCCGCCATCACCTCAACGTCAAACTCAGCGGGCTGTGGCAAGCCGGCCTCTCCTGCGTCTGCCGCCGCCGACTGCCACGCCTCCGCCTCCTCCTCGCGGCGCACGCCCACCTTCAACGAGTCGAGACAAGACAGCCCGCACAGCACCGCACGCGCGTCCGCCTCAGACAGCTCCAGCCCGCGCAGCGCCAGCTTGGCCTCCCGCAGCGCGCGCATGCCCGCCAGTGGCATCAGGCCCATGGGCGTGGCCTCGCTGCCAACAGGCACTCGCACCTCCAGGTAGGTGAGCTGCGTGCACGTGGCCAGCGCCGCCAGCTCTGCGTCGTCATCTGCTGCAAAGTCGAGCTCATGCAGCACGGTCAGGCGCGCCAGCGACCGCACCGCCGCCACGCGTCCCGCCGCGTCGCCATCCCTCAGCAGGCTGGGGTTTTGCACTGTTTCGGAGAGCTCCAACGACTCCAGCTCGCTGCAGTGCTCGGCCAGCTCCTGCAGCGTGGCCGGCAGCCAGGCCGCCAGCTGCCCGACCCTGCACAGGCGAGGAAAGGCCGCAAACGGCACCAGTCCCATGCTCCACAGCTCCACCACCGACGGGCACGCCACGGGCTCGCCCTCGCCGCCCCCCTCGATCCACCCACCGCCCAGCTGAGTCAGCCGGCTCAGGCCCGCCAGGCACGGCAGTGAGACGCGCGACAGGCCAAAAACACCAAGCACCTGCAGGTCGGTCAGCCCGCCCAGCGCCGACAGCAGGCGCGGGTCGGAGCCCTGGTCGACTTGCAACTCCAGCCCCGTGAGCGCGACCAGCCGCGCGAGCGCCGCACACTCGGCGCCGCCCAGCGTCGGCCAAACGGGCCCCGCCGGCGCTGTCGTCGCTCCACGAATGCAGCGAAAGCCTCCGCAGCCCCGTGCAGGCGCCCACAGACGCAAGGCCTTGGTGGCTGCAGACCAGGGGCAGGCGCAGCACTGTGAGCGCCGGCGCCAGGCCGCCCAGCCAGCCGTACTGCTGCTGAGGGCTGTTTCTGAAGTTGCCGCCAGACACCTCCAGGCTCGCCAGGCTGCGCAGCTTGGTCAGCACCGAGCAGTGCGCCAGCGTGGCAGGTGCTTGCAGATCTTCACCAAACCGCACGGTGACGGCCGTGAGCTGCGTCGCCAGGCCCAGCGCCAGCCACGCCGCGTCGCTGCCCGCCCAGCTGCTGGCGACGTCCAGCTCGAGAGCGCGCACGCCGGGCAGGCTCAAGCGCACAGTTCCCAGCACAGGCGCCAGGTTGAGCGGCTCGCTGGCTCCGCCGTCCGCGACGTCCAGGCGCAGCGCCGTCAGCCGCGGCAGCCTGCGCGCGGGCGGCGGGCGGCGGGCGGCGCGCGTGAGCCAGCTGGGCGCGCTACGTGAGTGTTGCAGGGTGCGTGCACGCCGCCACGGCCACCAAGCAGCCGGCGCCACGGGCGGCAGGGCCGCCTGCACAGGCCGCGCGCACAGCAGCAGCAGCGCCGGTCGCCCGCTCACGTCGCGAGCGCCGGCAGCGCGGCCGCCAGGCCGACCGCGGCGTCCTTGCGGCTGGCCAGCTTGATGTTTACCCTGCCGCAGGACGCGAACAGCCCGCCCTGCAGCGCCGCCGCGCGCTCGCAGTCGCCGCCGCGCAGCTTGAGCGCCGCGACCGCGCCGTGCACCACGCGCCGCGTCGCCCTGCAGGCCAGCGCGAACGCGGGCGCGCTGCCAGGGTCCGCCAGCATCTTGGGCACCAGCGCGGCGCCCCAGGCCGCCTCGCCCAGCGCCTCCAGGGCCGGCAGCAGCACGCACGCGCCCGGCGGCGCCGCGCCGCGCTCGGCGCTCCTCCCGGTCGCCATGCTGCTGCGGGCGGTGCTTCAGCGTGCTGAGAACGCGGATCGGGGGCGGGCTGTGCGCGGGGCGGGGCGGGGGCGCCGGGAGGGTGTCGCACGCGGCGGGCAGCTGCCCGGCCGCCCCCGCGCCTTCGCCTGCCGCCGCCGGCGGCGCACGGCGGGCGCAGAGCGCGGCGGCGCTCTGGCCTCCCCGCCGGAGGCCACCTGGCTGCTCGCCGGGGGGTGCGTGCGGGCGAGGGCCCGTCTCTGTGTTGCACGCCGCCGGCACAGCGCGCACGCGCAGCACGAGCCCCATCATTGCGCCCTGGCCCAAGGCGCGCCGCATCCCACGCGTCAATCGTCCTGCGTGCGCTCCCTGCCGCCAGCGTGGTGCGCGCCGGCGAGGAACGGCAGCAGCCGCTGCCGCCGCCTGGGCGGGGTGCCGCCCGAGTCCAGCACGCGCTGCAGCAGCAGCACCACGTCGAGCTGGGGCAGCAGGCACGCCGCGAGGCCCTGCAGGTCGACGCCCGGGCCGCCGGCCGCCGGCGGCGCCGCGCCGAGCCCCGCTGCCGCGCTGCCGCCGCTCGCGCGCAGGCCCTGCTGCGGCGCCTGCTGCGCCTGCTGCTGCTCCGCGCCGGCTGTGAGCGTGAGCTGCATGATCGCATCCAACGCGTCCAGCGCGTGCTGGCAAAGCGGGCCCTGCGCGCGGCGGCGGCGGCAGGCAGCGGCAGCGGCGCGGCTCAGCCCCGGCCGCGCCGGCCGCGGGCGACCAGCCCCGGCCGCGCCGGCTGGTGCGCCGCACCTGCGAGAGGCCGACAATGGGGCTGAGAAAGGCGCCGTCCGACAGCAGCGCCGCGCCGGGCCCGAGCGCCAGCCCCGGCGTCGCCAGGAGGCAGCGCAGCAGCAGCAGCACGTGGGGGTGCAGCGCCGCCGCGCCCGGGAGCAGCAGCAGGCCGACCCAGAAGCGCAGCAGCCACTCGCCAAACGTCGGCAGCAGCGCGCGCGACATCGCGCTGCACAGGCCCTGCAGCAGGCGCACCAGCGCCGCGTGGCTGGGGCTGTCGGGGCCGTGCTGCTGGAAGCAGCCGCCGGCGGAGAGGCTCTGGCTCGTGCTGCCGCCAATGACGCCGGCACGCTGCTGCTGCTGCTGCTGCTGCTGCTGCTGCTGCTGCTGCTGCTGCTGCTCGGCCGCCAGCCTGGGCGCTGGCCGGCCGTGCGGCGGCTGCCGCTGCTGCGGGCTGCTGCTTGCTGCGCTGCAGTTGACGTTGAGGCTGGCGGTGAGCTGCTGCAGCCTGCTGCCAAGCTCGCCCAGGCCCTGGGTGGCGCAGGCCGCAGAGAGCGTGGCCATGCACTCCTGCACACACAGGTGTGTGCAAGGGAGCGGCGCCCGGGCAGGCGGCGGGCAGGGCAGGCGGGCGTGAGGCTGGCGCCCTCGCTTCCCTCCGGACAGCGGCGCCCCAGCCGCTCGCCCCGCGCCGCCGCCCGCCGCCGGCCAGCCCAGCCGGTCGTGCGCGCACGCACCTGCAGCGCGTCCAGCAGCTCCGAGTCCGGCTCCAGCTCGCCCAGCTGGCTGCAGAAGAAGGGGACCAGCGCCGCCAGGCTGACCAGCAGCTGCGCGTGGCGGTGGCCCAGCAGGGTCTGCACCACCGCGCGGCTGCCCGGCAGCTTGCGCGCACCCGGCGCGCCGCCGCCCGCCAGCAGCGACCAGACGCCCCAGCTGCTGCTGAGGCCCTCGCCGCTGCTGCCCCGATGCCGCCGCGCGCCGCCGCTGCTGCGCACGGCCTGCTGCCACGCGTCCGGCGGCAGCCGCGCGCCGCCGCCGCTGCCCCCGCGGCCGCCGGCACCAATGCCGCGCAGCTCGGGCGCGCTGCGCGACAGCGACGCGGCGTCCTCGTCCTGCTGCTGCAGCGGCGCGCTCGCGTTGCCGGGCCCGTCCGGAGCGCCCAGCTCCTCTGGCGTCGGCTGCGCCGGCTGCTGCGCCTGCGGCTGCTGCCCCGCGTCGCTGTGCGACGCAAGCAGGTGCTCCTGCTGCAGCGAGCTGGCCACCCGCGCGCTGCGCGGCCGGCCCAGCGTGCCCCCGCCGGCGGCGCCGCCGAGCAGCCCCGCGCCGGCGGGGCCGTCGCGGCTGCTGCTGCGCGACAGCGCACCGCCGCCGGTGGCCGCGCGGCTGCCGGCAGCGCTGCCGCTGGGCATGCCGGCGCACGGCCCTGCCGCCGGCGGGCCAGCCAGGCCCTCATAGAAGCCCTGGTCGTGGCTGCCCCACTCGCAGTCGCCGGGCTCGCGCGGAGCCGCCGCCGCGGGCGCCGGCAGCTCGCACAGCCCGCGCGCGAGCAGCGCAAACAGGCGCACCGTGGGCAGCTGCGTGTCGGGGAACAGCAGGCCCTTGAACAGCGCCTGCTGCACCGCCACCACGTGGTGCGCGGGCCCGTCCGCGCCGCGCTCGGGCCACGGCAGCAGCGCGCCGACCGCCCAGCGCATGGGCCGGCCGTCTGCGTCGACGCCGCCGACCAGGCTCGCGGCGCTGCTGCAGACCGACTGCGCGCGCGCGTGCCGGGGCCCCGGTCGGGCGGGCGTGGAGGACGCCGCGTCCCCGCCGCCGCCGCCGCCGCCGCCGCCGCCGCCGGCGGCCTTGCCCGGGCCGGCGGGCGGCGGCTTGGCGCCGACACCTCCGCCGCCGTCCGCCGCCGCCGCGGCATCATCCAGGGCCATGCGCGAGAGCACCGCCTGCAGCTCCCCCGCGTCGGCCGCGGGCGCGGCGGCGAGCAGCACGTTCTGCGTCGTGCTGTCGTGCATGGTCAGC
Organism: Scenedesmus sp. PABB004; assembly: GCA_014905635.1. NCBI lineage: Eukaryota > Viridiplantae > Chlorophyta > Chlorophyceae > Sphaeropleales > Scenedesmaceae > Scenedesmus > Scenedesmus sp. PABB004. Next base: position 495,795 of record JABVCE010000011.1, on the reverse strand, counting down.
CGCGCGAGGACGGTGTGCAGCAGGAGCAGCGCCTGCTGGTGGATGTGCACGTAGCTGCTGAACAGCAGCGACAGCGCCGCCCAGAAGGCCTGGGGGTATAGGAGCAGCTTGCGCGGCGGCAGCGCCTCCAGCAGGCTGCGCAGCGTGAGCAGCAGCTCCAACGCGACCTCGCGCGCCACGCCCGAGCCCTCCGCGGCGCCGAGGCACTGCTGCAGGCACGCCAGCAGCGTCGCACACATGTCGGCGCTGAGGGGCGGCGCCAGCGCGCGCAGCACCTGCCGGGCGCGGGCGGCGCGCGCGGGGGCGTGGCGCGCTGCCGGCGAGCGCGCGCGCGCGTGCGTGTGCGCATGTCCCCCCCCCTCTCCCTCTTGCCTCCCCGCCGCCGGCGCGGCGCGCACCTGCTGCGAACGGCACGCGAGGTGGCGGCTGCGCGCGTGCAGCGCCCAGTCCAGCGCGACGCCGCACCACGCGGCCGGCAGGTCCGGCTCGAACGAGAGCGCTCTGAGGCAGTGCTGCGCCAGGCCCGCCAGCGCGGCCGTGCTGGGCAGCGCGCCCTGCTGGCCCAGCGCCAGGTCCTCGTACGCCCACAGGCGGCGGCCCCGCATGCCCTGCAGGTACCTGATCAGGTGCGTGGCCTGCGGCGCGGCGCGGCGCGGCGCGGCGCGGCGCGGCGCGGCGCGGCGCGGCGTGGCGCGGCGCGGCGCCGTCGGCGAGCGGCCGGCCGGCCCCGCGCGGCGGCGCGGCGCGGGCCAGGGCGGGCGCAGGGGCCGGCCGCCGCCCCCGCGCGCGGCGCGGCGCGGCGCGCGGCGCGGCGCGCGCGCCTGCGGGGTGTCAAGCTGCCGGCCGTCGCCCTGCGCGACCTCGAGGTGCCGCGCGGTGAGGGAGTAGAGCACGTGGACCAGCAGCCCCGCCGCCGCCGACGCGACGAGGCGCTCCTCGTGGTCCGCGAGCAGCAGCGACACGTGGCAGAGCAGCGCGAGGTGGCTGGCAAAGTCCTCGTCGTGCTCGTACGCGACCTGGCGGGCGGCGCGCGCGCGGGCGGGCGGACGGCGAGCGGGCATCGGGCGCGGCGGGCAACGCAGGGCCCGCGCGCGTAGTGCGCGCCGCCGGCGGGCCTGCTCGCCGATCGGCCGGCGTGGGCGGGCGCGGGCGCACCTCGGTGAGCAGGCACAGCGCCAGCTCGGGGCGTGTCATCAGCCCGCGCAGCACCGGCGAGGGCGGCTCGCGCCCGCGGCGGTCCGGCGACGCGCGGCGGCCGCCGCCGGCGCCGGCGCCGGCCTCGTCCAGCAGCGCGCCGGCCGAGGGTGCGCGGCCGGGGCCGGCACTGCGCGGCGTGGTCCCAAAATAGCTGCTGAGGCTGAAGCCGCCGGCCGGCGGCGCCGCGGCCGCCCCCAGCTCGCCGCCGGGCGCACGCGTGTTGATGGGCCGCGGCAGCGTGGGCAGGCCGCCGGGCGTGGCCGCCGAGGCCGCGCTGCCGGCGCCGCCGCCGCCGGCCGCGGGCGTGGCGGGCGCGAGGCTGCCCGTGCTCGCGCTCAGCGCGCCGCCCTGGCTGCCGCCCTCGCCTGGCGCGGTGGCGCTGCCCGGGCCCGTGAGCGACACGCTGCTGCGGCTGCTGTCGCTCTGCTCCGTCACGGACCGCCGCACGCCGCCGCCGCCGCCGAGCCCCAGCAGCGTGCCCTCGCGCAGCTCGCCGCCGCCGCCACCGCCGCCCAGGCCGAGGGCGGAGGTGAAGGTGGAGCTGAGCCGCATCGCCCGGCTCACGCCGCCGTCGCCGCCGCTGCCCGTCGGCGCCGGCGCCTGCGTCGCGTACGGGCTCGCCGGCGGCGCGCCGACCTGCTGCTGCCCGCCGCCGCCGCCGCCGCCGCCAAGCAGGCCCGACGCGCTCGCGGCGACCGAGCCGAGCAGGCCGCTCGGGAAGGTGCTGCTGCCGAGCAGGCTGCCGCCGGGCAGCGACGACGCGAGCGAGCTGGTGCTGCTGTAAGCCCACCAGGAGCCCGCCGACGAGCGCAGCAATGCGCCGCCGTCGGCGGGCGGCGGCGCCGCCGCGGCCAGCCACGCGGGCTGCGGCGGCGCGGGCTCGACGCCTGCGGGTGCGCCGCGGCGGGTGCGCCGCGGCGGGCGCGGCGCTTCAGGGCGGGCGCGCTGCGCCGCACGGGCGCCGCGCCGCGCGCGCGCCGCGCCGCGCACCCGGCTCGCCCGCGAGCGCCGCCGCGAAGCGCAGCGGCGGCGCGCCGCCGCGCGCGGCCGCGCCGCCGCCGCCGGCGCCGCTGCCGCCGGGCGCGAGCGTCGACGTGCCGCTGCCGCCGGGGCCGCCGGGGTCGTCCTCGTGCAGCTGCAGGCTGACCTCGTACACCAGGTGGTCGATCGTCTGCTGCGGGCTGATGCGAGCGAGGTAGAGGCAGATGCGCTTGCCAACGCCCAGGTACTCCAGCAGCGCGCCCAGCTCCTGCGCGGACCCGCGGGCGTGGGCGTGGGCGCCACGTGGGCGTGGGCGCCGCGCGGCGGGCGGCAGCCCTGCGGCCGCGCGGTGCGGCGGCGCGCGGCGCGGCGCGGCGGCCCTGCGGCCGGTCGCGCGGCGGCGCGTCGTCGCGCGGCGGCGGCGCCGCGCCTGGTAGGCCATGTGGCTGCCGAGGGAGGCGAGGAAGTCGAGAATCGGGATGATGTTGCGCCGGTTGCCCGCGAGCGTGCTCCACAGGCGCTCGATCTCCAGCGGCAGCTCGTCGCCGTGCCTGCGCCACCCGGCGCGCGGCGCGGCGGCGCGGCGGCGCGGCGGCGGGCGGGGGCTCGCGGCGCGCACTCCAACACCACCGGCACCCCGCCGGGGCGGCCGCGCCGTTGCCGTGCTCCAACGAGCACGGCGCTTGCGCAGCGCGCTCCCCCCTGGCCGCCCCTCCCGCCCCTGGGCGCCGCCGCCGCCGCCGCGGCCGCCGCCGCACCGCAGCGTGACGTAGTACATGCTCTTGAGCAGCCGCTCGCACCAGGTGCCCTTCCAGTGGCCCGCGATGGTGAGGTTGTCCATCCAGGGCACCAGGCAGCTCAGCACGGGGTGCTGCAGCACCTTGTCCGCGCGCTCGAGCGCGCGCGTCATCATCTCCTCGCACAGCGCCTCGCTCAGCTCCGGGTGGTCCCTGGCGGTGACCGCCGCGCGGCGGCGAGGGTGTGCGGCTAGGCGCGGCGCGGCGGCGGGCGCGCGCCGCGCCAGCGCGCGCGGCGACGGCGGCGATCGCCCCCTGGCCCCGGGGACAATCGCTCACCGCGCGAGCTTCTCCGCGAGCTGCAGCTGGAACTGCTGGTAGCTGTCCTGCAGCGCGCCCAGCACGACCACCGCGCCGCCGCTGTCCTCGTCGCCGCCGCCGCCGAGCGCGGCCGCGCCGTCGCCGCCGCCGCCACCGCCGGCGGGCACGGCCTGCCACTCGCGCGTGGAGAGGACGTGGAGCATGTGCAGCGCGTCCTCGCGCACCTCGGCGCTCGGGTCGACAATCTTGTAGAGCACGAGCGAGAGCACGATGTGCGGCTCCGCCGCGACCGGGCGCAGCGCGTACGCCTCGCTCGCAACCTGTGCGCGTCCGCGCGCGCGGCGCGGCGCGCTCAGGCCGCGCGCGTGCTCACGCGCGCCGTGCGAGCGCCGCGCGCGGCGCGGCGCCCCCGCGCGCGGTGCAGCGCGGCGCGCCTGGAACGACGCGGTCGCGACGCGCGCGTCGTTGTCGTAGCAGCGGTCCACCGCGACGGCAAACATGTCTGGGTTGGCGCAGAGCAGGTGCAGCAGCGCGGCGCGGCCGACGGACGCCTTGGGCACCGCGGGCGCGTGCCCCGCGGCGATGCCGAGCGGCGGCGACGTGAGCAGGCGGTCGACCCAGGCCAGCACGGGGCCCGCGGGGCGGCGCGCGTCGGTGTCAAACACCGGACCCTGCGCGGCGCGGCGGGCGAGGTGAGCCGCGCGCGGCGCGCGGCGAACCCGGGAAGGCGAGAGGCGCCGCCGGCGCGCCCCCACGGCAGCAAGCAGCCCCCCCCCCTCCCTTGCCGCCTATCCTCGCGGGGGCGGCGCGCCTGCAGCATCGCCGCCATCGCCAGCCGCGCGGCCTGGTCGAGCAGCGCCGCCGCCTGCACCAGCTCCAGGCGCAGGCCCTCGCGCGCGTCGGCGTCGTAGTCCCGCAGCCGCGCGAGCGCGCCGGAGATGCCGGCGTTCAGGCGGGCGTGGTACTCGGACGCTGCGGACGCGGGTGCGCGGCGCGGCGGGCGCGGGCGCGCAAGGCTTGGACCGGCGGCGGCGGCGGCGGCCGCGGCGCGTGCGCGCGCGGGCGCTCACCGCGCGGGGTGCCCTCCTCGCACCACGCCGCAAACATCTCGAACAGCTGCTTCCGCGCCATGGGCTGCCCCGGGGCGCCGCCGGCGCCGCCGCCCGCCGCGACGCTGCTGTGGTGGCTCGTGTCGCCGAGCCCGCCGCCGCCGCCGCCGCCGCCGCCGCCGGGCGTGCTCGGCTCGCTCGCGGCGCTCCGGCCACTCGCGGCGCGCTGCACGCCGCCGGGCGCGTCGCGCAGCATCGCCAGCGGCAGCGTGAGCGGCCCCACGAGCTGCCCCGCGACGCAGCGGCACACGGTGCACAGGCAGTACGCGACCTGCGGCGCGGGGCGGCGGCGGCGCGCGCCTCGGTGGCTGCGCACACGCGTGCCGCACGGCCCGCGCGGCCACCCCGCCAGCCCGCCCTCGTTCAAACGCCCCTAAACCCCGCCGCCGCCGCCGCCGGCGCCGGCGCCGCGCCTGCGAGACCTCCCAGAACGCCTCGCCGAAGGGCGGCAGGGAGCGGAGGTAGAGCGCGGTGTCGCGCAGCCACTCGAGCAGCCGGCCGCGCACGCCGGGCGCGGCGGCGAGCGCGCCGGGCGGCATCGCGTCGGCGACGAGCCGCATCACATTGGCCACCACCTTGCGCGCCTGCGCGGCGACGGAGACCACAGAGCGTTAGGTTCAAGGTTGCAGTCCAAGGGTGGCCGCCGCCGGGGCAGCGCAGCGGGCGCCGCGGGCGCCGCCGCCTCCGCCGCCGCCGCCGCCGCGCGCCGCGCACGCGCACACGCACACACGCGCACCTCCTCGGGGCGCGCGTTGCCGCGGCGCGCCTTGCCGGGCCGCTGGTACTCGTCCATTGCGCCGGGCAGCTCCTCAAAGAGCGCGGGGTAGTGCTCGGGGCTGGCGTGACCCAGCGCCATGAGGCAGACCTGAGTGAGTGGGCGCGCCATGCGACGGAGCGACGGGGCGTGAGCGAGCAGCACGGCCGGGGGCGGGAGGGGGAGGCGCGGCGCGCGCGCGCGCGCGCGCGCCTGCTGCGAGACGGCCGCGCCGCCGGTGAGGGAGGCCAGCAGCGCGCGGATGAGCTCGCGCGCCGTCAGCGCCGCGCCCTGCGCGCGGCGGGCGGCGGCGGCGGGGGGTCGGCGCGGAGCGCGACGCGCAGCGCGCGACGCGCTCACGCCACCGGCGTCGCGCCCCCGCCCCGCGCGCGTGCCGCACCCTGCGCGCGGCGGCGCGCTCGACGCGCTCCGACAGTGAGGGCGGGCAGGCGCAGGCGACCACGATGAAGGCCTTCCAGGCCTCGCCTCGCCGGCCCTCGGACGCCTCCGCGGGGATCGACAGCCGCCCCGACGCGTCGCGCGGCAGGTGCCTGGCGCAGGGGGCGGCGCGGCGGCCGAGCCGGTCGCCGCGCCGCGGCGGCGCGGGCGCCGGCGCGCCGCGCGCGTCGGCCAGTCGTGCAAGGGGGCCCCTGGAGCGCCGCGCACCGCGAGAGCTTGGCCAGCAGCTCCATGTACGCAACGCCCATGCTCGTGGGGCACATGTGGCACGCCGCGCGCGCAAGCTCCACGGCGCAGCGCAGCCAGCGCAGCCGGCCGACCTCGTCGCGCGCCCCCAGCACCGACTGCAGCGTGGCGTCGAGCGGGACGTGCTTGGTGTCGCGCCAGACGTCGCTCCAGTCACCAAAGTCCCAGTAGCACCGCCGCGCGACGTCGGTGCCCACCTGCGCGCGGGTCCGGGACGCACCGCGCGCGCGCCACGCGCCGCGCAGCGCCCAGCGCTCAGCGCTCGGCGCCTCCCGCGCGCGCTGCACGGCCCGCTGAGCCGCTGGCCGGCCCGGCGCGCGAGCGGCGCGGCCCCAGCGGCGGCCGCACCTCGTCCAGGACGTCCATCAGGCTGGTCGCGTCCGCGCCCGGCATCTCCAGCTGGCCTGCGAGCGCGTGCGCGAGCGCGTGGCGCGGCGCTCGGGCGCACGCGCGCGCCCGAGCGAGCGCGCCAGCGCCGCAGCGTCGCGGCGGCTCGCGCGGCGCGCGGCGCGCGCACCCAGTGTTTGCACGAAATCCACGGAGTCGCGCGACATGGTCGGCTTGTGCCGCAGCAGCAGCCCCGAGCCGGTGCCGGAGCCCGCGCTGGCCGCGGGCTGCAGCGGCGCGCCGTCGGCGCCCGCGCCGGGGCTGGCGAGGCCGCCGCCGCCGCCGCCGCCGCCGGGCGCTCCCGCCGCAGAGGGCGGCGGGGCGGGCGCGGGCGCGGGCGGCGCGAGGCCGGCCAGGCCGAGCTGCGCCGACGTCGCGAGCAGCTGCTGGTGCAGCGTGCGCAGCAGGCCGAGCGTGGCGAGCGCGTCGAGCCGGATTGCCTCATCAAATGAGCAGAGCAGCACAAAGAGCACGCCCTCAAGGCGGTGCACGTCCAGCACGAGGCTCGCCGCGAGCGCGGCGGCGTCGCCGCCGGCGCCCGCCTCGCGGCTGCCTCGCGGCGGCGCAGCGCCGGCGCCGGCACCGCCACGGCTGGCGCTGGCGCTGCTGCTGCTCGGCGAGGGCGCGTCCGCGCGCAGCAGGCTCGCGCTGAGGCGCTGCTCCTGCAGCAGCCGCAGCCAGGCCTCCATGAGCTTGCGCAGCTGCAGCAGGCACTCGCGGATGGCCTGCGCGGCGCGCCGCGGCGGCGATATCAACGGCGGGCGGCCGCGGCGGCGGCGTCGGTCGCCGGTGGCCGGCGGCGTCGCACCGCGCGGCGCGGCCCGCGAGCCCCGGCCCCGCACGCGCGGCGGGCGCGCCTGCGTGGCCTCGTCGGGGATGGCGGCCAGGAGCGCGGCCATGCCCGCCAGCACGGCGCCGCGCAGCACCGGCGCGCCGCGCAGCACGCCCATGAGGGCGTCAAAGGCCGACAGCCGCACGCCGCCCTCGGCGTGCGCCGTGTAGCTGCGCGCGGGGCGTGCAGGGGGGCGACGGGGTACGCGCGCGTGAGCGCGTGAGCGCAGCGGCGGCTGAGCGGACGCCGCGGCGCCGCGCGCGGCCCGCGGACGCGCGGCGGCCGGCCGTCGCGCGGCGCGGCGCGGCACGCCACGCACGCGGGCAGCAGCTCCAGCGGGCGCGGCCTGGGCCACTGCTCGGGGCGCAGGTAGGGCACCAGGCGCAGCACGCCGCCAAAGAGGGCGAGCTGCGCGGCGCGGTCCTTGGGCAGCGGTGCGTCGGGCGCGTACGCGAGGCAGCCGCCAAACGCGCGGTGGAAGCCGGCCAGCAGCCCCGCGAGCGCGTGCTGCACGCGCGGCAGCAGGTGCGCAATGCCCTGCAGGTCAAAGGGGTGCTGCCCCGCGCGGATGAGCTGCAGCACCTGGTGCGCCGGCAGCTGCGGCGCGGACAGCGCGCGGGCGCGTGCGGGTGGGCGCGAGCGCGGCGCAGGCGCGCGCGGCGCGGCGCGGCCGCCGGCGGCGCGCAGCGCGGCGGTCGCCGCACCTGCACCATGCGCTTGCCGCCCGGGCCGCCGCCGCCGGCGCTGGCGCCCGTGAGCGCGAGGCTGCGCCGCGCCTGGCTCGCGCGCAGCTCCAGCGCGGCGGCGCTGTCGCGCGGCACCGACGTCACGACCTGCGCCAGAGAGAGGGCGCGGGCGTGTCACGAGCGCGCGGCACGCGAACCGCCCGCCGAGCCGTGCCGTTGCGCGCAGCCGCCGCCGCCGTCGCCGCGCCTGGTGCAGCGTGCGCAGCGCGATGAGCTGCGCCTCGGGGCCCGACTCGGGGGCGAGCAGGTCGGGCAGGATGCTGCCGACGCAGTACTCGGGGCTCAGGTCCGCCACGTCGCCCACAAACTCCTGCGCCGCCAGGCGCGCAGGCGCCGGGGCGGCGGCGTCGGGCGGTGGCGCGCGGGCGGCGCTGCGCCCCCGCGCTGCTGCGAAGCACGCCGCTGCCGCGCCGCGCGCGCCGCGCCTGCTGCTCTGCGAGGGGGATGCCGCCCTTGCGCGCGGCGGCGAGGCCGGGCTTGACGATCTTGTCCAGCCACGCCAGCACCGCGGGCGCGCACGGCGCGGCGCGGTTGCGCACGAGGCTGCTGATGACGAGCTGGTTTAGGCACTTGAAGCACAGCGACCTGAAGCAGCGGCGGTCGCGGCGGCGGCGACGGCGGCGGCGGGCGGGGCGTGGGCACGGCGGAAGCGGAAGCGGGTGCCACGACACATCGCGTCCCCACACCCACGTCCGCACACCCTCGCACCTGTACTCCTTGTTCTTCATCTGCTTGGCCAGGAAGTCTGCCATGCTGTCGACCAGGGTGTTGTAGTTGGCCGCGTCCACGAGGCACACCAGCACCGTCACGAGCGGGTAGCCCACCTGCGCGCGCGGCGGCACGCAGGCGCGAGGTGCGAGGTCGGCCGGGGCGCAGGCGCAGCGCGGCGCCGCCGCGGTCGACTGCGCGTGCGCGGCGCGCACCGGGATGTGCTTGTTGTGCTTGTTGGCCCACTGCCCGATCTCGTTCTTCAGCCGCAGCACCTGGCCGTACCACTCCGCCAGCAGCGCGCTGCTGAGCCCCGCGCCGGGCGGCGGCTGGTTGCCGCGCACGAGGGGCGTGAGGATGTCGGTCAGCATCTCACACAGCGCGTGGTGCAGCTGACTCTTCTTGACCGCCGCCGTGTAGGCCAGAGGGTGCGCGCGCGCGAGGAAGCGCGTCGACTGCTCCAGCTGCGCGTCGCTGTCAAAGCTCAGCACCACGCCGCGCATGCCTGCGGGGCGCGGCGGCGCGGCGAGGCAGCTCAGCTGCTGCTCAGCTGCCGCTGTCGCGCGCCCGCCGCCGCAGCCAGCATCCGCCGCCAGCAGCCGCCGCGCCGCGCCGCGCCGGCTGCCGCCGCACCTGCGCAGAGCTTGAGCGCCTGCGCGCGCAGCAGGCTCTGGTCGGCGCGCGGCGTGGGGTCCTTGCGCGGCGCGACGCGCTCCTCGAGCTTCTTCACAAACGTGGCGGCCACGTCGGCGAGCCGGATGCGCGACAGCGCGCCCACGATGCGCCCGCTGACGAGCACGACGTGCTGCCGCACGAGGCTGAGCTCCGCGTGAGGGACATACTCCTCGGCGTTGAGCAGCCAGCGGAACGACACGCTGCGGGCCGCGGCGCGGCGCGGCGCGGCGCGGCGCAGCTCGGCGAGCCGCCGCCAGGCTGCTGCAGTTCGCTGCGGCCACAGCCGCACGCGGCCCGCAGCCGCCCTCCCGCCGGCGCTGCACCCGCCGCCGCAGCGGCGGCGCAGCGGCAGCGGCGCGGCGCTCACTGCTGCATGCTGTCGAAGAAGGTCTGGAACTGCCGGTCGCGCCAGAACGCGGGCACAAACTCGTCCAGCACCTGCGCGGCGGCCTCGAGGAAGAGGATCTCCATGGCCGCCTGCGAGCGGCGGCGACGGTGCGGCGCGGCGTGGGCAGCGCGCGCCGCCGGGCGGCGCAGCGCCGCCGCGCCGGGCCGCGCCGCCGCGCGCGCCTGCTGCGCGGCGCCCCCTCCCCTCCGCCCGCCCCCGCACCCGCTTGCACACGCCCTGCACGTTGACGACATTGTTGTGGCTGAAGTTCTTCTTGATGTCCTCGTTCACCGCCTGGCGCCACGCGATGAGCGCCTGCACGAGCTGCCCGAGGTGGTGGTGCGCGAGCAGCCGGATGCCCTGCAGCGCGCGCTCATAGCGCCAGTCGCTGGAGATGGTGGCCAGGAAGTTGTCCTGCGCACCGCCGTGCGGCCCGCCGGTCGGCCGCGCCGCGCGCAGCAGCACAGCAGCGCGCCGCGGCGCTGCTGGCGGCCCGCGCCGCCGCCGCGGCGCCGCGCCCGCACGCCGCCTGCACGCCATGCTGCACGACCGTGCGCCTCCCGCCCCGCCAGGGCGCCAGCTGCCGGCGCTGCTGCTCTCGGAGGGCGAGGTGGTGGTTGGGGCCCTCGCCATCACCCCTGGCCCCGCCTGCCATGGCCCACCTGGGGCGTCGCGGCATCCGTGAAGTCCTGAGCCAGCCGTATGTACTGCTTGAGCAGCAGGTCGGCGCTCACGGTGAGCGCGGGGCGCGCCATGCTCGCCCATCAGCGCGGTGGGGGCGGGCCGGATGCCATGCTGCCGCTGACAGAGGCCCCACGATCCCTGCTGATGCCGCGAGAATGGCGGCTGCGGCGCCGCGGGCGCGCCGGCGGCGGCTGCGGCGAGCGGCGGCGGCGCGCGCTCCGAGCGCAGGGCTTTGTGTCTCGCGGCCACCCCGGCGCATCGGGGCCAGGTCCAGGCGCCGGTGAGCGCTCTCACACGCGGCTCCGGCTCGCGCGGACCTGCCTTCCACGCCCCCACGCGCCGGCACGGCGCGGTCTTTGCGCGCAGCAGCGCCGCCGGTCGCCGCGCCCGCGCGACGCGCTGGGGCCGCAGCAGCCGCTGCCGTGCGGCCCCCGGACTCGTTGGCCAGCCGTGTCGGGTCGCCATGCAGCTGGCCCACCTGCAGACGCTGCTGCAGGCCGGGGATGGCATCGCCAACGTCAGCGCGCTCGCGTGGGCGCCCAACAGGTGCGCAGCGCGCCGGCGCCCGGCCCTCCGCGACGACGCCAGAGCGAGGGCAGCGGCTACAGGGCGCGGCCCGGCGCCGTGCGCCCCCGCGCCGGCCCGCGCCCGCGGCCGCCGCCGCTGCCGCGCGCCGCTCGCGCGCGACCGCGGCGGCCGCGCGTGCCGCGCCGCGCAGCGCCAAGCTCGCGGCCGCGACGCACGACCGAGTGGTGCACCTCTTTGACGACGCCGGCGAGCGGCGGGACAAGTTCAAGACCAAGCCCGCCGACGCGGCGGGGGGAGGCGGCGGGGCGTACCTCGTGACCGGCATGGCCTTTGCGCCCGACTCTTGCAAGCTCGCGGTCGCGCAGAGCGACAGCATCGTCTTCGTGTACCGGTGCGCCGCCGCCGCTGTGCAGGGATTGCGATTGCGCAGCGGCGCACACTGGCGGCCTGCCGGCGGGGATGCTGGCGCGCGGCGGCGGCGCGGCGCGCGGCGCGGCAGCGGGGACCGCACGCGCCGCGCGCCGCGCACACGCAGGCTGGGCGCGGACTGGAGCGAGAAAAAGAGCATCTGCAACAAGTTTGCGCAGGCGGCGCCCGTGACCTGCGTCGCGTGGCCGGACGGGCGCCCGAGCGAGCTCGTCCTCGGCCTCGCCAACGGCGGCGTGCGGCTCGCGCAGCTGAGGACCAACCGGTCCCTTGGACTGTACGCCCAACCCGACGGCAGCTACGTGGCCGCGCTCGCGGCGGCGCCGGGCGGCGGCGCCGTAGCGGCGGCGCACGTCGACGGCTCGGTGTTCCGCGTGACCTTCCCGGACGCCGACCCCGGCGGCGGCGGCGGCGGCGGCGGCGGCAGGGCGGCGCGGCTGCTGCAGCTCGGCGCGGCGCCCACGGCGCTCGCGTGGGGCGCCGCGCTGCTGGTCGCGACCAGCGACTGCCGGGTGCGGCGGCGCGGCGCGGCACCGGCCACGGTGGCCGCACAGCAGCGGGGACTGGCTGATGCGCGCCGCTCCGCGCTGCGCCCGGGCGGCGCAGGTAGCCTTCTACGACCCCGCGACCGGGCGCGAGCTCACGGCGTTCGACTGCGGCGGCGACGCCGGCGCGCGCGACCTGCGCTGCGCCGCGTTCAGCCCGTCGGGCGAGGCTGCGGTCGTGGGCGGCTTCGGGCGGCTCCTCGTCTTTGCCCTGCAAGCGGCGCGGGGCTGCTGGGAGCAGGTCGGGATCAAGCAGGTGCGGTCGTGGCGGAAAGGTGGGGTGCGCGCCGGCCCGGGGGTCGCGGTGGGCGCGCAGCGGCTGACACGCACGCGTCGCGACCCGCGCCCGCCGCAGGTCGACAACTTTTACAGCACCACCGCGCTCGCCTGGCGGCCCGACGGCAGCCGCGTCGCGGCGGGCGGGCTCGCGGGGGCGCTCGACATCTACGACGCCTGCCAGCGCCGCGTCAGGCGCGCGCGCCACGTCGCCGGGGCGCCAGGCCGCATCGCTGCCACGGCAGCAGGCTGGCACGCGCCCGCGGCGCCGGCGTGCGACGCGCGCGCCCGCCTGCCGGCCGCAGGGTGAGGGACAAGTTTGAGCTGAGCTACGTGAGCCGCAGCGCGGTCGTCGTCAAGACGCTCGCCACGGGCGCGCAGGCGGCGGTCACGTCGGGTGCGAGCGCCGCCGCCAGCCGCGGCTCGGCCGCTCCGACGGGCGCGCTGCCAGTCCAGCGCCGCCACCGGCTCTCAGCCTCGCCGCGCCGCCGCCGCGCCGCAGCGTACGGCTACGCGGTCGAGGGCCTGCAGATCTACCAGGGCCGCTTCGTCGTCGCGCGCACGCCGTCGACGCTGCTGCTGGGCGACCTCGAGGCGTGCGCGATGAGCGAGGTCGCGTGGGAGGCCGACGGGCGCGAGCGCTTCTGCTTCGACCACGAGAAGGCGCGTGCGCCGCAGCTGGGCCGAGCTGCCGAGCTCGGCTCTCTTGAGCTCAAGCTCGCGAGCTCAGCATCGAGCGCGCCAGCGCAGGCTGACGGCCCGGCTGACGGCCCGCCGCCGGCGCCGCAGTTCTGCCTGGTCCACCGCGCGGGCGAGCTGTCGGTGGTGGAGTATGGCATCAACGAGCCCCTCGCCGCGCCGTGCACCGAGGCGATGAGCAGCTTCACGCTCAGCCTCGCCGCGGTGCCGCGCCGCGGCGTCGCGCCGGCCGCGAAGCGCCTGGCATACCTCATCGACGCGCAGACGCTGCGCGTGCTCGACCTGCTCGCGCCGGGCGGCCCGCCGCTCGCGACGGTCGCGCACGACGCGCGCATCGACTGGCTCGTGCGCGCCGCCGCGCCCGCGCGCCGGGCTCGCGCCGCCACCGCCGCCGCTGCCGCCGCGCCGCTCGCCCTCCACCAGCTGACGCCGTGCTGCCGCGTGTCTGTCGCGCAGGAGCTCAACCTGCGCGGCAGCCACCTGCTCTTCCGCGACAAGCGCCACGCGCTGCACCTGCTGGACCTGGCCAGCGGCGCGCGGTGCACGCTGCTGGGCTTCTGCCAGTACGCGCAGTGGGTCCCGCGCAGCGACGTCGTCGTCGCGCAGAGCCGGGCCTCGCTCTGCGTCTGGTACAGCGCGAGCCACCCCGGCAGGCGCGGCGGCGGCCGCGCGCGCAGAGGCCGGCCGGCCGGCCCTCTGCTCGGCCCCTCCGGGCACCACCCTTGCGAGACGGCCCGCCCGCCCGCCTGCCCCGGCCACGCCCGCGCGCGCTGTGCGTGCTGCGCGCGCGCCGTGCGCGCGCAGGGTGACGACGATCCCGATCAAGGGCGACGTCGAGGGCATCGAGCGCGCGCCGGGGCGCACGGTGGTGCTCGTGGACGAGGGCCTCGCGACGTGCGCGGTGCCCCTGGACGAGGCGCTCATCGACTTTGGTGCCGCGCTCGAGGACCTGGTGCGGCGAGCGCGGGCTGCGGGGCACGGCACGGCGCGGCGCGGCACAGCGCGCAGCCGCCGCGGCTGCACCAGGCGGGCAGCATGCCCCGCCGCGGCCCCACGCTGCGCGGCTTGCGCCGCGCCGCGGCGCGCAGGACCTGCAGCGCGCGCTCGCCACGCTTGAGCCGCTGCCGCTGAGCGCCGAGACCGAGGCCCAGTGGGCGGCGCTCGCGGGCGTCGCGCTGGAGCAGGAGGCGCTCGCGGTGGCGGAGCGGTGCTACGCGGCGCTCGGCGACCTGCCGCGCGCGCGCTACCTGCACAAGGCGCGGCCCTGCCCCGAGCTCAGGGCCTGCGCCGCTGCGGCCCCGAGGGTCCCTCCTTCCCTCACCCGCGCCCGCGCCCCCGCGCCCGCATCCCCGCCGCGCAGCTGGTCAAGGCCGCGCGGCGCGCCGCGCCCGATGGCGCGCCGGGCGCGCCGCTGCCGACGGCGGTGCGCGCGCAGCTCACGCTGCTCGGCGGGCGCTGGCCGGCGGCAGAGGCGCTGCTGCTGGCGCAGGGCCAGGTCGACGAGGCGATCGCGGCGTGCAAGGACGCGCACAGGCGCGTGGGCGTGCGCTGGGGCCGGGGCCGGGGGCCTGGGCCGGTGCCTCGGCCGAGACGCGGCGCCCCGCCGGCCGAGACCCCACTCCCCTATGCGCGCGCGCGCAGGTGGGACGACGCCATCCGCGTCTCCGACACCGCGCGGCACCCGGGCACCGAGGCGCTGCGCGCCGCGCACCTGTCGTGGCTGCTGTCGAGCGGGCAGGAGGAGCGCGCGGGCGCGGTCAAGGAGCGGTGCGGCGAGCTGCTGGCGGCGATCGCCCTCTACCTCAAGGCCGGCCTCCCTGCGCGCGCGGCGCAGGTGCTCTGCGGGGTGTCACCCCGTCCTCGCCCGCCAGCCGCGTGCTGCGCTGCCAGCCAGCTGGACCCTCTGCCAGCCCCGCCGCCACCGACCTTCCCGCCGCTGCCGCCGACGATGACAACAGGTGGTCATCGTGCACGGCGGCTCGTACGACGCCGCGCTGCTCGACTCGATCGCCGCCGCGCTCGCGCGGGCGGGCCTGCACGAGCGCGCCGGCGACCTCGCGCACCACCTCGGCCGCCCCGCCGACGCGCTGGCGGCGTATCGCAAGGGCCACGCCTTCAGGTGGGGGCGCCGCCGCATACGCTCCCGGCGCGCCACGCTGCGCGCTGCGCTCGTCGCCGGCGCGCTCCGTGGCCGTGCGGCGGTGCCCGCGCGAGCCGCGCGCACGCCGCGCGCCGCGCCACGCCGCGCAGGAAGGCGGTGGAGCTCGCGCGCAGCGCCGCGCCGGCGAGCGTCATCACGCTGGAGGAGGAGTGGGGCGACTGGCTCGCGGGCCAGAAGCAGGCGCGGCACCTGGGCAGCGGCACCCGGCCGCCTCGTTCTGCGCGCCCGGCGCTGGGGCTGGGGCCGGCCCTTGGCGCGCGCTGCTCGCTTGCAGCCCGCTGCCAGCGCTGCGCGTGACGCGGCCGGGTCTCGCCTTGCCGCCCCTGCCGTGCGCCGCAGATGGACGCGGCGATCAACCACTTCATTGAGGCGGGCGCGACGCTGAAGGCGATCGATGCCGCCATCGCGGCGCGCCAGTTCAGCAAGGCCGCGGGTGCGACGCGGTGCACGCGCGACCGCGCTCCTGCCGCGCCGCGCCGCGCCGCGCCGCCCCCTCGCGCGCCCTCCTGGCTGGTGGGCGGCGCCGCGCGAGGCGTCGGGCCCGCATCATCACCGCTCCCGCCGCGCCGCCCCGTGCCCCGCCTGCAGGCATCGTTGACTTCCTTGAGCCCGCCAAGGCGGCGCCCTTCTTCCGACGCATCGCGCAGCACCACGAGGAGGCCAACAACAGGCGCGGCCGTGGCGACGCCGAGCTGCGCGCTCGCACAGCACGCACAGCACGCACAGCACGCCCGCCCCACGCCGCCGCCGCCGCCGCCGCGGCGTGCAGGGAGGAGGCGGAGCGCTTCCTGCTGCGCGCGGGCGCGCCGATGGAGGCGGTGGAGATGTGGCTGCGCGCGGGTGCGGCGGCGCGGTGCGCCCCCGTGCTCGGTGTGTGGCCCTCCGGCATGCTGAAGCGCGCTCATCCGGCCCGGCCCGGCCCGCGCCGCGCAGACGCGTGGGAGGCGGCGCAGAAGGTCGCGCGCGGCTACCTGTCCGAGGGCGAGCTGGCCGCGTTCTACGCCCGCCGCGCGCGCGCGTGCGAGGCGGCGCGCGCGTGGGCCGACGCGGAGCGCGCGTACGTCGCCGGCGGCGAGGTCGACGCGGCGATCGCGATGCACCGCCGCGCACGGGCCTGGCCGGCAATGCTCAAGCTCGTCGCCGCGCACCGGCGCGAGGGGCTCGCGGCGGCGCACGTGCTCGTCGCGCAGGTGCGCGGCCGGCTGCCAGCGCGGCGGGCGCGGCTGGGCGCAGCTGCGGGCGGGCGCGGGGCGGCTGAGCGGCCTCTGGCCAACCCCTAGCCACTGCCGCCGCGCGCAGGCGCTGCAGGGCGAGGGCGCGTGGCGCGACGCGGAGCGCCACTTCTGCGAGGCCAAGGACTGGCAGGCCGCGGTCGCGATGCACCGCGGCCAGGGCGCGTGGGAGGACGCGCTGCGCGTGGCCAAGGTCTTCGGCGGCCTCGCCGCCACCAAGCAGGCGAGCAGGGGGGGGGGGGGGGGGTTGCGGGCGTGCGTGGCTGCGGGCCGCCGCGCTTTCGGCCGGCTGACCGGCCTGCACCGTGGCGCCACCATGCTGCCGCAGGTCGCGTACGCGTGGGCAATCAGCCTCAGCCAGGACGACGCCGCCGCGCTGCTGCGCCGCCTGGGGCTGGGCGAGGGCGCGGTCGACGCGGCGGTCGAGGCGGGCGCGTGGGCGCACGCGTTCCAGCTCGCCGAGCTCGCGGCGCGCGCGCGCCTGCCGGACGTGCACCTGCGCTACGCGATGGCGCTCGAGGACGCGGGGCGCTTCGCCGAGGCGGAGGCCGAGTTTGTGGCCGCGGGTGCGCCGGGCACGGTCATGTCTGCACGGCGCGCGCAGCGCAGTCGTCGTGCTGCGTGCTGACGCTGCGCCCACCGCCGCCGGCAGGCAAGCCGCGCGAGGCGATCGACATGCACCTCCACTGCCAGGACTGGGACGCCGCGCTGCGCGTGGCCGAGGGCTACGACCCGACGGCGATCATGGACATCTTTGGCGCCCAGGCGCGTGCGCCGCCGCGGGCCGGGGCTGGGGCTGGGGCTCGGACCTTGGGCTGATGACCTGACCACAGCGCTGCGCGGGGCACGAGCTGGGAGCAGCGCCGGCGCGCCCGCGGCGGGCAACGCAGCGCGCCGCGCCGCAGGCGTCGGCGGCGGCGGCGGCGGGGCAGCACGGCGCGGCGGAGGCGCTCTACCTGCGCGCGAAGCGCCCCGAGGGCGCGCTCGCGATGTACCGCGCTGCGGGGGACTGGGACGCCGCGCTGCGTGTCGCCCAGGCCTACCTGCCTGGCAAGCTCCAGGCGCGCCGACCCCGGGGGGCCCTGGGCTGGGTGGCTGTTTGGTGGTGCTCGGGGCGGCAGCGCGGCGCACTGGCGCGCGAGCGGGAGCTGCGCCACCAAACGGCCTGCCCCCGCGCCGCGCGCAGGAGATTCACCTGGAGATGGCGAGCGCCCCGGCCGCGGGCGGCGGCGGCGCCGAGGCGGCGCTGGCGCGCGGCCGCGCGTTTGAGCGGGGCCACGACGCCGCGCGCGCGATTGAGGCCTACCTCAGCGCGTCGCCCGGCGACGGCGCCGACCCCGACGCGCTGCAGCGCTGCTGGGAGCAGGTCGGGGCACGGGCACGGGCACAGCGCGCAGCGCGCGCGCGCGCGGCGTGCGCTGGGCGGCCGGCCGGCGGCGCCGCCTGTGGCCCGAGGGCGCCCGGCGCCCACCCGCCGCGCGCCCGCGCGCTGCAGGCCGCCAACGTCGTGATGCAGCAGCAGCGGCACCGCCTGCCCGAGGTTGTCGCGGCCGTCGCGCAGCGCCTGGTCGGCATCGGCCGCGTCGCCGCGGCGGCGGAGCTGCAGGAGGGCGCCGGCGACGTGCACGGTGGGCCCCGGCGCGCAGGGGTGGGGCGGGCGCTGGGCCTGTGAGAGGCGCCTTTGAGCGCTGGCGATTGCGCTGACGGCGCCCCCGCCGCGCCGACCGCGGCAGGCGCGATCGCCACGCTGTGCGGCGGCGGGCTCTTTGACTGCGCGCGCGCGGCGGCGGGCGGCAACCCGCAGCTGCTGGCGGCGGTCGAGGAGGCACAGACGGCGTCCCTGGTCGCGGCCAACGACGCGGAGCAGCTCGCCGCGCGCGGCAACGCGGGCGCGGCGGTGGAGATGTTCGCGGCGCAGGGCAACTGGGCCCGCGCGCACAAGCTGGTGCGCGGCGTCGCGCACGCTGCGCAGCAGCCGCTGGCCCCGCCCGCACGCGCGCCAGCCGGGGGCTGACGCCGCCCGCCGCCCGCCCGCACCCGCCAGGCCGCGCAGGCGGGGCCGGAGCTGGCGGCGGCGCTCGCGGTGCGCCACGCCGGCCTGCTCGCGCGCCAGCGCGACTGGCCGGCCGCGGCGGAGGTGCTCGCGACGCACGGCGTGAGCGCCGACCCCGGCTGCCTGGAGCTCTGCCGCGAGGTCGCGCTGGAGGTGCTCGGCGCGAGCCAGGCGCAGCGCAGCGAGGCGGCCGAGGAGCACACGCGGTGCGCGCCCGCTCGCCGCGCCGCCGCGCGTCCGCGGGCGCGCTGGCGCAGCGCGCGGCGGCCAACGCGCCGCGCCCGCCCGCGCCGCGCGCGCGCGCGCGCAGGGCGCTGCTGTGGCGGCTGGTGCCGCTGCTGGAGGGCCGCGCCGGCGCCGCCGCGGCGCAGGACGCGGCCGATTTTGGGCGCCTGCGCTGGGCGGCGCACTACACCGCGCTCGCCAACCGCGCGCGCGCCGCGGGGCTGCTGCACCTCGCGGCGCGGCAGCTCACGTCGGCGCTGCGCTACGCCGGCATCATCCCCGCCGACCGGTGCGCGCCGCGCTGTGTGCGCCGTGCCTCCGCGCGCCCCGAGGCGCCGCGCCGCCGCCGCACACCAACCTCCGCCTCGCCCGCCCCTGAACCCCAGCGCGTTTTACGAGGCGGGTGTCGCGTGGCGCGCCGCGGGCGGGGCGAGCGCCGCGTCGGTGCTGCTCAACCGCTTCCTCGACCTCGCCGACGCGCTCGACGACCCCGCCGCGCCGGCGGCGCTCGAGGGCGCCGACTTTGCGGGCACCGAGCTGCCGCTCGACGCGCCGCTGCCGGGCGCGCCCTACGCGGGCGACGCCGCGCGTGAGGAGGTGCGCCGCGCGCACAGCGCGTGCCTCGCGGCGCGCGGCCACCAATGCAGCGCCCGCACACACAGCACGCGCCCCGCATCGCCGCCGGTCCCTGCGTGCCCGCCGCAGGCGCGGAACTACGTGCTGGAGGTCTCCATGGACGCGCGCGTCGCGCAGGCGCTGCCGACGCGGCGCTGCGCGCGCTGCGCCGTCGACACGTTTGAGGCCAACCTGGCCTGCCACGCCTGCGGCGAGGCGTGGCCGGCGTGCGTCGTGACCGGGTACCCGGTGCCGCCCGGCGAAGCCGTCGCGCCGCCGGGCCGCGCGTGCGCCGGGCTCGTCGCGCGGCGCGACGACTGGAACGCCTGGGTCGGCGCGCTGCGCGCCGACCCCGTCACCGGCGCGCCCGCGAGCCCGCTGCACTGACCGCGCGGGCGGCGTGTGTAACGGGCCGCCACCAAGGGAATTACCGGGGCCCGCCTGGCGCGTGTCGCAGCGCCCAGCGTGCTCAGCCGCCGTGCCGGCCTCAGTCGGCGGCGGCGGCGGCGGCGGGCGCGTAGCGTGCGATCGCGTCCACGCGCGCGCCGTCGAGCGGGCACGCAAACCCCGCGTCGGCGGCGCAGTGCGCGGCGAGGCAGTAGTAGCAGAAGACGTGGCGGCAGGGGTGCGCCGCAAACGGCACGAGCACCTCGGCCGCGCCGCAGATGGGGCACGGCCCCGGCGGCGCGGCGGGGCCGGCGCCGGCGGCCGCGCCCGCGTCCCCGCCCGCCGCCTGCTGCTGCTCCGCCCCCGGCTCCGAGCCGGCGCCGCCCTTGGCGCCGGCGCCCGCGAGTGGCGGCGCGCGCGTGTAGGCCTCGCCGCCGCCGGCGGCGCCGCCGCCGAGCGGCACGCGCGGCAGCAGGCGCAGCACGGCGCGCTTGACGCGGCCCACGTCGATGAGGGGCAGCAGGAAGAGCAGGAACTCGGACAGCTCCTGCCAGACGAGCTGTCGGTTGAGGTACTCAAACGAGATGAGCCGCGACATGTGGGCCTGCCCGTACACGAGCCGCGCGCCGAGCGCGCGCTCCGCCAGGCTCCTGCGCGGCGGCGGCGCGGCGCGGCGCGGCGCCGGCGTCGCGCGGCCGCGCGCGGTGCAGCTGCGCCGTGCAGCTGCGCCGTGCAGCTGCGCCGTGCAGCTGCGCCGCGCGGCGCCCGCGCGGTGCCCGCGCCGCGGCGGCAGCGGCCCCGCCGCCGCCGCGCACCGGTACTTTCCCTCCCACAGGAAGACCCAGAGGTTGACCAGCACGCCCAGCTTGTGCGCGCCGTCGACCCAGCGCAGCGCCCGCCACGCGGCCGCGGCGCGCCCGCCGCGGTCCGCCGCGCCGGGGCCCCAGCCGCGCGACGCGGCGAGCCGGCCCGCGCGCGCCCACGCGTACGGCGCGGCGACGAGCAGCAGCGCGTAGCCCAGCCGCTGCGCCTGCGAGAGCCCGGGGCCCTCGATGCCACTGCGGCCGCCGTGCAGCTGCGGCGGCGGCGCGGCGGCGGCGCACGTAAGCGGCCGGGCGGCGGAATTGCCGCCGCTGCCGCGCCCGCCCGCACGCTCACCCAGGGCGGCGCTGCCGCCGCAGCGGCAGCGCTGTCGCCGCCCGCCGCCGCCGCGGCAGCAGCAGCAGCAGCAGCAGCAGCGGCCGCCATGGCGCGCTCGTCGCGGTAGCGCAGGCCCATGAGCTCGCTGCCGGGCGTGGCGCGGCCGCGCCAGACCGACAGGTAGTACACCTGGCGAGCAGGGTTCAGGTTTAGGGCCACGCGCGGGCGGCGCCGCGGCGCGTCGCCATGCCGCGTGTGCCGCCGCTGGCTCGCGCTGCGGCGTGGCGCGGCCGGGGGCCGTGCGCGTGCGCGCCGCCGCCGCCACTGCGCACCAGCGACGCCAGCAGCAGGTTGAGCTCCGGCGCGAGGCTCGACACGCTGCCCTGCGCGGCGGCGCGCGCGTTGGGGCGTCGGCGGCGGCGCGCGGCCCAGGCATTGCCCTGCCCTGCCCTGCCCTGCCCGCGCCGCACCGGCTGGAAGAGCGCGAACGCTGCCATGAACTGCTCGCGCAGCATCGTGCCGAGCTCCGCGTCGAGCCGCGCCGCGTCGAGCTGGCTCGACCGCAGCACGCGCAGCGCCGGCGGGGGCGCCCGCGACCTGCGCGGCGCGCGCCCGCCGCGTCGGCCGCGTGCGCCGCGTGCGCCGCCGCAGCCGTCGCCGCGCGCGCCGGCCGGCCAGCGCACGCGCACCGCTGCAGGGCGCCCAGCTCTGGCACCAGCGCCGCGTACTCGGCGAGCCACGCGTCCGCCGCCGGCGCGCCCAGCTGCTGCGCCGCCATGGCGCCGAGCCGGGCGGACAGGCCTAGCCCCGGCCTGCGTGGCGTGCGTTGGGAGGGCAGGCGGGCCCGCCCAGTGCAGCCTGCGCCGCCGCTGCTGCTGCTGCTGCCGCTGCTGCTCGCGCTGGCCGGTGCAGTGCCAGCGCTCCTGAGCACCGCGGGCGGCTGTGGCGGGGCGGCCGCACGCCGCCGCGCTTGCAAGGCAGCGCGGCGCTGTCGCGACGGCGCCGTCGTGACGGCGCGTGTGGTCAAGGCCTGCCCCGACCGCCGCCAGCCCCAGACCCACTCCGGGCGCCAATCAGAGAGAGCGCTAGGCAGGCCGCCAGCAGCACCGGGCCGCCGCCGCTCGCCGCTCGCCACCGCGGCGCAGCGGTCCTCCTGTTGTGCAGCGTGCCCGCCCGATCATGCGCTGAGCACGTGGCACCAGCAGCACGCAGACGCCATGGCCTGGGACCCGCGCGGCGTGCCTGGGGGCGGGATGATGCCAGGGGGCCCTCATCACGACCAGGGCGGGCTGCTGGGGAAGCGCCCCGCCCACGAACAGGTCCGCCCGCTGCCCGGGGCGACGGCCGGGCCGCTGGCCGCCGTGATGGGCCGTCGCTGAGCCGCTCTGCGCGCCCACACAGGAGTGGAGTGGCCGGCCAGACCTCCCGCGGGCAGGGGGCCCGCCCCCGCCCCTGCTCCACTTCCGCCTGCTCGTCCCGCTGCGCAAGGCGGGCTCCGTGATCGGCAAGGTGCGGTGGCGCCGGCGGCGGCTCCGCGCGCAGCGCCTGTTGCGGCGCCGCCGCGGCGCAGCAGCAGCGCCGACCGCCGCCGTCCCGCGCCGCCGGGCCGCCTGCAGGGTGGAGACTTCATCAACAACACCAAGGTCGCCACCGGCGCCAAGGTCGGCGTGGACAAGCCGTTTGGCACGTTTGAGGACCGCCTGGTGCACGTGCAGGGCTTCGACGAGTGAGCGCCGCTGCCAGCTTGCAGGACGTCCGCGCGCCGCGCCGCGCGGCGCGGCCAACCCGCGCGCGCGCGCGCTCACGCGCCGCGTCCGCCCCCGCCGCCGCCGCCGCCGCCGGCGCGCCCGCCGCCGCGCCGGCGCAGGGCCGGCAAGCCCGTCGCGGGCGTGCAGGAGGCGCTGCTGCGCACCGCGGAGCGCATCGTCGGCGAGGAGGGGCCCGGCGGCGCGATGCTCATGCCGCCCAAGTGCACGCTGCGCCTGCTGCTCGCCAAGCCCCAGATCGGCATCATCATGGGCAAGAAGGGCGCGGCGATCACCGAGCTGCGCTCCAAGAGCGGCGCGAGCATCAAGCTCACCGCGCCGACCGCGGGCGCGCCCGTCGTGCCGCCGGCCGACGTCGGCGACGAGCTGCTCACGGTGCGGCGCGGCGCGCGCCGCCGCGGCGCGGCGCCCGCGCCCGCGCCCGCGCCCGCGCCGCGCTTCCGACGCGCGCCCGCGCTCGACCCCCCGCCGCGCCGCGCCGCCCGCCGCCGCGCCGCAGATCGTGGGCAGCCCCGAGCAGACCATGGGCGCGCTCACGATGGTCAGCGACCGCCTGCGCCAGGTGCTGGGCTTTGGCGGCGGCGGCATCGCGGGCGCGGGCCCGCCCATGGCCGGCGGGCCGCCCATGATGGGCGGCGGCGGCCCGCCCGTGATGGCTGGCGGCGGCGGCCCGCCGATGATGGGCGTCGGCGGCCCGCCGATGATGGGCGGCAACGGCCCGCCCATGGGCGGCGGCGGCATGCCGGGGCCTGGCATGGACCGCGGCCCGTACGGGCACGGCCCGCCGCCGATGGAGCGCGGCGGCATTGCGCCGGGCGGGTCGTACGACCCGCGCGGGCCGGGGCCCGACCCCAAGCGCATCCGTGGGCCCGACGATCCGCGCAGCCGCGGCGGCGAGCCGGGTGCGTTGCGGGCACGGGGCCCCCGCGCGTGGCGCCGCCGCGCCCCGGGGCGCCGGCTATAGCCGCGCCGCCGCGCGCTGCCCACCGTCGCCGCGCTCGCCGCCCCGCGCCGCGCAGGCTGGGACGCCGGCCCGCCGCCCGGCCGCGGCGGCCCGCCCGGCCCCGGCCCCGGCCCGGGCCGCCGCCGGGCGGCAACGCGATGGCGATGGCGGTGCCGCCGTCCGCGCGCAGCGTGCTCGCGTCGAACGACAGCGTCAAGACCGAGGGCCTGCTCGGCCTCACCACGACCGAGTACCGCGTGCTCGTCCCGCTGCGCCGCAGCGGCGTCGTGCTCGGCGCGGGCGGCCGCGTGATCAAAGACATCCGCGCCCGCACCGGCGCGCGGCTGCACCTGTTTGACGAGGAGCCGGGGTCGACCGACCGCGTGCTGCAGGTCATGTCGACCGAGGACGTGGCCGACCCGCGCTGCGCCGCGTTTGACGCGGCGATGGACTGCATCACGGTGCGCCGCGCCGCGGAAGCACGGCGCGCGGCGCGCGGCGCACGGCGTGTGCCGCGCGGCCCCGCCTGCCGCCACCGAGTCCCCCGTCTGCCCACGCTTTGCCCCGCGCCGTCGCCGCGGCGCCGCCGGCGCGCGCGCGCGCGCGCAGGAGCTGGTGCACGACGAGCTCGTGAGCGAGCCGCTCGCGAGCGTGCGCATCGTGCTGCCGCACAGCCAGGTCGGCGCGATCATGGGCAAGGGCGGCTCGAGCATCAAGTGAGCCCCGGTCCGGGCACGGCACGGGCGGCCGCCGGCGGCCGACGCGCCGCGCGCCCCCGCCGCGGGCCGACCGCGCGCCCGCGCCCTCGCAGGGAGCTGCGCGCCGTGACCGGCGCGGGGGTTGAGATTTACAC
Source organism: Scenedesmus sp. PABB004 (assembly GCA_014905635.1). NCBI lineage: Eukaryota > Viridiplantae > Chlorophyta > Chlorophyceae > Sphaeropleales > Scenedesmaceae > Scenedesmus > Scenedesmus sp. PABB004. Next base: position 471,722 of record JABVCE010000011.1, on the reverse strand, counting down.
CTTCCCGGACGTCCCGCGCTGCGTGAAGCAGGGCCAGGAGGTGCGCCCGCGCCCGCCGCCCTCCGCCGCGCCGTCGCGCCCCCGCGCGCCCGGCGCTCACGCGCGCGCCCCGTGCTGCCGCGCGCGCGCCAGGTGCTCACGATCCGCGGCACGCGCGACGCGGCGCTGCTGGCGACGCACGTCGCGCTGGTGGCCATCCGCGGCAACATGGCGCGCGGGCAGCTGATCTACCACTACCCGCCGCCCACGGGCGCGCCGCCGCCGACGCCGCGGGCCCCGCCCCAGGGCGGCCACGGCGGCGGCCACGGCGGCCACGGCGGCATGGGCCCGCCGCCGGGCGGCCACGCGCCGGGCGGCTACGGCGGCCCGCCCGGCCCCGACCCGCGCCTGCAGCCGCACCCGCACCAGCAGCTGGGCGGCCCGCCGCCGGGCGGCGCGCCGCCGCCGCAGCGCAGCCGCTCGCGCTGGGACTCGGACAGCCCCGTGGCGCCGCAGGGCGCGCCGCCGCCGCAGCAGCAGATGCTGCACCAGGGCCCGCCGGGCATGGGCGGCCCGCCGCAGCAGCAGGCGTACGGCGACCCCGGCGCGCAGTACGTGCAGCAGGGCGGCCAGCAGGCGCTCGCGCCGCAGCAGCAGTACATGCAGCAGGCCCCGCCGCCGCAGCAGCAGCAGGTCGTCTATGCCCAGCCGCACAGCGGCTACGCGCCGGCGCCTGGCGAGTACGGCGCGCCGCAGCAGCAGTACGTCGTGCAGGCGCCGGCTGGCCAGGGCCAGGGCATGGCGGCGCCGCAGCAGCAGTACGTCGTGCAGCAGCAGGGCCTGCCGCCGGCGGGCAGCGCGCCGATGGTGGTCTACGCGCAGCAGCCGCAGCAGTACGTCGAGGCGCCGCCGCAGCAGCTGCAGCAGCAGCAGCAGGTGCTGCAGGCGCCGCCGCAGCTGCAGCAGGCGCAGGGCCAGCCGCAGGTCGCCTACATCTACGCCCCGGCGGCCAGCCGGCGCCCGGCGGCGCCCCGGGGCTGCAGCAGCCGGGCGCGTCAGGGCCGGGCAGCAGCTCCGGCTACGGCGGCCTGGCGGGGCTGGTCGCGAGCGTCGCGGCCGCGGTCGCGCCGCCGCCGGTGCCCAAGGCGCGCGTGCTGCTCACGCAGGACCAGGTCGTGCGGCTGCGCCTCGACGACCCGCAGCAGACGGCGCAGCTGTCGGCGGTGCGTGGCCCCCGCCGCGTCCGCCGCGGCGCGCCCGCCGCCGCCGCCGCCGCGTCCGGCCGCGCGCCGCTCGGCTGGCGGCCCGGGCCCTGGGCGGCGCCGCGAGCCCGCCGCGCGCCGCCCGCCGCCGCGCCCCACCCCGCCCCGCCTCCCTCCCCCGCCGCAGCTGTCGGGCGCGGTCATCACGCTCTCGGAGCACATGCTGGACGGCGGCGCGCGCGAGGTGCTGCTCGCCGGCAGCGACGCGCAGTGCAACACGGCCAAGAACCTCATGGAGGCACTCATGCGCAGCGGATGAGGGGATGCGGGGCCGCCTCAGCGGGCCCCGCGGAGCCCGGCCCGGCCGCGCCGGGCTGCTGCGAGCAGCCCGGCCGGGCGGGCGGGCGCGCCGCAGGTGAGGCCGGCGCGCCGCGGCGGGCGGCGGCGGCGCCGCCGCAGGCGGCCGCCCGGCGGGCGCCGGCGCGCCCAGGGGGGCCGAGGCAGGGCAGCGCGGCGTCTAGGGCGTCGCTGCACTGCGCACGCCCCGGCCTCGCGGTGGCTCTGTCTTCGCCAGCCAGCTGCTGCTGGCGTTAGCGACCAGCGGCTGCGCCTCGCGGCGCGCTCACCCCAGGCGGCCAAGGCCCGCTGGCCCGGGTGCGTCTGCGTGCTCACCCCAGCCGCTCTCCCTTTGTTGCTGTAGGTCACTTCGTCACGCTCAGCTGATGCCAGCTGGTCGGAGCAAGCAAGCTGCCGAGCCTGCGCCGCCAGGTGGCTACGCCGTCGCGAGTCGCAGCTGTCCCTAGCCCTTCGGCCTGGCCCGCGCCGTGAAGCGGGTGCAGGCGGCGCCGCTGCGGGGCAGCAGCAGCCGACGGCGTGCGGCGAGCCGGGCCGGGCGCCCGCAGGTGCCTGCAGCACGCTCCCTCGGGGTGGAGCGGCGGCGCGTGCCGGCGCGCCCTGGCGGGGGTCCCCTGTGCAGCGGCGCGCCGTCCCTGCTCGGCTGCTCGGCAGCGCAGCGGCGGGGCTTGCCTGCCAGACTTGGTGCCCAGTGAGGGCTCTGGCGCCTGAGTCGGCCGGCCGGAGCTGCGTCGGCGCTTGTGTGAGCGGCGCGGCGTGCGGCCACGGCGGCCTGGTCAGCGGGCGCTGACACCCGCGCGGCACGCGCCGCGCCGCCGCGCTCTCTGTGCGCGGCGCACGCGCAGCGGCAACGGTCGGTCGCGCGCGCGTGTTCCGGCAGCAGCTCCTGGGGCAGCGTTGGGCCTGCACGGTGGCCCTGAGCCAGGGCTCGCGCTGGCCTCACCCACGACTGCTCCGCTCCCGCGGCCGGCACGGCTCTAGCCAGCCTCGCGCTCCGCCCACGACAGTTCGCGTGGGTGCGACGTTTCCGTCATAGAACGCGATGCTGCCGTCGCGGAGCCGCCCGCCCTCGACGCCGGCGCGGCGCGCGCACGGGCCTGCGGTCGGCAGCGGCCCCCACAGGTGCGCCGACGTCACAGGGGCACGCCCTGTCCCGGCGCGCGCGGGCCCCGGGAGCCCGCGCAGCGCCCGGGGCGCGCCCGGCCAGCGCGGGCCTGGCGCGGGCGCCTGGGGCTGCCGCGGGCTCCCCGGCGCGCGCATTGGTCGCCCCGGGAGAGCAGTGACGGCTCGCGAGCTTGGGCCCTGACGGCGCGCCGGCGCCGCCGCCGCAGGCCGGCGCTGCGCAGCGATGCACGACGCCGCAGCGGGGCGCCGCGCCGCGCGGGCGCCGCCGCCACGGCGACCGTGGAGCCCGTGAGCGTGGACGCCGCGCCCGCGGCGGCGCCGGAGCCCGACGCCGGCCACGCCGCGGCGGGGCAGCAGGCGGTCGCGGCGGCGCGCCGCAGCGAGCGCGCGCCGAGCGAGCGCGCCATCATCGTCGGAGACGGCAAGGCCGCCAACGCGCTGCTGCGCCGCCTGGAGCAGGTGCGCGCGGCGGGGCAGGCTGCCACGCCGCGCCCGCGCCGCCGGCCGCGCCCCACCCCGCCGCGCGCGCTCACGCCGCGCGTCCCGCCGCGCCGCGCCCCCGCAGTCGCCGCAGACGGTCATCCGCGCGGCGAGCGGCAGCGAGGCGCACACGTACCGCACCATCGCGACCATCGCCGCGGCGCAGGGCCAGCTCGGCCAGCCGGGGCGCGTGCTGCTGTTCGTGCCGTTCACCAAGTCGGCGGCCTTCACCGCAATCGTCCTGCCGGCGCGCGCGAGCGTGGCGGGCGGCGCCGCCGCCGCCGGCGCGGGCGCGCCCGGCACGGGCGACGGCGCGGGCGCGCCGCGCCTGACGGTCAAGGGCACCACCGACGCGGGCGACCTCGCGCGCACGCTGAGCTTCGAGCTGCTCAAGTCGGGCAGCGCGACGCTGCTGTCGGCGGGCGCGGCCGCGACGGCGCGCGCGGCCGCGGCGCTGCTGGCCGTGCGGGGGCAGCTGCTGAGCCGCGGCTACGAGGTCGGCGTGCTGCCGCGCTTTGAGGAGGGCACGTCGATCACGGTGCTGGCGCAGCAGGTCGTGCTGCAGGAGCTGCCAGTGCCAAAGGTCAACCTCCCGCGCAGCGACGCCAAGCCGCTCGCGACCGCCGCAGCGGCGGCGCAGACGATGCTCGTGAAGCAGCGCCGCGTCGCGCTGCTGCTGCCGCCGGGCCAGGTCGGGCGCCTCTCGGGGCTGCTCGGCCGCGTGATGGCGCCGCTGCCGGGGCGGGAGGAGGCGGGCGGCGCGGGCGCGGTCGCGGGCGCTGACGCCGGCGCCGGCGCCGGCGCGGACCGGGCGCCCGCCGTCAAGGCGCGCGAGGCAAAGAAGCGTGAGTGCCGGCTCGCTGGGCGCGCGCGCGCGTGCGTGGGCTCGCGCGCGCCCCGCAGCCCCACGCCGCGCACAGCGCGTCGACGCCCGCCCGCCTGCCCCCGGCGCCCGCCCGCGCGCGCGCAGGCCTGCTGCTGGTGTGGCCGCCCAGCACTGCTGACCAGCTGCTGGAGAGCCTGGAGTCGCTCAACACCTTTGCCGCGCCCATGGCCGACGGCGACGACGCGCCGCCGCCGGCGCCCGAGCCGGAGGCGCCGGCGCCGGGCGCGGGCGAGCCGCTGCTGCAGCTGCAGCTGCGCCGCAGCCGCCTCACGGCGGTCCCGGCGCCGCAGCCGGGGCGCAGCGGGCACGGCGTGAAGGAGGACCGCCGCCCCGCGGTCGCGACGACTGACTCCTCTGTCTCTGGCCTCGCCGGCGCGGTGGAGGCGCGCGTGAGCCGCGCCGGCGCGGCCTGGCTCTGGAGCGACGGCAGCCCCGCGGGCAACGCGGCGGCGTGGGAGGCGCTGCTGGCCGCCAGCCGCAAGATGGACGCCGCCGACGGCGCGGGCGGGCTGCTGGCGCTGGTGGACGTGCAGCCGCTCACGCAGGCGCCGCCGCGCGGCAAGCGCGGCGCCTCGGCGGCGGCCGAGGAGCCGGCGGTGGCCGAGGCGCCGGGCGCGGCCGCCGCGGCTGGCGCCGAGCCGGCGCCCGCGGACAAGGGCAAGCAGCAGCGGCAGCCGCGCGGCAAGAAGCAGCAGCGCGGCAAGCCGGCAGCGGCGCCGGAGCAGGAGCCGGGCTGCCGCCTGCGCATGCTGGTGGTGCGCGACAGCGACATCGCGCGCAGCATCCTGCAGGTGCGCCGCCGCTTGCGCGCGCGCGCAGCGGCTGTGCGGCCAGCTGCAGCGACGGCAGCGCCGCCGCCGCCGCGACCCTCCCGCGGCCCACCCCGCCGCGCCGCGCCGCGCCGCGCCCGCAGTCGCCCAACTCGCCGCTCGACGTCTCCGTGTCGGCCGACCTCTGGCCGCTGCTCAAGTTTGCGACCGTGGCCAACACCTTCCTGCCCGCCGCCGCGGGCAGCGGCGCGGGCGGGCTGGTGCTGCTGCCGGCCGTGCTGCCCGCGCCCGAGCCCGCGGCGGTCGCGTCGGACTATCGCTTTGACGACACCCGCCAGACGCTCGTGCCGTACGCCATCCGCCTGCAGCGCTTCGCCGGCGCGCTCCCCGGCGGTGCGCGCGCGCGCCGCGCGGGCGCGCCGCGCGGGCACAGGCGCCTGTCTCGGCCCGGCGGCCCGGCCGCGCCGCCGCTGACGCGCGCGCCTGCCCGCCGCACGTACGCGCCGCGCAGGCCTGGAGGTCGACGAGTCGGCGCAGCTGCGCGTGTCGCTGAGCACCGACCCCATCAAGCTGCGCGACGCGATCGTGGCCAAGGTGCTGCAGGAGCAGCCCGCGGCCGTGCGCTTCGTCGGCCCGCTCGGCCGCACGCCGCCGCTGCTGACGATCGCGATGGCGGCGGTCGCGGCGGCGCGCGTGCGGCTGCAGCAAAAGGGCGCCGCGCTCGACGTCGGCGTCATGCCCTACGCCGAGACGCTCGCCGCGCCACCACCGCCAGCGCTCGGCGGCGGCGGCGAGGCCGCCGGCGGCGGCGAGGCCCCCGGCGGCGGCGGCGGCGCCGCTCGCGGCGGCGGCGGCGGCGGCCGCGGCGGCGGCCGCGGCGGCGGCCGCGGCGGGCGGCGCGCGCCGGGCGCCGGCGCGGGCGGCGCGGTGGGCGGCGGCCGCGTCGTGTACAGCCTGCGCCTCGTGCCGATGCCCGCGGCGCCGGCGCCGGCCGTCGCGTGAGCGCTGGGGCGCTGGCCATGGGGGCGGGTTGCGGCGGCGCGCGTGCGTCGTCGTGCGGGGGTGTACACCGGCTGCCTTTGCCCTTTCGTTCGTAAGCACTGCGGCACGCGCGCGAGAGAGAGCATCACCATCGCACTGGCCCTGATCGGAGCGCGGCCGGGGGCGTCGCGCGCGAGGGCTTGTTACAACACAACACATGCCCGCCGTCCGCCCGCCGCGATCGACCGCCGTCCAACCGCCGCCTGTGCACATGGTATACATGGCGCGTCCCCGCCATTGGAAAAGGGGGCCGCCGCCGCGGTGATTTCACAGGGAGCCCGCAGCAGCGGGCGAGCCCACGGACAAGCCCTCCCAAGCCCCCCTCGAGCCCAAGGAGCGTGCCTCAACAGTGCATGCAAGGAGTGCAGCTCGCCGACGTGCAGGAGCAGACAAGGTTTGCCCACACCGCCCCCAGACCGCCCCCGGCCCGCGCGCGTCGCGGCACGGCCGCGACGCGGGGGCCCACACACAGCGCAGGAGAGCGCAGCACGCGATCAATCACACAGAGGGAGCAGCAGGCGGGCCGCAGCCGACGCCACGTGGGAGCCAAAGGGGGGGACTCGCAGGAGGCCGCGCCGCCGCCGCTGTCGTCATCGCCCCCCACCACCGCCGCCGCCGGGAGCGGCGCTGCCCTACGCCGCGTGGGCCCCAACCGCCCACCGCCAGCCGCAAGCAAGCAAGTGCGCGTGCCGCGGGGGGCACAGACAGGAAGGAGAGGGCCGGCACGCCCCAGCTAGCCTCGTCGCAAGCAAATTTTCTTCGCGCGCGGGGCGCACACGGCACGGTAGGCGTCGGCGCCGCCGCGGGCCGCGCGCTCGCGCGCGCGCGCGCGCGCCGCCGCCCCAGAGCGCTGCGCGCAGGGGCGGCGGCGGCGCACGAGCGGAGGCGCGCGCCGCGCGCGGGCGGCGTCGGGCCGGCGGGAACGCCGCCGCATCAGTCAGTCGACAGGCACGCGTCGGTGCTCCACTCTCGCCCATCAAACGGTGTGTGAACCCGCAACCATGCGGCTGGCCGGCTGCTGCTGCGGCGCAGCAGCAGCGCAGCGGGGGCTCCGCTCGTGTGTCATCAAGTGCTGCGGGGGCTATGTACAGCCGGCCGCGCCGCCGGCGCCCGCGCGCAGACGCGGGGCGCGCCGGCGGCGCGGCGGGGCTCTAGCGCGGCGCGCCCGCGCGCGCCCAGGCGAGCGCGCGCGTGCGGGAGGAAGGGCGCCCGCGCGCCGGCCGGCCTCGGCCGGGGGGCTCAGCGGAAGGAGTCCATGCCCTTGGAGAGGCTCCGGATGAGCGCCGGCATGCGAGCCTCGGGCGCCGCGCCGGGCGCGCGCAGCGACGCGCTGTGGCCGAGCGCGGTCGGCGCGGTCGGCGAGCCGCCGCCGCCGCCGCCGCCGCCCGCGCGCGGTGGCGGCATGCTCGTCGCGCGGAAGAGGCCGGACAGCCCCGTGACGCGCTCCGGCCAGAGGCCGGCGCTCGTGGGCAGCGAGGAGGAGTAGCTGGGGCTGCCCGCGGAGCTCGCCGAGGCAGTTGATGCGACGCTGCTGGTCGAGAGGCGGCGCAGGCTGAACGCGCCGCCGCCGTCGACGCTCGCGCGGCCGCCCGCCGCGGCGGCCTGGGAGTGGGAGGACATGAGGTCGAGCGAGAGGCGGCGCATCGTGGGCGCGTCGCGCTGCGCGCTGTGCACGATCTCCAGGTCGCCCAGCATCGTGGCGGGGCCTGCGCGGGCGCGGCGTGGCGCGGGCGAGTGAGGGCAAGGCGGAAAAGAGAGAGGCGGCAGCGGTTGGGCCCCAAAAAAAGGGCACCGCCCGCGCGCGCCGCCGCCGCTGCTGCGCCGCCGCCGCGCCGGGGCAGCGCCGCGCGTTGGCCCCTATGCCCCGTCGCACGTGCAGCGGGCCGGGCGCGCGAGGGGCGGGCCGGGCAGCCGCTCGCGGGGCCGGGGGCGCCCGCCCCGAGGAGCGGCGGACCCATGCCGCGGCCCGGCGCGCCCCTGCCCCGCCCGCCCGCGCCGCGCCAGCTGCGATGGCGGGGCGGCGCGCCGCCCCGAATGCGCGGTCCGCTGCCGCCCCAGCGCGCGCAACGGCGGAGATTCGGGCACGCGCCGGCCCCCGGCCGCGACGCCGCGCCGCGCCCCGCCGGCGTGCCGCGATGCCCGTGCGCGCGTCCGCGCATGCGCCGCGCACCTGGGGTGCTCCTGGGAGGGCCGGTTCGCGGCTGACGAGGACCGAGGCCGGGGGGCTCGCGGGATGCGCCGCGGGGCGCGTGCCGCTCAGGGAGGCTGCGTGGCAGCGCCTGCTGCGCGCCGGGCGCGCTCGGACGGCTCGCCGGGGCGTGGGCCGACGGCGGGCGGGCCGCGAGCGGGCGCGCGGGCTGGAGGCGCAGCGTGCGGGCGCGCGGCGTGCCGGGGCGACCCGTGGGAGCGGCGCGCGGGGGCAGAGTGGGCGGCGCGGGGGCGCGCGGGGGCCGGCGCCGAGCAGCTGATGACCTTGCCGGGTTCAGCGCACCTCGAGGTCGCCCTGGGCGCGCTGGCCGGCGCGCAGCGCGCCCCGAGCGCTTCAGCGACGAGCCCTCTCGCAGGCCGCCGGGCCCGGCAGCCGCCCGAGTCGGCCAGGCGCGCGCGGGCCGCGCCTGGGCGCGGCCGCCGTCGGCGCGGCCGCCGGCCGGCAGCGCGCGGCGGCGCCACCGCCTGTCGGCGGCGTGCTCAGCACCCCGCGGGGGACGTTGGCGGCCGGCCGGCAGCAGCGCGGCACGCTCCCGGCCGCTCCAGGCGGAGCGGCGACCCGTGCGCCGCGCGGTGCAGGCACGTTGTCCCCAAGAGTCTGTCGCTGCAGTGTGCGTGCCGGCGGCAGCGCGCGCCCGCGCGCGGGGGCGCGGCGGCGCCCGCCGGCCGGCACCGCGTCCGACGTTTGAGCGAGCGCGGCGCCCGCCCGGTGTGCTGCCAGCCGCCCGCACGCGGCGGGGTGTTGCGCGCGTGCGCGCCGGCGCGGCGCGGCGGGCGGCGCGCTGCGTCACGGCGTCGGCATCGGGCGCTGCGCGCTCGTGCGGCGCAGCGGGGCGCCGGTGCGGGCTGGATTTGCGGGGAACGGCGGCTCGCGAGGCGCGGCTGTGGGCGAGGCGTCGCAGGGCGGGGCGGAGGGGGCGGCAATCCAGGCGCGCGAGGGGCACTTGCGACGCGTTCCACGGGCTGTTAGAATGACCCGCGGCGCAGCCACGGCGTGCCTCGGCGCCGCAGCCCGCCAGGGCGCCCGGGGGCTGGCGGCACCGCGCGGAGCGGCGCGGCGCCGCGCGTGGGGCTGGGCGCGGCCCGCGCGGCGGCGCCGTCGGGCGGCGTAGGAGAGTCGGGGCGCGCCGCGCGTGGCGTGCCGGCGCGCGGGCGCCCCTGGACGTGTGCAGCGCCCGCGCACGCGCACTGCGCGCCGCCCCGCGTGGTCCGAGCGGTGCCGGGGGCGCCCCGGTCCGCGCGGTCCGCCTGCGCTGCCCGCACACAGCACGGCCGGCAGCAGCACCAGCCCGCCCGCGCCGCTGCCCGCGGCGGCGGGCAGGAAGGTGTTGGCCGCGGTCGCAAACTTGAGCAGCGGCCAGAGGTCGGCCGACACGGAGACGTCGAGCGGCGAGTTGGGCGACTGCGGGCGCGGCGCGGCGCGGCGGCGCGCCCTGCCCGGGCACCGCGCCTGACTGAGCACTGAGCCTCGGCCTTGGCGCGCCGGTACCTGGCACGCGGGCCGGGCGCGGCCACGCGGCGCCGCCGGCGTGCTGTGTGCGGGCAGCGCAGGCGGACCGCGCGGACCGGGGCGCCCCCGGCACCGCTCGGACCACGCGGGGCGGCGCGCAGTGCGCGTGCGCGGGCGCTGCACACGTCCAGGGGCGCCCGCGCGCCGGCACGCCACGCGCGGCGCGCCCCGACTCTCCTACGCCGCCCGACGGCGCCGCCGCGCGGGCCGCGCCCAGCGCCGCGCGCGGCGCCGCGCCGCTCCGCGCGGTGCCGCCAGCCCCCGGGCGCCCTGGCGGGCTGCGGCGCCGAGGCACGCCGTGGCTGCGCCGCGGGTCATTCTAACAGCCCGTGGAACGCGTCGCAAGTGCCCCTCGCGCGCCTGGATTGCCGCCCCCTCCGCCCCGCCCTGCGACGCCTCGCCCACAGCCGCGCCTCGCGAGCCGCCGTTCCCCGCAAATCCAGCCCGCACCGGCGCCCCGCTGCGCCGCACGAGCGCGCAGCGCCCGATGCCGACGCCGCGACGCAGCGCGCCGCCCGCCGCGCCCCGGGAGAGCCCGTGTTGCGCCTGTTGCGGGCGCTGTTGAGGCCGGCGCGACCCCGCCGGCGCGACGCGGCCCCCGAGCGGCACGCCCCCCGCCGCGCCCCCACGCCACCGAACCCATGACGGAGCGCTCCGGCCCGGCCGCGGGAGTGCCAGCCGCGCCTGGCGGGCCCGGCGCGGCGCTGCCGGGCGCGGGCGGCCCCAAACAGCAGCCGGGCCCCCCGTGCCCGGCCCGCCCCGCCGCCCGGGCCCCGGGGGCCGCCGCGGCGCGGGCTGAGGACGCCTACGCCAAGCTCTGCGCCTTCATCGACGCCGCCAGCGCCCGCAGCATCGTGGCGGGCGTGCAGGTCACGCTGCTGCGCGAGCTCGCGGCAGAGCTGGCCCAGGCGGGCGCCGCGGCCGCAGGTGGGCGCTGCGGCGGGCGGGCGCGCATCCCCCGGCGCGCCGGCGCAGCTGCCGGCGCCGCGGCGGCGCCCGTGTGCGCCGCGCCCGGAACGGCGCCGCCGCGCGGAACGTGCCGCCGCCCACTCTCCTGCGCGCCGCCGCCCCCCGCCCCGCAGGCGACGCCGCGCCCGCGCCCGCCTCGCCCGCGGCGGAGGAGGCGCCGACGCCCAAGCCGGAGCCGTGCTGCGGCGCGGCCGCGGCCGGCGCGCCGGTGCTGGAGCAGGCGCTGGAGCAGGCGCGGCGGGCGCAGCCGGAGCAGCAGCTGCTGCCCATCACGCCGCTGGACCTCGCGCCGCTGGACCTCGCGCCCGCGCCGGACGCGGCCGCGGCGGCCGCCGCCGCCGCCGAGCTCGCCGCCGCGGCGGGCCTCGTCGGCGCCGGCGGGCTGCCCGGCCAGGCGGCGCTGGTGACCGCCATGCACGCCGCGGCGGCGCAGCAGGCCGCCTGGCCGGCGCTCGCCGCCGCCGCCGCACAGGCGCAGGCGCAGGCGCAGCCGTACCACGACGCGGCGGCGCTCGCGGCGCTCGGCGCGGCGCCGCCCGGGCGGTCGGCCGCGGCGCGCAAGCCGCGCTTCACGCGCGAGCAGCACGCGGCGATCCTGGAGAGCGTGGAGCGCAACTACGCGGCCTTCCCCGGACGGTGCGCGCGGCGCCCCGCCCCGCCCGCGGCGGCGCGGCCGGCGCCCGGCCCCGCCCCGCCCCTGGCGTCGCGGCGCGGCGCGGCGCGCGCCCGCGCACGCGCCCACACACCCGCGCCCCGCGCCCACGCCCGCCCCGCCCCGCGCCGGGCGCCTCCAGGTACACGGAGCTCGTCATCCGGGAGATGCAGGGCCGGTGGCCGGGGCTGGAGATCAACAACGCCTGCGTGCGCAAGATCAAGTTCAGGTGAGGACCTTGACCTCGCCGCCGCCGCGGCAGCACGGGCGGCTCGGCCGTGCGGCGAGCAGCCCAGCCGCGCCCCGCTGCGCGTCCCGGCCAGCCGGCCCGCGGCTCACGCGCGCCCGCTCCGCGCGCGCGCGCAGGGCCAACGAGGCGAGCAAGGCCGGCGGCGGCCCCGAGCGGCGCGGCTCGCAGGACGCGGCCGGGCTGGCGGGCCTCGCCGCCGCCGCGGCCGCCGCGGCGGCGGGCGGCGACCCGGGCCGCGAGCGCAGCGCGTCGGCGGCGCCCGGGTCGGGCCTCGACGGCGACGACGACGCGTTCAGCAGCAGCCGCGAGCCCTCGCTCGAGCCCGGCCCCGCGGCCGAGGCGGCGGGCGGGGGCGCCGCGGCGGCGCCGCCGCCGCCGCCGCCGCTGCTCGCGCCGCGGGCCGGCGCCAAGGCCTCGGAGGACGGCGCCGCCGTGGACAGCGCCACCGCGGCGGCGGCGGAGACGATGGCGCTGCTGTCGGGCTTCCGGCCGCCGCCCGGCGGCGCGTCGCCGGCCCCGCGTCGCCGCGCGGCGGGGGCGGGCTGAAGCGCAAGCACGACACCTCGCCCGGCCCCGGCGGGGCCGGCGACCCGCTGCGGGCGAGCGTCGACGCGGCGGTGGCCGCGGCGCTGGCTGGGGCACCGAGCGCGGCGGCGGCCGCCGCCGCCGCGCAGGCGCTGCCCTGGCCCTCCGCGCTGCAGCTGCAGCAGGTCGCGGCGGTGCAGCAGGCGCTCGGCGCGGCGGCGGTGCAGCAGGCGCTTGGCGCGGCGGCGGGCCTGCAGCTGCAGGCGGCGCACCGCAGCGCGAGCGCGGGCAGCCTCGCCGCCGCCGCGGCGGCCGCGGCGCAGCTGGCGGCGCCGCAGCTCGCGGCGGCGGCGGCGGCGCCCCCCGCGCCGGCGGCCAAGCGGCAGCGCCTGAGCGGCGTGCAGATGGCGGAGCTCGTCGCGAGCGTGCGGCACCACGTGACGGCAAACCCGGAGCGCTACACACACTGCGTCATCAAGGACATGCAGGCAAAGTACCCCGGCCTGGAGCTCAACATGGGCCAGGTGCGCCCGCGGCGCGGGGCGGGGCGCCGGGGGCCGGCGGCGCAGCGGGCGCCGCGCGGCCGCCGGCCCCGCTGACCCCTGCCGGCCCGCTCGCCGTCTCAACCCCTGCCGGCACGCTCGCCGTTGAAACCCCGCAGATTCGCAAGATCAAGTTCCGAACCCTCGGCAACACGGCGGCGCGGCAGGGCGGCAAGGCCGCGGCGCCGCCGCCCGCGCCGGCGTGCTGCGCGGCCGCGGGCGCCGACGCGGCGCCGCACCCGGCCGCCGCCGCGGGCGCGGGGCTGTCGCCGGCGGCGTGGGCGGCGGTGCTGAGCGCGGCCGCGGGCCACGGCGCGGCGCACGCGCCGCCCGCGGCGCACGCGCTGGCGGCGGCCGCCGCCGCCGCCGCCGCGGCCGCGGCCGAGCAGAGCGGCCAGGCAGCGCCGGGGGGGCGCGAGTGAGCGCAGACTTGACGTGGGGTGTTGGGGGGATGGGACCCGACTCGATGGCGCGCCCGTGGGCGCCTTGCGGACTGTGCAGGCCGCGTGCCAAGCGCTGGCGCGCGTGGACCGAATCAACAGCCATGTTTAGCGCGCTCGTTGCGCGCATTGACCACCCGCGAGCGGCATCCGGCGCCGACCGCGGCAGTGAGTTGGATGTGCTTGGCCCCCGTGTGAGCGGCCGCGAGCGTCGATCGGCCGCGAGCGGTGCACTGAGAAACCGCTCGACTGGTCAACGCCCGTGAACGTTGCCCGTCCCCGTCCGGGCAGCAGGCAGCTTGTCGTGGTTCCCCCGCCTGCAGGCAGGCCAGAGGCACACCTGCAGGAGCCGGGCGCCGCCGCGCGCGACAGGCGAAGGCGCAGAGGCGACCGGCCGGCCGCCACTGCCGCCCGCCACCTCCCGGCGCGCATGCCCCGCCCCGTGCACAGCCCGCCCCCGATCTGCACTCTCAGCACGCCACAGCACCGCCCGCAGCAGCATGGCGACCGGGAGGAGCGCCGAGCGCGGCGCGGCGCCGCCGGGCGCGTGCGTGCTGCTGCCGGCCCTGGAGGCGCTGGGCGAGGCGGCCTGGGGCGCCGCGCTGGTGCCCAAGCTGCTGGCGGACCCCGGCAGCGCGCCCGCGTTCGCGCTGGCCTGCAGGACGACGCGGCGCGTGGTGCACGGCGCGGTCGCGGCGCTCAAGCTGCCCGCCGGCGACTGCGAGCGCGCGGCGGCGCTGCAGGGCGGACTGTTCGCGTCCTGCGCCAGGGTGGAGGTCACGCTGGCCAGCCGCGAGGACGCCGCGGTCGGGCTGGCGGCCGCGCTGCCGGCGCTCGCGACGTGAGCGGGCGCCCGGCGCTGCTGCTGCTGCGCGCAGCGCCTGCGCAGGCGTGCTTGCCGCCTGCACCGCCGGCTGTTGGGTGTTCGTGCCGGCGCGCATGCACCCTGCAACACTCACTTAACGCGCACGCGCGCCGCCCGCCCGCCGCCGCGCAGGCTGCCGCGGCTGACGACGCTGCGCCTGGACATCGCGGACCGTGGCGCCAGCGAGCCGCTCAACCTGGCACCTGTGCTGGGCAACGTGCGCTTTGCCCTGCCCGGCTTGCGCGCGCTGGAGCTGGACGTCGCCAGCTGGGCGGGCAACGACGCGGCGTGGCGGGCGCTGGGCCAGGCGACGCAGCTCACAGCCGTCACCGTGCAGTTTGGTGCAGGGCTGAGTGTGCCTGCAACGCTGGCGCACTGCTCGGTGCTGACCCAGCTGGGCGGCCTGGCGAGCCTGGAGGTGTCTGGTGGCAGGTTCACCAACAGCCCTCAGCAGCAGTACGGCTGGCTGGGCGGCCTGGCGCCAGCGCTCACGTCGCTGCACCTCCCCCTCGTCTGCAGCCACCAAGGCCTGGCGTTTGTGGGCGCCTGCACGGGGCTGCGGAGCCTGGTCCTGCATCCGCGGCCCAATCGCAGCACTGGCGAGGTTGTGTGGCCGACGGTGGGCGGCGCCGAGTGCGCGGCGCTCGCGCGGCTGGTCGCGCTCACGCAGCTGCACCTGCAAATGGACCAGGGCTCCGACCCGCGCCTGCTGGCGGCGCTGGGCGGGTTGACTGACCTGCGCGTGCTTGGTGTTGACGGCCTTTCGCGTGCTTCCCTGCCGTGCCTGGCGGGTCTGAGCCGGCTGACTCAACTGTGCGGCGAGTGGGTGGAGGGCGGCAGCGAGGGCGAGCCCGTTGCGTGCCCCTCGGTGATGGAGCTTTATGGTGTGGGGCCTGTGCCTCTTGCGGCCTTTCCCCGCCTGCGCACGGTCGGGCAGCTGGCGGCCTGGTCGCCGGCCATGCTGCAGGGGCTGGCCGAGCACTGCCGCCAGCTGCAGGCGCTGGTCCTTGATGGTGAGTTTGTAGAGAGCCCCAGCCTGCTGCAGGGCGAGGGCGGCGGCGAGGCGGCACGCGTGGCGGCGGTGCGGTCGCTGGGGCGCCTGCCCGTGCTGCGCCAGCTCCAATTTGCAGTGCGCGATAATGCAGAGCTGGCGGCGCTGGCCACCTGCACGCAGGTCACCTCCCTGCTAGTGAGCGTGCCAGCCGGCAGCGAGGCCACGCCCGCGGGCCTGGTGCAGCTGGCGGGCATGCGCGCGCTGCACAAGGTGGATCTGGAGCTTCGCGGGCTGGAGCTGTCCCAGGCGGACGCGCGTGCGGTGCTGTGCGGGCTGTCGTTTCTCAACGTGCTGAGGGTTTGCATGCCGCGCGAGGAGGCGAGGCAGGCGTGGCACGCGGCGGCTGCGGCTGCGCGCGCAGCCGGCCTGTCACTGCCTGTGGTCAATGCGGCGGTGCTGCAGGCGTGAGGGGGCAACGAGGGGCCTGGCGGGCGGCCTGGTGTGAGTTGCACGGCCCGACACCTGCGCGTGGCCAGCACCGCACCGCAACGCCCCGCCCGTCCCCCTGGTCACGCTCAGTCAGCCAGCGTGGTGTTGCCGTGCTTGAGGAACAGCGCATCCATGGCCTGCGCGCAACGGGCGCCACACCGCGCACGTGAGTTGGCGTCAGCGGCGGCGACGGCGCGCGCGCGCGGCAGGCAGCGATCTCCGCGCAGCTGCGCGCGTGCAGCCGCGCCGCGCCGCGCCTGCAGCGTGTCGCCGTCGAGCGCGGTGCAGCAGGCGTCGATGTTCTCCTTGACCTGCTCCAGGGTGGTCGCGCCGATGATCACAGCGCCCATGTACCACCTGCAGGGGCCGCGGCGAGGGCGCGGCCCGGCGTGAGGGCCACGGACACGCGCGGGGCTGGGCGCACGCCCTCGCCCTGCGCACGCGCGCGTCGGGGCGCCGCCGAGGCCGCCCCGCGCGCCGCGCGCCCGTTGCGCTGCGCGCCTGCTCGCGGCCCAGGCCTGCGCGAGCACCGCGGGCGAGAGGCCCTTGGACGCGGCGAGGTCGCGCAGGTCGGCCGCGGCCGCGGTCGTGCGGGCGTTGATGTAGCGCGGCTGGAACCAGGGGAACGCGGCGTGCCGCGCGCGCGACGTGTCGGCGCCGCTGCCGGGCAGGTACTTGCCGCTGAGCGTGCCGCCGGCGAGCACGCCATACGCGAGCAGCCTGCGGGCGGGAGGGGCAGCGCCGCGGGGCGCGCGGCGGGGCGGGCGTCGGGTCGGGCGCCGCGCGCCCTGCGGCGGCCGCGCCCGCCCGCCGCACGCGAGCGCGCAGGCTCACACAGGCGCGCGCAGGCGCGCGCGGGCGTGCGCGGCGGCGTGCGCACCCGATGTTGTGGTTGCCGGGCGCGCACGCCTCGGCGAGGTCGCCCTCAAAGGTGCGGAGGAAGGGTGAGAAGTCGTTCTGTATCGACACCGGCGCCGGCACGCCCAGGCGGCGCGCGGCGTCGCAGAACGAGCACACGCCTGGCGGCGCCGGCGCGGGCGGCGAGGCGGCGCTGGGCGGGTGCCCGCGCAGCGGCGAGCGCGCGGCCGCCGCGGACGCGGGGCGGGCGGGAGAGGGGGGAGGGGCCGGCGGCTGGTTGGCTCGCCGCCGCGGCCTCACCAAACGCGGTCTCGTTGCTGAGGCCCCAGTGCTTGACCTTGCCCGCCTTGATCAGCTCCCCGATCGCGCCGACCTGCGGCCACGGCCGGGGTTCTAGGCTTGACGCACGCCGGCGCGCAGCTAGGCGGCCGCGAGCCGTGCGCGCGGCGCACGGGGGCGCAGCGGCGGCGGCAGCGGCGGCGCGGCGGCGGCGCGCCTGCTCGTCGATGCTGGGGTGCCCGGTCCAGGCCTTGTCGGGGGAGAACTGCCGGCTGCCAAAGATCGGCGCGTAGCGCGCCGGCCTGACAGCGGCGCGCAGCGACAGGGCGGCGGCGGCGGGGCGGCGCGCAGCGGCGTGAGGCGGCCCGCGGCGCCGGGGGCTGGCCGCGTGCGGCGGCGCGGCCGGACGGCGCCGCGCCAGCAGCAGCAAGATGCACGCGGTGCTGCACGCCGCGGCGCGCACCAGTGGAGCTGATAGAGGTCGATGTAGGTGGTGCGCAGGCGGCGCAGGCTGCCGTCGCAGGCGGCGAGGATCTGGTCGCGCGTGAGCGCCGGCTGCGGCGCCGACGCGAGCGGCGGGTCCGACCTGCGCCGCGGCGGTGCGGCGCGCGGGCGGCGGCGGGCGGGTCGTGCGCGCGGGTCGGCGGTGCCAGCGCGCGCGGCGTGGCGCCGCGGGCTGCCCGCGGCGGGCTGCGCCGCGGGCGCACCGGTTGGCCACGATGTAGCTGCGGTCGGCGCCGGGCATGCAGCTCGCGACCTTGGTGGCGATGATAACCTGCGGCGGGCGAGACAGCGCCGGGCGGGCGCGGGGTTTAAGGTTTTAGCGGCTCACGGACCGGGGGTTTCAATGGCGGCGCGGGCGCGCGCGCGGGGCGGCGCGGCGCGGGCGCCGCGTCTGGCAGCGCGCGCCTTGCTGCGCGGGATGGCGCGGTCGGCCATCCACGCGCCGATGATGCGCTCGGTGCGGGCGTTGTTCTTCTCGCTCGGCGGCACGGGGTACCTGCCGGTGTGGTGGGTGCCACGCGCGGGCGGCGGCGGTGGCGGCGGCGGCGGCGGCGACGGCAGCGGCAGGGCATGTCAGGGCGCGGCGCTGCGCGGCGGCTGCTGCTCCGGCGCCGGCACGCGGCGTCCTGCAAGCGCGCGATTGCAGGACGCGCAGGCGGGCGCCGCGCGGCGCACAGCTCGGCGGTGTCGAGGAAGTTGATGCCCCGGCTGAGCGCGTAGTCAAGGATCTCAAAGCTCTGCGCCTCGTCGTTCTGCTCCCCAAACGTCATCGTGCCGAGGCAGCAGATCGGGACCTCGAGGTCCGACCCGCCGAGCTTGTGCACCTGCGGCGGCGCGCGGCGCGCGGCGTCTTCGCGGCGGCGGGTGGGGCCGATTGCGCGGCCGGCATCCGGCGGAGCTGCTGGGGCGCGGTCCGGCGGTGGCGCGGCGGCCGCGCGGGCGGCAGCGGCGGCGGCACCCGCGCCCGCCGCTGCTGCTGCTCGCGGCCCGCGCCGCCAGCGGCCGGCCCGACCGCCTGGCCGGCGCGCCAGGGACCCATGCGCTCGACGCGCCGCAGCGGCGGGCGCGCCCCGCACCTTGATGGTCATCGCGGCCGGCGGCGAGAACTCGCGGCGCTGCCGGGCGCCGGCGGGGGGTGGAGGGCCGCGCGGAGCTGGCGCGCTGCAACTCAGAGAGTGTGTGGCGGCGCTGTGAGGGCCGCGCCGGCCCGACGGCCTTGTGCCGGCGGCGGCGGGGTTCGGCGGCGCAACGGCGCTTCTCACTCGCGGCGCCTGCCGGCCTCCCGGGGGCTCCCGCCCTGCCGTCTCCTCACCGCGGCACCACCGTCATCTCGCACGCACACACCAGAACACGCGCGGCAACCGCCGCTGCTCCGCCGTGCGCTCGAGCGCGCGATGGCCTCGCCGATCGCCGAGCTCGGCGTCGCGGCGGCGGCAGCGGCTGCTAGCGGCGACGGCGGCGCCCCCGGCGCCGTGGAGCGTGCGCTCGCCGCGCTGGCGGCGGGCCTCGCGGCGCCGCCGCCGCAGCGCTGCGCCGACGTGCAGGAGGGCCTCGCGCGCTCGCGGGAGCAGCTCGCGCAGCTGCAGGGGCAGCAGCAGCAGCACGCGGCAGGCGGCGCGGGCGCGCCCGCCCGGCAGGCGCCGTGCCCGGCGGCGGCGGGGGTGCTGGCGCAGCTGCTGCAGTTCGCGGTCGGCGACGCCGACGCGGCGCCGCCGCCGGCGCGCCCTGCGGCGGAGCAGCGGCGTTGGGCGGCGGCGGCGGGCGAGGCGCTGGCGCTGTTCGAGCCCGGCGACGCGGGTGGGCGCGCGCGACGAGCGGCGCGGGCGCGCCGCGCCGGACGCTGCGGCCGCAGGGCCGCGCACGCACGCCCTCGCCGCCGCCGCGCTTTCGTTCACCCGTACGTCCCTCCCTCCCTCCCCCCTCTTCGGCCGCGCGCAGCGGCGCAGCTGCCCGGGGAGGGACTGCAGCAGGCGCTGGTGCTGCGCCCGGCGCTGCTCGCGCCGCTGCTGCAGCAGGCCGCCGCCGCGGTGCTGCGGCAGGGCGCGGCGGGCAGCACGCGCGCGGCGCTGAGCCCCGGCGGCGCCCTGCCCTGGTGGCCCGCGTTGTCGGCTGCACTGGCGGCCAGCCCGGCGCTGCTGGATCAGGTGCGGCGGCCCGCGCCGCCCGCGCCCGTGCCGCTCCTGCCTTGCCCCCCGCCGCGCGCAGGCATCTCAGGTCTAAGGGCTCCCGGCGCCTCGCACTGTCCGCCGCAGGCGGCGGACACGCTGCTGGCGTGGCTGGAGGCGAGCGGCCAGCAGCGGCTCTGGCAGCTCCTCAGCCTGGCGGCGCGGCCCGCGTGGCAGCAGCTCGCGGCGGCGGCGGCGGCGGCGGCAGCGTCGGAGCGCGGCGGCAGCGGCGGCGAGGGCGGCGCGGCGCAGCAGCTCGCGGGCGCGTTTGCGCTGCTGTGCCCAGAGCCCTGGCAGCAGCGCCTCGCGCAGCAGCTGGCGACAGAGCCGTCGGCGGAGGGCCTGCGCGCTCTGCTCGCGCTGCTGCCGGGCGTCGCCGGCGCGGGCGAGGAGCCCGGCGCCGAGCCTGGCGCCCAGCCCGGCGCCGCGGACGAGGGCTGGCCCTCGCCCGCGGAGTGGGGCGGGCACGGCGCGGCGCGCGGCGCGGCGCCGCCGCGCGGCGACGCGCTTGCGGTGCGGGCCGCGTGGCGGCTCGTGGCGCAGCACCGGCCCTGGTACGCGGCTGCCTGCCACGAGCTGGCGCGGTGCTGCCTCGCCGCCGGGGGCAGGGCGCGGCGGCCCAGGCCGCGCCGCTGCGGCAGGCGGCGGCGCACGCGGCCGCGCTCGTGGCGTGGGTGCAGCAGCCGTTCGACTGCGCCAGGTGAGCGCGCGGCGGGCTGCCAGGCGAGCGCGGCGCCTGCTCGCCGCCGCCGCTCCACCCGCTCGCGCCCCACCGTCGCCACCGCGCCGCCGCCCCGTCCTGCAGGCAGCGCGGCCTGCAGCAGCAGCTGCTGGCGCCGCTCGCTGGCGCCGACAGCAGCAGCATCAGCAGCGAGGACCTGCAGGCGCGCTGCGAGGCGCTGCTGGCCGCGTGGCGGCTGGCGCTGGGCGGGGGGCAGCCGCCGGAGCCCAGCGGAGGCAGGCCCGGCGCCCTCGCCGCCGCGGCGCCCTCGGCGTGGCTGGCGGGCGTCGACCTCCCGCTCGCGCTGCTGCAGCAGCGGGACGTGCTCCTGGGCTGCGGCGAGCGTGCGCTCGGCCTGTGCCTGCCGGCGGCCCTGCACGCCGCAGCTGACCCGGCGACGGCGTGCGCCGCGCTGGACGGAGTGGACGCGATGTCCGCGGCGGCCGTGCAGCTGGCGAACGCTGCGCTGCAGCTGGGCGCGGCGGCGCCGGGCGGCCCCGCCGCGCCGCGCGTCGAGGCGCTGTGCGGCGACTGGCTGGCACGCGCGTGGGCGGCCGGCGACGGCTGTGGCGCTGGCGGCGAGGCGCCGACGCTGCTTGGCCTGGCCAAGCGGCTGCTGGTGGCGGCCAGCGCCGCCGACCGCGCGCTGCGCGGACCGGCGGCGCTGGCGGCGGGCGGGCCCGCGTGAGCCGGGCGGGGTGCTGCAGCCAGCCAGCCGTGTCACAGAGGTGGGCGGGGACAGTTGCAAGCCACATGCGCGGCCGTGTGACACCCGCGCGAGCGCCGCGCGCGTGGCGCGGCCCCGTCGCACCGCGCCGCCGCCGCTGCGGCCCGGTCACATCGCGCCGCTGCCGCGCTGCGGCGAGCCGAACAGCAGCGCGGAGTCAGTGACCGAGAACTCTACGCGATCGTCTTGCACGATCCGGCGAGCCATGAGCTCGGGGATGGTCACTCCCGCCGACGCCACGTCCGCGACGATGCGCTCAGCGCCGGGGAACTCCTGGGCGTTGCAGGGCGGCGGAGGCGGGGCAAGGGCAAGGCCACGGCGGCGGCGGCGCCGCTCAGGCGGCGATGGGCGCGACGCGGTCGTCGAGCGGCGCCGCGGGGCGCTCGGCGAGCACGGCGAGCGTCACGGCGTCGCCGATCTCCGCGACAACGACGTCCGCCCCCTCAAACGCCTGCGGCGCGGGGGCGGCACGCTCCGGTCAAAACACACGCCACGCGCGCCACGCGGCCAGGCAGCGCGCTCGCAGCACGCGGCAGGCACACGCACACGCGCACGCGGCGCGCGCCGCCACAACCCAACCACAACGCTCGCCCGTGCCCGGCCTGTGCTCTGCGCCCTCCCGCGCCCAGCGCCTCCCTCCCGCGCGCCGCGTCTGGAGCCGCCGCACCTCCTCGCGCGTGGAGGGCGTGTAGGTGATGACGCAGCGCATGCCCGCGCCGAGCGCGGCGCGCAGGCCGATCATGGAGTCCTCGACCACCACGCAGTCGCCCGGCGGCACGCCGAGCTGGGACGCGGCGAGGGCGTAGATGGCGGGGTCGGGCTTCTTCTTGTCCACGTCGTCGCCTGGGCGAGGCGGGCGCGTGTGGGCGGGCGGGCGGGCGGGCGTGGGTGTGTGCGGATGGGCGCGTGGGCATGGTTGTGTGCGGGCGGGTGTGGGCGCGTGCTGCCGAGGGCCGGCGGCGGTGCGACGGCGCCGCGGGGCCGCCGCGGGGCTGCCGGCGGGCCGCCGGCGGGCCGCACCCGCGAGGAAGCAGTCGAGCGCGGCGAAGCGCTCGGGGCCGAGCATGCTGGTGAGCGTGAAGATCACGCTGTCCTTGGTCCCCGCGCTGCACACGGCGACCTTGAGCCCCGCCGCGCGCGCGTCGTCCATGAGGCGAAGGATGCCCGGCCGCGCGGGGACCTCGCCCGAGCTGCGCGCGGCGCGGCGGGGCGCGGTTGCTGGCGGCGCGCGGTTGCGGGCGGCGCGCGTCGGGCCGCCGCCGCCGCGTGCGTCACGACCGCAGCCGCAGCCGCAGCGCCCTCTGCCTCCCTGCCCCTCCCGTCCCTCCCGTCCCTCCCGACCCTCCCGTCCCTCCCTGCTGCGCCCTGCTGCCACTCTTGCTGCCCCTCCCTGCTGCCCCCTGTCCCTCTCACCCGACCATCTGGCGGTACTTGTCGCTCTTCCACTCCTGCAGCGTGTCCACCAGCAGCGCCTGCTCCTCCTCGCTCGCCGGCACGCGCCCGCCGAGCACGCTCGACGTCGGCCAGCCCTCGCGCCCAAAGTACCTGCGGCGCCGCGGCGGCGCCGCGGCGGACGCGGGGCTCGGCGCGCGGTGCCAGGCTGGGGCCCAAGCCCAGCCCAGATGCGGGCGCGGCGGCGGCCCAGCCCCGCGGGGGCGCCGCACCAGCGCATCTTGGGCTTGCCGCCGCCGACGGTGTTTTGCAGGACGTCGTAAAACGACTCGCTCCAGTTCACCACGGCGCCCGACACTGCGCGCGGCAGGGCAGCGCGGGCGCGTGCGCTCGGGTGCGCTCGCGTGCGCCGCCGAGCCCCGGCCGGCGCTGTTCAAGCAGCGCGCGCGGGCGCACACCGCGGACGTCAAAGTTCTCAAACGCGGCGTTGTAGGCGCGGCGGTGGAGGTCCTCCGACTCGAGGATCACGCCTGGCGGAGGAGGTGGGGTCGGGCGGGGCGGGGTCGGGCGGGGCGCGCGCCGCGCGGCGGC
This sequence comes from Scenedesmus sp. PABB004, assembly GCA_014905635.1. Lineage (NCBI taxonomy): Eukaryota > Viridiplantae > Chlorophyta > Chlorophyceae > Sphaeropleales > Scenedesmaceae > Scenedesmus > Scenedesmus sp. PABB004. The sequence continues at coordinate 449,204 of JABVCE010000011.1, read as the reverse complement.
CGCGACGGCGGCGCGCGCAGGCCCGCGGGCGCAGAAAAACGCCCCCGGGCGCACCGTCGCAGTCCAGAACGAGCGCCTGCATTGCGGCGCGCGCCTGCACGGCGCCGCGGCGCGAGGCGCGGCGCGGCGCGGACGGCGCCGACAGCGGCCGCGCGCCGCGGAAGACCGCGGCGCGCCCGCTGCGGGCGTGCGGAGCGGGAGGGTCAAGCGCCGCGACGTGCGCCCTGGCGCGCCTGCAATGCGCCTGCCGGCCGGTCGCGGCGCGCCGCGGCGCGCCACGCCGCCGTTTGCTCGCCCCCGCCGCCGCTGGCCGTCCGCTGACCGCGCGCAGCTGCCGAGGAGCTGCAGCTTTCTGCAAGCGGGCCGCTGGCCAGCGCTGGCGCTGCGGCGCGCGCTGCTCGCGCGGGGCACCAGCGCTGCCCGGGCGCCCCGACCCCGCGCTCCGCGTGGGCCGCTCTGCAGCCGCATCAGCGCCTCGCGTCCCGCTCGCTGGCTCACCTGCATGAGCAACGAGCCTGCATGGCGGCTTTTCTGTGTGCGCGGCGGCGGCGGCGAGCGGCGCTGTGCGGCGGCCCGGCGCGCACACTGTGTGCTGCTGGCGAGCTTGGGCGGCGGCCAAAGTGCAGACGGGACATCTGGCCGCAGCGTTGAGGTAGGCGCCGGGCCGGCGCACAGTTCAGCGGTTCACAAGTGCCGCGCCGCAGCCCGCCCCCGCTCGCCCGCCCCCCGTTCCGTGCGCGCACGCGCGGGGCGCCGCGCCAGGGCTTGACCGACCGATGAGCAGTCCTCCCCCGCCCCCTAGCGCAGCCCAGCCCGCCGCGGCTGCTCACGCGAGCTGCGCGCCGCCGTCGCCGCTGCCGGGCAGCCCGCTCGCCGCCGCCGCGGCCGCGCTCTCCAACGCGGGCGCGTCGGCGAGCTTCTTCATCTCCAGCCGCTCCTCCAGCGCCTTGGCCCCGCGCTCCCTGCGCGCGCACGTGGGCAGGCATGAGCGCCGCCGGCAGGCGCCGGCCGCCCGGCGCGGCTGCTGCCGCTCGCAGGCACGGTTGCCAGAGCGCACTGCACAGGCGCACTGCACGCGCGCGCACCGTCGCCGGTTCGCGTCGGCGGAGCTGCCGCCGAGCAGCGCCGACGTCGGCAGCAGCGCGCGCGCGTCGGGCCCGCCGCCGTCGCGGCGGAGGCGCAGCGCGCGCGACAGCAGCCCGCCCGCGGCGTCGAGCGGCGGCGCGAGCGCGTCCGGGAAGAAGCTGGAAAACTTGAAGTCCTCGCTCGGGTCGCCGCGCAGGCTCGTCTCCGGCTGCGCCTGGAAGAAGCGGAGGTAGAGCCACGCCGCGTACGTGCCAAACCACAGGAACGGCAGCGCCGCCCACGCCCGCGACAGCAGCGCGAGCGCGGTGACCGTCAGCACGTACGCCGAGGGAAAGTACTGCTCGCACGGCGCCGCGGCGGCGGCGGCGGCGGAGGTGAGCGCCGACACTGGCGCGCCCCCGCCCCAGCGCCCAGGCGCCGCCACCGCCGGCGCCGCCGCTGCCTCCCGCCCCGCGCCCCGCCGCCGCCGCCTGCATCGCCGCCGCGCGGCGCCGCGCGGCGCCGCGCCGCATCGCGCGCCGCGCGCCGCACCCGCGCGCGCAGGCGCAGCATGCCTCCGAGCACGACCTCGTGGTCGGGCATGATCTGCTTGACCGCGACCAGCAGCCCCGCGAGCACGCCGTGGAAGCCCGTGAACTGCGTGTACCTGCGCACAGCGGGGCGCGAGCGACAGGGCGCGGCGTGGGCGCGGGCGCCGCCGCCGACCGCTGCCCGCGACGGCGCCCGGGCGCGCGCCGGAGCCGAGCCCGCGCGCCGCGCGGCGCTCACAGCGTGCGGCCCTTGCGCTCCGCGGGCGCGGCAAGGAAGATGAGGAAGGCCATCACAAACGTCGCGGCGCACGCCGCGCCGTCGACGAGCAGCACGAGCTTGAGGAACTCGGTGCTCCCGTACACCGGCTCCACCACGCGCGCGAGCAGCAGCAGCGACACGCACATGAGCAGCACCTGGGCGCGGCGGCGGCGGGCCGGCGCCGGCGACTGGCCGCGTGGGCGGCGCGCAACCGCCGCGCCGCACTGCCGGCGCGGCCGCCAACCGCCGCCGCGCGGGGCCGCCGGCGCACCTCCACGACATTGGTGGATAGGAGGCCGCCCGTGATGAGGTTCCACACGCACGGCAGCGTCCTGCGGCACCGGCGGCGCGGCGCGGCAGCAGCGCCGACGGCAGGTGTTGCCCGCCGCCGCGCCGCGCCGGCGGGCCGTCGCGGCGCGGCGCCCGGCCACGCCGCACCTGCCCGGCACGAGCGCGAGGTAGGCCCGGCTGCTGGGCGCCAGGGCGCCCACGGCGTAGAGCGCGAGCAGCACGCCCGCCAGGACCTTGGAGAGGCGCGTGAAGCGCGCCTCGCCCGGCATCGTGGCGGTTGGGAGGGTGTGCGCACCGGCGCTCACGCGGCCATGGCGCGATCGGGAGGGCCGGGACGGGCAGCAGCGGGCGCGGGGCGGTTGCGAGCGGGGAGCGCCCCTGCCTGGCGCGCCAGGGGAGTGCGGCGCGGTGTTGGAGCTCCCGGCGCCAGCTGCGGAGCGCGCGCGGCGGCGCACGCACGACGAGCAGCGCCGCCCGCCCGCCTGCCTCCCCAGGCGCCGCCGCCCGCGAGCAACCAAAGACCGCTCCCCCAGCCCAGCCCCGCCCAGCGCACCGGCCGCGAGGCCACCCAGGGTTAGGCCGCGCCAGACGCCCGCGCGGAGGCGGCGGCGAACGGCGCGGTGTGTTGACCGCCGCTCGCGCGGTCGCCGCGGGGACGCCGCGATGGCCGGCAGCAACGCCTCCATCAAGCTGCCCCGCCTGCGCACCAAGCATGAGCTGCTCAAGGCGCGCCGGCGGACGCGGGCGGCGGCGGGCGGCGCGCCGCGCTGCTCGCGTGCGGCACGCGCGCAGGCGGCCGACGCGCGCGCGCCGCCCCGCGCGGGGGGAGGCAGACGTCGCCGGAGCTGTTCAACAAGCTCTTGCTCGGCGAGGACCCCAACAGCGCGCGCAGCATGTCGGCGCACGCGCCCGCCCGGCCGAGCGGCGCGCGTCCGGGCGGCGGCGGCGCGGGCGCGCTGCCGCGCGCGGCCAGCGCCGGCCGCGCCGCGGCGGCCTTCGACACGCCGCGCGGCTTCGGCGACGAGCCGCTGACGGTCGACCAGGAGCTGGCGATCGAGCTGGAGAGCGTCAAGCGCGAGCGCCAGCAGCTGCTGGAGTCGATCGCGCAGGTCAAGGCCGAGGCGGGTGCGCGCCGCTGCTGGTGTCGGCAGCCCCGCCGCCCCGCCGCCCTGCGCCGGCGCGGCTGCGCGTGCGGCGAGCCGCCGCTCCAGCGCCGCGCCGCGCGGCGCCGCCGCCGCCGCCCCGCGCCGCCGGCGTCAGGCACCGCCGGCGGCGAGGCGCAGCAGGCGGACATACGGCAGCTGCTGAAGGAGCTGGAGCTCAAGAAGGCCAAGCTCAACGAGCTCAAGGGCGACAGCCGCAAGGCGGGCGCCGCCATCGCGCGCGTGCGCGACGCCGACGCCGACGCGCAGCGCCTCACGCCCGACGGCTGCGTCGAGCAGAACGCCTACATCCAGGCGCGGCGACGGGCGCGCCGCGCGCGCGCGCGCGCGCGCGCGCTGGCCGCGGCCGGGCCGCCGCCGCGGCCGAGGGCGGCGGCGCGGCGTCCCCAGCCGAGCCGCCGCCGCCGCCGCCGTCGCCGCCGCCGCCGCCGCCGCCGCCGCCGTTGCCGCCCCAGAGCCTGCGGGACGAGATGGCGCGCGTGGAGGAGGACCTGCAGGAGGCGGAGGCCAAGAACCGGCTGTACCAGCTGCTGCACGAGCGCACGCGGCGCGAGCACCTGACCATCGACCAAAAGGCACGCGCGCCCGCGCGATGCTGCTGGCTGCTGCGTGCACGGGGGCTGTCTCGGGCGGCCGCGCCCGGCGCGGCGCTGCGGCCGCCGGGGCGCGCGCGCGTCACGCGGCCGCCGCGCGCGCGCGCCGTCCCGCAGGTGCGCGACAAGCAGGACAGCCGGCGCGCGTGCCTGGAGGACCTGGGCAACCTCAGCGCGCACCTCAACGCGACGCGCGGCGCGCGCGAGGCGGCGGAGAAGGAGCTGGCCAAGACCAAGCGCCAGGCGAGCGCGCGCCCAAGGGGGGAGAGTGGGAGTGGGGGCGCGGCGGCTGGGGGGCGACGCGCCGTGCTGAGCAACAACAACGCGCGCGCGCGCGCGCCGCAGGTCGAGGAGGCGCGGAGTGACTGGACGCGCAAGATCCGGGAGCGCCGCGCCGAGGTGCGCGGGCGAGCGGGCGTGCCGCGCGGCTGCGGGCGCCGCCCGCCCCGGCAGGGCCGCCCGGCGCAGCGCCCCCCCCCCCTGACTCGTGCGCGCGCGCCGCGTCGCTGTTCACCCCGTGCGCGCCGCCAGGTGCGCGAGCTGAAGCGGCGGCAGCAGAAGGAGCGCGAGCGCGAGGTCAAGGCGCGCGAGCGCGCGCTTGACAAGGAGAAGGCGGAGCGCGCCGCCGCGGCGCGGCTCAAGATGGAGCAGGAGGCATACCAGCTGCAGGTGGGGCCCGGCGCGGGCGCGGCTGCGCGGCTTTGCGCGGCGTTGCGCGGCCGGCCGCGCGGCAGCGCGCGGCGGGCGGGCGCGCGGCGGGCGGGCGCCGAGCCCTCGCGCCGCCCGCCCCGCCGCGCGCGGCCAGGTCGCGGCGCTCGCGCCCAAGATTGAGGCGCTGGAGGCGAGCTGGAACCGGCTGCGCGCGATCAGCGGCGCCGACACGCCGGGCGAGGTGGTGGAGTACTGGCAGGGTGCGGCGCGGCGGCGGCTTGCAGGGGACTCGCAGCGCGGCGGCGGGTTGCAGGGGGACGCGCAGCGCGGCGACGGCAGGCGCCGGCCGAGCGCTGCCGCGCCCGCCGTGCGCGCGCAGGCCTCAAGTCCAAGGAGGCGCGCATGCGCGAGCTCGTGGCGCTCGCGGAGCGGCGCGAGGCGGCGTGCAAGGCGGAGATCGGGCGCCTGCTCGCGGCGCGCAGCGCGATGTTCGAGTCGAGCCGCGCTGCCGCGGCGGCGGCGGCCGCGGCGACCGCGCCGGCCGCCGACGCGGCGCGCGAGCGCGACGGCGCGCCGGAGCCCGGCGACGAGGGCGGCGAGGCCGCGGCGGCGCGCATCGAGGCCGCGGAGCGGCGCATGGACGCGGCGCAGGTCCAGTTTGGCAAGCTGCGCAGCATCTGCGTCGCGGCGGAGCAGGGCATGCGCTCGCTGCTGCAGCGCCTCGCCGTCGCGCTCGAGGAGGTGCCGCCGCCGGCGGCCGCCTCGCCGCCGCTGTCGGGCGGCCACGCCTCGCCGGGCGGCGCCGGCGGCGCCGCGGCGCGCCCGGCCCCCGCCGCCGCCGAGGCGATGCGCCGCCACAGCAATGGCGGCGGCGCTCCGGGCAGCGGCCGCGGCAGCGCACACGGCGCGCGCGACGGCGGCGGCCCCGACGCCGCGCTGGCCTCCAAGGCCAACAGGTGCGCGCCGCGCCGCGCCGCGCCGCGCCGCGCCGGCACGTGCTGCGCCGTGCGCCGCAGCGCCCGCCCGTCGCACCGCCGCGCGCCCGCCCACGCCCCGGCGGCCGCAGGCTCAACGCTGGCCGCGCGCGCGACGCCGCACGCGCGGAGCACGCGCTCGGCGGCGGCGGCGCGAGCGCGCTCTCGCTCGCGCACGAGGGCAGCGCCGGGCCGGGCCCCGTCGCCGGCGGGCTGCCGCTGCCGGGCCTGCCGCTCGCGCTGCCGAGCCCTGCGCCACCGAGCGGCCGGCCGGCGCTGCCGTCGCGCGGGCGCGACACCATCGACGACGACAGCTTCTTCGACGCCCTGCCGGCCCTGCTGTCCGAGGTCACCGCGCGCCTGGAGCGCCTGCTGGCGGCGGGGGACCTCCCTGACATGGCGGCCATCCGCGCCGCGGCGGCCGCGGCCGGCGCGCGCGCGCCGCCCGCAGCCGGCGCCGGCGGCAGCGCCGACGGCACGGCGGCGCCCTCGCCGCGCGGCGGCGGGCCGGCCGGCGGGGCGGGGGCGGGGGCGGCCGAGCTGGGCGGCGCCCCGCCGCGCGAGGCCGGCGCCAGCGAGGCAGAGCCGGCGGTGGCGGCCGGCGCAGACGAGCGCGACTCGGAGGGCGGCGCGCAGCCGGAGGCGGAGCCCGGCGCGCCGGCCGCCGAGGAGGCGGCGGAGGAGCACGAGGGCGGCGAGGTGGGGGCAGAGGAGGCCGGGGCCGCTGCTCCGCAGGAGGGAGACGCAGGCGCGGCGGGCGGCGGCGGCGAGGCCAGCGCAGCTGCGGGCGAGGCGCCCGCGGAGGGCGATGCCGCGCCCGCGCCGCTGGACGCGCCGGTCAGCGGCGGCAGCCGGCCCGCCAGCGGCACGGGCGCGGCGGCCAGCGAGGGCGCCGCAGCGGAGACGCCCGCGGCGCCCGCAGTGCCCGCGTTGGCGCTGGGCAGCTTTGGCGTGGTCACCATCCCTGAGAGCGAGCGTGCGCTGATCAAGGGCCTGCAGCGGTGAGGCCGCGCTGCCGCTGCGCGGGGCGGCTGGCGGACCGCGCGCGCCGTCGAGGCTGCTGTGCGCGCTGACCGCCCGCTGACCGCCCGCCGCCGCAGGCGCACCTGGACAGGGGCGCCCTGGCTGGACGCTGTCGGCGCGCCGCCGCCGCTGCTGGGGCCGGGAGCCGCTGCGCCCAGCGGCGCGGCAGGCGCGCGGCAGCGCAAGGGCCGGGCGCGAGAGGCCGCTGCGGCGGGGCCCGACCTGAGCCGCATCCTCGGCTTCACGCCGCCGGGGGACGTGCCCGCCGAGAGCGACAGCGATGGCAGCGCCGACGCGGACGAGCCGCCTGGCGGCGTCCCCGACCGCGAGTGGCTCAAGGCGCGCGCGGCCAAGGCGACGGCGCGCGCGGCCGCCAAGGCCGCGGCCGCCGCCGCGGCGGCGCAGGCGGCGCCGCGCGGTGAGGCGCGCGCGCGCGGTGAGCGGGGCGGGGCTGTGTGACCGTTTGTCAACTCAACTCTCCATCGATGGCGCCACCGCGCGACCACCAGCGGGCCGGCCCGCACGCAGCTGCGTCCCGCAGCAGGGCCGGCGCAGGCCGCGTCGCCCCTCACTCAGACAGACACGAGATCAACCGCGGCGGGCCGCGGCAGGCCGGCTGCGGTCAGCGCCGCTGCCGCCGCCCACCACTCCTGCGCCTCCGCCACATTCTCCCACACACAGCCTGTTGACAAACGACAGCCCGCACAGCACCGCGCGCGCGTCCGCCCGGGGCAGCGCTGCCCCGGGCTGGAGCTAGCTCCAGCCCCAACAGGTGCAGCCACACAAGTCGCAGCGCGCGCATGCCCGCCAGCGCCGCAACCTCTGCGTCGTGACCCGCTGCAAATGCGAGCTGGCGCAGCGCGGGCAGGCGCGCCAGCGACCGCGCCGCCGCCACGCCGCGCCGTCTCGCCACCGCCCTCGCCCTCGCCCTGCAGCTGCAGGCTGGGGCTCTGCATTGATTTTGCGAAGCCTTATTGACTGCAGCTCGCTGCAGTGCTCGGCCAGCTCCCGCAGCGTGGCCGGCGACCAGGACGCCCGCTGCCCGACCGTTTGCAGGCAGGGAAAGGCCGCAAACGGCACCGGCCCCCTGCCCCACAGCTCCACCACCGACGGGCATGCCACGGCCGCGCCCTCGCCACCCTCCACCCACTCGCCGACCAGCTGAGTCAGCCGGCTCAGGCCCGCCAGGCACGGCAGGGAAGCACGCGACAGGCCATGAACACTCAGCACGCGCAGGTCGGTCAACGCGCCCAGCACCGCGAGCAGGCGCGGGTCAGAGCCCTGCTTGACTGGCAACCATAGCTCCGTCAGCGCGACCAGGCGCGCGAGCGCCGCGCACTCGTCGCCGCCCAGCGTCGGCCACACAGCCTCGCCGGTGATGTCGTCGCTCCACGGATGCAGGAAAAGGCTCCGCAGCTGCGTACAGGCGCCCACAGACGCCAGGCCTAGGCGGCTGCAGACCAGGGGCAGGCGCAGCACCGTGAGCGCCGGCGCCAGGCCGCCCAGCCAGTCGTACTGCTGCTGAGGGCTGTTGGTGAACCTGCCGCCAGACACCTCCAGGCTCGCCAGGCCGCTGAGCTGGGTCAGCGCCGAGCAGTGCGTCAGACTGACAGGCACCTTCAGCCCTTTGCGGAACCGCACAGTGATGGCCGTGAGCTGCGTCGCCTGGCCCAGCGCCCGCCACGCCGCGTCGCTGCCCGCCCAGCCGGCGGCGACGCCCAGCTCGAGCTCGCGCAGGCCGGGCAGGCCATAACGCACAGTTCCCAGCACAAGTGCCAGGGTGAGCGGCTTGCTGGCACCGCGGTCCGCGACGAGCAGCCCCAGCGCCGTCAGCTGCGGCAGCCTGTGCGGTGGGCGGGCGGGCGGCGGGCGGCGCGCGTCAGCCGTCGACCGGGCACGCTGCGTGGGCGGCGCAGGGCGCATGCACGCCGCCACGGCCACCAAGCAGCCGGCGCTGTGTGGGCGGCCGGCATGCCGGCGCAGGCCGCGCGCGCAGCAGCAGCAGCAGCAGCAGCAGCAGCGCCGGGCGCGCGCTCACGTCGCGAGCGCCGGCAGCGCGGCCGCCAGGCCGACCGCGGCGTCCTCGCGGCTGGCCAGCGTGACCTCCACCCTGGCGCAGGACGCGAACAGCCCGCCCTGCAGCGCCGCCGCGCGCTCGCAGTCGCCGCCGGGCAGCTTGAGCGCCGCGACCGCGCCGTGCACCACGCGCCGCGTCGCCCTGCAGGCCAGCGCGAACGCGGGCGCGCTGCCACGGTCCGCCAGCAGCTTGGGCACCAGCGCGGCGCCCCAGGCCGCCTCGCCCAGCGCCTCCAGGGCCGGCAGCAGCACGCACGCGCCCGGCGGCGCCGCGCCGCGCTCGGCGCTCCTCCCGGTCGCCATGCTGCTGCGGGCGGTGCTGCGGCGTGCTGAGAGTGCAGATCGGGGGCGGGCTGTGCGCGGGGCGGGGGCGCCGGCAGGTGGGGGCGCACGCGGGCGGCCGTTCAAACCTAGGTTGACGCGCAGCGGCGGCGCACGGCTGGTGCAGGCTGCTCCTAGACTGCCTGCGCCTGGCTGTTGATCGCCGGGGCGCGTAGGGAGGCCCACCGCTCAGCCGTTGCACACCGCCGGCACGGCACGCGCGCCGCGCACAGCACGCGCGGCGAGCAAGGGTACCTCACGCCGAGCAGCAGTGCGCGCCCTCCAGTTCAATTCAGTTTGCGGCGGCGCGCGCTCCAGGGCCGCCCACCCGCCGCTCCCTCCCTCCGCGCCCTCGCCAGCCCTCGCACGAACAGACCGGCCTCCGCGCAGTTTCGTTCCAAGGCACCAAAAAGGGGCGCGGCGTGGCGCGCGTGGCCGCCCGCGGCCAGCCGCCCGCGCCACGACCGCTGTGCGCTCAGCGACGCCCGGCAGCGGCGCCCGGGGCATGCACAACCGGGGCCCTACAGGTACAGCCGCCGCAGTTCTTGGGGGTCGCGCGCCGCGCTCTCGCGATCTACACAACAGTACAGCGCGCCGCGGCTGGCGGCGCGCCGCCGTCGCGCGACCAAGGAATGGCGCGCAGCGCGGCGCGGTGCGGGGCGGTGCCGCCCCAGCGCGGCGCGCGCTGCAGGTACTAGTACAGTCGGGGCCACCACGCTGACAACGACGGCGACGACGCGCAAACGGCCCTCCTCCTCGAGCGCTCCCACGCGCCGCGCCGCTCCGGCGCGGCTCCGGCTCTCCGGCGCAGCAGCAGCCCTCGCTCCGGCTCAGCAGCCCTGTCTCCGGCTCAGACGTACTCCTCGACAAACTTGCGCAGCTGCACGTGCTTGCTGCCGACAAACACGCCCACGCGCTCGCCGTTGCGGAACATCTGCGCGCGCGCGCGGCGGCGGGCGCGCGGTGGGAGCGCGGCGGCGGGCGCGGCGAGAGCGCGGCGGCGCCGCACCCCGCGCGGGCCAGCCCGCACCTGGAACGTCGGCAGCGCCTTGATGCCGGCGGCCATGGCGATCTTCTTGGCCTCCGCGTCGGTGGCTGCGCGGCGGCGCCGCGCGCGCCGTGGGCGGCGGCGGCGGCGGCGGCGGAAGCAACGGCGGCAGCAGCGGCGGCGGGGTCGCGGCGCGCGCGGGGCTCACTGCAGTCGAGCTTGGCGAACTTGACGCCCTTGATCTGCTGCGCCATCTCCTCGAGGTGGGGCGCGATCATCTGCGGGTGCGGATGCGGACAGGGCAAGGTCGGGCGCATCCCGGCGGCACCCTCCGCCGCGCAGGGGTCCGTGGGCGCACCTTGCAGGGCCCGCACCACTGCGTGTAGTAGTCGACCAGCACCAGCTCGTTCTCGGCCAGGTAGGACGCGAACGAGGCGCCCGTGATGGCGACCACGCTGCCAGCCGGCGCGTCCGCGTCGATGACCGCCGTCTGCGCCGCGTCCGCAGCCGCATTGCGCGCGCGGACCACACGGCGCGCGCCGGGCGCTGTGGGCGCGCAGCACCGGCCCGCGGCCACGCGGGGCTGGGGGCGGGCCAGGAGGGCGGCCATTTGGAGCGGGGAGGGGCGGGGGGTGTCGGGGGCGGACGGCGGGGTGGACGGGGTGGACGGCGGCGCGAGAGTGCGCGGCGACGGGCGGGCGGCGGGCTGCTGCTCCGGCGCGGCGGCGACCGCGTTTCGCCGCCGGTGAAGCGCACGCGGCGCAGCTCGCGGCTCGGGCTTGCCAAGCCTCTCGACACGCGCCGCCAGCAGCCTCAGTGCGCGTGCGCGTGCGCGGCCTGCCCCGCGGCCTGCCCCGCGCCCGCGGCGCGCGGCGCGCGCCGCTCGTCCTGCCCTGCCGCGGCCGCCGGCGGCGGCGGCGCCTCGAGCAGCAGGCGCAGCGAGTTGAGCGCGACGAGCAGCGTGGAGCCCTCGTGCAGCGTGACGGCGAGCCAGAGGGGGAACACGCCCGCGAGCGTGGGCAGCGTCGCGACCGCGACCGACGCGAGCGCGAGCGCGAGGTTCTGCGCGCCGCCGCGCGGCGCCGCCGCGCCGCCGCCGTCAGCAGCCGGCCGCGGCCGCGGCGGCCCGCGCCGCGCGCGTGCGCCCGGGCCCCGCGCGCGCGCGCCTGCTTGAGGATTGTGTGCGTGCGGTCGGCGACGTGGAAGAGCCAGGGCAGGCTGGTGACGCCCTGGCCATTCAACACGATGATGTCAGCGGCAGCGGCGACCATGTCCTTCGGCGTCGACGCGATGGCCACGCCCACCTGCGCAGACGCGCGGCGCCGGCGCAGCGGCGGCGCGGCGGCGCCGAGGCGCTGCTGGCTGCGCGGAGCGGGGGCGCGGCGGCCGCGGGGCGCGAGGCAGGGCCGCGGCGCCGCGCGGGCGCCGCGCGCCGCGCGCCGCGCGCCTGGGCCGCCGCGAGCGCGGGCGCGTCGTTGATGCCGTCCCCGGCCATGAGCAGCCCGCCGGGCGCGCGCGCGAGGCCCCCGCGGCGCGCGCCGCCCGCGGCGGCGTCGGCCGCCGCCGCGTGCGCGGCCGCGGCCGTGACGTAGGCGAGCTTGTCCTCGGGGCGCAGCCCGCCCGGAAGTCTTCGATGCCCACCGCGCCCGCGACCGCCGCCGCGACGCGCTGGTTGTCGCCTGCGCGCGCGGCGCAGCGCGCGGCGGCGTCGGCGCGCGGCGCCCGCCAAGCGCGCACGCGCACGCGCGCACCGCGCGCCCAGCCCCCGCCCCACACCCACCCACCCACCTGTGAGCATGACCACGGCCTTGGCGTCGCCCGCGCCGGGGCCGAGCCAGCGCGCGCGCCAGCCGCGCGCCCAGGTGCCGCGCTGCAGCGCCGCGACCGCGCCGGGCACGCCCGGCTGGATGACGTCATCAAAGCACAGCAGCACCACGCCGCGCGGCGCGCCTGCGCCGCCCGCGCCGCCGCCGGCGCCGCCCGCGCCGCCTGCCACGCTGGCGCCGGCGGCGTCGCCGGCCGCGCCCGGGGCGCTGCTGGCGTCGGGTGCGGCGACATCAAACTCGAATGAGAGCGAGCCGTCGCGGTTGGTGTGGCTGCCGCGCAGCCGCGCCGCCGCCTTGCCGGCGCTGCCCCCGGCGCCGGGGCTGGCGCCGCCGCCGTCGCCGTCGTCAATGACGACCGCCATGTCAGCGCTGCCGGGGCCGCCGCCGCCCAGGCCGCCGCCGCCCCGCAGCGCGTCGTTGATCGACAGCAGCGCCGTCGCGCGGCTCGGGCGGTCCGAGTGCTGGCGCAGCAGGCCGCCGAGCTCCGCCGCGCCGGCGGCGCCGTCGAGCTGCGCGCCGACCCAGTCGGCGGCGCCGAAGCGCACGTGCAGCGGCGGCCCGCCGCCGACGCGGCACACGCCCTGCACGCCCGCGCCAGGGACCTGCTCGAACGACAGCACCGCGACGCCGCCGTCCAGCCCCGGCGCAGAGTCGACCATCGCGCGCGACACGGGGTGGTTGGACAGCCGCGACAGCGCGACCGCGCAGCCGAGCGCGAGCGCGTCAAAGCCGCCGTCAGCGGCGCCGCCGCCGTCGGCGCCGCCGGCGCCGTCCGCCTCTGCGCCAAAGCCCGTCGTCGTGCCGAGCGCGCCGCCGGCGGCGGCGACCCCGCGCGGCGGCGGCGCCCGCGCGCAGAGCTCGCGCAGCCCCGCCATCGCGCGCACGCCGCCGCCGCCGCCTCCCGCGGCCGGGGCGCCGTCCGACGGCGGCGTGCCGAGCTCGAGCGCGTAGCCCTCAGCGAGGCTGAGGCTGCCGGTCGTGATGGTCCCGGTCTTGTCGAGCGCGACAGTGCGCACGCCGGCGAGCGCGTCGAGCGCGGCGCCCGACTTAATGAGGATGCCGCGGCCGGTGATGGCGGCGATCGCGCACGCATACGCGAGCGGCACGAGCGCGAGCGCGCACGGCGAGCCTGCGGCGCGGCGCGCGGCGGCGGCGTGGCGGCGGCGGCGCGGCGCTTGGCTCGAGGCCCTCCCTCGCGGCGCCGCCGCCGCCCACGCCACCCCCGGCGGCGCGCCCGCTGCGCCGCCGCGGCCCTCGCCCGGCGCGGGCCCGGAGCAGGCCCCCGCGCCGCGCACCCGCGGTGAGCACACCCATGGCGCGGTACAGTGCGCCGCGGTCGCCCAGGAAGGGCACGCCCAGCAGCGGCAGCAGCGCCGCGGTCGCGAGCGTCGCGCCGATCACGGCCTTGCTCCACACCGCGCCGACGCCGTCGAGCCAGCGCGTGAGCTGCGGGCGCGCCGCCTGCGGCGGCGGCGACGCGACGCGGCGACGCGCGGGCGGCGGTGAGCGGCCGGGCGGGCGCGGGCACTGGGCCTGCTGCGGGAGGGGTGCCACCCCCCGGACGCCCCAGGCGCCGCGCCCCCGCACGCCCGCGCGCGCACGCGGCCCCACCTGCGCCTGCGCCGCCATCTGGGCGATGCGCGCGGGCGTGCTGTCCGCGGCGGTCGCCTGCACGCGCACGACGAGCAGGCCGTCGGTGCTGAGCGACCCCGCCGGTACCTCCTGGCCGGGCCCGAGCCGGACCGGCTGCTCCTCGCCGCTGATGTGCTGCAGGCTGAGGTTGGCGGTGCCCCAGGAGATGGTCCCGTCCAGCGGCACCTGCTCGCCCGGCCGCACGAGCACGTGCTGCCCAGCGCGACGTCCCCGGCCGGCACCTGCCGCGGCGGCGGCGGCGGCGGTGCGAGCCGTGGGCCGTGGGCGCGCGGCGCGGCGCGGCGCGGGCCGCGGGCGTGCGCGCCGGGCGCGGCGCGCGGCGCGCGGCGGGCGCAGCGCGCGCACCTGGCGCGCGGTCGCGGCGCGCGGCGCGCCGCTCGGCTCGACCTCGACCAGCGCCGCGGTGTCGGGCACGCTGTCGAACAGGCGCTGCAGCCCGCCGGCGGCCTTGGCGGTCAGGCGGTCCTCGAGCAGGTGCGACACACGGAAGAGCAGCAGCAGCAGCGCGCCCTGCGGGGGGGGGGGGGGGGGACGCGGCGGGGACGCGGCGGGGACGCGGCGCGCGCGTGTGAGCGCAAGAGCTCCAAGGTCTGCGCCGCCTTCAGCTCCAAGCCCTGAGCGCCTCAACCCCTGAAGCCTGAGCCCTGCTGAGCCCTGAGCCCCGCAAGGCCCGCCGCACCTCCTGGGCCATGCCCATGTAGAGCGTGCCCAGCACGCTGGCGCTCATGAGCACGTGCGTGTCCACGCGCCCCGCCGCCGCGGCGCCGAGCGTCTCGGCGAGCTGCGGCACGCCCGACAGCGCAAACGTGACACCCAGCGCCGCCTTGGCGAGCAGCGCTGCGTGCGTGTGTGTGTGGGTGGGTGGGGGCGACGACGGCGAGAGGGAGGGGTGAGGTGGAGGGAGAGAAGGGTGAGGGGAGGCGGGAGCGCGCGCGCGGCGCGCGGCAGGGGGCGCGCGGCAGCGCGCGCGCGCGCGCACCCGCGGTGGCGGCGGTCAGCAGGCCCTGCGCCGCCGCGAGCCGCAGCAGCAGCGCGGCGACAAAGGCGGAGACCGAGGCAACCGTGTAGGCGGTGTGGTGCTCGAGGTGCTCCGCCAGGCCAAAGAGGCCCGTCTTGGCCAGCGCGCTCAGCAGCGGGCTGCTGCTGAGTGCGGCCGAGTCGGTGTGGAAGTGGTGGTGGTGCCCGCCCGCGCCGTGGTGGTGGTGGTGGCCGTGCGCGTGGCCGTGCGCGTGGCCGCGGCCGTGCGCGCCGTGGCTGTGCGCGCCGTGGCTGTGCGCGCCGTGGCCGTGGCCGTGCCCCTCCGCGTGGCTGTGCTCGCCGCCGCCGCCGCCGCCGCCGCAGCCGCAGCTGCCGCCCTCGTCGCCGTGGCCGTGCGAGCGCGCGTCGCCCGCCGCCCCGTGGTCGTGGGGCTGGTCCCACGTCGCGCTCGCCGCGGCGCGCGCGGTCACACTGCCGCGCTGGCCGCCGCCGCCGCCGCCGCCGCCACTGCTGCTGCGCTGGCGCTGCTCATCGCCGCCGGGCGGCGCCGTGCTGCTCGCCAGCCGGCGGCGGTGCTGCAGGCCCTCGCAGCGGGGCATGGCCAGCCGTCCCGCTGGCAGCGCCGCCGCCGCGTGGCTCGCCGGCGGGCCGCCCAGCCGCAGCCCCGGGCGCACGCAGCCGAGGAAGGGGGCGCGGTGGCTCGGCGCGGCGCCTGCGCGGGCGACGGACGGTGGGACGCCAGCGTCGGTGAGTTGCGCGCGCGCTGGCGGCGCCGGCGAGCTCCCTGCGCGTGAGCAGCGCCTGCCGCGCCGCAGGCGGGCGTTGGATGCCCGTGGCCGCACCTGGGCGCGCGAATGCGCCTCCCGGAGCCGGCGCGGGCGTCTCGCCGCGGGCGGGCCACGCCGCCGCGGGCGCCGCCCTGCGCGGGCCGCCCCCGCCGCCGCGCTGGACCGCGAGCCGCCGTGCGAACGCGGAGGCGCTCCCCAGGCGCGCGAGCCCGCTGCACATGCGCCAGTGGCGAGGCGCGGCGCACGCCTGCGGCCGGTCGTGGCCGGGCGGGCGCGTCAGAGGACCGGGGGCGGGGTAAAGTGACGCCGGTGCAGCGGGCGGGGCTGCAGGGCTTGAGGGCGCGGGGCTCACCATTGCAGCGGCGACGCGCCGCCGCCGCGAAGCAGCTGGGGCCCGGGCGCGGGCCGCCCGCGGCGCAGGAGCGCCCGAAGCGCGCTGTGAGGGCCGCCCAGGCGCTGTACGCGCCGCCGGTGCGCGCGGCGACGCGATCAGCGGCGGCGACCGCTGCCGCTGCCGGCGGGGGCCCGCGCTGCGCGTGGGGGCGGGCGCGCCAGCGGGCCACGCCTGCTGCAGTCGGCAATCCGGCGGAGCGAGAGTAGCGGCGGCGGGGGCTGCGGCGGGGCTCGGCCGCGGCGTCGGCCCGTCACAATCGCGCCGGCCGGTACGGAGCGGGGCGCGTCGCAGCGCCGCTCGACGGCGGCGCACCGCCGCCGCCAGCAAACAAACAGGTCCCCAGCCATCCAACCAACACCGCCACAACCTGCGTCCTGCCGTCCTGCCGTCAGAACAGTGCGCCCGCGCGCGTCAACCATGTCGATGGTCAGTCAGGCCTGCCGCGCCGGGTGCAGACCGGCGGCGGCGCTGCTGATGTGGGGCTGCTCGTCGCCCATGAGACACTCCTCAGGCTGCAGCGGCTCGCCCAGCAGCGTGCCCGGCCAGCTCGCCGCGCTGCCGACCGACGGCCGGCCGCCGTGGTGGTCGTGGCGGCGCGCGGCGCCGGCGCCGAGCGGGCCCGCGGCCAGCGCTGCCGCGCTGGCCGCCAGGCGCAGCTCGCGGCGCACCGGCCGCGCGTCGGCGGGGTCGGGCGCCGGCGCGCTGGGCCAGGCGCCGCCGGCGACGAGCGGCGACGCGGCCGCCGACGCCGCGCCGCCGACGCCGTGCAGCGACGCCACGAGGTGCCGCAGCTCGGCGTTGGCCTCGCTTGCCCGCCGCGCCTCGGACAGCGCGGACGCCAGCTGCAGCTCCAGGCCGCTGTTGTGCATGCGCAGCGCCTCCAGCTCGGCCTGGCTCGGCGGCGGGCGCGACAGGGGGGGGGGGGGGGGGGATTTGAGCCGGCGGGGGCACGCGCGCTCGTCAGCTCTCGCCCGGGCCAGCCGAGCCCGCGGGCGAGCCGCGCCGCCCGGCAGCCACCTGCATCGCCCGTTGCTCGGCGCTGGCCGTGTCGGCACGCGCTTGGTCGCCGGCTGGCTGCCGCCGCTTGAGCGCGGCGGCCAGCGCTCGCTGCGCTGCTGGGCTGCTGGGCGCATCGCTCAGGTCCAGGCAGGGCTCGGCCTTGACCGGCGCAGCCATCCCGCTGCCAGCCGCCCCCGGCGGTTGCGCCGCGGTGCGGAGCGGCGGTTGAGCGTGCGCGGTGCACGGCGCTGCTTGGCGCGCCACCCGGGGCTGACGGCTCCGCAAATGCCGCGGCGGGTTCGCTCCCGCGCGCACCGGGGGCGGCTGCGTGGCCGCGCGGGGCTTGCTGGCGGCGGACCCGCCGCTCGGGTCGCTCAGGGCGCCAGGCGCGCCAGCGGAGCTGCAGCCAGATCACAAATCATGCTCGACGACGTCTACGACTCAGCAGGCCCAGCAGGCCCAGCGGGCCGGGGCGCTCGCGGCCGCCGGAGTCGCTTGGCAGCGGGCGTGCCTGGCCTGGTGGCAGTGCGGGCGCCGATCGCGAGCAGTTGCATGAGACCGCAGAGACTGTGCGGTGGGGCCGGCGCGCCGCGCGCAGCCTGCGCACCCAGCGCGGGGATGAAGAGAACCGCTTTCGGCGGTTGCCGTCTGCGACCTGCCGCCGCCCGCGCCGTGCCGCCGCCGATGTCCGCTCTGGGATCGTTCCCACGCCTGCGGCGCGGCGTGAAACACACACGGCCACATCCCTGCGATCTGCGGCGGGACGCGCGCACCGCACCGCTGCTGCTCCCGCCCGCCGCCGCGGCCAGCGCGCAGCCATGCACGAGCTAGAGCCGGTGGACGTGCTGATGGTTGGGGCAGGGGAGTACACTTGCGGGTGCGGTGCCCGCGGAGCCGGGCCGAGCAGCGCGCAGGCGGCGCGGCCACAGGCGGGCGGCGGCGCCGCGCCGCGCCGCGCCGGCCTCCAGGGGCCCCGCCCCGCCCCGGCCCGGCGCCCACGGTGCGCCGGTCGCTCCCTGCCCGCGGAACACGCGCCGCAGGTTCGTGCAGACCTCGTTCGGCGCGGCGGCGGACAAGCCCGCGGGCGTGGTCGCGCTCACGTGTTTCGATCTCCGCCGCCTCGGCAAGGTGCCGCGCCGCGCCGCAGCAGCCGCCCCGGCGGGCACCCCAGATGCCCCGGTGGCAGCAGAACCCCCCAGCCCACGCGGAGCAGCGCGCCCGCGCCCGCGCCGGCCGACCGCGGCGCCGCCGCGCCGCGCCCGCTTTCGCGCGCGCGCGCGCAGGTGCGGCGCCTGGTGCTGTGCGACCGCTGCGGCACGCGCATGCCCGCGGTGCGCGCGACGATGGAGGCCAAGATCGGCCGCGTGTACCGGGGCCTGGACCTCAGCCTCGAGTGCTTCCCAGCGGACGACGTGCACGACGACCCCGACGCGACGATCAAGGCGCGGCGGCGGCGGACGCGCGCGGCAGCGGGCGCGGGCTGGGAGAGCTCGTCGCGCGTGGTGGCGGGCCCTGCTTGCACCGGCAGCCGGACGCAGCCGGACGCAGCCTGCGGCGGCGGCGGCACGTCCCGCGGCGGCCGACCCGCGCGGGCCGCGCGTTCGCACCCGAGCAGCGGTTGCTGCTCGGGTGCGAACCACACCCACACCCACCCGCGCGCCGCCGCACCCACCCGCCCACGCGCTGACCTGGCCGCCGCCTGCCGCCGCCCGCAGGCGATCGCGACGATGAAGCCGGGGGACGTCGCCATCATCTTCACGCCGGACGACACCCACGCGGCCATCGCGGGCTCCGCGCTCGCCGCGGGGCTGCACGTGCTCGTGGCCAAGCCGCTCGTCAAGACGCTGTCGCAGCACGCGGAGCTCGTCGCGGCGGCGAAGCGCCACAACGTGCTGGTGCGCGCGCGGCGCGGCGCGCGCCGCCGGCGCGCGCGCGCGCGCGCGCGCACGCGCCCGCCCACGGCCACGCCCGCACACCCGCCGTCCGACCACCCACGCCTGCGCCCACACTCGCCCTCCCTCCGCCACACTCGCCCGCCCACGCCCGCCCACGCCCACTCCCTCCCGCCCTCCCCGCCAGCTCGCTGTGGAGTACCACAAGCGCTTCGACCCCATCTACGCAGACGCGCGCAACCGCGCGCGCAGCCTGGGGCCCTTCTCATACTACTACTCCTACATGGCCCAGCCCAAGCAGCAGCTCGACACCTTCAGGCGAGCGCAGGGCGCACAGGGCGGGCGGCGGGTTGTGCGGCGGCGCGGCGCGCGCGCGACGCGCTCGCGCTGCCGGCCGCCCCGCTGCGCCCAGGGCGTGGGCGGGGCGCAGCAGCGACATCAACTTTTACCTCAACTCCCACCACATCGACATCCACAACTGGTTTGTCGGCCACGCCGCGCACCCGACACGCGTCACCGCGCTCGCCGCGACAGGCGAGGCCGCGCGCCGCGCGCCGCGCCCGCCGCCGCCGCGCGCCGCGCCCGCCGCCGCCGCGCGCCGCGCGCCGCGCGCCGGCCCTCCCTCCCTCCCTCGTCGCCCACGCGCCCCGCACCGCAGGCGTGGCGGAGGCCAAGCTCGAGCGGGCGTGCGAGGACACCATCACGCTGAGCGTGCAGTGGGCCAACCGCGAAGGCGGGTCCACCGGCACCGCCATCTACACCGCGTCCTGGATCGCGCCCAAGGCGCGACCGCGCGTGGCACTCGCCCCGCCGCGCCGCGCGCTGCGCCCGGCCGCGCAGGCCGGCGCGCGGGCCCGCACGCGCCCGCCCGCCAGCGCGCGAGAGCCCGACGCGCGCGCCGCGCCGCGTCGTCGCGCCACGCGTCGCGTGCAGGGCGAGTGCCACACGCGGCAGCACCTCCACTACATGGGCCAGCGCGGCGAGCTGCACGCCGACCAGGCGCACCGGGGGTACAACACCGCGACAGACGAGTCGGGCTACGCCGCGCTCAACCCGCTGTACATGCGGTGAGGCTGTGTGTGGGTGGGGGTGCGTGTGACTGCGTGGGACTGCGTCTGTGGTGTGGGTGTGGCTGTGTGTGGGTGGGTGTGGGTGTGGGCGTGGCTGTCGGTGGGCATGCGTTCGACGTGCGGGAGGGCGGGTCCGAGGTGGCATGCTCGCCGGCGGCGCCCGAGCCCGCCGCCCGCCGCGCTCCGCGCCGCCGCGCGCCGCGCAGGTACACGCCGGACGCCGCGGGCTTCTTCGCTGGCCAGGGCGGCTACGGCTACCTGAGTATCGCCGCCTTCCTGGACGCCGCGGCGGCGATCAACGCGGGCCGCGCGAGCGTGGCGACGTACGAGCAGGCGCGTCGCCGGCGGGCGCGCGCCGCTGCCGCGCCGCTCGCGCGCGAGGAAGCCTCCCACGCGGACCGCCGCGCGGCGCGCGGGCCGCGCGCCGCGCGCCGCGCCGTGCGCAGGAGGGCGTGCTGGCGCTCGCGAGCCGCACGCTCGCTGTGACGGCCATCCTGCAGGCGGGGCGGCTCAGCCTCGACGCGGGCGGCGCGCCGGTGGACATCCTGTACGACGACCACGGCGCGCCGCGCGACGTGCGCCTCGCGGCCGGCGGCGGCAGCGGCGCCTAGGCGCACGGCTGCGCCGGGCGTCGGCGCTTGCGCCGGGGCGCGGGCGCTGGCGCCGGGGCGCCGGGGTGGCGTGTAACAGCGAAGCCAGGGGCCGGGCCGCGCCCGCCACGGCTGTGGCCGTCGGCACCGGCGGCGGGCCCGCAGAGGCGGGCAGCGCCGCCGCGCTGAGCTTGGCTGGTGACCCGGCTGGCTGCGGGGCGGAGCAGCGGAGCAGGCCGCGCTGAACGCCGGCAGGCAGTGCGGGACGTATCCTTTGAGCGCAGGCGTTTGGGGTTTCAGTGCCTCGCCCAGCCACCCTCGCGCACTCGCACGCCCAGCCGCGGAGGCGCGCCGGATTCGCAAGAGACCTGACGCCCGCGATCCGAGCAGCCAGCGCTCGGGCGCGCGCCCTGCTCCCCGGCGGACCGCACGAGCAGCGCCTCTGGGGGCAGCAGCAGAACAGCGCGCTGCCGGCCGGAGCGGCTCTGTCAGGGCTTCGGGGCGTGCGGGCACAGCGGAGCGGGCTCCCTGGGTCAACAGGTGGGCGGCGGCAGCGGCGGCAGCGGCGGCAGCAGCGGCCCCGGGCACCCCGCGCAGCGAGCGGCCGCCTGCGCGCGCAGGCCTGGCCCCGCGGCCGCCTGGCGCTGCGGTGCGACAGAGCCCAGCAGACGCCCCGCTCGAGCGGCCGCCGCAGCAGGCGCCCGCCGCCGCGCGCCCGCCGCTGCCGCCGCACACGCCGCCCGCGCCGTCGTCGCCGCCTGCAGGCCGCCCGCATGCGCCGCCGCCCCTGACCGCGCGGCAGGCGCAGGCCGGCGCCGCACGGGCGGCGACCGCGCCGCGGCGCCGGGGGCGGGGGCCGCGCGCCCCCAGCAGCGCCGCGCGCGGCGGGTCCCGGCCCGGCCGCCCGCGGCGCGATGGGCGGCTGCCTGGGCAAGGCGGCGGACGTGGACGTCGAAGAGGTGGCGCGCGCCAACGACGCGACGGGTGCAGCGCGCGCCGCGCGCCGCCGCGCCGCGCGCCGCCGGCGCCGCGCGGCGGCCGGCCGCCCGTCACCCTCTCCTCCCCCTTCCTCGCACCCCACTCCCCGCCCGCACCCGCGCCCGCGCCACCACCGCGCCCGCGCGCCCCCGCGCGCCCACACAGGCGGGCTGGCTGAGTCGTACGAGGTCAAGCACCTCCTCGGCAGCGGCTCTGCGGGCGACGCGTGGCTCTGCCGCGACCGCAGCAGCGGCGAGCTGCTCGCCGTCAAGCTCATGGCCCGGCCGCTGCCGCCGCTGATGGGGAACAACATCATGCGAGAGGTCAAGATCGGCGCGCAGCTGGGCAAGGGGCACCTTAACATCGTCAAGCCGCGCGAGCTCATACTCACCCGGTGCGCGCGACGCGCGGCGGGCGGCACGGCGGCGAGAGGCGGCTGCGCGCGCGCGACAGGCAGCCGCGCGCGCGCGCGCGGGCGGTCGCGCTCACGCGAGGCGGCCGCGCGCGCGCGCGAGGCAGGCAGCCAGGCGGCGGGCGCGGGAGGGAGGGAGGCTGGCAGGGCGGGGCAGGGCGGGGGCGCCCTCCAGAGTCCACGCGTCGGCCCGCGGCCACTCACGCTCGCTCGCGCTCGCTCACGCTCGCGCCCTGCCTGCCACCGCCACACCCTGCCTGCCGCCGCCGCCGCCCGCCGCGCAGCACGCACCTGGGTCTGGTCATGGAGTACGTCGCCGGCGGCAACATGGCGGACTACATCCTCAAGGTGGGGCGCCCCGGCGGCTGTTGCATTTTGTGTTGCATTCCGTTACGATAACGTGACGTCACACGCGTCGGAGGCGGGAGCGCGGCGCAGCCACCGCCGCCCGCGCCCACCGCGCCCCTCACGCGCCCGCTCCCGCGCCCGCGCGCCGCCCGCCGGCGCCAGACCATCCTGCTCAAGTTTGGGTCGTTTGACACGCGCGACGGCCTGGTGATGGAGGAGGACGAGGCGCGCTACTTCTTCACACAGGCGCGCACCAGCAGCGCCAGCAGCGCCAGCAGCAGCAGCAGCAGCGACGGCAGCGCCAGCGGCGGCAGCGGGGGCAGCGCCAGCAGCAGCTCAGCAGCAGCGGCAGCGGGCGCAGGGGGCTGGGCTGGCGCTCGCGGCGCGCGGGGCGGCGCCGCAGCCGCAGCGCCGCAGCGCCGCCGGCGCCGGGCCCGGCGCCGCGCCGACGCCGCCCCTCCCCCGCCACACACACAACACGCACACACACGCGCGCGCAGATCATCAACGCCGTGGACTACTGCCACAAAAACAAGGTCGCGCACAGGTGCGCGGCGCGGCGCGGCGCGCGGGCGCCTGCGTGCGGCGACTGCGGCCGCCGCGCGCTCCCCCGCCCCCGCCCACCCGCACCGCTCCCACCCTCCTCCTTCTCGCCCCTCTCCCGCCTCCTCCCTCTCCGGCCGTGTGCCTCCGCCCGCCACTGTCAACAGGGACCTCAAGATGGACAACACGCTGCTGGACGACCAGGACCCGCCGCGCATCAAGCTCTGCGACTTTGGCTTTGCCAAGTGGTGGAGCCAGGAGCCACACATGTCAACCATCACCGGTGAGCGGGGCCCGCCGCGGCGTGGGCGCACGGCCGTGGGGCGCCGCTGTGGGGCGCAGCTGGGCCCCGCGGGAGGGAGGGAGGAGGACGGGCGGCAAGGCCGTGTGCGCGCGCCGCGCGCGACGCCGCCGCCCGGCCGCCGCCCGGCCGCGCCAGGCACGCCGGACTACATGTCGCCGCAGCTGCTGGGTCCCAAGGCCTGCAACAAGGCGGTGCGGCGCAGCGCCCCTCCTCTTCCTCCGCGCGCGCGCGCCGCCGCCCGCCCCGCCGCCTTACCACCACCAACGTAACCACCGCCGCCGCCACCACCCCCACCACCGCCGCCGCTGCGTCTACAGGCGCTGTACGACGGCACCAAGGCCGACATCTGGGCGGCGGGCGTGATGCTGGTCGTCATGCTCATCGGCCGCTTCCCGTTTGAGGGCATCGAGATGTCCAACGCGACAAACCTGGAGGAGGTCTCCGCGCACGTGCGGCCGCAGCGGGGCGCGGCGCGGCGTGGGGCTTGCGGCGCGGCGCGCGAGGCTTGCGGCGCGGGGCTTGCGGCGCGGGGCGCGGCGTGGGGCGTGCGGCGGGGCGCGCGGCTGAGCGGGGCGGACGCCCAACGGTCGCCAAACGCCCGCGCCGCGCGCAGGTGTGGCGGCAGCAGAACACGGCGTCGTGGCACGACAACCCGCTGATCGCGCAGGACGCGGCGATGCTGTCGGCCGAGTGCACCGACTTGCTGAACCGCATGTTTGCGCTCGAGGAGGGCCAGCGGTGCGGCCGGTTGGCGGGGTCTGGGGCGCGCTGGGGGTTTAGGCGCGCCGGGGCTGAGGCGCGGGCGCCGGCGCCCTCCTACACACACAAACACGCACATGCACACACGCACATGCACACATGCACACACGCACACACCCACCCCACCCGCCCACACCCACACCCACACCGCGCTGCTGCTGCTGCTGCGCGCAGCATCGACATCCCTGGCATTCGCGAGCACCCCTGGTTTGCGCGCCCGCTGCCGCCGCTGTACGCGAACGCGATGGGCCGGCTGAACGAAGAGCAGGCGCGCATCGACCAGCAGGTGCGCGCCGCCGCGGCGCAGGTGCGCGGCACGCACCGGGGGCGCCGCGGGCGCCGCGAGAGCCGCGCCGCGAGAGCCGCGCCGCACGCGCCGCGCGAGCTCGCGCGTGCCGCCCCCGCCTGCCGCCGGCGCCGGCGGCCGGCCCCTGCCCCGCACGCCGCTGCACGCCCTCTGCGCCTTGTGCGCCCGCCGCCGGCCCACGCCCGCGCGCCGCGCCGCCCGCGCGCCCGCGCCGCCCGCCAGGTCGCGGCGGGCGCGTTTGTGAGCCGCGACCGCGACAGCGCGCTGCGGCGCATGATCTACCTCGCCGCGAGCCGCTACTCCCCGGAGCAGGAGGACGCCGCCAGCGCGGGCGCGTACGCGGGCGCCAGCGGCGGCGAGGCCGGCGCGGCGCCGCGGGGCGCCGCCGGGCTGCGCAAGATCAGCCTCACCTCGGTGCGCACGCTGCCGAGGACGTGCCGCCGCCGCTGCCGCTGCCGCCGCCGCCGCTGCCGCCGCCGCCGCCGCCGCCGCCGCGACCGCGCCGACCTCCACCCACCCACCCCCTGCCCCTCCCTCCGCTCCCCCGCTGCGCGGTGGCAGATCAACCCGTTTGAATACGAGAGCCGCGGCGGCCACACCGACCTGGCGACGATCTCAGACTTTTTCAGCTCCGCCGGCGGCGCCGACGGCGACGGCGACGACGGCGCGGCGAGCCCGCCCGGCGCCGGCGCCGGCGCCGGCGCGCCGCGGCAGCAGGGCGCGCCGGCCGCGGCGGGGCATCCGGAGCAGCCGGGGCAGGCGCTGGCGCAGCAGGCGCCGCAGGCGCAGCAGTCGCGGGAGCAGCAGTCACAGAAGCAGCAGCAGCCGCTGCCGCCGCCGCCGCCGGACGGGCGGCCGCCGCCGGACGCGCCGCGGCCGGGCGAGCACGTGGCAGCGCAGCAGCCGGCGCAGCTGCTGCACGCGGGCGAGGGCCTGGGCGAAATTTCGTTCAGCGAGGCGGCCCGCCCGCCGACGCCGCCGCAGCCGCGCGCGCCCGCCGCCGCGCTGCAGTGAGCGAGCGCTGGCTGAGCGCGGCGCGTGGCTGGGGCGCGCACTGTGCAGAGGGGGCTGGTGGTGCGTTAGAGGGAGGCGAGAGCGCGGCGGCGGCACTGCCCGTGATTGAACACAACCCTTTGGGGGGCGGTCGCGGAGGGGGCAACGGCGCGGGGCCTGCAGGCGCGCGCCCGCAGCCAGGCGGCTGCCGCGGCGGCGGGCGCGCTTGGGTGGCCGTTACCGCCTGTAACTCACAGGTGGCGCGCGCGCACGTGACTGGGGCGCGCGCGCATGTGACTGGGGCGCGCGCGCATGTGACTGGGCGCGTGCGCGGCTCGCGGCCGGCCAGCTGGCAGGCCTACTTGCTGGTGCAGCACCCGCCCGCGGCCTTCTTGCAGTCGCAGTGGGCGCCGCACTTGCAGTCCGCGCCGCAGGTGCACGGCGTCGTGCACTTGGCCTTGCTGTGCGGTGCGGCGCGGGGCGCGGCGCGGCAGGCGGCGGGCTGGGGCGGCGCGCGGGCGCGCGCGCCGAGCGCGCCTGCGCAGGCGCGCGGCGGCCCGGCGGCTCACCAGGCGCAGTCCTCGCCGCAGGCGCAGCTGTCGCCGCAGCCGCAGTCCTTGCCGCCGCACGGCATGGTGGTGGAGGCGGGCGCGGGCGTCTGCGGCGGCGCGCGCCAGGCGGGCGGCGGCGGCGGCGGGCGCGGCGTGTCGTGATTGGGGAGCCGCCGCCGCGCGCGAGATCGGCGGGGGCCGGAGCCGAGCGTGGAGCTTCGTGGGAAAAACGCTCGGGGGATGCCGAGCTGTCCGCCCGCCCCCGCGCCGCGCGGCGGTCCGCGCTGCCCCGCGCGCCACCAGGCGATCGCTCGGGCCAACGCAGCAAGCCACCGCGGACGACGAGAGCTCCCGCGGCCCGGGGGCGCGAGGGGGCGGCAGCTCGAGGCCGCGCGGCGCACCTGGAGGGCTGGGGCGTCGGGAGCGGCAGCGGGCGGGCGGGAGACTGCTCGGGAGACCTGGGGGCCCAAGGGGCAGGTCGGCGGCGGCCGCGGCGCGGCCGCCCGAAACCCTGCGAAGGCAGCGGCCGCTCGCCAGCTGCTGGGCGGCTCGCTGCTCGGCCGCAGCTGGGCGCGCAGCGAGGGCCCGCTCCTCAACCGTTGCACGCCGCGCCACAGCCCGCGCGCCTGCGCGGGGCTCAGCGCGCCGCCGCGTCGTGGCGCCGGGCGCGCCCGCCGGGCCGCGTGCGCACACACGGCGACGCGCGTGCCCGGCGAGCAGCCGTGCTGCTCGCCGGGCACGCATCCCCAACTGCCCCAAGTGCAGCAGCTGCACACTCGCGCGGCGCACGCACGCACGCAGCAGCCGGCGGCGCAGCCGAGTGTGCGCTCACCCCGCCGCCGAACGGGGCCGCCCGTCATGCCTCCTCCTCCTCCAGCACCTTCAGATCCACCTTCGCGGGTCGGGGCAGGCCAGCCGCGTCCACCGCCGACACCGCCGCACGCCACTCGTCGTCCTCGTCCTCGTTCGCAACGCCCAGCCAGAGATACTTCAGAAACGACAGCCCGCACAGCACCGCGCGCGCGTCCGCCCGGGACAGCTCCAGCCCGCGCAGCTTCAGCCGCACGTCTCGCAGCGCGTGCATGCAGGCCAGCTGCATCAAACCCACTGTCGTGATGTCGCTGCCGGCGGGCACGTGCACGTCGAGATAGGTGAGCTGCGTGCACTTGGCCAGCGCCGCGAGCTCTGTGTCGTCACCCGTAGCAAATTCAAGCTCGCGCAGCGCGGGCAGACGCGCCAGCGACCGCACCGCCGCCACGCGTTCCGCCTCGCTGCCGCCCTCGCCCTGCAGCAGGCTGGGGCTGTGCACGCTGTCATCAAGCACCAGCACCTGCAGCTGCAGTGATCGGCCAGCTCCTGCAGCGTGGCCGGCGACCAGGATTTCCACTGCCCGACCGTGCGCAGGCGGGGAAAGGCCGCAAACGGCACCGGCCCGTTGCCCCACAGCTCCGCCACCGAGGGGCACGTCACGGCCGCGCCCTCGCCACTCTCCACCCACCCGCCAACCAGCCAAGTCAGCCGGCTCAGGCCCGCCAGGCACGGCAGCGAAGCACGCGACAGGCCATGAACACTCAACACGTGCAGGTCGGTCAACGCGCCCAGCGCCGCCAGCAGGCGCGGGTCCGAGCCCTGCCTGGCTAGCAGCTGCAGCTCCGTCAGCGCGACCAGGCGCGCGAGCGCCGCGCACTCGTCGCCGCCCAGCGCCGGCAACGCAATTTCGCCGGCTCTGCGATCAGCCTGCGGACACAAGCAAAGGCTGCGCAGCCCCGTGCAGGCGCCCACAGACGCCAGGCCTTGGTGGTCGCGCACCCAAGGGAGGCGCAGCGACGTGAGCGCTGGCGCCAGGCCGCTCAGCCAGCCGTACTGCTGCTGAGGGCTCTTGCTGAACCTGCCGCCAGACACCTCCAGGCTCGCCAGGCCGCTGAGCTGGGTCAGCGCCGAGCAGTGCGCCAGCTTGGCAGGCACCTGCAGGCCTGCACCAAACCGCACGGTGACGGCGGTGAGCTGCGTCGCCAGGCCCAGGGCCCGCCACGCCGCGTCGCTGCCCGCCCAGCTGCTGGCCACGTCCAGCTCCAGCTCGCGCAGGCCGGGCAGGGCAAAGCGCACAGTGCCCAGCACAAGCGCCAGGTTGAGCGGCTCGCTAGCGCTGCTGTCCGCGACGAGCAGCCGCAGCGCCGTCAGCTGCGGCAGCCTGCGCGGCGGGCGGGCAGGCGGCGGGCGGCACGCGTCAGCCGTCGACCGGGCACGCTGCGTGGGCGGCGCAGGGCATGCACGCCGCCACGGCCACCAAGCAGCCGGCGCCGCGGGCGGCAGGCACGCCTGCGCAGGCCGCGCGCATAGCAGCAGCAGCAGCAGCAGCAGCGCCGGTCGCCCGCTCACGTCGCGAGCGCCGGCAGCGCGGCCGCCAGGCCGACCGCGGCGTCCTCGCGGCTGGCCAGCGTGACCTCCACCCTGGCGCAGGACGCGAACAGTCCGCCCTGCAGCGCCGCCGCGCGCTCGCAGTCGCCGGCGGGCAGCTTCAGCGCCGCGACCGCGCCGTGCACCACGCGCCGCGTCGCCCTGCAGGCCAGTGCGAACGCGGGCGCACTGGCACGGTCCGCCAGCAGCTTGGGGACCAGCGCGGCGCCCCAGGCCGCCTCGCCCAGCGCCTCCAGGGCCGGCAGCAGCGCGCACTCCTCGGCGGCGCAGCTGGCTTCCCCGTCGGTCGCCATGCTGCAGCGAGCGGTGCTGCGGCGTGCTGAGAGCGCGGATCGGGGGCGAGCTGCGCGGGGCTGGGCGTGCGCGCCGGGAGGTGCCCCGCACGCTGCAGCGGCGCTGCAGCCGTGGCGGCGGTGAAAGGGCGCCTGGCTGCTGCTGGGCTCCCTGTGCGCGCGGGGAGGTCCTGCTCCCGCTGTCAGTTGCACGCCGCCGCCGCCGCGCGTGAGGGCCCAGCACGCGGCCACGCCACGGCAGACCGAAGCACACCGCCGCGCTGAGCGCGAGAACGCATCTGAACGAGCCTCCCCGCTCACCACCCACCCACCCAGCCGCCTGTTGTACAGCGTTGGTACACGCGCGCCCGCGGCGCAGCGCCGCCGTCAGAAGACGCGCAGCCCGACGGCAAAGCCCACCAGGAAGCCCGACACGCTCGGCACGCCCTGCCGCGGCGGCGACGCGGCGGCGGCCGTCGGCGGGCGGCGCGCGGGGCGCGCGGTCCCTCGGCGCGCAGCGCGGCGGCGCGCGGGTTGTGCAGCGGGAGCGAGCGGTGCGTGGCGGCGCGCGCACGCGCCTCAGTGAGCAGGATCAGGCCCTGCTTGAGAGCGCGCTTGAGGCGGTCAGGGTCGAGCCGCCTGCGGCGCGCACGCGCGCGGCAGGGCCGCCGTGACGCGCGGCGGCAAGTAGGCGGGCGCGCGCGGGGGAGTGCAAAGGGCAGGGCGCGCGCGGCGCGTGCGCCGCGTGGCGCTGCAGCGCACCCGTCGCCGGTGCGGTCGAGCACCTGCGCCGCCTGGCGGTGCACCACGGACCAGTTGACCGTGATGGCCCCATAGTGAGACAGCACCTGCACCAGCACCAGCGCCACGCCCAGCGACGCCGCGAGCGCGCGGCCGACCCACTGCGGCGGCGGCGGGGTCGGCGGCGGCGGGGGCTGCGGTCGCGCGCCGCCGCGCCGCGCCGCACGCCGGAGCGCTCGCGCCGCGCGCGCGCCGCGCCGTGCCTTGAGCGCCGCCGCCGCCGCGGCGCCGAGGAGGCCAGAGAAGCCCAGCTGCGTCATGATAGGCCCTGAGAGCCCCCACATGCGCTCCACAAACGCCTCCACCTCCCACTCGGGCAGCAGCCGCTCGTCGGCGCGAGAGACCAGGCCCGCGCGCCCGCGCCCGCCCGCCGCGGCCGCGCCCCGCGGCGCCGTGAGCTGCAGCGCCGCCGCGGGCAGCAGCGCGCGCAGCAGCGCGCGCAGCAGCGCGCGCAGCGGGTGGGGGCCCCCCGCGTCGCTGCTGCCGCCGTCGCCGCCGCTGCCGTCGCCCGCCTCGCCCACGCGCCAGCGCGGCCAGCCGCCGCCGCCGCCGCCGCCGCCTGGCGGCGCCGGGCGCTGCTGCTGCGCCCGCGGCTGCGCCGCTGCACCGCTGCTGCTGCTGCAGCTGCTGCTACTGCTGCCGCCGGCAGCGGCCTCTGGCCTGCGTTGACGGCGAGGGCCGGCGGCAGCGGCGGCGGTGAGAGGGCGCGCGAGCAGCGGCGGGGCTGTTGCCGGCGCAGCGCGGCGTGCGCACGCACCGGCTCGAGGTCGTCCGCAGCCGCGGCGACGGCACCGGGCGCTGGGTCGTCACCGCCGGCTGGGCGGCCGGGCTGAGCCAGCGCCAGCCCAGCAGCATGCGGCCGCCCATCTTTTGAGCGCGCCGCCGCCGCCGCTGCAGCGCGCAGCGGGGCGCGTGGCCTGGTCGGCGGCGCCTTCTGCTGCGGGCGCGATTGCTCTGCCGCGAGGGGGGCTGCTGCCGCAGGCGTATGGACGCGGGCTTGGCGATTCAGGTGCCCGCGCCGCCGACCAGACCCCTAACGACGACGGCCCCCGCCCCGTGTGCATTATCAATCCTGTACAGCGTCTGACTCTACGACAGCACACGCAGGGACGCCCGCCGCAAGGCTGCGCACCGCAGGGCGCGCGCGGCCCGGCGCGCGGCGTGCTGCGGCGGCGCGGCACGCCGCACATGCCGCAGGGGCAGGCCTAGACACGCCGGTCACATGCGATCAAATGGCGCCGCATGGCACGGCGGCGCGTCGCCATCAAACGGGCGCCGCGGCGCGCGTGCCTGGGCGGCGCCGGCCGCGCGCCGGCCGCGCGCGCACACACGCGCGTGCCGCCCTTCCTTCCCGGCGCCTGCTGCTGTTGCTCAGTCTGGGGCGGACGCCAGGCAGGCAGTTCTTGTTGCGACGCGCGCCTGGTGGCGCCGCCGCCCTGCACCCGCCGCGGCCCTGCTGCTGCTGCGCTGTGGCCGCGCCGCGGCTCCGTGGCGTGCAAATCAGCGCGCACCCGCCGGCCGGCGCTCGCAGCGAGCGAGCGCCGCCGGCCCCCGCGCCAGCGCACGCGGCCTCTCTCTCGCCTAGGAAGGCACGGCAATGGCCCCGCCCGCGCGCCGTGCCGCGCGTGCGGCGACGCAGGTCGACCAGAGAAAAAAAATAAACAGGCAGACGCCCCCTGTTGCACACACACACACACACCCCGCGGGGCGCCGCGGCGCCCACCGCTGCCGAGGCGGCAGGCGCGGCGCGCGCGCGGGGGCTGCGAGCGCGCGCGGTGCGCCAAAACTCAGAGCCCCGTCGTCGCGGCGACGTGCGCCCCGCGGCGGCGCCGCCGCCGCCATTCCAAAACGTGTGTTTAATCGTACACAGCTGGCGGACGCCACCGCCCTAAGTGAGAGGGGTGGCCGGGCGGCGGCCGCTTATCTCGCTCTCTCTCTCCCTCGCGCGCGGCCGCAGACAGCGGCCACGCGAGCGGCGGCGGCGCCGCGCCCGCCGCCCCGGCGCCGGCGCAGCAGCGCTGCGGCGCCCGGGCGCGGCGCTGCGCGGCGCGCGCGCGGTGCGCGCCGGTCTCAGTGCCCCGGCTCCATGGAGGCGATGAGCCCATTGAGGCGCAGGCTCTCCACGTACGTCTCCGCCACCTCCTGCGCGCACGCCACCACGAGCGCGACGCCCGTCTCGTGCGCCTCCTGCGCGGCAGCGGCGGGTGCGGCGGCGGGCGCATGGGCGGCGGGCGCAAGCATACCGCGCCGCCGCCGCTGCTCCGCTGCTGGCGTGCGCGCGCGGCGCCCGCCCCGCTCGCCCCGCCGCCGCCCGGCGCGCGCGCTGCGCCCGCCGCGCCCCCTGCGCCCGCGCCGCCGCCGCTGCGTCCCCCGCGCCCGCGCGCCGGCGCCGCGGCGCGCCGCGCCGCCGCCGGCGCGCCTGCATGACGTTGACCGCGTCGTCCACGGTGAGGCCCTCGACCGTCTTGAGCAGTATCTTGACCACGTACTCGCGGCGGTTGTAGTTGTCGTTGTGCAGCATCACCTTGTAGATGGGCGGCTTCTTCTTGCTGCCCTCGGTGCTGCGCGGCGCGGGCGCCGCGCGGAGGCGGGCGCGGGCGCGGGCGGCGCGGGCGGGCAGCATGAGAGGGGGCGGGCCGGGGCGGGGCGGGCGCGGGCGGCGCGGCGGTGGGGCGCTGCTGCGTGGTGGCCCACGCCAACGCACCCCTTTTCGTACGTCGGCGTCGTGATGGTCGGGCTGTCCAGCAGCCCGCCCTTGCCCGCCGACGCGACGTGCCGGCTGCTGCGGCGGCCTGCGGCGGGCGCGCGCGGCGGCGCCGAGGGGTTGCGGCGCGGCGGGCGCGGCAGCGGCTGCGGCAGCAGCGCCTACTGCCGCCCCCACGCCCGCGGCCGCCGCCGCGCCCCAGCAGGGGGCCCGGGGCGCGCCGGAGCGTCGGGCACGCGCCGTCGCTGCCGGGCCCGGCCCAGGGCGCGCCGCGGCGGGCCGCGAGGCGCCGCGGCGCGGCCTGCGGGCCCATCGGCCGCGCCTCGGGGCGCAATTTCACCTGCTGTGCGGCCGCTGGCGTCGCAGGCGCGGCAGGGACGGCACGGGCGCGCCACGACGCCCACGAGGACCGCCTGCGGCGAGCCGGCGGCGCCTGAGCGCGCGGGGAGGGCGGACGAGGCGCACGCGCATCTCCCCCTGCTGCCGCGGCGCCGGCGCTTCGCACCCTGCTGCCGACCGCGCGCGCCGCGGTGGTGGGGCCCGCGGTGAACATGGCGCCGGCTGCCGCTGGCCGCGCCGGGCGCGAGGGGACGAGGGGCAGCAAGGGGTGGCGCGCGCGCGCGCCGCGGTGCGGGGCCGGGTGGCGAGGGGCGTGCGGGGACGCGCTGGGCGCAGCGGTGGCGCGAGAGTGGCCGGCCGGGCCGCGCGCCGAGCAGCAGACCAAGGGCGTGCGCTTGCTGAGCCCTCTGGACGCTGCCCGAGCTTGTCCGCTCCCCCGTCCGCACGATCAGTTCACGCCCGCACCGCCAAGCACCGCTGCTGCGCCCGCCGCGTCCACCGCCGCCGCGCGACCGCTGCTGCACCCGCCCGCGCCCGCCCGCGGCGCGCCGACCCTTGCTGAGCCCGCCAGGCCCGCCCCGGCGCGCGTGCGATGGCGGCCGACGAGGAGCACTACGTCAGCGCCTCCAGCGGCGACGAGCACGAGCACGACACGACCGCAGCAGCGGCGGCGGCGGCGAGCGGCGCCGCCGCGGCTGGCGTGATGCAGCACGGCTGCGAGCACTACCGGTGCGGCGCGGGGGTCAGGCAGGCGCGATCCCGCCGCAGCGCCGCGGCCCGAATGCGGCCGCCGCCCGCGCGCGCGCACGCACGCCGCGCAGGCGGCGCTGCAAGCTCGTCGCGCCGTGCTGCGGCGAGGTGTTCTGGTGCCGGCACTGCCACAACGTGGCAAAGGACGACAGCGAGCAGGTGGCGCGGCGCCGCGCTGCTGGCGGCCTCGCCGCGCTGGCACAGCCAGCATCACGCGCGCGACCCCACCGCAGGACCCGGCCAAGCGCCACACGCTCGACCGCAAGCTCGTGGCCGAGGTCGTCTGCGCGCTCTGCGGCGTGCGCCAGCCGGTCGCCGCGGGCTGCGCCGCGTGCGGCGCTGCGTTTGGGCGCTACGCCTGCCTCAAGTGAGTGACCCCGCGCTCCCTGCCCCCCTGTCCCGCTGCGCCCCTCGCGCCGCCCGCGCCCCCGCTCACCACCGCGCGCCGCCGCGCCCGCCGGCGCTCCGCGCACGCCGCGCCGCACGCGTCAGGTGCAACTTCTGGGACGACACCGTCGCGAAGCAGCAGTTCCACTGCGACGAATGCGGCATCTGCCGCGTCGGCGGGCGCGCCAACTTTTTCCACTGCGCGACTTGCAACTGCTGCTACTCGGTCTCGCTGCGCGGCAGCCACGTGTGCGTGAGCAACAGCATGCACCAGAACTGCCCCGTGTGCGTCGAGTTCCTCTTCGACTCGATCCGACCCATCGCGGTGCTCGCGTGCGGGCACACCATCCACCAGGCGCGGCGCCTGGTGGCAGCGCCGCGCGCCGCGCGCCGCCGCGGCCGTGCCGCCGCTGCCGCCACCGCCGCCGCCGGCGGCAGCGCGCCGCAGCCTCCTGACCCGCCGCCCGTCCGCGGCGGGCGCTGCACCCGCAGGAGTGCCACCGCGACCTGATGGCGCACAACACGATCACCTGCCCCCTCTGCCTCAAGTGCATCCTCGGCCCCGACGACCAGGCGCGGCGCGCGGCGCGGCGAAGGGAGGGGGGGGGGGGGGGGGGGGTTGTCACTGGGAGCCCGTGGCGATCGGCCGCGGCGCTCAGACGCACCCCTCGCGGCCCTCCGCCGCCGCCGCCGCCGCGCCGCGTCGTGCGGCCAGGCGCGCATGTGGCGCTACCTGGACCAGCAGGTCGCCGACACGCCCATGCCGGAGGAGTACCGCCACGTCCGGGTGTGTGGCGCGGCGGCAGCGGGGCAGCGCGGCGGGCCGGGGCGGTCCCGGGGCAGCTGCGCGGCGGGGTGGGGGGCGGTGTGCGCCCGCGTGCCGCCCACGCCGCCGCGCCGCGCGGCCCCTGCCGCCGGGCGCCGCAGGTGAGCGTGCTGTGCAACGACTGCGGCCACCGCGGCGAGGCCGCGTTCCACGTGGTCGGGCACAAGTGCAGCGGCTGCGGCGGCTACAACACGCGCCGCGTCGGCGCCGCGGCGGGCGCCGAGGCCGGCGGCGGCGGCGGCGGCGTGCCGCAGCCGGGGCAGCCGCCGGCGCCGCCGGCGCCGCCGCAGGGCTAGCGGCGCGCGCAGCTGCAGCGGGGCGGCCGGGGAGGTTGCGGTGGTTGTGGCTGCGAGCGAGCGCGGGCGGCCGGCGGGCGGTGCGGTGACGAGCGGCGCGCCCCTGCCTCGGCCGCGGACGGCGCTGCCCGGGCCGTTTGAGATCGAGCGCTCGCGGGCGCTGCCGACGGACGTCGCGGCCGCGCGTTCCGAGAGGGGCGCCGTTGCAGCGCCGCGCCGCGCCGCGCCGCGCCGCGCCGCGCCGCCGCGCCGCACGCGCTGCCGCACATGCGCGCCGCGCCCCGGTCGGTCCTGGCCGTGGTCACACGGGGCGGGCGGCCATCCACCACATGAAGGGGAACTGGAAAAGCGCCAGGCCCAACAGCAGGTAGTTGGACGTGCGCACGTCCGCGCCTGCGACGCGGCGGCGCGGCGCGGCGCGCAGGCTTTGGCGCCGCGCTCGGCCCCGCCCCCTCCGCAGCCGCCGCGCGCAGCCCCGCAGCGCCGCCGCCAGGCCGGAGACCCCGCACGGCCCCGCGCCGCGGCGCGCCGTTCACCGTAGCTGCGCGTCTCGAGGAAGATGACGCGCTTCATCGTCTTGACCAGGAACACCGCGCTCGCAAGCGCGCCGTACGCCCCGACCGCGTAGTACCCCGGCCGCCCGCCCAGCGCGCCCGCCGCGGTCGCCGCGCTCACCTGTCGTCGGTTGTTGGGTGCGCGCGCGCGGCGTGCGTGGCGGCGCGTCAGCTTCGGCGCCTGCGGCTGCGCCAGGGACCCCCCCCCCCACAACACACACACACACACACACACACACACACACACAGCACACGCACACGCGCACGCGCACGCGCACGCGCACGCGCACGCGCACGCGCACGCGCACGCGCACGCGCACACGCACACGCACACGCACACGCACACGCACACGCACACACACACACACACGCACGCACGCACGCACGCACGCACACGCACACGCGCGCGGCGGCCTCGCCCCTCACCGCGAGGAAGGGGTAGCCCGTGTAGGCGGCCAGCTCCGCCCAGGGCACGCCGCCCGCGCCGACGCCGCGCAGCAGCAGGCGCGCGAGCAGCCAGTGCGCGGCCCACGCGAAGCACGCGCTGTACAGCTGCGCGCGCGCGCGGGCGCGGGCGCGGGCGGGGCGCGTCGGCGCGTCGGCGGGCCGCCAGGAGCGGGCGCGGCGCGCGGCGCGCGGCGCTGCGCGCGGCGCTGCGCGCGGCGCTGCGCGCGGCGCTGCGCGCGGCGCTGCGCGCGGCGGCCCCCGCCGCGCCGCGCCGCGCCGCGCCGCCGCCGCACCGCGCTGCTCATCGCGTCGGGCTTGAACGCGCCGCGCGCCGCGGCCGCCGCGCAGGTGAGCAGGGCGTATGCCCAGACCGCCATAAGGGGCAGGTACAGGTCCGGCGCGTTCACGTCCCCCGCCGGCGCCCGCCAGCGCTGCCCGCCCGCGACCTGCAGTTGGACAGCGCGACGCGCGGGCGTCGGCGCGGCCGCCCGCGGCGCGCGGCGGCGGGCGCGGGCGCGGCGGGCGCGGCGCGCGGGGGCGGACCTGCTCGTGCGAGCGCGCGTACGTCCACCTGCCCAGGAAGGGCAGCAGCAGCATCAGCAGCTTGCTCCGCACTGCGGCGGCGGCGAGGCGCGGGGCGGGGCGCGCTGGGCTGGTGCGCCGCAGCCGCCGCCGCCGCCGCCGCCGCCGCCGCCGCCGCCGCCGCCGCCGCGGCTGCTGGCTCCTGCTGGGCCCGGGCGCCGCGCGGCTGCTGGCTCCTGCCAGGCCCCAGCTCGCCGGCCGCGGCGCACCGTAGCTGTTGCTGATGTTGAACAGCGCGCTCATGGTCCCGCCGGTCATGTTGGTTTTGAGCCAGCTCACGCGCTGCTGCATGTACTGCTGCGGCGCCGACAGCAGCCCGCCTGCGCGCGCGGGCACGCGGCGCGGGCGTGGGCGCGCGCGCCGCGCGCCGCGCCAGCTGCGCCAGCTGCGCCGCCCGTCCCCCGCCGCCGTCGCTGCCCGCCGCTGCCGCGCGCCGCTGCCCGCTGCCCGCTGCCCGCTGCCCGCCGCCCGCTGCCCGCCGCCGCACCCGCCGTCATGAGCGTCATCGGCGACAGCCCGCCCATGAAGCTCGCGCCCGCCATGGGCGCCGCCGGCATCTGCGGCGCGCGCGCGGCGCAGCAGCGCCAAGCAGCAGCAGCATCAAGCAGGGGGCAGCGTGAGCGGGGTCGATCGCGCGCGCCCGCGCGCCGGCGCGGCCGCGCCGCGCCGCCGGCGCGCGTGGCGCGGGCGCGCCGGGGGCTGGGCGCGTGCGGCGCGCGCCGCACGCGCCTGCGGCGGCCCCGGCGGCGGCGGTTGATACGCGTACTGCGGCTGCGACGGCACGAACGGCGCGGGCGCGTAGCCGGGCTGCGCCATGGGCCCCGGGTAGCTGGAGACGTGCGGCACCTGCCCCCCGCCCGGCGGCCCGTGGGGCGCGCCGTAGGCGCCCATCTGGCCCGAGTAGGGCGCCTGAGGCTGGTAGCCCGGGTACGACGCTGGCGCGGCGCCGCCGCCCTGTGACGGCGGTCCCACGGGCGGCTGCTGCTGCGCCCAGTAGGACTGGGGCGGCGGCGGGCCGTAGCCCGAGCCCGGCGGGCCCAGCGGGGGCTGCATGCTGCTCCCGATGCCCCCGCAACCACCGCGCTGCACGGGCGTCGGGGCGAATCGGCGGCGCGCTCGTGACTGCCGTCGCAGGGAGGCCGAGGTCTGCGACGGCCGGGGCGGGCGGAAGCGGTGGCCGCGGCGGCGGCGGCGCGACAGCAGCGCCGGCGAACCGCGGCGGTTCCTCCGGCGCACTGCTGGATCGATCGCGGCCCCGCCGCCCCCGACACTCCCACACTCCCACTACCACTCCCAAGCGGCCTCGCCTGCTTGCAGCTCCACCGCTCGCTCGCCGCGCTGCTCCACCGGCCTGCTCCAATGGACCCGGCGCGCACCGCGCTCGTGCTGATCGAGTTTCAGAACGAGTTCACGACCGAGGGCGGCGTGCTGCACGGCGCCGTCAAGGCCGTGATGGACAGGTCGGCGGCGGCGCGCGCGGCACTCGGGGCCAGCCACAGGCTCCGGCCGCCCGACCCCGCCCGCGCCGGCGCCTCGCCGCCGCCCACGGCAGCACCGGCATGCTGGGCAAGGCCCGGGCCGTGGCAGACGCGGCGCGCGCCAAGGGAGTGCTCATCGCCCACGCGCCCATCACATGTGCGGTGGCGCGCGCGCGCGCTCCGCCGCCGCCGCGGGCGCCGCCTGACCGGCCGCCCGCCGCCCGCTGCCTGACGGGCCCCCGCCGCCAGTCTCTGACGACTACCGGGAGCTGGCCAAGCAGCCGTACGGCATCCTGGGCAAGTGAGCGGCGCCGCGACGCTCGCGCGCCCGCGGCGCCGCGCGGTTGCCAGCGGGCCGGCCCGCCGCGTGCCGCGCCCGCGCCCGCGCCTCACCCGCCGCCGCCGCCCCGCCCCGCGCGCTTCAGCGTGAAGGCGGGCGGCGCCTTCAAGCGCGGCAGCTGGGGCGGCGCGATCTGTGACTCCATGGCCCCCGCGCCGGGCGACACCGTCGTGCAGGGCAAGAGCGGGCTCTGCGCCTTTGCGAGGTGCGGCGCGGGGCGCGCGCGCCCCGCGCCGGGCTCGCTTTGTATTCCCTTGCTCCGACGCGCGCGCCCAGCGCCCTGGCGCCCTGGCGGGGCGCTCACCGGCGCCCCGCGCCGCGCCGCCGCGCGCCGCCCGGGCCGCGCCGTGCCGCGCCGCCGCGTGTGGCGGGGCGCAGCACCAACCTACCCTTCATCCTCAGCCACAACCGGATCGACAACGTGGTGCTCGCCGGCTTCCTGGTGAGCTCTCTCTCGGGGCCGCAGCAGCGCCCCGGGGGCCGCGCGGCGCGGGCGGGCGGCCGCGGGCGCAGCTCACGCAGCTCGCGCGCGCGCTTGCGAGCGCGGCGGCTGCGCGGCGACTGCAGACCAACTGCTGCGTGGAGAGCACGATGCGCTCGGCGTACGAAGCGGGGTTTAACGTGGTGACGCTCGTCGACTGCTGCGCGGCCACGAGGCGCGCGCGCGGGCGCGCGCGCGCGCGGCGCGGCGGCGGCCGCGGCCCGCCGGCGCGCGCCGAGCCCGCCCGCGCCGCGCCCGCGCGCTCGCAGCCAGGAGGAGCACGACGCGTCCGTCAAGTTCACGTTCCCCATGTTCAGCAGGCCGATGACGGCCGAGCAGTTCCTCGCGGCGCTGGCGTGACGAAGGTTGGAGGGCGGGCGGCAGAGCCGCGGCGCGCCGCCGGTCGCCGCCGCCCGTGCGCTGCGTCCGCGGCGACAACTGCGACTTTTGGGGGCAGCTCGCGCGCGCTGGCGGTGCCGCCACGCCCACGTTCCAGAAACCGACGCCGCGCCGCGCGGCGCGCCGCCACTGTTTGCGCCCGTCACAGCCCGCTCCAGCTATTAACGACGCACGCTTTCGCTCCAGGACTCGAATCCGAAGCGGCCAGGCACCAGCGTCGCTGCACGCACAACCGCCGCCGCAGCTGCCAAGATGGCCAGGGCGCCGCGCCTCGGCCGCGTGGCGCTCGCGCTGGCCCTGACCGCGCTGCTGCTGGGTGAGCTGCTGCGGCTGCTGGAGGACTCACCGGCCGGCGCCCCGCCTGAAAGGGCCGCTCGTGCCGCGCGCCGCCGCAGGCGAGCTCGCGTCTGCGGGGGGCACGCCTGGCAGCGACTTCGACCAGCGGAGCCGCAAATTCGGCGCCTACGAGCCTGGCGCGGAGAGCCTGAAGACGTCGGTGAAGACGCGCGTGGCGAGCCGAAGCTGGGGGCCGTGGGGCAGCGCCGAAGCGGCGGCGGTGACGCCGCCGCCGCCGAAGCGACGGAGCTGATGCTATGTAGCTAGCAACCTGCACACTCACTGCTCACCAATCTCAGCACGCGCGCGCCAGCTCAAGCGTGCCGCGACGTGACCGCCTCGCCTCCGCGCCAGCCGCGCGGCCAGCCCGACCAGCACGCCGCGCCCTGACCTGGACGCCAGTCGAGCGAGTTGGGAGCATCACTAGGGCACGAACCGCGCCAGCGGCGGAGCCTCTAGGCTATTGGTGTCGCGGTGCGGGCCTGCTCGGATGGGGAGGGCTGCCCCCCGCCTCACGCGGCGCTGCTGCTCGCGGGTGCGGCGGGGCGGCGCTGGCGCAGCGCTGCGCGCAGCAGCCACGCCGGCAGCTGGCTGGCTGCCCGAGCAGCATCTGGCCCGTTCACCCGCTCACACCGCGCCACATCTCACCAGGCTGTGCGGCGGCTGCGCACGCGCGCGGCACGACGGGCAGCGACTTCCTCCGCGGCGGCCGCAGCTTTGGAGACGACGACGACGATGCGGGCAGCGCCACCGGTGGCGCCGCCGCGTGGACCGACGACGAGCTGGCGGTGGAGGAGGAGCAGCCCTGGGACTGGGTGCAGGACTGGCGCGCCGTGGGGCACGACCCGCACGACCCCTACGACGGCGTGCCCGTTGACCAGGCGCTCGGCCTAGACGGCAACGGCCAGCCCGCCCTGTACGACTTGGACGGCGAGGCGCACGACGCGGACGGCACGGCGTGGGCGTGGGTCCACGAGCTCTCGGGCGGCGCCACGCATGCGGCGACGGCGCACAACTGATTGGCGGCGCGCAACTGATTGGTGGCGCGCACCTGCGGGCGGGCCCCGATTCGTGACGGGCCACCGCGGCAGCACTGGCACCTCTAGGTGGTCTGTTGTCGACAGCTGCAACACAACCCCTCCCCCGGTCAAACATCTTGCACAGTTCACTTTGTTTTGGGCCGCGGCCTCACCGGCTTGCGCCGCCGAGGTTCTGCGTTTTCGCGCGGCGACGCATTGATCTTTGTGTGTGACGATCAGGAAGCCCAGACCGGCCACACGGGCCCCTCCCTGCGTGCGCGCGGTGCTGCGCGGGCGCGGCCGAGCAGCAGCACGGGCGCGACGGCCGGCACGCCGCAGCCGATCGCCCAGGGCCCCGCCGCAGCCGCTCGCCCACGCGCCCCGCGGCACTGTCTCGAGTGTGGAGTCGTCGGCTGCCGCGCCCCAGGCCCGCGAGCTGCGCACACGCTGCACGCGGTCGGCGAGCAGCGGCGGTGGGCCGGATGTCGGACGAGGGCTTCCATGACTACACGCTCGCCACCAACGTCGAGCGGTGACCGACGCGCTGCGCCCGCGGCTGCGCCGCTTGCTGCGGCGGTGGCAGCGGCGGTCGCGGGCAGCGGCGCCCAACCGCCGCGCCCGCCGCGCGCGCCGCCGCAGGCTGGTCGCGCAGCTGGAGCAGTGCTTCCGCGGCTGGCTGCTCACCGGCCTGGAGAACATCAGCCACATGCCGCCGGCGGTGGGCGCCGACAAGCAGCCGATCGGCCTCGTGCGCGTGGCAAACTCCCTGCGGCACCGGTCCGCCCGCGGCGGCGGCGGCGGCGGCGGCGCGTGCTGGGCGGCTGCTGGCGCGCGGCCGCCACGCCAACCGCCACGCCGCGCGTACGCCGCAGGCTGCCCTGGCGCGAGCAGCCGTACACGCTGACGCTCCATGTCCCCTACACGCGCGAGGCGGAGCTGGCCGCGGCGCGGCAGCGTCAGCTGCAGGCGCAGCAGGCGCAGCAGGCGCAGCAGCAGCAGCAGGCGCAGCAAGCGCAGCAGCAGCCGCGGCAAGAGCAGCAGCAGCAGCCGCAGCAGCAGACACAACAAGCACAGCAGCAGATGCAGCGCACGCAGCACGCGCAGCACGCGCAGCACGCGCAGCACGCGCAGCACGCGCAGCAGGCGCAGCAGCGGCAGCGGCGGCGGCGGCAACAGCAGCAGCAGCAGCAGCAACAGCTGGCCGCGACGGCGCAGGCGGCCGCCCGGCAGGCAGCGCCCGCCGCGGGGGCGGCCGGCGCCGCGGGCGCGGGCGACGCCGGCGAGGGCGACGCCGGCGGCGGCGGCGGCGCGCAGCTGGAGCAGCACGTGCAGGAGCTGATCGCCGAGTATACCCAGCTGCACGCGCAGCTGCAGCAGGAGGGCAGCGCGACTGAGCCGGACGGCGCGGCGCCCCACGTGCGGCGGCCGCGGCGGCTGACGAGCCACGAGATCGACGTGAGTGACGTGGCGCCCGCGCTCGAGCGCGGCAGCCCAGACCCCGGCGGCAGGGACGCCGGCGCGGGCGGCGAGGCCGGCGGCGGCGGCGAGGCCGTGCTGCTCGGCCGGCGGCGCTCGAGCTCGTCCGGCGGCAAGTCGCTCACCGCGGCGGCGGTCGGCGCGGCGGTGGACGCGCTGTCCGGCCTCGGCCTCGCCGGCCGCGGCGGCGGCGAGCCGCGCGCCGGCGCCAGGGCGCGCGGCGCGCGGCGGGGCGCGGGGGCCGCCAGCGGCGGCGCCGCGAGCGACGGCGGCGCGCCGGCCGCGGCGACGCTCGCGGCCGGCGACGAGGGCGGCGGCAGCGACGCCGGCGGCGAGGAGGGCGGCGAGGCGAGCTCGCGCCTCGTGGAGCTGCCGCCGCCAGAGGCGCTCGCGGTGCTCGACAGCCAGGCGCTGGCGGCGGCGACCGCGGCGGTGCGCCTCGACCAGAGCCGCGGCGCCGCGAGCCGCGGCTGGTGGCCGCACTGCTTCGACGACGCGGCCGCGTGCGCCGGCGGCGGCGCCGAGGGCGCGCCGTTCCAGGCGCTGCCGAGCCTCAAGCTGCCCTGGTGGGCGCCGGTGTCGGGCGTGCACAAGCTGCAGCGCTGGTTCGCGTTGGACCTGTTCGTCCTGCTGCAGCCCGCGAGCTACAGCCGGCGCCTGCTCGACGCCGCCGAGGCGAGCAGCCTGCTCTCGGTCGGCCGCCTCGCGCTCGCCGGCAGCGGCGTCGCGTGGCCGCTGCTGCTGCCGGTGCACGACGCGCTGCGCGACGCGTACGCCGGCGTGGCGCAGGTGCGGCGCCCCAGGGGCCGCACCCGCCACGTCACGCGCGGCGCCCGCGCCTCGGCCGGCCTGCTCGCCCCCCGCCACCCGCCCGCCCCCGCCCTGGCCGCGCGCGCACGCCCGTCGCCGTCCGCTGCCGCGCAGGTGGGCGGGCGCAGCGTCGTGTTCACGGCCGATTCGATCCACATCAGCCGCCTGCCTCGCCACCTCACGGGCCTGGAGCAGCAGCTGACGGTGTTTGCAGACCAGCTCGCCCCGCACGCGCCCGCCGCGGCGGCGGCGTGCCTCGTGGCGCT
This sequence comes from Scenedesmus sp. PABB004, assembly GCA_014905635.1. NCBI lineage: Eukaryota > Viridiplantae > Chlorophyta > Chlorophyceae > Sphaeropleales > Scenedesmaceae > Scenedesmus > Scenedesmus sp. PABB004. Next base: position 406,883 of record JABVCE010000011.1, on the reverse strand, counting down.
CGGGCACGCGCCGGTGGCGGCGCCCGGCGGCGACGGCGCGGCGGCGGGCGAGGGCGGCGCCCCGAGCCCGCCCGGCGAGCAGCAGCAGCTGGGCCTGGGCTGCGGCAGCGGCGGCGGCTACGCCGTGTGGGCGTCCGCCTGCTTCACGTTCCGCCTCCCAGACGCCAGCCGGCAGCACTGGCTGCACCCGCAGCCAGAGGCGCGCGCGCGGCCGCAGCCGGCGCCGCCGCCGCCGCAGCCGCGCGGGCCCAGCGCGAGCGGCGGCGCGGGCAGCCGCGGCAGCAGCGCCACGGGCGGGCCGGCGGCGCTGCCGGGCGACGACGACGACGCGCTCGGGGGCGGGAATGGGACGCGGACGCGCCCTGGCAGCCCTGGGCGCAGCAGCGCGACCCCGTGGTGGCGCTGGAGCTGGACGTGGTCTGGGAGGACCGGCGCCTGGTCGACGAGGCCACGGCGGCGGCCGCGACGGCGGCTGCGGCCGCCAGCAGCCAGCGGCCCGGCACGCCGCCAGCGGGCAAGGCCCGGCCGGGCAAGCTCGTGGTCAGCAGAGGGTCCGCGGCGGCGCCCGCCGCGCCGGCCGGGGACGGCGCGCCCCGCGCCGAGCCGCCGCCGCTGCCGCCGCCGGGCGGGCTGGACACGCCGGCGGCGCTGTCGCGCGCGCTCGCCGACGCGGCGAGCGCCGACCACTGGCTGCTGCACGCGGTTGACCATGGTTTCTCAAGCCCGCCGCTGCGCCACGGGCGCCTGGGCATGCGCAGCAGCGAGCGGCACCGCCGCCACGTCTCGGTCACCGCCGCGGGTGTGCGCGCGGGCCGCGGCCGCCGCATGCGCCGCGCCGCGCCGCGCCGCGCTTGCCTCACCCCCACCGCGCGCCGCGCAGGCGCCGACTGGCTGTGGAGCGCGGAGCTCGCGGCCGCGGCGCTCGCGGAGGGCGGGCGGCTGTCGGGCGTGTGCCCGCAGCCCTGGGGCTATGCCCCGGCACGTGGGCGGGCCGCGGCGTGGCGGGGCCGCGGCTCGACCCGGGGTCTTTCACCGTCATGCTCAGTGCCCTCATGACCGCTCGCACCGCGGCGACGGCGGCGGGCAGCCTCTGGGAGCTGGCAGGTGCGGCGGCGGGCGGGCGCGCGGCCGGGCGCGCGCTCGCTCGCCTCGCCCACGGCCGCGCGCCGCCGCCGCCGCCGCCGCGCAGGCGCCGAGTGGTGGGAGCAGCGCGGCGAGGTGCTGGCGCCGCTGCTGCCGCCCGACGGGGTGCTGGACGCGGTGCTGCGCGACCTGCTGAGCCCGCCGCGCCAGCAGCAGGCCGGCAGCGGCGGCGCCGACGGCGGCGCAGGCGGCCGCGGCGGCGCAGGCGGCAGCCGGGCGAGCGTGGCGGGCGAGGGCGACGGGGACGGGAGCACCGGGCGGCCGCCGCGCTGTGCCTGCCGCGCGCGGCGCCGCCAGGCAGCCTGCTGTGCCGTCTCGCGTGCCACGCGCTGGTCTTCGGCAATGCGCGCGCCGTGGCGGCCCTGTGGCAGCGCTTCATGGTCCAGGTGCGGCGGCGAGCGTGCGCGGCCGGGCGGGCAGGCGGGCGGGCGGGCGGGCGGCGGGCGGGCGGGCAGGCGGGCGGCGGGCGCCGCGCCGCGGCGCCGCAAGCCCTCCCATGCTGACCCTGCGCTCCGCCGCTGTCGCCGCGCCGCCGCCACAGGTGCGGCTGGGCTTCTGGGAGCAGCGCACGCTGTTGCCGCACATGCCGGCGTGCAGCCAGCAGCAGCAGCAGCAGCAGCAACAGCAGCAGCAGCAGCAACCGCAGCAACCACAGCAGCCGCAGCAGCCGCAGCAGCAGCCGGCCGGTGCCGGGCTCAGCCGCCTCGGCAGCAGCAGCAGCAGCTGCAGCAGCTGGCCGGGCCACAGCCGGCAGGGCTCGCTCGGCGACGCCGGCGCTGGCGAGGCGGCGGCCGCGTGCGCGGGCGGCCCGCCCGTGCCTGACCTCGATGCGTGCCTGCTGCAACAGAAGCTGCAGATGCTCAACCTGTGCATCTGGCGCCGCGACCGCCGCACGGCGCGCGGCGTGGCGCACCAGCAGGCCCGCCCACCAAGCGGCGGCACGCCGGCGCTGGGCCTGCGGCGCGCCGGCAGCGGCGCCAGCGCCGCGAGCGCCGGCAGCCGGCTCGCGCCCGGCGCCCGCCGCGCGCGCCGCGCCGGCAGCGGCCTCGGCGGGGGCCTGGCCGCCGCCGCCGCGCTGCCGCTGCCGGACGACTCGCCAGCCAGCCCCAGCGAGGCGGCGTCCCTCGACGGCAGCGCCAGCGGTGACGACGACGCCGCAGCACCCGGCGGCGGAGCTGGCGCGCGCCGCCCGCTCACGCCCGGCGGAAGCAGCAGCTTCTTTTCGGCGTCCGGCGACGACGACGGCGACGGCGGCGACGATGGCGACGACCGAGCACAGCAGCTGGCGGCCTTTGAGGACGCGCGCTCCGAGTTTGCCGCGCCCGCGGGCGCCGACGCGGCGCCCGACGGCGGCGCCGGGCGCGCCGCCGCGCGCGCGGGCACCGCGCCGCTGCTCGCCGACGCCGGCGACGACGCCGAGCCGCTGGGCGTGGCGGGCGTGGTGCCGGGCGCCGCGCTGCTGCGCTTCCCGGGCCGCCCGCTGCGCGTGCCGGTCGTGCAGGACGCGCCGGTGTTCACAGAGGACCAGGCCATTGAGCGCCAGGCCGCGCTGCTGCAGCTCGCGGCGGCGGCGCCGGCCGGCGGCGGCGCCGGCGCCGGCGGCGACGAGCAGCTGCTGCTGCTGCGGCAGCGCCTGCTGTCCGCGCCGCTGCTGGGTGACATGGCTGCGTTCAAGGCGGCCAACCCCGGCTGCGTGCTGGACGACTTCCTGCGCTGGTACTCGCCGCGCGACGTCGCGCCGCCGGCAGCGGCGGCGTGCTCAGACGGGGGCAACGCCGGCAGCGACGCTGGCAGCGACGCCGGCGGCGAGGGCGGCGGCGACGCCGGCGGCGAGGGCGGCGGCGACGCCGGCGGCGAGGGCAGCGGCGACGCCGCGTCCGGCGGCAGCCTGTCGGCGCGCATGGCGGCGCCCGGCAACAGCTGGCAGCAGCTCTGGGCGCTCGCGGCGCCGCTGCCCGCGTCGGCGCAGCGGCAGCTGCTCAACCCGGCCAAGGAGGGCGAGCAGGTGCGCGCGCCCGGCCACGCCGCCGCGCGCCCGCGCCCCGCCCACGCGCCGCGCGCCACGCGTCACACGCCCCGCCCCGCCCCCTCTGCCTCGCCCTGGCGCCGCAGGTGCTGCACTACCTGGAGACCCTCCAGCCACGCCCCCTCTTCAGCCAGCTCCTCGCGGCCGCGGTGGCCGAGGCGCTCGCGCTGCTCGCGGCCAGCCGCGGCGCGGCGCTGCCGGCGGCCGCGGCGGTCGTGGAGCGGTGCGGCGGCGTGCGCCGCCGCGGCGTGCGCCGCCGCACCGCGTGCCCACTGCCGCCGCCGCGCGCACACCGCCGCCGCCGCTGCTGCGCGCGCCGCAGGTTCAAGGGCATGGCCGCCGGCGTGCTGCGCAAGGGCGGCGGCATCGAGGAGCACCTCGCCGCGGCGGCCGCGGCCGGCGCGGACGCGCCGCGCGGCGCCCCGCTCGCGGGCGACTGGCAGGGCGCGGAGGGCGGGCTGTCGGACGTCGAGCTCGAGCTGCTGCTCGCAGAGTTTGCCTACGTGGAGCAGGTGGTCGTCCTGGGCGAGGCGCTGCTGCAGCGCCTGCCGGGGCAGCGCGCGCTCGCGGCGCGGCTGCTCGCCAACCTGCTGCAGGGCGCGGGCGGCGGCGACGCGGCGGTGATGGGCCCCGGCAGCCTGCTGCCGGCCGCGCGGCTCGGCGACGACGAGCGGCTGGCGCTCGCGCGCTGGGCGGCGGCGTGCGCCGCGCCGCCGCCGGGGCGCAGCGGCTCGGACGAGAGCGCCGGCGGCGAGCTGGGGCTGGAGGGGCTGTGCCACCACGAGGACGGCGAGTATGCAGAGGGCTTGCAGGACGGCGCGTACGCGGAGGGCTTGCAGGACCACGCGGCGCGGGGCTCGCCTGGCAGCTCGCAGGACGGCGCGCGCGGCGGGCCCGCGTGGCTGCGCGAGGTGCGCGGCCTGCAGCGCGCGCTGGGAGAGCCGGCGCAAAAGGAGTGGGTGCTCACGTGCGCGCCCGGCGGTGGCGGCCGCGTCAGCGGCCGCGGGCCGCGCCTGGCGGCGCCGGTGGCCGCCGCTGTGGCGGCCGCGACCGGGCGCGGCGGCGGCGCCGCGTCGGCGCCGGCGCCCGGCGCCGCCCCCGGTGGCGTGGCGGCGGCCGCGCCGCGCCCGCCGAGCCGGATGTACGTGCAGGAGGCGGACGGCGAGATGCGCATGGCGCTCGCGCTCGTCAGCGAGGCGGGGCTGTGAGTTGGCACCCGTCGCGGGCGAGTGCCGCCGCTGGCAACGCGCGCCGCCGCAACGCTCCGGCATCGCGCGAGCTGCTTGTTCGAAGCCGTCGCAGCTCAAGCGAGCTCCACGCCGCCGCGTGGCCTGTCGGGCGCGGGTCGGGCAGAGCGACAGCGTTCCCGCCAAAGTGCAATGCTCCTACGCGGCTGTCGCGGCTCGGCTCGCCTGCTCCTGCCGTTGACAGAGCTTTCCACGGCCGCATTCTGAGTCTCCAGGCACTCAGCCGGTCAGCCAAACAGCCGCCCGAGCACGCCCTGCCGCGCGAGCCCGCGCGCGCGCGAGCCGGCTCGCCCGAGCACCTCAGGCCGTGCCCGCGGCAGCCGCAATCCGGTCGCGCAGTTATCGAGAGCACCCAGGTGGCTGCGCAAGCGGCGCCGTGGGCCAGCGGGCGGGGGCCGGGGCCGCGCGGCGCCGCGGGCTGGCTGCCCTCGCGCCGGCGCTCAGGGCGCGGCCGCCGGCACACCGCAGGCTCCGCCCCGTTCGCGCAGCTCCCATGGGGCGCCACGCCCCACCGAATCTGGCACTGGCGGGCCTGCTGCTGCTGCTCGGTGAGCCGCGGCGAGGTGCCCGCCTCGTCCCCGCGGCTGCGGCGGCCGCCGCCCCTCACCCACTGCCGCCGGCGCCACCGCCTCGGCTGCCGCCGCCGCCCGCCGCAGCCGGCGCCGCGGCGTGGGACAACGAGAGCACCGACGCCGCGAGCGGCGCGGGCTGGGAGGACCGCGAGCGCCCGCGCTTCGGGGAGTACGAGCCGGTGCCGGACCGCAGGGGCGGCGGCAACACCGGCGGCACCAGCGGCAGCGACTTTGAGCGCAACGGCCGGAGCTTTGGTGCGCGGCGCGGGCGCGCGCGCGGCGCGTGCCGGGGCGCGCCGCGGGGCGGCTGGCCCCGGCGCACGCCTGCCTCTCAGGGCGACGCGCCCGCCCCGCAGGCCCGTACGAGCCGGTTGAGTCCTGGCCCAGCACGCTGGCGGCGCTGGCGGTGCCAGCCGCCCCCGCGACGGCAGCCGCCCCCGCGACGGCAGCCGCCCCGGCGGACGCCAGCGCGCAGGCTGCCAGCCCCGCGCCGCCCGCGCCCGGCGTGCACGGCCACGCCCACCACGCCCGCGGTCACCCCCACCGGTGATGGGCGAGCTGCTGCTGAGCCGGGTGGTGCTGCATTCGAGTAGGGCAGCGAGAGAGCGCGCGGCGCGGCGCGGCGCGGCGCGGCGGACCGCGCGCGCCGCGCGTGCACCGCTCGCCCAGGCGCGCGGCGCGTGCGAGGGTGGCAACGTGTCGTTGACAAACTGTCCGTTCACGGCCGAGCGTCCTGGTTAGGCCGCGGCCGGTCGCCCTGCCGGCGCTTTCGTCCTCCTCGCTGCCCCGAACGCGCCAGGCTCCCTCCGCTCCTCCACCAGTCGCCCTGCACTACTGGGAGCGCGTCGCGCCGCCGCGCAACCCTCTGCGCCCGCTGCTGCTGCCGCCGCTGCTGCCGGCCGCCGCCGAGTATGGCGGGCGCGGCCGAGGCCACGCAGGTGCTGGTGCGCTTCACCACGCGCCTGCCGCCGGAGCTGCAAGTGCCGCCCACCGAAGTGGTGCGCGCGCCCGCCGCGGCGCGGGCGGCTGCGGCGCCGGCAGCAGCGGCCGCCGGCGGCCGCGGCCCGCCGCCGACCGCCCGCGCGCCCGCAGGCCGTGCCGGCGTCGCTGAAGCGCTATGGGCTCTCCCAGATCATCAACCACCTCCTGGCGCTGGGTGCGGCGCGCGCGCCGGCGCGCGGGCGGGGGCGGCGGTCGCTGCCGCACCGACGCGCCGCGCCGACGCGCCGCGCCGCGCCGCCGCGCCGCAGACCCGCCGCGGCCGTTCGATTTCATCATCAACGGCGAGCTGCTGCGCCGCAGCCTGGAGCGGCACCTGCTGGAGCACAGCATCTCGCCCGTGCGTGCCGTGCGGCGCCCGGCGGCGGCGCGCTCACGCCGCGCCGCGGCGGAGCGCGGGGCTGGGCGCCGACCCGCGGCTGCCGCCGCCCCGTCGCGCCGCGCCGCGCCACGCGCTCGCAGGAGGCGGTGGTGGAGGTGGAGTACGTGCCGGCGGTGGTGCCGCCCGAGCCCCGGTCGGCCATCCCGCACGACGACTGGTGCGGCCCCGCGGCTGCGCCGCCCGCGGCGGCGGCCTGCGCGCTGCGCCGTCGGCGCCGGCCGGCGCGCGACGCGTGACGCGCGCCGCCGCGGCCCGCAGGATCACGGCGGTCGCGTCGCTGCAGCCGGGCGGCGCGCTCGTGAGCGGCGCCGCGGACGGAGTGGTGCGGGTGTGGGGCGGCGGCGAGTGCGAGCTGGAGTTCACCGCGCACCGGCTGGGCGTCAATGCGCTCGCGGCGCTGCCGGCGCAGCAGGAGCAACAGGCGGCGGGCGCGGCGCCGCTGCTGCTGTCGGCGGGCAAGGACCACGCGGTGCGCCTGTGGCAGCTGCAGCGCGACGGCGGCGGGGCGCGCTGCGCGCTGGTCTGCCAGGGGCACCGCGAGGCGGTGCAAGCGGTCTCCGCGAGCCCGGCCGGAGACCACTGCGCGAGCGGCGGCTGGGACGGGCAGCTGCTGCTGTGGCGGACGGGTGCGGCGGCGCCGCGCGCGGGGGCGCGGCCGCCGCGCGGCTCGGCGCGCCGCGCGCCTGGCGGGCGCGCGGCACGCGGCGCAACCCCCCCCCCCCCGCCGCCGCCGCCGCCGCCGCGCAGGCCAGCAGGCGCTGGAAGATGAGGCCGCCGGCGGCGGCGAGGGCAGCGAGGACACGGCGGCGGCGGCCGGCCGCAAGAAGCGCAGGACGCGCGACGCGGCGGCGGCGCCGCCCGCGCCGCCCGCGCTCGCGCCGCGCGGCGCACTGCCGGGGCACGTCCACTGCGTTGCCGCGGTCGCGTGGCCGGCGGCCGGCACGGTCTTCAGCGGCGGCTGGGACCACTCGGTCCGGCGCTACGACGCCGAGGCGTGCGCCAACACGGAGACCTACAACGGCAGCAAGGCGGTCTACGCCCTCGCCGCGCCGCCAGGCGGCGGGGGCTCGTCGCGCTCGGCGGCGCCGACGCGGCGGTGCGGGTGTGGGACGCGCGCGCGCCGCCGGGCGAGGCGCTCGCGGTGCGCGCGCTCGGGGGGCAGGGCGGCTGGGTCGCGGCGCTCGCGTGGCGGCCCGGCAGCGGCCACCAGCTCGCGAGCGCGGGGCACGACGGCGTGGTGCGCCTGTGGGACATCCGCACGCCCGTGCCGCTGGCCAGCCTCGCGCAGCACGGCGAGGGCGCCAAGCTGCTCGCGGTCGGCTGGCGCGGGGCCGGCGGGCTCGTCAGCGGCGGCTCGGACTGCCGGCTGCAGCTCTGGGAGCCGCCCGAGGCTGGCGCCGGCGGCGGCAGCTGACGACCGGGCGCGGGGAGGCGACGCGCGCCGCTCTGCAACCGCTTGCACCCCCGACTCGTGCGTGGCTCGTGCGCTCGTGAGCTCGTGAGCTCTCTCGAGAGCCGCTCGCTGGTCAGCCGCCGACGAGGCGGTGCGGCAGCACGTGCAGGACGCGGACGCCTCGCACGGGCACAAACGGCGCGCCGTCGGCGTCAGCGCCGCGCGCCAGCTCCCTGCCAGCGTACGCGATCCGCGCCGGGCCCGCCGCCGCCCAGCCGCCGAGGCGCGCGTCGAGCTCGCGCCGCAGCGCGCCCAGGGTCGCGCCGGACGCAGGCAGGCACACCTCGAAACTGGCGGCGGCGCTGGCCAGCAGCACCACCCTGAGCTTCAGCAGGTGGTCGGCCGGGCCGTCGGCCGGCGGCTCGAGGCTGGCGCTGCCGCAGCCCGCGACAGCTGCCGGCGGCGCACGCTGCGCGGCGGCGCGCCGGGCGCCGCGCGGCGCCGCGTCGGCCCTGTCGGCGCCGCTCGGCAGGGCGGTCAGGGCCAGCCGGGCGGGCCGGACGACCGGCAGCAGGCCGCGCGGCAGGCCGGCGCGCGGCAGGCAGCGCCCGAGGAGGCGCGGCGCCGCCGCCACCGCTTCGCGCTGCCGCAGCGCCCTGCGCGCCGCCTGCATCCTGCTCGATGCGAACTTTGTGCCGGGGAGCTTTGCGGGGGCGCGCCGCCCCCGCAAAGCTCGCCTGCGCAGCGCGGCGGCGCCGCGTGACGGCTCACGTCGCCCGCACGAGCGCCCGCCGATCGACCCGCGACGCCAGCGCGACCAGCGGAGTGTACCGACGGCCGCCGGCGCTGGCACCGGCGCCGCGGCCGCCCGCATGCATGCGCTCGCGCCAGCAGCGGGCCGCGCGCTGCCGCCGCCGCCGCCGCCGCGCCCAGCAGCCGCGCGCCTGCTCCGTGAGCCCCACCATGGCTCGCTGGCGCGCGGACGCCGGCATCAGCGGCTCGCAGCGGCGCCGGCGGCGTCGCGCGGCGCGCGCCCGCGTGCTGCCGGCGCGGCGCTGCAGCTGCAGGCCGCGCTGATGGCCCCCGTGCTGCACCCCGCTGCCAACCTGCTCAACCTGCTGCTTGGCGTGCGCGGCGCGCTGCTGGAGCTGGAGCTGGACCTGGCGCACGCGCCCGGCGGCGGCGCGCCCGGCGGCGGCGCGCCCGGCAGCGACGCCTGCGCGGCGGCGCGGCCTGCCCCCGGCCCGGCGCGCGCGGCCGGCGACGCCTGGGCCTGGGCGGCGGCGCCGCCGCCGCGGCCGCAGCCGGACGAGGCGACGCTGCGGGCGCTGATGAGCCCGCTGGCGGCGCCGCACGTGGGAAGCACGTACGTCATCGGCCTGACCGCGGCCGAGCTGCTGGGCGCCCCGCGCGTGCGCGCGCTGCTCGCGGCCGCGCCTGGCAGCGCCGCCGTGCCCCTGGACTGCTCGCCGGGGCGCTGCGCCGCGAGCGGGCTGGCGGCGGCGGCGGCGGCGTGCACGCCTGCAGGCACGGTCTATGCTGTCGCGCACGGCAGCCACACGCGCGAGCTCGCGCTGCTCGTGGGCGAGCCGCGGGCGGGCGCGGGCGCGGCGCAGGCGGCGTGGGAGCTCTGGGACCCGTCGGGCGCGTTTGCTAGCCTGCGGCCCGAGCTGGCGGCGGCAGGTGAATGCTCGCGCCGGCGGCTGCCACCAGTGGCCAGGGCTGACGCGCGCTCGCGCCCCTGCGCGTCGCCGCGCCAACGCGGACGCGCCGTCGCCGCCGCCCGCCGCCGGCCAGGGCTGCCGTTGCGCTACGCGGGCGCCGGCGCGCTGCGGCAGCGCCAGCCTGGCGCGAGCTGCGCGCACGTGCTCGCGCTGCTGCTCGCCCACACCGCGGCGCGCGCCGCGCCGCTGCGCTTCTATGAGACCCTCCTGGCGCACCAGCTGGACCCGGACCTGTCCCTGGGCGCCCTCGCGCACCTGCTGCTGGAGGGCGAGGCGGTGCTGGGGCTGGTCGGCGTGAGGCTGTGGCCGGGCCGGCGCGTCGCGCCGCCGCGCCGCGAGCGTCGCATTGACGGCGGTGGTGGCGGCGGCGGCGACGGCGGCGGCGGCGACGGTGGCGGAGCGGCAGACGCGATGCTGCGCAGCGCGCTGGAGCTGCTCGGCGGCGCCGCGCCGCCGCCGCCCGCGGACGAGCGGGCCGCAGCTGCAGCGCCCGGGCGCGGCGACGGGGGCGCCGAGCACCTTGAGGCGGCGGAGGGGCAGTGGCAGCCCGGCCAGGGGTGTTTCCGGCGCCGCGCGCACAGGAGCCCCAGCGCCGCGCGCGAGGCGCGTCAGGCGCGCTGGGCGCAGGGCCAGCAGGGCAGCGCCGCCGCCGCCGCCGCCGCCGCCGGCGGCGGCGGCGGCACCAGCCGCGACGCTGGCAGGCGGTGGCTGTGGGAGGCGCCGCCGCGCGCGGAGCGGGAGCCGCCACCGCGCGCGGAGCCTCCGCCGCCCCGGGGCGGCGGGGCCCCGCCGGCTCCGGCTGGCTCTGCTGCTGGCGCGGCGCGACGTACGCCGTACGTGGTGCGACTCGACCTCACGAATATCGCTGACGCGCTGGCGCACCTCGACGGCCACGTCACGCGTGACGGGCACCTCCTCCACGTGAGCACCTGGGACGTGCGCAGCGGCGCGTGGCTCCCCGCGGCCGCCGGCCATCTTCCCTTCTACGCCACACACGCGGCCGGCGTGCGCTGGGCCGGTGAGGCCGGCGCCGGCACGGCGCCGCACGAGCGAGGCCCGGCGCGGCGCCGCGCGGCGAGCGACCCCGCGCCCGCGCCAGGGCCGGCCGCGGCGCCGTCGGCCGTCGCCGAGCCCCGCCCCGACGTTGACGGCGCTGCCGCGGCGGCGGCCGCGGCCGCTGCGGCGGCGGCGGCTTCGGTGGCGACGCTCGGAGTCACTGCTGCCGTGGTCGCGCTGCCGGCGGGCGCGGCGCTGCTGCCGGCGCTGCTGCCGGCAGCGGCGGCCGCTGCGGCCGCGGCCGCCGGGGCGACGGCGTGGCGGCGCCCGGGCGCCGCCGCGCCCGCCACGCCCTCCGCGCCCGCCGCGGCGCTCGCGTCGCCGGCGCCTGCCCCGGTGGCCCGCCCTATCACTGGCGTGTCTGAGCTCGTTCTTGTCCGCAACGGCGAGCACTTCACGCTGACCGTCGCCCACCACTCCGCCCGGCTGCTGCTTACCTTCGACTCCCTCGGCAGCGCCGCGAGCGGGGGCCGCGCGCGAGCGCTGCGCGAGCGTGCACGCGTGTGGCTGCCGCCCGCATGGCGCGGCGGCGCGCCGCGTGCCTGCTCCTCGTACCAGGTGGTGGGCCTGCCCTGCGCGCCGCTGCAGCGCCCGGGCACGGAGACCTGCGGCGCGCACTGCGTGCTCGTCGTGCTCGCGTTTGCCACCGACGCCTGCGGGCTGCGCTCGTGCTGCGCGCGCGGCGGCGGCGGCAGCGCGGAGGCGGCGCTGCGCGCGTGCTACGGCGGCGGCGACCCAGACGCGCTCGCGTCGCGCGTCTGGCGCTCCGCGCGCGCCGCGGCCGAGGCCGAAGCCTCTGCTGGCGCAGCCTGCTGGCTTGAGTCCGCGCCGGAAGTTGTTTGATGGTGAGGTTGTGAGTGAGTAGGCGCCGGGAGTGTGTGTAGAGCGGGGAAGGAGTTGGTGGAGCGCCGGCGCGCGAGCGTCACCGCGCGAGACTGCCGCCGACGGCACTGCGGCGCGACGTCGGCACCGGCGGCCGGCGCCGGCGCCGCGCCCTCCGCTTTGGCGACGGCGACGCGAGCACCTGGGTTGCCGCTGCTGGCGCCCGATCGGTCTTTGTCACCCAGGTGTGTTACGCACAGGCTCTCCCGGCCGGCGCCGTCCCCCAGTCGCACAGGAGGCTCGGCTAGGGGCGGCACGCCCGCTCACGCGGTAGCAGCAGCGACAGCGAGCAGCCGGCGCTAGCAGCCACGCTCGCAGCGCCGCTCGGCAGCGCCGTCCCCGGCACGACTTGCTTCCGCGCCGACTCGCTCAACGTCTGGCGCGGGCGGCGCGGGGCGGGCGCGACAACGGCGGGCGCGACAACGGCGTCCGGCGGGCGAACTCGGCAGCAGCAGCACCCGCCGCGGCGTAACCCGGCCTGCAGGGTGAGCGTTGGCGTGTCAGTGGTGGCCCGGACGCGCGGGGTTGGGCGCCCGGGCCGGCGGTGGGCGTTATCGTACGAGGGGGGCCCTCGGTGATGATGCCCATCGGATGCCTAGCGCCCCCCGGAACGGGCGCCCGCCCGGCCGGACGCGGCCGCCGGTTGGTCGGAGGTGCCGCTGAGACCGCTGGCAGGCGCCCGCTGGGCCGGCGCATGACCTGATAACCGGCCGCCGCCGCTGTCTGCTGCAGGCCCGCCGCCGCCGCGTCCTGGCCGCATGATGTGCTGCGCGCGCGCCTGGCCAGCGCGGTGAGGCCGCCATGGAGGAGCTGGACGCGCCAGGCGCGGGCGGGCCCGGCGAGGCGGCCGGGCCCGGCGCGGAGCAGCAGGCGCCGCCGGGCGAGCAGCCGGCCGGCGCCGCGGCGGAGCAGCGCGAGCAGGCCGGCACGGTGGCGCCGGTGCCGGGGGCGCGCAACTACGGCTACCCTGATGAGTTTATGATGTTCACGTACAAGGTGCGCAGCGCAGCAGCGGCCCTGGGCGCGCGCCGCGCTCGCAGGAACGCGCGGCGGCAGCCTGCAGCGCCCGCGCCGCGGCGGGGCGGCCGCGCCCGCCGACGCGCCCGCGCCTGCGCGCGCGCGCGCGCGCGCGCCGCGCGCCGCGCAGGTGGAGCTGTGCAGCCGCGCCGACAAGCACCCGCGCGGGAGCTGCCCCTACGCGCACCCGGGCGACGTCGCGCGGCGGCGCCACCCGAGCCGCTACCAGGCGCTGCTCTGCCCGGAGGTCCGCGCGGTGAGCGGGCGGCGGCGTGCGCACGCGCGCGCCGGGTCGCGCGCGGGCGCGGCGCGCCGGCGGCCGCGCTTCGCCGCTCAGCCGCCGTCGCCGCCCGCGCCCGCGCCCGCGCGCGCAGAAAAAGGTGTGCCCGCGGCTCGAGGACTGCCAGTGCAGCCACAGCGCGTTTGAGTTCTGGCTGCACCCCAACCGCTACCGGACGAGCATGTGCGAGAAGGGCGTCCGCTGCAGCCGCCCGGTGTGCTTCTTTGCGCACAATGACGTGGAGCTGCGCCCGCTGCCGGCGGGCCTCAAGCCCGCCGCGCCGGACGAGGCCGCCGCCGGGCTCGGCAAGCGCGCCAGCAGCAGCGGCGGCGGCGGCGGCGGCCGCGCGCCGGCCGGCGGCGGCGCCGGCCTGCTGCAGTCGGCGTGCGTGCCGCTGGGGGGCGTGCTGCCCCCCGGCGGGGTGCGCTATGTGCAGCAGGCGCCGGCGCCGCAGCTGCTGCTGCAGCAGGGCGTGGCCCTCACGCCCAGCGGCGGCGCCGGGCCCGGGCCCGGCTACCCGCCGCTGTCGTACGTGGGCGCGCCGCCGCCCGGCGTGCAGCAGCAGTACGCGCACCCGGGGCAGCTGCCGGGGCGCTTCTACTCGCCGGACGCACAGCTGCCCAGCGGCGCGGTCGTCGTCGTGCCGGGCGGCGGCGGCGGCGGCGGCGGCGGCGGCGGCGGCGGCGCGCCGCTGGCGGGCGTGGTGCAGCAGTTCTCGCAGCTCGTGGTCACGCCCGCGCCCATGGCGCCGCGCGCGAGCGAGCCCGGCGGCGTGGAGGCGTGGCCTGGCGACGCGCTGCCGCCGCCGCACGCGGCGGGCGGCGGGGGCAGCAGCAGGTGGTCATGGTCCTGCCGCCCAGCAGCGGCCCGCAGGCGGCCCCGTACGGCGCGCCGCCGGGCGCGCCGCAGCCGCCGCTGGTCTACATTCCGAGCCCCATGGAGCAGGGCTGGGGCCACGCGTACGCCAGCTACGGCGCGGCGGGCGGCTTCCGGCCGCCGGCGGCGTACGCGCCCGGCGCCGGCGCGCCGCCAGGGCACCTCGTGCTGCCTGGCGGCGGCGCCGGCGGCGGCAGCGGCGGGTTGCCACCGGGCGCGCAGCAGCTGGACGTGGGCGGCCTCGTGAGCCCGGGCGCGCACGCAGCGCTGCACGGCGGCCTGCTTGGCCCGGGCGAGCCCGGTCTGGCGCCTCGCGGCGTGCTCGGCGGCCACAGCGGAGCCCTGCCGGGCATGCCGCCGTCGCAGCAGCCGCACGAGCGGGGCGGCTGGTGAGCGCCCGCCGCGCTCCACAGACGCGCCCTCAGCGGCGCCCCCGGCATTCTTTTTTCTTTTGCCCTGCGGGGTGGTGCCAACGCGGCGCCAACAAAACTGCTGGTGGAAACCCCCTCCCGCGTTCGGCGCGCCGCGTCGGCCGCGCGGGCGGCGGGCGCGCGCCTGCTGCGCTCTCGGTCATTTGTGTGGCGGCACTGCACTCGCTGCTGCAGCACGTCTTGCTGCTGCTGCCCAGGACGCTTGGGTTGCATGCCGCGCCTGAGTCATGCGCGCGAGCGGCGCGCGCGTGGATCGCGCCTGAGTGCATGCGCGGCAGAGTGGTCGCAGCTGCGCACGGAGCCTGCCGCCCCTGCTCCTGCCGCTGCCGCGCACGCAGCGCGGCGCACGCGGGGCGGCGGCGCAGGCACAGCATTGCATGAACAGCGGCGGCCACGCACGGGAGGCTGCTCACCACTTGGTGGCTATGGCGTGGCGCGCCGCCGCGGCGTCTGCTGCTGCGCCGCATGCCGCTGGCGCCATGTCTGGAACCCTGGTTGGTCAACGCTGGTTTGTGTGCGGATGTGGGCTTTGCTCGGGCCCGGCGTGCTTTGACTGCGGCGCCGGCAGCCGCCCCCAGAACGTGGGCCACCACCACGGTGGCCCGCCTGCGCGCCGTCAGCCTCTGCCCGTGCCTTTGCTGCGGCGGCGAGACAGAGGGGGCCGTTGCTTTTGCTTTTGCGTCACCACCACGAACACGCACTGTCCACAGTATCAAAGGATATCACCTTGCGGGTCGTGGGAGGCGCGCCCGCACACATACACCCATACCACCACCACACACCAACCAACGCAGTCGGCGGGAAAACCACGTGCACGCTGCGCACACACGCTGTCGGCATTGGTGCTGCACACACTTGGCGGCGCCGCTGTGCGCGAGCCCCCGGGGCTTCCAGCTGTGTGTCGGGCGCGGTTTGCGGCGGGGGCCACCCAGAACCGTGGTCCCCGCCGCTTTCAACCAGTCCGGCGCACGGGATGCGGTCACACGGGCGAGGGCTTGGCGGCAGGACAGGCTTTGCTTTTCAGGCGCCGTCGCTTGCGCGGTCTGCCATGCAGTTGATGCCGCGTCTGTCGGTGCTGCACGGATGACGTCAACCGCGTCAGCAACTGGTTGAAGAACACAAAGAAAAAAGCCCAGGGCTTTGCTCTTGGCCGCGCGCGCCGGCGCTTGCGTGTCGCTCCCGCTCGCGGGCGCCGCTGTGCGCGGCGGCGGCGGCGCGTCAGAGCTTGGAAGGCATGATGGTGGTGCACTGCCTGCGCGTGCTGGCGCTCCGGCCGGTGGGCTGTGGGACTGAGGCTCCCAGCTGAACTCCTCCCTCACCCTCGTCCAAAACACCGGTGGGGTGCTTGTCGACCTTGCCCACTTGAGCTGTCATGTCGTCACGACACACGTTGCTCGCCGGCGATCCGTCGATGCTTGGCGCGGCGCGGGCCCTCTCGCCGCGGTAATATAGTAGCGGCCCTTCCTTGCTTCCCTGCTAGGCAGGCAGCACTGGCGAGCACCACGCGCCGCCTGCAGTGCGCAAGCAGCAGCACCAGCGGCGGCCGCCGCAGCCCGCTGGGGCGTCGCAGCACCGCCGCTCGCAGTGCGTCTGCCTGGCCGCCCGGTCGTGGCGTGGCGCGCAATGGCGGCGGTCGCAGCGCCAGAGTCGGTGCCGCTGGCGCCGCTGCCGCTGCCGATGGCGCTCTTCGCCGACGGCGCGCGCCTGGACGGCCGCGGCCACGAGGAGTTCCGCAGCGTCTGTGAGCGCCGACGGCGGGCCGCGTCGCGCAGGCCGGCGCCGCTGCGCAACGCGCGCCGCCCGGCCGCCGCGGGCGCCGCCGCTGCTGCCCACCGCCGCTGCGCGCGCAGTCGTCGACACGCAGGTCGTCACCAGGGCCGCCGGCTCGGCCTACATCGAGCTGGGCGGCACCAAAGTCATGGCGGCCGTGTGAGCGCCCGCCCGCCGCCGCAGCCGCGCGAGCGGGGCTCGTCGCGCGGCGGCCGCCGGCAGCGGCGGCAGGCAGGCGGCGGCAGGCGGCCCAGCAGCCGCAGCAGCCACGGGCGGCGCGCGACGCTCGCGGCGGCGCCCCCGCCGCGCAGGTATGGTCCTCGGCCGAGCGAGCGGCGGTTTGGCTTCAGCGACCGCGGCCGCATCAACTGCGAGCTCAGCTACACGGCCATGGCGCAGACGCTGCGGGGCAAGCAGGCGCAGGTGCGCGCGCGCGCGGCGGCGCGCGGCGCGCGGCGGCGCGCGGAGGGCGGCGGCGGCTTTACGACCGCGCCGCCGCCGCCGCCGCTCCCGCCACCGCGTGCCGCCGCCGCCGCTCCCGCCGTCGCGTGCCGCCGTCGTGTGCCGCAGCGCGCGTCCTGCAAGGAGCTGAGCGGCATGCTGTCGACCGCGCTGGCGGGCGTCGTGGACGTGACAACATTCCCCAAGGCCGCCGTGGACGTGGCGGTGCTGGTAATGCAGGCAGACGGCGGCGAGCTTGCCGCGAGCATCTGCGCCGCGAGCGCGGCGCTGGCGGACGCGGGCATCGAGCAGACGGACCTGCTGCCGGCGTGCTCGGTGGTGCGGCCGGGGCGGGCCGCGCCCCGGCGCCGCCGGCGCCGCCGCGCTGCGCCGCCCGCGCTCACGCGCCCACGCGCGGCCCGGCCGCGTGCCGCCAGGCTCTCATCAACGGGCAGCTGCTGCTGGACCCGGTGCCCCACGAGGCCGCGCAGCAGGCGGGCGCGCTGCTGGTGGCGTACTCGGCGGCGGCCAACCAGGCGCGGTGGCGGGCTGGCGCACCCGGCGCTTGCGGCGCCCAAGGCTCGCGCTGCGCCGCCGCCGCCGCCGCCGCGGCCGCCGCCGCTGCCGCCGCCGCCGCGTTGAGCCGCCCCGCCGCCCGGCGCGCGCAGGTGATGCAGATGCAGCTCACGGGCTGCTGGTCGGCCGCGCAGGTGCGCGAGGGCCTGGAGCTCGCCATGGGCGGCTGCCTGCAGCTGCGCGGGCTGATGCGGCAGACGCTGCTCGACGCTGCGGCGGGCAGCGACGACGGCGAGGCAGAGCGCAGCGGCGGCGACAGCGACGAGATGCAGTAGCTGCGCGTGCGCTGCTGCTTGTAAAGGCTGTGGACTGATGATGACTTACAAGGCTCTAAAGCCGGCGGCTGGCCGGCCATGCGGTCTCCAGCTGCAGCTCCCGTCTCATCCATTCAGGTGGTCGGCACATTTCGTGCCGCCGCGACGCGCGTGCGGCACATTTCGTGCCGCCGCGCCGCGCGTGCGCAGGCACAGCGCTGCAGGCAGAGGTGCAGTTGAATCGTCGCCGCAATCTGCGGCGCCGCGTGCCGCTGTGACACACTCGCACATTGTGTGCGAGACGCGTCGGCAGTGCACCCGGGTGCGACACACAGCGCCCTCTGGCCGAGCAGCCGTCGCCCCCGCAGCCAGGCAGCAGAAGACAGAGAAGGGTTGGGTTGACCAAACGCGGAAAAAAAGGGATGATCGTGCAGCGAGCGCACTCAGCGCTGCCCCGGTGCGGTCGCGGTTGAGGAATGAGGGATGAATCGCGCGTGGTGCATCTAGCATCTTGAATCGCCATTACGTCGCAGCATGGGCGTCGCTGCCCACCACCCTCGGTCGACGCAGGGATGGGCCAAAAGGAATGGGCGAGCATGTGCGCGGGTGCAACGAGCGCCGTGAGCGCCGCCGCCGCCCGTGCTGAGGCCAGCACCTCCAAGAGGTGGCAAGTGTGCGAGGTGAAGCGTGCGCGTGCTCAGGCGCCAAAGCAAAGCCAAAGCGCCTACCGCCCCATCCCGAGCCCCTGCCGATCCTGCCGATCACCGAATCACCCCTCTAGCGCCAGGCCGGGACGGGACGTGGGGGCAGGAATGCGGGGGCAGCAACCTGTGGCTGACGGGCGTGGAAAAGAAAGGAAGGTATGGCGCGCAAAGCAATGCCCATCACCGTGCTGTCGTCGCACACACGAGGGGGCGGCGCCGGCGGCGGGCGGGCCTGCGCGGCCCGCCCCGCTTGCGGGGCGCCACCCCCGGCCCCGGTAGCCGGCGCGCTTGCGCTCCGCCGGCGCGGCGCGGCGCGCGGCGGCTCGCGGGGGCGGCCCGGGGGCGGCCACGCCCCGCGCTCGCCGCTGGGCCGCGCCGCCGCGCGGCGGCCGCGTGTGTCTGCGCCTGTGAGCACCCATCCCCTCGCCAGCATCATCATCATCATCAACGCACGCACGCGCCAACCCCCCTCAGGGAGAGAGAGCCCTCAGCACAAGGCACAAAGAGAAGGGACAGTCTGACAGACCCAGAGTCCCTCACAAACAGGGACGGGCACCTTGCAGTGGTGGGGGCGCGGCGCGCGCGCCGCGCCCCAGGAATGCGCGCGCAAGGCATGCAGGGGCCCAGGCGGGGCGCGGGGGGAGCTCACGTCCGTCGGCGGCGTCCTCACAAGGCTGGTTGGTGTTGTACAGGCAAGTCCAACGGGGCACTCAAAAACGCTCGCGCACGCCTGCAGCTGGGTTGCCACTGCTGCTGGGTGGACGCGCTCGGCAAGCACACCAGCGGGGCGCGGGAGGCAGGCAGGCCAGCCGCGCCTGGCGGTGCGGTGCGGCAGTGCTGGGTGCAAGCGAGGCCCAAGGCATGACCCGACGAGCGCGCCGCGGCTGGCGCGCGCGCCCAGCCGCGCTGCGCGGGGCCTGGCCGTGCGGCCGGCCCGCGCGGCACGCCAGGGCGGGCGCGCCCGCGTCAGGCAAGGGAGGGAGGGCAAACCAGGTCAACCAACCAAGCGCGCGCAGCCCCTGGGGGCAATCGCCCCGCGGGGCCGGGCGCAGCCCTGGGGCGTGCCGTGCACGGCACGGCGCGCCGCGGTCAGGGCGGGCAGCTCTCGCGGCGCGCGCGTGCGCGTCGTTCAGAACGCGGCGTGCGCTAGGAGGCCGAAGAATTTGGCGTTGGCGGTGCTGGCCGCGTCGCCGGCAAAGCCGTACGCGGGCCCCGCGCGCGCGAGGCGCGCCGCGGCGGCGGCCTGCAGCACGCCCGCGGCGGACGCGCCCGGCGCGCCGCGCGCGCACGCGCCGGCCATGAGGCAGTTGGCCGCGACGGCCGCGACGTGCGGGCTCGCCTGGCTCGTCCCCGAGAGCGTCTTGTAGCCGCTCGGGTCGCGCGCGAACGACACGGTGCTGCGGATGCTCGTCCCGGGCGCCGCGAGCACGCGCGCCTTGGCGTCGGGGCCGGCCGAGTCGGGCAGCCAGTTGGAGAACATCGCCGGCGACGCCCCGGCCTCGTCCACCGCGGTCACCGCGATCACCGAGGGGCAGCCCGCCGGCAGGTATCCGGAGGTCAGGTCGGCGCCGTAGTTGCCGGCGGCGACGACGACGACGATGCCTGCGCGGCGGGGGGCAAGGGGGAAGCGGCGGCGGGGCGGGCGCGTCGGGCGTCAGGCGCCGCGCGCGCGGTGCCGGCACGACGCGCCGCGGCGCCGTGCGACGCGCCGCCGCGTTCGCGCGCCGCGCCGCACCCGCGTCGCTGGCCGCCTGGAAGGTCGCGCACACAGCGCCCGTGACGGCGGCGGCGTCGGCGCTGTCGGGCGCCACGTACGCAGCGAGGCTGAGATTGATCACGCGAATGCCGGCGGCCGCGCCCTCCGCGCTCGTCGCCCACGTCACGGCGGCGAGCATGCTCGAGAGCGTGCCGCGCCCCGCGGCGTCGAGGACCTTGAGCGACGCGAGGCGCACGCCGGGCGAGACGCCGACGACGCCCGCGCCGTTGTTCGACGCGCCGACGATGCCCGCGACGTGCGTGCCGTGCCCTGGCGCCCGCGGCGGCGGCGGCGGCGGCGGCGGTCAGCTCGTGCGGCGGCGCGGCGCGCGGGGTGCGGGGCGCCCGGCGCGGCGCAGGCGGCGCGGGGAGCGCGTCGGGCGCTCACCGTATGCATCAACCCCCGGCTCGGTGTCGCCGGTGACAAAGCTGCGGCTGGCCTCAGGCGCGAAGTTGAGGTCGGGGTGCGTCGAGTCGACGCCTGTCGCGGCGGCGGCAGAGCGGGTGAGCGCCCTGCGGCGGCCCTCGGCGCGCGCGCGCGCGCACGCCGGCGCGCTGCTGGAGCGCGCGCGGGGCGCACCGGAGTCGATGATGCCCACCACGAGCTGCTGCTCGGTCGGGAGGCCCGCGAGGCTGACCGCGCCGGTCGCGGCGCTGGCCGCCTCGATGCGCGCGACGCCGGTGGGCACAAACTCGTCGGCCGCGAGCGGCACGCGCGGCAGCTGCGCCGTCGCCGCCGGGGGCGGGGGCGAGGGCGACACGCCGGGCGTCGGCAGCTCCGGCGCCGGGCTGGGCGAGGGGCTCGGGCTGGGGCTGGGGCTGGGGCTCGGGGGCGGGCTGCCGCTCACAAAGCCGCCGCCGGAGCGCGTGGGGCACACGCGCGTGGGCAGCGACGCCACGAACAGCGGCGCCGCGCCGCAGCCGCCAAAGCGCTGGCGCGTCCACGTCGCGCGCGTGCTGCTGCGCAGCACGCAGGGCGCGCCCGCCGAGGCGGAGCGCAGCACGCTGCCGGCGGCGTTGACCGCGGCGACCTCGCTGTACTGCACCAGGTCTGAGCTGGCGTCGCAGCGCGCGCCCTTGTAGACCAGCCGCGCGCCGGGCACGATGCAGCCCGGCCACTTGAAGCGCGGGGCCGACGCGGCCGCGAGCGACACGCCCTGCTCGAGCGTCTGCGGCTCGACGCAGGCGGCCGGCGCGGCGCGGGCTGCGCGGCAGCGGCGGCGGCGGCGGCGGCGGCGGCGCGGCAGGCGTCAGGGCGAGGGCCGCGCGCAGCTGCCGCGGGCCTGCCCCTGCGCGGCGCGGGCTGCAGCGCTGGGTCAGCCGCCGCCGGGCCCGCCGCGCCCGCCGCGCACCCTGCACGCCGATGACGCGGTCCGCAAACACCGCCGCGACGTCGCTGGAGGTCTGCATGACCGCCGCGACCTGCTTGCTGGCGCTCACCACGATGCCCTGCGCGCCACGCGGCGCCGCTGCGCCGGCTGCGGCGGCGCTGCGGGCGGCGCCGTCCTCCTGGTCGCGCTGCAGGCTGCCGACCACGACAAAGCCGGGCGCGCCCGCCGCGCTGCTGGACGCCGCGGCGGCGACGCCGCGCAGCGTGGGCGCTGCTGCTGCGGCGGCGGCGACGTGCTGCGCCAGCCTGCGGCGCGGGGTCGGGGGACGACGCGGCGCGGCAGAGGTGAGCAGCGCCCGGCCGGTGACGCCCGCCCGCGCGGCGCCGCCGCCGCGGCGCCGGCGCGGCCCCCGCGCTGCGCGCGTCCTCACCGAGTGGTGGCGGCGGGGGCGGCCCCCGCCTCGCGCTTGAACATCACGACATAGCGGCCCTCGATGGGCGCGCCCAGCGGCAGGTCGGCGAGCCCTGGCGGGCGGAGGCCGCGCGGAACCGTCAGCCAGCGAGCTCGTGACGATCACTGGCGCGCCGCGCGGCGCCCTCCGATCGTGGCCTGCTCGCGTAACCTGCCGCGCGTCCCGCCACAAGCGCACCTGACGGCGCTGCGGAGCGAGCGTCGGGCTCCTGGCGGGCGATGGCGGTGTGCACGGCCAGCAGCAGCGTCAGGAGCGCGGCCAGGCAGGTCTGGTGCGGCATCAGGCCTGCTCGCAGGCCTCCTGCGGCAGCTCCTGCTCCTTCTGAACCGGCGGTTCGCCGGTGATGATGCGCCTGTTGTCCAACAAACTTTCCCAGGCGCGTCGCGTGCGCGGCTGGCTGGCGAGCGGGCCTGGTCGCGTGGCAGCTGCTACGTGGCTAGGCGCGCGTGTGGCGCTGGGGCTTCTCTTGTGCCTCCCAAGGCTGCACGTCGGGGTCAGGAATCCAACTGGCGCGGCGCGGACGCGGCGGGGGGCCTGGCGGAGCGGTGGACTGCCAACCTGACCTGCCCTTCGCAGTGAGGCTCGCGACGAACCGTTTATAGAGGCCTGTATAAACTGGCTGCCCTGCTGGCGGCCGGGAAAAGAAGCAACTCCACCATTCGCGTGGTCTGCGAAGGCTCCCCGGCGCCGACGCGGTGGGCGGCCTGACTCAGGCCCATGCTCCAGCGATGCTGGCCGCTCGAACCCCGGTCCTCCGAGCGCCCAGCGCGGCCAGCCCACCGCGTAGGTGTGGCCAGCCCGACAGCGATTTTGCTCTGGAGCCGCGCTGCCTGGCGCGCGCGCCGCCGCCGCCGCGCAGGCGCGCAGGTCGCCGGTGGCGAGCGCCCACGGCCAGCCGGAGCGCCGCCGTGACCAGTACTCGCCTCCCGCCGTCGCCCTGCGCCAGGGCGCAAGCTCAGGGGCTGGCCGCGCGGCGGCGGCGGACCCGGGCAGCGCGCGTGCAGCTGCACGCGCGCTGCAGCGCGCGCGGCAGCGTGAGCGCGCGCCGGCCCACACGTGGCCCGGAGCGCCACGCCGAGCGCGTTTCAAGCGACGTGGGTGCATGTGCTGGGCACGGGTGTGCCTGGGTGCGGGCAGCTGCGAGAGGCACCGACGGCCGTGCAGTCGTCAGCCTGACGACGTCGACGGGAGCTCGAGTCAGAGGCGGCGCTCGCGCGGGCGGCATCACCAGCGCACCAGCGCGTCGGGGCGGCCGCGCCAGCCCGCCGCCGCAGGGAGTGGGACCGCACACGCGCGCCGCGACGGCCGACTGCGCCGGGCACCGCTCAGCGCGCACCGCGCCGGCGCAGCGCCTGCTTTGTGCGGGAGCGGGGCACGGGACGCGGCGTCACGGGGCGGCGCGGCCGCGCGGCGCATGACTCATTTCAGGCTAACGATGAGCTTGAAGTTCGTGGAACTTCCCGAGCAGCAGCGCACTCCCGGCACCGCATCTCCCTCCGCGCGCCGGCTGGGCGTGTTGTTGACTCCTCCTCTCCCTTAGACGCTCCCTTAGACGCCTCCAAAATGACCGCAGCATGCCGGGGCGCGCGGAGTGCGGCGCTGGCCGCCACTCGGGCCGGCCTGCTGCTGCTGCTCGCCGTGTCCGGGACTAGTGGGAGGCCCCTCGTTGCGCCGGAACTGGCAGGTGAGGCCGCGCGTGCCCCACGCCGCCGTGAGCCCGGCCTCATCGCCCGCCCGCGCGGCACCGCCGCCCGCCGTGCCCCGGGGGGCACGCCCGGCGAGCTGGCGGTGGTGCTGGTACACATGAGCGGAGCGGAGTGCGCAGCCGCGCTGAGGCTGCCGCTGCGTGCGCACCGCAGGCGCCGATGTCGTGCAGCCGCGAGGCCTGCAGGCCGTGCCAGACGGTGAGCGCCCGGCCTCGGGATCTCCGCCGCGCGCAGGGGGGCCGGCACGCGTGCTTGCCGCGCCGCCGCGGCGCCGTCGCCGGGCGCTCACGCCGCGCTTCGGTGACGCCTGCTGTCCGTCGCCGCCTGTGCCCCGCAGAGCTCGCCGCCGCGGCGGGCGGCCGCTACATCGTCATGTTCGCGCCGGGCGCCGACGCCGCCGCCGCGGAGGCGCTCCTGGGCGGCGGGGCCCGCGGCGCGGCCGCCGCCGGCGGCCAGGCCGACGTGGAGCTGCTGGGCAGCCTGGGGCAGCCCGCGGGCGAGCCGACGGCCCCGCGCGGCGTGGCGGCGGCGGCGTCCCCCGGGGGCGCCGCCGGCGGCGGCGTGCAGGGCGCGGTCGTGTCGGCGACCCCCGACGCGGTGCAGCGCCTGCGCCGCTCGCCGCTCGTGGCCGCAGTCATCCCCGACCTGCCGCTCCTGCCGGCCGGCTGGCAGGACGCCAGACCCGCCGGCGACGCGGCCGCGCCGCGCGCGGTCGCCGCGGGCGCGGAGCCGAGCGCCGGCGGGCTGCCGCGCGTGCCGCTCGCGGCCGGCGAGCAGGTCCCGACCGGCGTGGCGCGCATCGAGGCGGCCACCGCGGCCGGCGTGGTGAGCTCCGCCGGCGTGCCGCCCGGCAGGCAGGTGGTGGTCGGCATCATAGACTCCGGTGCGGTGTGTGTGTGTGTCTGTGGGGGGGGGGGAGCTCCCCTGGTGCGCCGCCGCCACCGCCCTTGCTTGCTGCGCCGCCGCCGACGCCCTTGCCGCGCCGCCGCCGCCGCCAGGCATCGACGCGAGCCACCCCGACCTCAACTACGCGGGTGGGCGCCGCCGCCGCTGCTGCCCCGCCGCGGCGCCGCCCCGCCCTCGCCGCTCGCACGCACGCCGCCTGACGCCGCCCGCCGGGCCGGCCGGCCCTGCCCCCCCCCCCCCAGGCGGCGTCAGCTTTGTGAAAAACGACACCGACGCCGGGCGCGACGGCTTCGGTGAGCGCCCCACCGCGCGGCCCGCGCGCGCCGCCGGCGCCCGCGGCCGCGCCCCGCCCCGCGCTGACCGCCGCGTCCGCCGCCGCGGGTCTGAACCCCACAGGGCACGGTACGCACCTCGCGGGCATCGTCGGCGCGCGCAACAACGGCGCGGGGCTCGTCGGCGTGTCGCCCGGCGTGCCGCTCTTCAGTCTGCGCATCATGGACGACTCCGGCTTTGGCCTCCTCAGCGGCATGCTCTCGGCGGTCAAGTGGGCCGCGGTCAACGGCCGCGCCAACGGGCTGCGCGTGATCAACCTCAGCCTCGCCGCGCACCTGCCCGCGAGCTCGCCCGGCTACGCCCTCACGCTCGCGAGCATCTGCCCCGTCTTTGCCGAGGCGAGCGCGGCGGGCGTGCTGAGCGTCGTCGCGGCCGGCAACGCAGGCGAGGCGCTGGCCGACTACTTGCCGGCCGCCTGCCCCGGCGTCGCGGCGGTCACCGCGCTCGACGGCGCGGGGGACGGCCCCGCCGGCTTCAGCAACTGGCTGCCCGCCGACGCGGCGCCGGAGGAGCGCCGCCGCGTCGTGGCCGCGCCCGGTTCGGACATCAACTCGACCGTCTCGTTCGTGGTCGACCCGAGCGGCTACGCGGTCAAGAGCGGCACCAGCATGGTGCGGCGCGGCGCGGCGCGGCGCGGCGCGGCGGTCCTGCCCGGGCGGAGCCGGAGCCCCGTGCCCCGGCGCGGCGCGGGGCAGCCGCCGCCGCCGCCCCCGTGGGCCGCCGGCGCTCACGCGCGCCGCCCCGCCCGCCGCCGCCGCAGGCCGCGCCGCACGTGGCGGGCGCTGCGGCCAACTGCCTCATGGGCGGCGGCTGCGCGAGCCCAATCGGCTACAAAAACCTCGAGCCAATGCGCGCAGCGGCGCAGCGCCGCCGCAGCGCCAGGGCCGCCGGCGCGCAGCCGTACGTGCGCGCCGCCGCGGCCGGCGCCGCCGGGCGGTACTACGGCTGGCTGGTGTGGGGCCCTGGCGCCTGAGCCCGAGCGTGTTCGCGGGCCCGGCACGATGTTTTGTTTGGCCCACGCACGGCCTGTTTGCTTTGTCACAGACACACTGACCAGCAGTTGCTTTTGTGCAGTCCCCCTAGATCTGCGTGGCCCCGCGCCGGCGCGGCAGTGCTGCGTGCAGGCGGCGCGCCGCGCCCGTGCTTGACCGCACTTGAATGCGCGCTGCGTGTGCTGTGCTGGCGGCGCCCTAGGCTCTGTCGACTGAGCATTCCTTTGATTCACGCACGGACATCCCTGACCGGCGCCCCCGCACTTGTTTGGCTGCCCGGCCCTGCCAGGGCCTGCTGCG
This sequence comes from Scenedesmus sp. PABB004, assembly GCA_014905635.1. Lineage (NCBI taxonomy): Eukaryota > Viridiplantae > Chlorophyta > Chlorophyceae > Sphaeropleales > Scenedesmaceae > Scenedesmus > Scenedesmus sp. PABB004. The sequence continues at coordinate 381,315 of JABVCE010000011.1, read as the reverse complement.
CGAGCGTACGCCCGCGCGGCGCGATGCATCCCACTGCTAGCTCGGCCGATCAATCGGTCGCCGGTCTGCTCGGCGGCAGGTTGAAGACCTCTTGATCGCTCTGTCTCGGTCGCTCTGTGCTCGGCTGGGCCAGCCGGTGCCGCCTGAGCGCGGCGCCATTGTTTTTGGCTTGCCCGTCGGCAGCTGGATTGATCGAGCCTGCTCAGACCTGCTGCACCCCTGGCGGTGTGTCGCCGCAGCCCGCTGCCTCTGTGTCCTGCTCGAGCATTGCGCGGCCCCTGGCCAACGGCTGGCTGCTGCCGCTGTCCCGGAGCCCTGAGCGCCTGAACGCGCGAAGCCGGCGCGGCTCACGCCGTGCCGGCGGGCCGGGAGCCTCGCTGCGATTCGCATCGCCCAGCACTGCTCAGGCATCCGCCCGCTGGGGATTCCTTTTCTGACTCTGCATGCTGCGTTCGGGCGCCTCAGCCGCGCTCACGCCGTGAGCTGCAATCCGCATCGCTCTGCACGCGCACTGCTCAGGCGTCCGCCCGCAGGAGACCCCTTTTCCTGACTGACTGCTGCTCTGCACGCCGCGCCTGAGCACCTCGGTCGCGCTCACGCTGTGCGCGTCACGTGACCACGCCCGCCCACCACCGGTCGTGGTGCAGCATTTGTTCGCTGGAGACCGCCGGTTGATCAGAGTCCGCCGGAGCCGGGATCCGAGCTGTGTGCCGCTAGCAAACTGCAGCACTGCTGCTCTCATGATCCCCTTGACCGGGGCTCCCGCACTTCGCGGCGCGATGCATCCTACTGCTCGGCCGATCAATCGGCAGCAGGTTGAAGACCTCTCTTGATCGCTCTGGGCCAGCCTGAGCGCGGCGCCATTCTTTTGTTTCTGCCCGCCGGCCGCTGCTCGGACCTGCTGCTGCAGCGGGGCTGCCTGTGTGTCCTGCTCGAGCACTGTGCGGCGCTGGCCAGCAGCCGGCTGCTGCCGCTGTCCCGGAGCCCTGAGCGCCTGAACGCGCGAAGCCGGCGCGGCTCACGCCGTGCCGGCGGGCCGGGAGCCTCGCTGCGATTCGCATCGCCCAGCACTGCTCAGGCATCCGTCCGCTGGGGATTCCTTTTCTGACTCTGCATGCTGCGTTCGGGCGCCTCAGCCGCGCTCACGCCGTGAGCTGCAATCCGCATCGCTCTGCACGCGCACTGCTCAGGCGTCCGCCCGCAGGAGACCCCTTTTCCTGACTGACTGCTGCTCTGCACGCCGCGCCTGAGCACCTCGGTCGCGCTCACGCTGTGCGCGTCACGTGACCACGCCCGCCCACCACCGGTCGTGGTGCAGCATTTGTTCGCTGGAGACCGCCGGTTGATCAGAGTCCGCCGGAGCCGGGATCCGAGCTGTGTGCCGCTAGCAAACTGCAGCACTGCTGCTCTCATGATCCCCTTGACCGGGGCTCCCGCACTTCGCGGCGCGATGCATCCTACTGCTCGGCCGATCAATCGGCAGCAGGTTGAAGACCTCTCTTGATCGCTCTGGGCCAGCCTGAGCGCGGCGCCATTCTTTTGTTTCTGCCCGCCGGCCGCTGCTCGGACCTGCTGCTGCAGCGGGGCTGCCTGTGTGTCCTGCTCGAGCACTGTGCGGCGCTGGCCAGCAGCCGGCTGCTGCCGCTGTCCCGGAGCCCTGAGCGCCTGAACGCGCGAAGCCGGCGCGGCTCACGCCGTGCCGGCGGGCCGGGAGCCTCGCTGCGATTCGCATCGCCCAGCACTGCTCAGGCATCCGTCCGCTGGGGATTCCTTTTCTGACTCTGCATGCTGCGTTCGGGCGCCTCAGCCGCGCTCACGCCGTGAGCTGCAATCCGCATCGCTCTGCACGCGCACTGCTCAGGCGTCCGCCCGCAGGAGACCCCTTTTCCTGACTGACTGCTGCTGCTCTGCATGCTGCATCTGAGCGCCTCGACCGCGCTCACGCCGTGTGCATCGCGTGACCACGCCCGCCCACCATCGCGCGTGCGCGGGCGTGAACAAATGCGGGGCTGGGAGGGAGGGGGGAGGGGGAGACCAGCAGGGTGGGTGGGGTGGGGCGGCAGGTGGGGGATGTGCGTGGGGACGCGGGGAGGTCTTTGCGCAGCACTGACTCTCTCTTGTGTGTGCCGCGGGCGAGCAGGCGTGCGCTGCAGCACCTGGCCTTGCGGGGCGGCGCGACAATTCGGCCGTGCTCTGCCCTGCTGCGCAAGCTTTGGGCGGTCGGCGGCGGTGAGCCGCGGTGGTCGGTGGTGGTGTTGATATTACGCGCGGTGGTGCCACAACTGATCACTCACTCAACGCGGGGCGCGTCTGTGTCTGTGTGTGCCTGCCAACACGGGGTGCGGGGCTCGCGTGAGCCTGCCAGGCTGAAACCGACCGACCAACCGACTGACTGCTGCTGCTCGACGCATGAGCATCAACCCCCTCCCCGGAGCGCGCGCGTCTGGCCGCCCGACTCAGGCGCCGCCGCTGGCCTCGTGCGCGGGCTCCGGCTGGTCGGCCTTCAGGCTCTCGCGGCGGTGGAGCCCCTCGCCCTCGTAGGGGTGCGGCGCCCACTCCTCCACCTGCGCGGCGGCGCCGAGCGGCGGCGCGCGTCGCGCAGTGCACGCGCCCGCGCCCGCGCCGGCGCCCGCGCACGCGCCCGCGCCGCTGCTGGGCCGCACCTCCGGGGCGGCCATGTGGTGGCCGGCGGGGACGCCCTCGCCGGCGGTGTCGCCCTGCGGGTGCGGCGGCGCGGGGCAGCGCGTGGCGTGCGTGCGCGGCGGGCGCCGCCAGCCCGCCTGCAAGCGAGCCCGGCACGCTCCGCACCGCCTGGGTCCCCTGGGGCTCCGTCGGGGCGTCGCGGCGCTCCATGCTCGGCGCTCGGCGCGGGGCCGCGGGCTTGCGTGGGAGGTGACGATGCGTGCGCTGCTGAGCTCGTGCGATCGCGGCGTGGCCTGCAGGAGGTAGCGGATTGCACTGGACAGTGTCGGGACCCCGGTGCGGGCGCCGGCACGCGCTGGCAGCGCAGCGGCCGACCCCCGAATGACATGCTGCCTCCTCCCCTGCGCTCCCTCCCGCACATACTGCCCTGCTCCCTCCCGCCGCAGGGGCATCCCGCGCCCCTGCGGTCGCGCCAGCGTCGCCATGGCGGCGCCCCCGCCGCGCCTGGAGGCTTTTATCGCCGAGGCTCGAGCCAAGTGCGCCAGCGTGGTGCTCGCCGCGCGCGTGTGGGCGCCCAGCGCCGCGAGGCCGCCCCCGGACAAGCGTGCCGCGCGCTGGGTGGGTGCAGCAGGGCGCGCCGCAGCGCCGGCCGCGAGCGGCGGCGGCGCGCTGCCGTTTTCGCCGCTGCGCGGCGGTTGCGCCCAGGCGCGCCGCGCGGCGCCCACCCCCGCGCCCCGCGCCGGCCGGCAGTTCCTGCTGGAGGTGGAGGAGCTGGAGGGCCTGGCGGCGCGCCTGGAGCCCTGGCGCCGCGACGTGTCGGCGCCGCTCGTCGTCGAGGTGCGGCGCCGGCCGCAGCCCGCGGCCCAGGCGGCGTGCGCCGCGGCGAGCCGCCCGCCGCTGGCGCCGGCGCGCCGCGCAGATCCACATCCAGCCATGGGAGCCCAGCGCCGTCATGCCGTGCAGCGGCGGCGGCCCGGGTGCGGCGGGTGCGGCGACGGCGGCGGCGGGTGCGGCGACGGCGGCGGCGGCGGCCGCGCTGCCCCTGCGGCGCGCCCGACCGTCGCCCGTCGCCCGTCGGGCGCGGCCGCCCGCTCACCGCGACCGCGGCCGCGCAGGCAGCACGCTGCTGGAGCGGTGGACGATCAGCTTTGCGCCGAGCGCGCCCGGGAGCGCGGCGAGCAGCGGCGGCCGCGCCCCGGCGGACAGCGCGGCTGTCTACAAGCGGCTGGTGCGATTGCCACGGCAGCGGCGGCGGCGGCGGCGGCCATGCTGCTGGCGCGCCCCGCCCATGAGCGCCGCCGCCGCCGCCGCGCGGGGCAGATCCTGCTCATTCGCTCGCTGCACAGCTACGTCCGCGTGCTGCCGGCGTACCGCATGTACCGCGCCTGCAAGCGCGCGGGGTGAGCGGCGCCGCGGCGCAGGCAGGGCCGGGCCGGGGCGGCGGCGGCGGCGGCGGCGGCGGCGCCCACCGCGCCCACCGCGGCGCCCACCGCGCCCGCCGCCGCGGCGGCCGCCGCCAGGGCTGAGCTCTTTGCCACACACTATTCGCTCGGCGCCGCGCCCTCTGCGCCGGCGGGCGGCGCCGGCGCGTGCGGCGGCGGCCGCATGCGCCGCTTCGCCTTTGCGCCCGTCGAGACGGCGCTGGGCGCGTTTGGCGTCGCGGTCGAATACCAGCCTGCCACCGCGGTGCACTTCCTGGAGGTCCGCCCAGCGCCGGGCCCGCCGGCGCGCCCGCGCGCGGCGCCCCCCGCCTCGCGCCGCGCCGCGCGCCGCTCCACCCCGCGGCTCCGCCGCCGCCGCCGCCGCCGCCGCCGCCGCCGCCGCCGCCGCCTCCGCCGCCGCCGCAGCAAACCACGGCGCTGCCGTGCGCGCCGCGCGTCATCCCTGACTATGTCGACGCCGCGTGCGCGCGCTCCGCGCCGCACGGCGGCGCCGGCGCGGCGCGCGGCGCGGCGGCCGCCGGCGGGGCCGACGCCGCGGCGCGCGGCGGCGGCGAGCCGGGTGCGCGCAGCGGGGCCCCGCGGCCGCCGCGCAGCCGCGCGCGGCTGGCTGGCCGCTCACACCGCCGCCGCGCGCGGCCGTGCGGCGCGCAGGCTCGCTCAGCTTCCTGCACTCGCCGCACCACGCGCCGCCGCTGGTGCGGCACAGCTGGAGCAGCCGCGACGTGGCGGCGCCGCCGGTCGTGCAGCGCGGCTTCCACCCGCCGGCGCGCGCCGCCTCGCTCGGCAGCGGCGCGGGCGCGGCGGTCGCGCAGCAGGCGGCGCTGGCGCTGCACCGGCGCTCGCTGAGCCAGGGCTGCGGCTCGGCGGGCTCGCCCGTGGCGGCGGCGAGCGCGTTTGCCGCCGGCAGCAGCGACTCGCCCCTGCTCTTCCAGGGCCCCAGCAGCCTCGGCCGGCCGCCGCTGCCGCACTCGCCGGCGCATGCCGCGCACGCGGCCGCCGCCGCAGTCAGCGGCGGCAGCGGCAGCGGCTACGCCAGCCTCGTGCCGGCGGGCGCCGGCGGGCTGCCGCCGGCGAGCCCGGGCACGCCGTCCGGGCGCGGCTCGCTGCTGCGGGCCAGCCCGGCCGCGGCCGCTGCAGCAACGGCGGCGGCCGCCGCCGTCGCGGCCGCCGCCGGCTCCTCCCTCCAGGCGCTCAGCCGGCTGAGCAGCAGCGTGAGCGGCGGGAGCTCGCCGAGCTCGGCGCCGCGCGTGCTGGGGTTCCACCTGCAGCAGCGGCTGGCGGCGCCGACGCCGGCGAGCCCGCAGGCACGGCAGCAGGGGTTCCAGCTAGCGGACGGTGCCGGCGGAGGCGGGGGCGGGGCGGCCAGCCAGGCGTGCGAGGGCGGCGACGCGCCGCAGCCGCGCGGTGGCGTGGCGGCGGCAGCGGAGCCGCGCGGCGCTGCGCCGGCGGGCGCCGCGCCCGGCGCGGACGCCGCCGGTGCGTGCGGCAGCCAGGGGCGCAGCGCGCCGGTGATGATACCAGCGCGCGGCAAGGGCCGGGCGCGGTCGGTGACTGACCTGGCGGTCATGGCTGCTGAGGCGGGGGCCGGACGGGCGGACGAGGCGCAGCAGCGCGGCGCCGCCGGCGCCGCCGGCGGCGGCGCGGGCGGCGGCGCGGGCGCGAGCCGCCTGGGCTGGCCGGCCGGGCCGCAGCTGGGCGCCCTGGCCGGCGCGGGGGCGTCCGGCGCGGCGGCCGGGCGGCCGTGGGCGCGGGCCGGTCTGGGCGCCGCCGGCCTCGGTGGCGGCGTGCAGCAGGTGCCGGCGTCGGCGCCCGCCGCGCCGCGCAGCATGCTCGGCCAGCTGCTGTGCGCGAGCGGACACACGTCGCCGTCCTTCTCGCCGCCGGCCGGCGCACGCGGCGGCGACGGGGCGGCAGCGGCCGCGGCGGCCGGCTCCGGCGACGCCGGCGTGGCGCTGCGCGGCGCACCGGCCGCGGGCGGCGGCGACGCGGCGGCTTGCGGCGTGGGGCGGTTCGAGCAGGCAGACATTTTCGACGGCCACGACGCGGCGGCGGCGGCCACGATGGGCCCCGCGGGGCCGGCAGACCTGGACGGCGGCGGCGAGCCCGGCAGCGACGACGGCGGCGGCGCCAGCGGGCAGCGCTCCATCATCGTCTGCCCCCCGCCCCTCGCCCGCCGCAGCAGCGGCGCGTCGCCCAGCCCCGGCGGCGGCCTCGCGGGCGGGCGCGGCTTTGGCGGCGGCCTCCCCGCGACGCCCGGCGCGCCCGGCAGCGTGGTGCTGGGCAGCAGCCCGGCGCTGCCCTTTGCGTTCACGCCCTCCGCCGCCTCGCTGGGAATGTCGCTGATCGCCCTCGCGGACCCCGCCCGCGGCGCGCTGGGCCCCTGCGCCGCGGGCCGCGCCGCGGCGGCGCCCGGCGGCGGCGGCGGCAGCCCCGCCGCGGCGCCGCGCGGCCCGCGCGGCCTGCCCGCGCCGGCCGGCACGGGCGCGCACGCCGGTGGCGGCTTGCAGCGCGGCGCGAGCGGGGGCGTGGGCACGCCGTCGCCGCCGCCGCACGTGTCGTGCATCCGCGACATCTCGGGCCTCGCCACCATCCGGCGCCCGAGCTGGAGCAGCCGCAGTAGCAGCTTTGACGTCGCCGCGAGCGCGTCGCTGCCGCACCACCTCGGCGTGTCGCCGCTCATGGGCGGGCTGCTGGACTGCCCCGGCCTGCTCGGCGGCAGCGGCAGCCAGGGCGCGAGCGCCGGCGCCGGCAGCAGCGGCGCCGGCGGCGGCGCCGGCGGCGGCGGCGGCGGGTTTGCGCCGGCAGCGGGCGCGCCCTGCATGACGCCGGCGGTGGTGCAGCCGGGCGGGTTTGGCCCCAGCAGCGGCAGCAGCGACCCCGCGGGCGGCGGCGGCGCAGGCGGCCCCGCGCGCGGCGGCGAGACGGTCGGCGCGGGCGCCGACGGCGAGCCGCCGCTCGGCTTGGCGCTGCTCGACGAGCAGAAGAGCGACACGCTGCCGTTTGCGCTCGACGCGGAGCCGGGCGGCGCGGCGGCGCCCGCGCCACCGCCCCACGCCGCGCTCGGCGGCGCGGCGCGGCCGTCCGCGGGCGCGCCCGGCGAGCGCGACGCCGCGGTCGGCGCGTTTGTGCGGCTGCTGCAGGACGCCGCGGCCGCGCCGCCGCTCGCGCGCTGCGCCCCAGCCGCTGCCGCGAGCGCCGCGAGCGCCGCGGGGCCGCCGCCGCCGCTGCTGCTCGGCGACGCCGCGCAGCAGGTGCGGAGCCTGGCGGACGAGCTGCGTGCGCTCGTGTTCCCCGGGTCGGAGTAGTGTGTGCTGTGTGTGCAGTGTACAACATCAGCGAGCGAGCGCTGCCGGTGTCGCCCGCTTGCGCGGGGCGCGGCGGGATTTGACCCATTCGTAACGCTGAACCGCGCCCGGCGCCAAAAGCAACACAGCGCCGCGCCTCGCGGGCATCTCCCACTGTGCGGTGCGGCGAGGAGGCGGGCCAGCGCCTGGGCGCCCGGCGCACACGCGCGCAAAGAGAGCAGCAGCAGCGCCGCCGCCCGCCGCGCCCGCCGGCAGCGTGCAGCGCCCCGGCCATCGCGCTCATGGCGCTCGCTTGACGCCTCGCGCTCCCGACTGGCGGCGGAGCTGCTGCGCGCTGCCAGCACGGCGGCTCGAGAGCAGCGGCGCCGAGGCGCGCGGCCATGGCGGCCACGCAGGCGTTCGAGCCGGAGCTGGGCACTCAGCCATGCGACGACGACGACGACGACGACGACGTCCCGGAGCCGCCGCCGGCGGCGCCGCGCGTGCCGCTCGGCTGGCTCTACAGCGCGGGCGGCGCGCGCGGGCTGCTGGCGGGAGCCAATGTGGTCGGCCGCGCGTCGGGGCCGGGCACGCGGCCCCTGGCGGAGCGGGAGGCGGAGTGGCGCCTCGCCCTCGGCCGGGAGAGCGTCAACGCCGTGCTGCTGGACGACCCGACCGTCTCTGCGACCCACCTGCTCATCGGTGCGCGGCGCGGCGGCGCTGCCTCTGCATGCGGCCGGCCGCGCCCGCGCCCGCCCTCGGCCGCGCGCCTGGGCGCGCCGCGCGCGCCCCAAGCCCGCGGCCGCGCCGCGGCCGCGCGCAGAGCTCGAGCCCGACGCCTCGCTCGCTCGCCTGACTGACTTGGACAGCATGAACAAGACTCGGCTCGGGGTGGGCCCCCGCGCGCCGCCGCTGCGCCCGGGCGTCGTGCACGTGCTGCGCGGGCCCAGCGAGTCGCTGCGCGTCGGCGCCGCCGTCGTGCGGCTCGCGTTCGGCGCCGGCGCGCTGGCGGCGCCGACGCCGGCGGAGGAGCAGCAGCCGCAGCAGCAGCCACAGCAGCAGCCGCAGCAGGTGCAGACGGATGAGGCCCTGTCGGGGCAGCAGGAGGCGGCAGTGGCGGCGGCGGTCGCGGCGTCCGCGTCCGCGTCGCCGCCCGTCCCGCCGCCGCCGCAGGCGGCGCTGGGGGCGGCGGCGGCGGGCCCCGCTGCGCTGCTGGCGCTGCTGCAGGGCCCGAGTCTCCTGGCGGCCCAGCAGCAGGCGGCGGCCGCGGCGCTGCGCGCGGCCGCCGAGGGTGCGGCCGGCTGGGCTGTCAGCCAGGCAACCAGCATCAGCGACGGCGGCACCGTGCACTCGGACGCCACGGACGGCGGCGGCGGCAGCCAGTGGTGGGCAGACGCCCGCGTCCAGCAGGGCGTCGCTGCGGTGCTGCAGCAGGCCACCAGCGCGCCGCCGCCGGCAGACGCGGCGGCGGCGGCACCGGCGGCAAGGGCAGCGTCGGCAGGCACGGAACCCAGCCGACGCACCGACCAGCCCGCGTCCGACCAGCTCGTTCCGCTGGACGTGCTGCGGCAGCAGCTCGAGGCGCAGGAGCAGGAGCAGGGGCAGCAGCTGCAAGCGGCGCAGGAGGCACCGCCGCCCATGCTGCTGCCGCTGCATCCGGAGCGGCGAGCGCCCCTTCAACAGGAGTCGCAGCAGCAGTCGCAGCAGCAGTCGCGACAGCCACAGCAGCAGCAGTCGCGACAGCAGCAGCAGCAGCAGCAGCAGTCGCAGCAGGCGGCTCCCAGCCTGCAGGGCGCCGGCGCTGGGCCGTCGCCGCAGCCAGCGCCGCGGCCGGTCCAAGGGGCTCCAGTGCCGGATTTGCCCGGATCTGTGCTGCCACCGACCCAGGTGTTTGACTGGGCGGCTGCGGCGCCGTGCGACCCCCTGCCAGACGCGGGCGCAGAGCCGGCGGGCGCAGAGCCGGCGGGCGCAGCACTGCCGCAGCAGGAGGCCAGCCCGGTCGCCAGCGCCAGCCTGACAGGCAGCAGCAGCACGCAGGCGACCGAGCCGTGCGCGGCGCCGGCGGGGTGCGGCGAGGACGCCAGCAGCCGCCAGCGACAGGTGCCGGGCCCAGCGCCGGGCAGCCGCGCAGGCGCCACGCAGGAGCAGGACGATTTTGTCGAGCTGCTGCTGAGCCGCGCCGCGGCGGCCGCGCCCGGCGCCAGCGGCACCAGCCAGCCGGTCGTGCGCCAGCTGCCGCACTCGCTGGGAGAGCGGTCGCAGCCGCAGCCGCAGCAGCCGCAGCAGCAGGAGCTGGCCGCCAGCACGACCGGGGCAGCGCCTGCTGCGCTGCCGCCCGGGGCAGCAGCGACGGCCGTCTCCGCGGCCAGCCCCAGCCAGGGCCCGCCGACCAGCCAGCAGGTTGGGGCTGCGTTTCAGGCCGCCGGGGTGCTGGCCGCCCGCCTGGCGGGCAGCTTGACAGACACGCCGCTGGACGGCGCGGCGCGGCAGCCGCCGGCCGACCGGCAGGCGGAGGCCGGTGCAGCAGGAGCGGGCGCAGGGGGCACGCCGGCAGCGCGCGTCGTGCCGCGCGTGCCGCGCTTTGACGAGTGCGATGCGGCGGACGCCCCGGGGGCGCACTCGCCCTCGCCCGGCGCGGTCGGCGCAGGCACGCAGCTGGCGGCGGAGGGGCTGCACGCGCTGCTCAGCTTGGACGCCACAGCCACGACGCCAGACACGGGCGGCCGCCGCGGCGCTGCAACGCTCAGGGCGCTCTGCGTGGGCGCGGCTGACGACCAGCTGCCGCTGTGGCACTGCCAGCTGCCGGCAGCGGCGGGCGGCGACTCGCCCGGCGCGCAGCCCGTCGCCAGGGCGGCGGCCGCCACGCGCGGCAGGGGCGCCGGCGGCAGAGGCCGTGGCGGCAGGGGCAGGGGCGGCGGCCGCGCCGGCGCGGCCGCAGCTGACCCGTTGTGCGGCGCGGGCAGGAAGCGCGGCAGGGGCGGCAGCGACGGCGGCAGCGCCACGCCGCCGCCGCCGCCCCCGCGCCCAGACGCGGCCGGTCTGCGGCGCTCCAGCCGCAGCAACGCGGGCCAGAAGGGCATCGGCGAGGACTACACGAGCGGCGTGGAGTTTAGCCAGGCGGCGGCGCACCCCGCGCTCTGGGGCGCGCCGGGCGCGGACGCTGAGCTGCTCGCGCAGCTGGGCATCACGGTGGTCGCCACGACGCCCCCCAGCAGGGGCAGGGCCGGGGGCCGCGGCAGGGGCCGCGGCGGCGCGCCGCCGGGCGGCAGCAGGCGGGGCGGCCGCGGCGGCAGCTGGCTCGCCGACCGTTGCGCACGGAGCGAGGCGCCGGAGTTGCAGGAGGCGCAGCTGCTGGAGGCGCAGCAGGCGCACGAGCAGGAGCAGCAGCGGCCAGCGGAGGCGCTGCCGGGGGGCACCGCACCCGCGCCGGTCACCGGCAGCAAGCGCGGCCTCGGGGGGCAGCTGCTGACAAACGCAGCAGCAGGCGAGCAGCAGGGGCCGCCCAATGCAGCAGGCGAGGAGGCAGCGCCGGCAGCAGCCGCAGTGGAGCCGCCGGAGGTTGCCCGGGCAGCAAAGCAGGCGCGGCTGGAGGCGGCAGAGCCTGCTGCCGCAGCGGCGGCGCACGCGCGCTGCGACAGCTTCCCCGTGTGCCCCTTCCCCGAGGCGCTCAGCGGCGGCCACTCCGAGGCGCTGGGCGGCAGCGCAGACGCGCACCACAGCGTGCGCAAGCTCACCTCGCGCAAGAGCTCCGGCGGGGCGCGGCCGAGCCAGCAGCTCGCGGGCAGCGGCGACGAGGGCGCGGCGCCGGACGGCGGCGACCCCGCCAGCCCACGCGCCGGCGGCGAGGACGGCGCCGCGGCTGCGGCCGCGGGCGCCAGCTCTCCGCCGCAGCACGCCGCCGAGCCGGGCAGCAGCAGCCGCGGCTGCGCGCGCCGCGGCCGCGCGCCGCTGTCGCCGGCGACCGCGGCCGCGGTCCGCGCCGCGGCCGGCGCGCCGTCCCCGCGGCGCGCGGCGCCGTCGCAGTCGGTCGTGCTGAGTTTTGCGACCGGCGTGAGCAAGGACGTGCAGGCGCGCGGCCGCCGCCTGGCGGCGTCGCTCGGCGGCCGCGTGGCGGAGGCGCCCACAGACCTGGCGGTCACACACCTCGCCGCGACTGCCGGCCGCACGTCCAAGTCCCTGAAGCTCCTCCTCGCCCTCGCGCGCGGCGTGCCGGTCGTCGCGGCGGAGAGCTGGGTTGCAGCGTGCGAGTGAGCCGGCCCGCCGCCGCGGCGCGCGCGCCGCCGCGGCGCGCGCGCCGCCACCGCGCAGCCGCCAGGGGCCGGGCGCTGACTGCTCGCTGCCGTGCTGCCGCGCGGCCGTGCCGCCGCGCAGGGACGCGGGCACGTGGGTCGCGCCGTGCCACCACCTTCTGCGCGACGACGCGCTGATGCGGCCGTTTGGCGGCGGCGCGAGCCTCGAGGCGACGCACGCGGCGGCCGCTGCGGCGGCGGCCAAGGGCCGCGCGCTGCTGACGGGTGCGCGCTCGCGCCAGCGCGCGCGCGCTCGCGCTGCCGCCGCTGCCGCCTGCACAGCTTGCCGTGCCGCTTGCGCGCAGGCTTGAGCTGCTTGCTGTCGCCCGGGCTGCTGGCGGGCGCGGCAGACGGCGGCGACAGCCTGCGGCTGCTGATCACCGCCGCGGGCGGCGTTGTGCTGCCCTCGGCGGAGGAGCTGCTGCGGCTGGAGCGCGAGCGCGCGCAGCCGGCCGCGGGGGTGGCGGCGGCGGGCGGCGGCGAGCGCTTGCTGGTGCTGGCCGCCGCGGACGAGGCCGGCGTGCGCGCGGACGACCTGGCCTGGGCGCGCCGCGTGGGCCTGCCGCGGGGCTGGCCCCTGTTCAGCCGCGAGTGGCTCATCGCCGCCGTCCTTACCTGGGCCCCCGACTGGGCGCGGCCCTGCGGCGCGGCGTGACGCGCGCGCGAGGCGTGGTGCGAGGGCAGCGGGGGCAGACAACCGGGGGCGTGTTCAGGCTGTGGGCCAGGGCGCGCATTGATGCCAGGGCGTGTCTAGAGCAGGACGGCCTCGGCCTCATGCGAGTTGTGCAGGCGCCACAGTGCGCGGCGCAGCGGCCCGGGCAGGCCCTTGCCTGCACACCCGGGCCTGCCGCCGCGGTGGGCGGTGGTCTCAACAGGTCAGGCGATTTGCAGGCAGAGGCAGAGCTTGTGCGAACGTACTGCATGGAGCAGGGCGCTGTGTGCTGTTGCGCGTGTGTGCTGCCCTCGCGCGGCAGAACGGACCAGGCGCCGGCGGTCGGGCGTTGCCCCAGCAGCGGCAACAGCCGCCTCACTGCTCCATCGCCTCCGCCGCCGGCTGCTGCTGCTGCTGCTGCTGCTGCTGCTGCTGCCCCGCGTCCGCCGCGCCGTTGGCCTGCTGCTGCTGCGCGCCGCCGCCGCCGCCGAGCGCCGCGACCTGCGCCTCCAGCCGGGCCATCTCCTCCGCGACGGCCGCGCAGGCCGAGTCGATCTCCAGGTTCTTGCGCAGCGCGCTGTAGTACCTGCGAGCGGCGTGGCGGCGGCGTCAGGGTGCTCAGGTCGAGCGAGGCAGGCTGGCCGAGGCCGCGCGCAGCACGGCGCGCTCGCGCCGGCCCCGCGCCGCCGCCGCCGCCGCGCACTTGTCCTCCAGCGTGCGCAGCTCCGCGCCCGCCTTGCTCTGCTGCAGCTTGCGGTCGCGGTTCAGCGCGTCGATCTGCCTGCGGCGCCGCGGGCGGCGGGGCACGCCGCGCGGGTCGGCGGCGCGCGACGCGCGGCCGGCGGGGCGCAGCGCAGCAACAGGGGGCCGCGCGGCGGCGCGGCGCACTTGCGCAGCGCGGCGAGCGCGGCCTCCAGCTGCTTGAGCAGGGCCTCGTCGAGCGCGCCCTGCGCGCGCCACGCGTTGGCGCCGTACTTGACCAGCAGCTCGATGTTGGTCACGCGGTTCAGCTGGTGCTCCAGCTGCGCGTGCGCGTTGCCCGCGGCGGCGGCCCACGCGGCCTGGTCGTTGCGCTTGGCCTGCGCGCGCGGCGGGCGGGCGGGCGGCGGCGGTGAGGCGCGCGCGGGGCGGCGGGGGGGCCGCCGGGGCCGCCCCGCCCCGCTGAGCTGCCAGCGCGCGCCGCCGCCGGGCCGGCGGCCACCTGCGGCGGCGGGTCCAGCCTGTAGCGCGTCGTGTCCAGCTGCTGCATGGGCTCCATCTTCTCAACCCTGCGGTGTGGCCGCAGCGGGCGCAGCGGGCGGCGTCAGGGGACCGTGAGCACGGTCGCGGGCGGTCGCGGGCGCCGTGAGAGGCGGCCGCGGCGGCGCCGGTGCGCCGCGCCGCACCGCGCATACTCCGCGGCGAGCGCGGGGTGGCCCTCAAACTTGGGCGCCGGCACGGGGGGCAGGTCCTTGAGGTAGTCGGCGGGGCGCTTGGCGCTGCGGCGCATCTCCTCCTCGATCAGCGCGTCGACGGCGCTCTTGACGTCGGGCGTGAGGGGGTCGATGTACGCGAGCGCGTCGATCAGCTCCTGCCCCCGCCGCCAGTGCCCCACCGCCGCCGCGCGGCCGTGGTACTCCAGCGCCAGCGGCGCCCCGGCGGGCTTGGACGACATGGCGGCGCCGCCGCGGGCGCGCGCAATCAGCAGCAGCGGCGGCCGCCGGCTCGCGTGCGGGGCCGCCCGCGGGGCTGGCGCGCGCTGGGCGTGGTCCCCGGTCGCGGATCAGGCCGGGGAGCGTCGCCGTGGCACGGCAGCGCGGCGCGCGGCGCCAGGAGCGGGCGCGCAGAGCCGGGGATGGGGGCGGGCGGTGCTGAGCGCGCTGGTGCGGGCGGACCGTGTGTGGGGACTGCGGGCGAGGCGGCGGGCGGCGGGGCGCAGCCGGATGCGGCAGGCACTCCAGCGGACGCCGCCGCTGCCGTCGTGACGCGGCGGCGCGGTGCTGCTGCAACGCGGCCCCTGAGGCCCCTGACTGCCGCACAACCACGCCGCCGCCGCCGGAGCAGCAGCAGCGCCGCCCGGCGCCGCCGGCAGCAGCGCCGGTGCCTCCCGGCGCACACGCGCCGCGCGGCCGAGCCGGGCCACCGCATGCTGCTGGCCCGCCTCATGCGAACAGTCGCCGCCGCCGCCGCCGCCCCTGCGATGCCGCGCGGCGCGCGCGCGCGCCCACCGCCGCCGCGCGCGCGCGCCGCGTGCGCGGCGGCCGGCGCGCAGCAGGCGGCGGCGCCGCCGCTCTGGGCGCCGCCGGCGCCGGGCGCGCCGCGCGTTGTCGTCATCACCGGCCCCACCGCGGCCGGCAAGACGGCGCTGAGCCTCGCGCTCGCGGAGCGCCTGGGCGGCGAGGTGATCAGCGCCGACAGCGTGCAGGTGTATCACGGCCTGGACGTCGGCTCCGACAAGGCGCGCGCCTGGTGCCATGCCGCGCCACGCGCCCGCCCGCGCGCGTGCGCGCCCGCCGGCGCGCGCGCGCTTGCGCCCAGCCCCGCGCGGGGGGGGGGGGGGGGGGGGGGGGCGGCGCGCACGCCGGCGACCGGCCGCGCCGCGCCGCCGCCGCAGCTGCCGCCGGCGCAGCGGCGGGGCATCCCGCACCACCTGATCGACGTGCTGGACCCGGCCGACGAGTTCAGCGCGGGAGACTTTGCGCAGCTCGCGCGCGCGGCGGCGGACGACGTGATCGCGGTGCGCGCCCATGCCGACCGCCCGCCCGCGGCCGCCGCAGCGCGACACCGGCGGCGCCCCACACACCTCACGCGCCCCCCTCTCCATCTCACTCCCTCTCTCTCTCCCCCTCCCTCGCTCCCTCCCTCGCTCCGCCCCCACCACACACACACACACACGCAGCGCGGTAAGGTCCCCATCGTGGTCGGCGGCACCGGCTTCTACCTCCGGTGGTTCATATTTGGCAAAGCAGCCACGCCCGCGAGCAGCCCCGGCGCGGCGGCGGCGGCGCAGGAGATCATAGAGCGCGCCTGGGTCGACGCCGCCGCGGCGCGGCGCGGCGGCGGCGGGGCGCAGCAGGCGCAGCAGGAGCAGCAGCAGCAGCAGCAGGAGCAGCAGCAGCATCAGCAGCAGGAGCAGGAGCCGCAGCAGCCGGAGCCGCAGCAGCAGCAGGAACAGCAGCAGCAGCAGCAGCAGCAGCAGCAGCAGCAGCAGCAGCAGCAGCAGGGGCAGGCAGCGGGGCTGGAGCTGCCACAGCCGCCGCAGCTCAGCGCGCCGCTCAGCCCCGCGGCCGCGGCGGCCGCCGCGGCGCTGGGCGACGACGCGCGGTGGGACGTCGCGGTCGACGCAGTGGCAGCGCTCGGCGACCCGTCGACCGCCGAGCGCATCCGCGGTGAGCGCAACAACTGGTATCGCGTCCAGCGCGTGCTGCAGATCCTGCTGCAGGTGCGGCGGCTGGCGCCTTGTGCTGGCTGCCGGCGGCCGGCGGCACGCGCATGAGCGCGCGGCCCCGCCGCGCACGCCCAGCGCGCCCTCCGCCGCCGCCGCCGCCGCCGCCGCCGCCGCCGCCGCCGCCGCCGCCGCCGCCGCCGCCGCCGCCAGAACGGCGGCGTGCCGCTGAGCGCGCTCGACGTGGACACGGGGCGGCCGCTGGACTACGACTTCAGGTGCGGCCTGGCCTGGCAGGCCGCCGCGGCACCCCCGCAGCGCCGCGCCGCAGCGGGGGCCCGCCGCCAGCCAGCCGCCGGCGCCGACCGCCGCGTGTTGCGGCCGCCGCCGGCGCGTCGCAGGTGCTTCTTCCTGCACCGCCCGCGGCTGGAGCTGTTTGATCGCATCGTGGCGCGCGTGGAGGAGATGGTGCGCGCGCTGTGCTCCCGGGGCGCAGCGCTGCGGCGGCAGCAGTTGGTCGCCCCTGCGTCCCACACGCAGCCGCTGCCGCCGCGGCCGCCGCCGCGCGCCGTAGGTCGCCGGCGGGCTGCTCGCTGAGGCGGCCGCGCTGCTCGACGCGGGGCTGTCGCCCGGCAGCCACGTGTCGACGCGCGCGATTGGGTACCGCCAGGCGGTCGCGTTCATGGCCGCCGCGCGCGCCGACGGCGGCGCGACGCGCGGCGCGCTGCGCCAGCTCGTGCTGGACGTCGCGACGGCGTCGCGCAACCTGGTGAAGCGCCAGACCACGTGGTTCCGGGATGACCCGCTGTTCAAGTGGGTCCGAGGGTTTTGTTGAGCGCTTGAAGCGCGCGCGGGCCGGCCGCGTGCTCGGTGAGCCCAGGGCCGGGCGGGGCTGGCAGGCAGAGCGCTGAGCGCACCCCGCCCGCCGCCGCGCCCGGCGCCGCAGGTGGGTGGACGTGGGCGGGCGCGGCGCCGACGAGGTGCTGGCGGAGCTGCTCGCCGACCTCGCCGCGCCGGCGCACGCCGGCGGCTGCGGCGACAGCGGGCGGCTAGGCCGCGAGGAGGCGGCGGCGCTGAAGCGCTACGAGCCGCGCCTCACGCTGTACGCCGACGACACGCGCGCCGACGAGACGCTCGCCTGGGTGGCCACGGACGTCGCGGCGTGGCGCGTGAGAAGCGGCGGCGGCAGCGGCGCGGAGGGCTGACGGGCTCGGCGCGGCGCTGCTTGTTGCAGCTGCAGCAAGCGTCACTGCGGGACCGAGCACCGCGCCTCCGCCCTCGGGCGCACAGCCCACTGCTGCTCGGCCCCGCGCGCCTGACCGGACCGCACAGACGCAGCACGCGCAGCGCAGGCGCGCGCCAGCTGGCGGCTCGCCCGCGCAGCGCGCGCGGGGCACGGCGCCGTCGTCACGCCACGCCGCCCGCCGCCGCCGCCACGCTGCCCGCCGCCGCCGCCGCCGCCGCGGCGGCCTCGCGCTTGCGCGCCTTCTTCTTGCGCACCTCGAGCGCGGCGAGCGCGCACGACACGAGCAGCAGCAGCACCACGCACTGCTCCAACCGCGCGTAGCTCCGCCCCGCGCGGTCCTTTACGTCGTGCTTTGCCTCTGCCTCGGCCTGGCGCAGCTGCGCGCGCGCGTGCGCCGCCGGCAGCACAGCAGCGGCGGCGGTGGTGTGAGGGCGTGCCGGGGGCCGGCAAGCCGGGTGACATTGCCCCCCCCCCACACACACACCCACACCAACCCACCCACACGCCCGCACCTTGATCTCCAGCGCCTTGAACCGCCGCTCGAGCTCAAACTCGGCCGCCGCGAGCGCCCAGACGGCGTGGTATGCCGCGTAGTCCCACGCGGGCTCGGCCATGTCGAGCAGGGAGCGGGCCTCGTTGATGACCAGCGACGACGCCGCGATGACCTGGCGGCGCGGCGGCGCGGCGGCGCGGCGGTGCGGCGGCGCGGCGCAGGCGGGCGCTGCGTGGGGAGGCGGCGGAGGCGGACGCGGCAGGCGGCGCGCAGACGACGAAGCCGGCGCCGCACTCCCTCCTCTCCTTCGGACACACACGCACGCCCAACACACACACACACACACACACACACACACACACAAACACACACACACAAACACACACACACACACACACACACACACACACACACACACACACACACACACACACACACACACACACACACACACACACACACACACACACACACACACACACACAGCGCCGCGCCGCCTCACTTTGAACAGCGTCTCCTCCTGCTGCCCCGTGAGCTGCGTGACCCACGCGCCGCGCCACCAGGGCAGCTGCTGGCGCTGCCGCCGCGTGCGCGCGCGCCACGTGGACAGCGTTTCGAGCGCCTGCTGCACCGACCTGCGCGCGCGCGGCCGCGGCGTCGGCGCGCCCTCGCGGCACGCACGCGCGGGTGCTGAGCCGCGCCGTGCTGCCCCAGCCGCGCTCTGCTGCTGCCCTGGCCGCGCCGCGCTCTGCTGCGCCGGCCGCGCCACACGGTGGCCCCCAGCCGTGCGCCGCGGCGCGACCGCCGCCGGCGGGGGCTCAACCGTCACACTCACATCTCATAGTATTTGAGTGCCGCCGACTGCGCGAGCACCGAGGTGAGCACGCGCACGCCGCCGACGTCGAGCACGCGCAGCAGCACCTGGTCGGTGCCCTTGGCCGCGTGCGCGGGCGCGCCCGGGTCGACCACGACCGCATGCTCCTCCGCGGGGCGGCCGGAGAGCAGCGGGTCTGCGGTCGGACGCGCCCCGGGCGGCGGCGGGGGCGTCGGCGCGCCGTGTGAGTGCCTGGCACACTGCGGTGGCGTCGGCGCGCGGCGGCGGCGGCCGCGGCCCGCACCGCGCAGCGCCCAGGTCGAGTCGCCGCCGTGCTTGTAGCGCACGTCTGGCGGCACAAACTCTGCGAGCAGTGACGCCTCGGCGCCGGCGGGCGTGCCGGCAAAGACGGCCGAGCCGTAGCGATACACGACCAGCAGCGGCGGCACCTGGGTGCGGCGCAGCGCGAGGGCAGGGGAGGGGGGTGTCGCTCGTGACGCCACGTGCGGGGCGGGGCGCACGCCCCCGCCTGCCGATCGCGGCACGGCGCGGCGCGCGCACCTGCCCCCTGCCGCGGCCCACGGGCCGCAGGTCGAGCAGCTTGCTCGGGAGCGCCGGCGCGCTGCCGGCGGCGGCGGCGCCGCCGCGCGGCGGCGCGTCGACGAGCCGTGCCTCCCAGCCTGCGGACGTCTGCGCCTGCTCGCCCGGGCCCTGCCCCGACGCCTGCGCCTGCTGCTCCGGCCCGGCTCCGCCGGGCGCGTCGCCACGCAGGCCCAGCTGCTGCCGCAGCAGCGCCACGCGGCGGACCGCCTCGTCTAGGCTGAAGCTGGCGCGGCCGGGGCCGGGGCCGCCGCCGCCGCCGCCGGCGGCGGCGCCGGCGCCGCGCAGCTGCGCGCCGGCGGCCCAGCGGCTGCGCGTGAGGTGGGGCTGCAGCCACACCATGCAGTAGTCCTTGCCGCTGTTGGTGCGGCACCCCGCGGCGCGCGCGAGCGCGAGCACCTGCCCGATGTGGATGCGCGCGCCTGCGGCGCGGGCGGGCGCGCGGGCGGGTGCGCGGTGTCGCCACCGCGGCAGCGGCGGCGGCGGCGCGCGCGCGGCGGCGGCGGCGGCGGCAGCGGTCAGCGTGCGTGGCGCACCGATGTGGTAGGCGCGCAGCTTGGTGGCCGCGTGGTCGCTGACGAGCACCTCATGCAGCACGTCGCTCGCCGGCAGCGCGACCTTGGCGCCGAAGCCGCGCCGGTACGCGCCCTCGTGCTGCGCCTGCTGCTGCTCGTGCTCCGGCTGCTGGTGCTGCTCGGCGGCGCCGGCGCCACTGGCGCTCCCGCCCGACGCCGCGCGGCGCGCCGCCGCCAGCAGCGCTGCTGGGTGCTGCTGCCGCGCTGCTGGCAGCGTGAGCGCCGCCGCGGCATCCCCCAGCGCCGCCACCAGGGCGAGACGGCGGGATCCGCACAGCAGCATGGCGCGGGGCGGCCCGGCTGGCGCCGCGGCGGCAGCGACGGGCGGCGCGCACGAGCAGCGGCACGAGCAGCGACGGCCTGCCGCCGTTGCTGCCCGTACCCAGCGGTCAGACGTGGTGCTCTGTGACTGCGTGACGCGTGGGCAGGCGGGGAGCAGGTGGCAGCGCGGCGGCGCAGCGCGCGAAGACCCCGACTGACAGCGCCGCGGCGGCGGCGACAACCGAGCTCCAAGCACGGCCCCTCCACCAACTTCCCCGTCCGCCCAACACACCAGGCCGCACGCACGCACCAGTACCGCCGCACGCACCAGCAGCACCAGCACCGCCGCCAGCACCAGGGATGGGGCTCGACGGCGGCACCAAGATCAGCCGCTCCGACGTCCTCCGCGGCGCATCGTGGCGCCTGGCGCAGGCCGACGGCTCGCGCTCGTCGCGCGGCGGCAACGTGGGGACCTACTCGCCGCCGCACCTCGACGCGGCCGCGCGGCGCCGCATCCTGTGGACCTGCTGCGCGCTGTCGGGCGTGCCGCTGTCGCCGCCGATCGTGGCGGACGCGCTGGGGCAGCTGCTCAACCGGGCCGCCGTGCTGGAGCACCTGCTGGCCGCCCGGTCTGCGCTCGGCGCCGGCGACGAGGCGGCCGCGCTGCGCTACGCCAACGCGCAGCGCGCGGGCGGCGGCGCGTGGGATCACCTGCGCTCGGTGCGCGACGTCGTCGCGCTGCAGCTCACGCCCGACCCCGAGCAGCAGGCGCGGCAGCAGCTGGGCGGCGCCGCGCAGGCGGACGCGGCCGCCTGGGTCTGCCCCGTGACCGCGCTGCCGTGCGGTGGCGGGCAGCCGTTCTCGGCGCTGAAGCCCTGTGGCCACGTTATCTCGGACAAGGCGCTCGCGGGGCTGGCTGGCGCGGAGGGCGGCGGCCCGGCGCGCTGCCCGGTCTGCAGCGTGCCGTTTGACAGCGGCGAGGTGCTCGCGCTCGCGCGCGGCGCGGAGGCCATGGAGGCGACGCGCGCGGCGCTGCGGGGCAAGGCCGCGGCCAGGGCCGCCAAGGCCGCGGCCAAGGCGGCACGCAAGCGCGGCGCCGAGCAGCTCGGCGGCGGCGCGGCGCCGCCAGCCGCGCTGGCGGGCGCGGGCGCGGCGGGCGAGGCGCAGGCGCAGGCGCAGGCGCCGCCACTGCCGCTGACGAGCGGCGCGGACGCGGGCGGCGGCGCGGGGCGGCCGCAGGGGCGCAAGGCGGCGCGGGTGACCTGACCGCGCGCCTGCGCCGTCGTTGCAGTCGCTAACAGCTCTGTTAGCTGTTATTCAGCGGGCGCATGCCGGCCGACTGTTCTCACGCCAGCCGTGTGACAACAACTCTCACAACTCGCAGGACCGCGCCCGGTGGACAGCGGGCAGACAGCAGCACCGCACACAGCGCGCGGCACGCTCAGGCGTGCGCTCAGGCTCAGCTGACGCGACGCAGTCCTGCTTGCACGCCGAGCAGCAGGCACCTCAGCCCTGGCCGGCGCCGCCGGCGCCTGGCGTCGGCTCGGCCGCCAGCAGCAGCGCCGTGCCAGAGCCGGCGGGCGACAGCGCCGTCACGGCAGCGCGCGCACTTGCGATCGGGCCGCCGCCGCCGCCGCTGCCGCCGCCCGCACGCGGGCGGGGCTCCTGCGCAACCCCCGCCGCGCTGGCGCCGAGCGGCACCGGCGCTGGCAGCGCCGCGCGCGGCAGCGGCGGCTTGGCTGCACCCGGGCTGGCCGCCCCCAGCGCCTGTGGGTTGGCCATGCTAAGCGCTGCGGCCGCCACCGCCATGGTTGCCGAGGCCGGCCAGCACGGCCGCCGCCATGGCGGTCGCCTCGGACGGCAGGCTGTGCGTGGACGTGGCGAGGCTGTGCGCACGTGCGAGGGCGCAGCCGTCGGCCGAGGGTGCCGCCGGCGGCGGCGGCCCCATCGCCGGCGGCGCAGGGTGCGGCTGCGCCGCCGCCGTCTCGGCTGCCGCGCCGGCGTGCTGCTGCGGCGCATGCGCCTGCAGGGATGACATGAGGGAGCCCAGCGTCATGGCCGGCGCCGCGCAGGCTGGGGCGCCAGGGTGCGGCGCCACCGCGGACGCGGCCGCGGCCGCCGCCGACTCGGCCTGCGCGACCGCCTCTGCCGCCGCCGCCGCTGCGGCGTGGCCGCGCTCCGCGGCGCTGCCGGCAGACAGCTCGGCCAGCAGCTCCTCCCACGGCGCCGCCGCCGCGCCCGGGCGCTGCTCGCGCTCCGGCGGCAGCAGTTGCGGGCTGCGCGGCGGCAGCGGCGCCGGAGAGAACAGCGGAAGGAGGCCGCCGCCGCCGCCACCTGCAGGCGCGGCGCCCGCCGCGCGGCGCGCGAGCAGCTGCGCCGTCGCCTCCTCCTCCTCCGCTGTCAGAGGCACACCGGCCAGCACGCGCCGCGGGTCGATCGGCTCCGCACCGTAGCGGGCCGCCGGCGCGCCGCCGCGGGCGGCGGCGGTGAAGGCGAAGCCGGCCCACTCCGCTGACGCGGCGCCCTCGTGCCCTCGCGGCGCCGCAGCGTCGACGCACGTCCCTGCCGCGCCGCGCAGCGCGCTGAGGATGCTGTCGAGGCTGCCCGCGCAGACGTGGTCAGCGCGCTGGTGCAGGCTGGGCACCAGCAGCTGCGCCTCCGCCTCGCGGCCCGGCTCGCGGCCCCAGGTGGGCCGCGCCGCCGCGAGCACCGCAGCGGCCGCGGGGTGCTGCGCGCGCGCCTGCGCCGCGTGCAGCGCGTGGCCGTAGTAAGCCGCCTGCTCGTGGGCCAGGCCGCACTCCGCCGCGGCCGCCGCGGCCGGCGGCGCGAAGGCGCGCGGCTGCTGCGCGCGCGCGGCGGGGTGGCCGGGGCCCGCGCGCCCCCAGCCGCCGCCGTGCAGCGCCTGGGTGATCAGGCGGCTCTCAGCGATGAGCGCAGCAAGGTCCCCCGCGCCGTGCGGCGGCGCCGCCGAGCCGCCCAGGAAGTCTGGCAGGCCGGGCAGCGGCGGGATGGCGTGGCCAGGGTCAGGGACGGCGGCGCGGTGGCGGCCGCCGCCGCTGCCACCCCCAGCCTCGCCGGCCCAGGCGCGCCCCCCGCCGAGCGGCCACAGCTGCTGCGCCGCGCCGCCGCCGTCCCAGCCGCGGCCCAGGGCGGGCGCGTCGGGCGCGAGCGGCGGCGCCGGCGGCCGGCCGGCCTCGCCGGGCAGCCCCCTGGGGCCGCCCAGCCCGCGTGCGAGCCAGCCGCCGCCGTGGCCGTAGCTGTCGAAACGAGCTCCGGCGGCGTCGCGGCTGTCCAGCCACGCGTGGCCGCCGCCGCCGCCGAGCAGGCCCGCCAGCGTCGGCGAAAGGCCTGCAGAGCCGCCGCCGCGCGGGGCGAGGTTGGTGGCGCTGCCGGCGGCGTCCACCTGGATGAACGCCAGGGACCCCGCCAGGAGCGGGGCGCCCGGCTGGGCGGGCGCGGGCGCGGCGCCGCCAGCGTGCGGCGCGCCAGGCGTGCGCGGCGCGGCGGGGCCGCCGCCGCTGATGGGCGACCGGTGCGGCTTGGAGACGCCGCCCCCGGCCACGCCGAGGCCGGACGTCACCGCGCCGTGGCTGCGCGGCGCCGGCGAGGCGCCGCCGCCGCCCGCGCCGCGCGCGCCGCCGCCGGCCTCCTGGCTGCCGGCGGCCGCGCCGCCGGGCGTGGCGGGCTGAGGGCCTGGCGCCGGGCTGGCGCCGCGCGGGCCGGTCGGCGTGCGACGCCGCGGCTTGGCCGGCCGCGCGGGCGCCTTGGGCGCCGGCTTGGCCGCCACGGCTGCCACGCGGCGCCCCGCCGCGCGCAGCGCGGCGATGACCTGCGCCTGCGGGCGGCGCGCGCGGCGGCGGGGGTGGCGGCACGCGCGACGCCGCGAGCGCCGGCGCCGCCGCGGGCTCGCGGGCTAGTGGCTCGTGGCTCGCGCGCGGCGCGCCTGGTCGGGGTCGTCGCGCGAGAGCCAGGCGCCGAGGCCGTCGTAGACGGGCAGAGCAAAGTTGAGCGCGGCGCCGCGGCCGCGGCTCTTGAGCGCCATCACGTCATGCGCCTTGGCCGCCTGGACCTGTCGGGCCAGCCGGGGCGCGTGCGGGCGCGGTGTCGCGGCGCGGCGCGGCGCCAGCACGCTGCGCGCAGCGCGGCGCGCGGCGGCGCGCGCACGGGCGCCGGGCAGAGGGTCTCTTCTCTCTCTGTGCACAGAGAGAGAGAGAGAGACTGGCCAGAGAGAGAGAGAGAGAGAGAGAGAGAGAGAGAGAGAGAGAGAGAGAGAGAGAGAGAGAGAGAGAGAGAGAGAGAGAGAGAGAGAGAGAGAGAGAGAGAGAGACTGGCCAGTCTCACCATCGCTCTCACCTCGTCCACGAAGCCGCCCAGGTAGACCTGCTTCTTATTGAGCCAGATGTGCGCCTGCGAGCGGCGGCGGCGAGAGCGGTGCGGCGAGAGCGGTGCGGGTGCGTCGTCGCGCACGCGACGACGGCGGGCGCTGGCCCGCCCCGCCGCCGTCGTCCGGGCGCGGCGGGCGGGCGCCGCTCCCACCTCCCAGCGCCTCGTGCGCCTGCGCGCGTGGCGGGGCGGCGCGCGCTGAGCGGCGGCGGCGGCGGCGGCGGCCGCGGCGGCGGTGCGGCGCGCAGCAGCGGCGGGCCGCACTTGTGCTGGGTCACGCCGCGGAAGGAGCTGCTGCTGCCGCTCGCCGCCCCCGTGAGCGCGGCCGCCGCCGGCAGCCCCTCGTGCGCAGCTCGCACGCTGGTCGCCTCGCCCACCGCCACGCGGCGCAGCATGACCGCCGCCAGCGCCGCCTCAAAGCCCGGCGGCGCCGCTGCCAGCGCCGCAGCAACGGCGGCCGCGCCGGGCATGCTGGGCACAGCAACGGCCGCCGTGCCGGGCGCGCTCGGCGGAGCAGCGGCCGCCAGCGCCGCGCGCGCGGCATCGGCCGCGCTCAGCGGCGCTCCACGGCGCGAACGCGGATCGGGCTCGCCCTCGCGCGCCATGGCCCGCCAGCCCGGCCCTGCGGCCCTGCGGCGCGGCGCGCGCCGGTGCCGGCGCAGCGGCGGTTGGCGGCGCCGCGCCGAGGGCCCACACGGCGGCCCCTGCCGGCGCGTGAGCACCCCCGGAATGCGGGCGCTCGCGACCGCGCCCCGGCGCGGCCGCGGCGCACCGCCGGCGCCGCCGCGCGCGGCAGGTGCGGGCGTCCGCGATCCCGCGCGTGCGCCTCGGCACGGCGTGCGGGCGCGCAGGAGACTCGCCCTGCTGACGATCGGTGTGGTGATCGGCGCTGAGCGGCGGCGGCGCAGGGGTCGTGCAGTCTGTTATTGAGGCGACATCACCACATCATGCACCCCCTTCCCCGGCGGCTGCCGCCAGCACGGGAGCTGCGCTGGCCATCGGCGCCGCGCGCTTCATGCGCGCGCATGAAGAGTGTGAAAGCGTGCCGAGGGCCGATCCGCGCGCTGGGCCGCCGCAACCAATCGGCCGCAACCAATCGGCTGCAGCCAAACCAGTTGCAATGGCAACTGAAAACGTTCGTAGGAAGAAGACACGTAAACGGGACCGACACCGTTTTTTGAACGGCACAATAAGGTATGCCGAGCGCCCCACAGAGCAAGACGGAGAGCCAGGACGCGGTAGCAACCCCCTCCCCACGCAAGAAGAACCAGAGGTAGCAAGCGCCCCCCGAGCGCACATTACCAAACGGAGCACTGATCGCCACCTCCTGCGGGGCGCCCAGACGGAGCACTGATCGCCACCTCCTGAGGGCGCCACGTCCAGGGCACCTTCCAGCCGATCTCCCGAGGGCGCTGCACAGGTTAGAGCGCGCGTTGATGCGCCGCACACACATCGTCATCATCATCATCATCCCCATGCATGGCCGCGCTCGCCGGGGGCGCGCCGCCGCCGCGATTCTAGGCGCGGCGGCGGCGCGCGTTGTTGTTCGCGGGCGAGCGCGGCGTTCCGAGTCCCCCTCCGTCCCCATCCGTCCTGCTGCCTTCTTTGATCAGAGCGTGCGTCGCGCGGGCGTGGTACCACAACAACACACCGGTGTGTTGTTGTGAGCAGCCTTGCTTTCTTCTTTTCTTCTTTTTCTGAGGCAGCACGAGCAGCACGCCACAATGCAACACGAGATGATGCAACACGAGACGAGACCGGGGCAAAGCTCAGTACGTAACACCCTGGGTGGTGGTGAGCGGCAGCCCCACGACGGCGTGGAGCGGCGGCGCGCAAAGCTGGCGCGCCAACGAGTGTTGTTTTCTGAAGAAGAACACAACACAAACACGTCACATCGCTCGCACGCATGCGCTACAGACACCACGTTTGCGAGCATGCGCTACGGGTTTGGTTTGGGCGGGGGGGGGGGGGGCAGTGCGCCGGCAGTCCGCGGCGAGACCGACCGCGCGGCCGGCGCGCGGCGCCACACCGCGCAGAAGGCCAGGCGCCAGGTCTGCGAAGCGATCAGGGCACCCCTGGGTGCACCTGCTCAGTGCTGATGGGACGGAACGCCCCACAACCACAAACGCGGCATGCGTTGCATGGCTGGCCACGCGGAACGCCGCGGCTGCGCAATGCTGGGGTGCCAAGTGCTGCGGCGGGGCAGAGCGCCCCGCCGACGCGCATGGCGCCATATATACGTCGGCCGGCACGCGCCGCCCGCGCGGTGCGGCAGTCAAGTGCGCGGCAGAGCGTGCGCTCTGGCGGAGACCTGGGCGGCCGTCTGGCCGGCTGCGCGCACGCGACTCGCTGGTCGCCGCGCACCGCCGCCCCACCGGCCTCACATGCCGTGGGGCAGCAGGCTGATGAGCTCCACCTGCACGCGGCGGTGCAGCTGGTCAATCTCAGCCAGCTCCGCCAGCTTCGCGTGCGCCACGCTGTTGCACGCGGCCTGTGTCAGGCCCGCCACGAGCGACGCGCCGCCGCCGCCGCCGCCCCAGCCGGCCGCATCCGCGAGGGCGAGCGGGGCGCTCACGGCCAGGCGCCAGGGCCCGGGGACCGCTGCCGCCGCCGCCGCGGCCTGCAGGCGTGCGCTGGTGCCCATGGCGGCGCGCACCGCGACCTGGTACGACTCCACCGCGGCCGCGCAGGTCGCCGCGGCGGGCGAGCCCGCCGGCGCCGCGGCCATCGCCGCAGCGAGGCGCTGCCCCACTGCAAAGAGCTCGCCCAGCTCCGCGGCCACCGCGGCCTGGGCCGCGCAGAGCGCGCCGGGCGTGGCGCCGCCGGCGGGGGCGCTCGGCAGCGGCGCGCCGGGGCGCCAGGCGTCGCCCGCGCCGCCGGCCCAGGCGCCCGCGGGGGCCAGGCCGCAGCCGTCGAGCGCCGTGGTGCACGCCGGGCCGGCCAGGTACGCGCAGTCATCGAGCGCGCTGTGCGCCGGCGGCGCCAGGCTGGCGCCGGCGGGCTGCTCCGACCACCGCTGGTGGCACTGGCCCAGACCCGCGTCGGGTGCGCAGGCTGGCGCGGCCAGGGCGCCCCGCCCCTGGAAGCCCTCGTCCGGCGCGCGCGCGAGCGGCGCGGGCATGTCCAGCCGGCCCGTGGGCACGGCGCAGACGCCGCTGCTCCAGGCGAGCGAGGCCGCGCTGTCGTGCGAGCCCGTGAGCGCACCACCGCTGAAGCTGAAGCTGCTGAGCGCGCAGGCGTCCAGGCTCTCGGCGCTGGACGCCAGGGGGCTCGCGTGCTGGGGCTCCAGCACCACGTAGCGCCGCGGCGGCGGCGGCGGCGGCGGCGGCGCGTTGGCGGCTGCCGCGGCGGCCGCGCGGCGCCGCCGGTACTCGGCGGGCAGGTAGCGGGGCACCCAGAAGCCAGTTCCGCTGCTCGGTGCGGGCCCGCCCTGGCCGTGCGCGGTGCTGGCGGGGCGGCCCTGGGCCTTGGCCTGCGCCGCGGTGCCGGGCCTCCCTGGCCACACGTCTGCGTAATTCGCCTGCTCGATCCCCATGGCGCTGCACGAGATCGGGCGTTCCAGAGGCCTGTGGAGCCGGGCGGAGGCGCGGCGCGGCGTCAGGGTGGCTCGCCAGCGCGCTGGCTGCCCCGCCCGGCACGTGCCCATCCTGGGCCGCGCCCCGCGCCCAGCGCGCACCTCAGGCTCCCAGGTCGCTCGTCAAGCCTGGCCGCGCGCCTGAGCGCTCGCTTTCGCGGTGCAGCGGAACGCGAGGGGCTCTCACGCGGCGCCGGGTGCGCGGCGCGGGCGGGCTGAGCGGGGGGTCTGGGGCGATTCGACGTCTCCGACCGTTTCTGCGCATGCCCGGCGGGCGGCGCGATGCGACGCAAGCTCCTCGGCAGCCGATGGGATCGGAGGGATCGGCGGAGCGCCGCAGGCACGGTGAGGATTTTGGCGGCAGCCATTTGCGCTCCCCGCTGCACGCACGCGTGCGTGCGCCCTGAAAAGGCGCGTTACACATCATTCTTGCGGCGGGCGACCGTACGGCCGGCGCGTCGGCCGTCCCCAGGCGAGAGTCACTTTGGCGACCCCGCCGCGCAGCGGTCGCGGCCACAGACTGATGATCCGCTGGAGAGGGGCGCGGCGCCTCGCGCAGCCTGTGCCGCGCGCCGGCGCGCGTGGCTGGCAGAAAGTGCTCGCTCCTGATCAGCGCGGCCGCACAGGCGCCGCGGGGTGTCGGCCGCGTCCTGCAGTGACGCCGGCGCGCCGGCGGGCCGGCGCGGCAGCGCAATCGCCGCGCGCGCCCCACTCCCGGCAGCTGGGTTGCGGTTGGGTTGGATGCCGTGCAGTCGGGGGCCCTCGGTTACCGAGGCCCCAGCTGAGTCAAGGGCGTTGACCGAGCGGCGCGGCAGCGAATTGCGCTCCAGCTCCGCCGCACGCGGCACCAAACACACCGGACCGCGCGCCGCACCTAATCAGAAGCGGCACGCCTCACGCGCCGCCGGCGCCGCCGCCGCCGCTGTCGGCCGCCAGCAGCGCGTCCACGGCCGCCAGCCGCTCGGCCAGGCGCGCCGCGGTCGCGGGGTCTGGCGCCTCGTCGCTGGCCGCGTCGCCGGCGCTCGCGGCCCACCACTCGCGCGCGCCGATCGCACTGCGCGCCTGGTCTATGAGCGCGTCCAGGCCGAGCGTGGCGTCCGCGGCGTCGCAGGCGCCCTGCTGCGCGTGCGGCGCCCGCGCCCCAGGCCCTCCCTGCTGCCGCGGCTCCAGCACGCCGGCCGGCGCCCCGCGGCACGCCTGCGCATCGTGCGGCGACAGACTGCTGCTGCGCAGCCGGTGGCCGCCGCGCGGCTCGCCGTCAGGCCCCGCCGCAGGCTCCGCCGCGTGCCCGCGCGCGTCGACCGCCGCCAGCGCGGCGCTGAGGTCGGCCACCAGGCCCGGGCTGAGGCGCGGCCGCGGCGCGCGGCGCAGCACGCCCGCGAGCAGCGCGGGGTCGATCGCGCAGCCGGCGTGCACGAGGCAGGTGAACGCCGTGAGCGCCTCCGTGTCCGCCATGCCCGGCTCCGCCGCCACGACGGCCGCCTGGTACCTGCGCCGCGCGGCGCAGGCAGCGGCGCGGGCGGTGAGCGTCGCGGAGCGCCCCGGCGGCGGCGCCGCGCGGGGGCGCCGCGCGAGCAGCTGCGCGCGGCGCGCGCGCCGCACCTGTCGAGCCAGTCCTGGCCCGGGCGGTGGCCCAGCTTGCGCAGGCCCGACATCAGGCTGGCCAGCGCCCTGCCGCGCAGCAGGCCGACCTCCAGGGCGGGCTCCACCTCGGCCAGCAGCTGGTCCACCAGCCCAGGCGGCGGCAGCAGCGGCTGTGCCGCCGCCTCCTCGGCGTCGCCCGCCCCGCCGCCCGCCGCGGCGTCGGCGAGCGCGCCTATGCAGCGCACCAGGTTTGTCACGTCGGCCGGCCGCCAGCGCCGCCGCCGCTGGCCGCGCAGCGCGCGGCAGATCCGGCCGTAGAGCTGCGGCTGCAGCGCGCCGGGCGCCCCCGGGGCCAGCGCGCTGAGCCCCACAAAGAGACCCACCAGCTGCCGGTTGGTCAGGGCGCCGCTGAGGTTGGGCTCCGCCGCCAGCGCCGCGAGCGCCGCGGTGAGCAGCTCACGCCGCGGCTGCAGGCGCAGCTGCCCGGCCGCCCACAGCAGGCGCGCCGCCTGCGCCGCCGCCATGCGCTGCTCGCCGCCGCTGCCGCTCTCCTGCTGCTGCTGCTCCTGCTGCCGCTTCTGCTGCCGCACCTGCTGCTGCAGGCCCCGCCCCACCTTGCAGAGCACGGCCGCCTGGTAGCTGGCCCACCAGGCCTCGCTGCGGGGCGCGTGCCGCAGCTGCGCGAGCGCGTCCGCGAGGTCGAGCAGCTGCGGCAGGGAGAACGGCCGCGGCTGCTTCGCGCCGCCGCCGGCGCCGGCCTGGCCAAAACCCCCCGCGAGCACCGGCAGCAGGCGCTGCTCGAGCAGCTCGGGGTCGGGCCTGAACCCGCCGCTCGCCATGGCCTGCAGCACAGCGAGCACCTGGTGCGGCGCATAAGCTGGCAACTCCGCGAGCAGCGCCGCGAGCGCCGCCGCCCACCACTCGGGGCCGGCCGCCGCGGGCAGCCCGAGCTGCGCCGCGGCCGACAGCAGCGGCACGAGCGCGCGCGGCGGCCACGCGCCGGGCACGCCCTGCGTGGCTGCCAGGTAGCCCAGGAGCGGCGCCGCGAGCGCGTCGCGCGCCGCGGGCGCCGCGGCGCCGCCCAGCATGCGCGCGAGCGCCGCGAGCCACTGGCTCGCCTGGGCGGGCGTGAAGCAGCAGGCCTCCGCAGCTGCCGCCCGGCGCGGCCCGCCCTCGCGCAGCTGCCGCGTGGCCGCCGCCAGCAGGCGCTGCCCCGGCGGCAGCAGCAGCTCCGCAGCCAGCTCCGCCGGCAGCGCCGCCGGCAGCTGCGCCAGCGCGCCGCACACCAGCACCAGCTCGCCCGCGGCAGGCTCGCCCCCGCCCGCCAGCTGCGCCTGGACCTGCGCGCGCAGGCCCTGCACGGCGTGCGCCGGCAGCTGCGCGAGCAGCGTCTCACGAAAGCGCGCCAGCAGCTGCTGGCCCTCCGGCCACAGCAGGCGGCGCTCCAGCGCCTGCATGCGCAGCAGCAGCCGCAGCAGGAGCGCCGGCCGCGCGAGCAGGTGCGCCTGCGGCGGCCGCGGCGGCGGGGGTTGCGGGCGGGGTCGAGGGCAGGCGCAGCGGGGCTGGCAGCCGCCGCTCGTCGGCGCGCACCTGGACGCACTCGCACAGCAGCAGCAGCAGCTGCGGCGACATGACGGTGCCAGACACCACCCAGCTCTGCAGCAGCTTCACCGCCCAGCCGTAGCCTGCGCGCCCGCCGCCGCCGCCGCCGCCGCCGTCGCCAGCGAGCGCGGCCGCCAGCGCGCGCTCCCGCAGCGCGTGCAGCGGCGTGCCGCTGCGCAGCTTCAGGCCCAGCCGCTGGCTGGCGACGACCAGCGCCACGACGAGCGACGCGCTGCAGCGGACCCGCGGCGGCCCTGGCGGCCGCTCGCCGCCGCCGCCCGCGGCGCCGCCCGCGCCGCCGAGCGCCGCCTCCAGCCCGAGGCGCAGCAGCGTGAGGCACGCGCCCACCAGCTGCCCCTCAGCCTCCGCGCTGCCGGTGGCGCGCGCCATGCCGGCGCGGCTCCAGCCCATCGCGGCCGTGGCCTGCAGCAGCGCGGCGGCGGCCGCCGCGTCCACGCCGCCGCCGCCGCCGCCGGCCGCCGCGCGCTGCAGGCAGCCCTGCAGCACCTCGCCGTGATACCAGGCCCACGCCGCTGCCTGCTGCTGCTGCTGCTGCTGCTGCTGGTGGTGGTGTTGCTGCTGCCGCTGCGCCGGCTGCGCCGAGCCGCGCCTGGCGCTGCCGGCCCGGCGCCAGGCGCCGGCCCCGCGCGCCTGCTGCCGCAGCCGCAGCGCCGCGGCCACCGCCAGCGCCGAAAACACCGCGCCCCTGGCAGGCTCTGGCAGCGGCAGCCGCTGCAGCGAGCGCCAGTCGGGCGCCGCGGACGCGAGCGCACGCCGGAAGGCCGCCGCGTCTGGCCCCCCGCCGGCGCCGCCGGCGGTGTGGCTCCGGCACTGCAGCGTCGGCCGCCCCTGCTGATGCTGGTGCCGCTGCTGCGCCGGCCAGGCCAGCGCCGCGGCCGGGCCGCGCTGCGCCGCCGCCGCTGCTGCCGCCGGCGCCGCGCCGCCGCTGCCACGACGCAGGGGCACGCATGCACACCGCGGCATCAGCGGCATCCCCACGCCGCACCCCACCTTGCGCCGCGCCGTGCGGCGGCGCCCGCGGCTGCGCCGCGTGCTGGCGGCGCACCGCGGCGTCGCTGCCGCCGCGCTCAGATGCGGCCGTCTGCGCTGCGTGAGAGACAGCGGCGTGGACGGCGGCAGCAACGCTCGAGAATGACATGCGCCCACCGTCCGCTCGCCCGCCGGCCCGCCGCCGCCGACGCCCTGGAGCTCCACCGGGCACGGCGGGGCTCACTCCCGCTGAATTCTTTGCGCGTGCCAACCAGCAGCTGCCGCGAGCGGCGCACCGCCGAGCATTGGCCGAGCAAAAACTGACGCGCGCGCGAAACAGACCGACCGTCGCGCGCCAGCCGCCGAGCAGCCCGCAGCAGCTCCGCGTTAGCAGTATCGACATGGGAAACTGCCTGTGCGGCGGCGCCCGGCAGCAGGGCCTCGCCGGGCCGGCGTACGAGCGTCTCGACGGCGGCGGCGGCAAGCAGCTCCTCCGCAGCGCGCGCGGCGGCGACAACCTCACCCCCGCCGGCAACCCGCTGCCGCCGGTCGTTCACGCGAAGCTGGCAGAGCACGCGCTGGGCGATGGGCGGCTGGTCCTGGTGCGCCCGCGCCGCCCAGCGGCACGGCCGCGCCTGGCAAGCTCCGCGCTCGACTCCCGGCCGCGGCGCGCAGGTGGGCGACGTGCACGGGTGCCTGGAGGAGCTCTTTGCGCTGCTGGACACCCTGGCGTTTGACCACGAGCGCGACAGCCTGATCTTCCTGGGCGATCTGTGCAACAAAGGCCCGCGGTCGCAGGAGACGGTGGCGGCCGTGCGCGCGCTCTGCGAGGGCCGCGCGTGGGCCGTGCGCGGCAACAACGACGACGGCGCGCTCGCGGGTGCGCGCACGCACACACCCGCCGCGCGGCGCCCGGCGCTCCGCCGCTCCGCCACCGCGGCCCCCACACAGCATGCGCCCGCCGCCGCAGCGCAGCGTGGTGGGGTCTGCAGCAAGGGATCGAGCCGCCGCTCGCCAAGCACGCCTGGGTGGGGGAGCTGCTGCCGGAGGACGTCGACTTCCTCATGGGCCTGCCCTTCTCAATCACGGTCGAGGGGTGCGCGCGCGGCGCGGGCGGCGGCGGCGCGCGGCGCCGGTCAGAGGGCGAGACGCGCCCCGGCCGCCGCCGCCCCCGCCGGCAGCTACTCCATTATTTCCGTGCACGGCGGCCTGCTGCCGGGCGTGCCGCTCGCGGAGCAGCAGCTGGAGCTGGTCCTGGCCATCCGCGACGTCGTTCACACGCCCGACGGCAGGTGCGGCGCGCCGCGCTGCGCGCCGTTCGCGCCGCGCCGTGCAGCGCGCACACAGGCGCGCGGCCGGCCAACGAGGCTGCCCGCCGCCCACTCTCCGCCGCCGCGCGGTCGCAGGTTTGTGGGGCTCGAGCGCGCGCAGCCCGGCTCGGAGCCGTGGGCCGACTTTTGGGAGGGCAGCCCCGCGGAGGGCCTGCACGTTGTGTTTGGCCACGACAGCGTGCGGCGCCTGCAGTCCGCGCGCTTTGCGACCGGCGTCGACACCGCCTGCGCCTCCGGCGGCCAGCTGACTGCGCTCGTGCTTCCGCCATTGTCGGCGCGGGCGCGCGGGCGCCTCGCGGCGGCGGCGGCGGCGGGCCGGCCGCCGACGCTGCACGAGCTCGGGGCGCACCTCGTCAGCGTCCCCAGCACGCTCGTCCCGCTCGAGCCCATCGTCGACGGCGGCGGCCGCAACCGCGGCGGCGGCGCGGGGGCTGGCGGGCGCGCGCGGCGGCGCGCGGGCTCGAGCGGCGGTGACGCGGTTTCCAATGGCGGCGCGCGCCCCCTCGCCGCGTGCGCGCACGTTGCCGCCGGGGGAACTGGCGCAACGGCCAGCCCCTGGCACCCGGTCATGCGTCGAGCGCCGGCAGCACCTCGCCGGGCGCCCGGACCAGCACCACGCAGTTGAGCAGGGCGCCCGCTAGCTCGCGCTGCCCCGCTGCGTCGCAGCCCGGCACCGCGCCCTCGCTCAGCACCAGCCGCCGCAGGCTGCTGCACCGCGCCAGCGCGGCGGCGAGGCCGCCGTCCGCGGCCGCGGGCTGGCTGCTGCTGCCGGCGCCGCTGCTGCTGGGGTCGGGTGGAAGGTCAATTGCGAGCCCCTGCAGCCGCGTCAGCGCCGGCAGGCAGCCGCCGAGCTGCCCGGCGACGCCCGGCCCGGCCGGCGGCGGCGCCGCGGCGGCAGCGCCGGGCGCGAGCGCGAGGCCGAGGCGCCGCAGGCGGCGCAGGCGGCGCAGGCCAGGGAGCAGCTGCTCGAGCGCCTCAGTGTCTGCGGCGCGGCGCGGCGAGGCTGAGCGGGCGGCCCTGCTGCGCCCTGCCTGAACCCCGCCGCCCGCCGGCCCCGCGCGCCGCCGCACCCGACGTGTGGAGCTCAACGCTCATGAGCTGCGGCCATAGCTCCAGCCCCAGCCCCGCCCCGGCGTCGGGCGCGGGCCGGTCCAGGAACAGGCGCAGCGACTGCAGCGCGGTCGCGCTCCTGTGCAGGCGCGGCGGCGGCGGTTGGCGCACGCGGGGGACGCGCCCGCCAGGCGCCCGAGCGCGCCGGCCTCACCCAAACGCGCGCGCCGCGGTCGCCGCCGAGTGCAGCTCCACGTCCAGCATCTCCAGGTGCGGCAGGTGCAGCGCGCCCGGCGCGCCGGCGTCGCCCGCGTCGAGCGGCTCGCAGCGCGCGCCACGGACGGCCAGGCTCGTCAGGCCCGGCGGCAGCGCGTGCAGGCGGAGCGCCTGGCTCGCGGGCTCGCGCACGTCCAGGCTCAGCGCGCGGAGGCCCGCCGGCAGGCCGTCCACAGCCACGCCGTGGCGCGGCCCGCCCGCCAGCGGCGCCGACCGCGCCAGGTGGCCGGAGAACTCAAACGACTGCAGCCGCGGCAGCGCGCTGCCCAGCAGGCGCAGGTCGTCGGCCGCGAGCGTGTTTGCCGCGCTCGCGACCCGCAGGCTGGTCAGCGCCGACAGGGCCGACACCAGCGGCAGCGGCCGGTACGACGGCCCCCACTCATCGTACTGCTCGCCAGGCTCGGTGCAGAGCAGCGTGAGGCCGGCGAGCCGCGCCGCCAGCCCCGGCGCCGCGGCCAGGGCCTCCACGTCGCCGCGCTCGCCCACGGCGACGCGCAGCTCGCGCAGCCCCGGGAGCGCGCCGAGCAGCTCCCCGGGCACCTCGCCGGGCGAGGCGAGCTCGAGGCGCGACAGCGCCCCCGCCGGCGCCGCGCCGCCACCCGGCCGCGCGAGCAGCGCGAGCAGCGGCGTGACGTTGCCGCCCTCGCCCATCACCAGCCGCGTGAGCGCCGGCGCCGGCGTGCCGGGCCCTGCGCCGGCGCCGCCGGGCGCGGGCGGCGCCGCGCCCGCCGGCAGCAGGCTCGCGCGCGCGACGCCGTGCGCGACGGCCTCGGCCGCGGCCGTGGCCTGCGCGCTCTGCAGGTCCTCGGCCGCGGACTCGGCGTCCAAGAACACGCCCGGCTGGCACTCGAGGCTGCGCAGCGCCGGCATGAGCAGGGGCGCGGCCGACCAGAGCAGCCGCGAGCGGGGCCAGGCGCCGAGGCTCAGGTGCGTCAGCTGGGTGAGCGCCAGCAGCGAGCGCTCCAGTTTGACGGCAAACTGCGGCGGCGGGGGTGGAGGAGAGTGGATGGACGGACGAGGGGGCGGGGGTGCAGCACGGCGGCGCGGCGCGGCACACGGTGCGTGGGCACCCGCACGCGCGCTTGCGCGCCGCTCGCCTCGGCATCCGCCTGCCCGTCGTCGGTCGTCGCCACGGCCGCCGTCAGGCTCTGCAGCCGTGTCGCGCCCTGCAGCAGCGGCACCACAACGCTCTGCAGCAGCGCCGGCGCGGCGACGGCGCCGCCCGCCGCGTCGGCGCCGCCGCCGGGCCCCACGACCGGCCTCAGCGGCGGCGGCGCGCGCTCGAGCGCGAGGCGTTCCAGCGCGGTGAGCCGCAGCAGCAGGGGCTGCTCAGACGCCGCGAGCGGCGCCGCCAGCACCAGGCGCAGCCCGGCGAGGCGGTCCCCCAGGCGCGCAACGAGCGCCGGGAGCCAGCCGCCGCCGCCGTCGCCGCCGTCGCTGCAGCTGCTCCCGCCCGCCGCCTCGCGCAGGGCCGCGCGGCGGCGCAGCGCGCCGAGCGTCGCGGCGGCGGCGGCCCTGGGGCCGTGCACCTCCACCACCTCCAGCTCCGCCACGCTGCCGACGGCCGCCAGCGCGCTGCGTGCGGGCGGGCGCGTGGGCGGGGGCGGCGCGTGTGGGCGGCGGCGGCGGCGGCGGGGGAGGGGCGACGGCCCCGCCGCCACCCCCAGCCCCAGCCGCTGGCTAGCCACTGTCGTCCCTAACACGCACCTCCACAGCTCAGCCCACGTCGCGTCGTCGCACTGGTCGTCAGCGAGGTCGACGACCACCCGCGCCGCACGGTGGCCGCGCGCGCCGCGCGCGAGGCTCGACGCGACGCCGCCGCCGCTCCCCGCGCGGCGCGCGCCGGCCGCCGCGCGCTCGTGGCGCAGCGCCGCTGAGAACGCGCTGGCCGCGACCGCCAGGTGCACGCCCGCGCCACGCGGCGGCGGCGCGACGACCTCGGCGAGGCCGCGCGCCGCGAGGCGGCAGGCCGCCGCGTCGGCGGGGTCGAGCGCCTGCGCCGGCGGGCGGCGGCGGTCGGCGCGGCACGCATGCATGCGAGTTGGGCGCAAGAGGGCTCAACCCACCTTGAGCGCACGCGCGGGCAGCTGCGTCAGGTCCATGGCGGCAGGGCGGCGACGGCGGCAGCGCCGCGCGCTGCTGCTTGAGCGGCCGCGGCGCGCCGCTGCCGCGCCTGCGCCGCGCTGCTGGACGGTCGGCGGCGCGCTGGCGACAGTGGTGCCGCGGTCACAAGGCGTGGCACTGCGCCGGCGGCGGCGCTGTGGCAGCGGCGCGCGGCGGCAGCGGCAGCAGCGCGCCGGCAGCGGCAGCAGCGCGCCGTTGCCCTTTCTGCGAGCGTGGGCGTGTGACGCGCTGCGGGCCGCTGTGGGCCGCTGTGGAGAGCGCCCGGGTTCCTCAGGCGGGGCGTGCGGGCTGCGCCGCGAGGGCTCTGCGCTGCTGAGCCCTTCCGCTCCGCGTTCACGAGCCCCCGCTGCGCGCGCCGCCGCGCCCGCCCAGCGTGAGCGCCGCGCCCAGCTGGCGCTGCAGGCGCAGCGCGGCCTTCGCGGCC
Organism: Scenedesmus sp. PABB004; assembly: GCA_014905635.1. Classification (NCBI taxonomy): domain Eukaryota; kingdom Viridiplantae; phylum Chlorophyta; class Chlorophyceae; order Sphaeropleales; family Scenedesmaceae; genus Scenedesmus; species Scenedesmus sp. PABB004. The sequence continues at coordinate 344,314 of JABVCE010000011.1, read as the reverse complement.
GCGACGTGGGGCTCGTCCGGCTCCACCGGGATGACGCGCGCCACGGGCGCCAGGCCGAGCCGCGCCGCCGCGCGGTTGCCGGCCTGCGGCGGCGCGCGCGCGGGCGCGCTCGGTTGCGCGCGCCGGCTGCCGCGCCGCGCCGCGCGCCGGTTGGCAGACCTGCAGCCCGGAAACCAGCGCCTTCTCCTGCGAGAGGCCCTTGCACCCGTGCGTCCCGGGGCCCTCCGCCACGCAGTCGCCAGCGACAAAGAGATTGGCGAGGCTCGTGGCGATGCGCGGCAGCGCGGCGGCGGTGCCGGGCGCAAAGCGCGTCACCGCGCGCGGGAACCGCAGCACGCTCGCGTCGAGCACGCGCGGCGGCGGCGGCGCGCCGCCGCCGCCGCGGCGCCGCAGCGCCGGCTCGAGGTACGTGCCCAGCAGGCGGTCGATGAGCGCGTCGTCGGGCAGCGGCAGCAGCGTCGCCGCGTTGTAGATATCAAACTCGAGAACGCTGCCCGCCTCGCCGCGGTACTGGTCCTGTGCCGCGCGCGGCGCGGGGGTTTAGGGCGGGCGGCAGGGTTTTGGGCGAGCGACGGGGGGGGGGGGGGTAAGGCGGGCGGCGGGCGGCGCGCATTGTGCCGCGGCGGTGCGGGCTCCCTGCGCGGCGCCGGGCGCGCGCGGGGCGGCGCGCCTGCAGCGCCTCGAGCTGGAAGACCGTGCCGCCCATGCCGGCGTCAAACCCCGCGACGACGTTGGACGCGCACCGCAGCGGCACGTGCGCGTCGAGCCAGAGCCGTGCCGCGAGCACCGCGCTCGTCGGCAGCGCGGCCGCCGCGCGCAGGTCGGCCGCGGCGGCGAGCACGGGGCTGCGCGACACGAGGCCCTGCAGCCCGGGCACGCCCGTCGCGAGGACGATTGCGTCTGCGGCGTGCGTCTCGAGCGCGCCGCCGGGGCCGTGCGCGACGACGGCGCCCGGCAGGTGCGCCGCCGCCGGCGCGGCGGCGCCGCCGTTGGCGCCGGTCCCGCCGCCAGGCAGCACCGCCTCCGCGCGCCGCCCGCCCAGCACGCGCACGCCGAGCGCACTCAGCCGCCGCACGAGCGGGGCAAAGATCAGCTCGCCTGCGCGGACCAGCGGCGCGGCGCGGCGGCGCGCGTGCGGCCGGCGCCGCGGCAGCCGACAGACGCGCGCGCGCCCCCCGTCCCGGCAACCTGCCGGGCCCACCGCACCTATCGGGCCTCTGCACCAGCGGACGTCAAAGTTGGGCTGGTGCGCCAGAGCAAAGTACTGCAGCGCGCCTGGCGGCCGGGGGCGGGGCCGCGCGGGCGGCGGGCGCCGCAGGGCGGGCGCAGCGCGTCGGCGGCGCCGGCCGGCCGGCCCGCGCAGCCAGCAGCGCGCGCGGCTCAGCGCCCGACCCCCCGCCGCACCGAGCGCGGCGGCGGCGGAGAGCTCGGTCGGGGGGGCGAAGAGCGTGACGAGCAGCATCGGCGACAAGAACTGCTCGTACAGCGCCCGCGACACGCCGGCCGAGGCAAAGAGGTCGTGCGCCGACAGCGTGTCGTACCGGCTGCGCCGAGTGCGGCGGCGGCGGCGGCGGCGGCGGTGGCGTGTGACGCTCGCTGACAGGCTTGCTGGCGCGCGCGTGCGCGCGATGCTTTCAAGCCCGCCGCACCTGTACGTGTCGTCGTTCAGGTCGTGCTCCAGCACCGGTCCCACGAGCCCCACCGCGCTCGCGCGGTCAGCAAGGCCCAGCCGCGTGAACAGCGGCGCGGTGTGCACAAAGCTCCCGAGCGGCGCCGGCAGGCGGGGGAGGTCCTGGAAGATGGGCGACTCCACCTGGGATTGATAGGATGTGATGGGATGTGTGCGCGCGTGCGTGTTGTGTGAGCCACGCAGGCGGGCGCCAGCGCGTGGTGCGCGGCGGGGCGGCGCGGGCGGCGGCGCGCCGCCGGCCGCGCGCCCCGCACCTCCAGGCCGGCGGGGGACCAGAAGCTGCTGCGCGTCCAGGGCGTGAAGGGGCTTGGCGCGATGCCGAGCTCGGCCACGAGGGCCTCGATGTTGGCATACTGGTACCTGCGGCGCCGCGCCGCGCCGCCGCCGGGGCGTCGGGCTCCCGACGCCGCGGCCGGGCGCCGGCGCCGCGGGCTGCTGCTGTTCTCAGGCCGCCGGCCGGGCGCGCGCGGGCGCCCACCAGAAGCCCTTGATCCCGGGCTCGACGACGCGCCCCGCCGGCGTGGTCGCCGCCGAGCTGAGGCCGCCGGGCGACTCCGACGCGTCCAGCAGCGTCACCGACGCGCCCGCCTTGGCCAGCGCCAGCGCGGCGCCGAAGCCCGCCCAGCCGCCGCCGACGACGACCGCCGCGCGACCGCCGTCGGCGGCGGCGGCGGCGCGCGGTGGTTGCCCGCCGTCACCGGCGGCGGCGTGCGGTGGGCAGCAGCGCCGGCGGCGCCCGGGCCGCGGCTGTGGGCGCCGCAGCGGCCGCGGCGCAGCTGGTGCACGCCCGCCGCGCCCTGCGGCCAGCATGGCGGCTGACGCGCTGAGCGCGCCTGCTGGCGCAGCGGTGGAGGGCGGCGGCGGCAGCGGCGCAGCAGCGAGCGCAGCGCAGCGCAGCGCGCCGTGGGGCGGTTGGGTGTGCGGTTGCGGTGCGCGCGCGCTGTGTTGTGATGCGCTACCGCGAGCACGGAGAGCGGCCGAATGAGCGCGGGGCCCCGGGGCCTGAGCCGCGCGGGCTCTGCTGCTCGCGAGCCTGGCTGCGCCTCGCCCGCTCCCGAGCCCGCGCGCCTGGGGCCCGCCCAGTTCCGGTGTGCCCAGCGCGATCTGCGTCCCCCGCGCCCGCTGGCGCTCCAGGCGCTGCGCCCGCGCCGCCGGCAGCAGCGCAGTTCCGTGCGCCGCGCTGCTGGTCGCCGCCATGGCGAGCGACGGCGGCGTCAGCGACGGCAGCGACGACGGCAGCGAGCTGCACACGCCGCTGCTCTTCCCGCCTCCGCCGAGCGCGGCGGAGGCCGCCGCGGCGGCGGCGTCGGCGCGCCGCGCGGTGGCCAACCTGGCCAAGGTCATCATCGGCGCGGGCATGATGGCCATTCCCCGCGCCTTCGTCGCGACGGGCGCGATCGCGGGCACCGCGATGCTCGCGGGCGTCGCAGGTGCGCGCCCGCGCCCGCGCCCGCGCGGCGCGTCGGGCGGCCGCGCGCCCAGCCGCAGCCGCCCGCGCGCCGACCCTTGGGCCCCGCGCCGCCGCCAGGGCTGACCTACTACACCCTCGCGGTGCTCGTGGACGGCTCGGCCGCGCGCGGCGCGGCGACGTACAGCGAGCTCGCCACGGCGTGCCTGGGCTGGCGCGGCGCCAAGGCGCTGCAGCTCGCGGTGCTGGCCTTCTGCGCCGGCTTCGGTGTGGTGTACCTGGTGCGCCGCTGCGCGCGCGGACGGGGCGCGCAGACGGGCGCGCGGACGGGGCGGCGGCAGCCGGGGGCGCCGCGTGGGGCGCCGCCGCGCGCCGCACGCCTGCAGCGCCGCGTCCACCGCCGCCCCGCCCCGAGCCGGCCCGCCCGCCCGCCCGCCCGCCCGCCGCCGCGCCCGCCCGCCCGCCCGCCGCCGCCGCCGCCAGGTCATCGTGCGTGACATCCTCGTCGGCAGCGGCGCCGACGCGTGCGACGGGCTGCTCTGCGAGCTGTTCGGCCCCGCCGCTGGCGGCGCCGACCCGCGCCTCGTGGTCATTGCGGTCGCGGCCGTGGTCTGCGCGCCGCTGCTGCTGCTGCGGTGCGCGCGCCGCGCGACGCCCGCGCGCCGCGCAGCGCCGCGCCGGGCCCGCCGACGCCCTGCCGCCACACCTCGCGCCGCCCGCCCGGCCGGCCTGCCCGTCGACCCTAAACCCTGAACCCGTGCGCACGCGCAGGTCGATGGACCGCCTCGCGCCGCTCAACGTCGTCGGCGTCGCCGCGACCGCGCTGCTCGCGGCGGCGTGCGCGGGCCTCGGCGCGGCCGCGCTCGCGCGCGGCGATGCGGCGCTGCCCCTCGCGCCCAACTGGGCCATGCTGGGGCCGACGCGCGGCGCGCAGCTTGAGGCGCTCACCGCCGTGATGCCGGTGCTCATCGCCTGCTACGTGAGCGCGGCGCAGGCGGCTGCGCCGCGCTGGCCGTCGTCACGCTGCCGGGCCCCTGGCGCGGCAGCGACGCTGCCCCTGCCGCTGGCGCCGACACCTGACGCCGCCACGTGGCGCCGCGCCGCCGCCGCCCAGGTGGCGCACCAGAGCGTCCACCCGCTCATGCCGCTGCTGGTGCCCTACTCGCCGGCGCGCATGAAGGCGGCGATCGGTGCCGCGCTGTGCCTCGCGTTTGGGACCTACCTCACGCTCAGCCTCGGCGCGGCGCTCGCGTTTGGCGACGACGTGCAGGCGCGGCGCGCGCGGGGACGCGCGGCGGGAGGCGCTCCGCGCAGCGAAACCTCGGTTCGCCGCGTGCCGCGGGCGGCGGCTGACGGCCGAGACGTCGCCGCCCTGCGCGCCCCGGCGCGCCACGCAGGTCAACGTGCTCGCCTCGTTCAGCACGCGCGAGCTCGAGCCGCGCGTCGGCCCCGTGCTCGCGCGGGCGCTGAGCTGGAGCCTGCGCGGCGGGTTCCTGGTCTCCCTGATCGCGAGCCTGCTGCTCTACATGCACCCGCTGCGCTCCTGCCTCGCCGAGATGCTCTGGAGCGGGCGCGGCGACGGCGGCGGCGGCGGCGCGCGCGCGCGGCGGCGCACGCCGCTGGGCAGCAGCGCCGATGGCGCGCCGCCGCCGCCGGCGCCGCCGCGGCCGCCTCCGGCGCCGGCGCCGGCGGCGGCGGGGCTGCCCGTCGCGGTCAAGCAGGCGGACGCAAACGTGCTGGACGACAGCCGCGTCCTGCAAGAGTTTGATGCGATGGACCAGCCAGCCTATGGCAGCTGGCGGCCCGGCGCGGGCTTCACGTGGCGCGGCGGCGGCGGCGGCGCGCCGGGGTCGCGCGCGCCCTGGCGCCTGTTCAGCTTCAGCAGCGGCGGCGGCGGCGGCGGCGGTGGCGGCGGCAGCGGCGGGGACGCGATCGCGCTCGCCGTCGGCCCCGCCGACCCCGGCGGCCGCCCTGCGCCGCCGCCGCCGCCGCCGCCGCCGCCGCCGCCGCCGCGGAGCTGGCGCGCGCGGGAGCAGGAGCACTTTTACGCGCTCACGTACGGCCTGCTGCTGGGCATGGTGCTCGCGGCGTGCGTGGTCCCTGACATCTTCTCCGCGCTGAGCCTGATTGGGGACGTCGCGAGCACAGTGCAGGCGTTCATTGTGCCCGGCGCGATCGCCATCGTGCTCGCGCGCGCGGGCGGCCCGCCGTCGCGCGGCGGCGGCACGCGGGGGAGCTCCAGCTCGGGCCGCTCGGGGCGCTCGAGCGGCGCCGGCGGCGTCGCGCCGCGCGGCGGGCGCGCCGCGGGCGCCGCGGCCGGCGCGTTTGTGGTCGCGCTGGGGGTCGCGCTGTTTGCCAACGGCGTGTGGCACCGGCTGTGATGATGCCCCCGCTGCCGGGAGCGCAGCCGGCGGCCGCCTCGACGCCGCGCTAGAGCGTAGGTCTGCGCAGCGCCGCGCGCGTCCCTCCGACGCGCGCACCGCACTGCGATGTATTCGACCGTGTCTGACTCTTGGCGGTAACCTTTCGTTACCCGCGCGGCTCACGGGTCGACGAGGCAGCCCACCAGCGCGGCCTCGAGCGCGTCGAGCAGCGAGCCGCCGCCGCCGGCGACCGCGCCGCGCGCGCTGAGCGCGGCGCGCGCGGACGCCTCCGCGGCGGGCCCGGCCTCCAGGATCACCTCCACCATGCTGCGCCCCCGGTACGACACCGGCGCGAGCGTCAGAGCGTCGCCGGCGCCTGCAGGAGCGGCCCAGGCCTTGGGCCCAAGCCGCGCGACCGCCTTGGCGCGCGCGACGGCCGGCGCTGCGCAGCTCAGCGCGCGCAGCAGCGACAGCAGCGCGGCGCGGTCAAAGGTGTCGCCTTCGTGGAACACCCAGCCGCACGACACGTGCTGCGCCTGCGGCCCGAGGTCGACGCCCGGCACGCGCGCCGGGCGCCGCGGCGCCGGCTCCGGCGCCGGCTCGGCGCCGGCCGCCGCCTGCTGCCGCGCGCCCCCGTCGGCAGCCGCGGCCGCCGCCGCCGCCGCCGCGGCCGCGGCGTGCTGCTGCCGCCCCCGGCTGCTGCCCCGGCCGGGCGCGGCCAGCAGGCACTGCCCGCGCGGCGCGTCGAGCAGCGCGGGGTCGAGCTGACCCCGCTGCACCAGCAGCACCTGCGCCTTGGCCGGAAACAGCTCCTCGCCCGCCCAGCGCTCGAACGCCTCTGCGGCGCCGGCCGCCGCCGCGTCGGCCTTGCTGCCGACAAGTACATCCGCCGCGACGACCTGGTCCGCCGCGGTCGCGTTGGCGAGCAGCGCCGCCGGCTCAAAGCTGGTCAGGTCGACCTGCGGCGCCGCCAGCGGCTGGGGCGCGAGGGGCGCCGCGCCGCGCCGCCGACAGGCCTCAGCCCCGCGCGGCGCACCAGGCAGATCACGGCGTTCAGCTGCAGCGACGGCCCCAGCGGCGGCGCGGTGAGGATGTCGATGAGGCTCGCCGCGTTGGCCAGGCCGCTCGGCTCGATCAGCAGACGGTCGGGTTTGGTGGCGCGGATGACCTGCGCGAGCGCCGCCGCCAGCGGCCCGCCCAGCACGCAGCACGCGCAGCCGCCCGCGAGCTGGCGCACCGCCACGCCGCCGCCGTCGCTCGCGCCCGCGCTCACGCCGGCGCCCTCGATCGTCGCGGCTGCGCGCGCGCTGGCGGGGCGGCGTCGGGCGGGGGCGGCCGCGGCCGCGCGCGGGCCCGCCGCCGCGCCCACCGTCGATGCCGACCGCCCCAAACTCGTTCACGACGACGCACCACACCTCGCCCGCGGGCCGCGCGGCGCAGAGCGCGCGCAGCGCGGTCGTCTTGCCGGCGCCGAGCGCGCCAGTGACGATGGACACGGGCACCGGCAGGCGCAGCTGGCGCCGCGCCGCCATGCGCTGTCGGCCGGCCACTGCGGGGGCAGCAGCTGCTGGTGGCTGCGCCGCAGCAGCTTCTGACGACTGCGGCGCAGGAGCAACTGCGGCGCCGCCAGCAGCAGCGGCGGCGGCCGCGTCGACGGCAGCGGCGGCGGCTGTGTCCGCCGGCAGATTGTGCGCAGCAGGTTGTGATGCTGCGGTTGGCCGCGGGGTCGGTCGAGTGGCTGCGGGCGGCGGCGGCGGTCACCAGCGCAGCCCGCTGCTCGTCACGCGCCCGCGCGACTGCCAACTGCCACGGAGACTGCTGCTGGGGCTGGCGGCAGCTCCGGGCGCAGCGACGTGACTCGTGCAGCTTCCACGGCGTGCCAGCCCGCATGTGAGCGCGGCGCGGCGGCGGCGCGATGGCGGAGGCGGGCGTGTTCGCCCGCCCGGCGGCGGTCGCAGGCGCGGCCGGCAGCGGCGAGATGGTGGACAGGTGCGGCCCGTCGCCGCGCGTCCGCCTGCGCTGCTGCCCTCGCTGTCGCACGCGCCACAAAATTGGCGGCAACCGGCGCGCGGCCGCGCGCTGCAGGCTGCTCGCCAGGATTGCGTCCCTGGAGGGCCGGCTCTACGAGCGCGAGGTGCAGGACGCCCGGGCCAAGCAGCAGCTCATCCCCGCGCTGCACGGTGCGGGCGGTCGCCGACGGCGCTTGACCGCGCTGGCGCCGCCGCGCGCCACGCCTGCCTCGCCCGCGCTCGCCGCGGCAGGCGCGGCGGCGCTGCCGCCGGCCAACCGGGAGCTGCTGAGCAGCCTGGGCGATGCCGAGCGGGGGCGGGGCGATGTGGCGGGGCGCGAGTGGCCTGCCGGCGTGCCGGGCTGGCTCGCGCGCGCGTCGCTGGCGGCCAGGGCGGCGGCGGCGCCCGACGGCGGCGGCGCTCGCGCAGCGGCACCCGCCGGCGACGGCAGCCCCACCAGCGGGCGCGCCAGCCCGGCGGAGGCGGCCGGGCCGGAGGCGGGCTCGCCGGCAGCGCGGCGGAGCGGCGGCGCGGCGCTGGCAGCGCCGCTGGCAGGCGCCGGCGGCGGCGGCAGCAGCGGCGGCGGCCAGGCCAAGTGGCGCGCCAGCCTGAAGCACTATTACAGGCGCGCGCGCCGGCGCAGCGCTCCACACCGTCTCAGCCAGCCGCGCCCTCCTCCACGGCTGCGCGGTCCGAGCTCGCGCGCGCCGGCCGCCTGCGGTGCAGGTACTATGTTGCCGACGGCGACAGCGGCGACGGCGACGGCGGCGCCGCGCGCGTGCAGGAGGCGGCGGGCGCGGCGCTCGCGGAGGCCAACGAGCGGCTGTACGACGCGGAGGCCCGCGTCCAGGCGGCCCTGGTGCGCTTGCGTGCGTAGGGGGGGGGGGCATGGAGCAGCCCGAGTGCGCCGCCGCTGCTCTTGCGCGCCGGCGCCGGCAGCTCGCGGCCGCGCGTCGCCGACCAGCGTTGCCGCCGCCGCCGCGCCGCGCCGCCGCCCGCGCACGCGCACGCTCGCCAGGCGGCGCAGGCGCAGGCGGCGGGCGAGGCCGAGGCGCTGAGGGGTGAGGTGGAGGCGCTGAAGGGTGAGAACCTGGAGGCCTGGCGAGTCAAGTATGAGCTCGAGCGGCAGCTCGCCGACGCGGCGGCCGCCGCGGAGGGCCTGCAGCGCGAGGGCGCGGCCGTGCGCCAGGTGCGGCGGCGGTGGCGGCGCCGCCTGCGACGGCGGCTGAGCTGTGACGCGGCGTGCGGCGTGGCGACATGTTGCATGCGACGCGCAGGCGCTGGAGGAGGCGCGCGCGCAGGCGCGCATCTGGGGCGACGCGAGCAGCAGCGAGCTGGACAAGGTCGCCGCGGAGCGGGCGCTGCTGCAGGAGCAGCTCGCGCAGCGCGGCGGCGAGCTGGCGGCGCTGCGCGCCGAGCTCGCGGCCGCGGCGGGCGAGCGCGAGCGCGGCGCCGCGGAGGCCGCGCACGCGGCGGAGGAGCGCGACCGGCTCGCGGCGCAGCTCGCGCCGCTCGAGGGCCTGCGCGCCGCGGCGGCCGCGTCAACCGCCGCGGCGGCCGCGTCGGCGGCCGCCGCGGCGGAGTGGGAGGAGCGGTTCATGCGCGAGCGCGGCGTGCGGCGGCGACTGCACGAGCAGCTGCAGGCGCGGCGCCCTGGCCGCGGGGCCTGCATCTCGGGGAAACGCGACGGCGCTGCGCCGGGCCAGGCTGCGCGTGTGCGCTGAGGCCTGAGGGTGCTCGTGCCACCGCTGCCACGTCACAGGTGCTGCGGGGGAACATCCGCGTGATGTGCCGCGTGCGGCCGCCGCTCGCGGCGCCGGCGCCGGCGTCGCCGCGCGGGCGCGCGCCGCCCGGCGGCTGCGCCGCGAGCGCCGTGAGCTTCCCGCTCGAGGGCCTCGTCGCGGTCTGCGACGCGTCGACGGCGCGGAGCCGGGAGTTTGAATTTGACGCCGTCTTCCCGCCCGAGGCGGGCCAGGCGCAGGCGCGACCTGCACGGCGCCGCGCGGGCCGACGACGCGCGCGGCGGCCGGCAGCTGCAGCCGCCGCGCTGTGCGCAGCCGGACGCGCCCGACGGCCGCCCCTGCCTCTGCCCCCGCCCGGCCGCTGTGCCCGCCGCAGGTGTACGAGGAGGTGTCGCCGCTCGTGCGCTCGTGCGCCGACGGCTTCAACGCCGCCATCATCGCGTACGGCCAGACGGGGAGCGGCAAGACCTTCACCATGGACGGCCCACCGGACGCGCTCGGCGTCAACGCGCGCGCGCTGCAGGTCCGGCACGCAACCGACGGGCGCACGCACGCGGGGCTGCGCGCGCGCAGGCGCGGCCTCTGCTGAGTGCTGAACGCCCGCCGCGCGCGCGGCGCGCTGCGGCCCGCCGCGCGGTCGCAGGAGCTGTTTGCGATCGCCGCGGACGAGGCGAACGGGGGCTGGTCGTTCCAGGTCGGTGGGCCCGCAGCCGCGGCTGCGCGCGCGGCCGTCCTGCACCGCCGCGTGGCCGTGCTGCGGCTCGCGGGGGCTGGCGCGCGCGGAGCCTGGCCCTCCACCTTCCACCGCCGCCGCCGCCGCCGCTGCTCCTGCCGCCCCACCCCAGGTGGCGATGCTGGAAATCTACAACGAGGCGGTGCGGGACCTGCTGGCCATGGCCGCCGCGGCCAGCGCCGCGGGTGGCGGCGGCGGCGCGGCCGCCGCCGCCGCGGCCGCCGCGGCCGCGCACACGCTCGACGTGTCGGGCCTCCCCGCGGGCGAGCTGCCGGCCGGCATGGACCGGTGCGGCGTCGCGCCGGGCGCGCCCGCCTGCGCCCGCGCGCCCTGCACCCCCTCGGCCGCCTGACGCCGCGCGCGGGGCCGCCACACCCGCCCGCGCCCCGCAGCGTGCCCGGCCTGCTCTGGCGGCCCGTGCGCGACGCCGGGGAGGTGCAGGCGGTGCTGCGGGAGGGCGCGCGCGCGCGGGCGACCGCGGCGACCGCGCTCAACGCCAACAGCAGCCGCTCGCACGCCGTGCTCAGCGTGCGCGTCTGCGGGCGGCGCGAGGGCGGCGCGCCGTTCAGCTCGCTGCTGCACCTGGTGGACCTGGCGGGCTCGGAGCGCGTGGACAGGAGCGAGGTCGCCGGGCAGCAGCTGCGAGAGGCGCAGGCCATCAACCGCAGCCTCTCCGCGCTCGGCGACGTTATCGCCGCGCTGCAGCGCCGCGGCGCGCACGTGCCCTTCCGCAACAGCAAGCTCACGCAGGCGCGCGTGCGCGCCCGGGGGCTGTGCAAGTGGCGCGGCGGCGGCACCGGCGCGGACGCCGCGCGGCGGCGGCCTCCCTCATGCCCGCACCCGCACACCCGCGCGCACCTGTGCAGGTGCTCGCCGACAGCCTGTCGGGCAGCAGCAAGGTCCTGCTGGTCTGCTGCTGCTCGCCCGAGCCCGCGTCGGCGAGCGAGACGCTGTCGTCGCTCAACTTTGCAGCGCGCGCGGCGCAGGTGGAGCTCGGCGCGGCGCGGCGCGCGCCCGCAGCCGCGGCGAACCCCGCCGGCGACGGCGCGGCGGCGGAGGGCGGCGGCGCGCCGCCGGCGAGCCCGCCGCGCGCGCCGGGGCAGCGTGCGAGCTTCGGCGCGGCGGGCGGCGGCGGCGCCGGCGGCGCGGCCGCGCGGCCGGCGTCGCGCCTGGCGGACCGACCCGGCTCGGCCGCGGGCAGCCCGCGCGTGAGCGGCGGCGCGATGGCCAAGCCCGCCCGGCACTGAGAGGGGCGGACTGGGGCAGGATGCGGCGTGCCGCGGGGGAGTGTCATGCGGCGGCGCGCGCTGAACCTCGGTCCCGCTCCCGAGCTGTGCCACGCCGCCGCGGCGCCCCCCGCGCGCCAAAGCTCTCGAACCGCCCCAGCCGCCCCCTCACGCGCCCCAACACGCCAGCGCGATGCTCGCGGCCGCGCGCCGCCCCGCGCTGCCGGCGCCGCGCCGCGCGTCCGCCGCCGCACCCGCTGCGCTGCTGCGCCCCGCGCCCCGCGGGCACGCCCCCGCCGTGCGGCTGCGCGCGCAGCAAACGGACGTGGACATCGTGACGCAGGACGGCGCCGTGCTGCGCGTGCCGCTGCAGCCGGGGTCCACCGTGGGCGACATCCGGGCCGAGGTGGCGGCCCGCACCGGTGCACGGCCCGACGACGTGCGGCTCGCGCACGCAGGGACGAGCTCGCGCCGGCGCGCGACGGCGAGGCCTTCGCGCCCCGCCCCGGCACGGCGCCGCTGCTGCACGCGATGCGGCGCCGCGCCGCCGCGCCGGCGCCGGCGCCCGAGCTGCGGCGCGAGCTCACCGTGGTGACCGCGGCCGGCCAGCTGCTGCGCGTCGAGGTCACGCCGGGCGTCACGACCGGCGGCGACCTGCGGCGCGAGGTGGCGCGGTCGATGGGCTCCTGCGCCGCTGAGGTCAGGCTGGCATATGCTGGCAAGGAGCTGGACTCCGCGCACGACGGCAAGCCGCTGGCGCTCAAGCCCGGCCTGGACGCCGTCCAGGTGTGACACGGGGTCGGGCGCGCGCGCCGCTTGCGGGGCCGGCAGCGCGCGGTGCCGGCAGCGCGCGGGCAGGGCGGCGCTGCAGCCGCTGGCGTCGCGGGCAGTCTCCTGCAAGAGCTGAGCAGCACCGCGCCGCTGCCGCTGCCGCCGCTCAGGCCGTGGAGCGCCAGAGGGGCGGCGCCGCCGGCGGCGGCGGCGCGCGCATCGTCGGTGAGCCGGTGACCGCGCCGGGCGCGGACACGCCGCGCATCGGCACCAGCACGGAGGCCCAGCTGGCCAAGCAGTTCAGGCACATCATGCGCCACCCCATGCCTGGCATCAGCGCCGCGCCGGACGCCGATGACCCGCTGGTGTGGCACGTCCAGGCGCGCGCGCGCGCGCGCGTGCACGTGCACGTCGCGCGCAGCACAGCGCATCGCTGGGCAGGCCGCAGCTCTGGCCTCCGACGCGGCCGCCGCTCTGACCTGCGTCCCCCGCCGCGCGCGCCGGCAGCTCGCCGGGCCCGAGGGCACGCCCTATGCGGGGGGCTGGTGGCACGTGCGCCTGATGTTTAGCCACGCCTTCCCGGGCCGGCAGCCGTGTGCAAAGTTTGTGACGCCGATCCTCAACCCCTACGTCGACGAGCGCAGCGGCGTGATCTGCTTTGTGGTGGGCACCGAGATGCGCTCGGTGGCGTGCGTGCTCGCCGCGCTGCACATGCTGCTGCGCAAGCCCGCGCTCACAGCCGACCGCGCGTGGAAGGCGGCCGTGGCGGCGCACACGGCCGCGCACGCGATGGGGCCGCGCTGACCGCGGCGGGGCTTTGAGGCTTTGGCAGCTGCGTTGCTGGCGTTGTTGTCAGGCAAGGGCAGGTTGTTGCAGGCTGCTGCTCATGAAACAGGAGAGTTGCACCCAACCGCCGCGAGCCGCCGCGACCCGCCGCGAGCCGCCGCGACCGCCCGGCCGCCGCGAGCCGCCGCGAGCCGCCGCGAGCCGCCGCGACCGCCGCGACCCGCCTCGAGCCGCAGCGGCAGCTGAGCGCGCGCCGCCAACCCCGCACCGCGCCGCAGCCGGCCGGCCGCGCCCGCCCTGCCGCGGCCCTCGGCCTCGGCCTCGCCGCGCGCGGCCGCACCCACGACCCCCCCCCCTGCCGGCCTCAAAACGGCGCCGGCAGCGAGGCGGGACGGGCACACGACGCGCGGCACGCAGCTCAGGCCCGCACGAGCCCGACACGCGCTCGTGCGCCCCGCGCGCGGCAGAGTGCGCGTCGCCGTGGCCCGGTCACGGAGACGCGCACTTTGCCAAAGCGCGAGGCTCACGACGGTGCGTCGGCGTGCGCCTGGGCGTCACGCGCGCGCTTTTTCTTCCTGTGCTTGCAGACGGCGAGGAGGACACAGCGGTCGGAGAAGGAGGTCTGCCACCTCTGGGTCTTCCCCGCCTTCGTCGGGCGTCGCGGGTGAGCCGCGAGCTAGAGGCGCGCTGGCCGCTCCCCCGCTGGCGGCGCAGCCCTCGGGCAGCGCTCCGGCGACCTCGGCGAGCTCCCCCGACCAGGTGCGCGTGGTCCTCGAGGTCCGCCTGGCAGCAACTGCCAGGTAGGCCTGGAGGGCCACGCGCGCCTGCTGCAGGAGCTCCCCGAGGGCGCCGGAGATGGTCGTCCAGGGCTGCCCCTCCCGCAGGGTCGACCTGACCGACCGTCTCCTGCGCGAGCGAGCCGGGGTGTGATCGTCGCGCCCCAGCCGCAGGCGCCGCAGGGCGCGCCGCCGCCGCGGGCTGCAGCCGCACCCCCCCCCCCCCCTCCAAGACGCAACGCCCGCCCGGCGTGAGAAGCAGGGCCGTAGAGGTCTGGGCCTTGCTGTCTGCGTGCGCACGCAGCGCCTGCGCCTGCGAAGGTGCTGGGTGAGAGTGAGGCCGCGTGAGCGCGCCAATGCCGCGCGCAGCGCTCTCCACCCACCCGCTGCGAGCGTGAGGCAGAGCCCGCCGCCGGGCAGCGCCGCCTGTACTGCCTCGGCTGCCTCGGCTGCCCCGCCGCCGCCGCTGCTGGCGACGCTCTCACGGCCAGCGACGCGTGCCGCGCGGCGAGGCCGCGCGGCCGCGCCAGCACGCGCGCTGCGGCGCCGATGCGCTCGGCCGCACGCACGCGTCGAGCACCGCAGCGGCGGCTGTGGTTGCCGGGTGGCGCCGTCGCCGGGCCGCGCGCGCGCGTGCGCACACACGAGGCGCTGCCGGGCTGGCAGCCGACCTTGGCGCCGTGCAGCCCTTGGAGCTCGCGTCAAAGGTGCCCAGGATACACCAGGGCACATACGACGCGAGCGTCAAGGGCTGCACGGCGGCCAGGTTGGCGCGCGCCGTGCTGCGCCCGCTGCTGCGCGTGGGCAGGCCCGCCGCCGGGGGCTGCTGCGCGGCGCCGCCGGCCTCCGACGCCGCCCCCCGCACCCGCTGGCCGCCTCCGCTGGCCTTCGCTGCTGGCCGCTGCGCGCACTGCTCGCGCGCGCCGCGCGCGCTGGGCAGGGCGGCCGCGTGCGCGCGCCCGCTGCGCCCGCCGCCTCGCGGCGGCAGCGCTGCACGTGGGCATCCGGGCCGACCTCCTTGACTGCCTCAGGCGACCACCGGGTCGTCCGCGCTCGTCAAGCAGGGCGGCCCGGATGCCCTGGACGCCCGCGCAGCGCTGCCGCGCTGCGTGCAGCGCTGCCCCGAGGCGGCGGCCGCAGCGGGTGCCGCGCCGCGCCGCGCTGCCGAGGTTGCCCGCCTCTGTCGCATTCCTACTTCCCGCCCGTCGCGCGCGCGGGGCCGCCGCAGCAGCCGTCGACGACGCAGGGGCCCTGGCGCGGGGCCGCGCGCCTCCCGGTCGCTGCTCCTCCGCGCGGCGGCGCCGCGCCGCCGAGCCGCCCGCGCGCCGAGCCGGCAGCGGCGTGGCGCGCCTCGGACGTTGCGGCGCCACCCGCGCGGGCGCGGCGGGTCGGCGCTCTGCGGCCGCGTGCACCGCGCTTTGCGCCATCTGCAGCAGCGCGGCGGCACCGGCCGTCGCGCCCTGCGTCGCTCAAGTGCGGAAGGCGTCTGGGGTGGTTGGGTGCACTCCGGCGCCTTTCGAACTTGAGAGACGGAAAGGCGCGATGGTTGAGGCGATGCCCTCAGCGGTCGAGCCCTCGCGAGCGGCGGAGCCCGCGAGGCGCGTGGCGCGGCGGCGTGCGTGTAGAAAGTGGGCCCTGCGATCGGCCGGTGGCGCCGTTGGCTGCGCCGCGCACGTGGGGCTTTGGCACGCGCTGCACCGCCGCCGCTGGCGGGAGCCAGGAGGATCGCGCAGGGCCTGGGTGGCAACCTCTGCGGCGCCGCCGCGGCGGGTGTAGCACGGGAGCGGAGTTGGAGATCATCGACCTGCGCGGCCGCCGCCGCGGGCCGGAGCAACAGCAGCAGAGCGCTCGCCGCCAACCCCCGCGCCGCGCCGCAGCCCGGGCTGGCCGCGCCCGTCCCGGAGCCACGTGCTGCGCCTGGTCGCCTCAGGCGCTGCCGCGGTCGCTCCGGGGCGCCATGCGCGCCGCGGCGGCGGCGCGGCCGCAGCGGCAGCGGCCCGCGGCGCCGCGCCGCGCCGCAGCCTGCCGCGGGCGCGCCGCAGCCCGCCGCGCTGCTGTTCTGTTCGACGGCGTCACCGCCGAGCGCGGGTTCTTGCCGGAGCACGACCCGCTGCTGCGGTGCGCGCGCCAGCGCCCGCCGCTGCCGCTGCCGCTGCCGCCGCGGCCGCCGCCGGCCGCGCCAACCGCGTCGCGCCGGCGCAGGCTGCCGCCCGGCCTGGCCGCGTACGAGGAGGCGCTGGACGCCATCCCCAAGCTGGCGCTGGGCAGTGAGCAGCACCCGCACGGGCCCGGCCGGCGGTGGCCACGGCCGGGTGACCCTGGTCACCCAGTCGTCGTCGATGCGGCCGCCCGTTCGCTCGCTCACGAGCACGCCGCCGCCGCCGCCGCCAGGCCCCGGCACGCTGCGGCGCGCGCTCGAGGCGCTGCCGCCGTTTGACCTGCGCGAGCTGCCAGCGCTGTCGTCGCTGCCGCCCGGCAACGCGGCCGCGCCCGCGCTCGGCGTGGACGGCGCGCTGGCGGCGCCCCAGCTGCTGCCGCCGGCGGGCGCGTGCTACGCCGCCGGCGGGCGGGCGGTGGCGGCCGACGGCGCGGCGGGGGCGTGGTGTTCATGCGACGCGGAGCTGTGGCGGGCGTACATGGTGCTCTCCTTCCTCTGCCACGTGAGGCGCGGGAGGCCATCGGCGCGGTGCACGGGCCGCGCGGGCCGCGCCCTGGCTCGCTGCCCCCCCCCCCCCCGCAGACCGCCCGCCAGCCCGGCGCCCCGCCCGCCAGCGCCGCCGCCGCCGCCGCCGCCGCCGCCGCCGCCGCCAGGCGCACGTCTGGTGCGACGGCCCGGCCCCGCCCGACGCGCTGCCGGCGCGGCTCGCGCAGCCCTGGGCGGCCGTGTCGGCCGCGCTGGGCATGCCGCCTGTGCTCGTGTACGCGACGTACAACCTGATGAACTGGCGCCGCCTCGACGCCGCCGCGCCGGTCGCGCTCGGCAACCTCGCCTGCCAGCACGTGCGCGGCGCGGCGCGCTCGCCCGCGAGCCGCCGCGCGCCGCCAGCGCCGCGCTGCAAGCCCTCTGCCCTGTCATGCAAGCCCGCTGCGCCGCCCCGCGCGCGCGGTCGCTAGAACTTCCTGGGCGGCCTGGACGAGGAGTGGTTCCGCGCCGTGCACGTGACGATCGAGGCGGCGGCCGCCCCCGCGCTCGCGGCGCTGCGGCCGCTGCAGGCCGCCGCGGAGCGGCGCGACGCGCCGGCGATGGAGGCGCGGCTCGGCGAGCTCGTCGCGGCGCTGCAGGCGATGCAGGCGCTGCTGTCGTGCATGGGCGAGCGGTGCGCGCGGCGCTGACCGGCGGCGCGCGGCGGCGGCGCGCGGCTCGCCCGCTTGCCGCCCACCCGCCTGCCGCCCACCCGCAGGTGCGATCCGCATGTGTATTACACGCGCGTGCGGCTGCCGATGTCGGGCTGGCGGGCCAATCCCAAGCTGCCAAGGGGACTGGTCTACGGCGGGCTCTGGCGCGGCGCGCCGCAGCAGCTCTACGGCGAGACGGGCGCGCAGAGCAGCGTCGTGCCCGCGCTCGACGCGGCGCTCGGCATCGAGCACGAGCGCGGCTGGTGCGCCGCCGCCGCCGCCGCCGCGCCTGGCCGGGCCCAGCCGCGGCGGCGGCCCGCCGCCGCCACCACCGCCGCGCCAGGCTGCGGCAGCGCCCCGCCGCCCGCTCGCCATGCGCCCAGCCGCGACACGCCGCGACGCGCCGCCGCCGCGGGGGCGGCGCCCGCAGGCTGTCCACCTACCTCGCCGCGATGCGGGCGCACATGCCGCCCGCCCACCGCGCGTTCCTGGACGCGCTCGAGGCGGGGCCGAGCGTGCGCGGCGCGGTGCGGCGCCTCGCGGCGGCGAGCGTGACCGAGGCCTACGACGCCGCGGTGGGCGAGCTCGCGGCGTTCCGGGCGCAGCACAGGGGTTTCGCAGCACAGTACATCGCGCAGTTTGCCGCGCGCGAGGGCGCGCGGGGCACCGGTGGCAGCGATTTCATGCCCGCGCTGTCCGCGTACGCGACCGCCACGGGCGCGCACCGGCTCGCGGGGGCGCCGGCGGCGGCGGCGCCGCCGCGCGGCTGCCCGCTGCACGAGTGAGCGGCGCCTGAGGGTTGAGGCGGAGGCGCCGCGGGGCGGCCGTCGCTGGCCAGAGAGTGCGCAGCTGTGCGGTCTGCGTGCCCCGCGCAGCACTCGTCGGGGCGGTGCCGATCAGGCAGAGGTAACCGAATCCCGGCCCGTTGACGCGGTCACACCTCCTCGGTGGACTTGGACGGCAGGTTCTGCACGAACTGTATCGGCCCCTTGACGCCGGGCGGCCGCCGCCAGCCGGGCGGGCGCAGCACCTCCCAGCACCACCACGCGAAGATCAGCGTCCCGGGCCCGACCGCCCACAGCGCCGCCGCGAGCAGCAGGCAGCGCCAGAAGAAGAGCGCGGTGGCCAGCGGGTCCTGCCCCGTCACCATCGCCTGCACGTGATGGGCGCGCGCACGCGCGGGGGCGGGCGGGCAGATCAGCAGGTGGGCGGGCAGGCTGGGGCCGGCGTGGCGCGGGGCCGCCGCGCGTGTGGCGCGCACGCGCCTGCAGGCGCTCGAAGACCATGGCAATGTCGTCGATGCGGTTCTGGACCTGTCGGGCGCGCCAGGCGCACAGCGCGCACTCAGTACGCGCAGCACGCGCAGCACACACACCGCGCGGTGCGGGCCGCCGCCGCGCGCACCTGCAGCGAGATGCGCAGCAGCTGCTCGTAGCGGCGCTTGAGCAGCTTGATGCGGCGCGGCTGGAACATCATGATCGCCGCCAGGTCCCGCACGCCGCCGCCGCCGCTGCTGCCCCAGCCGCCGCCGCCGGCGCCCGCGCCGCCCGCGCCGCCCGCGCCGCCGCCCCAGGGCCCGCCGCCGAGCGTGCTGCCGCTGCCGCCGCTCGCGGTCGACGCGGCGTCGTCGTCCTCGTCCTCGCCGTCGCCGGCGTAAAACAGGTCTGTGAGGGTGCGGCGCGGCGGGGCGGGGCGGGGCGGGGCGCGGCGGGGCGGGGCGGGGCGGGGCGGGGCGGGGCAGGCTCGGCGCGGCGCCTGCCGGCTGCGCCGCCGCGGCGCGGACGGCGGCCGGCACCGGGCCCCGGGGGGCGCCGCTGGCGTCCGTCCACCCACCCGAGGGCAGGAGGCGCGAGGTGTCGAGCAGCTCGCCCAGGTCCAGCCCCAGGTACTCGACCAGGCCCTGGCGGGGCAGGGGGCGGGGCGGGAGGAGAGGAGTGAGCGGGAGTCGCCCATCAGTGATGGGGCGTGAGGGCGAGCGGGCGCGCGGGGCGAGCGGCGGAGCCACGCGGCGCGCCGCAGCGGCGCAGCGGGCGGCGAGCGGAGACGGCGCGCACGCGTGCGCGCGCCCCCGCCGCGCCGCGGCGCGCACGTGCATCAGCAGGCGGCGGAGCGCGAGGGAGCTGCGCCACAGGAGGAATGCGAAGAGGCTCTCCACGGGGCGGAAGCAGATGGCGGCCATCACAAACACGCTCGCGGCGTTGTGCCACGGCCGCACCCACGCCTGCACCGGCGGCGGCGGCGGCGGCGCGGCGGCGGCGCGGCCGCGCGGCGCGGGTGCATCGTCACAGCGCGGCGCGGCGCGGCTCGGCGGGCGGTGCCGCGGGCGGGGCGGGGCGGGGCGGGGCGCAACGCGCGGCAGAAGCACGCCTTGAGGTCTTGGAATGCTGCCCAGCTGCGCGGCACCCAGGACGTGGCGTCCTTCAGGCGCTGGATGTTGTGCCTGGCGCGCGCGCGCAGGGAGGGGCGCGCGCGGCGGCGCCGGGGGCATCGCGTGGCGGCGGCGGCGGCGCGCGTGCACTCCCGTCTCCAGCGGCGGCGCGGCTGGGCCCTGAGCCCCGGGCGCTGCGCCGCACCGCGCGCGCCCGAGGCGGAACTTCTCCCGCCCTGTCTCCAGCACCTTCCACGCCGCGGCCTCGGGGATGGGCGGCTCCGCGCCGCCTGGGCGCCGCGCGGTGAACGGGCGCGCGTGGGCGCGGCGGCCGGGTGGGCGGCGGCACGCCGGGTGGGAGCGGGGGCGGGCGCGGGCGGACGCGGCCTGGCGGCGGCGCGGCGCCGCACTTGAGAGCCACGCGACGACCTTGGCGTGCGTCGCGGTGACGATCGTGTCGCGGCTCACCGCGTGGAATAGGCTGATGTGGTGCACCTGGCAGCGGAAGGAGAGGGCAGCGGGGCGTGGCAGCAAGTGGGCCGCGCGCTCGGCGGCGGTGCCGCGGACCGCACCCGCGCGGCGCGGGCCCCCCCCCCCCCCCCCCCGAGGCCCCTCCCTGGCCCAGGCCCGCAGCGGCGCGCGCCTGGGGCGGGTACTGGGAGCGCTCGTAGGCCTGCAGCAGGCGCTGCTGGTCGGGGATGGAGCACGTGACGCCCAGCAGCACCGACCCGGTCACCTGCGGGCCGGGCCGCGCGCGCGGCGGCGGCGGCGGCGGCGGCGGCGCGGCGTGCGAGGGGCGCGCGGAGGAGGCGACGCGCGCGCGCGCGGGCGCGGGCGCCGCACCTGGCTCACGGTCGCGCCCGGCGCGACGACGGGCGGGTGCGGCGAGTCCGCCGCGCCGCCGAGCGCGCCGGTGCCGCCGCCGCTGGGCTCTGGGATGCCACCCGCGCCGGCGACGCGCAGCTTGAGCGACTTGACCACCTCCCTGCGCATCGCCGCGCGGCGGTGCGCGCCTCGACGCGGGCGGTTTGACGCGGCGGCGGCGGCGGCACGCGGCGGCCGCAAGGGGCGGCGCGGCGCGCCGGGCGCGCGTGCGGCGAACGCGTGCGGCATTGGCGGCGCACGCACCGGCGGTTGAGGTAGAGGAGCGCCGAGATGCGGAAGCTGCTCTTGCCGAGGAATGCAAGGCGGCCGCGCCCCGCGTCGCCAAAGACCACGAGGATGAGCGTCGTGGTCGGGTGATAGATGGGCACGCTCAGCTGCCACGCAAACTCGGCGTCGCGCCTGCGACGGGCCGCGCGGCATGACGCGGCGGCTGGGCGCGACGGCGCGCGGTGACGTGACGCAACGGCCAGGCGGGGGCGCGGTGACGGTGCGGCGGGCCGGCCGAGGCTCGGCGCGCACCTCACGGTGCTCTTGGCCCAGTGCTGGCCGAGCTTCAAAACGACAAACCAGCCCCGGGGCGGCTCGGGCGAGACGTCGACGCGGTGCAGCACCAGCTGCAGCGTCGCGAGCGGCCCGGACAGCATGCCGCGCCCCGGCGTGACCGGCAGGCCGGCGATCGGGCTCGCCCGCTCGCCGAGCGCCGGCCCGGCGGCGCCGCCGCCGCCGTCGCCGGCGGCGCCGGCCGCCGCGCCGGCGGCCGCGATGATGCTGGCGGTCGTGCTGCTGGCGAAGGGCGAGGGCCGCCGCGGGGTGCGGGGCGCGCCCGACTCGGCGCCGCCGCCGGCGGCGCCGCGGGCGCCGAGCGGGCGCGGCAGCTGCGGGCGCGGCGCGCGCGGCGGGTGAGACGCGGGCGTGCAGGCAGGCGAGGGGGGGGGGGGCTTGAAGGCCGCCGCGCACCTTTCGCACGAGCCAGCCGCCCCAGCTGCGGTCGCCGCCCGCGCCCGCTGCAGCGCCCGGCCGTGCAGGTGCCTCCGCCTCCGCCTCCGCAGCCGCGGGCGCAGGCGCCGGAGGCGCCGCGGCGCCACGCCGCCGCGCGAGCGCGACGGCAGCGGCCGCCGCGACTGGCGCGTCGCGGCTCGCGCGCCGCGGCGACGCCGGCGCGCTGGCTGGCGCGCTGCCCCCCGGCGCCTGTGGCGGCGCGCCGAGCACCGCAGCCGCCTCGAGGCTGAGCTGGGGCACGCCGTACATCGCGGCGCGGCCGTCGGCGTCGGCCGCGGCAGCGATGAGCTCCACGGTGCCGCCCTCGATCCCCTCCAGCGGCAGGACGATGCCGGGCAGCTGGCAGCGCCGGAACTGGAGCGGGGGAGGGACGGGCAGGCAGGCGGGCGGGCGGGCGGGGGCCAGCGCGTGGGCGGGGGGCGGCCCGGCAACGCGGCGGCGCGTGCAGCGTGCGGCGCACCGCGAACACGCCCGCCCACGTCGTCGGCGGCGGCGGGCTGGCGGCCAGCAGCTGCACGCCGCTCCACTCGCCCCGCGCGACCAGCTTGCCGCCGGGCAGAGCCTTACCCCGCAGCACCACCTGCGGGGCGGCGCCAGGTTGGGTCTGGGGCCCCGGCGCATGCCTGCGCGCCAGGGTGGCGAGCCAGCGGGCTCCCCCTCCGGCACGGCGGCGGCGCACAACGCACCTCCAGCACCAGCCGCTTGTGCTGCGGCGACGGCGGCGGCGGCGGCGGCGGCGGCGGCGGCGGCGGCGGCGGCGGCGGCGGCGGCGGCGGCGGCAGCGGGCTGAGCGTGCAGCGCCGTGCCGTTCCGCGGCGCCAGCCGCCGAGCTTGCCCCGCGCACGCACAGCGCCCCAGCCGCAGCCGCACCTGCAGCGGGCGCTTGGCAATGAAGACAAACTGCTCCCGAAACACCGCGGCGCCGCCGGGGCGCAGCCTAACGGGGTTGCTCTCCATTGCCTGGTGCTTGCCGTAGCTGCACGCAGCGGCGGCCGGTGCGTTGGCGGAGCGGCGGCAGCGCAGCGCACGCAGCGGGGCGGCAGCGGCCGCCCGGGCGCGGGCGAGCGGGGCGGGCGCGCACCGCAGGCGCGCGAGGGCGTACACTGGCTCTGCGGCGAGGTGGCGCTGCAGCAGCGCCGCCTGCTGCTGCTGCAGCCGCGCCGCCTCTGCGAGGCTCACGCCGCCGGGCGGGCTGCCGTCGGCGCCGCCCAGCAGCTCGAGCAGCAGCGGCACCTCGCCCGGCGCGCCGCCGCCGCCGCCCGAGAGCCCGTCGTGGCGGTACGCGCTGACCACCGCTGCGACCGCCGCCTCGAGGCTGTCCGCCGTGTCCAGCCCGCCGACGCTGCCCGCGCGCGACGCGGCGCCGCCCCAGTCGGCGCCGGGGCTCGCGCGCCCGCTGCCGCTGCGGCGGCGCGCCTGCTGGAGGTAGGAGACGTACCAGCGGCTCCCCAACTGCACCTCCAGCAGCGACAGCTGCGCGGCGCGCGGGCGGCGCGGGCGCGGGGTCGCGCGCGGCGCGCCGGCGGCGCGGCGGCGCTGAATGCGGGCGGGCGCGGCGTCGCAGCGAGCGGGGCGCGGCACGCCTTGATGTAGACGACGCAGGGCTCCTCGTACAGCGTGCCCAGCTTGGCGTGCGTCACCACGGGCGGCACCTGCGCGCGGCGCGCGGCGTCGACGCCGCTGGCGGCGGGCGCGGGGGCCAGGGCTCCGCGGCAGCGGTGGCGGCGGCGGCGGTTGCCGCACCTTGACCTCGCCCGGGAGCAGGCAGAAACTCACACGCTCCGCGACGTCAAACGCGTGCGAGCGCCACGTCGGCGCCCACCACAGCGCGACGCGCACGGTGCCCAGCTCCGGCGGCGGCGGCGGCGCCTGCTGCGCCGCGGCGCCCGGCCGCTGCTTTGCCTGCGCGGGCGGCGCCGCCGCCGGCGCGGGCGCGCCGCCGCCGCCGCGCTGCCCCTGGTCGCGCGGCTGGGCGGCGCTGGGGCCCGCGCCGGACAGGTAGTGTCGCAGCGACGGCGCCGACAGCAGCTGCCCCGAGAGCACGCGGTGCAGCGCGCTGCCGACCGCCGCCGCCGCCGGCGCGGCCTGGGTCTTGGCCGCCTGGTCGGCCTGCTTCACCTTCTGCTTCTTGCCGCCGGGCTGCTTGGGGCCCTTGACGTCTTTGAGCTTCTTCACGCTGGGCGGGTGCAGCTGCAGCTCCAGCTCCAGCACCTGGCGCGGCCGGCAGGGCACGGCCAGCGCGGCCAGCGCGGCGCGCGGCGTCGGGGGCCCTGCTGCCGCCGCGCTGCACAGCCGCTGCCTGGCGCCGCCGCCGCCGGCGCGGCCGCCGCGGCCGGCGCCGCCGCACCTCCAGCGGCTCGAAGGCGAGGGAGTTGATGTCGACGAAGCCGCGCCCGAGGCACTCGTCAGGGCGCGCCCAGTCCCAGGCCCACACCTCGACGCACAGCACGCGCTTCGCCGCCGCGACCTCGGCGTGCTCCACGAAGAATTCCTCCTGCCAGTCCGGGTCGAGGCTGCGGCGCTGCGTCGACGTGCGGTGCGCCGCGGGGCCACACAGGACCTTGACGTAGCAGTCCGGCAGCGACGCCTTGCTCTTGGGCGCGAGGTCGCGCGCGCCGAGCACCTGCGGCGCGCGCGGCGGCGGGCGGGCGTTTGCAGGAAGCGGCGGCGCGCGCGCACGTCGCGGCGGGCACAGGACGCGGCGCGGCACGCACGCGGACGTGGAGGTCGAGGCCCTTGAAGCTGCTGAACCACTCGTCCAGCGAGGCCTCGCGCAGCACGTCGCGGTCGGTGATGCGCAGCGGGTGCGACGCGAGCGCCGCCATCGCCGCCCGCCGCCGCGCGAGGCGGCGGCCGGCGCGCACGCGGCCCCGCCGGCGGCCAGGCACTGATAGGAGCAGGGCAGCAGGGGCCGGGCGCCCCGCGCGGTGCGGGCGGCTCAGCGCATCGCGGGCGCGCCGCCGCTGCTGTCGGCGACGGCGCGTGCTGCAGGCCGTGCCGTGCTCCCTCCGCTATCGCCTGACGGGTGGCCGGGCGGAGTACGAATGGAGTGGCGGCAGTGCGGCGTCGAACAGGCCGCGCCGGCGGGCGCGGCGGCGCCGGGCGTCACGGCGTGCTCAGTTTTTGCGCGCTGCGCAGCGCCGCGTGCGCCCCGTGGCCTGCCCTGTTTGCCCCACAAGCAGGCCCTGATCGCGCTGCTGTCACCGCCCCCACGCGCCTCGGGGGCCTGCAACCCGCACGCAACCGTCGGCCGCAGCGAAGCAGCTCGCACCCGAGCGGGCATCACAGCCCGGGCCTCCCGCCGCGCAGCCGTGGCGGGGCCGTAGTCACAGCGCGCGCGTGATCACGCCCGGGCGGGGCACAGATCGCAGCAGGCGCTGCGGGCCGGGGCGGCGGCAGCAGCGATGGCGACGGCAGCCGCCGGCGCCGCGTGGGTCGCAGAGGCGGACGTGCCGGACAACCCGGGCCCGCCCGGCGTCAAGGCCAAGGAGAT
Organism: Scenedesmus sp. PABB004; assembly: GCA_014905635.1. NCBI lineage: Eukaryota > Viridiplantae > Chlorophyta > Chlorophyceae > Sphaeropleales > Scenedesmaceae > Scenedesmus > Scenedesmus sp. PABB004. Next base: position 319,729 of record JABVCE010000011.1, on the reverse strand, counting down.
CGAGGCCGTGGTGCTGCTGGCGCGCCGCCTGGGCGCGGCGAGGCTCAACCTGGGGCCCTTCCTCGCCGCCTACGCCGCGCTCGGCGCCGCGCTGCTGCAGCAGTCGCTGACGAGCGAGTGAGCGCGCCGCCGCGCTGCGCCCGGGGCGCCCTGCGACCACCCTGTGCCTGCATGCTGCCGCGGCGAGGGGCCGCGCCGAGGGGTCGCCGCGGGCGCGCCGCGAGCGCGCCGCCGCCGCCGCCGCTGCTGTCGCCGCAGCCGGCCGCAGCTGGTGCTCTACGCCTGCATCGCCGTGAGCGCGGCGCACGTGCTGAGCTTCCTCTTCACGCACTGGAGCATCGCCTTCAACGCGGCCGTCAACTTCCGCCGCGTGGCCAAGCTCGCAGACGCCGAGTACATCCACGTGCGCGCCGCGCCGCACCGCCGCCGCGCCCAGGCGGCGCGCCCGCAAGGCCCCGCGGCGCCGGCAGGTCGCTGTCGTCACAGCCGCCGCTGCCGCCGCCGCCGCAGGTCATCCCGCACAAGTTTGGCGGGCAGGCCGCGATCGTGCCGCTCGAGTTCCGCACCGCGGTGAGCTGGCCGGCGGCGGTTGCTCGCAGGACGGCGGCGCGCGCTTGCAGGACCTCCCCCCCGCCCGCCACCGCGCCTCATAGACCCTCCCTCCGCGCCGCGCGCGCCTCCCTCCGCGCAGCGCGACCCGCACAGCGGCGAGGAGCGCCCTGAGGTCGCTTTTGAGTTCCGCAAGCTCCGCTTCAACTACCACGCCCCCGGCAACGCCTTTGAGCGCCTGCGCTTCCCGGTGCACGAGCCCTTCGCCTACTACCTCCGCGCGAGCGGCTACGGCGCGCCCGACAAGGTCGCCGCCGCGGCCGCGCAGTGGGGGCTCAACAAATTCGAGGTGCGCCGCGCGCGCTGGGCGCTGGCCGCCGCCGCGATGGCCGGGTGGCCGACGCAGAACGCGGGCGTGCCGCGCCACTGCGACCGCCGCTGCGCGGCCGCAGGTGCCGGTGCCGCCGTTTGGGGAGCTGCTCAAGGAGCAGATGCTCGCGCCGTTCTTTGTCTTCCAGGTCCTCTGCGTGGGCCTGTGGTGCCTCGACGAGTACTGGTGCGCCGCCGCCGCGCCGCCTGTGCTATCGTTGCCTGCACGCAGAGGGGCCGCAGGGCGGGGGCCCCCGGCGCCGCAGCGACGCGCGCGCACGCGCGCACGCGCGCAAGCATATCAATGCAGGGCCTTTCATCCGGGCCCACAGCCGCCCGTTGGGGGCGCCGGATTCCAAGCCGCTGCGACAGCGACCCGCTCTTCCGGTGTAGCGCGCCGGCACCGCCCAGCCGGCGCGCTTAAGGATTGAGCGACATGGTGCCCGCCGCACGCACGCCGCGCACATGCACTCGCTCGCTCACTCACTCGCTCGCTCGCTCACTCACTCACTCGCTCATTCACTCACTCGCTCACTCGCTCGCTCATTCACTCGCTCGCTCACTCACTCACTCGCTCACTCACTCACTCGAACAATCAATCAATCAATCATTCAAAACCACAGGTACTACTCCCTGTTCACGCTCGGCATGCTCATCATGTTTGAGTGCACCGTCGTCATGCAGCGCACGCGCAACCTGCGCGAGCTGCGCGCGCTGCAGACGCCGAAGCAGCGCCTGCTCGCGTACCGCGCGGGCAAGTGGGAGGTGCGCGGCGGCGGCGGCGTGCGCGGCGGCGACGGTGGCGCGCCGCGCGGGCGGGGCCGCGGCCGCCAACGCGCGCCTGCGGCCGCGCAGGAGGTGCCGGGCGAGGCGCTGCTGCCGGGCGACGTCGTGAGCATCGTGCGGCCCAAGGGCGGCCCCGGCGCGGAGGAGAAGGTCATCCCTGCGGGTGCGGCGCGGCGCGCGCGGCGCGTTCACAGCGCGCGCAGCACGCTCTCGCGTCCACGGGTCATCCGCAGCGGCTGTGCAGCGCCTCCCCCGGCCCGACCCGACCGCGCCGCGCCGCCGCAACGCCGCCGCCGTCGCCGCCAGACTGCCTGCTGCTCGCCGGGGACTGCATCGTGGAGGAGGCGGTGCTCACCGGCGAGTCGACGCCGCAGTGGAAGCTGCCCGTCGGCGGCGGCGGCGTGAGCCCCGACGAGACGCTGCACATCAAGAGCCACCGCCAGCACGTGCTCTTCGGCGGCACGCGCGTGCTGCAGCACACCGGTGACAAGGCCGCGCGCCTGCGCACGCCCGACGGCGGCTGCCTCGCGGTCGTCGTGCGCACGGGTGCGCCGCCGCGCCCGCCGCGCCGCTGCGCCCCACCGCGCCCCCCGCGGCCCTTGCCGCAACCGCCCGACGCACCCCTCCTCCCTCTGTGCCCACCCGCCGCCCCTCCAACGGCGACACCCTCGCACCAACGCCCGCCCCACACCACCGCCCCGCCGTGTCCGCCAGGCTTTGAGACGAGCCAGGGTCAGCTCATGCGCACGATCCTCTACTCCACCGAGCGCATCACCGCCAACTCGTGGGAGACGGGCGCCTTCATCGCCTTCCTGCTCGTCTTTGCGGTCGCCGCGTCGGGCTACGTGCTGCACCACGGCCTCGCGGTGCGCGCCGCGCGGCGCGGTGCGGCCTGGCGCGCTGCAGCCGGCCCAGCGCGCGGCCGTGGCGGCGGCGGCCTGACGCGCGCGCGCCGCTGCTGCGCGGCTTGCAGGACGCGTCGCGGGACCGGTTCAAGCTGCTGCTCAACTGCATAATGATAATCACCTCCGTCATCCCGCCAGGTGCGGCGGCCCGGGCGCACAGATTCAAACCGCCGACCGTCAGCTGCGCCCGCGCGCGCGCGCCGCGGGCCGCGCGCCGGCCGCCACGCGTGCCGCTCCGCCGCCGACCGCGCCGCGCCGCGCGTCTGTCTCCATCGGCGCAGAGCTGCCGATGGAGCTGACCATCGCGGTCAACTCCTCGCTCGTCGCGCTCGCGCGCAAGGCCATCTTTTGCACCGAGCCGTTCCGCATCCCCTTTGCCGGCAAGGTGCGCGCGAGAGGTCGAGTCGGCGGCAGCGAGCTCTGCTCGCCCGCGGCGCTGCCCGGCGAGGGGGAGCGGAGGGCGCCCCGCACGCCTGCGCGGCCGCCGACGCACGCGCGCCGCGGCGTTGCTGACCTGCGCAGGTCGAGGTGTGCTGCTTCGACAAGACCGGCACGCTCACGACCGACCACCTGCTGCTGGAGGGCCTCGCGGGCCTGCCCGAGCGGTGCGCGGCGGGCGCCGCGCACGCGCGCGCGCGCGCGCGCGCGCGCGCGCGTGCAGGCGGGCGCCTGGCGGGCGGGCGGGCGGGCGGGCGGGCGGGCTTGCGGCGTCGGGGGCGCGTGCCCGACGCGCCGCCGCCGCGCCGCGCCGCGCCCAGGCCGCCGCTGGAGCTGGTGCTCGACCCCGCGGCGCTGCCGGCGGCGGCGTGCCACGTGCTCGCGGCGTGCCAGAGCCTGGTGCAGGTCGAGGGCGAGCTGATCGGCGACCCGCTGGAAAAGGCGGCGCTGCAGGTGCGGCGGCGGCGCGGAGGCGCGGCGAGGGGTGGGAGGGGGTCCTGCGGCGGCTGCCGGCGCGTCACTCCCCCGCGTGCGCGCCCGACGCGCCGCCGCGCCGCCGCCGCCGCCGCGCCGCCGCCGCGCCGCGCCAGGCGTGCCGCTGGACGTACGGCGGCGACGTCGCGATCTCGCCCGACAAGCGCGTCCGCGCGGCGGTGGTGCAGCGCTACCACTTTAGCAGCGCGCTGCGCCGCATGGGCGCCGTCATCTTGGTCGACGCCGGCGAGCCGACGGGGCCGGCGCCGGTCGCGGTGCTCAAGGGCGCGCCAGAGGTCGTGCGCCAGCACCTCGCGACGGTGCGCGCGCGCCGGCGCGCGCTGGCCGCGGCCCGGCGCGCCGCGGCGGCTGCTGCTGCGGCCGCCGGCGCGCCCCTGGCGACCATGTCGTGTGCCGCCGCGCCGCCGCCGCGTGCGCCGCCGCCGCGCCCGCCGCCGCCGCGTGCGCCGCCGCCGCGCCGGCCGCCGCAGGTCCCGCCGCACTACGACGCGACGTACAAGCACTTTGCGGCGCAGGGCGCGCGCGTGATCGCGCTCGCGTCGCGCCGCCTGTCGCGCGAGCTCTCGGGCCCCGACCTGCGCGCGCTGCCGCGCGAGGAGGCGGAGGCGGGGATGACGTTCGAGGGCTTTGCCGTCTTCCAGGTGCGCGCCTGGGGGAGTTTCAGGCCCAGACAGGGCTCAGGCCCAGATTCAAACGCGCGCGTGCGCCGCGTGCGCCCGTCTGCGCGCGAGGCGCCGCACGCCGCCGCACCCGGCTCACCGCCACGCCGCTCGCGCCGCCGCCGCCCCGCCGCCCGCCGCAGTGCCCGCTGAAGCCCGAGTCGGCGCCGAGCCTCGCCGCGCTCGCGGCGAGCAGCCACATGCTGGTCATGATCACCGGCGACGCGCCGCTCACCGCGGCGCACGCGGCGCGGCAGGTCGGCATCGTCACGCGCCCGGTGCTGGTGCTGCAGCACAAGTGCGGCGCGCGCACGGGCGGGGGCTCGCAGGGAGGGGCTCGCAGGGAGGGGCTCGCAGAGGGCTGGCGCGCGCGGCCTGCGACTGGTTCAGGGCCTGCGGCGCCCGGCGCCGACGCCCGGCCTGCCGCCGCCACGTCCACGCAGGCTGGAGGCCGCCGGCGACGGCCCCGGCGCGCACCACACGCCCGGCTCGGCCGCGGCGGACGCCGAGTTTGAGTGGCTCAGCCCCGACGAGTCGACGCGGCTGCCCTTCAGCCGCGACTGGGACGAGCTGCTGCTGCTGGCGTCAGAGAACGACCTCTGCCTCACGGGTGCGCGGCTGCGCCGCGCCCGCGGCCGCGCGGCGCTGCGCCACGCCGCGCGCGCGCTGGCGGCTGCCGCGGAACGCCTGACGCGCCGCCACGCCACCACCGCCACCGCCGCCGCCGCCGCCGCAGGCGACGCGCTCGCGCACGTCGAGGGCGCGGGCCTCGGGCGGCGCGTCATTCCCCTGGTGCAGGTCTTTGCGCGCGTCAGCCCGGAGCAGAAGGAGCTGGTGCTGCAGGCGCGCGGCTCTGGGCGCCGCCGCCGCCGCCGCCGCCGCCGCGGCTGGGGCTCGCTCGGGGCCTCAGTCGAGCTCGGTCGCTGCCAAACGAAAAGCGCGCGCGACCCACGCCCCGCCCCACTCTGCCCCGTGCGCGGCGCAGGCGCTGCGCGCGTGCGGGTGGACGACGCTGATGGTTGGCGACGGCACCAACGACGTGGGCGGCCTCAAGGCGGCGCACGTCGGCGTCGCGCTGCTCGCGCCGAGCGCGCTCGCGGAGCAGGCGCAGCGCAAGCACCGCGCCGGCGACAAGCAGGACAAGCAGCGCGGCCGCGCCGGCGGCGCGTCGCACGCGGGCGCGTCGCCCGCCGCGCCCGCGCCCGCGCCCGCGCCGCGCGGCGGCCGGCCGGGCGAGCTCGCCGCGCCGCGGCCCGGCGGCGCCGGCGCCGGCAAGGGCAAGAAGGGTGCGCGCGTGTGCTGGGGCCGCCCGCGCCCGCGCCCCACACTGGGCCTGGCCGCGCGCGCCCCGCCTGCCCCGCCCGCCTGCACCCACACTCCGTCGCCCCCGCTGCGCTGCCCGCGCGCCCGCGCCCCGCGCCGCGCCAGGCGACAAGCCGCCGCCCGGCGCCGCGCTGGTCGAGCAGTACCGCGCGGCGGGCAGGCCCGTGCCGCCCGCGGTGCAGCGCATGGCCGACATGCTCGACCGCCTCGACGCCGAGGCGGCCGGCGGCGCCGACGGCCCGCCGATGGTCAAGCCCGGCGACGCGAGCATGGCGGCGCCGTTCACGGCCAAGGCGGGCAGCGTCGCGCCGGTGCTGGACGTGCTCGGCCAGGGGCGCTGCACGCTCGTGACGACGGTGCAGATGTTCAAGATCCTCGGCCTCTCCTGCCTCTCGACCGCGTATGCACTGAGCGTGATGTACCTGCAGGGCGTCAAGCTCAGCGACGCGCAGGTGGGTGGGTGGGTGTGGGTGGGCGGGTGTGGGTGGGTCGGTGGGCGGGTGTGGGTGGGTGTGTGTTCCCACCCAGGTGGGAAGGGGCCGCACCCACCCACGCGCGCCGCCATGGCAGCTGCCGCCGCCCACCGCCCGCCGCACCACCGGCACCGGCACCGCCACCGCCCGCAGGCGACGCTGTCGGGGCTGCTGACGGCGGGGCTGTTTTACTTCATCAGCGCCGCGCAGCCGCTGCCCGCGCTGAGCGCGGAGCGCCCGCACCCCTCCATCTTCTGCGCGTACTTCTTCGCCAGCCTGCTCGGCCAGTTTGCGGCGCAGCTCGCGCTGCTCGTCGGAATGTACCGGTGCGGCGGCGCCGGCGGCCGCGGCGCTCGGGCGCGGGATTCGGGCCGGCGGGGGAGGCGGGGCGGCGCGCGCGCGGGGCGGGGGCGGGCGGGCGGGGAGCGAGCAGGCCCCGCCGCGCGCCGAGCCCCCGCGGCGCGCCCTCACACGCGCGCCCCCGCGCGCTGCCCCGCGCCCCGCGCCGCGCGCCGCCGCGCCAGGCTCGCGCTGGGCGCGATGCCGCCGGCCGAGGCGCAGGGCAGCGAGAGCGACTTTGCGCCAAACCTGGTCAACAGCGTGTGCTACCTGGTGCAGCAGGCCATGCAGCTCACCACGTTCGCAGGTGGGTGTTTGGTCGATTGCTCGCGGGCAGCGCGCCGCACGCCGCCGCCGCCGCGCCCCATGCCGCCGCCGCCGCCGCGCAGTGAACTACGTCGGCCACCCCTTCAACACCAGCCTCGCGGACAACGCGGGCATGGCCAAGTCGCTGCGCGGCAGCGCCGCCTTCCTCGGCGTGCTCGTCCTCGAGTGGTTCCCGCCCCTCAACGAGAGGTGCGGCGGCGCGCCGGCGCGGCGGCTCGGCGCGCCGACGCAGCGGCTCGGCACCCCGAGCTGCCCCGCGCGCTCACGCGTGCTCGCGTGCGCCTGCCTGCCGGCCGCGTTGCGCGCGCAGCTTCGGGCTCGTGCCCATCCCGCTGCACCTGCGCGCCGCGCTGGCGGCGGGCGTGGCGGCCGTCGTAGTGTCGACGTTCGCGTGGGAGCACGGCCTGCGCGCCGCGTTCCCCGCGCCCCGCCCGCCGCCCAAGGGCTACCTGGCGCACGGGCCGGCGCTGGAGCGCGCGCGGCGGCAGCGCGGCGCGCTGGCGGCCGGCGGCGGCGGCAGCGCGGCCAAGAAGCGGCAGTGAGGGGCGCGCCGTGCACGGCGCGCGTGCCGCGGGCGGCGGCGGCAACCGACTAGCCACACCTCCTGCACCTTTCCACAACCCCACAGCGCCAGTGGCTGCGCCGGCACCATCACCAGCGCCGCGCGGGGTCCGGCGCTTCAAGATCGCTGCCGCCGCTGCTGCCGCCGCCCACGGCCGCGCGCCTCGCGCCACCCCGCGCACAGCCCGCCCGCGCCCCCGCGCCACGGTCCCGCTTCAGCCCGCTCGCGCACCGCCGCTCGCCCTCCCGCGGCCCCAGCGCGCCGCCGCGGCGCCGCGCAGATGGCGTGCCCGCTGATCTCGGCGCTGGCGGCGCTGAACGACGACGCCTGGTCGCAGGTGCTCGCGCCAAAGATGCTGGCGGACCGGGGCAGCGCCAGGGCCTTCGCGCTGGCCTGCAGGGAGGCGCGGCGCCTGGTGCACGGCAGCGTGGCGGCGCTCAAGCTGCGCGACGTCCGGCCCCCTGCCCGGGCGCCCCGCCGACGACCACCGGCGCTGGCTGTACACGCTGCACGAGCGCTTCGGCGCCTGCAGCCGCGTGAGCCTCACAATCGCCAGCTCCGACAACGCGGCGCTGCACCTGCCCGCGCTGCAGCGGGCGCTCGCGAGGTGGGCGCGGGCGCGGCGCGCGCGGCGCGGCATTCCCGTGTGTGTGGCGCGGCAGCTGGGCAGAAGCAGACGGTGTGCGCCCGCTGTGCGGAGTGCTTAGAGCACCGCGGCTGACCCCGCCCGCCGCCGCCCGCCCCGCAGGCTGCCGCGGCTGGACACGCTGTGCCTGGAGGCAGCAGACGGCCAACTCAGCTCGCCTGAGAGCCTGGCGCCACTGCTGTGGGCGGTGGGCGGCGAGCTGCCGGGACTGCGGGCGCTGGAGCTGGAGCTGGGGGGCAGCAGCTGGGAGGGCAGCGACGCGGCGTGGCGGGCGATCGGCCGCGGCGCGACGAAGCTCACGCGGCTGGCTGCGAAGTTCTATGGCCAATGCGTCACGCTGGAGCACTTCTCGTTGCTTTCCGCGCTGGGTGCCCTGGCGAGCCTGTCGGTGGCCGGGTCCCGTCAGCCCCACAGCCAGCAGTGCTACGACTGGCTGGGCGGCCTGGCGCCGTCGCTGACGCACCTGTGGCTGCCCTTGGCCGACGACCGTGTCGGCCTGGCCGCCGTCGCCGCCTGCACGGGGCTGCGGAGTCTGGCCCTGTCTGGCAGGACCGATCAACGGGGGCTGAGTGTGGCCGAGTGCGGCGCGCTGGCGCGGCTCGTCGCGCTGACGCGGCTGGACCTCCTGTGCGTTGAGCAAGGCTCCGACCCGGCCCTGCTGGAGGCGGCGGTGGCGCTGCCGCGGCTGGCGGAGCTGCACGTCGCCGGCCTGTCGCGCGCCGCGCTGCCGCACCTGGCGCGCCTGACCGCCCTGACCAGGCTGCAGGGCTCGTGGATATGGGACGACGACGCACCGGAGGCGGGCCCAGTGCCGGCCGCGTGCCCGTCTGTGGTGGAGCTGGTCGGCGGCGACAACGTGCCGTGGGCGGCGTTCCCAGGGCTGCGGAGGATGCAGTCTCGGGGCTACATGGCGGCGCACCACCTGCAGGCGCTGACGCAGTGCTGCACTGCGCTGACGGCGCTGGGCGTCGGCGGCATGCGTTGGAGCGGCGACGCACTGGAGTGCGTCGCGGCGCTGCGCGGTCTGGCCCGCCTGCCCGCGCTGCGCGAGCTGCAGCTCACCATCAAGTGTTGCGAGCAGGCCGCGGCGCTGTACGAGGTCACCCAGCTCACGCGCCTGCGTGTCTGCATCGATGATCTCAGAGTTGATGACAATGGCGAGTTTGCTTTGCCGCAGCCGACGTCAGTGCCCCCGCTGATCATGGCCGCGCTGGGGCGGAGCATGCCCGAGCTGCGCGCGCTCGAGGTGGACTGGCCGGGCGGCTCCGCCAGCACGTCGCCGGCCGAGGGGACGGCGCTGCTGGGCGCGCTGGCGCACGTCAGGTGCGTCATGCTGCGCGGGGTGGGCGCTGAGGCCGAGGGCGCGCTGCGTGCAGCGCTGTCGTGCGCCGACGCGTGCGGCCTGCCGCGCCCCGCGGAGCTCATTGTGCACAGCACCATCGCGTAGTGGGTGCCCGAGCATTGGCGCATGCCGCCCAGCAGGCGCCCCCCACGGGAGCCGGCGGCGCACGCCGGGACGGGTGTGGAGGGCTGCGTGGCGCGGCTGGTGTGGCGCGGCACGGCGGGCGCACGCGCTGCTGCTCTGTCTGTGGGCGCTGAGCGGCCGGTTGGGTGCGATGGGTGGGACGGCGGGCGGGGCGCCTGGATGCAACGTGCCGACCGAGAGTCTGTGTTTCCAGCTGGCCCGCGGCGCGACAGAGCAGCAGCGAGCAGGGAGGGAGGCAGGGAAGCGAGCGCGCGCAAGCCATCAAGGAATCGCTGCGATCACCGTCCAGCGGGGGCGCGACCATGGGGGCGATGAAATCGCGGGCGGCCGCCCGCGGCGAATGCGTGCGCGCAGCGCGGTGCGCGCGCGGCGCCCGGCGCGCACGTGGGCGGCGGCGCCGGCGCGCAGTCAGTCCCGCGGCCAGCGTGGTGGTTGTCGTGCCCAAGTGCGAGGTGCATGAAACGTGTGTTTTCTCACTCTAGCTTCTCAGGTGCGGGACAGTCAGTCAGTCAGCAGCGAATCAGCGACGACAGGTTCGAGTTTAGGAGCAGCGGGGATGCAGGCAGCAGGGGTGGGTTCACGCCTTGGGCGGGGCGCAGCGGCCCGCCGTGGTGGCCGGGTCGCCGAAGAACAGGCAGCGCCGGCTGCAGCACTCGCTGTTGTCGCTGCACACGGCCCCGCGACCGCCCGAGGCGAGCGTGCAGCACCGCGGCTCGACCGCGCCGCCGCAGAGGCCGGGCACGCCGTCGAGGCTCACGCAGTTGGCGCCCGCGCGGCGGGGCACGTACCTGGCGCGCACGCGGGCGGGCGGGCAGGGGAAGGGCGGGGTGGGTGTCGGTGGGCGCCGCGTGCAGCCGCGAGGCGCGGCGCGGGGCCGTGCCGCGCGCGCGTGATGCCGCCGCGCGAGCCACTCACGCGCAGGTGTTGGCGCCGCGCGTGCAGACGCCGGTCGAGCAGGGCCGCGCCGGGCAGTCGCTGTTGCGCAGGCAGGGCACGCACGTGCTGGCGCGCGAGCAGAACGGCCGCTCGGGCGGGCAGGTGGGGTCGGCGCCGCCGCGGGCGGCGCACTCGATGCACGTGCCGGTGCTGGAGCAGAACGGCCGCTCGGCCGGGCAGGCGGCGTCGAGCGCGCCGCGCGCGAGGCACTGCGCGCAGGTGTTGGCCGCCGTGCAGAAGGGCGCCGCCAGCGGGCACGCCGCGTCGGCGCCGCCGACCGCCGTGCACGCAACGCAGCGCGACGCGCCCGGCGACAGCGCCGCGCAGAACGGCGTGTCGCGGCCGCAGTCGGCGTCGCCGAGGCAGGCCTTGCAGAAGCCGCGCCCGTCGCAGCGCCCGCGCGCCCGCCGGGGCCCCGGCAGCGCGCAGCGGCTGCCGGCGTCGTTGAAGAAGAGGCGGCAGGTCCCGGCCCTGTTGGCTGCCGGCTTCCTGCAGAACGCCTGTGCATCGGCGGCGGCGAGGCAGGGCGGGGTGCGCGCGGAGGCGGCGGTGAGGCGGCGCGGCGCGCCTGCTGCAGCCAGCTGAGGCTCGGCGCCCGCCCCGCAGCATCGGTCAGGCGGCACACGAAGCAGCGCGCGCACACCTGTGCGCAGGTGCGCGAGAACGTCTCCATGAGCCCGGCACACTCGCGATCGTAAAAGCAGACCTGCCCCACGGGCGGCACCGGGCCGGGGCTGGGGCTGGGGCTGCTCGCGTTGGCGGGCGACGGCGAGGGGCTCGCCGGCTCTGCCGGGCGGGCGGGCGCGCGGCGGCGTCGGCGCCGGCGGCGGCGCGGGCGGGCGGCGTGCGCGCGCCCGAGCTGCGCCTGCGCGCGGGGGCCCACCAGGGCTGGGGCTCGCCGGCGTGGGCGACGGCGATGGGCTCGCCGGCTCGGGCGACGGCGACGGGCTCGCCGGCACGGGCGACGGCGACGGGCTCGCCGGCTCGGGCGACGGCGACGGGCTGGCGGGCTCGGGTGACGGGGATGGGCTCGCGGGTTCGGGTGACGGCGACGGGCTCGCCGGCTCTGCACCCCAGCGCGGGCGGCGCGCGTGAGCCAACGCGCCGAGGCCAGGGCGCGCGCCATTGCCTTGCCGCAGCCCACCTGGGCTAGGGCTGGGGCTCGCAGGCTCTGGGCTGGGGGACGGCGAGCTCTGCAGCAGGCCGCGCCCGGCCGTCTGCGACGCGGCGGCGTTGGGCGAGGCGGCGCCGTTGGGCCCGGCGCCGCTGCCCTGGGCGGCCGCGGCGTGGCGCGGGCGCAGTGCGCTCGAGTTCCGCGGCGCCCGGCTGGCGCGGCGGCGGCTGGGGGGCGCGCTCGCGCGTGCTGCGAAGCACGGGACGATGGCACTCGCCGCGACCGCCGGCGGCCAGCGCAGGCACCGCGGGCGCGCTGATCGGGCGTGCCAGGCGCCCAGGCAGCTGTCGACGCTGCGCTCACCGCCTGCGCGGCCGCGTTGGACAGGGGGCCCGCGACCAGCAGCGCGCAGACCAGCGCCAGCGCTGCGCGCGGCGCCATAAAGCCGTTCACACTGGGTGCAGTCGGTACGTCTGCACGGACTGGGCGTGCGCGCCGACCGGCGGCCGGGTGTGTCTGCTGCTGCGCTGCGTGCTCGTTGCTGTGCGGCGGGCTGGGTGGGTGCGTGCGATGTGCGAAGCCGAGGTGGAGGCTGGCGGGCGCGCTCGCGGAGCGGCGGGTGAGGTGCCGCGGCGGCGGCGGCACTCCCGCCCGGTTGGCTCGCGGGCCGCGCGCAGGTCGCCCCAACCCAGCGCGCGCACGCCCCTCGCCCCCCCGCGCGCGACTCCCCGGCAAGCAGCATGATTACACCAGCGCGCCGCGGCGGCCGCTGCACACGTCCCCCGGTCGCGCCGCCCCGCCGGTTGGTGACGCCGCCGCCGCCGGTCACTCGCCCGGCTTGGGCGCCTTGGCGGGCGCGGGCGGGCCCTCGCCGAGGTTGAGCGCCTTCTCGGGGTTGAGCAGGTACTGGTTCTCCGCCTCCTCGCTGTGGTACACGCACGAGACCTCGGGGTCGGCCGCGAGGTCGCCGACAAAGCCAAACGTGTTCATGCGCTTCTTGCAGGACTCCACCTGCGCGCGCCCGCGCCAGCGGCGGCGCGCGTGCGCGCGTCGGCGCCGGGCGCCGGGCGCGGCGCGGCCCCCACTCCCCGCTCCCGCCCCCTCCCGCCCGCTCCCGCCCGCCCCGCCCCCGCGCGCCCGCGCCCCATCCCCGCCGCCGCCGCCCGCCGCCGCCCCGCCGCCGCCCCGCGCCCGCCGCCGCCGCCGCCGCCGCCGCGCCTGCTTGTCTGTCACGAGCTTCTCGCGCTCCAGGACGTTGAAGTTTGACCGCCGCAGGATGCAGCCGGGCTTGACCTCGGGCTGCGTGACGTACAGGTTGAACGGGTTGTACGTCACAAACACGCGCTGGTCAAAGACCATCGCCGAGTAGCCGTACGCCATGCACACCTCCGCGTTGGGCGTGCGGCGGTCGATGATCTCCGTCGACGCGACCTGCGGCGAGGCGGCGGCGATACCGGCGGTCGCGGCGGCGATTGGGCGTGGCGGTGACGTGCGCGGCGCCGACGCGCGCGGCGGGCGCGGGCTGCGCAGCGGCGGGCAGGCGCTGCGCGGCGGGCGGAGGAGGAGGACGCGCGGCGGCGTCTGCACGGCGCGAGCGGGCGCCCCGCGCGCGCGCCTGGTTGGGGCTGAGGTTGATCTCCGCGTCAAAGTAGACGCCCGCGCCGAGGCCGGTCACAAACGCGGCGGCGATGAGGGCCTTGGTGTAGCCAGAGAGGCCGCCGCCGCCGTCGCCGCCGCCGCCGGCGCCGCCGCCGCCGCCGCCGCGGCCGGCGCCGCCGCCCCGCGCGTCGGTCGGCGGCGCCCAGGGGCCCTGCACCTGCTGCGCCTGCTGCTGCTGCGGCGGCGCGTTCCAGCTCCACGGCTGCTGCTGCTGCGGCGCCGCCTGCTGCGGCGGCGGCGGCGCGGCGCCGCCGCGCGGCGGCGCGTAGCCGTACCCGCCCTGCTGCCGCAGCCGCTCAAGCTCCGCGTCGGTCTGCTGCGGCGCGCCGCCGCCGCTCGGCGGCGCCGCGCGGCAGGGCAGCAGCGGGCGGCGCGGCGCCTGCCGCCGCCGCGGCCGCGGCCGCTGCGGCTGCGCCGCGCGGCAGCGCCCAGCGCTGACCAGGCTGGCCTGCATCGGGTAGTGGCGCCCGGCCGGCGCTGCTGCCTGCGGCGGCGGCGCGGCGCGGCGGCGGCCGGCGAGCAGCGGCGGCGGCGTGAGCGGGCGGACGGAGCCCCATGGGCTCGTGCGCGGCCGGCACCGACGAGCTTCTGCGCATCCCTGACGTGGCCGACGGCACGCCACAGCTGCACGGCGGCCACGACCACCGCGCATGCGCCCACCTCTCGCGTCGACCCCGCGCGGGCCCGGCTGCTGCGCTGCTCCCGCCGCCTCGCACTGGCGACCTGGGTGCGGAGCCGGTCGAGCGGCGGCTGGAGGCGCGGCTGGGCGAAGGGCGGCGGCGGCAGCCGCTGCCGGCGGCGGCGTGGAGCGACCGCGCTGCGCGTGCGTGGACGCTCGAGCTGGGCGAGCGGAGTGGACGGTCCACGAGCTGAGCGCACGATGCGGAGCGTCGCGGCGGCTGGGCGGCCGCAGGGTTTTCAAGGCCCTGGCACCGTGACTGCCCCGCGGCGGCCGCTGGAATGCCAGTGGCACGGCCGCCGCAGGCTGGCTGCGCCCCAGAGCCGCAACCAGCTCCAAAACCAGCTCCGCTCCTCACAGCAGCGCCTCGGTGGTGAGCACAAACGCGTTGTACAGGGAGTGCGCGAGCAGCGGGACCGCCAGGTTGCCGTCGCCCGCGAGCAGCGCGGCGCCGAACACGCAGCCGAGCAGCAGCTCCGCCGCGAACGCGTCCGAGGGGTGCGCGCTCGCGAAGAACAGCGCCGACAGCACCGTCGCTGCGGCGGGGTGCGTCCACGTGGTGAGACTGGGCAGCACGTAGCCCCGGAAGAAAACCTCCTCCAGCGTGGGCGCGAGGAGCAGCGCGCCGAGCACGACCGCCGCGGTGCCGGCGTCGCCGGCGCGCAGGCCCGCGAGGTGCCGCCACTCCTCTGCGCGGCGGCGGCGGCGGCGGCGGCGTGCGCGCGCCGGCGCAGGCGCAGGCCCCCCGCCACCTCCCTCCGAGCCGCACCCGCGCCGTCGACGTGGCCGCCGGTCAGCGCGCCCGCGAGCAGCAGGCCCGAGCCCACCGCCGTGACCGCGGCGGCGACGCCCTGCAGCGCGGGTAGCGCGCCGAGCCGGGCCGAGAACCACGGCGCCGGCAGCGGCGCGTGCCGCGCGCGCGCCGACGCGAGGATCGCCCACGTGCTGCCGCACTGCAGCACCTGCGCCCCCAGGTCGAGCAGCTCCTGCGTGCGCCGCGCGGCCCGCGGGGCGTCGGCGCGCGGCCGGCGCGGGGGCGGCGTGGCGCGCGGCCAGCGCGCGGGGGCAGCCAGAGCGCACCCGCTCCGCGCGGGGCAGCGCCGCCACCGGCACGGCTTGCAGGGCCGCCGCGGACGGCAGCAGCACGCCGGGGATGGTCTGGTTCACGACCCACACCCCTCCCGTGACCAGCACAAACTCCCTGCGTGCGGCGCCGTGCGGCAGGGTCGGCGCGTGACTGCGGCCGTGCGCACGAGCGCTCAGTCAGCGCGGCGACAGGCTGCAGTCGACGGTCAGGGCCGCCTTGACGCCCGAAGTGGCCGCGACAGGCTGCGGCGACCAGCAGCGCCCGCCGGCCCGGCTCACCACACGTCCCAGGGCGCGGGCGGAAACAGCCTCCGCTGCTGCTGCTCGCCCGGCGCGCCCTCCCGCTCGCCCGCCGCGCGCAGGCGCCCCGCGGCGCCCCGCGGCGCGTGCCGCTGCTGCCGCCGCCGCGGGCCCGGCGCGGCGCAGCAGGCCTGTGCGCGGAGCTGGGCGAGAGCTGACGATCCCATCAGCATCCGCGCGTCACCGCAGCCGCGGAGAGCCGCGCGGCAGCGGCCGCTGCGGAGTGCCTGCTGCTGCTGCGGCGCGCTGGGGGCGCGGGAGGCCGAGCGGCGTCGCGAGGGCGGCCCGGGGCGGATCGGGGGGCCCGGTGGGATGTGCGGGCTGGAGGCGCGAGGGGCGCGCTGCAACCACGGCGGCGCAGGGCGCAGGGCACAGGGGCGGTTCGTGGCCGGCGCGCGCCCCGTGCGGTTGTTGCTGGGGTGCGGGGAGTGAATGGCAGCGGCGCCACCCCGACCGCGCCCTCCGGCGCGCAGGCCAGCCCCTGCCCACAACCACCTGGTCAACTCGACAGCATGCGGCGGACACAGCACGCGGCACGCGCAAGAGCCGTGGCGCACGCAAGAGCCGCGCCAACCAGCAGCCAGCCTTCACTTCACCACGACGAGCTCCGCGGGGCAGGCGCGGCAGGCCGCATGCGTCGGCGCGTGCCTGCGCCAACAACAGCGCCGCCTCGGCCTCGGCGCCCACGCCGTGCAGCTCGACGCGCCTGTCGTGCTGCAGGTGCAGCAGCAGCGCCGCCACGTCGTCGTCGCCTGGGGCAAGCTTGAGCGCACCGCCGCTGCACTGCGGGAAGCTCACCATGAGCTCCCGCAGCGAGGCCATGCGCCCGAGCATTGACAGGCTCGCCGCGGTGAAAGGGACCTCGCCTTTGTCTACAATCCTCAGCCCTAGGCAGGTCACCTGGGTGGCCGCGCTCAGCACTGCCAGGTGGTCAAACGCAGACGCGTCCATGTCCAGCTCGCGCAGCACGGGCAGGCGGGCCAGGCCATGCAGCGCCGCCACACACGCAGCGTTGCTGCCGTGCACGCGGGCAAAGCGCAGCGCCGTCATCGCAGTGCAGTGCTGCGTCAGCGCCTGCAGGTGCGGCGCCTCCATGCGGCCCCAAAACCGCACCCTTCGCAGCCCTGGGAACGCCGCCCACGGCACGATGCCGACGCCGACCAGCTCCACCACAGACGGGCACGCCGCCGGCACGAGGCCCGCGGCCGCGTCGTCCCAAATCCACGAGCGCTCAAGCTTGGTCAGGGCGGTCATGCGCGCCAGGTGCGGCAGCGAGGCGCGCGACAGGCCGGCGACGTGCAGCTCCGCCAGCCGCGGCAGCGCCACCGCCACCTCCAGCAGGGCCGGGTCGGAGCCTTGCTCATAGCCAAGAAGGGCCAGCCGCGTCAGTGCGACGAGCCGCGCCAGCGCGCCGCACTCGGCCACACTCAGCCCCAATTGATCATTTGCGCCATCCAGGGCCAGGCACCGCAGCCCCGTGCAGGCGGCGACGGCGGGCAGGCCGGCGCGGTCACGAACCAGGGGCAGCTCCAGCTGCGTGAGCGACGGCGCCAGGCCGCCCAGCCAGTCGTAGGACTGACGGCCGTCAGTCACGCAGAACCCGGCCAGCGAGAGGCTCGCCAGGGCACCCAGCGCGGAAAGCAACGAGTGGTGTTCCAGCGTGATGCGTTGCACGCCAGTGAACTCCACAGCCAGCCGCGTCAGCTGCGTCGCGCCGCGGCCGATCGCGAGCCACGCCGCGCCGCTGCCCTCCAAGCTGCTGCCCCACAGCTCCAGCTCCAGCGCCCGCACGCCTGACAGCTGGACGCCCACCGTGCTCAGCAGCAGAGCCATGGTCTCTGGCGCTCTGAGGTTGCCGTTTGCTGCCTCCAGGCGCAGCGCGTCCAGCCGCGGCAGCCTGCGGGCGGTCGGCGGGTCAGCAGCGGCACTCCCGGCCCCTCCCGGGCGCGTGGCAGGCACGCAAACTGCTGCAGGGCCGCACGGAGCACAGACGACCGCGACGCGCCGCGCGCCGCAGCCGCCGCGCCCTCGCCCACCTCGCGAGCGCCGGCAGCAGCGCGGGCAGGTGCAGCGCCGCGTCGTCAAAGCTGGCGATTGTGAAGGTCACGCGGCTGCAGGCGCCGAAGCGCTCGTGCAGCGTGGACAGCCAACGCCGGTGGTCGTCGGCGGGGCGCCCGGGCAGGGGCCGGACGTCGCGCAGCTTGAGCGCCGCCACGCTGCCGTGCACCAGGCGCCGCGCCTCCCTGCAGGCCAGCGCGAAGGCCCTGGCGCTGCCCCGGTCCGCCAGCATCTTTGGCGCGAGCACCTGCGACCAGGCGTCGTCGTTCAGCGCCGCCAGCGCCGCGAGCAGCGGGCACGCCATCTGCGCGGCGCTGCGGCGGCGCGCTGGGGCCGCGGGAGGGCGAGCGGCGGTGCGCTGGCGGGATGAAGCGGGACCGTGGCGCGGGGGCGCGGGCGGGCTGTGCGCGGGGCGGCGCGAGGCGCGCGGCCGTGGGCGGCGGCAGCGGCGGCAGCGGTCTTGAAGCGCCAGACCCCGGCAGGGCGGCGCAGCAGGCCAGCGGGCGATGGCTGTGAGGTGCTGAGGGCAATGGGCTGGGCGGTTGCCGCCGCCGCTCGGGGCCAACACGCGCGCCGCCGCGCCGCGCTCGCGGCTCACGCGAGCTCCATGTCGCCGCCGGCCGCCGGCTCCTCCTCGGGCGCCCAGACCTTGATCGTGCGGTCGTAGCTCACGCTGCCCACGAGCGCCTCCCACGCGCCGCCGAGGCCGACGCCGCCGGGGCGCGCCGGCGGGCCGCGCCCGGTGAAAGTGGGGCAGAGGTCGGCGGCCATCACCTTGCCCTCGTGCCCGCTCAGCACCTTGAGGCAGCGCCAGTCGCGCGCGCTCCAGAGCTTTGCGCGGCAGTCGTAGCCCGCCGTCAGCAGCGTGTGCCCGCTCCCGGGCTGCCAGCGCACGCTGCTGACGAGGCTCGAGTGGGCGGGGATGGTGTAGATGTCCTTGCGCTGCCGCAGGTCCCACACCTGCGCGCCGCGGCGCCGGCGCGGCACGCACCGCTCGGCAGCGCCGGGCTGGGCCGCGCGCCGCCGCGCCGCGCGGCGCCGGAGGACGGGCGGCGGCGCCCAGCTAGCCGCGCCCGGCAGCGCAGCTCGCCGCACCCCCGGCTGCGCCAGGGCGCCGCCCGTCCTGGGTGCGTGCGTCGCACCTTGACCTGGTGGTCGTCGCCGCCCGTGGCCACGTGCACGCCGTCGGGGTGAAAGTCGATCGCCAGCACCTGCTTCACGTGCCCCGCCAGCACCAGCACGCTGCGCCCCGTGCGCAGGTCCCACACGCGGCCTGCGCGAGCACGGGGCAAGAAGTTTGGGGATGAGAGAGAGTTTTGAGGGGGGGGGAGAGAGAGAGAGAGAGAGAGAGAGGGGGAGAGAGAGAGGGAGAGAGGGAGAGAGAGGGAGAGAGAGAGAGAGAGAGAGTGACAGAGAGAGAGAGAGAGTGACAGAGAGAGAGAGAGAGTGACAGAGAGAGAGAGAGAGAGAGAGAGAGAGAGAGAGAGAGAGAGAGAGAGGGAGGATCGGGTCGGCGGTCGGCGCGGCCGCGCGCACCATAGGCGTCGAGGCCGACTGAGCCGGCGAGCGAGCCGTCCGGGTGGAATGCGACGGCGTAGACCTGGCGGCTGTGCCCCTCCTGCTCCATGAGGCAGCTGCCGCTCTCCACGTCCCACAGCCGCCACGTCATGTCGTAGCTCGCCGTCGCCTGCCGGCGGCGGCGGCGCAGGCGCGCGCGCGTGTGAGGGCGCGTGCGCGCGGGCGTGGGCGAGCGAGGGCAGCGGGCGCTGCGGCGGTGCCGCGCCGCGCCGCCAGCACGGCGCGCAGGCGGCCGGCGGCCGGCAGCGCGGCCGGCGCGGGCGGCGCACCAGGTGGCGGCCCATGGGGTGGAACGCCACGCGCCCGAGCCGGTCCGTGTGGCCCTCCAGCTTCCGCAGCTGCCGGCCGCGCTCCGTCCACAGCGCGGCGGTGCCGTCGGCGCAGCCTGTCGCGAGCGCGACGACGCCGCCACCGTCGCCGTCGGCCGCGCCAGGGCCCTCCTGGCCCGGCATGCCGTCGCCGCCGTCGCCGCCGCCGTCCTGCACCTGCAGGTGCGGCGTCGGCGCGGCGTCGGGGTGCCACGCGACGCCGGTGAGGCGCTCCGGCGCGCCGCGGAACGCCCACACGCGCCGGCACGACGCGTCGGCGGTCCACAGCGCGACGTTGCCGCCCCAGCCGCACGTCGCGAGCATCGCGCCGTCCGGCGAGAACGCCACGCCCTGGATGGGCCGGTCGTCCCCAATCTCACTCGAGATCTGCGCCAGCCGCGCCGCCGCCGACTCGGAGGCCGCGTGCGCGCCGTCGAGCGCCTGCGGGCGCGTGCGCGGCACGGGCGCGCGGGCGCGGCGTCAGCGGCGTCAGCGGCGTCAGCCCTCCGCGCAGCCGCGCCAACGCGACGGTGCAAGCACCCAGCCACGCAGGCGGCCAGCAGGCGCGGCACGCCCCCCAGGCACGCGCGGCGCGGGCTCAGATCAAGAAATTCAACCATTGTGTTATCGCTTCGTCACTGACGAGCCTCAGAAGCGCGGATAACGTCGTCGTCCCCGCCCCCCGCCGCGCGCCGCACACGCCGCACGCGCACGCACACCGACATGGCACACCGCGCAGCCGCGCGCAGCCGCGCGCAGCCACGCGCAGCCGCGCCGCCGCCGCCGCAACGCGCGCGCGCACGCGCACCCTGAGCGTCTCGAGCCCGCCGCCGACGCGTGCGCGCGCGTCGGCGAGCCGCGCCGCCGCGCGCGGGAGCGACCACGCGGCGATCGCGCGCCGCGCGGCGACGAGGCCGTCGCTGCCCTCTGTGTAGAAGAGCTCCCGCTGCATGACCACCTCCTCAACCACCACCTGGGCGCGCGCGTGTGTTTTGTGTGTTTTGTGTGTGTTTGTGTGTTTTGTGTGTGTTTGTGTGTTTGTGTTTGTGTGTGGGCGCGCGCGGCGGCGGGCGGGGCCGCGGGGGCCGCGGCGCGCTGCTGGGCGGCGCGCAGGCGGCGGCGGCGGCGGCGGCGGCGCGGCGGCGCGGGCGCGCGGGCGCGCCCGGCGGCGCGCACCTGGCCGATGAGCGGCGCGCCGTCCGGCGCGCCCTCGCCCGCCGCCTCGCGCTCCGCGAGGACCTTGCGCAGGCGCTCGCGCCGCTCCATCTGCGGCGGCGGCGGAGGCGGCGCGCGCTCGTCGGCCCCCGCGCTCGTCGGCGCCCGCGCCGCGCCGCGCCGCGCCGCTTGCCCGCGCGCGCGGCCGCGCGCCCCGCGCGGCGCCGCCGCACCTCCTTCTCGCCAAACAGCGTGATGGGCTCGCCGAGCGCGCGCAGCATCGCGCGGACCTTGCCGTCGTCCGTCGGCACGACCGTGCCGCGGATGCGCCGCCGCATCTCAAACTCGCGCAGCAGCTTCTCCTGCTCCTCCCGCTCCCGCATGCTCGCCTGCGCGGCGCACCGCGTGGGCGGGCGCGCGGCGGGCGCGAGCGGCGCGCGAGGGCGAGCAGCAGCTGCCGCGCACGGCGCTGCCGCAGCTGCCGCCCGCCGCTGGCCAGACCCGCGCAGCCCACCTCGGTGAGCTCGAACGTGGCGCCATCGCGGCCGTCCGCCACGGCCGCCGCCATGGTCGAGCTGGGCAGCGGCGGCGCCGCTGCTGCCTGCTGCTGCTGCCGCCGCCTGTGGCTGCGTCTGACGCTGCGGCTGCTGCACGTGCAGAGGCCTCAAAGGAAGCGACCGCGCGGTGGAGCCCGGCTCCCGGCCGGGAGCGCCTGCCGAGGCGATCGCGTGCTCAAGGCCGCGCCGCCGGCGAGCCGCGACGGCGTGAGGCCGTGAGGCGATGGCGTGTCGTCGTCCCACAGCGACGGGTCGGCGGGCCGGCACGGCTGAACGACTGCGCGCCAGGCGGCGGCGGCCGCTGCCGCGGCTGCTGCTCGGCCGCGCGTGCCGGTCGCGGCTGCCGCTGCGGGGGGTCGTCTGGTCAGGCCGCCCTGACGGTGCACGGTTCGTGTGCAAGTGCGCGGCGCCGCCTGCGCCGCTCCGCTGAAACGCGGCGCGCTCGAATCGCCGTGCGCCGAGTGCGTCGAGCGTGCAGCCGCCGGCGTGCAGCAATCCCCCGGCCGCCCCCGAGTGAGATTATGGCGCCGCCCTCGCCCAGCCAGTCCGGCCGCGGGGCGCGCGCGCGGCGGCGCCGCCGCGGCCGCCGCCGCCGCCCCCGGCGCCGAGCTGCGCGGCCTGACCGAGCAGCAGCGCGCGCGGGTGCTGAGCAACCGGGCGGCCGCGAAGACGAGTAAGGCCCGGAAGCTGCAGCGCGTGAGGGAGCTCGCGGACGCGTCGCGCACGCTGGAGGCGCAGGGCGCGGCGCTGCGCGAAGCGCTGGCGTGCGCGGCGAGTGCGCTGGCCGCCGCGCGCGCGAAGACGCGCGGCCTGCTGGCGTCGTGCGGCTGCGCCGCCTGCGAGGCGCTCGCGGCGCGGCTGACGGCGGCGTGAGCAAAGGCGCGCTGCTCACGCGAGGGCAGGGAGGGGCAACAGACTCCCTGCCGTTGCTCGCAGCTCGTCGTTGCCCGCGCCCATCGGCCGCGCAGCCAACCATCACTCAAGGATGTCCAGCACTCTAGGCTTCGGTAGCCCGTACGCGTCTGCATGCCACCCCGCCTCCCGCAGCGCCGCCTCGGCCTCCTCGCCCAGGCCGCGCAGCGCGACGCGCTGGACGTGCGCCAACGCGCTCAGCAGCACCGCCGCGCTGTTGCCCGCGGAGAGGCCAGCCGTGCGATCGCCGTCAATGAGATGCTCAGGTATGAAGTCCACGTTGAGCACCCGCAGCGAAGCCATGCGCCCGAGCACGGCCAGGCTCGCCGCACAGGGCTGCCAAAAAAGCGCCAGGCGCGTGACCTGTGCACAGCGCGGCCAGGTGCTCAAACTCGCAGGTGCCCTGCACGTCCAGCACGCGCAGCGCTGGCAGGCGCGCCAGGCTCTGGAACGCCGCCACGCCCTCGTCGTCGACCCCGTCAGCGCCCCAAAACGCCAGCGCCGTGAGCGCGGTGCAGTGCTTCGCCAGCGCCCTTAGGTGGCGCGCGTGCATCTCGTCGTCCCAAATTCTGATATTGCGCAGCCCCGGGAACGCTGCCCACGGCGTGCCACGGCCGCCGCCGGCCAGCTCCACCACAGACGGGCACGCCGCCGGCACTGGGCCGGCCGCCGCCTGCTCGCCGTTCCACCAGCCCTGTAGCTTGGTCAGGGCGGTCATGCGCGCCAGGTGCGGCAGCGAGGCACGCGACAGGCCACGGACGTGCAGCTCGGCGAGCCGGGGCAGCGCCGCCGCCGCCTCCAGCAGGGCCGGGACGGAGCCTTGCTCACCGGCCAGGTCCAGCCGCGTCAGCGCGGCCAGCCGCGCCAGCGCGCCGCTCTCGGCCGCGCTCAGCCCCAATTGATCGCTCCTGCCAGACAGGGCCAGGCTCCGCAGCCCCGTGCAGGCGGCGACGGCGGCCAGGCCGGCGCGGTCGTCGGCCAGGGGCAGCTCCAGGTGCGTGAGCGACGGTGCGAGGCAGCCCAGCCAGCCATACGACTGCTGGCCGTCGGCCGCGCGGCACTTGGCCAGAGACAGGCTCGCCAGAGCGCTGAGGGTGGACAGCGACGAGAGGTGCTGCAGCGTGACGCGTCGGTCCTGGTCATCAAACTCCACAGCCAGCCGCGTGAGCTGCGTCGCGCCGCGGCCGATCGCGAGCCACGCCGCGCCGCTGCCCTCCAAGCTGCTGCCCCACAGCTCCAGCTCCAGCGCCCGCACGCCTGACAGCTGGACGCCCACCGTGCTCAGCAGCAGAGCCATGGTCTCTGGCGCTCTGAGGTTGCCGTTTGCTGCCTCCAGGCGCAGCGCGTCCAGCCGCGGCAGCCTGCGGGCGGTCGGCGGGTCAGCAGCGGCACTCCCGGCCCCTCCCGGGCGCGTGGCAGGCACGCAAACTGCTGCAGGGCCGCACGGAGCACAGACGACCGCGACGCGCCGCGCGCCGCAGCCGCCGCGCCCTCGCCCACCTCGCGAGCGCCGGCAGCAGCGCGGGCAGGTGCAGCGCCGCGTCGTCAAAGCTGGCGATTGTGAAGGTCACGCGGCTGCAGGCGCCGAAGCGCTCGTGCAGCGTGGACAGCCAACGCCGGTGGTCGTCGGCGGGGCGCCCGGGCAGGGGCCGGACGTCGCGCAGCTTGAGCGCCGCCACGCTGCCGTGCACCAGGCGCCGCGCCTCCCTGCAGGCCAGCGCGAAGGCCCTGGCGCTGCCCCGGTCCGCCAGCATCTTTGGCGCGAGCACCTGCGACCAGGCGTCGTCGTTCAGCGCCGCCAGCGCCGCGAGCAGCGGGCACGCCATCTGCGCGGCGCTGCGGCGGCGCGCTGGGGCCGCGGGAGGGCGAGCGGCGGTGCGCTGGCGGGATGAAGCGGGACCGTGGCGCGGGGGCGCGGGCGGGCTGTGCGCGGGGCGGCGCGAGGCGCGCGGCCGTGGGCGGCGGCAGCGGCGGCAGCGGTCTTGAAGCGCCAGACCCCGGCGGGGCGGAACGGGTCGTGGCTGGCGCGGGCGCTCGCTGCCGGGGGGGGGGGGGGGGGAGGCCGGTGTGGGGAAGGCCGGTGTGTTGCACTGTGCGCCGCTCGTCAACTCTCCAACCTCGCGCGCAAAAACTCGGCGGCGGCGCAAACCCGGTCCCACGCGACGGCCATCAAAAGTCAGACACAGCAAGGCGACGTGCATGCCGGCGGCGCCACGCCAAGCAAAATCGCGGCGCGCCCGCGCGGCCGCGCGCGCGTGCACTGCGCGCGCGCCGTGCAGCATGCGCCGTGCAACATGCGCCGCCTGCTCGCAACGCGCCGCAAGGCCTCCAATCCTCCGAGACTGATTGATTCGCAAAAGAAGCATCGATCAAACCGCCAGGCACGCGCCGCCCGCGGGCGCTCGCGCGCAGCGCGCCGGACGCGGCCCCCGCCCCTCCGCCGGGCTCGGCAGCCGGCGGCCGCATCAAGGCTGCAGGCCCGCCGGCGCGCCGGCCCGCGCACCGGCCCGCGCGCCGCCGTCCACCTTCGAGTCCACGAGGGCGAGGGAGGGGCCGCCCGGGCCGTGGCGCACCTGCCGCGCAGCCGGCGGCACGCGGTCGTCGTCGGGGGCGGCACGGCGCGCGAGCGGCGCGGCTGCCCAGGCAGCCAGCCTCCTGCGGCCACGCGGTGCGGGCGCGGCGCGCCGGCGCACCTGCACCAGGCTCGACGCGGAGCGCGCCACGTCCGGCGCCGGCGCCGACGCGACGACGCGGCGCCAGAACCAGTGGCGGTGCACCACCGTCTCCTGCGCGCCGCGCGGCGGCGCGGCGGCGAGCACGTCGTGGCGCGTGCGCGGCGTGGGATGCTGTTGTTTGCGGCAGGCACCGCGCGGCGGGCCGGGTGTGCGGCACCCCGGGAGCTCCCTGTGCGGCCGCGCGGCGCTGCCGAGCCGCGCCGCGCGCCGCCGCGCCTCTATCTCCTCGATAGGCACGCCCTTGGTCTCCGGCACGAGAGCTGCGGCAAAGGCGACGGCGATGAGGCCGATGCCGGC
The DNA here is from genome assembly GCA_014905635.1 of Scenedesmus sp. PABB004. Classification (NCBI taxonomy): domain Eukaryota; kingdom Viridiplantae; phylum Chlorophyta; class Chlorophyceae; order Sphaeropleales; family Scenedesmaceae; genus Scenedesmus; species Scenedesmus sp. PABB004. Next base: position 294,998 of record JABVCE010000011.1, on the reverse strand, counting down.
GAAGAAGAGGAAGACCTGCGGGCGGCGAGGTGGCACGGTGGAAGCTGAGCGGGCGCGGGCTGCGTCGCCGCGCACAAGCGCGCGGGCGGGCGGGAGGGGGGGGGGGGGGGGGGCAGCGGCGGCGGCGCACCCCGAACTTCATCGCGCACAGCATCGACAGGAAGGTCTGCCCCACCTGCCCAGGGCGCGCGCGGGCGGGGCCGCAGGGGTCGGCGGGCGCGCGGCGCGGCGCACGGCGGCGCACGGCGGCAGGCGCGGCCCGCGCCGCGCGCGCGAGAGCCTGCGCAGCCTGCAGGCTGCAGCAGTCGGGCTCAGCTGAGCCCCGCGTTGAGTGCTGTGCAGGCACACTGTCCAGTCACTGCACTCACCACGAAGGTCATCAGCAGGTTGGTGAAGGTGTTGATCGCCGTCCCCGCCGCGCGCGTCTCGAGCGGCTGGATCTCGCTCGGCACCAGCCACCCCAGCGGCCCTGTGGGGTGAGCGCGGCGCGTGGCGCGGGCGGAGGCGCGCGCGGCGGTGGGCGCCACGAGGACGCTGCGGCGCGGCGCGGCGCCTCGGGCCCGGTGCGCTCCGGGGCTCTCCACGCCCCACGCACCCCAGGACCAGGCGAAGCCGGCGATGTCTGCGTGCGGGGGGCGGCGCGCCGGCGGTGAGCGCAAGCCCGTGGCTGGCGCGTGCCGGCGCCGGCCGCCGCCCCTGCCGCGTGCGCGCGCCCCCGCCTGCCCGCCGCGGCGCGCGCGCGCCCGCGCGCGCGCGGCGCCACCGCGGCCGCCGCACACACAGAGGCACACGAACGCGATCGTCGCCTCCGCGGGGCGCGGGCGCAGCGCGCCGACGCCGCTCGTGCCGAGCGCCGCGCCGATGAGCGCGCCGACGATGATCTGCCGCGGCGCGCCGCGGCGCGGCGCGGGCGCCAGAGTCAGGCGGGCGGCGGCGCGGGGCGGCCCCGCGCACGGGTCCGCCGCCGCCACACGCGCGGCGTGCGGCGTGCGCGGCCGCGCCGCGCAGCGTCCGCGCGCGCGCGCGCGCCTCGCAGGCCACGAGCTGCAGGCCGCCCTCAATCAGCAGGAAGCGCCGGCCAAACCTGGGGGGGGGGGGGGGGGGATGCGAGGCGCCGTCAGCGTGAGCCCAGGCGGGGCGCGGCGGGCCCGGGCGCGGCGCCGCGGCCGCGGGCCAGGGCGCCGCGGCCGCACGTGTCGACGACGAGCACGGCGACCACGGTCGCGGCGACGTTGACCGCTCCAATGACGACCTGCCAGGCGCGGCGGCGGCGGCGGGCCAGGGGGGCCGTTGCGGCGCCGCGGCGGAGGTGGCAGCAGCGTGCTCGAGGCCGCGGCGGCGGGGGTGGCGCGGCGGGCGCGGCGCGCGCACCGTGTTGAGCAGCGCCGCGTCGGCGCCCGCGCCGGTGGTCTGGAAGAGCTGGGGCGCGTAGAAGATGACTGGGCGGCGCCGCCCAGGGGGCAGCGGCGGCGCGGCGGTCAGGACGGCGGCAGCTGGCGCGCGTTGGGCGCGTGGCGGGGGGCCGGCGGGGGCGCGCGCCGCACCGGCGTTGATGCCGACCCACTGCGGCGCGGGGCGGCGGCGCGGTGCGCGGTCAGCCCGCCGCGCCAGCCCGCCGGCTGAGCCCGCCGCGCGCGTGCCCGCCCAGCCGTCGCGGCGCGGCGCTGCACACAGACACACACACACACACACACACACCTGCTGGAAGATGGGAATCATTATGCTGATGATCAGCTCTGTGTGTTCAGGCAGGGCGGGAGGGCGCCGTCGCGAGGCGCCAGCGAGGCAAGCGGAGGCGGGCGGGTGAGCTGGCGGCAGCGCGCGGAGCTCCGGCGCGGCGCGCGGCCTGCGGCCTGCGCCGCGCGGGCCGGCGCGCGGCGCAAATTTGCGCGTTGAAACGCACGCGGGCGGTAGCGGCGGCGCATGATGGTGGCCCAGGGGCGCGGCAGCGCGTGCGCGACGTTCACTGCATCGACGATATCTTCAAGCTCGACCGTCACGTCTGCAGGGGGCAGCGGCAGGGCCGGGCAGGACGGCGGTGGCCCACGGACGCGCGTGGGGGCGGGCGGCGGCAGCAGCGGCGGCGCGCGGCTCAGGACGGTGCGCAAGCACGCAGCCGAGGACGCGGGCCGCGGCGGGGCGCGCGGCGCGCACCCTTGGTGCCGCGGATGCGCTGCAGCACGCGCTCGCCCTCCGCGAGCTTGCCTGTGCGGCGCGCGGGGCGTTGGGGACGGCGGCGCGCGCTTGACGGCGGCGGTGGCGCGGCGCCCTCGCGCGCACTGCGGCAGCGCGGGCATGCTGCGCGGCGCGCCGCGGTCGTGCGCGCCGCACCGCGCTCGATGAGGCTGTTTGGCGTGTCGGGCAGCGCGAGGGCGCCGAAGAAGAGCATCGCCCCCGGCACGCCCGCGAGCGCGAGGCTCAGGCGCCAGCCCCAGGGCAGGTTCTGGCGGCGGCACAACGGCGCGGCGCCGGCGGCGCGGCGCGGTGGCACGGCGGCATCGCGGCGCGGCCCGGGTCCTGAGTCCGGCCCTGCCGGCGGCGCGCCTGCGTGCCGTAGTTGATGAGCTGCGCCGCGAAGATGCCAATCGTGACTGCCAGCTGGAAGAGGATGTTGAGACCACCTGACGACGACCAGGGGCCGCGCGGCGCCGTCGGCCGCGGGCCGCGGCGCGCAGGGGCGGCGGCGGCGCGCGGCGCGGCGTGCTGCGCAGCGCGGCGCGGCGCGGCGCGGCGGTGTTGCACGCCCCGCCCCGCACCGCGCAGGCGGTGGGGCGCCATCTCGCTGAGGAACAGCGGCGTCGCCTGCGTGGCGGCGCGACGCGCGCGTCGCCGCCGGCCGTCGGCGGCGAAGGCGGCCAGGCGCGGCCCCCAGCGCTCGCCCGGCCTGGCCGGCCCGGCGGCGCGCCTGCGTGGCGAGGCCGACGCCGACGCCGAGCACGACGCGGCCGACGACGAGCTGCGCGATGTGGAAGGCCGACGCGACGAGCGCCGTGCCTGCGCCGCGGCGGCGGCACGTTCCGCCGCCGCGCCGTGCACGGCGCGACAGGGCGCAGGCGGGCGGCGCTCGGCGGCGCCCCAAACGAGCGCGCGGGCGGCGCGCGCGCGGCGCGGCAGCAGCTGCCGCGCTGCGGGGGGCGCGGCGCGCACCAATGATGAACGCGGCGCCGCCGGCCACCATCGTCACGCGGCGGCCGTAGCGCTTGCACGTGACCATGCCAACGAGCGCGGAGAACGCGCCCGCGAGGAAGAGGGAGGAGGTGAACAGCTGCAGGATCTGGTTGTCGTGCTGCGCGGCGCGTGAGGGCAGCCAGGGCGGGGCGGGTCGGGGCGGGCCAGCCAGCTGCGCGCGCTGCGCGCGAGCCCGCCCGGCCGCTCGCGCGGCACTCCGCCGCCGCCCGGACTTTGCAGTAGCCGTTGGTGCCGGCGCTGCCGTCGAGGGTCTCGGGCTGCGGCCGGCCGCGGCGCGTTTGTGGGCGCGGTGCTGGCGCAGCGAGCGGCGCGGCGCGCGTGCGCACGCACGAAGAAGCGGGACGCAAAGCCGTGCATGGAGATGACTCCCCCGGTCACGCCGTTGTCGTACTGCGGGGGTGCGTGGTGCAGGGGCTCAGCAGGCGCGCCGCGCAGCCGCCGGCGCCACCGCGCGCCGCAGCGCCGCGCCGCACCCCGAACAGCAGGCCCCCAGACGCCGCGACCACGGCGATGAGGACCACGGCGGCCGTGGTGCGGCCAGTGTACAGCGCCGCGCGGCCGGGGCCCGCCGCTGCCAGCGCGCCGCCCGCCATGTTGGACGCCTCCGCGGCCGCCTCACGCGCTCCACGGGGGGATCCGACGCGTCCGAGCGCGGCCTGGCGCGCGTGCGGCGCGGCGACGCGGGCGGCGACGCGCGCGGCGGCGGCGGCGGGCTGCTCGCTCGCGGCGGGCTGCTGCGGGACGCTGCGGGCGGGAGGACTGGCGGCGCGCAGCGGAGCGCGAGACCCGGCGGCATGCGATGCCGTCGTTACGCGTCACGACGGCGGCGGGCGGGGCACGAGCCGCCCCGGCGCGCGCGCCCAGGCCAGGCGCACCCCGCCGCCCGGCGCGCCCGCGCGCAGGACGCCGGCAAAGCCGTGCGCCTGGCGCAGCAGGCGCAGCGCGGCCGCCCACTCGCGCCCCGCAGCACGGCCGCTGTCTCGCTGCGCGGTGGCGGCGTCGAGCTCCAGCAGCACCACCTCGACGCCGCGCAGCGGCCCGGCGCCGTCGGCGTCGGCGGCGAGCGACGCGAGCGCGGCGAGCCCGCACGCGCCGCCGCAGGCGAGGCGCAGCACGCGCCTGTGCGCGGGCGGCGGGCGCGGCGTGGCGCGTGGGCGCGGCCGCGCGGCGCCCCGGCCGCGCGGCGCGCGCTGCAGCGAGCGCCCGCGCCCCCACGCACCGCAGCGGCAGCCGGCCGAGCAGCCCGCCGCCCGGGGCCGCGGGTCGCGCGCGAGCAGCTCGGCCAGCGCCAGGCGCGGCGCGCCGCCGCCGCCCGCGCCCGCGCCCTCCGCCTCGCTGCCGCCGCCGCCGGCCAGCGCGCCGCGCACGTGCACGACGCGCTCGCCGGCGGCGGCGCCGGCGAGCGCCGGCGGCGGCGCCGCGTCGGGGCTGGCCACGATCACGTGACAGCCGCGGCCCGCGAGCGCCGCCTCGGCCTCGCCGGCGCCGGGGCCGTCGGCCGCCGCGCCGGCGAGCACCGACACCACGGCGCAGCCGCCCAGCGGCGCCACGTCTGCCAGAAACTCCCAGCACAGCGGCGCCGGGTCGCCTGCGTCGGCCGCAGCACAGGCCGCGCCGCTGCCGCCGCCGGCCTCGCTGCCGCCGTGCGCGCTGCCGCTGCAGCTGCCCGGCGCAGCGCCGCCATCGCCGCCGCCATACGGCGGCAGCAGCGCGCCGGTGCAGTGGTGCTCGATGAATGCAGGGCTCTCCAGGAAAAAGTGGCGCGCGACGCGGGACGCCTGCGAGGGCGGGCGGGCGGGCGGGCGGGCGGCGCTCAGCGCCCCTGGCGTGCCCGCGCGCCCGGCCCACGCGCCGCTGCGAGCCTGCGCTGCCCTCGCTCCGGTCGCACCTCGTCGTCGAGCGCCGCCGCCGCGGCGTGCCGGGCGCTCTGGTCCCAGTTGGTCCAGGAGGCACTGTAATGATGCATTCCCACGACCGCGCCGGGCGGCCCGGCCGCCGGCGGCGCCGGCGGCGGCGCCACGGGGCGCCGCCAGAGCCACGGCAGCCAGGGGGCCGCGCGCGGCGCGCCCGCCAGCTCGTCCGCCAGCGCGGCGGGGGCGGTCGCGTTGCGAATGAGCAGAAAGTGCTGCGTGCTCCAGCGCCTGCGGCGCGGCCAGGGCGGCGCCGCTCGGGGCTGGCCGCAAAAACACAGGCGCCGCACCCTCAGGCGCCGCGCTGCGCTGTCAAGGCTCACCGCTGGCAGGCGTCGTCGCGCCAGAAGCAGGGCGTGAACCAGGCGCCCAGCGGCGCCGCGTGGTCGGCGCGCCCTCCGGCGCCGCCGCTCGCGCCGCACGCGGCCGCGGCGCCGCCGCGCCGCCTGTACACGTCCGTCAGCAGCATCGGCCCCGTGCTCCACAGCACGTCGTTGACCGGGTCGCGCCACGGCCGCGCCGCCCACGCGGCCGCCGCGGCGGCGGCGCCGCGCGCCGCGAGGCGCGCGAGCGCGCCGCGCGGGGCGCGCGGGCGCCGCCCGCGTGTGCGCGTGCGCCGGCGCGCGCGCGAGCGCCTCGGCCAGCACCTCCAGCCAGAACGGGTGCCCCGGCGCCGAGGCCATCGCCGCGTTGTGCAGCGAGCCGCCGGGCCCCGGGTACTCGCAGCTGAGCACCAGGTCGCGCCCGCGCAGCGACGGCTCGAGCGGCGCGAAACACTCGACCTGCCGGCGGCGGCGCCAAGCCGAGTGTATGAACACCGACCGCGCCGCGCCGCGCCGCGCGGCAGCCTAAGCCTGAGCCCGCCGCCGCTGCGGGCTCACGTCAGCGTCGAGGTAGACGCCGCCGTGCGCGTGCAGCACCGCGTAGCGCGCGAGGTCGCTGCGCTGCACGAGCGTCGGGTAGCTCACGTACGCGGACAGCGCCCAGGCGTAGCGCTCCGCGAGCAGCGCCAGCACCGCGCCCTCGTCCCACACGACCTCCGCCCACCCCGGGTTGTGCGTCTGCGCGCGGCGCGCGGCGTCGGGCCGGCGGCGCGGGCGGGCGGGCGGGCGGGCGGCGGCGGCGCGGCGGCGCGGCGACGGGCACCCGGCAGCTCGCGAGCCAGTGCGTGCGGAAGCCGCTCCCCGGCCGCCGCGCCTCGGCCGCGAGCGCGTCGGCGCCGGCCATGAAGTTGCGGTGCAGCACGCGCGGGATGCGGAGTTCGCTCGCGGCTGCTGCCGGCTGCGCGGCTGCCGGCTGCGCGGCGGCCAGCGGCGGCCGCGCCGGCGGCTGCGGCAGCAGCAGCAGCAGCGCCGGCAGCAGCGAGCTCCGCAGCGAGCTGCGGGCGGCGTGGCGAGCCATGCGGGCGAGTTGCGCGGCTGCCGCTCAGTGGGGGCTGGCGCGCAGCCGGGTCGACGCGGGGCTGGCGGCTGCGGCGGCAGCAGCAGCGGCCATCGCCGTGCCCCGGTCTGCCGCAGACCAGCAGGGGGCACAGAGCGCGTGCGGGATCGGGGCGGAGGTGCCCGGGGATGTGGTTAAGGCCAGGCGCAGTCACAGCGACGCGCGGTTCACAGCACGTCGCGCGGTTCGTCGCCGACAGCTGCGCGCGGTGACCCCCGCGCCGCCGAAAACTCGCTCCTACGAACAAAGAATTCAGGTCCCGCACGCGCCGCACGGCAACACAGGGCTGCCCGCGCAGGGAGGGGGGAGGGCGCACACGCAGCCGCAGCACATCACGGCGCCGCGCCGGCCGCCAGCACGCCCGCCCGCGCCGCCAGCTCGCCCGCGTCGTCCGGCGCCGCCGGCGGCAGCAGGCGGTGCATCGCGAGCTCCCAGGCGAGCCACTGGCAGGCGTTGGCAGGGAACGCCCGCGCGAGCGTGGGCGCGAGCCCCGCCCAGAGCGCGCGCGCGCGGCCCTCGCGCCAGAGCATCACGAGCTGCGACCACACGCCCGTGTCCCACGAGCTGCCGGGGCGCGCGGTCTGGATGCGCGTCTTGGCCACGTCCAGCGGCAGCACGGACGCCCACATCTGCGCGGCCGCGGCCGCGGCGGCGGCGGCGGCGGCGGCGCGGGCGCGGGCTGAGCGCGGCGCACGGCGCGCGCAGCACACACGGCGCGCCGCGCCGCGCGCTGCGCGCCCGGCGCACCACGGTGCCGGCGGCGCCGCCGCAGACAATCGCGCTGCCCGCATCGGCCACGGCCTGCCACAGCCCGCCGCCGCGCTCGCCGCCGCTGGCGCCGCCGCCGTGGTCGCCGCCGCCGTGCGCGCCGCCGCGCGCGCCGGGCCACGCGCGGCGCAGCGCCTCATAGGTAGTGAAAAAGATGGCATTGCCCGGCACCTCCCGCACGAGCGTGGGCCCCAGCCCGCGCGCGAGCCCCGCCGCGCCCTCGCTCGAGAGCACGTCGCGCAGGCAGTGCAGCGGCGAGCGAAACTGCGCCATCTGCATGCGGCACTTGACGAGCTCGGTCGGCGAGAGGATCAGCGCCAGCGCGCCGCCCGCGACGGCGCCCGCCACGGGCACCGCGGCGAGCGGCGGCGCGCCGCGGCCGCGCGGCGGCGACGGCGGCGGCTGCGCCGGCGGCTGCGCCGGCTGCGCCGCGGGCGCCGCGGGCGCGTGCCGCTGCGCCAGCGCGTCGAGGACGCGGGAGTAGACCAGATAGTTCACGCCCGTCTCCGCCGCGCCGCCGAGCAGCGGCGCCGAGAGCCCGCGGAAGAAGCCGCGCGGCTGCCGGGCGGCGGCGGCGGCGGCGGCGCGCCGTTGGGGCGGGCCGGCCGGCACGGGCGCAGCGGCGGCGCGTTCGTGGCGGCGCGGCGGCGCGGCGCGGCGCGCTCACCCCCTCGGACCGCCAGATGGCGCGCGCGGCGTCTGTCATCCCGGCGTACGCGCCGCGGCCCGCCTGCAGGCGGACCTTGAGCGTGTCAAACGGGTACCCGCTGGTGACGTTCACCGCGCCCGCCAGCACGCCGCCGACCAGCTCGCGCGTCGCCGGCCGCCACCGCACGCCGCTCGGCTGCTGCTGCTCGCGCCGCCGCTCCGCCGCGGCCGGCGGCGCCGCGCCCTGACCGCAATCCGCCACCGCGGACGGGCCGGGCCCGGCTGCTGGGCCGGCGGCCATGGCGGCCTGGGCGCGGCGGCAGGCGCGGCGGGCGCGGCGGAGGCTGCTGCTCTGCTGCTGCTGGCGCTGCGTGCGTCACCGGCTCATGCCGGCGCCCTCGCTTCCGGCGCCCTGGAGGGCGCTGCCGGTCGCGGCTGCGCCTGTGGGCACCCGGGGTGGCGGCGGCCGCAGGAGGCCGGCGGGCGGGTCGTGACGAGTGGGTTCAGCGAACGCGGCGCCGACGCCGGCCGCCTGCTTGTGGCCCGCCGCGCCCACACCCCACTCACGCTCCCAAAGGCAGCGGTGGCAGCGACGGCGCACGCGCCAGAGCTCAGCAGCAGGAGCGGCGGGCGCAGCAGCAGCGGCAGCGGCAGCGGCCGGCGGCGCGGCAGCAGGCTCAGCAGCAGGCTCAGCAGCAGGCGCGGCAGCAGGGGCCACTGCCTGCCGGCCTGCTGGCGGCGCGCGCATGAGCTCCGCCGCCGGCGCGCCCGCGCCGGCACGCGCGCGCGCGCTCTACCGCGCCCTGCTGCGCGCGGCGGCGCGCTGGGCGGGGCCGCAGGAGGTGCGCGCGGCCGGCGCCTGGCCGCGCAGCGCGGACGCGCGCGCCAGGCAGCGGGCGCCCCACGCGCGCCGCAGCGCGCGCCAGGCGGCGGGCGCCCCACGCGCGCCGCGCCCCGCGCCCGCTCGCCCAACGCCCGTGCCCGCGCGCCCGCCAGGAGGCGGCCTACATTCGCGACGAGGCCGGCCGCCTCTTCCGGCAGCACCGCGGCCTCACGGGCGCGGAGGAGGTGGAGACGCGGCTCCGCGAGGGCGCGGAGAGGCTCGCGCTGGGCCTGCATTACGGAATCGCCTATCCGCGACTGCACCACGCGCCGCAGTTCAAGCGGCGCGAGTTTGACGTCCCGATCATCCGCTGAGCGCAGGCGGCCCCCCGCCGCGCATGCGGGGGCGTGCACGGGCGCAGGCGCACGCGCGCGCGGCCGGGCGGCGGCGCCGCCGGGGAGCTGGCACGCTCGTCGCGGCCGTGAGCGCGGCTGGGGCGGCGGCGCGGGGAGCGGAAGGGAGCGCGGTGCCGCCGGCGGAGCTCTCGAGGGGACTCGTTCGTTCATTGCACTTGCGAAATAACTCTCATGCACGCACGGGCGCGCACGCTCAGAGGCGGCGCAGCAGCACGCTGCGCCTGCTGAGCCGCGCGCGCCGCGCGCCTCCTGCTTGCGTCGCCCCCCAGCCGACGCTCGTTTTTCGCGCATGCATGCGCCATATGGCTATGGCATCGCGCCCAAGCCCATGGCCCCCTCTGGCTGGCTCTCCCACATTTGCATGCCTTCAGCCACGGCCACGCTCCCGCTTGCAATCCTGCAAGCACACCCACACAATCTCCTCCCCACCGCAACCGCCCCACCGCCACTGCCCCCCGCCCCGCACGCACGCGCATGCGCTACTGCCGCCGCCGCCGCCGCTCGCCGCCGCCGTCGCCGCCGCGCGCGAGCGCCGCGGCGGTCCAGTTGGTCTCCAGCACGCTGCGCGGCGCGCAGTCCCGGAAAAAGTTGACCCACTTTGCGCCCGGGCGCAGCCCGCAGCACTCGATCGAGTCGTAGTCCGGCGCGACGCCGGCCGCCGCGGCGCCGCGCGCCGCGAGCACCTGCGCCCAGCTGCTCGCGCCGACGCCCTCCACGCCAACCGCCGCCATCTCGCGCGCGAGGCCGTAGTCGTACGCCAGCTGCACGCCCGCGTCCACGACGACGCGGCGCAGCCCGAGGCGCGCGAAGTCGTCGCACAGCAGGCTGCACTCGCTGCCCGCGCACTCGCCGTCCTCGTGCGCGCGGAAGCGCAGCCCCGCCGCAAACGGCGCCGCGCGGAGGACGGCGAGGCCGTTCCAGCAGCAGCTCGCGCGCATGGGGAGGCCTGCGCCCGGCGGCGGCGGCGGCGAGGCGGCGGCGGCGGGTCGCACAGGGCGGCGCGGTGCGGCGCGGCGCGCCGGCGAGCCCCGAGCGCCGCCGCCGCGCTCGCCTTTCTCAAACGCGGCTGCCGAGGGCTCGTGCGTGACAAACGGGTGCGCCCACCAAAACTTGTCGCCCGCGACGTCCCGCGCGACCCTGCGTGCGCGCGGGCGGGCGCGCGGGCAGCGGGTGGGCGGGCAGGCGGCCCCGCGCGCGCCGTTGCGGACGCTGACGCAGCGAGGCACGCGCGCGTGCGCCACGAGCGCCGCCGCGCCCCGCGCGTGCGCCGCAAGTGCTTTGCGCGCCCGCACCAGATGTCGTAAAAGACGATGGGGTTTGTTGCGTCCCCCAACTCGGCGGCGCCGCGCGGCAGCGGCGCCTCGAGCCGCAGCTCCGGCGGCAGCGCCGGCTTGGGCGCGTGCGCCTTGCTGCGCAGGCGCTCCGGCAGCGCGACCGTCGCGTCTGCGCGCCGCGCGCGCCCGCGCGCGGCGGCGGCGCGTGCGTCAGCATGCCGCGGTTGCCGCGGCTGCCGCCCCGCCGCCGCCCCCGCCGCCGCTGCCATGCTGCCGCCGGCCGCGCTGCCGCCGCCGTCACCCACCCTTGTTCTGCCACCAGTCGGTGCCGCAGGTGATGTCGGCGCGGTAGGTGAGCAGGCGCAGCAGGCCGCCGGGGCAGAAGAAGACGTCATTCACAAACACCACGTAGTCGGGCGCCCACGCGAGCGACCCGGGCGCGGCCGGCGCGCGCCCGCGCCGCGCGCCGCCCGCGCCCGCGGCGCTCGCGTTGGCGCTGCCAGCGGCAGCAGCAGCAGGGGCGGCGGCGCTGCCGGCGGCGTGGAACTCATAGAGCGGCGCGAGCGCCATGTTGCGCACCTGCGGCGGCGGCGGCGCGCGGGCGGGGCTCTTCATTTCTTCCCCGGCGCAGCACGCGCCGCGCAGCCACGCGCCGCGCCGCGCCACGCCGCGCCGCGCCTGGGCGAGGTACTGGATGCGGTGCTGGCCCTCGCGCCGCACGAGCCCGCCGCGCGCGACGAGGCGCGACGGCGCGCCGATGAGGTTGAGCGCCAGCCCCAGCACGTCGATCCAGCCGTGCGCGCCGTCGTCGCTGTTGGACTCATAGACGCTCACGAACGCGCGGCCCCGCGGCACGGCGAGCAGCGTGCGCAGCAGGGAGAGCACAAAGTGCGGCATCTGCTCGCCGTTGTCGCGCAGGTTGGTCGCGATGAAGTAACGCCCGGGGCCGCCGCCGCCGCCGCCGGCTGGGCTGCCGGCGGCCGGGCTGCCGGCGGCCGGGCTGCCGGGCGCGGCGCCGGCGCCGCCCTTTGCGCCGCCAGCGGCCGCGCCGCCGCCCGGCGGAGCGGCCGCCGGGGCCGGCGGCGGGCGCGGCGGCGCGGGCCCGCCGCCTGCGCTCCCGCCGCCTCTGCTGCTGCTGCTGCTGCTGCTGCCGCCGCCGCCGCCGCCGCCGGCGCTGCTGCGCCCGCTGCGGCTGACGTCCCTGAGCACGCGCGCCGTGCCCGGCGCGCCGCCGCCGCCGCCGCCGTCGCCGTCTCCAGCTGCCGCGTCTGCGTCGGCGTCCGCGTCAGCCTCGGCGTCTGCAGCTGCAGCTGCCGCTTCTGCAGCGGCCGCGTCGGCATCGGACTCGTACTCCTCGCCCGCCGCGTCCGCGCCCGCCTCGCGAGCCTCGGCGGGCCAGGTGTCGACCGAGGCGCGCGCGTCCCACGGCACGAAGCTCGTGTCCTCGCGGCACGGCACCAGGCGCTCGCTGCGCAGCAGCAGGCCGTAGAGCTCAAACGCAAAGCGCCGCAGCGGGTCGCGCTCCGCGCGCCGCGCCGCCGCGACGACCGCCGCCGCGTCGCCCGGCGGCAGCCGCACGAGGCGGCCGAGCAGGCCCCCGAGCGTCGCGCGGTGCGCGTCGTAGTCCTTGCTGCGCCGCAGCACCGCGTTGTGGAGCTTGGTCAGCGCCGGCAGCGCCGCGAGCGCCGGCAGCGCGGCGGCGCCGGCCGACGCGTTGCCCGGCGGCGCCTCGTCGGCCGCGCTGGCGTTGCCCAGCGGCGCGGACATGTTGGCATGCAGGCTCAACCCACGCAGCAGCTGCAGCGTGGCGGCCTGCTGCTCGGCGAGCGCCGCGAGCTGCGCCTGCAGCGCCGCGCCGCCGTCGCCGCCGCCGGCGCCGCCTGACGCGCCCAGGGCGAGGTGGTGCGCCGACAGCCGTCCCAGGCTCCACGTCGCCAGCAGGGCGAGGCCCAGCACGCAGCCCAGCGCCCAGGTCGGGGGTCGCTGCGAGCCACCGCCGCTGCGCCGCGAGGCGCCCGGCGCGGGCGGCGCCAGCGCGTCAGGATTAACCACGCCGTTCGTGTTGACGCCGCTGCGCCCGCGCCGGTCGTGCATTTTCGCGGCGCGCGGGCGACAGTTGCTCGCGCGGCGCTCACGCGCGCCCGGCGCCTGCCAGGCTGCGCGGGCGCGGCGGCATGGCGGGCGTGCGACTGGCGGCGCAGCGCGGTGCGCTGCGGGGTGCGGCGGCGCGCGGCGGCGGTTGGCGATGACCGTCATCCGCTTGCACCGGTCACGACGCAGCCGGCGGCGCTCGGCGCTCGCTGCGGGCGCGCCCCCAGCTCTGGCCGGGCCGGGCGGAGCTCTCAAGGCCCGCGGGGGGCGGCGGCAGCTTCGTTACCAGCCGTGCGGCCAGGCTGGCCGCCGCGCGCTCGGCTCTCTCGGCGCTCCGCGCCGCCGCCCGCGCGCCGCCGCGCGCGTCACCAGCACCAGTCGAACAGCAGCATCACCCCCCAGGCTGCTGGCGGCGATGCAACGCCCGATGCAAGTTTGTTCACATACACAGGGCGCCTGCTCCCCCCCGCGCGGCGGCGCGCCGCGCCAGCAGCTGCTGGCGCCGCCCCGCCCCGCCCCGCCCGGCAGTGCGGCGCTCAGGCGTTGGCCTCGTCCTCGCCCTCCATGTCGTCGTCCTCGATCTTGGGCGCGAGGTAGAACCTGTGGCAGCAGGGTTTTAGGCCGGCGGGCGGGCGGGGCGGGGCGGGGCGGGGCGCCGTCGGCGCCGCGACGACCTTGCGCGGCCAGCGACCGGCGCGCACAGCACCACACAGCGCCGCACAGCGCCGCACAGCGCCGCACAGCGCCGCACAGCAGCGTGCACAGCGCCGCACAGCGCCGCACAGCATGCACAGCGTGCACGGCGTGCGGCGCGCGCACAGCGCGCGCACCGCAGGTGGCCCATGTCGCTGATCTGGTAGTCGATCATGACCGGCAGGTCCCGCGCCATGCTGAGGCTCACGTGGCTGCTCAGCGGCGTCGCCTTGGCAAACGAGTTGAGGTAGCGCAGCGCAAAGGTCAGGCTGACCGGCTCCTTGAGGTCCACGCTCACCTGCTCCTCCTTCTGCGCTCGCCACCGGGCGCGGCGGCGCGGCGGGTGAGGGGGGCGGGCGCCGGCTCGGGCGCAGAGAGGGCAGCGCGCGCAGCGGCGCGCGCCGCCGCGCCGCCGGCGGCCGCACCTTGTCGGCGGTGTTGTTTTGCCGCACGGTGATGTTGGCGGTGCCGACGTCGCCGGTCGTGCTGAACTTCACGCCGTCCTTGGTGGCGCTGATCACGACTGCGGCGCGCCGGGCGCGGGCGATGCGCGCGTCGATGCGTGGGCGCGCAGGGCCGGCAGCGCAGGGCGCCGGCAGCGCAGGGCGCCGGCCGCGCTGCCGCGGCGGCGGCGGCGGCGCTCCCGCGCTCCCCGCCGCGCGCGCACCGGTGTCGCCGATGCTGCTGAGGTCCCTGCAGATGCGCTGATACTCGGCGCTCGGGAGCGTGATGGTCGCGGTGTACTCAGTGTCCGGGATGCCCAGGTGCTCGCTGTCAATGTCCATCAGCTTCAGCTCAAAGTCGCTCACGCGGTCCTCCTCTGCGCGGGGCGGGGCACAGGGTGCGCGCGTGGGCGGCGCGGCGCGGACGCGCGGGCGGCGGGGCGGCACGGCGCGGGCGAGCGGCGCAGCGCGGCGAGCGGCACGCACTCGGGCTCTCAAAGAGGAACGTGACGGTGTCGCCGTCGTCGGCGGCCTTCATGGTGACGATGTCGTCGTTGCCGGCGCACTTGAGGATCTTGGCCAGGTTGCCCAGGCTCATGCCTGCGCCGGCGGCGGCGCGCGCGCTCAAACAGATGCCGCGCGCGCCGCCGGCCGCCGCGGCGCCGCCGGGCGCCGGCGCGGGGGGCCGCGCCGCGCGGCGGGCGCGGCGTCGCACCCATGCTCATGTTGCGGTCGCAGCGGAAGTGCTCGAAGCCGTCGGAGCGCAGCTGCATGGCGACCAGGGAGACGTGCGAGTTGTCCATCGCCTGCAGCTGGAAGCCGTTGTCGCTGCAGTCAAAGTTGGCATCTGTGACCAGGTCCTTCACCGCGTCCACCACCTTCTTCAGCAGGCAGCCCTGCGCGCGCGGGAGGCCGGGCGCGATGCGAGCGATGGTGAGGCCCCCGCCCCCGGCGCGCTGGGGCCGCCGCGCCCGCGGGCGCCGGCGCGACGCGCCTGCACGAGCCGCGCCTCAAACATCCTGGCTGGCTGCGGCGGCGCTGGGCGGCGCTGCGCGACGGGGCTGCTGGGCAAGGGCGATGGCGCGGGCTCTCGGCTCTGAGAGCGGGCGGGGCGTCGACCTGCGAGCGGGAGGGCCTGGGCGTCGCGAGGAGTGCGGGCGCGTGGGCTGCGGGCAGCAGGGGATGGCGCGTGAAGCCTGATGATCGTTTGAACCAAGTTTGAACACAGTGACGCTCGCGGGGCGGCGGCGTTCTGTTGTGTGGTGTTCCCACTCGCAGCAGCACCAGCGCGCCTAACTCTGCGTGTGCGTGGCAGATGTGACTGGCGCCGCCAGCCGCAGCCGCAGCCGCGGCCGCAGCGGCGGCAGCAGCAGCAGCGGGAGCGGCAGCAGCGGCGACGGCGGCAGCGGCCGCGGCGGCGGCGGCGGCGGCGGTGCTCTGCCGCCAGCGTCCACAGCTCGGCATGCCCGGCAGCAGCGACGGCGGCTGCGATTCCCAGCACCAGCAGCAGCAGCCGCCGCCGTCCTGGGCGGCGCTGACCGCGGCGCTCGCGGGCCCGCTCGCGGCGGCGGGCCTGACCGTCGCGCAGCCGTTCCCCGCCGCCGCGTTCAACGCGGCCGCGCCGCCGGACGGGCGCCTGCCCGACTGGGGCCGCCCGGACGCGCTCGCGGTGCTGGTTGGCAACGGCGCGGCGCTCTGGCGCCCCTTCCTCGCCCACCTCGCGGCCCGCCCCGAGGCGCTGGCCGCGCCGCACCCGCTGGACGACTATGTGGAGGCGGCGCTCGCGGCCGCGGTCGCCGCTGCCGCGACGTGTGCGCACTGCGCCGCCGGCGCGAGCGGCGCGCCGAGCGGCGAGCCGCGCGGGGGCAGCGGCGCCGCGGCCGGCGGCGGCGCGGCCGGCGGCGGCGGCGCGCCGCGCTGCCCGCGCTGCGTGCGCGTGGCGGTGCGGTTCGGGCACGCCGCGGGCCCGGGGGCCGCTTCGTTGACATGCTGCGCGCGGCGGAGGTCTCGGGGCTCGCGTTTGTGAGCCCGGCGAGCCACCTCGCGGTCCACGCGCGCCTGGGGCCGTGGCTGGCGCTGCGCGCGGTCGTCACTTTTGACGCGCCCGGCCCCGACGCGGCGGCGGCCTGCGCGCCGCTGCCCTGCCCCGCGCCCGACCTCGAGGCCGCAGCGGCCGCCGAGGTCGGCCGGCTGGCGGCGCTGGGCGGGCTCGCGGCGTGGGCGAAGCACTGGCGCGAGTGGGCGGCGCTGCGCGCGATCGCCGGCCGCCGCACCGACCCGCGGTGAGGGGCGCCGGGCGGCGCGGCCGGGGGCGGCGCGGCGCCGGCGATGCGAAGGCTCGGCGCGCCGGTTGACATGAGCGTGCCGCTGCGCCTGGCGCCGCAGGCACGCGTACTGCCAGGCTCAGCTCGAGTATCACTACACCAAGTCGCGGGACGTGCTGCGCGCCGCGGTGCGCGAGTTTGTGCAGGAGCAGGCGCGGCAGCAGCAGGAGGGGGAGCGGCGCCAGCAAGGGTGCGAGCAGCAGCATGCGGCGCAGGAGCAGCAGGGGCAGGAGCAGCGGCCGCAGCAGCAGGAGCGGTCGCAGCAGCAGGAGCGGCCGCAGCAGCAGCAGCAGCAGCAGCAGCAGCAGCAGCAGGGGTGCAGCCCGCCCACTGAGGAGGACGCAGACGTCCTGGTCCTGGGCGCGGGCATGGCTGGCCTGGCGGCGGCGGCCGAGCTGCACGCGGCCGGCCTGCGCGTGGTGGTGCTGGAGGCGCGCGGCCGCGTCGGCGGCCGCGCGCACACGGTGGAGCTCGACCTGCCCGGCTGCGACGCGCCGGCGGTGGTGGACCTCGGGGCGAGGTGTGTGTTTGGGGGGGGGGGGGGGGGGCAGGCGGGCCACGCGGCGGCGCGCGACCGCGCCCCGGCCGACCCGACCGCCGTGCGCGCCCCGCCGCCGCCGCCGCCGCCGCCGCCGCATCGCGCCATGCAGCTGGATTCACGGCGACGACCCGGCGGCGAACCCGGTGGCGGCGGCGGCCGCCGCCGCGGGCCTGCGCACGGTGGCCACCGCGCCGACCGACAACGCGCTGCACGCAGCGGACGGCTCGCCGCTGAGCCCGGACGAGTGCGCCGAGTGCGAGCGGCTGTTTGCTGGCTTCGAGGCGCACCTCGCGCGCCTGCAGGACGCCGCCGCCGCCGCGGACGCCGGCGCCGGCGCGGGCGCTGGCGCGGCGCCGCCGCAGTCGGTCGCGGCCGCGCGCGACGCGTGGGCCGCGGCGCAGGCGCCGCCGCTGACGCCGCGCGAGCGCGCGTGGCTGGGCGCGATGGTCAACACGCGTATAGAGCAGGAGTACGGCGCCGGCGCGGACGCGCTGTGCGCGCGCTTCTTTGACCACGACGCGCCCTGCCCGGGGGCGCACGCGCTCGTCGCGGGCGGCCTCGGCGCCGCCGTCGCGGCGGCGGCCGCGCGCCTGCCGTCCGGCGCCGTGCGGCTGCGGCACGCGGTCGCGCGCGTCGCGCACGGCCCCGCCGGCGTGCGCGTCGTCGCGGCGGCGCCGGGCGGGCGCGCCGCGTTCACGTCGCGGCACGCCGTCGTCACGCTGCCGCTGGGCGTGCTCAAGGCCTGCCACGGCGCGCTGTTCGAGCCGCCCCTGCCGGCCGGCAAGGCCGCCGCGATCGACGCGCTCGGCGTGGGACTGCTCGACAAGGCACGCTGCGCGCGCTGGGCGTGCTGTGCGCTGCGCGCTGTGTGCGCTGTGTGCACACGCTGCGCGCTGGGCGTGCACGGCCCATCTGCGCCTAGCCGCCCGCGCAAGCACTGCCCTCCACGCTGCCCCCGCGCCGCCCTCCACGCCGCGCCGCTGCAGGTGGTCCTGCTGTACGATGCCGCGCCCTTCTGGCCGCGCCGCGCGTGGCTCAACCGCGTGCCGCCCGCCGCCCCCGCGGCCGACCCGCTGGCCGGGCGCTGGCAGGAGCTGTTCAACGCCGCGCTGTACGCGGAGCGGCTCGGCGGCGGCGCCGCGCCGGCGGCGCTCGTCGCGTTCAACGCGGGCGGGCCGGCGTGGGCCGCGGGCGCCGACTGCGGCGCCGCGCTCGTCGAGCAGGTGCGGTCCGCGGCGCGCGCACCGAGCGCGCACGCGCGCGGTCGCGGCTGCGCGCCGGCCGGCCGCGCGAGCCCTGGGCGCGCCACGCCAGGCCGCGCCGCGGTGCCCCGCAGGTCACCGGCGTCGTCGCGGCGATGTGCCCGGGCGACGAGCGCGCCGCGCGGGCGCCGCGCGCCGCGCTCGTCAGCCGCTGGGGCGCCGACCCCTGGGCGCGGGGGTCGTTCGCGTGCATGCCCCCCGGCGCCACGCCCGCACACATCGCCGCGCTGGCCGAGCCGTGCGGCGCGCTCTTCTGGGCGGGGGAGGCGGCGTCGGCGGCCAACCAGGGCACCGTGCACGGCGCGCACGCGACGGGCGTCGCGGCGGCGCGCGCGGTCCTGGCCGCGCGGCGCGCAGACGCGCGGGCGCCGCCGGGCGGTGCGGCGGCGCCCGCGGAGTGAGCTGCGCTCGGTCGGTTACACGCGCGCGCGCTGGGCGCGGAGGGCGCCCTCGCGGTGCCGAGGTTAAGGTAGATAAAACCTCACTGCACTAAAACCCATGCCCGCGCGCCGTCCTGCCCTGACCCCCTGCGTCCCACACCTGCGATCGTCATGCAGCCTTCCAGCGCGCTGCTGCCGAGAGCTCGTGGCGTCGATGCACGCCGCCCCCGCCCGCGCACTGCCGGTCAAGCGCCGCCGCACACGGCGCCGCCGCCGGGACGGCCGGGGCCCTTATTCCTGCGCCCCTCGCTGCCTGCCGCCCGCCGGGCTCACGTGGCGCGGGGCCGGCTGTTGTACACCGCCGGCAGCCAGAAGCGCGTGCCGCCATACTCCTGCGCGCGCGCGCGAGCGGCGGCGGCGGCGCGCCGTCTGCCGGTCGGCCGCGCCGGCCAACGCGGTCTCGCGCTGCGCCGCCGGCAAGCGCAGCGTGCGTGCGGGCGGCCGGGCTTCGCGCGCCTGCACGTAGTGGTGCACCGCCATGTAAGCGGCGGCGGTGACGTTGCCCGGGGGCACGTTACTCGCGCCGCCCACGTAGCTGGCCGCGATGACGTGGTTGGCCGCGACGCCGACGAGGCTCGTGTCAAACGCGGAGTGGCTCCCCCGAGCCATGAGGCCCATCCTGCGAGGTGGGCGGGGCGGGGCGGTTGGGCGGGCGGGGCGGTTGGGCGGGCGGGGCGGTCGGGCGGGCGGGGCGGTGGCGCGAGGGAGGCGCGAGGGGGCCGCAAGCGCTGCGGCCCAAGGCCGCGCCGGCTGTGACGCCGCACCACATCTGCGTGCGCAGGCGCAGGCCCTGCGGCGAGTCGGCCCAGCTGTGCGTCACGGTCGTGACGGTGCGCACGCCGTCGCCGCCAAACCTGCGGCGGCAGTCGGCGGTCGGCGGTCGGCGGCAGTGCACGCGCGGGTCGCGCCGCAGCCGGGCAGCTGCACACAGCGTGCGCAGCGCGCGCCGCGGCGCCGCACGCCGGGTTGTAGTGCTTGGCCACAAATTGCATCGTGGACGCGTTGAAGGCCACCACCTCCTGCTCCACCTTGGTGTGCATGACCGGGCCCCACGCGCTCGGAGGGTCGGCGCGCACAAAGCCGCGCCGCGCGGCCGGGCAGACCCAGGGCTCGGTCGCGCTCGCCGGCTGGTACGTGCAGCCCGTCAGCGGCAGCTCGCACCTGCGCGTGCGCGCGCGCGCGCGCGCGCGGGGCGGGCAGGCGGCGGCGGGCTCGCGCGTGCGCGCACGCGCCGCGGCGCCGCCGCCAGCGCCCGCCGGCGCTGCCGCACGCGCCGCAGCGGCTTCCAGGCACTCACCAGATGAACTTGGTGCCTGCCTTGACGACGCCCGGCGGGCTGGCGGTGTGGAAGAGGTGGTCGATCGGGTGGAACAGCAGGTACATGGGAACAGGCCGGCGCGTGCCCGCCGCGGGGTCGACGTACGTCACGTTGTGCTGCGGCGCGCGGGCGCGGCGCAAGCGGCGGCTTGCGGTGTCCGTCACTGACTGGCAGCGCCGGGGCGGCGTGCGCGCGCCGCCGCGCCCCGTCGTGCCCCGCGCGCCCTGCCGTGCCCCGCCCCGCACGTGGAGGTTGTTGAAGAGCCAGACCACGTGGCTGCTGTTCACGCCCGCAAGCGGCTTGAAGCTGCGACGCGCGCGCGGGGTGCGGCGGCGGCGGCACACGGGGGTGTGCGGCGGCGTGCGCAAGGCTACCGCGCGCGCAAGGCTAGCGCGTGCGGCCTGCCCCCCCCCCTCTTGGGCCGCCCCGCGGCTCCCGGCCTCACTGGATGTCCAGCACCATGACGCCGCCCTTGGCGGCCTTGCCGACGCGGACGGAGGTGTTGAAGTTGAGCACGTCTTTGTGCGGCGTCGGCATCGGCCACGCGCCCGCCGGCGGGCGCCAGACGGGCAGGTCGAGCTGGCTGACCGGCAGCTCGCCCGAGGAGAGCGCCGCCGACAGCTGGGACGCCAGGGCGTCCGGCACGAGCGCGTCCACGAGCGCGCCGCCGCCCGCCGACGCGCGGCGCGGCGCGAGCAGCGCCAGCGCCGCCGCCGTGATGCACAGCAGGCGGAGCGGCCGCGGAGAGCGCGCCATGACGGCACGGGGGCGCGGGGAGCAGGCGCAGGAGGGGCGGGGCGCGCCGGAGCGGTGCGGCGCTGCGCGCGGGCGCTGCGCGGGGGCGGCGGCCGGGCTGCTGGAGCGTGCGCAGGCCGCGGGCGGAGGGTGAGCGGTCTGGGCGCTGGGGGCTGCTGCCGCTGGCCCCCGCGCCGAGCTCTGGGCCCGCAGCGCCGCGCGCGTCGCTTTTCGAAAAGTGCGGTTCAGCCCGCTGCCAGCGCGCAGCCGCGCGCGCGTGCGGCTGGCGTTGATGCTGCGGGGCGAGCTCGGTGGCCGGGGGCTTACACGCGGCCATTCGCCGGCCCGCGCACCAGGTCAACCTCGCGCGCGCTGATGGTGCGCGGCGGCCGCACGGGCGGCGACTCGACGGGGAAAAGAAGATCCGCCGCACACACACGCTCAGGGCCCAATCAATCAAAGGATCAATCAATCAATCGACAGAGCAGCGGCCACGGGGCCGCCGCAGCAGCGCGGCGCGGCGCGTCTCGAGAGAGGCGCCGCTGCGCGCAGATACAGGCAAAGTCAAATGGGATCAATGAAACCTGCCAGGCGCCACAGGGCCGCCCGCAATGTCAGTCACACAGCAATCGTTGGCGCACGGCGGCGGCGCCCCGCTCAGGGCCGCGGCAGCGCGCCCGCGGCGGCCAGCAGGGCCGCGCCGGACTGCTGCTGCCCGCGGGCGGCGCTCTTCCCCAGCTTGGCGTGCTTGGCGTGCTCCAGCAGCGTGGGCGGCGCCGAGGGGTTGGCGAGGGGCGCCTCGAGCTTGGCGTGCTTCTGGGCGTGCTTGGCGTGCTTGGGCTGCTCCGGGAGCGTGGGCGGCGCCGAGGGGTTGGCGCCGAGGGGCAGGTCCACGTGCTGCGCGTGCTTCTGGGCGTGCTTGGCGTGCTTGGGCTGCTCCGGGAGCGTGGGCGGCGCCGAGGGGTTGGTGCCGAGGGGCAGGTCCACGTGCTGCGCGTGCTTCTGGGCGTGCTTGGCGTGCTTGGGCTGCTCCGGGAGCGTGGGCGGCGCCGAGGGGTTGGTGCCGAGGGGCAGGTCCACGTGCTGCGCGTGGCCCTTGCTGCCCTTGAGGCCGCGGCGCTGGTGCGGCGCGGCGGCGTCCAGCATCTCCCCCGCGACGCGCAGCTCGGCGGCCGCGGCGGCGCTCGCGGCCCGCGCGCGCGCGCCGGCCAGGGGCAGGGGCAGGGCCGGCGCGCGGGGCTTTGCGGCCAGGCGCCCGGTGGCGGCGAGCTTGGCCAGGAGCGCGTGCTTGATGGCCCCGAGGTCGGGCTTGGGCGGCGCGCTGGGGTTGGCCCGCGTGAGGGCGGCGTGGCCGGGCTTGGTGTGGGCCTCAAAGGCTGCTGCGAGCGGCAGGCCCTTGGCGCCGCCGCTCAGCGGCGCCAGCGGGTGGTGGTGCCCGGGCTCCGGCTTGCCGCTCAGCGGCAGCGGCGGCAGGGTCGCCGCTCCCGCCGACGCGAGCACGGCGAGCAGGGCCAGAGCCATCCAGGTGCGCGCGGGGGGAGCCATTGGTGTGTAGGTGGTGGTGTGCAGGCGGCGGTGCGGTGGTTGGCGCGGTTGGACCTGTGGCAGCAGCGGCGGCGGCGGGTGGGCGGCGCTCGGCGCGGCTCGGCGCAGCGCGGACGCGTGTGAATCGGCCAGACCGCGCTGCAGGAGGCTGTGCGGGGCGCCTGGCGGCCTGATCGCGCGCTGCTGGGTCCGGGGCATCGCCGAGGCAGCCGCGCCCACCTGGTGGCGGAGGGCGTCGACGAGCGTGCTGGAGCCGGAGCAGAGAGAGTGTGGTGCCTGGCCGGCGCGCCGCGCCGGCTTTTGAGGCGGCGGTGCGCGTGTGTGCGGCAGCTGCTGCCGCGCTGACGCCGTCAACCGCGGCAGCTGCCTGTGCCTGCGGCCGCAGCTCCTGTGGCCGCAGCTCCCGCTGGGACCGCGGGTTGCGCGCCGCCAGCTGCTGCGGGCCCCGGCCGCCGGCCACGCGCCGGCGCAGCGCGCGCTGCAGCGGCGGCGCGAGGCAAGCCTACTGCGACTGCGCGGGGGTGAGTGGTGTGGTGCGCCACGGAGTCAGAGCCCCTGCGGCACTGCGCTGCGCGGCGCCGCCGCCGACCGGCATGGACGCGCACGCGCGCAGCGTGCCGCCGCCGCTCGCTGGACCGCGCCTGTGCTCCAGCGATCATGGGCCGCCCCGCCGGCGGCGCAGCCATCCCCGCATCGCCACTCGCCCGCCCGCGCGCTCCGACCGCCCCGCCGGGGCCGCACAGGCGCCGTGAGGGCGCACATCTGCTCCTCCCCGCCTCGCGCTGGCGTGCGCCGCGCCAGGGCCAGCGCGCAGGGCCAGGAGGACGGTCGATCGCTGCCCCGCGCCTCGCGCGGGGCGCCGAGGTGATCCAGACAGCACAGCGCCGACGGGGCGCTCGACAGATTGGCGCGCAGCGAGCCCGCAGCGGCTCCTCCGGGCCCTCGTAGGCCCAGCGGCTGCCCGACGCGCGCGCGGACATCGCCGCGTTCGGTCAACAGCGCGGCGGCGGCGCCATGAAGCGCTCAGAGGCGGAGGCGGGCGAGATGCAGCACGCAGACAGCAGCGACCGCGGCCGCCCGGGCGCGGCCCCGACGCCCCCGGGCGAGGACGGCGCGGAGCCGGTGCCCGGTAGCAGCAGCCCGCCCCCGGGGCTGGCCGAGGCGCGCCGGGAGCCGGCGCCGGGCGGCGCGGGGAGCAGCGACCACGCTGCTGCTGCGTCGCCGCCGCCGCCGCCAGCCGCGCCGGCGCCCGCGTCGGCGCCGGCGCCGGCCGGCAGCCCCGGCCGTGAGGCCAAGCGGCCGCGGCTGGACGCGGCCGAGGAGCGGCGCGACACGGGCTCGCCGGCGAGTGAGGGCGGCGCGCAGCCGCCCGGCGCAACTCGCAGCGCGCCGCCCGCGGAGCGCGGCGGCCACGCGGACGCGCCCGCGGACGGCGAGGACGTGGACATGCAGGACGCGGAGGGCGCGGCGGCGTGGGCGCAGCAGGACGGGCAGCAGCAGCAGCAGGACAAGCAGCGGCGGGGCGGGGGCGGCGAGGGCGGCGGCCCAGATCGCGGCGCGCCGGCGCGCGAGCGCCGCCCCGCGGCGCAGCGCAGCAAGGTGGCGGTCGCGCTGGGCGCGCTCGTGGGCAGCCTGCAGCAGGCGGCGCGCGGGGAGGCGCAGCGGCAGGCGCGCGCGATGCAAAAGGCACACGAGCAGGCGGCGCGCGCGGCGGCGCGGCAGGCGGAGCAGGCGCACGCGCGCGCCGCCGCGGCGGCGGCCGCGGCGGCGGCCGCGGCGCGCGCGGAGCGGCACGGCCTGCGCTTCGCCGCCGGCGCCGCCACGGGCAAGCGCAAGTCCGGCAAGCGCAAGCCGGCCGGCCACATGGCGGGCGCGGCCGGGGCGGCGGCGGCGCCCGCGCCGAGCCGCCCCGTCGCGGAGCCGCGCTCGGCCTGGGCGCACGCGGCGCTCGCGGCGCCGCCGCGGTCGCCCGAGCCCGACACGCCCGAGGCGCTCTCGCGCCGCAAGGAGCGCGCCGTCGCCGCGCTCGCGGCCGGGCCGTGGGCGGCGCTGCTGGACGCGCTGTCGCTGCCGATGACGACCAAGACGGGCAGCATGGCTGACTTTGAGGACAAGCTCGTCGCCGTCATCCAGAAGCCCGTCTCGGCGGACGAGGCCGACGAGACGCGCGACGAGCAGAGCCTCTCCGCGCTCAGCAGCGGCCGGGTGCGGCGCGCGCGCCGCGGCCGCGCGCCCGCAGCCGCGCGCCGCGCCGCCGGCCGACCGCGCGCCGCCGCCGCCGCCACTCACTCAGACGCCGCACGGCATCCGCGTCCGCAAGGCCACTGGCACGATCAGCACGTACCGCGGCACGACGCAGCACAAGCGCACGCGGCGCTGGGAGGTGCGCCGGCGCCGCGCCCGCGGCGCCCGCCCGCGTGCGGGGCGGCGCCCGTGCCCACGCGCCCGCGCCCGCGCGGCGCGCGCGCTCACGCCGCCGCCGCCGCCGCCGCCGCTGCCGCTGCCCACGCCGCAGGCGCACATCTGGGACAGCAAGAAGCAGATCTACCTGGGCGCCTTTGACAGCGAGGTGCGGCGCCGGCTGCCGCGCGGCCGCACGCGCCGACGGCGCCACCCCCGCACAACGACGCCGACGCCGCCGCGCCGGCCGCACCCGCGCCCGCCGCGCGCAGCTGCAGGCGGCCAAGGCGCACGACGTGATGGCGCTGCACACGCGCGGCCCCAACACCATCCTCAACTTCAAGGTGCGGCGGCGGCGGCGGCGCGTGCTCGCCCGCGTGGCGGCGGAGCGCGCGCGCTCGGCTGCCCGGCGCCGACCGCCCCGCCCGCCCGCGCCCGCTCGCCCGCCCGCGCGCGCGCCCTCGTCCCCGCCCCGCGCCGCGGCAGATTGAGATCTATGCGCCGCTGCACGCCTACCTGGCAGACCCGAGCATGCCCAAGGTGCGCCGCCCGCCCCTCCGCCCCCGCCGCCTCCGCCGCCGCCCGCCGCCCGCCGCCCGCCGGCCGCTGCGCGCACGCTGAGCGCCTGCTCCCGCCGCCCGCCCGCCGCGCCGCGCCGCGCCGCCCGGCGCGCCCCGCAGGAGCAGCTGGTCATGAGTCTGCGCCGCGTGCACCTCAAGGGCCCCGGCGCGCCCCGGCCGGCGCCGCCGCTCGTGCCGCGCCCGCCCGCGCCGCGCTCGCGCTCGGGGCGGCGGCGCAGCAGCGGGGTCAGGCGCAGCGGCGGGGACTACGCGCCGCGCCCGCCGGCCAAGCCGCGCGCGCCCGCGGCGCCGCGGCTGACCGAGCCTGGGCGGCGCAGCGAGCGCATCGACCTCAAGCGCGCGGCGCGCGCCGAGCACGCCGCGGCGCTCGCCGCGGCAGCGGCGGCCGCCGCCGCGGACGCGGCGATGGACGACGAGGACGCGCGCAGCATGGCCGAGGCGCTGCTCGCCGCCGCGGAGCGCGCGGCCGCGGACGTCGACGGCAGCACCGGCTCGGGCGACGCCGGCGGCACCGGCAGCCCCAGCAGCCTCGCCGACGGCGGCGGCGGCGGCGGCGGCGGCGGCGGCGGCGGCGAGGCGTATGGCTCGGACAGCGAGTACGGCGAGGGCGACGAGCGCAGCGGCAGCGAGGGCGGCGAGGGCGACGAGGGCACCGGCGAGGAGCCGGGCGGCGGCGGCGCGCTGGCCGAGGCGCTGGCTGTGGGCCAGCTCACGCAGCCCAGCCAGCCCGGCGAGGACGCGATGGGCGCGCTGCTGCTGCTCGCCGCCGGCGGCCAGGACGGCGAGCCGCCGGCCGCGGACGGCGGGGCGCCGGCCGGGGAGGGCGAGGCCAGCGGCGACCCGATCGAGGCCGAGGCGGCGGGCGGCGGCGGCGAGGAGGGCGGCGGCGAGGGCGGCGCGGAGGGCGGCGCGGAGGGCGGCGAGGGCGGCGAGGGCGGCGATGCGGCGCAGGAGGCCGGCGGCGGCGCGATGGAGGTCGAGCACGGCCTCGTGGCGGCGGGCGGCGCCGACGTCGGCGGCGCCGGGCTCTTTGCGGTGGGCGCGAGCGACGGCGGTGTGAGCGAAGGCGGCCCGCCGGAGGTGGACGTTGACATGGAGGCGGCGCTCGCGGCCCTGGCGGCGAGCCCCCACCTGGAGGGGCTGTAGCGGGGGCGCCACGCGTGCGCGCGTGATCAATTGCAACAGCAGCCTAGGTTGCAACAGCAGCCTAGGTTGCAACAGCAGCCTACGTGCAACAACAGCAACGCCCCGCCCGCTCTCCTGCCGCGCACGAGGTCAGCGCAGGCGCGTGCTGCCGCCGCCGCCGCCCTCGCGCCGCCGGCCGCCGAGCCCCGGCACGCCCAGGCCGCCCGCGCCGGGGCCGCCGCCGCCGCCGCCAAGGCCCACGCCAAAGCCGCGCCCGCCGCCCGAGAACAGCGCGCCGCCGGCGCCGAGCGCGCCGCCGGCGCCGAGGCCGCCGCCGCCGCCGAGGCCGCCGCCCAGGTGGATGATGCCACCGCCGCCGCCGAGGCCGCCGCCGCCGGGGCCAAAGCCGACGCCGGGGCCAAACCCAAGGCCCAGGCCGCCGGGGAAGCGATCATAGTCCCCGCCGACGATGCCGGGCGGCATCAGCGGGCGGCCCGGCCGGAAGGGGCCCCACGGCATCTCGCCGGGGTGGGGCGGGCGGTGGTGGTGCAGCGCGGCGCCGCGCGCGCGGCGCCGCTCCTCGTCGCGCAGGCGCGCGCGCGCCGCCCAGGCCGCGGCAAACGCCCAGCGCCAGCCGTGGCGCGGCGCGTCGCGGCGCAGCTGCGCCAGCGTGTGCGCGAGCGCGTGCGCGAGGCCGCCGGCGGCGGGGCCCGCCGCCGCCGGCGCCGGTGGGAACTCTCGGTCAAACAGCGGCTCCCACAGCGCGTCGGCGCTCGCGCGATGGCGCAGCGGCGCGCACGCGCACGCGAGCGCCGCGAGGTCGCGCGCCTGCGGCGCGCACGCGGCCGGCGCTTGAGTGCGCGGCGGCGCGCCCGCGGGGCGCGGCCGGCCGGCCCCGCGTGCCGCGCGGCCGCCGCGCTGCGGCGCGTACCTCGAGCGACGCCAGCACCGCCTCCTGCAGCTCGTGCGGCAGGCTGGTCAGGCCCAGCGGCGGCGCGCGGCCGGCCGCGGCGCACGCGGCCACGAGCAGGCGCAGGGCCAGGCCATCCTTCAGCGAGAGGTACAGCTGCGGCAGCGCCGCGTACGCGCACAGCGGCCAGCCGGGCTGCTGCTGCTGCTGCTGCTGCGCCTGCTGCTGCTGCTGCATCCCCTGCTGCTGCGTCTGCGTCTGCTGCTGCATGTCCTGCTGCATGTCCTGCTGCATCCCCTGCTGCGCCGCCTCCTGCTGCTGAGCCTGCTGCACCTGCTGCACCTGCGGCGGCGCCACCTGCGCCTTTGCCAGCGTGAGCGTCGCCGCCAGCCGGCCGCCCGCGCCCGCCGCCCCTCCGTGGACACTGCCGGCCAGCACCAGGTGGTGGCCCATGTCGACGGCCTTCACCTGCGCGCCCACGCCGCTGCTCGCGCCGCTGCTCGTGCCGCCGCCGGCGCCGCCGCTGCCGGGGTCCGGCAGCGCGTACGCCAGCGTCCACACGCCGCCGGCGCCCTGCAGGAGCGCCCTCAGCCCCGACGGCTGCACCGCGGGCGCAAAGCCGCACTCGGCCATCGCTGCGTGCGCCGCGAGCAGCAGCGCCTGGGCGGGCGTGAGGGCCGCCGCCACCGCCGCCGCCGTGCCGTCTGCTGGCGTCTGCGGCGGCGTCAGCGCGTCCAGCAGGCGCTGCAGGTGGTCCGGGACCCACGGCTTGGCCGGCACCGCCTGCGCAAGCTGCTTGATCGCCGCCGCCGCGGCCGCCTCGGCCGCCGCCGTCGCGGCCGCCTCGGCCGCCACCGCTGCGGCCTCGGCGCCCGCCGCCCCGGCAGCATCGCCGGCGCGCAGCGCCGCGCCGCCGGGGCTCGCGCCTGCGTCGCCGGGCGGTGCTGCTGCTGGCGGCTCCGCCTCGCCCATGGGCTCATCGGCCGGGGCTAGCGCCGCGCGCGCCGCGCCAGGCGCCGCTGGCGGCGCGGCGCTCGCCGCCGCGGGCGCCGCGGTGCTGGCGGGCGCGAGGACCCACAGCAGGTCCCCCGAGCACACGCCCAGCGACGCCAGCGTCTCCTCGCCGCCGGCGCCGCCGAGCGCATCCTGCAGAGGGCAGAGCAGAGGCGCTCCTCAGCACCGCCGGCGCAGTGCGGGCGCGGCGGACCGCGCATGCATGCGCCCCGCCGCTGCTGCTCCTGCGGCCGCTGCCCGCTGCTGCCGCCGCTGCCGCGGCTGCCCGCGCGTCCGCCCCGCTGGCACGTCGACGGCGCACCTTGCGGTTCAGCGACAGCACCACGTCCTCCGGCCGCGCCCCGGCGAGCGCGGGCAGTGCTGCGCTCGCGGCGGCGCGCAGCTCCGCGACCGTCGCGCCGCCGGGCAGCTCCACCCTGTGCGCTGGGGCGCGGGGGTAGCCGGCGTGCTTCAACTTGAGCCGCATGGTTGCGTGTGCGCTTGGCGGCGCGCCGGCAGCAGCGGCGCCGGGGCGAGCGGCGTCGGCCAGCGCGCCGGGGGCGCGGCTTGTGGGGAGCCCTGGCTGTGCGCCCTGCGGGAGCGGCGCCGTGAAAACAGGCGGCCGCTGCGCCGCCGTTCAACCGCACGAAGCGCGCCGCCCGCGCATTTCTGATCGCCTTGGGGCCGCGCCCGCAGCAGCGTCATTGCTCCTCCCAGGCGCGCGGCTGAAGCACACAGCAGCGGCGGCCGGGCGGGCAGCAGCCGCGGCGGCAGCGGCAGCGGCAGCAGCAGCTGCGCAGCGGCCTCGGCAGGGCACCGCGCAGCCGGGCGCCACCAGGAGTCACGCGTTGCAGCACCACGCCATGCCCGGCGCCTGAGGCCGCGCGCGTGGGCAGCGCCGCGCGACGCATGGGCGGCGGCGGGCGATGCCTCCGCCGCCGCGCGCCACGCCCCCACCGCGCGGCGCCCTGGCGGCGCGGCCGGGCGTGACGCGCCCCGTCATGCTCGCCGGCCTGGGCGGCCTCTGCGTGGGCCTTCAGGCGCGTCCGCGCCGGCGCGGGGCGGACGCGGGCGGCAGCGGCGCAGCGCGCGGCAGCGGCAGCGGCGGCAGCTCACGCGGCGCCCCTGCTCACGCGCTGCCTCGCCGCGCCCGGCACCTCTCCCGCAGGCTGTTGCGCGTCGGCTGCTGCTCCCGGCGCAGCGCGGCGCGGCGGCGCGGTGCCTGGCGCACGCGCCCGGCGGCGAGCAGCAGCCGCGCACGGGTGGCGCGGGCGCTGCAGCGGCGCCGCAGCCGCCGCCGCCGCCGCCGCCCGCGACGCCGCCGCCGCACAGGCGGGGGCGCAGCAGCACGCGCAGCAGCGGGCGCCGCTCGGCAGCAGGCCGGTGTCGCCGCACGCCCGGCGGCCGCAGCGCTCGACGATCAGGTCGGTGCAGTCGGCGGTGGCGTCTGCGCAGCAGCAGCAGCAGCAGGAGCAGGCGCAGCAGCAGCAGACACAGCAGCAGACACTGCAGCAGCGACAGCAGGAGCTGCTGCATCCCCTGCAGGTCAGCACCCTGCTGTCCAAGGGCGCCGGCGCCCAGGGCGACCTGCAAGCGGCGGCGTCGGCGGCGACACCGCTCCCTGGCCGCGGCGGCGACGCGGCGGCGGCAGCGTCCGCAGCGCGCCACAGCAGCAGCGCCGCCGCACCGCCGCGCCCCGTCCGCCCGCGGCCGCGGAGCGGCCCCCCTGGCCGCGGCGGCCCGCCGCTCGTGGGCGGCCCTCGCGCCCGCCCGCAGCCCGGCGCGAGCTGGCGCGGCGGCGCCGCCGCGCACGCGCGCGCAGCCGGCGGCACGCACATGCCGCACCCGCTCTGCCAGGAGCACCTGGAGACCATTGCCACGCGCGGCCTGGCTGGCCTGCCCGGCTGGAGGGACTGGGGCGACGCCGCACTGCACGAGCAGTGGGAGCGCGCCGCGCGCCTGCTGCCCGCCGCGGTGGACCGCCTCGCCGCGGTCAGCCGGTCGGGGCCGGTGCGGCTGGTGTGCTTCGACCTGGAGACCTGCGGCACGCGTGAGCGCCGCGCAGCGGCGGCGCGCGGCGCGCGGCAAATCTTGGGCGCAACGCTGCCCATGCCGCCGTCGCCCGAGGGCGACGGCCCGAGGGCGGCGGCGCCCGCGCTGCCAGGGCGTGCGCAGCGCCGCTGCCCTCACCCCGCCGTCCTCCCTTCCTCGCCGGGCCCCGCAGAGCCGCCACAAGACGTCACCGAGCTCGCCGCGTGCGCCGGCGACGCGGCCACGCCGCCGTTCAGCCGCATGGTGCGGCCGCTGTCGGCGATTGACGCAGAGGCGTCCCGCGTGACCGGCATCCACTGGGACATGGTCTCGGGCGCGGCGCCGCTGCCGGCGGTGCTGCTGGAGTGGGTGCAGTGGCTGACGGCGCTGTGCGAGGCGGCGCCCGACGGCACCGCGCGGCTGGTGCTCGCCGGGCACAACATCAGGCGGTGCGGCGCCCGCTGGGCGCGCCGGCGTCCGCCGCGCGCCTGCCCGCGCCTGCCGGCGCCGCCACGCCGCGCCGCTGCCGACGCCCGCCTCGCATCTCCGCCGCCGCAGGTTTGACCTCAACGTGCTGCGCCCCTGGGCGGCGGCGCTGCGCCTGCGAGGCCTGCAGGAGCTGCTGGGCCCCAAGGGCGCACACCCGGACGCAGCCGGCGCGTGGCCGACGCTGGACACCTTGCGCCTGGCGCAGCCGCTGCAGGACGGCGCGGGCTGGCCCAACGCCAAGCTGCAGACGCTGCGCGCGGCGTTCGGCATCCCAGAGAACAATGCACACCGGTGCGCGCCGGCGGCCTGCGGCAGCCCGCGGTGGCGGCGCTGCTGCGCACGCGCACGCTTGCGCGCTCCGGCGCCCGCTCACGCGCGGCCGCCGCGCGCTGCGGCAGGGCGCTGGACGACGTGCGTGTCAACCTGGAGGTGTTTGGGAGGCTCGCTCAGATGAGCTTGCAGGACGGCTTGCAGGACGGCGCGGGCGGCGGCCACGCGAGCGCGGCGGGCATGGACGCGCACGAGCTGGCGCACGCGCTCCTGGAGCGCGGCGAGGCGGAGCTCGCCCGGGTGGCTGGTCAGAGGCGCGAGCTGGCGCCTCGGCAGCAGCAGGCGCAGCAGCAGCAACAGCAGGCACGGCAGCAGCAGAGGCAGCAGAGGCAGCAGCAGCAGCAGCAGGAGCAGCAGCAGCAGCAGCAGGAGCAGCAGCCGCAGCAGCGACAGCCGCAGCAGCGGCAGCAGCAGGCGCCGCCGGGCTCCGCGCCGGGCCCAGGCAGCGGTGGCGGGCGCAGCGCCGAGAGTGCGGCCGCGCCGGCCCTGGCGCCGGCCCTGGCGCCGGGCGAGCCCGACCCGCTGCTGCTGCCGGTTGACGCGGCCGCGGTCGAGGCGGGTGTGTCGGTGGCGCTGGGCTCGCTGTCTGAGCGCGACCTGCGGTTCGACTCTGCCGAGCTGGCGGCCGCGTGGGCGCCGCTCAGCGCCGCCGTGGACGAGTGCAAGGCCTTTTCGCCCACGCAGCGGGACAAGCTGCGCTCCGCGGGGCTCACCAACGTGCTGAAGGTGGGTTGGCCGGCGGCGGTGCCAGCGCAGGCGCAGGCGCGCCCGCGCCCGCGCTCGCGCGGGCATCCCGGCTGCCCGGCCGGCGGCTGCCCTCGCGCGGGCGGCGGCGCACCCTCGTCGCCGCTGCCCCGGCGGCCCGCCGGCCCACAGCGCGCCGGGCGGAGACAAGGGCCGCTGCGCCTGCCGTGGGCAGCGGCACTCCCAAACCACCCGACATGCCGCCGCGGCGCCGCGCGCCCCTCCCGCCGGCGCCGCCGCGCCGGGCGCCGACGAGCGCGCCGCGGCCGCGCCCCGCCGCTGCCCGCCGCGCAGGTGCTCATGTGCGCGCCGCGCATCGCGGTGCACGCTGACCGCATCAGCGTCGGCGCGGCCGCGGGCGACGACGCGGCCGCTGCGCCGCCCTCTGCGGCAGGCGGCGCGGCGCCCGGCGGCGCCGCGAGCAGCAGCGACGAGTCGGAGGAGGACGACGGCGAGCAGACGCAGCTCGTTGAGCTCACTGCCAAGTGCGGCTGACGCTCGAGAGCGGGGGCGGCGCTGCCGGCGGCGCGTGCCCTGCCGACCGCGCGCCGCCGCCGCTGCCGCCGCCGCCGCCGCGCAGGTGCGTCGGCGCGATCGCGCCGCGGCCCTGGCCGGGCAAGCCCGCCGCGGTGTGGACCGCGATCTTCGAGGTGAGCCTTGCAGATCTCTAAGGGGCCCCGCGCGCCGCAGCGGCGGGCCCGCCGTGCCTCGGGGCGCGTGCCCGCCTGCCGCCGCGAGCGCGCCGCGCCGTGTGCCCCCCGCGCCGCGCGGCAGGTGCCGGCCGACCCGCCCGAGGCTGGCCCCGTGCTGCTGCGCGCGTCGCGCTGGGAGTTCAGCTTCAACGCCCAGGCGGCGCTGTCGGCCTGCCGCAAGGCGCACGCGGCGGCCGTCGCGGCGCGGGCGGCGGGCACGCCCGTGATCGTCTCAGGCCGCGTGCGCCCGCTGGCGTCGCCGTTCTCGTACGGTGCGCGCGCCGGCGCCGCGCCGCCGCAGCCCCACCGCAGCCCCGTCGCCCGGCGCCGCCGGTGCCCATGCCACCGGCGCCCACGCCGCGTGCACCTTGCGCCGCACCCCCCCCCCCCCCCCGCGCGCGCGCGCAGGCGAACGGCTGTGCACGTGGGAGACCGTCGGGACGCCGGCGCTGGAGTTTGCGGCCGACGGCGGCGCGAGCGACGGCGACGACGAGGCCGCGGCGGGCCCGCCTGACAGCAGCGTCGCCGCCGGCGCTGGCGGCGACGGCGCGCGGCTGGCTGCCGTGTACAAAGGCGTGAAGGAGCTCAAGCCCGAGGACTGGCGCACCCGGGGGCGGCAGAAGGGCGTGGCCGACAAGTGAGCAGGGCGGGCGCGGCGGAACGGGCGCCACGCGGCTGCGCGCCGTCCGGCCGCCGCCGAGCGCGCCGCCGCCGGCGCAGGGCGCTCGACATGGTCGCGGCGCGCGACGCGGCGGAGCTGCTGCCCGCCGGCATGCGCGCGAGCTACCGGCTGCCGGGGCTGGCCGAGGCGCTGGCCGACCTGCACCGCCCGCGCAGCCTCGAGGCGCACGCGGCCGCGCGGCGGCGGCTCGCGTTCCAGGTGTGTGCCGCCGGCTGCCGCGCGCTCGCGCGGCGTGCGTGCCCGCGCGCCGCGGCGACGGCGTCGCGCGCCGACGCCACCGGCCGGCCGGCGCGCCCCGTCCCCTCGCCGCACGCAGGAGCTGGTGCTGGTGCAGATGGCTCAGCTGCTGGAGCGGTACTGGCTGCAGCGCGGCGTCTCGCTGCTCGGCGGCGGCGCCCCGTCGTCCGCTGCGTCCACTGCGAGCGCGAGCGGCGCCAGCAGCGACGACGAGGCGGCGGCCACGCCCGCGCCCGCGCCGGCCAAGCGCGCGGGCCGTCCGGCCAAGGTCGAGGCCGGCGGCGGGCGGGCGCTGCAGGGGGCGGCCGGCGCCGCGGCCGTGGCGCAGGCGCCGCCGCAGGCGCCGGCGCCGGCGCCGGGCGGCGCGCCTGCCCACGCTGTGACGGACCGGACGCTTGTCGAGGCGGCGCGGCGCGTGCTGCCGTTCAGTCTCACCGCCGACCAGGAGTCCGCGCTGGGCGAGGTCCTCGCTGACATGGCCGGCCCGGCGGCGATGCTGCGCCTGCTGCAGGGCGACGTCGGCTGCGGCAAGACCGCGGTCGCGGCGCTCGCGTGCCTGGCGGCGGCGGGGTCGGGTGCGCGCGCGCGCGCCGCGGCCGTGCCCCCGCCCGCTCAGCGTGCCGTGATGCTGCCCGCGCGCCGCTCAGCGTGCCCGCCACCGCCGCCGCCGCCGCCGCCGTCCTGCGCGTGCGCAGGCTTCCAGGCGCTGCTCCTCGCGCCGACCGAGCTGCTCGCGAGCCAGCACGCGGCGACGCTCGCGGGCATCGCCGAGCGGCTCCCGCTGTCGCTGCGCCCGCGCGTCGGCCTGCTGACGAGCAGCGGGCGCGCGAAGGAGCGCGAGGAGGTCAAGCGCCGCGTCGCCGAGGGGCAGCTCGATGTGCTGGTCAGCACGCAGGCCGCGCTCTGGGTGCGGCGCTGGCGCAAGCTCGCGCTCGTGGTCGTCGACGAGCAGCACAAGTGAGCGGGGCAGGGGCGGCGGCCGCAGGGCCACGCGCCGCGCGGCCGCGCGGCGGCGGCGCGCTGGGCCGCGCGGCGCACCGAGCACGGCGCGGCGTCCAAACGCCGCCCGCGCGCGCTCGCAGGTTTGGCGTGAAGCAGCGCGAGCGCCTGCTGCAGGAGCTGCCCGCGCCGCCGCACCTCCTGCTCATGACCGCGACGCCCATCCCCCGCACGCTCGCGCTCGTGCACTACGGCGGCCTGCAGCTCAGCACCATCGCGGCCATGCCGCCGGGGCGCAGCCCCGTCGCGACGCGCGTCGTCGTCGACAGCGACGCGGCGCGGCGCGAGGTGCGGGGGACGCGCGCGCGCGCCGGGCGCCGCGGGCGCTGTGCGGCGCAGCGGCGCGCGTGCGTGCGCCCGCCGGCCGGAGGTCCCTTCCTGAGCCGCCGCGCGGGACGCGCGCGCGCCCCCCGCGCCGCCGCCAGGTGTGCGCGGCGATCCACGACGAGCTGCGCGCCGGCGGGCGCGCGTACGTGGTGTGCCCGCTGGTCAACGAGAGCGAGCGCGACGCGCTTGCGGGCGTGCGCGCGGCGCAGGAGGAGCACGCGCGCCTCACCGCGGCGGGCGAGTTCGGCGGCGTCGCGATCGGGCTGCTGCACGGCAAGATGCGCGGAGAGGAGAAGGCAGAGGTGCTGCGCCGCTTCAGCAGGTGCGCGGGGACGCGCGGCGGCGGCTGCGCAGCACGCGGCGCGCGGCGCGGCCCCGCCCGCGCTGCCTGCCCACGCGCCCGCCCACGCGCGCCCGCGCCGCCCCGCAGCGGCGAGGCGCCCGTGCTCATCAGCTCGACCGTGGTGGAGGTCGGCATCGACGAGCCGGAGGCGAGCGTGATGCTGGTTGAGAACGCGGCGCGCTTCGGCCTCGCGCAGCTCCACCAGCTGCGCGGCCGCGTCGGGCGCGGCGCGCGCGCGAGCCGCTGCTACCTCTTCGCGCCACCCGACGGTGAGCCCGGCGCGGCCGCCGCCGCGGCGCGGCTGCGCGTGCTCGAGCGCAGCAGAAGCGGGCTGGAGATCGCGGAGGCAGACCTGCGCATGCGGTGCGGGCGGGCGCGGCGCGGGCGGGCGGGGCGGCGGCCGGGGCCGCCGGCGCGGGCGGCGGCCGGGGGTCGCTGGCGCAGGCGGCGCGGGGCGCGCCGCACCGCGCCCGCCGCCGCGCCCGCGCGCCGCCGCCCGACGCGTGTGCCGCGCCCGCCGCCGCCGCAGCGGCCCCGGCGACGTGTGGGGGACCAAGCAGAGCGGCAAGTCGTCCGTGTTCACCAGCCTCACCTGGCAGGAGCTGCAGGCGGCGCCGGCGCTGCTGGAGCACGCGCGCGCGGCGGCCGCGGAGCTGCTGCCCCGCCTCGGCGCGAGCCCGCAGCTCAAGGCCGCCATGCTGGCGTACGGCCTGCTCACACTGCGCGAGGAGGGCGGCGGCGGGCCACCCGTCGCGCTGCGCGACGGCGTGAGCGGCGTGTGAGCGGGCGGGGCTGTTTCTGGGGGGGGGGGCGGAGGGCGGAGGGCGGGCATCGCATCTCTTGGCCCGCGCGCGCGGGGGCGAATGCACAGGCAGGCCGGGGCAATCGGCGGCGCGGCCCACAGCTGGGGAGGCAGGCAGGCAACCAGGGGGGCGGTTGCACTGTTGACTCTGATCCGACGGCGCCGAGGCCAACGTCCGCGCGGCCGCCTCAGCCGCCCAACACCAAGCGGCGCACCAACCAGGCACGGCCGGCGCCGCACCCCAGCTCCGCAAGGCCTGACGCACGGGCACGCCTCGGCATCACTCTTCGACAAAGAGCGGCAGGACGAGCTCCTCGGGGCGAGGCCAACCGCGCGCATCGCTGCGCGCCAGCGCCGCACGCAGCGCCGCCGCCTCGGCGCCGCTCACGCGCAGCGTGACGCGCGGGACGTGCGCCAGCGCCCTGAGCAGCATCGCCCCGTCGGCCAGCGACAGGGCGGCGCTGCTCAGCCAGGTCATTGTCAGCTCGCGCAGCGCAGGCATGCTGTGCCCCAGCAGGGCGAGGTCAGATGGCTTCACGTGAAACGAGCGAGTCTTGTCTTCAAATTGGCACACCCCGAGCTCCAGGCGCGTGAGCTGGGTCACGTCCCACAGCGCTGCGGCCTCTTTGCCATAGCCAACGCTGAGCCCCAGCTCGCGCAGCGCGGGCAGGCGGGCCAGGCCGCGCAGCGCCGCCGTGCACTTGGCACTGTCGCCAGACACGTGGTCAAAGCGCAGCGAAATCAGCGCAGTGCAGCGCTGCGTCAGCGCCTGCAGGCTGCGCACATCAAAATTCAAGGACAAAAAGTGTGCCCCACGCAGCCCCGGGAACGCCGCCCACGGCACGTCGCCCCGGGCCGCTAGCTCCACCACCGACGGGCACGCCGCCGGGACGAGGCCCGCCGCCGCGTCGCCGTCCCACGTCCACGAGCCCTTCAGCTTGGTCAGGGCGGTCATGCGCGCCAGGCACGGCAGCGCGGCGCGCGACATGACGCCGACGCACAGATCGGCGAGCAGCGGCAGCGCCGCCGCCGCCTCCAGCAGGGCCGGGTCGGAGCCTTGCTCAACGCACAGAAGGTCCAGCCGCGTCGGCGCGACCAGGTGCGACAGCGCGCCACACTCGGCCGCGCTCAAACTTGCCTGGTTGTAACCATCAATGTAACCATCTCTGCAACCACAGAGCGCCAGGCTCCGCAGCCCAGTGCAAGCGGCGACGGCGGCCAGACCGGCGCGGTCACGGGCCAGGGGCAGCTCGAGGTGCGTGAGCGACGGCGCCAGGCGGCCGAGCCAGCCGTACTACTGCTGGCCGCCGGCCGCGAGGCACTCGGCCAGCGACAGGCTCGCCAGGGCGCTTAGGGCGGACAGCGACGAGAGGTGCTCCAGCATGAGGCATTGCATGCCATCAAACTCCACAGCCAGCCGCGTCAGCTGCGTCGCGCCGCGGCCGATCGCGCGCCACGCCGCGTCGCTGCCCTCCCAGCTTCCGCCCACTGGCTTGAGCTCCAGCGCCCGCAGTCCCGGCAGCTCGCCACCCACCGCCCAGAGCAGTGGCGCCATGCTCTCAGGCGAGCTGAGTTGGCCGTTTGCTGCCTCCAGGCGCAGCGTGTCCAGCCGCGGCAGCCTGCGGGCGGCCGGCGGCGGCGGGCAGCGGTGGCGGTCATCAGCGGCACTCCCGGCCCCTCCCGGGTGCGGGCAGGCACGCCGACTGCTGCAGGGCCGCACGCATCGCAGACGACCGCGCCGCGCCGCGCGCCGCAGCCGCCGCGCCCGCGCCCACCTTGCGAGCGCTGGCAGCAGCGCGGGCAGGTGCAGCGCCGCGTCGTCAGAGCTGGCGATTGTGAAGCTCACGCGGCTGCAGGCGCCGAAGCGCTCGTGCAGCGTGGACAGCCAGCGCCGGTGGTCGTCAACGCGGCGCCCGGGCAGGGGCCGGACGTCGCGCGGCATGATCGCCGCCACGCACCAGGCGCCGCGCCTCCCTGCAGGCCAGAGCGAAGGCCCTGGCGCTGCCCCCGTCCTCCAGCAGCTTGGGCGCGAGCACCTGCGACCAGGCATCGTCGTTCAGCGCCGCCAGCACCGCGAGCAGCGGGCACGCCATCTGCGCGGCGCCGCGGCGGCGCGCTGGGGCCGCGGGAGGGCGAGCGGCGGTGCGGTGGCGGGATGAAGCGGGACCGCGGCACGGGGGCGCGGGCGGGCTGTGTGCGGGGCGGCGCGGAGGGCGCGGCCTGGGCGGCGGCAACGGCGGCAGCGACCTAGAAGCGCCAGACCCCGGCGGGGCTGCGCAGTGGTGGTCCGGCTCTGGTGCTGTGAGCTGAGGGCGGTGCGGCGGCCGGGCGGTTGCCGCCGCCGCTCGGGGCACACACGCGCTGCCGCCGCCCGCCGGGGCCACCCGCGCGGCCGCAGCGCGCGACCCGATATCAAGCCCGCCCTCTGCCTCGCGCCCCGGCACGCGTCGCTAGCTCCCTGGATGCCGAGCTCCCCCGCGCACCGAGCCGGCGCGCTCAGCCGCCGCGCATCGCCTCGAGGCACGCCTCCACCTGGGGCCGCGAGCCGAGGGCGATGATGCTCCGCGCGCCCGTGTCGCCGATGCGCACGTCCAGCATGGAGCCCGCGCCGTCGTGCGACACGCCGCCGGCGGCCTGCGCGCGGCGCGGGCGAGGGCCGCAGCACTGTCGGCTGGGGCGCGCTGGGCCGCGCGCGCGTGCGCGGCGGCCGCGGGCGCGCGGCGCTGCGGCCGTGTCGCTGCCGCGGGCTCGCGGTGCGCACCTCGATGATGAGCGCCAGCGGCGCGCACTCGTACAGCAGGCGCAGCTTGGCGGGCGCGGCGGGCGACTTGGGGTTGCAGAAGACGCCGCCGCCCTGCGGCGCGCGGCGCGGGCGGGGCGCGGGCGGGGCGCGGCGGCGGCGTGGGCCGCGGCCGGGTCGCTCGCCGCGCCCGCCGCTGCCGCGCGCGCGCGCCGCATGCCGCCGGCGCCCGCGGCTGCCGGCCGCCGCCGCGCTCGCTGCCGCGGCTCGCCTTGGCGAGGAGGTGGTGCACGTCCGGCACCATGCCGCCGCTGTAGCGCAGCTTGCAGCCGCCCGTGATCCAGGCGTTGAGCAGGCGGGCGTACGCTTCGTTGCCCGCCGCGGCGCGGATGTTGGCAGGCGCGACGTTGTTCTTGCTGCCCAGCCGCGTGTGCACTCGGCGCAGCTGCCAAACCTGCCGCACACTGCAGAGCGCAAACTCGAGCACGTCAAACGCCTGCGCCGGGTCGGCGCCGCTGCTGCACGCCCCCTGCTCTTGCTGCCGATCCTGCCGCTGCGCCTGTGCCTGCTGCGCCTGCTGCCCCTGCTGCTGCCCCTGCTGCTGCCCCTGCTGCGCCTGCTGCTGCTGCTGCTCGCCCGCGCCCGCGCCGGCCTCCGCCTCGCCCGCCGCCGCCGCCGCCGCGCCGCCGCCGCCGCCGCCGGCGGCGGGCAGCGCGAGCACCAGCAGCGTGCGCGGGCCGTACACGGAGTACGCCGCCGCGGCCTGGCCGCGCCCGGTCTGGCCGAGCGGGGTGTCGCCGCGCCAGACGCCAAAGATGGACCCGACCGCAAAGTTTGCGTCAAAGATGCTGCTGCCGTCGAGGGGGTCAAACGCGACCGTGAACGCGCCGCCCGGGTTCATTGGCAGCACGTCGCTCTGCTCCTCGCTGCTCGCCGACGCGACCGCGGGGCAGGCGCGCAGGCGGGCAAAGATCGCCTCGTCGGCGTGGATGTCTGCCTGCGCGGCGACCGGGCGGCGGCGACCGGGCGGCGACCGGCGGCGGCGGCGGCGACGCGTTGGTGGTGGCAGCGGCGGCGGCGGCGGCGGCGGCGGCGGCGGCGGCGGCGGCGGCGGCGGCGGCGGCGGCGGCGGCGGCGGCGGCGGCGAACCGGCCCCCCGCCAGCAGGCGGCCGGGCGCGGCGGCGGTTGCGCGGGCGGCGCGCCGTGCGCGCGCCTGCAGCTGGTCGTCGCCGAAGCTGTTGGTGCTGCCGGCGGCGCCGTCGTCAAACTCCATCGTGCGCAGCGACGTCTGCGTCGGCGCGGCGGCGGCGGGGCGGTCAGCGCGGGCGGCTGCCCCTGCTGCGGCTGCTGCTGGCGCCGACGACCCGCTGCCCCGCCGCCGCCGCCCGCGGCGGGGCCCACCGAAATGTCCACCACCGAGGCTGCGATGGCGCGCACCACGCTGGCCTGCGCGGGCGGTCGCGGCATTAGCAGCCGGCCGCGGCGGCCGCAGGCGGCAGCGGCGGCCGGCGGCGCACCAGGCCGGCGTCGAGCGGCGCGAGCGCCGCCTCCAGCTGCGCGCCGACCGCGATCGGCGCGCCGCTCGTGGCCAGGGCCGCCATGGCGCCGGGCTGCAGGGCCGCCGCAAGGAGCAGGAGGGCGCACGCCGCCGCGCTGCTGCTGCTGCCGCCGCTGCCGCTGCGCAGCCGGCGGCTCGCGGGCTGGCGTCCCTGCGCTGGGCGCGCCGCTGGCATGCACGGCCCGCCGCGGCGCGCGTGGGGGCGCCCTGCCGGCGCGACGCGGGCTGGCGCTGCTGCCCGGGGGGCTGCCGGCGCTGCCTGGGCTGGCTACCTCGCGCGCGGTCTGTCTGGCTGCCTGGCGTCGAGGGCAGACTGATGGGGCCAAGGCGCGGGAGAGCAGCAGGCGCGGGAGCGGAGCAGACGCAGCAGCAGCAGTCTAGCCGCGCCAGGCGTCCTCCAGACCACCGCCCCCCCCCCCACCACCAGCCCCAGGTGCCAGCCTCAGTTGCCGGCGGCGACGCGCAGCGGCAGCAGCGCTCGCGCGCAGGCAGCGCGCCGCCGCTCGCTCGCTCTCTCTCGCGCGCATGCACCCGCCGGCGCCGCCGCCGGGCGGCGGCCCGGCCGACGTGGAGGCGCTGCTGGCGGCGGCGCGCGCCGCGCTGGCGGCGGGCAACGCGGCGCAGGCGCTGCAGGCGCGCGCGCCCAGCCGCCGCCGGCGCGCCGCGCCGCTCGGCCGGCCGGCCGAGCGTGGCCGCCGACGCGGCACCCGCCGCCGCGCCGCCCGCAGCACGTGGTCGCGGCGCTGCAGCTCGTGCGCGGCGACGCCGGCGTGCTGCCCACGCTGCGGGGCGCGGCGGCGGCGTACCACGCGCAGCGCGCCGCGCCGGTGGACGAGATCTCGGCGCTGCTCTCGGCGGTGTCGCTGGAGGCGGCGCAGCAGCAGCAGCAGCAGCAGCAGCAGCAGCAGCAGCAGCAGCAGCAGCAGCAGGTGCGGGGGCGCGGCCGCACGCGCTGCGGCGCGGCGCTGCGCAGGCGCTGCGCCGACGCCCGCGCCCGCCGCCGCCGCGCAGGGCGCGCAGCAGCGAGGCCCGCAACCGCCGGCGCAGCAGCGAGAGCAGCGGCGAGCAGAGGAGCAGCGAGCAGAGGAGCAGCGAGCGGAGCAGCTGCAGCAGCAGCAGCGGCAGGCGGGCGCAGGCGCGGCCATCCTGGACGTGAGTGCGGCGCGCTGCGCCGCGCGCCGCCGCGCCCGCGCGCGCCGCCCACGCGCGGGCACGGCGCGCCGCCGGCCGCAGGAGACGGGGCGCGGCGAGTTCCCAAGCTTGGCCCTCGCCGACGGCTCCAGCTGGGCGTGCCCCGACTGCGGCGGCGTCGTGCTGGCGCAGCGGCGCGACGCGCACCTCGCGGCGTGGTGCCCGCGCCTCGCGGGCGGCGGCGGCGGCGGCGACGGCGACGGCGACGGCGACGACGCGATGGTCGGCTGACGGCATCGCGAGTTGAGGCAAGGCAGCCTGTTGTGTGGGGGCCCGCCTGTAGCCGCCCCCAGCGTCGGCGCCCGCTGTCCGCGGTTTGAGCTCCGACCGCCGCCGCCGCCGCCAGCTTTGCTTCGTTCGTAGCCTCCCGCCCCAGGCGCACCACTGCGTAGGCCGTGCCCGGTCCCCGCGTCCGCTCTCGGCGCGGCGGTCAGCGGCGGCGGCGCCGGGCCGGGAGCCATGCAGAGGCGGCGCTGAGCTGTGGTTGGCTGAATCCGCGGCTGGGCGTGTCGTTGGCCGCGCCCCAGGCGCAGGCGTGGCGCGGCGGAGCAGCGGCCAACATGGCGCCGCTGCCGCCGGCGCCGGGCGGGCAGGCCTTGCCGCCAGAGGTGGCCGCGGCCGCTCGGCTGCTGGGCGTGGACCCGGTGCGGCCACGGCGGTGGCGGGCCGAGCGCGCCTGCGCGCGCGCCTCGCCGCCCGCCGCAGCGCGCGCGCCCAGCCCGCCGCCCGGCCCGCCGCGTTGCCCCCGCCCCCCGACCCAGTCTAATGCGCGCTGGATGAAGTTGGTGGACGACCTGCTGCGCCCGGAGAGCCTGCCGCGCGGCTGGCGCGCCGAGTTCGACGCCGCGGCCGGCCGCTGGTGCGCGCGCCGCCCCTGGCCTCGCGCGCGCGCGCTTGCGTCCACCCGTCCGCGCGCGGCCCACCGCCGCGGCGGCTGCGGGGCTCGCAGGACGTTCACCGACCGCGGCGGCGCGGCGCACGCGCGGCACCCGGTGCACGAGTACTACCGCGGCGCGATGTTCATGGACTGCGGCGGCTACGCGGCGATCAAGGCGCACGCCGCCGAGCGCCCGCCGTCGCCCGACGAGGTCAGTGCCGGCCGCCGGCGCCGTGCCGCGCGCCGCCGCGCGGCGCCGTGCCGCGCGCCGCCGCGCGGGCGACCACAGCGCGCACGGTCCGGCCGCTCCGACCGCCGCCGCAGGTGCAGCAGATGGGGCTCTATCTGGCGATCAAGCCGGACGAGGACCCCTACATCTGGCAGGTGGGCGGACGCACAGCGCTCGCGTTCAAACCGGCGGCCGGCAGCCAGCGGCCGCGCGGCAGGGCCCAGGGCGCGCGCCTGCACCGTGCCGCGCCGCGCCGCAGGTGGCGGAGATGGCGCTGTGCGCGCCGCTGCCGCCCGGCTGGGCGGAGGAGCTGCGCGAGGACGCGCCGGGCGGGCCGGCGGTGCACTTCAGGTGCCGGCCCGGCGGCGACCGCGCGGCCGCAGCTGCCGCGCCGCGCCGCGCCGCGCCGCGCGGCGGCGCCCCAGCGCTGGCGGGCCGGCCGGCGCCGCGCGCGCAGGAGCCCCGAGACCGGCGCGGCCCAGGCGGAGCACCCGCTGGACAGCTACTTTAGAGAGCTCATCCGCCGGCGGCGGCGCGAGCTGCAGCGCCGCAAGAAGGCGGCGCTCAGGTCGCTGCAGGCGGCGGTGACCGCCGGCGGCGCGGCGCGGCACAGCCAGCTGGCGCCGATCCGCGAGGGTGCGGCGGCGCAGCGCGTGCCTCGGGCGGCGCGCGGCGCGCGGCCGGCTGCGCGGCGAGCCTTTTCTCACGCGGCCGGCCGCGCGGCACGGCGCGC
The DNA here is from genome assembly GCA_014905635.1 of Scenedesmus sp. PABB004. NCBI lineage: Eukaryota > Viridiplantae > Chlorophyta > Chlorophyceae > Sphaeropleales > Scenedesmaceae > Scenedesmus > Scenedesmus sp. PABB004. The sequence continues at coordinate 252,124 of JABVCE010000011.1, read as the reverse complement.
GCAGGGGAGGGCGAAGCGGGCGAGGAGGCGGAGGACGTGGAGGCGCTGGACGCCGCCAGCCAGGCGGCGCTGCTCGGCGCGTGGCAGGGCCTGCTCGGCACGGCGGCGCACCTCGTGCGCTGCCTGCAGGCGGCGCGGTGGGATGGCGCGCCGGCGGCCGCCGCGGACGCCGCGGCGGCTGACGGGGGCGGGCCTGCGGCGGCGGCGGCGGCGGCGCGGCTGGCGCAGCTCGGCAGCGCGCTGGCGAGCGCGGTCGGGCGTGGCGTCGCAGGCAGCGGCGACACTGCCGCAGGGGCCAGCGAGGCCAGCGCGGCGCTGGAGGCAATCGAGGCGCTGGCCGCGCAGGCGGCGGCAGCGGGCGGCGACGCGCAGGCGCTGGAGCACGCGCTGGCAGCGCAGGGCGTCGCGGTGCCCGACGCCGGCGGCGGCGACCCACGGCAGCACGGCGGCGCCGCTGGCACGCGCAGCTGTGCCGGCGGCGCCGAGTCGGCGGCCGAACGCAGCTGCGTGCGGCGGCCGAGCCTGTCGCTGCCGCGAGCGGGCTCGGACGCGGGCTCCGACGCAGCCACGCCCCAGGGCGCCGCGTCCCGGCGCAAGAGCCTGCTCGGCGGGTCCCAGCAGCTGCCCTTCGTGCCCGCCACCCCCGGCGCCAGCTGCGACGGTGGCGCTGAGTGGAGCCTGTCGGGCGGCGCACCCACCGCTGCCGGCCTGGCGGCGGCGGCCTCGGCGCGCTCGGGCGTGCAGGCGGCGGCGGCGGCTGGCGTCTCGGGCGCTGCAGGGGCAGCCACCGTGGACGCCATGGCGCCGCCTGGGCAGGGCGGGGCGGCAGCAGGCGCCGCGGCAGCTGCCGCTGCAGTGTCGCCCGCGCATGCGCCGGACCCGGGCGTCTGCTTCGTGGGTGCCAGCCTGCCCGGCTGCGGCGCGGCGGCGCTGGCGCACATGGCGGGGCTGCAGGCGGTGCTGGCCGAGGCAACGGCCGTGCTGCGCAGCTGGCAGCAGCAGCGACTGGTCATCGCCGTGCTGCAGCAGCGCCTCGCCGACGCGGCGGCGTGGGCGCAGACGGACCAGGCAGCGCTCGGCGCCGCGCTGCAGGAGCTCGCCGACCTGCGGGGCTGCCAGGCCGCGACGGAGGCCAGCCTCCATGCCGCGCAGGCAGAGCTCGCGGCGGCACGCAGCGCCGCGTCCTCCGCGAGCGCCGGCGGCGCAGAGCTGCAGGCCGCGCTGGCGGCGGCGCTGGAAGCTGGAGCGGCGGCCGAGGCGCAGCAGGCGGCGGCCGAGGGCCGCCTGGCCCAGGTCGAGGCACAGCTTGCCGCGGCGGCCGGTGACGCGCGGGAGCGGGCGGCGCAGCTGGAGCGCGCGGCGGGTGAGTTGGAGGAGCTGCGCAGCGAGCACGCCCGGCTGCAGGCCGGCAGCGGTGCGGAGGCAGCGCGCGCGGCGGCAGAGCTGGCGCAGCTGCAGGCCGAGCACGCGCAGCTGCAGTCCGCCCTGGCGGCGGCGGCAGCAGCGGCGACGGCCGTCGGCGACGAGCAGGCGGCGCTCGCCGCGACGCTGGCAGCCGAGCAGGCGCAGCTGCACGAGCTGCGCGCCGCGCACGCTGCGCTGCAGGACGGGCACGCGGCGCAGGGTGCGGCGCTGGCGGCGGCGCAGGCGGCGGCGGCGGCCGAGGCCGCCCAGAGCCAGGCGGCGCTGCAGCAGGCGGCGGCGCAGCAGGCGTCAGACAAGGCGGCGCTGCAGCAGGCCGCGGCGCAGCTGGCGGACGTGCAGGCCACGTCTGCGGCGGCGCTCGGCGACGCGCAGCGGCAGCTCGCCGCGATGCGGGACGCCGCGGCGGCGGCGGAGGCGGCGCGCCGCGCCGCGCCGAGCGCCAGCACGCAGGTGTCTTCGGCCGACGCGGCCGAGGCGCGCTGGACGCGCGCGCACGGGGCGCAGACGGGCGAGGAGCTCGACCCGCGCAGCACGCGCGACGTGGGCACGCCCGCCGACCTCGGCCTCATCTCATACTTTTTCAGGTGCGCTGGCCCGCGTCTCTCTCCTTGCGCTCGCGCGTGGGAGCCTACGGCGGCGGCGGCAGTGCCCCAGGGCCCCGCCTCCGCGACCGGCCCAGGCCGGCGGTCCCCAGGGCAGCTCACCGCCGCCACCCCCGCCGCCGCGCGCCGCCGCCGCCGCGCCCGCCGCCGCCGCTGTGCAGGGACATCAAGGCCAAGCAGCGCGGCGGCGGCGGGGCGCTGCTTGGCTACGACCCAGCCGCGGCCGCCGCGGCCGCGCCGGCGCCGCCGGCGGTGGCGGCGTCGGCCAAGTCGTGGTCCGGCGGCGCGCTGCCGCCGATCGGGCCGCGCGCGCAGCGCCCGGCCACCATGCCCGGCAGCCTGCGGCCGGCGCGCGCGCGGGAGAGCAGCGCGGGCGGCGGCGCCGCGCGGCGTTCGCCGGCCCCCGAGCCCGAGTGAGCGGCGGCGGCGGGGGCGCACGCGCCGGGCGCGCGCCACGCGTGCTGGCGGCGGCGCACCGCACGCGCCCACCCCCCGCGCCCCGCGCCCCGCGCGCCAGGCCGGACGCCGGCGGCTTTGACGCGCGGCCCGCGCTGGCCGAGGTGCGCTCGCGCGTGGACCGGCGCCGCGACCGCGCGATCCGCCTCGAGCGCGACGGCGGCGCCGCGCCGGGCGACAGCGACCGCTGGGACTATGCCTCGGACGAGCGCGACAGCGAGCTCGCCGACCTGCGGCGCCGCCTCGTGGACGAGGCGCGGCGCGCGCGCGAGGCCGCCGCGCGCGCGGCCGAGGAGCTCGCGGCGGCGCTCGCCGACGCGCAGGCGCGGGCGGCGGCGCGGCGGCGCGCGCGGGGCGGCGGCGCTGCCTGCGCTCGTGGCGTTGGTCGACCGGCGCGGTGCCGAGGCAGCACGCGCCGCCGCCGACGCGCTCACCCGCCCGCGCCCGCGCAGGCGTCCAAGCGCGCCGCGGAGCAGCTCGCCGCCGACAACTTTGGCCTGCGCAGGGAGCTGGACGCGCTGCGTGCCGCGCTGGCAGCCGGCGACGCGGCCGCCGCGCCGGGCGCCGCCGTCGCGCGCGCGAGCGTGTTCGGCGACGCGCGCGCCCGGCCGCGCGCGAGCATGAGCGCCGGCGGCGGCAGCGGGTGGGGCGGCGGCGGCAGCGCCGTGGCGCCGCGGGGCTCTGTGGCCCTGCTCAGCCTCAGCGGCGGCGCCGGCGGCGGCGCGCGCGCGTCCGTGCTGCTGGGCGGCGGCGGCGGGCCCTACGCCGCGCGCGCCGCCGCCGCGGCGCGAAGGTCGCTCGTCGCCACAGGGGCGCGGCGCAGCGACGACGCTGGCGCGCCGAGCTGAGCGCGCGTCCGTGCGCTGGGGTTGGGTTGACCGCCGGCGGCGGCGGGCTGGCCGCGTTGTGCACCTCGTCCCTCCCTGCAAGCAAGGTTGGCTGTTGGCGGCGCGGCCCGGGGGCGGCAACTCACGCGCGGCGCCGCCCCCCGCCCGCGCTGCACTGGCCCTGAACCCTGGCGCGTGACGCTCGTCGCCCCCGCGCCGCCGAGCTGCTGCACCGGTCGTGGCACACACGCACCAGACACCAGAGGCCTCCGCCCCTCCAGCCAGCGCGACACGAGCGCACGAGCTCGCACGCCCGCCGCCGCTGCCAGCAGCAGCAGCAGCTCGCGAGCTCCCATCGCGTCCCGCTCGCGCGCCGTCGCGCCCCAGCAGTCAGAATGTCGGGCTGGTGGGCCCGGATACTGGACTGGCTGCGCAGGTGCGACGCGCGGGCCGGGGCCGCGCATCGCGGCGCCCGGCCGGCCGCGCGGGGCCTCCCGAGGCGCGGCGGCAGGGCGTGGCCGCTCCCGCGCTGCGTCCGCTCACGGTGGGTGCCCGCCGCGACCGCGGCCCGGCAGCCTGTTCTTCAAGCGCGAGATGGAGCTGTCGCTGATAGGGCTGCAGAACGCGGGCAAGAGCTCGCTGGTCAACGTGCTCACCACGGGCAGCTTCCACGAGGATATGATACCCACGGTGCCGCCGACGGCGGCGGCGGCGCGCATGCGGCCACGCGGGCGCCAGCGCGGCGGCGGCGGCGGCAGCAGCGGCCGACCGCCGCCCTGCGCCGCGCGCGCCGCAGGTCGGCTTCAACATGCGCAAGGTGACCAAGGGCGGCGTGACCATCAAGATGTGGGACCTAGGAGGCCAGGTGCGGCCGGTCGCGCTGTGCGCGGCGGCGCGGCGCCGCCTCCGCCGCGCGCCCACCGCGCGGCCGCCGCTGCCGCCGCGCAGCCGCGCTTCCGCACGCTGTGGGAGCGCTACTGCCGAGGAGTGCAGGCGATTGTGTATGTCGTCGACGCGGCCGACGGCGACGCGATTGCGGTGCGCTGGCCCGCGCGGAGGGGGGCGGAACGGCGGCAGCGGCGCGGCGGCGGCGGCAGCGGAGCGGCGGCAGCGGAGCGGCAGCAGCGGCAGTGGAGTGGCGGCAGTGGAGTGGCGGCAGCGCAGCGGCGGCAGCGGAGCGGCGGCAGCGGAGCGGCGGAATCAGAGCGGCGGCAGCGGAGCGGCGGCGGAGCGCCCCCGTCCACGCCCCTGACCACGCCCCGCGCCGCGCACAGGTGTCGAGCAAGGAGCTGCACGCGCTGCTGGCCAAGCCCAGCCTGGACGGCATCCCGCTGCTGGTGCTGGGCAACAAGAACGACCTGCCCGGCGCGCTCGGCACCAACGAGCTCATCGACCGGCTGGGGCTGCAGGTGCGGTCGGCGCGGCGCGGCGGGCGATTCGCGGCAGCTGCGGGGCGCGGCGCAAGGCGAGCGGCGAGCGGTGCGCGCCGAGCCGCCGCCGCCGCACCGCGGCCGCGCAGGGGCTCGCGGGGCGGGAGGTGTGCTGCTACAGCATCTCCTGCAAGCAGCAGTCCAACATCGACATCACGCTGGAGTGGCTCACCAAGCACGCCAAGTCGTGAGCGCGTGGGGGCGGGCACTGCTGCTGCAGGCGCGGCGGCGCCCGGCGCGGCGGCGTGGGGGGAGCACTGCTGCTGGGGCAGCGCGCATGTATCGTGTACCGAGTCGGTGGGCGGGCAGGCTGTATCAAAACGGCGGCTGCCATTTCATTCGGTGGCGGGCGGGGATGGGTTTGCGCCGCGGCACGCGCGGCCGCCGCGGGCGTGTAACGGCGGAGCGAGCCCCGTCAGCTGCGCCCTGCCCGCGCCGCGCCGTGGGTGGTCACTTGCCGCCAAAGAGCAGCGCGCCGCAGCTGCTCGCGCAGCTGCCAAACATGCTGCCAAACATGCTCAGCACGTAGCGCACGCTGCTCGTGCCGCCCGGGTAGTAGCTGGTCAGGTAGTACAGCAGCGCGACGACCTGCGGCAAGCGGCGCGCCGCGGCCGGCTTGAGCGTGACGAAGCGGCGGCGCCCGGGCTCGCGCTCCCCCTCCTTGTCCCGCGTGCGGCCGCGCGCGCGCGTCCCCCGCGCTGCCGCCCAGCACGCCGCGCGCCGCGCCTGCAGCGCGGAGCAGCCGAGCGAGAGGACGTAGCTCTTCATGATGAGCGCGGCGTAGAGGGTGAGGGCCACGGCGCCCACGTAGCCTGACACGCGGCGCGCGGACGCGGCGGGCGCGGACGCGGCGCGCGCGGACGCGGGCGGGGCTGCGTCGGCGCGCCACTGCCGCTGCGGCTCCCCGCCGCCGCCGCTGCGGCGGCTTGCCGCCGCCGCCGCTGCGGCTGCTTGCCGCCGCCGGCGCTGCCGCCGCCGCCGGCGGCGCCGGCGTGCGGCGTCGCACCCGCGCTGAAGGGCAGGCGCTCGCGCTCGAGCATGTGCGCGACCTGCGCGCGCCAGCCCTTGAGCGCGGCAAACGCGGAGAGCACGAGGCAGCAGCCGATCGTGAAGAAGAGCGCGAACTTGGAGGGGCTGAGCAGCAGCGTGGGCAGGCCAATGAAGAGGGCGCAGGCGAGGAAGAGCAGGCCGCAGCCGAGCAGCCCCGCAAAGTGCACGAGCTGCGTGCCCGACGGCAGCCTGCGCGCGGCGGCGGCGGACGCGGACGCGGGCGGCGGCGGCGTGGGGCGAGTGCGAGGGGGGAGGTGATATCGAGCGCGCGAGCGCGCGAGCGGGCGCGGCGGCGGGGCGGCGGCGGCGCACGAGGACTCGAGGCTCGTGCTGCCCACGGCGCCGATGCCGTCCGAGATCGCGGCGTAGCTGCGGGTGAAGAACGAGCCGAGGCTGCTGCCCAGCTCCTCGGCGGTCTTGGCGATGCCGCCGCCGGCGCCGCCGCCCGCCTCGACGTCCGCCGTCTGCTGGTACGACGACCAGTCCGCGAGCAGGCCCGGGCCCGCGCCGCCGCCGGACACCGGCGCGGCGGCGGCGGCGCCGCCGCCGCCGGGCAGCCAGCCGCGGAGCGCGTCCATGCGGCGCAGCGCCGCGCCGCTGCCGGCGGCGCCGCTCGCTGCTCGCGCCCGGTGCGCGCCGGCTGCCGGCGGCGCCCCGCCGGGCCGGCTGAGCTGCGGGCGCGAGCTGTGGGCGCCGCCGCGCTGACGGGCCGGACCCGCCGCGGCCGCGGCGTGCGACGCGAAGCAAGACAGCAGCGCGCGGCGGCGGTTGGGGCGGGTGCGCGGCTGGCGAGGTTGATTGCAGAGCTCGGCGTCTCCGGCGATGACGGGCGGGGCTGTGGGCGTGGCGGCAGGGCGCGCGGTCGCGTTGGCGAGCCAGGAGGCGCGGTGAGCCCTGCCCGCGCCCGCTCCGATCGCGCCCCGCTCGCCCCAGCGGCCCGCGAGCTCGCATTGGGCTCCACTCGATCCGAAAGCGTGCGTCACCGCGCCGGTGGCCCTGCCGCAATCCCGGCGCGGCAGCAGCAGCAGCAAAACTCGAGGCCGCCTCCCGGCGGCCGGCGCGATGACCTCCACGCCGCCGTCGATGCGGCGCATCCCCAGCGCCGTGAAGGAGGCGCTGCACAGCGCGCAGGACAAGCTCATCATCGTGCGGCCCGGCGGCGCCGCGCCGGCGGCCGCCGCCCCGCGCTGCTCGCTCGCGGCGCCGCGCTCAGCCCCGCCGCCGCCGGGCGCCCGCGCAGGTCATCAAGATCGGCACCAGCAGCCTCATCAACGAGCAGTACGGCACGCTCAACCTCAGCAGCCTCTCGCGCATCTGCGAGGTCGTGCGTGAGCTGCACGCCAAGGGTGCGCACGCACGCGGGCAGGCAGCGGCCTCGCCCTCCAGCGGCCGGGGGCGGCGGGCGGCGGCGGCCGGCAGCAGCGATCGGCTGGCGGCGGCAGCGGCGGCGCTGCCGCCCAGCAGCCGGCGGCGGCAGCCCGCAGTGGCCAGCCCCCGCCCGGCCGCCCGCCTCTCCGTGGCCAAGCCTGGACCCGCTGCGTCTGAACCCTCGACCCGCCGCGCCCGGAACCCTGAACCCCTCCTGCCCCTCCCAGGCCACCACGTCATCATCGTCAGCAGCGGCGCGATCGGCGTCGGCTGCCAGCGCCTCGGCCTCGCCGCGCGGCCGGCCAAGATCGCCCAGAAGCAGGCGCTCGCGGCGATCGGCCAGGTGCGCCGCACTGGCCGTGGGCAGGGGGGCCGGCGCGCACGCCTGGGCCGCGGGCGGCGCGCGCGAGCGGCGCGTGCGTGCGTCGCCGCCGGCCGTGCGCTCGCGCTCACGCGCGCTGCGCGCGCTGGGGCGCCCGGCAGGTGCACCTCATGCGCTACTATGAGGACATACTCTCCGCCCTCGGCCTGGTGCGCGCGCGGCGCAGGAGGCCCGGCGGCCCGCCGCGGCCGCCGGGGCCTGGCCGCCCGGGGCGGCGCCGGCGCGCCGCGCGCGGCCTCCTGCGCCGCTTTGCGGGCCGGGGCCGACCGGCGCGCCGCCGCGCCGCGCCCGCGCCCGCGGCCGCGCAGACGTGCGCGCAGGTGCTGCTGACGCTCGAAAACCTAGCTGACCGCAGCCAGTACGTCAACGCGCGCAACACCTTCACCGAGCTGCTCGCGTACGGCACCATTCCGGTGGTCAACGAGAACGTGCGGCCGGGCGGCGGCGGCGGCGGCTCGCGGCGGGCGGCAGCCGCCAGCCCCTGCGGCAGCGCCCGACGCCGCCGCCGTCGCCGCCGGTGATGATCCCGCGGCCGCGCAGGACACGGTGGCGGTGCAGGAGCTGCGCTTCGGCGACAACGACACGCTCTCCGCGCAGGTGCCGCGCCGCGCCCCGCGTCGCTCGCCCGCGCGCGCGCCGCCGCGCCGCCGTCCGGCCCGCATGCCGCCGCGCCAGCCCCCTGCCTGAACCCCGGCCCCCGCCTAAATCTCGGCCCGCCTAAACCCTGGCGCCAGGTCGCGACGCTGGTCGAGGCGGACTACCTGTTCCTGCTGACCGATGTGGACGCCCTCTACACTGCAAACCCAAAGGCACGCGCGCGGCGCTGCTGGCTGCGGGGCCGCGCGGGGCTGCTAGCTTGCTGGCGCGCCGGCGCGGCGTGGTGCCGCACGGCGCGCGCGCGACCCCCGCCGCGCCGCGCCGCGCCGCGGGGGCGCGCAGCTGGACGCGAGCGCGACGCCGATCCACGAGGTCGACGACATCAGCACGCTCACCGCCGACACGAGCACCACGGGCACGCAGTGGGGCACGGGTGCGCGCGCCGCCGCGCGCCGCGCCGGCCGCCGCGCCGCGCGCGCCGCCACGCTGCGCGTCCAACGCGCCGCGCCCGCGCTGCCCTCACGCCCCGCCGCGCCGCCGCCGGCGGCCAGGCGGCATGGTGACCAAGCTCACCGCCGCGCGCATCGCGACGGCGGCGGGGTGCTGCCTCGTCATTTGCACCAGCGCGGCGCCGGAGGGCATCCTGGCCATCCTGGCCGGCGCGCGCCAGGGCACCAAGTTCCGCCCGCTGCCGCGCAGCCTCAAGGGCCGCAAGCGCTGGCTGCTCACCGGTGCGCCGCGCGCGGGGCGCGGCGCCGGGCGCGCGCGGTCGCCGCCACCGCCGGCGCCCAGCGCCGCCGCCGCCGCCGGTGCCGCCGACTCGCTCGCCCCGCCGCCGCATGCACTGCCGTGCCCACAGTGCCCGTGCGCGGCAGCATCTGGCTCGACGACGGCGCGCAGCGCGCGGTGCGGGACCGGCACAAGAGCCTCTTCCCCGTGGGCGTGACCAAGGTGGTCGGCGACTTCTCGGCGCAGGTGCGACGGCGCGGCACACGCCCGGGTGTTGGCACGCCTGCACGGCCACGGCAGCCCACGGGCGCGCAGCGGGACGCGCCGACGCGCCGCGTGGCGACGCGCCGACGCGCCCTGCGCCCGCCGCGCGCAGGACGCGGTGTCGCTGTGCGACTCGGGCGGCGCCGAGTTTGCGCGTGGCCTGAGCAACTTTGACAGCAAGGTGCGGCGGCGGCAGGGGCGGCGGCCAGGCGCGTGGGCCGCCGCGCCGGCGGCCGGGCGCGCGCCCGCCTGCCCGCTCGCGCGCCGCCGCCGCCGCTGACCCGCGCCGCCGGCGGCGCGCGCCGCGCCAGGAGGTGGCGCTGATGCTGGGCCGGCACACGGCAGAGCTGCCCGCCCTGCTTGGCTATCACACGGACGGAGAGCTCGTCCACCGCGGCAACCTGGCGTTGCTGCTGCCGGGTGCGGGGCGCGCCACACCCTGCGCGCTGCCCCACGCGCGCCGCGCGCGCCGCATGGGCGCGGCGCGCCCCGCGTCGACCGCCGCGCCCCGCGCCGAGTGCCGCCCGACGCCGGCCGCCGCCGCCGACCGCCCCGGCGGCGCAGGCGACGAGGAGCACGAGGAGTGGCCGCGGCGGGGGCTGAGGGAGAAGCTGGCCCAGCGCCTCGCGTCAGCGCCCGCGGACGGCAGCGCCGGCGCGGCCGGGGCGGCAGCGGAGCAGATAGCGGGCACGCGCCTGTCGCCACGGCGGCAGCAGCAGCAGCAGCAGCAGCAGCAGCAGCAGCAGCAGCAGCAGCAGCAGCCGCAGCAGCAGCAGCAGTCGGAGGCGGCAGCGGCAACCGGCAGCGCCGCGGGGCTGCCGCCACTGCCGCCGCACGGGCACCACGCCGCGTCGAGCTGACGGCCGGTCAGCCCAGCGTGCGAGGGGCCAGCTGTGCTGTGCTGTGGCGCCGCGGCCCTGTGCGCGCTGCTGCTGTGCGCGCTGGCCCGGCCGGCACCCGAGCGGGCGCCGGCCGCCACGCCCGAGGCGCGCGCGCGGCCGGCGCTGGCGCAGGGCGCGCGTGCCCGGGCAGCGGCGGCAACCGACCGACCGGCCGCACCGTCCTCACAGCGGCCCAGAGCAGGCCGCAGCTTGCGCACTGCGCACCCGTGTCGCGCGGCGCCGCCCCCGCGGCTGACGTGCGCCCGCCCGGCTGCCGAGTGCGGCGGCGGCGCCGCAAAGGTCGAGCTTGCTCGTGCGCACGCCCGGGCGGCTCAAACAGCGATGAGCGCATGGGCGCGCGCCCCCAGCCACACCTGCAGCGGCGCGGCGGCGGCGGCGCGCACGCGAGCTCAGCTCCAGCTGCGATGCGCGGGCGCACGACCTGACCGTGGGAGCTCATGGGCTGTGCCAGCTCCACGCCCGCGGTGGCGGGCGGCGGTGGCGAGCAGCGCGGCACGTCGCCGGGCCTCGCCACCACCGCGGAGCGCGGAAACGAGCCTGCCGGCCCGGTGACTGCGCGTGCGCACTCGGGCCTGCGCGATGCGCTGGGCCTGGCGCCGCAGCTGAGCGCGGTGAGCGCGCTGCTGCTGGCGGGGCCCGCGGCAGCAGCAGGCCGTCCCGCGCCCCCCGCGCTGCCGGGCACGCGCCCGCTCCGGCTTCCCTGGACCCCGCGCGCAGTCGAGGGGCGTGGCCGCGGGCGCGCGCGCGCCGGGAAATCTGCGGGGCGATCAGCGGGCGGCAGCTGCGACGCGCAGCGCCGACCCGCCGCCGCCCTGCGCGCCCAGGTCAAGGCCATCCTCAACGAGCTCCTGCTCATCCCGGGGGACGGCCCGGAGGCCCTGGCGACGGCGGCAGCGAAGCTGCAGGCCGCGCTGGAGCCAGAGGCCGCCCTGGTCAGGTGCGCTGCGCCACCGCGGGCGTCGCGGGCCCCGCCCGCGCCACCCGCCAAGCCGCCGCCCGCGCCCCGCCTGCACCGCCGCCCGGCGCAGCCTGACGGCGTGCCAGCCCGGCGCGGCGGTGCTCATGGCGGCGGCCGGCGACGGCGCGGGCGCGCTGCTCGCGCGCGGCGCCGTGGTCGGGGGCGCGCGCTGCGCGGCGGGCTGGCTGGCGGCGCAGCCGGCGCTGCCGGCGCTGCTGTACCGCTCCGTGGGCGGCGGCCACGACGAGGCGGCGGCGCTGCCCGACGACTGGGCGCTGCTGCACGGCGCCGCGGGGCTGCGCACATTCATGGCCGTGCCCTTCACGGGCGCGCGCGGCGCGCTCATCGGCGTGCTCTGCCTCGCCAGCGCCGCGCCGGCGGCGTTCGGGGAGGACTGGTGGGAGCTGCTGCTGAGCATCGCGGGCACCGGCCTCGTGCGCCTGCTGCGTGCGCCGCTCGTCACCGCGCTGACGGCCCTGCTGCCGCAGCTCGCGGCGGCGCGCGGCGGCGCCGCGTTTGCCTCGCAGCTGCTCGCCGGCGCGGCGCTGCTCGAGGCGGCCGCCAACATGCAACTCGGCGTCCGCCTGGGGCTGCTCTCGCCCGACGGCGAGTCCATGCTGCTGTTGCACGGGCGGCAGCGCGGCGACGCCGGCGACGCCGGCGCGGCCGGCGCGGCCGGCGCACAGCCGGGCGGCGCCGACGACGAGCTGACGGCCGTGCGCTGCGCCGCCGCTGACACGCTGCTGCGTGAGGCGGTGTCGCGCGGCGGCCCGCGCTTTGTGCGTGACACCACCGCGTTCCTGCAGGCGCGTGCGCGGCGCGGCCGCGCCCGCGCGCGCTGGACGGCCGCGGCCCGCGCCCGCGCCGGCTGCCCGCGCGGCCCGCGCACCCGCGCCGCGCACGGTCGACGCCGCCCGCCCCGCCCCGCGCACGCGCACGCGCTCGCAGGGCTCGCGTGAGCCGGCGCATGACATCTTCACGGCCGGCGAGGGCGGGCAGGTGGTCGGCAGCATCCTGGTCGCGCCGCTGCTGCTGCCGACGGAGGCCGAGGCGGTCGGCGGCGGCGGCGGCGGCGGCGGCGTGCGGCAGCAGCCCGCGGCGTGGGGCGCGCTGTACGTGACGCACGCGCAGCCCTGGCCCGAGGGGCCGGGCCTGGCGCGCTGCCGGTCGGCGTTGCTGGGCCTCACGGGCCTGGTGGCGCGGCTCGTCGCGCAGCAGCCGCCGGCGTGGCGCGCGGGCGTGTGGGTGGAGCTCGCCGAGGCGCACAGCAGCAAGCGCGGCGCGCGGCTCGACCCGCCCACGCCGCGGGCCGCCGCGGCCGCGCCGCAGCTCGTCAGCGCGCGCACGCACAGCGCCGACTGGCAGGCCACACTGCTGGGCGGCGGCGGCGCGCCCTCGTCGGCCGCCTCCTCCAGCGCAGACGCGTGCGGCGGCCCCCCGACCGCGTCCAGCATCGGCGCGGCGGCGGGCGCGGGCAGCCCTGTCGCCGGCGGCAGCAGCCGGGGGCCGCTGCGCGAGTCGGCAACCACTGGCAGCATGGTCGAGGTGCGTGCGTGTGTGAGTGTGTGTGTGTGTGTGTGTGTGTGTGGTGGGGGGGGGGGGGGCGCTGCAGTTTGGTCGAGGGCGGCCGCCGTCCACCCGCCGCCCACCCGCCGCCACTGCCACCGCCACCGCCACCCCGCAGATGCTGCGGCAGCGGGTGCTGGCCAAGCGGGACCGGCACTCCGACAACGACTACGTGAGCGAGCTGCAGCTCTCCAGGTGCGCGGCGCGCGCGAGGCGGCGCTGTGGCCTCGCGCCGCCGCGCCTCGCGCGCCGCTCACGCACGCGTGCGCGCGCACGGCGCCGCAGCATCGTCGGCAAGGGCGGCTTTGGCAGCGTCTACGCCGGCAGCTGGTGCGGCTCCCCCGCCGCGATCAAGGTGCGCCGCAAGCCCCGCCGGCCCCCGCGGTCCCCGCCGGTCGCGGCGCGGCGCCGGGCGCGGCTTGGCGCCGCCCGGCCTGGCGCTGGGCTGGCGCCGTGTTACGGTTGCCCCCGCGCCGCCTCGCGCAGGTGATGTACGTGGAGCCGGCCGAGCGCGCGCTGTACAAGGTGCGCGCCCGGGCGCGCGCGCCGGTGCCCGACCCCTGCGCGCCGCGCGGTGCGTTGACCGCCGCGGCCCGCGCGCTGCCGGCGACGACGACGCGCCGCCCGCGCGCCCTGCGCCCCGCCCCGCGCCCCGCGCCCCGCGCCGCAGAACGCGCTGGAGATGAGCGTGCTGTCGACCATCCGCCACCCCAACGTCGTGCGTTGCCAGCGCGCCCGCGCCCGCGCCGCGCCCGCGCGCCGCGGCAGCTGCCGCGCACGCGCTGCGCTGGCGGCGCGCGCGCCGCGGCGGCGGCTGCTGCACCCGACGCGCCGCCGCGGCCGGCCAGGCGCGCACGCGCGCGCGCATGCGCGCGTGCGTTGACCGCTCCACGCGGCGCGCCGGCCCGCGCGCGCGCGCGCAGGTGCGAGTGTTTGCCTGCCTGACGGACATGGTCGAGGAGGCAGGTGCGGCGACGCGGCGTGAGGCTGGGCGCGCCGGGCCGCCGCCACCGCGCCGGCCCCACGCCGCCGCCGCCCCGGCCCCACGCTGCCGGCCGCGCAGACCCCAACGTGCAGCCCGCGGTGGACGGCGGGCACGTCGCGCGGCGCTTCCGCCCCGCGCGCGCACACGCCGAGGCGCAGGTCGGCGCGCTGTGCAACATCGTGGTCATGGAGAGTGAGTGGCTTAGGGGCCCCGCGCGGTTTAGGAGGCTGGCTCAAAACCCCACCGCCGCCCGCCGCCCGCCGCCGCGGTGCTCGCGCGCGCGCGGGCCGACGCACGGCCTGCCCGCCGCGCCGCCGCGGCCGCCGCCGCGGCCGCCGCAGTGGCGGACCGCGGCAACCTGCGCAGCGCGATGCGGCGCGGCCTGCTGCACCGGCGCACGGCGAGCCAGGGGCTGGTCGTGGACATGCGCCTGCTCGTCACGGTGCGCACCGCACGCGGGCGCGGCATCGCCGCGGCGCCGCGCCCGCGTTGGGCCGCCGCCACAGCCGCCGCCGCGGACGCGCCGCGCACGCGCGCAGGTGATGCTGGAGGTGGCGCGCAGCCTGCAGCACCTGCACTCCCTGGGCGTGCTTCACTGCGACGTCAAGGCAGAGAACGTGCTGCTCCAGGCGCGCGCGGGCGTGGGCGCCCTGCTCCCCCCCCTGGGCGCGCATGCCCGCGCCGGAGGCGGCGTGCGCGCGCGCGGCGCGCGAGGCTCCGCCGCCACTGCCGCTGACGCGCTCCGCGCGCTGCCGCTGCTGCCGCCGCAGTCGTCGTGCGCGAGCCCCACCGGCTTTGTCTGCAAGGCGCGCCGCCGGCCGCCGCCGCCGCCGCCCACGCCCGGCGCGCGCCCCGCTCACGCCCCTGCCGCCGCCGCGCGTGCCGCCGCCGCCGCGCCGCAGCTCGCCGACTTTGGCCTGGCCAAGCTGCTGCTGAGCAAGTCGTACGTGACCAACCGCAGCGGCAGCGGCACCGTGACGCACCTCGCGCCCGAGCTCTTCCAGGCGCGCCTGGCGCCCCGCCCTCGCTCCGAGACTGCGGGGCGCGCGCCGGCCGCGCCGCTACCGCTGACGCCGCCGCTGACGCCGCCGCGCCGACGCCGCCGCGCCGCAACCCCGCGCAGGCGGGCAGCAAGATCACGCCCGCGGTGGATGCCTTCGCGTTTGGCATCATGATGTGAGCGCGCCGGCGCCATGCAGTGCGCGTCGGGCCGTGTGCGGGGCATCAGCGACTCATGGGCGTTGCGTTTGAGGGGCGAGCCCTCCAGGCCTCCCCCTCCTCCCACCCCGCCGACACCGCGCCGCCCGCCGCGCGGCCGCGCCGCCGCCGCCGGCAGGTACGAGTGCTACGCGTGCCAGCGCCTCTACTCGGGGCAGCGCGCCGAGTCCATCGCCAGGCGCGTGATGCGGCAGCAGAGCCGGCCACTGTTCCCCGTCGGCAGGTGCGCGCTCGGGCGCCGCGGGCCTCGGCCGCGCCGGCGCCGCGCCGCGCCGCGCCGCGCCCTGGCTCACCACGCGCCGCGCGTTCGCAGCCCGCCCGGCTACCAGAGCCTCGCCGAGGCGTGCTGGGCGGAGCGGCGCGAGGACCGGCCGACGTTTGACGCCATCGTCACGGCGCTGCAGGCGCGCAGCACGCGGCACCGACGCCGCCGCGGCGCCGCCGCGGCGCGGCCGGCCGAGCTCAGCGAGGCCCGCGCGGCCCGAGCGCGCGCGCGCCCGCCCCCCAGCCCGCCCGCGCCGCCGCCCGCGCCGCCGCCAGGAGCTGCTCGAGACGGCGGGTGGCCCGTTTTCGATGCCGGCCAGCACAAGCAGCGACGTGGAGGGCGTCAGCGGCTGAGCGCAGCTGCGCCGGCGGCACTGAGGGTTGCGTGCGCCTTCCTTTGACGGCGGTGGCACCCATAAGCATTGCCGCGGCGCGGGGGCGGGCGCGTGACCCCCTCAGCCTGCTGGGGCGAACGCAACGCGTTGCCTGCTCGCGCGCAGGCCCTGCCCTGGATGGGCGCAAGGCGGCTCGAGGGTGGGATGTGGGGGAAAGAGGGGGGGGGGGGGGGGCGCCGGCGGCCGCGCCGACGGCGGCGCGCAGCGCGTGTGGCTTTGTCAGGGCGTCTGCCTTGCGATTGATCGGCATGAGAGGAGCTTGTGGCGCACGCTCAAGCGGGATGGTGCATGGCCTTTGATAAGCCCGCGTCCGCGCGCGCGCGCGCTGCCGCGCGCCGCCGCTGCCAGCCAGGGACGCGGGCACCCTGCAACCCTTGCGATCGACTTTGGACGCACGCACCGCCAAACTGATGATCATTTGAACGGCGGACTGCTGCACTGCCCTGGCCTCGTCGGGCCCACGTGCACGCAGCACGTGGGCCCGACGCCCTTCGCGCTCCCTACCATCGCCGTCGTTGGTTGCCAAGTCTGGTCGGCGGCGCTGGCGGACTTGAGAACGGAGCTGGGATCTCGATCGATTGGCGGCGCGCTCGGCTCGGCTCGCGAGTAACACCAGGGCAACGCGCGCGCGATGCCGCCGCCGCCTAGGCGCCGTGGCGCTGCAGCACGCGGCAGTGGCGCGCGAACGCGGCGGCCACGCCGCCGCGGGTCGCGGCTGCGAGCGGCCCGAGGTGCTGCACCTCGGCGGCGCGCGTGTGAAACGGAGGGTACCCGGCCAGGCTGAGGACGGGGCCGTACACGAGCAGCAGCTGCGGCTCGTCCAGCAGGCCCGCCTCGCCGCCGAGCGCGGCGAGCTCCGGCAGCAGGCTCACCGGCGGCGCGGGCGCGCGGCGCGCCGGCGCGCCCGGCAGCGCCGCGCCGCGCTTCGCCGCCCGTGCCTCGCCCGGCCCGCAGCAGCAGCGCTGCGCCGGCGGCGCGCCGCCGGGCCAGCCGTTGCCACCGTCCGCCGCCGGGGAGGCGCACGCCCCGCCGCCGCACGCGCGCGCGGCGCCGCGCCGCCGCCGCTGGGCCGCGTCGCCCGGCGCGCCGGCGTCCGCCGGCGGCCCGCCGCAGCGGCACGCCTCGCGCGGGGCGGCGGCGCCGCCGCCGCCAAACAGCTGGCGCTTGCCCGCCGGCGCGTCTGCAGCGCCGGCGGAGGCGGCCGCCGCCGCGGCCGCGCTGCAGCGCTGCAGCGTCGCCTCCACGATGGGCAGGAGACCGTCCTCGGCTGACAGCAGCCGCACCGTCACGGCGGGCGCCGCCGCGGCCCCTGCTCTGCCGCCGCCGCCGCCGCCGGACGCGCCCGACCCTGCCTGCGCGGTCCCTGCCTGCTGCTGCCCCTGCTGCTGCCCTTGCTGCCCCTGCTGCCCCTGCTGCTGGCCCTGCTGCCCCTGCTGCTGCCCCTGCTGCTGCCCCTGCTGCTGCCCCTGCTGCTGCCCCTGCTGCTGCCCCTGCTGCTGCGCCTGCTGCTCTGTCGCTGCCGCTGGCTCAACGGGCCAGCCGCTCTGCGGCGCGGTGGCGCGGTGCGGCAGCGCGTGGGCGGGACGCCGCCGCGTCGCGCACGGCTCAGCGCCCCGCCGCGCCCGCGGCCGGCCGCACCTTCGCTGGGGCGACGCGCCGGCCCTCCTGCACCGCCGCCGCGGCCAGCGCGTCGTCCAGCACGCCCCGGCAGCGCTTGAGGTGGCCCGAGGGATCATAGAGGTGCAGCTGCGTGACGCCCTGCGCCATGCACCTGCGCGGCGGCCGCGGTCGCGGCGGCGGTCGCGGCGGCGCGGTGCCAAGCCTGGCGGCGACCACCGCTGCCAGCGCTGCCAGCGCTGCCCCCTGTCCTCGCGCGCCGCCGCTGCCCGCCCACAGCCTCACCAGCCCGAGACGCGCGCCACGGCGCGCAGGGAGATGTCGGCGGGGCGCGGCTCCGCCAGCACGATGCCCACGACGGTCGGCGGCGCCGGGCAGCTGCCGCCCGCGCGCGGCGGCGCGCCGCCGCGAGCCAGCCGGCGCCAGGCGTCGCGCAGGCATTCCAGCAGCTCAAGCAGCCAGAGAGCCGCCGCCAGCAGCCAGGCGCCGCGGAGAGGGGCGGGCTCCATCGCGGCAGCCCCGCCCCTCCAGGCGCCCCGCGCGCCTGGCCGAGTACACGAAGTGCACTGCGTCTATGCCCGGAAGCGGCTTGGGATCGATCGCAGCTGGCCTGGCGGCGCCGCGCGGCGGCAGCGGCTGCAGCAGCGGCGGCAGCAGCGCCGGCCCGCAGCAGCGGCCCGTGTGTGGAGGCGGCGGCTGCCTGCCGATGGGGGGATCACTGCGCTCCTGCTGGCTCGGCGGACGCCTGCGGGCCGCAGCCGGCGGCGGCGGTGCCGCACACCGCGGCGCAGGGTCTGCCGCGTCTTGCGGCGGTCTGCCGCGACACCGTGCGGCCTCGAAGTGCCCGCCCGCCGCTCCCCGCCCCATAAGAATATGGCAGACCTAGCAGCGGCAGCGACCTAGCCGCCCAGGACGCCGCCGGATGGCCAGCAGCGGCGGCGCGCTGCGCGCCGGCGGCCCGCCAGCAGCGCCGGCCCGGGCGACCGACCGGTGAGGCGCCGCGACAGCCGGAGCGTCCCCTCCGCACCCGCCCTGCCGCCTGCGGCCTCGCCTGACGCGCCGTTGTGGCGCCTCGCCGCTTTGCCCGCAGGCCGGCCGCCCCGGCGCGCTGCGGGCGCCACGGCTGCGTCAGTGCAGTTCACGGACGCTCGCGCACCTCACCGGCCCGCGCACTGGCCGTGGCGGCCGCGCTGCAGGGCGCCAGCGCCCCGGCTGCTGCCCCCCGGCTGCTGCTGCCCGCCTGCCCGCGCGCCCGCGCCGCGCCAGGCGCCCGCGCGCCACCGGCGGCCTTCCGGCGCACCCGCACGTCGCTGGCGCCCGCCGCGGCCGCTGGCGGCGCAGAGGCGGGCGGCGAGCAGCCGGGGCCGGCGGCGAGCGCTGCTGGCGCAGAGGCGGCCCCGGCGCAGCCGCGGCGGCGGCAGCAGCGGGCCCAGCGCGACGCCGCAGAGGAGCGGCAGGAGCCCAGCGCCGACGGCGCACCGTACGCCTACGACCACAGCCGGCGGCGCGTGCGCAGCGCGGAGTGGCGCCAGGGCCCGCCCCCGAGGTGAGCAGGCTCCGCCCGGCCGCGCACACGGCGTGGTTGTTTCAGGTTGTCGCGTGCTTGGTTCACGTTGCCGCGCGCGCCCGTCCCAGCCAGCAAGCGCGCGGCGCCGGCGGGGGCGTGGGGGCGCCTGCGCGCGCAGCCGCCGCCAGCGCCGCTGACAGCCCCCGCCGCCGCCGCCGCCCGCACGCACGTGCCGCCGTCCGGCGCCAGCGGCAGCGCCAGCGCCAGCGGCAGCAGCGCCAGCGTCGGCGGCGGCGCCGGCGGCGGCGGGCCGGTGGATTACCTGGTGATCAGCCCACACAACGCTGCCGACCGCGCCGCGCGCTACCTGGTCCGCCGCCTCCTGCACTCGGGCAAGGGCGCGGCGGTGCTGCTGTGCCACGACCACGGCGGCGCGAGCAAGGCGCTCACCGTGCTGCGCATCGCGGCGGACCTGCTGCAGCGCAAGCACGGCTGCAGCCTGCTCTGCCAGGCGGGCTTCACGCTGCACGACCCGCTCCGCATGCGCCTGCTGGCTCGCCTCTGGCCCTACGCTGGTGTGCTCCACCCGACGCCGCTGCCGCCGCCCGGCGGCGCCGCGCCGGCGGCCGGGGACGGCGACGCGGGCCCGCCTGCGGGCGCCGTCGGCGGCGGCGGCGGCGTCGGCAGCGGTGACGCCGCGCGCCCGCGCGGCAGCAGCTGGAAGCACCTCTGCCTGGAGGGCGCGCTGCCCGACCCCGCGCGCTGCCGGCGTGCGTGCGGGGCCTGCCGCCGCTCGCCGTGCCGGCGGTGGTGTCGCAGCGTCTGACGCTCAGCGCGTCGCGGCACACCGACCCCCCGCGCCTCGCCAAGCTCGTCGCCTCGGCGCTCGCGATGCGCGGCCGCTGCCGGCTGGAGACGGCGGGCGGCATCGCCGCGCTCAACGCGCTGACCGCGGTCGCGCTGGCCGACGTGCTGCTGCGGCGCGGCAGCGGGCAGGGGCTCGCGATGCACGTCGGCGCGACGCGCCGCGCCGAGGCGCTGCCGCCCGGCAGCCCCGCCGCGTCCACGGCGATCACCGCGTACACGCTGACCCTGCTGGTCGCGGAGCGCGACGCGCACGCCACGCCCGCCACCTGCGTGTTCCGCCGCCGCGGCGCGCGCGGCGGCGGCGCGGCGGCGCCCGGCGAGGGGTCGGGGCGGGACGAGGGCTGACGCAGCAGCTGCATGCACACAGGTGCCTGCGCGTGCGTGCCCGTGTTTTGGTCTTGTCCGCCTCGTTTGCCGCTCGCCCGCGCGTCGACCGTCGCGCCGCCTCTCTGACGCCCACGCGCCGCGCGCCGCCCGCAGGCACCCGCTGGGCCAGGGCAGCCCCTCGTACCTGCTCGGTGGCCCGCCGGGCGCCGCTGGTTCGGCGCGGCTCGCGCCGTCGGTGGGCCCGATCGCGCTCGGGGAGCTGCTGGACCGCCACCTCTGCTTCCACGGCGCCGCCAGCGTCGGCGTGCTCGACGCGCGCGCAGACGCGGCGCTGGCGCTGGACGCGGTGTGCACGGCGATGCGCGACGCGCACAGGTGCGCGGCGGCCCGCGCGCCTGTGCGTGGCGGCGCAACGGGGCCCCGTGGGGTTGCGCGGCGCGCCGCGCCGCGGCGTCCGGTGATGCTCTACACGAGATTTCTGTCTGAGCCGCCCCGATTCACAGTCGGGGCGGTTGGCGAGGACAAACGAGCACTGAGGACGCGCACCTGCCTGCCGCCGCCGTTGCTGCTGCGTCTGCCAAGCCTGCGCCGCCGCGGCGCGGCACGCCCGCTCCTGCGCCGACTCCCTCGCGCCGCCGCCGCCGCTGCCGCCGCCGGCAGGTACAGCAGCTCCACGCTGCTGCTGCAGCTGGGCGCGCTGCCAGCGAGCCCCGCGGTGCCGGAGCCTCCGGCGGACGGGCTGCTGCTGCAGCTGCGCCGCGTCGCGCGGCCGGTGCCGCTGCCGGCGCCGCGCCAGCAGGTGCTCGCCGCGGAGGCCGGCGGCAATGCCTACACTCTGGGCGAGGCGGTGCTGCGGCAGCTGCTGCACGGCAACGGCTGCGCCTCGGTGAGCGCCGCGGCGGCGGGCGAGCTTGCGCGCGCGCTGCTGCGGCGTGGCGGCGCCCCCGCACTCGGCCGCTCACGACCGCGCGGCGCGCGTTCGTTCCCGGGCCCCGCGCAGGTCTTTGTGCGCGACGCCGGCGGCGCGGCGGTGGCGCTGCAGGCGGTCGCCGTGTCGCGCCGCCTCGCGCTCAGCCTGCACGGCCGCGACTGCGTCGCCTATCTCGCCTGGAAGACGGCGGCGCAGCCGGCCGCGCGTGAGCAGCAGCCGGAGGAGGCGCGCGAGCAGCCGCCGGATGCGGGCGGCGAGCAGCAGCAGCAGCCGGAGGCGGGCGGCGAGCAGCCGCCCGAGCCGCCGCTGGGCGGGCGGGCGCGGGACGGGCGGCGGCCGGCCAAGGCCGCGCCGCGGCGGCTGTACAAGCTGCTGGTGATGGGGTGCGACCCGGGCGACATGACCGCGGGCTGGCGCCACCTGCGGCAGCGGCAGCAGCAGGGGCAGCAGGGGCAGCGGGAGCAGCAACAGCGGCGTTGGCAGCCGCCCCGGGGCGCCCAGGCGGCGGCGGGCTGCAGCAGCAGCCCAGCGCGCCGCCAGAGGCGCCCGGCTGAGGTGACGACGAGCGAGGCCGCCGCGACACACAGAAGCACCACTCCAGCAGGTTGGGCACACCGAGCAGGTGCGGCACGGGCCAGCGGGTGGGGTGCCGCGCGCCGCGCCGCGCCGCGGCGTCCGGTGATGCTCTACACGAGATTTCTGTCTGAGCCGCCCCGATTCACAGTCGGGGCGGTCGGCGAGGACAAACGAGCACTGAGGACGCGCGCGCACGCGGCAACGGCAGCGGCGGTCGCAGCGGCGGCGCTGGCGCGCTCCGCTGGCCGCGCGGCCGCTCACGCGCAGCTCGCTCTGCCGCGACCGCAGGCGCCGCCCCCTGCACGCACGTGCGTGCGCTCCCCCGGCGGTGGCGTCGCGGCTCCCGGGCTATGGGGCAGCAGGCCCACGCAGCCGCCGCAAGGTGCGAGGCCGCCGGGCCCGCTCGCTGGCGCAGCGCCGCCGGCAGCGCCGCTCGGCGGCAGCTCTGGCGGCGCGGCCGCCCGGCGGGCCGGGTCGCGCGGCCAGCGATGCGGGCGGCGAGCCGGGCGTGGGCCAGCGGGCACCCCACGCGCGGTGAGAGCGGTGGGTTGACCGGCCGGCGTGGGAAATATCGTGCCGGCGTAACACTCGCTGGCAACTTGCCGCGCGCCCCGCGCGCGCCGCCCCAATCGCAGCGCGCCCGCGCCCCGCGCCGTCCGCCCTCGACGCCCACGCGCGCACGCACCGCGCGCCCGCGCCCGCCCGCGCGCGCCTGCGCCGCGCATGCTGGCGTCGATGCATCAGCCGCTGCTGGGCGGCGCGCTCGAGCCCAAGGGCTCGCCCGTGGCCAGCAGCAGCGGCGCGAGCTCGCAGGACGACGCCGGCGGGCTCGCCATCCTCCCCAAGCGCACGCGCGTGCTGGTGGTCGGCAACAACCGCACCAAGGCGGCGTTCGTCGGGCAGGAGGCCATTGTTAAGAAGGCGGTCGGCCTCGGCGGCTGGCACTTCCTGGTGGGTTGGTGGCCTCAGCAATCGGGGGGCAGCGCGCAGCGCCCGGCCGCCAGCGGCCGCCGCGCGGCGCGGCGCGCCCGCTGGGGTCGCCCGGCGATCGGGAGGGGCGGAAGCAGGCGCGATCGGGCCCGGCCGGGCGCGCAGCGCGCGGGGAGGCCCTCCCCTAGCGCGCAAACCTGCGACACCGCCGCGCCGCGCCACGCGGGCCCGACCGCCCGCCGCCGCGCGCCGGATCCGCCTGGAACGGCCTCCGCGAGCGGAAACGCCGCGCAGCGCCGCGGCGCGGGCTCTCAGCGCGGGCAACCCTACTAGGGGGCCGCGGTCGTCGTCACCCGGGCGGCGCCGCGCCCCCGCGGGCCCGCCCAGGCGCCGCCCCGCGCCGGGCTCTCACGCATGCGCCCCGCGCGCGGGCCGCAGGTGCTGTCCAACGGCCAGGAGGTCAAGCTCCAGCGCAACGCGCTCGTCGTGCTCGAGTACGGCCCAGACGACGCGCAGGACTCGTCCAGCGACGAGATGACCGAGGCCAGGGAGCCCCAGATCGGTGAGCGCGCCACGGCGCGCGACCGGGGGCGGCGCCGCGCCGCGCCGCGCCGGTCAAGGCGGCCGCCGCGCCGCGGCCCACCCACGGCCGCGCCGCCGCCGCCGCTGCCGCAGAGATCCTCACGCGGCCGCGCGTGCGGCGCCCGCCCAAGGCGCTGTCGCCGGTGCCAGGTGCGCGCGCGCGGGAGTGGCAGCCCGGCGCGGCGCGCGCGGCGGGTGGGCGCCGGCGCGGGAGCCCGCGGCGTGGGCGGGCCGCCGCTGACCCGGCCGCCGCCGCCCGCTGCAGACGCGTTCAAACCGGCTTACGCCTCGTCCAAGGCGAGCAGCCACTACGGCGCCGGCGCGACGGTGCGCGCCGCAGCCGCAGCGGCAGCCAGCTGCGCGCGCTGCGCGTGCTCCGCCGCCTCCGCCGCCGCCGCCGCCGCCGCGCGCGCCGCGGCCGGGCGCCGACGCGCCGCGCGCCCCCGCGCGCCCCCGCGCGCCCCCCGCGCCCGCAGCTGGTGGACCTGTCGCGGCTGGAGGAGGTCTCGCTGCGGCGCTATCGGCGCGTGTTCCAGCTGGCCGACGTGGAGCCGAGCGCGCCGATTGACGCGCTCATGCTGGCGGTGCACCGCCACTTTTCCATGCAGGTGCGTGCGCGCCCGCGGCGGCGCTCGCGGCTGCCGTCGGCGCCCGCTGCAGTCGCGGCGGCAGCGTCGCCGGCGCGGCGCGACGCCCCGCGCGCGCCGCGCCGCGCAGGTCGTGGACGAGGGCACCGTGCTGCAGGAGTTCCGCGCGGCCGCGCAGCGGCGGCACCGCCAGGCGCAGCGACTGCAGCAGCAGCACCCTGGGCACTACGCCCACCTGGCGCTACCGCAGCAGCCCGTGCCGTCGAGCTCGCGCGGCGCCGCGCGCTACTATTGAGAGCGCGCCGCGCAGGGGCTGCCCGGCGGCCCCGCCGCGCCCCCCCACCCCGCGCGCCGCACCGCGAGCACTGAGCGACTCGCGGCAACGCTTCGTGCAAGCATATAGTCAAACTGCACACTTTGACGTGCGCCCCGCTCACGCGAGGGCCCGCCCGCGCGCGCGCGCCAGCGAGCGCCGCCCGCTGGGGCCGCCGCCCGCCTGGGGAGGGCTGCTGGCTGCCGCCGCCTGGCGGCAGGAGCGGGGGAGCGCGGCCCCGGCCGCCTCCGCCCGGCTGTGTTGTGAGTGCGGGGCCCGCCGTGCGCCGCCGCTGGCGCCGGCCGGCGCTCCAGTGTACCATGCCTGTGTTGCTGCGTTTTGTTGATGCTGATGCTTGCTGCGAGCTTGTCTTGGTGGCGAGCGACTTGAATCCCCCCCCCCCCCCCGCTGGTGAGTGTTTGAACGATGATGATGTGACGACGCACGCACCCTCCGGTCCTTTCCGCCGGCGGCGCCCGTCTGTGTCGCGCGTTTGTCTGTGTGCCCCGCCGCCGCTCCTGCGGCGCGGCGGCGGCCCCCGCTGCTGCCGCTGCAGCTCGCGCGGCGCGCCTGCATATGAGCACCCAACAGCGGTTTGAGCGAGGTTGAGGTTGAGTTTGAGGGCAGGGCGGCGTTGGTGACGAGCGGGCGTGGTGGTGGTGGTGGGAGCGAGCGCCCCGCGGGGGCGCCTGACCGAGACGGCGCGACACGCACCGCAGCAGGAGGAGGAGGGCCGCGACGAGGGAGAACGAACGCGCCCACGCCAGGGTGCGCGAGAGGGCAAGCGGGCGAGGGACAGGGGGCGAGGGGGGGGGGGGGGGGCAGGGCCGCGGGCGCGAGCGCCTGCGGCCCAACCCACGTGCGCCGCCGCGCCGCCGCGGGCACAATGCTGCCCGCGGGCGGGCGGCGGCGCCCGAGCGCGCGCGAGCTGGCTGCTGACGTGAGGGCGCGAGGCTGCTTCTCGGCCGTGTGCGTGTCTTCTTCTTTCGTCGTCGTCATCGGGTGAGGTCGTTCGGTGGCGGGGCTGTCTGTGCGGCTCTCTGGGTGGTGGTGGTGGTGGTGGTGGCCGTCGTCGTCACGGCGTGTAAAGCTTGTTCGTGCGCGGGCTGGCACCTCGTGGCGGCTGTGTGGGCCGCCTCGCCGCGCGCCCGCAATCCCGCGGCCGGGGAGCGTGTGTGATGTGCCCCGACAGGCCCTGCCAGCAGCAGCCAGCAAGAGACCTCCCCCCCTAGCGGCGCCGCTTCCAAGTCCGCGCGGCGTCGCGCCCGCGCGGTCGCCGCGGCGTGACCACGAGGCCGGCGGCAGCACCTGGGCGGCGCCGCCCAGACCGCCCGCACTCCCCCGCGCAGCGTCCATCGCTCGGCCGCGGACGTCGCTCGCACGGCCGCCAGCGCACGCCGCTGCGAGCAGCAGTCGCCGCCGCCGCGCAGCCAGCGCCGCAGCCGGGGCCTGCCGCGGCCTCCGGGGCCATGGCGCTGGTGGCAGCGCCTCCCGGCCAGTCCGCTGCTCGCTGCCCGGCCCCGCGGGGCGCGGTCGGGGAGGCCCGGGCGCGGATGCCGGGCCGAGCAGCGTCGCGGCGGGCGTCCAGCGCACGTGAGGGGCGCGCGGGGCGCGCTGATTGGAGGGGCGGATAGGAGCGCCCACGGAGGCGCGCCAGCCGCGGCGTCGGCCGCCGCCGCCGGCGGCGCGCCGACAGCAGCCGCGCCCCGCCCGCCGCCGCCGCCGCCGCAGGCGCGGGCGCGGGCGCGGCCGGCGCCTCGGACGAGGACTACGTCTGGAGCACGCTGGCCTTCCCCAGCTACCTGCAGAGCCGGGAGAAGCACCGGAAGGACGTGTGCCGCGAGTTCGACCGCGCCGTGAAGGCCGCGGAGCGCCGCCAGGCGCACGCGAGCGCTCCGGACGAGGGCGACGCCGCCGCGGCGGGGGCGGCTGAGGAGGAGGACGACGGCGCGGTCTGGCTGTCCATCAGGCGCGCGCGCGCGCGCGCGCGCCCTGCCGCCGGGGGCCGGGCAGCGGCAGCGTCGCGGCGGCCGCGGCAGCGGCGGCGGCGGCGGCCGCGGCGGCAGCGGCAGCAGTGGCGGGCGTGGCGGGCGCGCCGGGAGGAGCAGCGCCCGCCCGCCGCGCCTGCGCCGCCGCCGCCGCGCCGACGCGCCGACGCGCCCGCGCCCGCGCCCGCGCAGGCGCGAGGCGGAGCGCGACGCCGCGGGCGAGCCGCTGCTGAGCAGTTTTCTCTACGCCACCATCCTCGCCCACGACTCGTTCGAGCGCGCGCTCGCGTTTGTGCTGTCAAACCGCCTCGCCAACGCGGTCATGCTGCCCACGCAGGCGCGGGCGGCGCGGCGGCGCGGCGGCTGCGCCCCACACGCCGGCACCCACCACCCTCGCCAACACAAACGGGACACCCGCCCGCCCCGCGCCCGCAGCTGTTCGAGACCTTTTACCAGGTGCTGACGAGCGAGCCCGACGTGCGCCAGGGCGCGCTCGCCGACGTGGAGGCCTGCCGCGAGCGGGTGCGCCGCGCCGCGCGCCCGCGCCCGCGCCCCCCTCCCCCGTCCGCTCTGCCGCCCGCCGCCGCCGCTGCCGCCGCCGCCCGCGCCCGCGCCGCGGCCCCTGCCGCCGCCGCCCCCTGGCGACCGCACCGCCGCGTCCGCGTCCGCCGCCGCGGGCCCGCGCAGGACCCCGCGTGCACGAGCTACAGCCAGGCGCTGCTCTACTACAAGGGCTACCACGCCCTGCAGACGCACCGCATCGCGCACGCGCTCTGGGCGCGCGGGCAGCGCGTCATGGCGGTCGCGCTGCAGTCGCGCATGAGCGAGGCGCGCGCCGCGCCGCCGCCGCCGCCGCTCAGGGTTTAGGGTTCACCTAAACCCGCTCCCTCGCCCCGCGCCCCGCTGCTGCTCCGCCGCCCGCCGAGCTCCCTTCCGTCGCTCCCTCACTCCGCCCGCCGCCCCGCCCCGCGTCCACGCCCCCTCCCTGCCTCTCACGCCCCCAGGTGCTCGCCGTTGACATCCACCCCGCCGCCAAGCTGGGCCAGGGTATCCTGCTGGACCACGGCACCGGCGTCGTCATCGGCGAGACGGCGGTCATTGGGAACAACGTCTCCCTCCTCCAGGCAAGCGCGCGCGGTAGCGCAGGCGCAGCAGCGGCGCGCGCTCGGGGGCGCAGCCGTGGCGGCGCGGGCGCGGCGGCGCGGGGGCGTGGCGGCACGGGGGCGGGCGCGCGGGGCGGGCGCGTGGGAGGGCGCGTGCGTGGGCGACGGCGACGACGCGACGCGCCGGGGCCCCCTGCCGCCGGCTTACGTCCGCCCCCTGCCGGCGGCGCGCGCCGTCCGCTGCGCAGAACGTGACGCTCGGCGGCACCGGCAAGACGCACGGCGACCGGCACCCCAAGATCAGCGACAACGTGCTCATCGGCGCCTCGGCGACGGTGCTGGGCAACATCCGCGTCGGCGAGGGCGCCCAGATCGCGGCGGGGAGCCTCGTGCTGAAGCCCGTGCCGCCGCACACCATGGTCGCCGGCAGCCCCGCGCGCCCGGTCGGCGCCGTCACGGGCGCGCGCGCCGCGCCGCGCCGCGCCGCGCCGGGGGGGGGGGGGGGGGGGGGGGGGGGGGGCGCCGCGCGCGGCGCGCGCGCGCCCCGCCGCCGACGCGCCCGGCCCGCCGCCGCCGCCGCGGCGCGCGCAGGCAACCCTGCTGAGAAGATGCAGCAGTGGCGGCCGCTGAGCTACGACCCCTTCTGTGACGACGACCGCGGGCTGGAGGCCCCGGCGGAGCAGGCGGGCGCGGCAGACGCGGCGCCGGCGCCGGTGGCGCCGCCCGCGCCGGCGCGGCGCCGCGGCCGCAGCCGCGCCGACGTCGCCGCATCCGAGGCAGCGTGGGACGCGGTCGCGGCGCGCGCGAGCCAGGAGGAGGCGGCCGCGCGGCCGCCGGCGCCGGCGGCGCAGGCCAACGGCAGCGCGCGGCCCGCGGCGCCCGCGAGCAACGGCGCGGCCCGGCCGGCGGAGCCGCAGCCGGCGTCGCAGGCGCAGCCAGAGGCGCCGGCGCAGCCGGAGGCGCCGGCGCAGCCCGAGGCGCAGGCGCAGTGGCAGCAGGCGGACGCGCGGCTGTACATGGACGCACAGGTCCGCGGGGCGGGCCACCCGCAGCCGGAGCAGCAGGCGCAGGCGGCGCCCGCGCCCGCGGCCGCGCCGGCGGCGTCGCGCAGCAGGGCCAAGGCCGCCGCCGCCGAGATCCGGGGCGTGCACGGGGTGAGCCGGGCGCGCCACGCGCGCGCGCAGGCGGCTTTGGCGCAGCGGCGGGCGCGGGCGGCCGGCCCGGCGGCGCGCCCACGCCGCCTGCCGCCCCCGCCCCGCGCTGCCCCTGCCCCGCGCCGCAGGGCGAGGTCGAGGCGACGGTGGACGAGAGCGTCGCGGCGGCCAAGTGGGCGGAGCGCAAGGAGGATCCGGAGTACGTCATCTAAGCCCAGCGGGCCAAGCCTTGTTCATCTGGCGGAACGGCATCATCGATCATTGCCGGGCCGGCGGCGGCGCGCGCGCCGGCGGTTCTGGCACGCTCGCCGTGCGGCGCCGCGGCTGCAGGGGGAAGCGTGTGCGGTGCGCGGGGGCATTCCTCGGTCCGCTTTGGCAAAGGGAACGCGCTCCTGGCCCGGCCGCGTGCGGTGTGCCGACAGCAGCGGCGGCAGCAGCAGCGGCAGCGGCGCCTCCACGCCAGCGACTCCGTCAGAGCCGGGAGCTGCACCACGCCCCGCGCTACCCGCCGGAAGGGGCGGCAGCGACTGCGGGGGGCCGCCTGCGCGCCCCTAGGGGCAGGCTTGCCCCATGCGGGCCTAGCTGCTGCTCTGCGCTCAGCCCGCTCACGATGCCGATCGGCGGCAAGCTCGTCCTCAAGGGTGCGCCTTCCGCTCGCGCTGGCAGCAGCGACAGTGGCAGCGGTGGCGGCGGCGTCGCGCGGCGGCTCCAACGTGGCGGCGCCGCTGCCGCCGCCCGCGCGCAGGCGGCGCGCCGCTGAAGGCCGCCGGCAAGGTCGAGAAGAAGAAGAAGCACAAGAAGCCCAAGGCGCCGGAGGACGGCGCCGCCGACCCGGAGCAGCAGCCGCTCGCGGGCGGCGACGCCGGCGCGCCGCCCGCCGACGCCGGCGGCGGCGGCGGCGCGGCCGAGTATGAGCTCGGCGTGCCGCGGGCGATGCCGGCGGCGCCGCCGCCGCCGGCGGCGCGGGCGGGCGCGATCAGCGTGATGAGCGGCAAGAGCTACGAGGAGGAGTTTGAGCTCGAGCAGCAGCGCATCGCGGTGCGGCCGGGGCGGCTGGCGCGGGGGCTGCTGCCCGCGCGCGCCGCCTGCGTCGCCGCCGCCGGACCCGCGCCGCGCCGCCGCCCCCCCGCAGAAGCCCAAGGTCAAGTCGGTGCCCTGGGGCAGCACGTACCGCGAGGCGCCCGAGATCCTGCACGGCTACACCACCAAGGTCCGCGGCGACACCGCGAGCGAGCGCCTCGACATGCGCGCCGCGACCAAGGCCGACAAGTTTTGCAAATAGGCCCGCCGGCGCCGCGCCTGGCGCCGCGCCCGCGTAATCGCGCCGCGCCTGGCGCCCGCGCACGCGTCGTGCCCGAGGCGAGCTGCAGCTGCGGTCGGTGGATGCAACCGTGTGGCCTGGCGAGCTGCGACGACCTTGTGCCATTGGCGGCACCGCGCCGAGACCGCCGAGCAGCTGGCCGCACCTGGTCAGCTGAGCCCCGGCCGCCCAGCTCCCAGCTCCGCCGAGCTCCCGCCCAAGATCGCCGTGCTCTCACGCTCTAGCTCGCCCACACACATCGCCACTGCGCCACACACACAGCCCGCGGCCGCTCGCACGCGCCTCCGCCCCCGCCACGGCAGCGCGCCCCTCCAGCCGCGCGTGCCGTTGGAACCGGCCGCCGCACAGCCCACACACCTCCACGCGCCGCCGCCAGGCCCAGCGCGCCGCCGCCAGCGCGCGCCGGCACCTCCAGCAGCACCGCGCCACGGCGCCCCGCCGCGTCGCCATGGCGCCCCGCCGCGCCGCGGCCGGCCTCTTGGTGGCCCTGCTGGCGGTCTCGGCCACGCAGCGCGCGGCTGCGGGCTGCGCGAAGACAATCCACGACTGCTCCGGGGCCGCCGACCCATGCGCGGGCGTGCGCTGCGTCGGGGGCTACGTGTGCCGCGTCGACAACTGCGGCGGCTGCGCCGCGGCGTGCGAGCCGGAGGGCATGATGCACGCACTGTCGGTGACGCCGGAGCCCGCCGTCGCCGTCGCCGAGGCGCCGGCGCCGGGCGAGGTCGTGCTCTCGCTGCCGCGCCCGCTCCCCGCCGCCGCGCCCAAGCCGGGCGGCTGCCCCGCGGGCGTGGCCATGGTCAACTGCTTCGCCGACCCCTGCCACACCAAGGTCTGCGCCGCGGGCGAGCGCTGCGTCAGCGACTACTGCGGCGGCTGCAACGCCGTCTGCAAGCCGGCCACGCCCGCGGGCACGGCCCAGCCTGCAGGTGACCGCGCGGCGGCGGCGGGGCGGGCCGCCCGCGCACGCCGCCACCGCCGCCACCGCCGCCGCCGCCGCCTGGGCGCTGAACGGCCGCGCCCGCGCGCCCGCCCCGCGGCACGCAGGCGGCTCCCTGTGCGCGTTCCCGCCCTGCGCCGCGGCGACCTGCGCCGCCGGGAACGACTGCGTGAACGACTGGGCCACCTGCACCGCGCGCTGCGTGGCGCCGGCGTGCCCCAACCGCCCCTGCGCCAGCATGCGGTGCGTGTCGGCCATCTACAAGTCAACCTGCGTGCTCGACAAGGCCACCTGCACCGGCAAGTGCGTCGAGGTGCCGCCGCCGGCGTGCGGCGCCGGCAAGGGCTGGAGCGCGGCCACCAAGGCGTGCGTCGCGTGCAAGCCCGGCACGCTGTCGCACCCCAAGACCAACACCTGCAAGCCCTGCCCCGTCAACACGCGCTTCGCGCCCACCAGCGGCGGCGCCGCGCGCTGCGTGGCCTGCCCGACCGGGCAGTCCACCAAGGGGCGCACGGGGCAGCTCGCGTGCGCGGCGTGAGCGGCGGCGCGTCGGGCCGACTGCCGGCGCTGAGACGCGCTGGCTGGCGAACGTCTGACCGAACTTAGCAAGGCGGCGCCCGCACGCGAGCGGGGCGCGTCTACAGAACCCTCGCGGTGCGCCGGTGCGACGGTGCGACGCGCAGCGCAGAAACGCACCCTAATCCACACCCACAGTGCGCGCCGCCAGCCGCACCGCCAGACGCTCGGGGCTCGCAGCAGCCGCCTCTGGCTCGCTGCTGCGCTCGAGCGCAGCGCTGCTGCCGCCGCTCCCGGCGCCGCCGCAGCACGCACTCGCTTCCCGCTTGGCCCCTCCGAGCCCTCGAGTTGCGCCCGCGTGGTCGCGGCCTCGCGAACTCTCTGGCCAGCCGCTGCCGCCGCCGCTGCCGCTGCTGGCAGCAGCCGCCGCTGCCCGCTGCCCGCTGCCGCGGGCTGCCCCGGCATGGCGCCGATGACGCCCAAGCGACGGCCAGGCGCCAGGTGGGGCCCGGGCCAGCTGCCGGGAGGCCAAGGCGTGCCGTGCATTCGCGGCGCGCAGCGCCCGCCAACCGCCGCGCGCCAACCGCTGCTGCCCGCGCGCGCGCAGGCCCGGGCAGCAGGGCCCGCCCTGGCCGCTCCCGGCGCTCGTCGCGGCGGCGCTGCTCGGCGGCGCGCTGCTGGCGCTGGGAATGCGCGCCGCGTTCACGCGCGCGCTCGTGCGGCGCATCGCGGCCAGCCCCCTCGGCCCCGCGCCGCGGAGCCACGCACTCGACCCGCAGCGCCACGCGTCCGACGAGCTGCTGCTGCGGTCGGTCGTCGATGAGTGCGCGGCGCGGCAGGGCTCGGCCATCTACCTGGACAGCACGCGTAGCGTCGTCGCGACGCGCGCCGCCGACCCGCAGTGAGGGGGCCGCGCAGCGCCGCCGCGCGCACGGCCCCGCGCGCCCCGCCGCGCACGACCGTCGCGCCCGCCCACGCCGCGCCCGCCGCGCGCCCGCCAGGCACTGCCCCGCCCTCGACATCGTCCTGCCGGCGGCGGGCCGCACGCGCGACGCGTGCACCGACGCCGCGCTGTTCGTGGTGCACGCCGGCGGCCGCGTCGTGCCCGCGCCGCGGCCGCCCGCCGACGACCTGTGCGGGCGCCAGACCGCGCGCCTGTTCCTGCCGCACGGGCCCATCGACCCCGCGTCCCTCGCGCCTTACAACGCGGGCGTGCTGCACCTCGCGCTCTCGCACGACGGCGCGCTGCCGGCGCGCGACGCCGCGGCGCACCGCCGCGTCGGCGCGTTCCTCGTCACCACGCGCCACGCCGAGGCGGCCCTGCGCGAGGCGCTGCTCGCGCGGCGCATCTGGGCGTCCGTGTGGTTCGTCGGCCTCGCCTCGCCCGACCCGGCCGTCGCGACGAGCGGCGACGTGCTCGCCGCGGCGACCGCGGGCGTCGCCGCCGGCGACGCCCGCGGCTTCGCGCTGCACGTGCAGGGCGGCGACGCGGCCGCGGACGCCGCGGTGCTGCGCTGCTGGGCGGCGCGGCCGGAGCTGCCGCCGCTGGCGGTCGTCGCGGCGCGGGGCGCGCCGCCGGCGCCGCCGGCGCGCGCGGGCGCGCGCGTGGTGTGGCTGTCGGCGGCTGACTCGTCGCGCGTGTTTGACCTGAAGGCTGCCGCGGCGCTGGTGCTGTGCCCCTCATCGGCGGCGGGCTCGGGCTGGGCGCACTGCGTGAACAGCGGCCGCGCCGTGGGCGCCACGGGCGCGCTCGTGGTCACGCTGCACGCGCCGCCGCTGAGCCAGCTGGTCACGCCCGACAGCGGCGTGCTGGTGCCAGCCGCGGCGGGCGGCCACGCGACGGCCGACGCGCTGTGCGCCGGCGTGACGAGCGCGCTGGCGTTGCCGCGCGCGGCGGCCGCGGCCAAGCGCGCCGCGGCAGCGGCGGCGTATCGCACGGCCGCGGCCGACTTTGCGCACCGCGCGGGCCAGCTGACGGCGCACCTCGCGGCGCGCAGCGCGGCGGCGGCGCCCGCCGGCACCGACGAGGTGGCAGAGGCCACCGAAGCAGCGGCGGCGGCGTTTGCGCGCGCCGCGGGCGGCGCTGCTGTGGCGGCGCAGGCCGCGCACGCCGACGGCGGGCGGCGCGCCGGACCGAGCTGAGCCGGTTACAAGGCTGTGGCTCGTGTAACAGCCGGCTGGTGCGGCCACAGCGCGCGCAGGCAGGCCTGGGCCAGAGGCGCAGTGGCGCGTGCACGCGCGCCGCTGCAGGCGTCTGCGCCCTTGGCCAGCTGGCCAGGGGGCGCATGCAGGCTGCAGCCTGCCGCCGCAGCTGCGGCGGGCGCTGCCGACTGGCAGGGGAGGGAGGTGTGTCGGTGGGTCCAGCGCGCCGCGCGCTCAGCCTGCGTCGGCGCCGGCGAGTTGCTGGCGCAGGTGGTCGGCGAACAGCCGCTGCGCGGCGGCCGGGTCAGTGAGGCGGCCAAAGGGAATCTTGGTGGCGAGGCGCAGGAACGCGCGCTTGTGGCGGCGCAGCTCTGCGGCGGCGGCCGAGAGGGGGCTCAGCGCGGCGGCGGTGGCGGCGCAGGGTGGCGGCGACGGCCGGCGGCGCGCACCCGCGAGCGTGACCAGGCGCCTGAGCTCCAGCTGCCCCGCGGGCCCCAGGTCGGCGCGGCAGCCGCCGGCGCCGCCGCCAGGTGCCAGCTGCTGCGCCTCCATCAGCCGCCCCACCACGTCCTGGCGGGGCGCGGCGGGTTGGCGGGCGGGTGGGCAGGCGAGCAGGCGGCGCGCGAGCGCGGGGCCGCCGGGCCGGTGGCGCCGCCCGCCGCCAGGCACGCCCTTGCGATGCCGCGCCCGCACCTGCACAGCTCGGTCCAGCTCGTGCAGCAGGTTGGTGCCCAGCAGCGCGGGGTTGGAGGTGGCCAGCGTGGGCCGCAGCTCGCCGGCCATCGCTCCCTGGTGCAGCAGCTGCGGGCCGGCCTCGCCGTCGGCCGGCGCGGCGGCCGGGCGCGCGGGCGGCGCGCCTGTAGCTGCCTCGACCACCGCCGCCAGGATCGCCGGCTCGTCGGGGGCGCCTGCAGCGCGCCGGGCGCCAGGGCGGCGCATGCGGGCGCGGGAAGGTTGGCCAGCAGCCGCCGCGGAACCCACGGCGCCGCCGCCGCTCGCGCTGCTGGGCGGGGCCGGCCGCTCCGCCGCCGCCGCCGCCGCCGCCGCCGCCGCCGCACCCGGCAGCAGCGTGAACAGGGGGGCGTCCCAGCGGTTGCGCGCGTCGGGCGTCTCGAAGCGGCGCGCAAGGTCGGTGAAGCTGGGCGGGTGGGGCGGGGGCACGGCGCGGCGCGTCGGCGGCGCGCGGCGGCGCCGCGCCCCGGCGCGCCGCGGCGCGCCGCAGCTGCTGGCGCCGTGACCCGCGGCGGGCGCTCACACGTCGTCGTCGTAGCGCTCGTGCTCGGGGCGCGCCGCGTTCCACGCCGCGCACGTGTCGGCCGGCGTCGCGACGTGCAGCACGGCGTAGCGCGTGCCCGCGCTGCGCGCGACGCACCAGAGCTCGTACCGGTAGCCCTGCGCCGCGCGGCGACGCGACGGCGCAGCGCTCGGCGGCCGCGTGCTCGGCCGCGCGCTCGGCCGCGGCCGCGCGGCGCGGTGCGGCGTGGTGCGGCGCGGGGCGGCGGCGGTCCAACGCACCTTGATGTTATTCAGCGAGTCGAGTATGACCACGGTGCGCTTGGACACACCGCGCTCGACCGCCGAGCGCAGCGCACCGCGCGCCGCCTTCTCCGCCGCGCTGCCTGCGCGCGCCGCGGGGGGTGCTCGGGGGTGCCCGGGGGGCGCTCGGCGGCCGGCGCCGTGCCGGGGCGCAGTCGGCGGCCCCGCGCGCCAAGGCGCACTCGAGTAAGCGGCGTTGCGCTCGAGGTGCAGGCCCGGCTCGTCCACGACCAGCACGTGCTGCTGCGCGGCCGCCAGCGCCGCCGCGAGCCGCGCCGCGACGCCGGTCTTGCCCGAGGCCGGCTGGCCCGCCAGCACCACCAGCGGCATGGCGCGCCGCCGCCGGGCGGTCGGCGCGCTGCGGCGACGGCAGCGGCGACGGCGGCAGCGACGGCGGCGGCGGTGGTGCAGGGGGCGCGCGGACGGCGGCGCGGCGCGTCGCGCGGGGGCGCGGGGAAGTGGGAGGGCGCGCGGGGCGGGCGAGAGCTCACCTCGGCGCTGGGCGATCGACCGGCGCGCCGCGGTCTAGCTGCGCGGCCTCGCGGGTGCGCAGGCGCGGCGGCGCGCTCGGTGACGGCCTTTTCAGGCTGATCAGCCTAAACACCACCCCCTCACGACGCCCGAGCAGCAGGTTGGGAGCAGAGCACGCGCGCCTCCACCCGCTTCAGCGCGGGCGATGTCCCAGCGGGATGTAGGCACGGGACCCGTCAACGTCAACGCGGCCAAGAATGCGCGCGGCGTTGGCGGCCCCGGCCGGGGGCTGGGCGGGTGCGTGGGGCGCGAAGGATTCGGCGCGCCCCCGTGCCGGCGGCGTGGGGGGCCTGGCGGGGCGGCGCGGGCGCCGGGGGCTGGGCCACGCCTAATTGCACCCGCACACCGCCCCGCAGCGGCCCTGGCGGCGCCGAGGGGGAGCAGGGGCCGCCGGTGGAGGACGCCGGCGCCGCAGGTGGGGGCGCGGGGCGCGCCGCGGCGCGCCGCGGCGCCCAGGGCTGGCCAGGCGGTGCCCGAGCCCGCACCCGCGCGCGCAGGCGCCGGCGGCGGCGGATCGTGGGCCAACATCGTGAAGAAGGCCCCCGCACCCGGCAGCGAGGCCTCCGGCGCGGGTGAGGCGGCGCTGGCGGGCACGCCCACGAGCCGCCGGGGCCCCCGCGAGCCGCCCGGGCGCCGGCGCGAGCGCGGGCGCGGCGCGGCGCCGCATGCGCTCTGGCTGCCGCTGCTGCTGCTGCGCCCGACGCGCCGCCCGCCGCCTGCGCCGCCCGCAGACAACAACAACGCCGCGGACGCGCCCGCCCAGCCGCCCAGCGAGCTGTTCAGGTCCGGCGAGCTGGCGTTCGGGAACTTTGCGTCCGACGACGCCGGCAAGGCCGCGGCGGCCGCGGCCGCCGCGGCGGCGGCCAAGGTGCGGCGGCAGGCGGGGCGGGGCGGGGCGGGCGGGGCGGCGGTGTCGGCGGGGCGGCGGTGTGTGCCAAGGGGGATCAGCAGCCCCACGCACAGCGGCGCGCCGCAGCAGCGCCGGCGCGGCGCGGCGGCCCAGCCGGCCTCACGCGGCCCCGCGCCCGCCCCACCCACCCCCGCGCCCGCAGGGCAACGCGCCCGCGCTGCCCGCGGCGGCAGACAAGCAGCCGCCGCCGCCGCCCGGCGCGCCGCCGCCGCCGCCCGCGGGCGCGCCGGCGGCCGCCGGCGGCACGCCGCCGCCGCCGCCCGCGCGGCCGGCGGCGGCGGCCAGCCCCAAGCGCACGGGCAACCCGCACGGCGGGCCCGGCCACGCGGGTGGCCCGCCCCACATGGGCCCGCCGCCGCCCGCGCCCGGCGGGCAGCCGATGCCGCCCCCTCAGGGCGCGACGCTGCCGCACCCGCCCCTGGGCGCGCCGCACCACGGCGGCCCAAACCCGGGCGGCCCGCACGCGCGCAAGCAGGGCGGCGGCGGCTCGTGGGCCCCGCGCGGCGGCCCGCCGCCCGAGGGCGGCCCGCACGGCCCCATGGACCCGCAGCATGGCCCCGGCCACCGCGGCGGCCCCGGCGGCCCCGGCGGCCCGCCCGCGCGCGGCGGCCCCGGGGGGCCATACGGCGCCCCGCCCGGCGCCGGCGGCAAGGGCGGCCCGCCCGCGGGCGCGTACGCGCAGCCCTACCTGGTGCAGCAGCCGGGCGCGCCCCAGATGCAGGTGCGGCGCCGCCGCGCCGCCGACGCTGCGCCGCCGACGCTGCGCCGCGCCGCCGCGCGGCCGCGTTGCGCGCGCGCGCCGACGGCCCGCCGCTCCGCGCGCGCCCGCCGCCGCGCGGGGGCGGCAGGTGCCCATGGGCATGCAGTTTGCCGGGTACCCCATGGCCTATGGCGGCTACGCGCCGGTTGCGTACGGCCCGGGGGGCGCGATGATGATGGCGGGCTATCCCCCCGGCGCGCAGCAGTGGTACGCGGCGCAGGGACAGTATGGCATGGCCCCGCCCGCGCCGGGCGGCTTCATGCCGCCCCGGGCGTGCCGCCGGGCGGCGGCGGCGGCCAGGGCGGCCAGGGCGGCGGCTCGGGCGGCGGCCAGGGCGGCCAGGGCGGCGGCGCGCACGGCGCGACGCTGCCGCACCCGCCGCACGGGCAGCAGGCCGGCGGGCCGCCCGCGGGCGGGCAGCAGCAGCAGCAGCAGCAGCACCAGCAGCAGGCGCCGCACCAGCAGGGGCCGTACGGCGCGCCGCACCACGCGCCGCCGCACCCGCGCGGCCAGCCCCACGGCGCGGGCGCGGGCGCGGGCGGCCCGCCGGGCGTCGGCCCCGGCCCGCACGGCGGCCCAGGCGCGCCGCACCACCCTGCGCCGCCGGGCGTGCCGCCCGGCGCGCCGCCGGCCGGCGCCGGCCCGCACGCGCCGCTGCCGCACGCCGGGCCCCTGCCCGGCGGCGCGGGCGTGCCCAAGCCCGGCAGCGCCGGCGGCAGCTCGCACGGCGGCGCCAGCCCCGGCGTCGCGCCCGCCTCCAAGAAGATCATTCGCATCGTCGACCCCAAGACGCAGACGGAGGTCAAGTTTGAGGGCCTGCCCGCGGCGGGCAAGTCGAGCCCCACGCCCGCGGCCGCGGCGGCGGGCGGCAAGGCGCCCGCGGCGCCGGCGCCGGCGCCCGGCGCGGCGCCGCCCGCCGGCGCGGCGGGCGGCGCGCCGCCCGCGCCCGGCGCGCCCGCGGCGACCGGCGCGCCCAGCGCGCCGGCGGCCGCGCGGCACCCCACGCCGCCGGAGCCGCGCTCGGCGGCGCTGCCCATCACGCCGCCGCCGCCGGCCAGGGCGGCGGCGGCGGCCAAGGGCGCGGCGCCGGCGGCCAAGGAGCCCGCAGCAGCAGCGGCGGCGCCGGCGGCCAAGCCCGCGGCGGCCGAGGCGCCCAGCGAAGCGCCCAAGGCCGCCGCGCCGGCGCCGGCGCCGGCCAAGCCGGCGGCCGTGCCAGCAGCAGCCATGGAGGGGCCGGCGGCTGCAGCGGCAGCGGCCAGCAAGCCCGCGGCGCCGGCGGAGAAGCAGCAGCCCGCCGTGGCGGCAGCAGGCGCTGCCGCCGGCGGCAAGGCCCCGCCCGAGCCTGCGGCGGAGGCGGCCGCGCCCGCCGCGCCCGCCGCGGCGGCGATTGCCAAGCAGGCGAGCTGGAGCGAGATGGCGAAGAGCGCAGCCAACAAGCCGGTCAGCAAGCCCGTGACGCCCGCGGCGCCGCGTGTGGTGCCGGGCGACGCCAAGCCGGCCGCGTCGGAGCAGCCGGCCGCAGCTGTGGCGGCAGCGGCCGCGGCAGCAGCGGCGGCCGCCGCGGCTGCGGTCAAGCCCGCGCCCGCGGCGCGCGCCGCGCCCGCTGCCAACGGCCCGCCCGCGGCCGCGGCCAAGGAGCCGGCTGCCGCCGAGGCGGCGGCCGCTGCCAAGGAGGCCGCCGCTGCCAAGGAGGCCGCTGCCGCGAAGGAGGCGGCCGCGGCGAAGGACGCAGCCGCCGCCAAGGAGGCAGCCGCCGCCAAGGAGGCAGCCGCCGCCAAGGAGGCAGCCGCCGCCAAGGAGGCCGCCGCCGCCAAGGAGGCCGCCGCCGCCAAGGAGGCAGCCGCCGCCAAGGAGGCCGCCGCCGCGGCGGCCGCGGCGGCGGCCGCCGCCGCCGCAGCTGCCGCGGCCGCCGCGGCCGCCAAGGCGAGCAAGAAGGGCAAGAAGGGCTACGAGGACAAGCTCAGCTCAGACATGTACGACACCTTCAGGCCGCCCGCGCCGCCGGCGGCCGAGGAGGCGGCGCCGGTTGAGGCGGCCGCGCCCGAGGCGGCGCCTGCGGCCGAGGAGGTGCGCGGCGCGCCCTGCCGCGGCCGGCGCGCCGCGCCCGCGCCCGCGCCGCCGCCGCTCACGGTCGCCGCCGCCGCGCGCGCGCCGCCGCAGCCCGCGCGCACCAAGAGCGACGCCGAGGACCTGAGCTGGGAGGACAAGGCGGAGAAGGAGAGCCTGCCGCCGGCGGCGGCGGCGGCGGCGAGCGCGGCCAAGCCCGAGGCCGCCGCGCCGGCGCCGGCGCGGCCCGGCAGCTCCGGCGCGACGCCCTTTGCCAGCGGCAGCACCGACGACGACGGCCGGTGCGCGCGCGCGGGCACACCGCGGCCCCGGGCGCCGGCGCCGCGCGCCGCCGCGCACGCCGCGCGCGCGCCGCCGCCCACGCGCCGCCGCCGCGGCCGCGCTGCTGCGCCCTAAACCCTCGCAGCAAGCGGTACACGCTGGACTTCCTCAAGACGCACCGCGAGGCCCACAAGACGCGCCCCGCGGAGCTGGGCGAGGGCGAGTGGGTCGGCAACCCGGCCGAGGCGGCAGTGATGGGCCCCGGCGGCTTCGACCGCGGCGGCCCGATGGGCGGCCGGCGCGGCAGCCGCGGCGCGGCGATGGACAGGTGTGGCGGCGACGCGGCCGGCGGCGCGGCCGCGGCGGCGGGGAGCCAGCGGCGCCGCGCGCGCGCGCGTGCGCGTGCGCGGGCGCCACGCCGCGCCGCTCACGTGCACCGCCCCGGCGCGGCGCAGGCTGGACAGCGACTGGGGCGCCGGCGGCGGGCGGCGCGGCGGGCCGCGCGACGGCCCCCCGATGCCGGGACCGCGCGAGGGCGGCTTCCGGTGCGCGCCGCGCCGCCGCCGGCTGCCTCACAGCCTCACAGCCCTCGGGCTGCGCGCTGCGCGTTGCCGGCTCCCTCTGGCGGCGGCCGGCCGCGAGCCCGCACGCGACCGACCATGCTCCGCGCCCCGCGCCCCGCGCGCCGCAGGGACCCGCGCGGCGGCCCCGCCGACCGCGCGCTGCGCGGCGGCATGGAGGGCGGGCGCAGCGGCAGCGGCCGGCTCGCGTCGACGACCGGCGTCGACGGCGACATGTGGGCGCGCGGCCGCCCGCTGCCGCCGTCGCGCGCCGGCGGCATGGAGCGTGGTGGCGGCGGCGGCCTGCGCGGCGCGGCGGTGCCGGGCCTGCCCGCGCTGCACAAGACCGAGCAGGCCTTCAAGGTGCGCCTGCCCACGTGCCCGCCCGCCCGCCCGCCTGCGCTGGCTGCTGCGCCGCGCCGGCGCCCGCCGGCCCTGCCTCACGCCGTCCCACGCCCTCCCTCCCTCCCTCCCTGCCTCCCTCGCTCCCTGCCTTCCCTGCCGTCAGGCGGGCGTGGGGCTGAAGCTGGCGGAGGACCCCGAGGAGGAGGCGAAGCAGCGCGCCTTCACCGGCATTCTCAACAAGCTCACGCCCGACAACTTTGAGCGCCTCAGCCAGCAGCTGCTCGACGTTGGCATCAGCCAGGCCAAGACGCTCATCGGCCTCATCGCGCAGGCGCGCCGCCGGCGACCAGCCCACGCACGCCAGCCCCCGCGCGCGGCAGCCGCTGTCGCGCGCAGCACCCGCGCCCAGCGCCCGCGCTCACCCGCCCTCGTCCGCCCCCGCCCCGCGCCCGGCGCCGCACCCCCTAAACCGCCGCCAGGTCTTTGACAAGGCCCTGTTTGAGCCCCACTTCTGTGAGCTCTACAGCCAGCTCTGCTACGTCCTGCAGAAGCGCCTCCCCGAGTTTGACGACCCCGGTGCGCGCACGCGCCAGTGCTGCTAGCTCCTAGCAGGTCACACGCGCGGCAGGCGGCCGGCAGAGCGCCGGCAGCACATCATGCACCAGTGCTCTGCGCAAACGTCGTCAGTTTGCGCGGAGAGCTGGCACATGATGCTGCCGGCGCTCGGCGGCGCCGGCCGCCTGCCGC
Source organism: Scenedesmus sp. PABB004 (assembly GCA_014905635.1). Taxonomy (NCBI): domain Eukaryota; kingdom Viridiplantae; phylum Chlorophyta; class Chlorophyceae; order Sphaeropleales; family Scenedesmaceae; genus Scenedesmus; species Scenedesmus sp. PABB004. The sequence goes on along the minus strand of JABVCE010000011.1, from coordinate 211,591 downwards.
GCGCGTGCCGCCGCCGCGCCAGCCCGCGCAACACGGCGCAGCGCGGCGCCGCGGCCGCCGGCCGCCTCTCTGTTGACCCGCGCGGCGCTCCCGCGCCCGCGCGCGCCCGCGCAGACTCGCCGGCCGAGGAGGGCAAGCCGCAGCGCAAGCTCAACTTCCGCCGCCTGCTGCTGAACAAGTGCCAGGAGGAGTTTGAGAAGGGCGACGCCGCGATGGCCGCGGTCGCGCAGCGCGAGGCAAAGGTCGCCGCGGGCGGCGGCGCCAAGGAGGACAAGGAGGAGGAGGAGGACAAGGCGCGGCGCGGCGCAGCTGCCGCGGCGGCGGCGCGCAAGGCCGGGCTGGCGTCGCCCGCGACCCCTGCGCCCCGCCGCCCACGCGCGCCTGCCTGCTGCCCCCGCGCCGCAGGAGGAGGAGGAGGACGAGGGCGCCAAGGACGCGGCCGGCGAGGCCAAGGAGGGCGGCGGCGGCGAGGGCGGCGCCAAGGCCGACGGCGAGGCGCCGGCGCCGCCGTCCGAGCCCAAGGAGGCCGACGGCGAGGCCAAGGAGGGCGGCGGCGCGGCGCTGGAGGAGGGCGAGATCCCGCCCACGCCGCCCACCGCGCGCCAGGTGGGCGCCTTGCACGCACGGCGGCCGGCCGCGGGCGCGGCGCGCGCGCCCGCGAGCGCCGCCGCCCACGCCCGCCCACGCCCGGCCACCCATGCCCGCCCCGCCCGCACCCGCCCGCCCCGGCCCGCCCCCAGCTGCGCGAGGCGGCGGCGGCTGAGAAGAAGGCCAAGCGCCTCGCCGAGGCGCGCGCGGCGGCGGAGGAGCTCAAGGCCCGCCGCCGCGCGCTGGGCAACATCCAGTACATCGGCCAGCTCTACCGCTTCGGCATGCTCACAGAGAACATCATGCACAGGTGCGGCCTGCGGCTCAGCAGGGTTGAGGTTCTGGGTAGAGGCTAAACCCTAGGGCGGGTCGCGGCGCGGCGGGGCGGGGCGGGCGGGGCCGCGAGCGCGCCGCGCGCGGCGCGCGGCGCGCGCCTGCCGCGCGCGCGGCGGCCTCCGAGCTGGTGAAGCAGCCGGGATGCAGCTAGGTGTCTCGGCTGCTGGTTGCCTGAGAAGCTGACATCTCGGCAGCGCAGCAGCCGGGATGTAGCTGGCTGCATCTCGGCTGCTTCACCAGCCCGCAGGACGCCGCGCGCGCGCGGCGGACGGCGCGCACCGGCGCGCCCGCCGACCGCCGCACGCCCGCCGCGCCGCCCGCGCGCGCGCAGCTGCATCCAGCGCCTGCTGCAGGACGACCAGAACCCTCGCAGCGAGGACATCGAGTGCCTCTGCAAGCTGCTGAGCACGGTGGGCCAGCAGCTCGAGGCGCCGACGGTCAAGGGCCGGGCAGGGATGACCAACCAGCAGGTGCGGGGCGTGGCACGAGGTTGGGTGGTTGCGTTTGGGGTGCCTCGCCACGCGCCCGCGCGTGGCGTGTGGTGCGTGTTGCGCGTGGAGTGTGTTGTGGCGCGTGCGTGCGCCTGCGTCTGCGCGCGCGCTGTGACGATCGCAGCTTGGGGCGTCCCCCAGTGCTGAGCCGCCCCCTCGCAAGGGCGGTGAGCGACACACGCTTGCATCGCCAGTTTCCGAGCGCGCGCGCCCTGCCGCCGCCGCGTCCCCGCGTGTGGCGTGCCTCTCCCGCCCTCCCACCCCGCCCCTCACCCCACCCATCCGTCCGCCTCTCACCCCGTGCGCCCCGCTCACCCCCGCGCGCCGCGTCCGCCCCGCGCGCCGCGCAGCTGATGGAGCTGCAGCGCGGCGCGGCGGCCAACGGCAAGAAGCTCATGGACGCCTACTTTGAGCGCATCCGCCGCCTCGCCGCGGGGACCAAGCTCGAGAGCCGCCTCCGATTCATGCTGCTGGACGTGGTGGAGCAGCGCAGCCGCGGCTGGGAGACGCGGCGCAAAAAGGAGGGACCCAAGAAGATCGAGGTGAGGGGAGCGCACGCGGTGGCGGCGGTGGATGCCACATCCACGGCTGTGGGTGTGGATGCGGACGTGCTGCCGGTTGCGGCGGCGGCGGTGGTGCGGCGGCGGCGACGCGCGCGCGCGCGCGCGCGGGCGCTGACGCCCGCCGGCCCGCCCGCCCGCCGCGGCGGCCGCGGCAGGACGTGCACCGCGAGGCGCAGCGCGAGGCGGCCAACGTGGCGCGCCGCGACGAGCGCGGCGGCCGGGGCCGCCCGACCGCATGGGCGGCGGCCGCGACCGCGACCGGGGTGAGCCCCCAGACGCGCGGCGCGCGACGTCTGGCGCAGGCTCCGCCGCCGCGCGGCCGCCTGGCGCACACGTGCCCGCCCGCGCGCTCATGCGCTCACGCCCCCCCCCCCCTCTCTCGCACGCACGCAGGCATGGGCTTTGGCGGCCCGCCCGAGCCACGCGGCGGCGGCGGCCCGGGGCTGCTGCGGCGCGAGGAGATGCTGGGCGCGCCCATCCGCGCGTCGCTGGGCCACCGCACCTCCAGCGAGGAGCTGAGCTTCCGGCCGCAGATGGGGCGCAGCCCCGTGCGCGGCGCGGCGGCGGACCGGCCCGCGGCGGCGGCCGCCGCGGCGCGCGGCAGCAGCCGGCTCAGCGACGAGCCGGCGACGCCCGCACGCGGCGCGCCGGCGCGCGCCGGCGCCGCGGCCGCCGCGGCCGAGCCGGCGCGGCCCGACGGCGGCGCGCCGGACGGCCGGCCGCCGCTGCCGCCGGGCGCGGCGGCGGCGGCCGTCGCGGCCGCCGGCGGCGCCGGCGACGGCAGCAGCGGCGGCGGCGCCGGCAGCGGCGGCGGCGCGAGCGGCGGCGGCGGCGAGGGCATGACCGTGGCAGAGATCGTCGCGGCGGCCAAGGACTATGAGGGCGGCATCAAGGGCAAGGCGGCGGAGCTCGCCGGCGTGCTGCTCAAGGTGCGCGCGCTGCCTCAGCCGCGCCGCCGTCACCGCGCGGCCTTGGCCCCGGCGCGCACGCGCGCGCCGCGCGGCCCGCCCACGCCCGCGCCCGCGCCGCGCCCGCCAGGTGCGCGCGGAGGAGGAGGACTCGCCGGTCGTGCTGGAGCAGCTGCTGGGCCAGTGCGGCTGCCCCGCGCTGGGGCTGGTCGCGCTGCTGAAGGAGGGCCTCGACACGCGCGGCCTCGAGGTGGAAGCGCGCCTCTCAGGCCTGCAGGTGCGCGCGCGCGGCCGGGGCGCGCGCCCGCCGCTCAGCACCGGCGGCGCGCGCCGCAGGGCCCGCCCGCGCCAGCAGCGCCGCCGCGCCCGCGCCGCCGCCGCCGCGCCCGAGCCCGCCCCGAGCCCGCTCCCACGCCGCGTCCGGCCCGGCCCCGCCGCGCCCCGCGCCCGCCCCGCGCTCCGCGCCGCACCGCAGCCGTTCATTGAGGCGCAGCTGTCCGCCGAGCCGCCGCTGCTGAGCAGCGCGGACCTGTCGGACGCGTGCCTCGCGTTTGTGGGGCTGCTGCCGGACCTGGTCGAGGACGTGCCCAAGGCCCCCATCCTCGCAGCAGAGTTCATCGGGAGCTTCATGGCCTCAGGGCGGCTGGGCTTTGGGCTCGCGGAGCTCGCGCGCGCGGTGCGCGAGGCGGGCGCGGAGGACGCCGCCGCCGACGCGGGCGAGGAGGGCGAGGAGGGCGCGGAGGACCCGCCGCTCGTGGACAGTGAGAAGGCGCTGCCGATGCTCGTCACCGCCGCCAACGCCATCAAGGCGCGCCCCGCCGCGCCGCGCAGCGCCCGGGCGGCGCGCCGCGCGGCGCGCCCGCGCGGGCAGACCCGCGCGGCCCGCCGCTCACGCGCGCGCGCGCCGCCCGTCCCGCCCTGCGCAGGCCGCGTCAGGCGAGGAGGCCGCGGCGGCGGCGTGGGCCGAGGCGGGCATCGACGCCGCGGACCTGCTGCCCAGCTTTGCCCGCGGCGACGTGGACAAGGTGCTGGCCAAGCACAACGGCACGTACCTGAAGCCCTGAGCGGCGCAGGCGGCGGGGCGGCGGCCGGATCGGTCCGTGCGCGCCCGGGCGTGCCGAGGCGCCCCGGGGCGCGGCGGGCGCGGCAGCGTGCGGCACGGCGCGCGCGCGTGCAGCGCTGCACGCGCGCGCGCCGACACCTGCGCTGCGCGGCGTCAGTTTGGTTGGGCGGCCGGGCGGGCCAGCGGGGCTGGGGGGCCGGACGAGGCGCCAGCTCGTCAGTTTTGACGCCCTCACGCAGCCGGCGCGGTCCCTCACCTCTCTCTCCCTGTCTTTGCTTTGCGCGAGCGCACGCTGCTGCCGCGTTGCCCGCCGCGCCGGCCTGTTGCCTGTACATGCACGGCGGGCGCGGCGGTGGGGGGCCGGCCTGGCCGCCGGGCCCCTGCCTAGGCGGCGGCGGCGGCGCGCGCGCGAACGACGCCCGCAGGCGGAGCGGGCGCGGGCGGGCGGCGTTGGAGCCAGCACTGCCGATCCGGTGCACGCTGCGTGCCCGTCTCTCTCTCTCTCTCTTCTGTTGTCTGAGAGTTCGCGCAGTAACGAGCCCATAGCGGCGGCGCGACGCGGCGGCTGTCGAGCGTCAAGCGCCGGCGGCCGAGCGTCAACCGCAGCGGCGGTGCAGCGGCGCGTGGCGCAGCGCTTGTGGGTGCAGTGCACGCGGCGCTCACACCGACGCGCGCGTGCCCGTCACACCCGCACGCCACGTCACTGCGATAGCTGGACCCCACCGCGCGCCGCAGCGGCCTCGCCATCTGCTGCTGCCCTGCCCCCCCGCCGCCCCAGCAGCGCCCGCGGGCTGGACGCGCTCCCCCCGGATCACATCCCCGCTCCTCCAGCCCCCAGCTGCGCCCCGCGGGGCAAGGCCCGCGCGGCGGCAGCGGCACGCAGCAGCGCCGACGGGCGCCGGCGGCAGCCAGCCGTGGCGGCGGCGGCATGAGCTAGCGGCGCCGCGGTGCCCCGCCCAGCCATGGTCAAGCACGGCCCGGTGCTGCTGGCGCACCACCACCACGCCGCCGGCCCCGCCCGCGGCGGCGCCGGCCCGCTGCGCGGCGTCGCCGGCCCGCTGCGCAGCGGCGGCGGCCCGGCGCGCAGCGCCGCCGGCGGCGCCGGCGGCGGCTGGCGCCTGCAGCACCTGCTCCTCGCCGCGGCGGGCGCGTGGGCGCTCGCGTGGCTCGCGTTTGCGTCGTCGACGTCGTACGCGCCGCTCGGCGGGCGGCCGCGCGTGCCGCGCTACCTGATGGACCCGGTGCTCATCTCGTACGCCTACTACGAAAAGGACGCCGTGCAGCGCGCCAACTTTGAGTTCTTCCTCGCCGTCGGCGCGCACTACCCCGCGCTGCACGCCTCGATGCACTGGGTCTTTGTCGTGAGCGGCGGCGCGTGCGCGCCGTGCGCCGCGCTCTACGGCGGCCTCGCCTCGCGCGCCGGCGGCGACCTCAGCGCGCTCGGGATCAAGGAGGCGGCCTACAACGACAAGTTCAGCCTCCTGCTGCGCTCCGAGAACGTGGGCATGGACCTCGGCGCGCACAACGCGACGCTCGAGTGGCTCAGCTACCAGGGCGTGCTGCGGCGGTACAAGTACTTTATCTTCCTCAACAGCAGCGTCAAGGGGCCCTTCCTGCCGGCCTGGACGCCGCCCGAGTGGCACTGGACGGCCGCGTTCCTCGAGGCGTTCCAGCCGCCGCCGACGGCGCTCGGCGGCGGCGGCGGCGCCGGCGGCGCCGGCGCCGCGCTGCACCCCGCGGGCCCGCCCGGCCCGCCCGTGCACGCGGTCGGCGCGAGCCTCGTCTGCCTGCCCGCGTCCGACGCGGCGGGCCCGGGGCCGCGGCTCGAGAGCTGGGCGTTTGCGCTCGACCAGGAGGGCCTCGCCGCGGCGGTCGGCGGCGGCGTGTTTGTGCTGCGCGGGTGCAAGCTCTGCCGTGACAGCGACGCCGGCATCGTCGTGGGCGGCGAGTACGGCATCACGACGTCCATGTTTGCCGCCGGCTACAACGTCGCGACGCTCCTCTCGCGCTACGCGCGCGGCACCGACTGGACCGACTCGCGGCACTGGGCGTGCAACGACAACGTGCACCCGAGCCGCGCGGGGACGTACGACGGCGTGTCGCAGCACCCCTACGAGACGCTGTTCGTAAAGTCGAGCTGGCGCGTCGCGGAGCCATACGTGCGGCGCTACAGCGCGTGGGCGCTCGACCACGCGCTCGGCAAGGCGGGCACGGAGGGGGCGTTCAACCGACAGCTCTACCTCTACGCCGTGTCAAAGGCCGCCGAGGCGCCGCGCGACCTCGAGGCCGCGTACCGCCCAGTGCTGCCGGCGAGCGGCGACGGCGCGGGCGGCGGCGCGGGCGCGCGCATCGAGCTCGGGGGACGCGCCGGCGGCGCGCGGCGGCGGGGCTGACTCTGGGTAACGCGAGGCTGGGCTGCTGCTGCTGCCGCGCGCGCGCGATCTGGGGCTGGCCGCGCGGTCCAAGGCACACACAGACCGCGGGGTTACGCGCGCGCCGCGAGCAGAGCCCAAAATGCGATGTACACCAACTCTGCTGCTCGCAGGCGGCCACCATCACGCGCGCGCCGCCGCAGCGTCCCCGGTCCTCGCTCCGTCGCCCGCCGCGGGCCCGGGGCGGGGGCCCGCGCGGCCACACCCGCGGCGCGCCGCTGCGCCCGCGGATGCCCCGGCTGCCCCTTTGCCGCGCTGCAGCCGGCCGGCGGCGGCTGCCGGCGGCGGCACGCAAAGGCCGCCGCCGCGCCGCCGCAGTCCTAACACTCGCTGAGCTAAAACACACGCACGCGCGCCCAGTCGCACCAAACTACACGCGGCGCGGCCGCCGCCGCTGCACGGCAGCAGCTGCGGCGGCTGCGAGGCGCCCGCGTGGCGCCGTCGAGCTCGCAGCCGCACAGCGCTCAGGCGGCTGCACCGGCCGAGCTGCGCGCGGCGGCCGCGCCGCGCCCGGACACCGCCGTTCACACCAGAGCGCTCGGCGCCAGGCGCGCGCCACTCCTGCGTGCGCCCGCGCCCGCCGGCGGCGGCAGCGGCCTGCTGCCGCGCCGCGCGGGCGGCCCCGGCGCCTCCCGAGCGGGGGCCCTGCTGAAGGCCGGGGGCGGCGGCGCGCGCGCCGGCGCGGGCCCCCCGCCCCCGCCTGCCGCGGCACAGCGCCTGCGCCTGGCAGGGACTGCTGCTTAGAAGGAGTCGCCAAACTTGGCCAGGGAGCCGAGGGCGCCCTCGCCGGTCGACAGCGCCTGCACGCCGTAGCCTGCGCGCGCGCGGCGGGGGCACGGGGGGCGCGGTCAGGCGGCGGCCCGGCCCGGCCCGGCCGGCAGCGCGCGCGCCTGCCGCGCGGCCCAGAGGCTGCCGTCTCGGGCGCCGCGCTGTGCTGCAGCGCGGCGGTGCGGTGCGGTGCGCCGTCTCACCCAGGAAGCCGACCATTGCGAGGCGGCCGTGCTTGATCTCAGCGGTCTTGAGGCGGAACACCTTGTCCGCGTCGTCGCCGCCGGCGAGGCCCAGGGGGTCGAAGAAGCCGCCTGGCGACCAGGGCGGGCGGGCGGGCGCGCGGGAGAGAGGCGGCGCGCGGGGTGAGCGGCGGCGGCGGCGGGCGTCGCGATCGCGCGCGCGCGCCGGAGAGAGAGAGAGGGACGGCCCGGCGGCAGCCCGCCGGCTGGCGGGTCGCGCGGGTCGCGCGGCGGCGGGCGCGGCGCGCGGCGCGGCGGGCGCGGCGGGCGTGGCTCACCGGGGTAGAGGCGCTTCTCGGGGTTGAGCTCGGTGTTGCGGTACACCTCGGCGCCGCCGACGAGGATGGCCTCGATCCAGACCAGCTGGGTGATGGAGAACGGCAGCGCAAAGCCGGCGTACGTCGCGCCGTCGAGCTCGACCTTGCCGGCCTCCACCCTGCACGCGGGCGGGAGGGCGGGCGGGCGGAGGGGTCGGCGTGCGGCGGCGCGCGCGCGGCGGCGCGCGCTGCGGGCGCGGGGCGCGCCCCAGATCCGGGCGCGCGCGCGGCGCGGCGGCGCCAGATCGGGCCGCGCGCCGGCGCGCGATCGCGCCGTGGCGGCGCCGAGGCGGCCGCCGCGGCGCTGGGGGTGCGCCGCAGGGGGTCCTGGGGCCGCGGCGGCGCGCGGGCGCGCCGCGGCGGCCCGCGGGGCGGCGCAGCAGCGGCGGCGCGCGCGCACCAGGACACGCCGGTGGTGCCCTCGGCGACGATGCAGCCCAGGCACGCGAGCATCGCCCAGCGGCCGTGGATCAGCTCGCACTCGCGGAAGCGCTGCAGGCCGAAGACCTCGCTGTAGGGCGCGAGGCGGGTCTCGGACACCTCATCGGGCGCGGCCGCGAAGGTGCCCTGCACGCCGGCCTTGAAGTTCTTGGACGCGTTGATGTCGTTCTCGTCGACGCCGATCTGCACGAAGTCGCTGGGGCGGGAGAGGCCGAGCGGGTCGAAGCCACGGTCGCCGGGGAGGCTGCCGTCGAGCCAGCCCGGGCGGGTGGTGTTGGGGAGCCAGAGCGCGTCGCCCTGGTACTTCCTGTAGCCCACGCCGCCCTTGCGGGTGCCGGTGGAGACGGTGCCGGCCTTCTTCACGGGCGCGGGCGCGGCCTTGGCCACCTTACGGCTCGCCGACTTGGCGGGCGCCGCCTTGCCGCCGCCGAAGCTGGGGAGGCTGAACTTCTTGGCCATCGTCCACTTGGCGCCGTTGGTCGCGCGGGTGGACTGGAGGGTCTGCATCTTGGCGGGCGGCGCGGGGCGCACCGGGGGCGGATGGCCGATGGGGGCGTGGGGCGATCGGGAGTGGCAATTGCGGCGGGGCGCAGCGGGGGGGCTAAGCGCGACGGGGCGGGCAGGAGATCCGACTGAACCGCGCCGGCAGAACCGCCCTGACACTTTGCTCGCAACGCCAATCCGACGCGCGGCGATGCGATGCGTCGCGGCAGCAACCGCGCCGTGTGTGGGCGGCCGCGGGCGCGCCCCGCTGCCGCCGGCGCTTGAACGCTGCGACCGGCGGCGTGCGCGCTGGGGCGGCGCCCGGCGGCGCGCGTGGCGCCCGGCGCGCAGCAAAAGAGCTCTGCGTCATCGATCAGCGCCGGCTGGCCGGTGCGGCGGCGGCGGGTGCTCGTGCTGCACACGCCGCCCGACTGAATGACACGCTGGCGCACGCCCGGCCAGCGCAGCGTCCGCCACATCATACACCACACGCCCCCAGCCTGCCGAGCGCGACTGCCGCCGCGGCGCCGATCGCGACTGCCGGCGCGGCGCCGAGCGCGCGCCGGCAGCCACGGCGGGGCTCGTGCGCGCGCGGTGCGCAGTGCGCGCGCGGTGCGCGCACAAGTGCAGCAGGCTCACTCGATGTAATCTTCATTCCACTCGAGCACCGTGTTGGCGCGCAGCACGCTCGCGGCACGGCCGCCCCCGGCCCCGCCAAAGCCGCCGGCGGCGGCGCCGCTGCGCCACAGCTCCGCGGCAGCCGCCGAGCCCGCCCAGCCCTGGCCCAGCGGCCAGGGCGCGACCACCGGCGCGGCGCCGAGCGGCGGCTGCTGCGACGGCGGCGGTCACACCAGCGCACCGCTGCTGGTGGCCGGCGCGGCACCGGCGAAGGGGACGCCGTGGCCGTCGCAGCTGGGGGCCGCGCGGTCGAGCTCCACCGCGGCGGCCGGCACGAGCAGCGGCGGCTGCGCCCGCGCGCGGTGCGGCATGTCCTCGCACGAGGGGATGCCGCAGCCGCCGCGGCAGTAGTCGAGCGTGGGCCCGAAGCCCATCTGCAGGCGCGCCATGAGGCGCACCTCGCCCGGCCGCACCCACGCCGCGTGCTCCAGCCCATGCTCCCACATCAGCAGCATGCCGCCCGACGGCACGTGCACCAGGGTCGCCTGTCGGGCAGCAGCATTGGGGCGCTCAGAAGTCGCAGCACGGCCGGCGCGGGCGGCCGCCCGGCGCGCCGGCGGCGGCGGCAGCGCCGCTGCCGGGCAGCTGCGCACCTGGCCGGACTCAGCGCGGCGCAGCTGCATGAAGGCGCCGTGCGCCCCGCTCTCGAGGTACAGCCGAATGCGTCAAGTGCGCGTGTCCGCGCTGCGCCCAGCCCTCGTCGTGCAGCCAGCGCGGCAGCGTGGTGTCGCCGCTCATGGCGCGCATCTCGTGCGCGGCGCGGCAATGTCGTCCGGCCCCTGCGCGCGCACGCGCCAGGCGCGCTCGTGGAGCTGCGGCGCGCGGCGCCCCGCGGGCGCCAGCAGCGACGCGACGCGGCTCCATTCGTAGCTGCAGCGCGCCCAGTTCGCCATCCTGTCCCACATGTCCCTGAACAGGCTGCAGTTGGACAGCGGGCAGCGGCGACGGCGGGCAGCGGCGACGTCGGCACCGCGGCGACGGCGCCGGGGGACCGCCGCGCCCGCAGCGCGTTGCCCGCGCAGTCCTGCCCCCGGCGCACCGGCGGCAGGGCGCGCCCTGCGTCTGGTAGGTGCGCGAGACGCGATAGTGCGTGGGGATGCCCCGCTGCGCCAGCGCGTAGTGCGGCTACGCGACGATGGACGCCCCGGGGGGCGTGCTCCCCGGCCTCGCTACCGCCGTGGGAGCGCCGGCCGGTGGTCTCAACACCGGCGGCTGGGGGGATGGGGGCTGCCGGGGCGCCCCGGGGGCGCCCCGGCGCCGCGGGCGCGCGGCGCGCGTGCGCGGCGCTGCCACCACCGCGCGCGCGCGCCGCCGCCGCCAACACCGACCATGGGCATCCTCTGATCGCCGGCCGCCTGAAACAGGCCACAGCGGCGCGAGGCATAACGGTTTGGGACCGGCCCGCAGGTCGGTGCCCCGCGAGGGGTCCCCCCCACCCGGAACGGGTGACAAGGCGAGAAACGCACGCGCACACGCCTGACCTAACCTGGCAACACAACACAACAGCAAGAGGCCTTTTAACGTCCTGCCCAGGACGGAGAGCGCAGCGCACCGCACACGCCGCTCACGCCGGGGGGTCCACCGCGGCGGCGGCCGCCTGCCGGAACGCGCCGGCGAGGCGCGCGCCGCCCGCCGTGCCGCGGCCGCCGCGCAGCAACTCGTGCAGCGTGAGCGCGCAGATGTTGCGCGCCGCGTTGTCATCGCGCGGCGCGACGACCGTGCACCCGGGGCACTGCACCAGACCATAGATGCCCCGCAGCTTCTCCACGCGCGCCCCGCAAACAGAGCAGGTGATGCCTCGGCAGCATGGCAGCCGCAGCAGGTCATGCTGCCGATGGGTGTCCCCCTCACATACGTGCTGCCGGCGAGCGCGCTGGCGCAGCTGCAGCAGCTGCAGGCAGCACAGCTGGCCGCCACGGCCGCGGCCGCGGCCGCGGCGGCGGGCGGCAGCGCGCGCGGCAGCGCGGGCGGCAGCGCGGGCGGCGGCGGCGGCGGCGGCGGCGGCGGCGGCGGCGGCGGCGGCGTGTCGATGGTGCAGCTCGCGGCCCTGGCTGCGAGCCAGCGCGCCGCCGCGGCGGCGGGCGGCATGCTGCCGACGGGCGTGATGCTGCCGCAGATTGTGCGGCTCGCGCCTGGCGCCAACTGCCTGCACAGTTTTGCCGCCGCGCCCGCCGCGCCCGCCATGGCGGCGGCGACCAACAACAGCCAGGGCATCCTCGCCGCGAAGGCCATCACGCTGCCGGCCGCGAACTCGGTCGCTGCAGCCGCGGCAGCCGCCGCCGCGGCCGCGGCGGCCGCAGCCGTGGGAAGCCGCAGCGCTGCGGCCGCGGGCAGCAGCGCCGCGGCGGCCTCGGCCGCCGGGGGCGCGGGCAGCAGCGTGGCGGCAGCGGCGGCGGGTGGCGGCGGCGGCGGTGCCAAGGGCGGCGGCGGGGCGCCCGCCGCCGTGGGCTCGTCGGCTGCCAGCGCCAAGCCGGCGGCCGCGTCGTAAGCAGGTTCCGGGGCTGGGGTTGAGAGAGCGGTGCAGGCCCAGGGCCACGCTTGGCTTGTTGGGCGCCGCCTGGATGTTGTGGTTGTGTAGCGCAAGCCATCGTAACAAGCTGGGACCGCGCGCGTGCACTGTCGGTCAACGGTTCAACACACCTATACGAGCGCGCGTCGCGCAGCGGGAAAATGCGGTGCTCAGACCCGGGCGGCCGCCCCCGGGCCGGCGGGGCGGGCGGCGCGCCGTGCTGGCGGGGCAGGCAGGGTGATGGCGCCAGTGATCGCTGTCGCGCCAGCGGCCCCCGCGACCCCTGCCCACGCGGCCGCCGCCGGTCCCGGCTGGCCGGCGCACGTGCGCCACGCGCGCTGCCGCCAGGCGCTGCCCCGCCGCGCACGCCGCCGGTGACGCAGCGTTGACCGCGCCGGCGGCAGCGGGGCGCGCCGGCGGCAGCGGCCGCAGCTGCCCACACGGCGCGGTCCCTGTCGCATCAGCCTGACGTTACCCGCCGCCACGTGCACGCGCTGCAGCCGCACACAACTCCCGCCGCCGCGGGCTGGCATCGCCGACGCAGCGCCGTCACACGGCCTATCGATCCACCAATCCAAACCGCCGCCGCTGGTGGTACACGCCCCTCCCTGCCGCGCCCCTGTTGGTTACCATGGCCCGCCGCCAGCAGCCGCCAGCTCACATCGCCATCCTGCGCGCCGCCGCCCGCGGCGCGCGCAGCGCCGCCGGCCCACGCGCGCGCCGGCGCGGCGGCAAAGAATCGCGCGGAGCCCACCGACCGCCGCCGCGCGCACACACGCTCTCGCACACTCGTCCCACCACGCGCATCGGGAGCCCGGACATCTGTGCGGGCGGCAGCGCGGCGCTCGGCCGCGCCGGGCCGCCCCACGTCACGCCGTCCCCTGCCGCCGTCCAGCGGCACACCGCGCACGCTCGCGACCCAAACAGTGCACATTGCCCCCGGGCGGCGCGCCGCCGGCGGCATCAACAGCTGGCCTAGACCAAACGCGCGGTGAACTTCAGCACACGGAACGCTGATGGTACAGACCCGGCCGGCGCGGCGCGGCGCGGCGCGGCACCCCCAGCCGGCGGGCGTGCGCGGCGCGGCGCCGGCGCCGGCTGGCTGCGGCGCGCTCATATCTTGATGCGCTCGCGCGCCAGGATCACCAGGTCGCCGTCGCTGAGCACGGTGTCCTCGCTGACCAGGCGGTTGTTCACGTTGACCACGTTGACCAGCCGCCCCGGCGCCGACGCGTCGCCGCCGCCCTCCGCGCGCTCCGCGCCGCCGCCGGCGGAGGCCGCGGCCGCGGCGGCGGCGGGTGCGGCGCCGTCGGGGGCGTCGAGGATGGCCAGCACACCGCGCTCGCGCAGGATCTGGCCGGCGGTGGTGCCGCGCGGCACGTCCTCAATCACGCCGCCTGCGGCGCGCGGCGGCGCGCGGCAGCGCGGGGTCGGCGCGGCGCGGCGCGCGCTCGCCCCAGCTGCGCACACGCAGGCAGCGGAGCGGTGCGGCGGCGGCGGCGGCGGCGGCGCACCTGGCCAGATGACGACCGAGACGTCGCCGCCCTGCTCCGCCGCGGTGGGCACGCCATAGGCCTCCATGCCCCACTCGATCACGCTGCGCAGCTGCGCAGCCTTGGCCGCCGTCGCGGCCCAGTCGGAGCCGGCGCCCAGGCCGGCGGCGGCGCCCGCGGCGGCGCCCTCGGCGGGCGCCGCGTCGGCGCGCGCCGGGGGGCCCGCCCGCGTCGCCGCCGCCCTCCTCCGCGCCGGCGGCCGCGCCGCCGGCGTCGCGCGGCGCGCCGCCCGTCGCCCAGCTGTGCAGCAGGCTGCTGGCGTCGCGCGCGCCGCGAGCGCGGACGCTCGCGAGCAGCGCGCCCGCCGCACTCACGGGGCCGCCGGCGAGGCCCGCCGGCGGCTCGCCCCCGCCCGCGCGGGCCTCCCGCGCCGCCGCGAGGGGCGCGGCGGGCGCGGGCGCCGGCGCGGGCGCGGCCGCCTCGGCGCCGCTGCCGCGCGCGGCCGCCTCGGCCGCGTCGCGCTCATAGCCCTCCAGCAGCGTGAGCGTGGTGTGGGGGTGCAGGTAGCCCATGTGGTCGCGGCGGTGCCACCTGGCGCGACGCGCGGGCGCGGCGGGGCGGGCGTGGGCGGCGGCGCGCAGCGGCTGCGCCGCGCGGCGGGGGCGCGCGCCGCGCCGCGCCGGGTCCGCCGCGCCGCCGCACCGGCCGTCGCGGCACCACTCGTACTCCTCGAGCCGCGCATGCCAATCGCCCTGCCCCGGCGCCGTCCAGCCCGCGGCGCCCGCGTAGCCGAGCAGCTGGGCATAGAAGCCATAGTCAGGCATGCGCCAGGGGTGCTCCGGGTTGGTCCCGCCGCTCATTATGACGCACAGCAGGCTGCACCCGTCGGCGGGCGGCGGCGGCGGCGCGGCCGCGGCGCCGCCGAGCGGCGGCAGCGGCGCGGCGAGGCCGCCGCCGGCGCGGGGCAGCACGGCGAGCACGGCGCCGTAGCGCAGGCGGCCCGAGATGCGCAGCACGGGCTGGCCGACGTACGCGGGCGGCACGGGCGCGGCGCCGGCGGCGGCGCGCCCCAGCCGCCCGGCCGCGCGCCAGGGCCGTCGCCGCCGCCGCCGCCGCCGCGGCCGGCGGGCCGCTGCAGCGTGGCCACGCCCCGCCGGCCGGCTGCGCCTCTGGCGCCGCCGCCGCCGCCGCCTGCTGGCTGAGCGCCGCGATGCGCGCCCGCAGCGGCGCCTCGCCGCCGGCCTGCGCCGGCGCCTGCTGCGCCCCGGGCGCGGCCGCCGCGGCGCGCGCTGCAGTGGCCACCGCGGCGCCGGCCGGCGCCGCGGCCACCAGCACGCGCCCGCCGCGCTCGCCGCCTGCGCCGCCAGGCGCCGCCGGCTCCGCCAGCTCCAGCAGCCCGCCGCCGAGGCCGCCGCCGCCGGCGGCCGCGAGCTGGCTGCTGCTGAGCAGCCTGCCGTCGTCGTCGAACGAGAACAGCAGTGTCGGCAGCGCCTCCACGGCCGCCGCCGACGCGGCGCCGCCCGCCTCCGCCTGCCGGCTGTAGCGCCCCGGCGCGCCGCCCGCGGCGCCGCCGGGCGCGCCGAGCGGCGCGCCCTCGAGCGCGTTGACCGCGGCCGCGGCCGCGGGCGGCGAGCCCCACAGCACCTCCTTGTACGCCCAGTGCGCGGCGCCGCCGTACTCGGCGTGCTCGTGCATGCCGCTCGTCTTGATCTGCACCTCCAGCGCCGCGCCGCCGGGGCCCCACACCGCGGTGTGCAGCGCCTGGTAGCCGCTGGGCTTGGGGTTGGCCACATAGTCATCGAACTCGCCGTGTATCGGGTACCAGAGCTTGTGCACCGCGCCGACCAGGCGGTAGCAGCACTGCACCGCGTCGGCCAGCCGCGTGCCGCCGGCGTCGTCGACCACCACGCGCAGCGCGCGCGCGTCGTACACCTCCTGCAGAGGCGCGGCGGCGGCGGCGCCCGGGCGGGGGCGGGGGCGGGGGCGGGGGCGGGGCGCGCGCGGCGTCGGCGGGCCGCGGCGGCGCGCGCTGGGCCGCGGCGTCGGCGGGCGCGGCGCCGGCGCGGGCCGCGCACCTCGACGCTGCAGGCCTTGCGCTCCATCTTGGCGTTCACGCTGCGCAGGCTCTTGAGCCGGCCCTGGATCTCCACGCCGAGGCCGCAGCTGAAGCTGCCGACGGCGAGCTCGGTGTAGAGGCGCCCCGCGGCCTCCTCGAGCACCGACAGCCCCTGCCGCGCCGACCAGGTCAACCCGCGGCTGCCCCGCAGGCTGACCGCGTCAAACGGCACGACCGTGGACAGCACAGCGCGGAGCTGCTGCTGCTGCGCGGTCAGCGCGGCGGCGCCGCCGGGCGGCGCCGGCGCCGGCTGCGCGCCGCCCGCCGCCGCGGCGGCGACGCCGCCGTCCGCGGCGCCCGGCGCCCGGCCGGCGCCCAGGAGCGCGCGCAGGCTGAGCGCGGCGTCCGTCACGCCCCACTCGCCGCCGCCGGGCCGCTGCGGGTCCGTGCCGTCCGGCTCGGGCGGCGCCGGCAGCAGCGGCGCGGCGGCCGACTGCCACGCGCGCGACAGCAGGTTGAGCCCCGCCGCCTGCTGCTGCGGCTGCTGCTGCAGCAGCTGCTGCTGCTGCGCCTGCGCCTGCAGCGCCTGCTGCTGGCTGCCGGCGCTGCCCGCGGCAGCGACCGCGCTGCCGTCCTGGGCGCGCTCGGCGACCGCCTGCAGCTGGCCCGCGTCCAGCTGCTGCTGCTGCGCGCCGCCGCCGCCGCCGCGCGCCGGCGGCGGGCCCCACAGCCGGGCGCGCAGGCCGCGCAGGCCGCGCCCCAGCGCGCCGCCGGGCTCCGCGCGCGCCTCCGCGCGTGCCTCGTCCAGCGCGGCCTGCGCCTGCGCCAGCGCCGCGAGCTGCGCGGCGCGCCGTGTCGCGCGCACCCGGCGCCGGCTGCGCGGCGGCGGCGGCGACGACCAGAGCTTGTCCAGCTCCTGGCGAAGCGCGCAGTACCGCGCCGGCTGCACCACGGCAAAGCACAGGTCCTCCATCTCACTCTGTGCGACGCGGCAGCGCGGGGGCGGGGCAGCGCGGGGGCGGGGCAGCGTGGGCGGGCGCGCTGCGCCGCGCCGCGCGGGGGCGCGCCGCGCCGCGCCGGGCCGCGCCGCGCGCCGCGCCTTGAGGCCGTGCCAGCCGAGCGACGCGGCCATGGAGCACCACACCGCGAGCGTCTCCTCCGCGACCGCCTGCTGCTTCGCCGGCGGCAGCGCGTACACGGTGCGCATGTTGTGCAGGCGGTCGGCGAGCTTGACAAGGATGACCAGCGGCTCCTCCACGACCGCCTCAAACATCATGCGCTTCAGCCGGCCCCACTGGCTCGCCCAGAACCCCGGGTCGCCAGACACGACGCCCTGCGGAGCGGGACGCGCGGCGCGGTGCGGTGCGACGCCGCGGCGGCGCGGCGGGCGGCGCGGCGCGGCGTGGTGCGCGGCGCGGCGCGCGCGCGGCGGCGGGGGCGTGCGGGCAGCGCGGCGCGGGGCGCGCGGCGGCGGCGGGGCAAACGCACCTTGCGCTTGTCGCGGCGCAGCATCTGGTTGACCTGGGAGAGCTTGGAGACCTTGACCACCATCGCCGCGACGGCGGGGCCGTATGCGGCGCCGATCGCCTCGGGCGTGGTGGGCGTGTCGTCGAGCGTGTCGTGCAGCAGCGCGGCAATGACAGCGTCCTCGTGCCTGGCAGCGCACGCGCGCGCGCGGGGCAGGCGCGGTGGGCAGATGCCGCCGCCGCGGCAAGACACCGCCGCGGCGCGGGGCGCGGGCGCGGGCGCGGGCGCGCGCGCCGCGGCGTCGCCGCACCTGCTGTCGTGGCGCCAGTGCGGGAGGTTGGCCTCCACGATGAGCGCGGTCTCGATGCAGTGCCGCACGTACGGCTCGCCCGTCTTGCGGCGCTGCCCCGCGTGCGCGGCCGCCGCAAAGTCGGCGGCGGCGCGCACGCGCGCGCTGCCCGTGAACATCGCGCTGCGCGACACGTCGACGCCGTGCAGCGTCGGCCGCTCCTGCGCGGCGCGGGCGGGCGGGCGCGTCCGGGCGTCGGGCGCGGCCGGGCGTCGGGCGCGGCCGGGCGCGTCGCGTCGCGTCGCCGCGCCGCGCGCGCGCTGCGCCTCTCCGGCCCCGCCCCCGCACCTGCGGCCTGCTGGTGAGGCGGGCCTGTAGGTCAAAGTACTCGTTGAGCACGGAGGTGAGGCTGTAGAACAGCGCCCCGAGCGTGACCGAGAGCGCGCAAAACGTGGCCAGGTAGAGCGCGCCGCTCGCGCTCAGGCCGCCCGCCGCCGCGCCTGCCGCGGGGAGGGAGGGCGGGAGGGCGGGGCGGGAGGGATTGGCAGGCGGGGCGCCAGAGTCCGGGGCGCGCGCAGCGCGGCGGCGGGCGGCGGCGGCGCGCCCGCTGACGCGGCAGCAGCGCTACGTGTTGCTGGCGCGCCGCGGCGCCGCGGCGCCGCGTCGCAGCTGCGCAGCGCGCTGCGGGCGCGGGGACAGCAGGGCCCGCCGTCCCGGCGGCCGGTGGGGCCGTCCTGGCCGCCTGGGGGCCGCGCACCGTGCACGAGATGCGCGAGCTGCTGCGGCGCCAGCGAGTCCAGCGCGTCGAGCGGGCGCTGCGCCTGCAGGTCGTAGAAGGCAGCGCTGTAGTGGCTCAGCCGCACCGCCACGGCGCGCCCGCGCCGCGCTGCTGGCGTTTTGAGCGCGCGCGGGGCGAGCGCCCGCGCCGGGGCCGCGCCGCGGCGCAGCGCGCCCGCGCGCATGGCGGGGCGCGTTGGTGATGGGCTGGGCGCGCGGAGGGCGAGCCCGATCAGCCCATGCCGGCACGAGGAGCAGCGAGCAGCAGCTGATTGGAGTTTGGCAACAATGAGCGAGCCCTCGCGTTCCAGAGTCACCCCAGCGATCGAGCGCGTGTGGGGCGCGCAGGAGGCGCGCGCGCGGCATGCGCGCGGCGCGGCGGCGCGCACGCGTCGTCCGGGGCGGGCGGCGGAACCCTCGCAACGCTGCGACGCAGCAGCGCAATCCTCTCTTGCGCGAGCGCCCACACGCCGCTGCCCGCGCCCAGCCGCCCGCCCGTCGCCGCCGCCCGCAGCCGCGCCGCACACGCGCCGGCGCCGCCGCCCACGCACACCTCGCCGCGGCGCGCCATGCGGGCGGCGCCCGTGCCGCGCCGCACCGCCCCCGGCGCGCCCCGGCCCTCGCACGCAGCTGCGCCGGTCGGGGGGCCGCCGCAGCCCGCCGCGCCGCGGCTGCGCCGCCGGCAGACGCGCTCCGACTGCCTGCGCTGCGTCGGCGCGGAGCTGGCACAGCGCTTCGTGCTGCCGGACGCGCCACGTGCGGGCGACGTGCGCCAGGTGCGTGCCAGGACGAGAGGGAGGGGGGGGGGGGCAGCAGCAGCGACCGGCGGCGGCGGGGCCGCCCGCCCGCACGACGAGCCGCCGCTCATGCGCCGCCGTGCCGGCGCAGGGCCAGGCGTGCGCGCAGCAGCGCACGGCGCTCGCGTGGGCTTGCGCGCTCGGCGACGCCGTGCAGGAGCGCGGCTGGGCGCCGCTGGCGCTGAGAGCCGACGGCGCCGGCGGCAGCGGCAGCAGCAGTGACGGCAGCAGCAGCAGCGGCAGCAGCAGCGGCAGCGGCGCGCCCGCCCCGCCGCCGGCGGCGACGGGCCTGCCGCCGCTGCCCGAGCTGCTGGGCGGCGCCGGCCCCGCGCCCGACGGGCCGGCGGCCCCGACGGCGGCGCGCACGGCGACAGCCCGGGCGTCGCGGCGGCGCTCGCGGCGCTGCGGTGGTACCGGCGCGTGCTGAGCCCGTCCATGGCGTCGACGTGCCGCTTTGTGCCGAGCTGCAGCGTGTACGCAATGGACAGCTATCGAGCGTTTGGCGTCGCGCGCGGCAGCGTGCTCACCGCGTGGCGCCTGCTGCGCTGCAACCCCTGGGGCCCGAGCGGGCACGACCCCACCGCGTGGCCGCCGCGCGGCACGCCCGCGTGGCTCTGGGCGGCGCCGGGGTCGGCCGAGGTGGCGTGCGTGCTCGGGCTCGCGGCGTTCGTGCGGCTCGGCCACGCGCTGCTGTTCGAGTGAGTCACTCGGAGTTGAGCAACCGACGTGTTGGACGGCAACGGTCCGCGCTACGCGCGCCGCAGCGAGCGAGCGGCAGGCTGGGCGCGCAGCGCCGCCGTGCGTGCGTGCGTGCGACGCCGGCGGCGAGTGGCAGCGCGCCGGACGAGGGCGGCCCGGGGCGCCGGGCTGCCCCGGCGGCTGCGCCTCAAACCGCGCACCACGTCACGACGAGCGGCCGACCGCGTCAGCCCGCCGCGCCGCCACGCCGCGTTGCACTCTCCGGCTCCGCCCCTGCTGCTCCCCCCGCCCGCCAAGATGACGACCAAGCTCTACGTCGGCAACATTTCGTGGTCCACGACCACGGAGCAGCTCTCCGAGCTGTTTGCGCAGTACGGCGAGGTGGTGGACGTGTTCATCCCCTCTGACCGCGAGACCGGCCGCCCGCGCGGCTTTGGCTTCGTTTCCATGACCTCGGGCGCCCAGGATGCCATCACGCACCTGAACGAGCAGGAGTTCCTGGTGCGGCCGCAGGGCGCCCCGCGCCGCCGGACCCGGCGCGCGGACCGCCCGCGCCGCCCCGGCGCGCGGCCGAGGCGCCGCGGCGCCGCGCGACGCGGGGCGGCCGCCGGCGGGCGCGCCCCGCCGTCCTGACCCGCCCGCCGCGCCCCTGCGCACCCGCGCACCCGCAGGGCCGCACCATCCGCGTGAATGAGGCGCAGCCTCCCGGTGCGTGCTTGCAGGCAGCGCGGGGCGCGCGGCGCGGCCTGGGGCGGCGTCGATCACCAGACCTCGCCACCCCGGCTGGCAGCAGCGCTCGCGCGCCTGGGCCGCTGCGACGCAGCTCACAAGATCTCGGGACTGCGGTCCGCGTCTGCCGTGCGCTTCCCGGCCCCCCCTGACCCCCCGCTGCCCCGCCGCCGCTGCTGCTGCGCGTCCCTCTCCCTCGCTGCCTCGCAGGCAGCCGCGGCGGCGGCGGCGGCGGCTACGGTGGCGGCGGCGGCGGCTACGGCGGCGGCGGCGGTGGCTACGGCGGTGGCGGCGGCGGCTACGGCGGCGGCGGCTACTGAGCAGCGCGGGCGCGCCCTACGCGCGCTCCGCGGGCCCCGCGGCAGATGGTGGGAGAGACGGGCGCCGGCTCCGGGGCCGGCCGTGGTGGTTTGACGGCGCGCGGCGGGCGCGGGGTTGCCAGGCCCCGGTGCTGGTGGTGGCTGTGACGGGGGCGCTGGCTGGCGGCATCGGCCGGCGCCCCTCCAAACCTTTTGCGTGTTGACCGTCCCCCTGCCGCGTGTGTGCGCGCGCGGGCGTTGGTTCCCCGACCCGTTTGGCGGTGGCGGTGTGGCGGCTGGATCGCAGCGCGCGCGCAAGTGAGTGTGTCAGTCAGCAGCGGACGGTGCCTCTCCTCCTTGGCGGTGGTGGTGTCGGAACCTCTCTACTTTGCGCGCACTTGGTCAAGTTGTGGGAGGGGGGCGCACTGCGTCACGCACGTCGGACATGTCGGTTCCACGGTCGTGGACCCCGCAGGCAGCTTTGCTCGAGGCGGATGGCACGCGTGCACGGCCCGTGGTGACAGTGCTAGTACGTGGCGAACGCGACGCGGAACCGACCCCGCAGCAGGCAGAGACGCACAGCACAACTCAGCGCAGTCCTGCGGCCGCCAAGCCGCCAACCCTCAGACCGATGTGTGCGTGCGCGCGCGTCAACGCAGCGACGACAGGTGCAGCGCCATGACCAGCGCAGGGGGGGCCGGGGGCACGCGCCGCCACGGGCGGCGCGCGCGCGAGCGTTAGGAGTGTGGCGGTGGGCGTGCGCCCATGAGACCGAAAGCACAGCACGAATCCCCAGGCACCCCGTCCTTTTTGACAGTGCGACCGAGCTCCCTCCCTCCGCCGCCGCCGGCCGCCCCTCGCTCAACCCCCGCGCCAGGCGCCGCCGGCGCCGCCCGGCTGCAGGTCCAGCTGGTGCGGTAGCGGGGCCGGGTAGTAGTGCCCCACGGCCTGCCCGCCATGCGGCGGCGGCGGCGGCGGCGGCGGCGGCGGCGGCGGCGGCTCGGCCGCCCACGCGCCGTCGGGGCCCAGCCCGTGCGCCGGCGCGGCGCCGGCCGCCTCGTGGTGCCGGCGCAGCGCGGCCTCCGTCAGCCGCCCGCCGCGGCCGCGCCCGCCGCCGTCGGCGCCCGCCGGCGCGACGTCGCGCGCGCCGGCCTGCTGCGGCTTGAAGCCGCCCGCGACAAAGCTCGGGCCGCCGCTGCCGAGCTCGCTGCTGTCGCCGAGCTTGGAGGCGGCCGCGCCGTGGCCGGCGGGCGCGCCGCCGCCCCGCGCCGCCGCCGCGTCAGCGCGCAGCACCGCATACTTCTCCATGCGGTCTGCGAGGTACTGCAGCAGGGACACGGAGACGAGCGCGGCGAAGCAGAGGCCGCCCCAGGTCGTGAGGTTGCCTGGGGGCGGCGGCGCGGCGCGGCGCGGCACGGCTCGGCGCGTGGCGGCGGGCGGCGGCCTCCGGGCGCGGGCAAGCGCGCGCGAGAGCGGCGGCGCGGCGCGGCGCGGCGCTCACCGCCGTAGCCGCTCGAAAAGATGAAGATCCCCAGCGCCGCGTTGCCCACGCCCAGCAGCATCGCCTGGCGCCGCGCCGCGCGGCGACGACGCGGGCGTCGGCGGCGGCGCCCGCAGCGGCGGGCGCGGCAGGCGCGGCGCGGCGCGGCGCGGCGCGGCGCCGCGTCTCACCGCGCGGCCGAGCAGCGTGTGGCCGATGTCCCAGGCCTGCCGCGCGGCCGCGCTGCCGGCGCTCGCGGCGGGGCGAGCGAAGCCCACGAGCAGCTGCGGCGGGTCGGGGTTGCAGGTCGGGGCGGCGCCGCACGGCGGCGCCCTCTGCGGCGCCGCTGCGCGGCTCGGGCGGCGGGCAGCGCCCCCGTGCTCCGCACCTGGGAATATATGAGCACCAGGATAGCCACGCCCAGCCGGCCGTGGCCCCACGCCACCTGCGCGCGGCGCGCGGGCGCGGGCGCGGCTCGGGCGGCGGCGCGCGCCCTGCGCGCGTCCTGCAAGCGGACGCTTGCAACCGTCCTGGCGCGTCCTGCAAGTGTCCTGCAAGCGCGCGCGCGCGTCCTGCAAGCGCGCGCGCGCACCTGGTGGTATGGCACGTGGAAGAGGCGCGTGGCAATGATGAAGCCAACCGTGGCGATCACGATGCCGCTCACCTGTGCGGGGCGGCGGCGGCCGTGGTGTCGCGGCGACGGCCGTGGTGTCGCGGCGGCGGTTGGTGTGGCTGAGGTGTCGCGGCGGCGGTGTGGTGTGGCGGCGCGCGGCGCGGGCGGCGGCGGCGGGGCGGGCGCGGCGGGCCGGCGCGGCGGCGGAGGGGGCGGCGCCGCGCCTGCGTGGCGATGTGGACGTAGAAGAGCGCGGCGCGCAGCGCGGGCGAGCGCAGCCAGTGGCAGCGCAGCTGGCGCGCCGCGAGCGCGCCGAGGGGCATGACCACCTGCGGCGCGGCGCGCACGCGCGCGGGTTGCAGCCGGCAGGCCGCCGCGCGAACGTGGCCGCCGCGCGGCGCTCAGAGCTCCCGGCGCTCAGAGCTCTGAGCTCTGACACCCCCCCCCACCCACCATGAAGTTGACCGCCATCAGCGTGCCGTGCGCGCGCCGGCTCGCGATCGCGCCCGGCGTCGCTGCGGGCGTCACCGCCGCCGGCACAAACGCGCCGTCGCCCGTGAAGAGGCGCGGCAGCGCGAGCGGCTCGCGGTTGGCCACGCTGCGGCGCGCCGGCGGCGGGCCGGCGCGCGCCCGTGAGCGCGGCGGCGCGGCGCGTGGGCGCCCTGGGCGCCGCCGCCGCCCGGCCGGCCGGCCGGTGCCGGCGCGGCCTCACCCGTGATAGTTGGCCATTGCCCCAAAGTCGTTGGACGGCCCCCGCGCGACAAGCAGGGTGACGGGGCCGTCGGTGGGCAGCGCGTTGCCGACCGCGCCGCCGGCGGGGCCCGCGGACGGGCGCTCAAACTCCATGCTGGTCGACCCGTCTGACTGGCGGAAGCTGCGCCGGCAGGTTGGTCGCGGCGGCGGCCCGCGCCGGCGGCGGCGGCGGCGTGAGCGAGCGCGCGGCCGGCGGCCGCGCCTGCGGCGGCCGCGGCGGCCCAGCGCGCGCGGCGGCCTGGCCTGGCGCGCGCGGCGGGGGGGGGGGGGGTGTCAGACCTGATGAGGCGCAGACGGGGCGCCGCGGCGTCGTCGGGCACCGCCTGGGGCGGCACGTGGTCGGTCGCGTGGAACCGCGCCACCTGGGTTTGGGGAGAGCCGTGGCGGGGGCGGGCGAGCGGGCGCGCGCTGCGCTCAACGCCGGGGGCTCGAGGCGTGACACCGCCGCAGCGGCGGCAGGCACGCGGGCGCGCGGGCGGTCAAACCTGCGGCGCGCCGTTGACCATGCGGCCGACGACCATGTCGGCGCCGATCATCGGCGCGACCGCGCCTGCGCGGGGCGGCGCGGGCGGACCTGGGGGCGTGCCCCGCGCGGGCGCGTGGCCCGGCCGCGGCGCCCCGCTCCCGTGGCAGGGGCGGGGCCCGTCCGGCGCCGCTGCGCCCACCTGGCGCGGCGACGCCAAACCCCAGCCAGCCCGCCCCCGCGGCGGCGACGCGCACGCGCAGCCAGCCGTCCTCGGTAGCGGGCGTGACCTCCACCTCGGCGTCGCCCTGCGCGCCGCGGCGCACGGCGCGCGCGGCGCTCGCGCACGCGCGGGGCCGTTGCGCGCGCGACGCGCAGCGCCGCGCCGCACCTGCAGCGGGCGCGCGAGCAGGCGCTTGCCGCCGCCGCCGGCGCCGCCGGGCGCGCTGCAGGCGCCCGCCCCAGTCGCAAAGGTGCTCGCGACCCAGATGTCCTCCGGCAGGCCGGTGATGTTGGTATTGCGGGCGATGATGTCACGCAGGCCTGGCCCGCGCGGGCGCGCGGGCGCAAGCGCGCGGGTCAGCAGCAGCTTCGCCCGCCGGCGCGGCGCCGCGGCCGCGCCCGCCGGCGTCCCTGGCGCCCGCCGGCGCCCGGCGGCGCGGCGCGCGCGCGCACTCGTGCTGCGGATCTCGTCGACCTCGGCCGGCGTGAAGAGCCCGTTGGCCGCCGCGTTCTCATAGTGCCAGAAGTCACCCTCACGCAGCCTGGCGGCGGCGTGTGCGGCGCGGCGCGTGCGGCGTGTGCGGCGCGCGGGTCAGAAAACGCCGGCCCGCCGGCCAGGGCACCGCCCCGTGCGCGGCGCGGCGCGGCCAGCCGCCGCGGCGACAGCACAGCGCGGCGACAGCGCGGCGCGGCTCACCGGAGGAACTGGTCGCGTATGGAGGCGTGGAAGAGGGGGCCGACGTGCGCGCCGGGGACGTGGGGCTCCGCGAGGCCGCCGACGTACGCGTCCACGTTGCCCACGCTGCCGTACAGGTCCTCCAGCGTGCGCGCGAGCGCGCGGTCGGGCGTGATGTCGGAAAAGTCCTTGGCCGGCGCGAGGCCCATGAGCCGCCTGGCGAATGCCCGTGCCCCGGCGGCGGCGCGTCGGCCGCGTCGGCCGCGTGGCGCCGGCGCTGGCCAGGGCACTGGCTCGCGGGCGCCGCCCCGCCCGCGGGCGGCGGGCGGTCGCCGCCGTGGGCGTTGCGCTTGTGCGCGCGCGCGCAAGCACACACGCGGGCGCGCGCCTGCAGGTGTTGTAGTCTGGCAGGCCATGGTCGCGGCCGCGCTGGATGTTGATGGCAGCGAGGTCGGTGCCGTTGACGGTCGACGCGCCCATGAGGTTGCCAGCGACCGACAGCGCCCAGCTGCGCGCGTGTGGCGACCGAGCGTGCGCGGCGCGTCACGCCATGCGCGCGCGAGCGGCGGCGGCGGCGGCGGCGGCGGCGGCGGCGGCGGCGGCGCGAGTGCGCCCGCGCCCGCGGCCGGCGGCTCACCGCGCCTCGACCTGCGCCTGCGGCGCCGCGATGAGGCCGCGCAGGATGGGCTCGACGCCACCGACCAGCGTGGGCCCAGGGTTGTAGTAGGTCTCGCTCACCAGCATGTGCCCCGCCGGGTGCTCGCCCCAGTCCTCGCCGAGGCGGAGAAGCACGTCCCCAATAGTCGCGTGTCCTGCGACAGCAGGCCGCCGGCGCGACCCCGCGCGCCCCGGATGGTCGGCGGCGGCGGCGGCGGCGGCCGCTCGGCTCCTGCACCGGCCCAGCCTCCGCGCGCCGCGCTGGCCGCCGGGCCCTGCCGAAGCGCACGGCGTGCACGCCGCGCGCGCCGCGCCGCGCCGCGCCGCGCGCCGCACCGTAGCGGTATGCCGCTGTGGAGAAGAAGATGTCGATGCCGGGGTTCAGGCTGGCGTTGTACCCCGCGTACGCCGGCAGCGGGATGCCCAGCGCGGCCATGTAGTCCACGAGCGCGACGCGCTGGAAGTGGGCGATGACCCACCTGGCCGGCGCCACAGGGCGGCGTGTGACGCGTGGCGCGTGGGGCGGCGCGCGCGGCGCGTTGGCGTGGGGTGGCAGGCGGGCTGCGGGCGCGGGCGCGGCCGGCCGCGCGCGAGGCGGCGAGAGCTCCCGGGCGGCGCACCGCCGGGCCTCCTGGAACAGGCGCTCGTCCTCCCACTCCGGGTGCGCCGCGCCCGCCGCGACGGCGCGGCGGTTGTGCTCGCGCAGCAGCAGCGTGCCGAGCACGAGCGGGAAGGCGTTCTGGTTGACGTTGAGGTTGCCAGACATCCTGCAGGGTTTTGGGGTTGAGGGCGGCGCCCCGGCCCGGGGTTTAGGTCATCCAGCCACAGGGCGGCGGCGCACGGCGCAGGGCAGGTCGGCGCGGGCGCCCGCTGCCGCCGGCGCGCCCCGCCGCGCGGCATGCGGCGAGCGGGCGCTCGCCCGCGCGCCCCGGCGCGCGGCGCGGCGCGCACCGCAGCTGCGTCGCCGGCACGCGGCCGGCGTGGTTCTTCATCGGCAGCAGCGGCGCGCCGCTGCGGGGGTCGGCGTTGAGCGGCAGCCCGCGCTCGCCATCGTCCAGCAGCATGCCGCCCGTCCCTGCAGTGCGGCGGCACGGCGGGTGCAGCGGCGGCGGCGCGGCAGCGGCGGCGGTGCGCGCGTGCGCAAGCGGCGCTGTGGGAGGACGCGGCGCGCACGAGGGGCCCGCTTGCTTCCCCGGCGCGGTGCTGTGCGGTGTGTGCTGTGTGCTGTGTGCTGCGCGGCGCGGCGCGCACCGGAGCGGATGGCGCGGCTGACGTTGGCGTCGCCGTCGCCGTACAGGACGCTGGCGTCCAGGAACGCCGTGGCGCCGTTGAGCGGCTGCCGCGCGCCGCCCGGCGCGGTGCTGCGCGCAGGGGGGGGGGGGGGGCGCGGGCGCCGGCGCGCAGGGCACGCGCGCGGCGTCAGGGGGCGGCGGCCGGCACCGCAGTTTGCGCGGGCGGGCGGGGCAGCCCCCGGCGCCCCCCCCCTGCCCGGCCCCGCCCGCAGCGTAGGCGCGCGCGCACCGCACAAAGCTGGTGCGCGTGAACGGCAGCGCCGCGCGGCCGCCCTGCGCGAGCGGCGCCTGCTGGGGGCCGAACGCGGCGAAGAGCGGGTCACCCGGCGGCACGGGGATGGGCGCGGCGCCGCCGTTGCCGCCCGGGTCGGTGACGACGCGCGACACGTCCTGGGCTGGGGGCGCGTCGCGGCAGCGGCGGAAGCGCGCGGTATCGGCGTGCTGCGTGCCGTGTGCCGGGCGGCGCGTGCTGCTTGCCGCGCGGCTCAGCGTGCGCGGCTCGGCGCGCGGAGCTCGGGGCGCGGGGCTCGGCGCGCTCACTGATGAGCTGCCCCAGCGCGCTGAGCAGGAAGCTGGTGTTGTAGGCGGACGCGGCCTTGAAGTAGGGCGAGTTGGTCAGCGCCAGGCTCACCGCGCGCGCGGACGGCCGGTTCGCGCCCTGCCGAGCGGGCGCGCGGCGGCGGCGGCGGTCGGGCCCGCCCGCTCCGGCGCGCGCGGGCGCGTGGGAGGCCGCGGGAGGGCGGCGCCGCACCGCCATGGCGTCGCCGGCGCCGTACGCGGCGACCGGGACCTGCAGGCGCACAAACGGCGTCCGCGCGGCGCTGCGGCGGGCGGCAGCGCGGCGCGCAGCGCCGGGTGAGAGGCCCCGCCCGCGGCCGGCGCGGGCCGGCACCGCCCGCGCGACTGAGGTGCCCCTCCCTCACCCCCAGTCCGCGTGGGCGTCGTTGTTGCCCGCGCCGTCGAGCGCCGGCCAGCTCGGCCGCTCCGCGCCGCTGCTGGCGGCGGCGGCGGCGCCCGCGAGCAGCAGCGCGGCGGCGATCACGCCGGCGGGCGCCCGCCGCTCCCGGGCGGCGCCCGCCATGGCGGGTGCGGGGCGGACGGCCGCGCAGGGGCCGGGGCCGCGGAGGACGGCTACCGGGACGCGCGCGCTGTGCGCCGCCCGGCGTGTCGGCGAGCACGCAAACGAGCTCGGAGTCGCAGGGCGATCGGGCGGGGCGTGGTTGTTGTCCGTGTGAGTTTGGTTTGGGCCAGGGCACTCTGGTCGCTCCGCCCCACGGCGCGCACCCCTCGCGCTCGCACCGCGGTCACACTCACAGATCGGAGCTGCACGTCTGCGCGGACGCCTGGCGCAGCGGCCCCCGCGCTCTCGGCGCCAACCGATGCGCCCGCATGCACGCAGCTCGCGCTGGCGGTCCGAAGCCTGTCCAGCAGCCGCCAGAGGCGGCGTGCTGATTGAGACCGCTACGTAGCGGTCAGCGCCAGCTCACGCCGCGCCGGTGGCGCCGCGCGGCGGCAGCGGCAGCGGCGGCCCGCGCGCGGCCCGCGCCGCGCCGCAGGCCCCCTCCCGGGGCCCGCTCGCCTCCGCGGGACGCCGCGCCGACTCCCGACCGTGCACAACCGCCCGGCGCGCGTGCGGCGCCTGCGGCAGCTGCGACAGCGGCAGCGCCGCTCTCGCACGCAGCGGGCGGCGGCAGGCCTGCGGCGGCGCGATGGCGCACGTCGCGGTGAGCGGCGGCGTCGCGCTGATGCAGCTCTGCGCCAGCGTCTACCTCAAGTATAAGAACGTCAAGCGGTGAGGCGCGGCGCGGCAGCGGGGCGGCGGTGGCCGCAGCCGGGCGCGGCCGCAGCCTGGCGGCGGCAGCAGCCTGGCGGCGGCAGCAGCCTGGTGGCGGCCACAGCAGCAGCCTGGCGGCAGAGGTAGACGCAGCCTGGCGGCGCCCGCAGCGCCCTCGCCGCGCGCCCTCGCCGCGCGCCCTCACCGCGCGCCCTCCCCCCGCGCCGCCCAGCTACCGGGACGACTGCAAGAAGCTCGCCTCGTTCGTGCGCCGCGTCGAGGGGTGCGCGGCGGCGCGCCGCGCGGCCCCGGGCGCAGGCGCTGCGCGCGCTGCTGAGCTTGCTGGCTGAGCCCCGGCTGCTGCTTGGCCTGTTTCCTGCTCGCCCCGGCAGGTTTCTCATGGAGACCGAGGACGAGGTGGACATGGACGCCCCGGGCTGGCAGGCCGCCTTCTCGGTGCGCGCCGGCCGGGGGCGCGCTACGCCGCGTCCCGCCACGCTGCGCCGCCGCGCACCGCACGCCGCCGGGCCAGGGCGGCGCCCAGCCGCGTCCGCCGCGCCCGCGACGCCACCCGCCGCGCGCGCGCCGCAGGCGCTGCACGAGGCGCTGCTGGAGGTCGGGGATGTATTTGATGACTGCGCGCGCTTCGGCATCGTGCGGAGCCTCATCAACGCCGGTGCGCGCCGCGGGGGCGCAGGGCGGCGGCCCGCGGGGCGGCCGAGGGGGACGCGGCGGCGCGGCGCGGGGCGCGCGCGACGGCGGGGGCGCGCGCCGCCGACGCCGCCTGCCGCCGCCGCCGCCGCCGCCGGCGCCGCCGCGCGCGCAGACGACATCAACCTGCGCCTCAACTCCATCGCGCAGCGGCTGTGCATGGCGCTGTCACTCGTGCCCATCCAAAAGGCCAAGGTCACGGGCGCGCGGCTCGCGGAGCTGTCGGCAATACAGGTCGACATCCGCGCCGCCACGTTTTGCGCGGTGCGCGCCGCCGAGGAGCAGAGCGCGGCGCTCAAACGCCTCATGGATCAGAGCCGCGTCGACGCGGGCAAGAGCCAGGAGATGCTGGCGCAGGTGCTCGCGCTGCTGCAGCAGGACGCGGCGGCGCGCGGCGGCTGCGGCGGCGGCGCGGCGGCGGCGGCCGCGCCCGCGGGCGCCGGCGGCGACGACGCCGGCGACGCGGGGCTCGCGGCGGCGCTGGCGGCGGAGGTGGAAGACCTGCGGCAGGAGATGGCGGCGGCGCACCGGGACAAGCGCGTGCTGGAGGAGGCGTACGTCGCGCAGATCATCGCGGTGCGGCGCGCTGCAGACCGCGGGCGCGCGGACCGGGCCCCGCCGGCGCTGCCTGGGCGGCTGTGGGCGTCTCTGGCGGCGGCTGAGCTGCCGCGCCCCACGCGCCTCGCCCCGCGCGCCGCAGGCGATCGAGGCCATGGAGGTGGCGGCGCTGGAGGGCGAGCCGGGCGGCGGCGCCGACGGAGTCGGCGCGGAGGAGGAGGCCTGCGACGCGCCGCCGCCAGACCTGCTGTGCCCCATCACGTGCCAGCTGCTGGAGGACCCGGTGCTGCTGGTCAGCAGCGGCCAGACGTATGAGCGCGTCGCCATCGCGGAGTGGCTGAGCCGCGGCAACGCGAAAGACCCGGCCACAGGTGCGTGCGTGTGTGTGGGCGGGCGCCGGCGGGCGCCGGCGGGCGCCGGCGGGCCGGCGGGCGCGCGAACGCGCGCCGCACGGCTGATGCAGCGCGGCGGCGGCCGCCGCCGCTTTGCAGGCACGCACCTGGAGTCGGCCGCGCTGGTGCCCAACGTGCTCGTCCGCAAGCTGGCCGCCGAGTGGCTCGCCGCGCACCCGGGCTGGCGCAGGCGCACGGCGGCCGCGGCGGCCGCGGCGGCGCAGTATGGCACGCCGCGCGGCGGCGGCGGCGGCGGCCGCGGCGGCGACGTCGGCGACGGCGGCTGCGCCACCGCGAAAGCGTCGGGCGGCCTGCAGGAGTGCAGCAGCGCAGACCTGGAGCCTCACCCCAAGGCCGCGGCGCTGCTCGCGGCGGCGGGGGGCGGCGCGCTGCCGGAGCTGCTGGCAGCGAGCGGCAGCGTCGACGAGCAGAAGGAGGCGGCTCACCGGGCGTACGCAGCGGCGGTCGCTGCCGAGGCGGCTCGCGCGGGCTCCGAGGA
Organism: Scenedesmus sp. PABB004; assembly: GCA_014905635.1. Classification (NCBI taxonomy): domain Eukaryota; kingdom Viridiplantae; phylum Chlorophyta; class Chlorophyceae; order Sphaeropleales; family Scenedesmaceae; genus Scenedesmus; species Scenedesmus sp. PABB004. The sequence goes on along the minus strand of JABVCE010000011.1, from coordinate 181,076 downwards.
GGCAGTGCCTGCGCTCCCCCTGGCCGCGGCGCCGTGGCGCGGCGCGCGGCGCCCGCCAGAAGAGGCGGAGCCCGCACCCGCCGCGCACTGGCCGGCCGGCTCGGGCGGCGGCGGCAGCGGCCTCGCGGCGGGCGGCCCCTTCCAGACCTGGGGCGGCGCCGACCCGCGGTCGGTGAAGCAGCCGCAGCAGCAGCAGCAGCCGCAGCAGCAGCTGGCTCCCCTGGTTGGCTTTCAGCAGCAGCTGGCTCCCCTGGTTGGCTTCCAGCAGCAGCAGCAGTCGCCCCACGGCAGCGCGGGCGCCAGCCCGCGCGGGCTGCCCGCCGGCGCCGCCGGGGGCGTGACGCTGTCGCGGTATCGCGCCACGTTTGGCCGCCTCGCGGCGGCGCGCGCGGAGCTCACGGCGCGGCACGGCACGCCGCTCGAGCGAATCGAGGAGACGCGGCGCCGCGAGCGCGACGCGGCGGCGGCCGAGGCGGCGCAGCGCGCGGAGCTGGCGGCGCGCATCGCCGTGATTGAGCAGAGCTTCCGCGCGCAGGGCGCGCTAGCGCAGGAGCCGGCGCCACCACAGCAGCAGCCGCAGCAGGAGTCGCCGCGGGGGCCTGCGCCACCCCGGGAGGTGCAGCAGCAGCACCATCAGCAGCTGCAGGAGTCGGCGCAGCAGCCGCAGCAGGAGCTGCCGCGGTGGATGGTGCCGCCGCCCCAGCAGCACCACCAGCAGCCGCAGCAGGAGTCGCCGCGGTGGCTGGCGCCACCCCAGCAGCAGCAGCAGCAGCCGCAACAGCCGCAGCAGCAGGACCTGCCGCGGTGGATGGTGCCGCCGCCACAGCAGCCGCCCGAGCAGCGGCAGCAGCACCAGCACCAGCAGCTGCAGCCAGTGCTCCTGCCGAGCGTCGACAGCGGCGCCAGCAGCGTCGCCAGCCTCCCCGAGAGCCTCGCGCAGTGGGGCCCTGCTGCGCCGCACTCGCCGGGCGCCTTCCACGCGCAGCTCGCAATGCACGCGGGCCGCCCGGGCCCTGCCGCCGGCGAGGGCTCGGCCGACGCCGCCCACGGCGCGTGGCCGGCGCAGCCGGCCGGCGGCGGCCCCCGCCCGGCCGGCCCGCCGGGCCGTGCCTCGCCGGGCCGCGCCTCGCCGGGCCGCGCCAGCGGCAGCATCTACAGCAGCACCAGCATGCCTGCCACGCTCCCTGGCGACATGGCGGCGGCACTGCCGCCCGCGACGCCGTCGGCCTGGCCGCCGCGCGGCGGGTCCGTCCCCGTCCCTGCCGCCGCGCCGCCGCCACCCAGCAGCACGCGGTCGTCCGGCAGCGCCGCGAGCGCGCCCGTCAGCCGCGCGGGCGGCTGGGCGGCGGGGCTGCTCGGCCGCGCGCGCGCGCGGCGCGAGAGCGGCACCGGCAGCGGCGCCGGCGACGACGCGGCGAGCGTGAGCAGCGACGGAAGCAGCGCCTCGCGCCGCCTCGTGATGCGCAGCGTGCTCAAGAGCCTGAGCTACACGCTGGTCTACGAGGACGACAAGTGCTAGCACCGGCACCCGTGTCGCCGGCTGCGACAGGGTGACGCGGCGTTGGCGCGCCAGGGCGCGCGCGGCTTGTTGCTGTGCTTTGCAGGAGAGGGGCCGTGCGGGCGTGTGCAGGGGTCGCGCGCGGCAGGGCTGCGCCCTTTTGACGTTAACTTGCGCTCGCTCGGGGCAACTGCTGCAACGAGTGCAACTTGCGGCCGACTGCAAGTGGCAGGCAACACAGCACAAGAGACAGGGCGACGCCGACCGCCGCTGCCGCTGCTGCCGCGCGCGCGCGGGGGGTCAAAAGCGACCGCCACACGCCGCGAGGGCAGGGTGCGCGCAGCGAGGCCGGTGTCCCCCGGGCTAGGCTAGGTCAAGTCGGTCAGCGTGTCGCGCCAGCTCGGCGCTGTGCGCGGTGTCCACACAGGTCAGGTGTGCACCCAACAGAGCCCCCAGCCCCTGCAGTCATGACAGCGCGGCGGCGCCGCCCGCGCGCCGACGTCGTCAGCGCCACTTGCCAGCCAGGCGGGGCGGTGGGCCGGGTGGCTCAGAACGCGAGCTCATCGCCCGTGTAGCTGATGAAGCGCCCGCTAAGCGGCCGGCCATCGCGCGCGCTCAGCACGCGCAGCTGGCCGGCCACGCTCGTCGCGGGGTCGATCTCGCCCTGAGGCGCCATGTCCGTCTTCACGTACCCTGACCCCGCAGCGGCGGCGGCGGCGGCGGCGGCGGCGGCGGCTCCGCACGCGTGCGCGGCGCTCGACGGCGGGCCAGGGCGACCAACGGGCCGCCCGTGTCGCGCGCACGCACCCGGGTGGAGGAGCACGGGGGTGATGTTTTTGGCGGTGAGCTCGTCGCGGCTGGCGAGCACGAGCATGTTGAGCGCCGCCTTGGAGGCCCGGTACGCGTACATGCGGGCCGCGGGGAAGGCGCCCGCGAAGCCGCCCATGCTTGCCATGATGGATGACGTGAACGCGACGACGCTCGGCGCGTAGCCGCCCAGCAGGCCCTGGCGCGCGCAGGGTTGAGGCGCGGCGCGAGGGCGCAGCGGGCTCGCGCCCAGCAGCCCCAGGGGCAGCTGGCCGACCGCGGGGGCTCTGCTGGCCGCGCGCAACAGCAACAACGCCGCGCCGCCGCGCCGCGCCGCGCGCCTGCGCGAGCAGCTCCTTCACGACGAGCATCGGGCCGAAGGCGTTGACCCGCATCACGCGCTCCAGCGTGTCGGGCGTGAGGTCGGCGACGCCCTGGTCAAACGACTCGGCGCTCACGCCGGCGTTGTTGACCAGCAGCTGCGGCGGCGGCGCGGGGGATCGTCGGGGGTGGCGCCGGGCGCGGCCCCAGCGTCACGCCTGGCTGCCCGGCGGGGCTGCGGCGCCGCAGCCCGCCCGGCGCTCACGTCGACGTGCTGCACCGACGCCTTGAGCGCCTCCGCCCAGGCGCGGATGCTGTCGGCGCTGCCGACGTCCAGCGCGGTCACCGTCAGCCGGCCGCCGTGGCCCGTCAGCTCCACGAGCGTCGGAGCGGAGGCGTCGCGCGCGGTGGCAATAACGGTGTCGCGCTGCGCCAGCAGCTGCTTGACCCACTGCGGCGGGGCCGTAGCCAGCGGCGGCGGGGCGGTCGGGCGGCGGCGCACGCGCGCGCCCGCGGCAGGGCGGGCTCCGTACGCCCCGGCAGCTGCGAAGTGGCTGAGACGCGACCGCCCGCCGCGCCCGGGCCGGCCGCGGCATCGCCCTGCGCCGCCCGCGCCGACGGCGCCCGGCGACGCCTCCGCGCGGGCGCGCGCGCGCCAACGCACCTCCAGCCCGATGCCACGGCTGCCACCCGTGACCAAGACGACGCGTCCCGCGGCGCGCGCCATGGCGGGCGCGGCGGGGCGCGGGGTCGCGAGCTGCTGCTTGCGTGTGCGCTGTCGCGCGCGGGGGCGTGCGCGCGCGGGGCGAGTACACGAGGCCCGATCGACGGCACAGTGGCGCGCTGCGGGGCGCGTGCGCGCGCAGGCTGCGACCGCGCGGCGCGGCGCCAGGGCTCGGGTCGCTGGCCGCTCGACTGCTGTGTGCGGGGGGCGCACCGCAGCCGCAGGGCCGCGCACTTGCGGCGGCGCGCACCAACCGAGGGAGCCGCCGCCGGCCGACCAGGTCGCGCGGCGGCGCGCCGCCTGCGCGAGCGCGCGGCCGAGCTGGGCGCGCGCCAGAGAGTGCTCGAGCGCGGCTCGACGACGCACACGGGCCGCCGCGCAAAGGCTTATTTACAACACCGCGCCATCAACAGTTTGCTGCAGGGCTGAAAAGGCTGCGCACGTGTGAACTGACTGGCCTGGGCTGGAAAGTGAGGAGGGGGTGGTGGGGTCCCGACAGTGCCGCTCCGCTCCCGCGATCCCGCGATGCTGGCGCGCCGCGAGGGCAGGCGCTTGTGCTGCTGCAATCGTTTTATGTGCGTGCGGGCGCCCGCAGGCGGGCGGCGCGCGGCGCTCCCGGTGGGAGGCGCGCGCGGCGCCGTCCGTCCGCGCCGGCGCTTCGTGTGTGTGGATCAGGGAGCCAGAGGCTCCTGCGGCTCCTTAGGAGGCTCCTTAGGAGGAAGGGGAGCGTGCCAGCCGAGGGGCCGGGCGACGGTGAGACCAAGACCAAGACCAACCCCGCGCCGCGCAAGCGGCGACCACCCATGCCTGCGCTTGCGCGAGAGCGCAGCGCAGCTCCGGGGACCAAGTGGAATCAAAGCCAGCCCGCACCAACTCGACCCATCCTGGTCACCATGGGAGGGGAGGGCCCGGGCGCGCAGACAAGGCGCGGCGCCCGGGCGCTGGAGTGAGGTCAAACAGCAACACCACCTGTGGTCGCCCTGTCGTCCGTGTCCACCAACTCGCCAACGGGCCGGCTGCGGCCCCCGCGCGCTGCGTCATCTCAGCAGGCGGCCGGGCCGGGCATCGCCTGCAAATGGGTGATGCGTGAGCATGAAAACAGGGGCGGCGCGCGGCGGAGGGGAGCTCCGCCTCGGCGCCCGAGCAAGGTCCCCGCGCTCCCGCCGACGAGCGCACACCTCGGTCAGCCCGCGACCGCCCAGTCGCGACCCAGTCGCGGGCGCGGGCGCGGGCGCGGCCAGCCGCCGCAGGGCTGCGCCAGCACCCACCCGCGCGCGGCGCGCCCGGTCACGCGGCGTGCATTAGGCTGCGGTGCTCTCCCATGCCACACGTGCACGCAATCACACACACACACATACACACATGGCCGGAACACACACACCGCACACGCAGCACGTCCCCCCTCCCGTCCGCGCGCAGCCGGCATCAAATGCATGCCAAGCGACAGACCACGACTCGCCCCCACGCGTTCGCGCGTGTTATTCAGCCGCACCCGCGCGGCACGGCGAGCGAGCGCGCGCACAGCTGCTCAGCTGAGCAGGCCGATCAAGACAAACGCGGGCGGCGGCAGGCCCGCCGCGCCGGCGTCGGCGCTGCGGCCGCCCGAGCTGCCGGCGCTGCAGGCGCGCAGGCTGAGGCTCTCCCTGGCGGCGAGCCAGTGCTGCAGCTGGCCGCTCGCCGCAGGCGCACCGCCGCGGGGCTCGTCGTCGGCGCCGTCGTCGCACGGCAGCACCAGGCGCCGCGCCAGGGGCGGCGCCAGGCCGCGCTGCGGGCTCGCGCCGCGGCGCTGCTCCGCGCCCGCGCCGCGCCGGCGCTGCCTCCCGGGGCAAGCCGCCCAGCCCGCAGCGCAGTCCGCGCCGCAGGCGACCCGGCCGGCGCAGCGCCTGCCGGCGGCGGCGTGCAGCTCGCCGCCGTCATCCGCCAGGCCTGCTGGCAGCCAGCTGGTGCTGGCGCTGCACGCCTCGTCAGCGTCGCCCTCCAGCGCCCAGGCCACGACCGGGAGCGCCATGCCGGGCCCTGTGCGCGCCGGGGCGGGCGCGGCGGGATGAGCGAGCCTGCCGCCGCCCCTGGGGCTCGTGGGACCAGGGCGGACCAAGATCGGGGGCCGGGCCGAAGTGGCGCGCTGCCCACGAGGGCGGCGCGGCGCTGGCGGGCCGTGTCCACGCCGCTGCGCGGCGCGACAGCTGGTCGCCCACCTCTTGTCTGGCCTTGCGCGTCGCGGCGCCGCTCGCCGCCAACCGGCCAGGAGCTGCGCCTCCGCGCCACCACGCGCGTGGCGCCGGTCGCTCGGCTCGCTGCGTGTGGCGGCCGCCTGCTCGCCTTGCTGTCCGGCGCGCGCCCGGCCCTGCATGCAGCTGCGTGATTCGTCGTCCGTCGGTCCCCGCCGAGCTGGGCTCTCTGGAGCGCGGCGCCCGGGGATGGGCCGTTGTCGCAAAAGCGCGCCAAAAACTGAGCGGGCGGTCCTTCAAATGCCGCGCCCCGGGGAGACCGCCACCCGGCCGCGCGCGCCCCCCAGCTCTACGCCGCGTTCAGTGGAGCGCGTTCGTGCAGGCGGCGCGCCGCCGCGCGACCTGGTCGGCCGGCGGCGGCTCCCTCGGCTGGTGCGCGCCGCCGCCGCCGCGGGTGCCGCGGCCCTGCGGCTGCGGTGCGCCCCCCGCACACAGCAGTCGGGCGGCCAGCGACCCGAGCCCTGGCGCCGCGCCGCGCGGTCGCAGCCTGCGCGCGCACGCGCCCCGCAGCGCGCCACTGTGCCGTCGATCGGGCCTCGTGTAATCGCCCCGCGCGCGCACGCCCCGCGCGCGACACGGGCCAGCCGCGGCGTCGGGCTCGAGGTGCGGCGGCGCGCCACGCGGAGGCGCCGTCGGCGGCGCACGCGGCACAGAGCGATGCCACCCCCGGCGCCGATCGGCCGCGTGCGGGCCTGGGCCAGGCCCGCCTGGCAGCCAGAGGGCGGGCCGGCGCGCGGCGCCGGTGCGCAGGCGCGCCTGCGCGCGCGCACGTCCGCGCGGTCGCCGGGGGTCGCACCGACGCGCGTTGTCGGGCTGCACACACTCACGTGCGTCGGGCGAGCTTGGCCGCCGCGCAGCCCGCCGCGGCGGCGCCGAGGCGCGGCGGCGGCGTAGCTCAACGGGCGCGCGTCTGTTTTTTCCTCCCCGCGCCCCGCCGTGCCTCCGCAGCCGCATGAGACCACGCCCAGCTTCTTGAAAACTCGCCGACGCGCTCCGCCTGCCCGTTGCCGCCCGCGGCCGTTTGCGCGCGCGCGCGCATCGCCAGCCCGCGCAGCTCGCAGCGCGTCGCTGGAGCTCGCCCGTGCCGAGAAATGAGTTGTCGCAGCACACAGGACTCCGCACGCGCCCTCAGCGCCCCCGCACGGCCCTGAGGCGCGCACCCAGCACCCGCCAGCGATGGCGGAGCAGCCTCCCCCCGGGGGAGGGCGCGGAGGCCCTGGCGGCCGGCCTGGGGACGCGGAGAGCTCGAGAGCAGCTGAAGCGGAGCTGCGGAGCAGCCTGCGCCGCGCGCTGGCGGCGGGCGGCGGCGCCGGCGCGCGCGTGCAGCCGCCGTCGAGCGTCGCCAGCGCGCCCTCGCAGGGGCGCAGCTCCGAGCCCTCCTCGGACCAGTGGGAGGCGGCCTCGGCGGACGCGCTGCAGCCGGTGCGGCGCGGCGCGCGGCGGCACGCGGGCCACGGCTCGGCCGGCGCGCGCAGCGCCGCCCACGTGGGCCCGCAGTCGCGCGCCGCCGCGACCAGCGGCCGCGCCGTCATCGGGCGCGGCACCGACAGCCCCCGCAGCAGCGGCAGCGGCGACAGCCCCACGCACTCGCGCGGCGTGAGCAAGCCGCTGTTCGTCTCGCGCGGCGCGTACAGCAGCCAGGCGGCGCGGCGCTACGCCGCGGCGCTCGCCGCGGCCGGCGTCGGCGGCGAGCAGCGCGCGGGCACGGGCAGCCGCCAGTCCGGCAGCCCGCTGCCCACGCCGCGCCAGGTCAGCGCGGTCGCCGCTGGCGCCGCGTTTGCGGCCACCGCCGGCGCCGGCGCGGGCGCGTCGCTGCCGGGGGCGGGCCCCAGCCCCCGGGTCGCGCCCTACGCCGCGCCCGGCACGCCGCAGTCGGCCGCGGCCGGCGAGTCGGCCGTCAAGCGCGTCGCGGCGGCGTTCGCGGCGCAGTCCGCGCAGGAGGCGGCGCCGCCGGGCGGCAGCCCCGTGGCCAGCCCGCGCCGCTCGCCGCGCCCCGCGCCGCCCATCGTCGTGCCGGCGGGCGCCGACAGCCCCACCGCGCGCGGCGGCGCCTGGTGGCCGGCCGGCGGCGGCGGCGGCGGCGGGTCGTCGGCGTTTGCGGCCGCGGCGGCCGCGGGCCCGCCGGCCGGCGAGTCGCCCACGACCGCCACGCCCGCGCCGGTGCCGGCGGGCGCGGTGAAGCGCTTTGCCGCCGCGTTTGCGGCGGTCGGCCAGCCCACCGCGGCCGAGTCCGAGGGCGTGCTGGTCAGCCCGCAGCCCAGCCCGCGCCCGCAGCACCCCTCGCTGCCGGGCACCGCGCCGGGCGGCGAGAGCGTCGTGCGCAAGGTGGCCGCGCAGATCGAGGAGCGCGCGTCGCGCGCGCCCAGCGGGGAGCTGCCGGACGGCGGCGCCGCGTCGGCGCGCTCGCCGCGCCTCGGCCGCACCGCGAGCACCGGCTCGGGCACCGCGCTCGCGCCGCCGGCGGCGCGCTACTACGCGTCCCCTGCCGCCGAGCCGGGCGTCGGCGGCGCGCCGCCGGCCGGCCCCAGCGCGGTGCCGCGGCGCATCACGGAGGCCGACGAGCAGCGCTCCGGCGCGGGCGCGGCCTCTGCGGGCGGCGCGGCCTCGGCGGCGGCGGCGGGGGCGGCGGCGGCGGGTGCGGCCGGCGGCGGCATCGCTGCGTTCATTGCTGCGACCGCGAGCGAGCCCGACGCGCCGCCGGGCGCCAGCGGCCTGCGCCGCACGGGCAGCAAGGGCGGCAGTGGCGGCAGCGGCAAGTGGTTCACCTTTGGCCTGGGCGGGCGCACCAGGTCTGGCAGGCTGCTGCCGGACAAGCCCGACGCGGCGCCGGCGCCGGCGCCGGCGCCGGCGCCGGCGGCCCTGCCGCCGGAGCCGGCTGCGCTGCCGGCGAGTCCGGAGCCCGCGCCCCGGCAGCCGCCGCAGCCGTCGCCGTCGTCGTCGCAGGGCCCGCCTGCGGCGCCGCCTGCGGCGCCGCGCGCGGCCGCCGCGGCGGGCAGGGCGGGCGCGGGCGAGCTGTCGGCGGGCGCGGCGGTCGCGGCGGTCGCGGGCTGGACGACGACCCTGCCCGCCGCGGCGCCGCGCTCGGGCCGCGCCACGCCGACCAGCCCCCGCAGCCCCTCGAGCCCGGAGGCGCGCGTGGCGCAGGACTACGTGCGGCTGCGCCAGGCGCAGTGGGCCGCGACGGGGCGCAGCCCGCGCACGAGCGCGCACAGCGGGGACACGACGCCGCCGCCGTGGCGCTCGCCGCGCACGAGCGTCGACGCGTCCTGGCGCACGCCGCGCGCGAGCGCCGACGGCGGGCGCAGCCTGGGCGGCAGCACCGCCTCGTCGCCGCGCCTCGCGCTGCCCGGCGGCAGCGTGAGCCCCACCAGCGGGCCCACCAGCCCGCTCAGCCCCGGGCGCGCCGGGCCGGCGCGGCGCGGGGCGGCGTGGCCGACCTCGCCGACGCCGCCCCGGCGGATCTCATCCAGCGGCGGCGGCGGCCGCCTGCTCAGCCGCAGCGGCAGCGTCGGCGGCTCGGTGGAGGCAGACCCGGGCGAGCGCTCCGACCGCTCGGTCGTGGCCGAGGGCGTGGTCGGCACGCACCTGCGCCTGCGCGGCCACAGCTCGGGCGGCGCGCCCGGGCCGACGTCGCCGGGCGCGGCCGCCGCCGGCGGCGCCGCCGCGGCCGCCGGCGTCGGCGCGGCCACGGCGGCCGTCGCGGTCGCGCTGGGGCCGCGGGCGGGCAGCCCCCAGGCGCGTCCGCTCATCATCGACCTGGAGTCGTCGGACGAGGACGGCACCAGCGACAGCTGGCTGCCCAAGTCGTCAGGCAAGGCCTCCTCCAGCCAGGCCAGTGGCGCGCGCCCGGCCAGCGCCGAGGCAGCGGCCGGGCCGGGGGCCAGCCGGGCGGCGCGGGCGGTAGCAGCAGCGCGGCAGCTGCGGCAGCGGGCCGCGCCGGCGCCGGCGTGTCACGTGCCCCGCCGCCGAGCGTGCCAGAGCCGGCGCCGTCCCGCGGCGCGGCGGCTGGCGCGGGCGCCGCGGTGGCCGCGGCCGCAGCGGTCGCGGCCGGCGCCGCGGTGCAGCGCCGTGGCGCGCAGGCGCCGCCGGCGAGCCCGCCGACGCTGGGCGACGTCGCCGGCGCCGGCGACGCGGGCGCCGGCCAGCCGCCCCGGCGGGCGGAGCTGTCGGGCGCCGCGGCGGGCGGCGCGCTGCGCCCCGGCACGCCCATTGACCTGGCCGCCGTGGAGGGCAGCCCGCTGGGCAGCGGGACGTCCACCACCGGCACCACGCAGCAGCAGGAGGCGGCGGCCGCGCGCGCGGCGGAGGCCGAGGCGGCCGCAGCCGCGGCGGCCGCGGCGCGCCGCAGCGAGCAGGGCTCGCGGCGCGGCTCGGGCGGCGGCGTCCTCGCCGGCCTCTGGTCACTGGGCGGCTCACTCTGGGGCGGCGGCCGGCAGTCGGGCGGCGGCGCGGCCGGCGGCGAGGCGACCAGCGCTGCGCCGCGCGGTCCCGCGGCGCCCCAGCAGCAAGAGGAGGCCTCGGCGGGCGGGCGTGCCGAGCCCGACGCCGGCGCCGCGGCGCCGGCAGGGGCCGGCGCGGCGGTGGGCGGCAGCGGCGCGCCGCAGGGCCTGGCGCGCCTGCAGACGCAGCGCCGGGCGGCGCAGCAGGTGCAGCTGCAGCAGGCGGCGCAGCAGCTGCAGCAGTCACCGCCCCCCGCGGCTCGCCCGGCGCGCGGGCGACGCCCCTTGCGGCGCCGGCGGCGGGTGCGGCGGCGGCCATCGCGCCGCCCGCGCCGGCGGCCGCCTCGCTGGACCAGCTCGCCGACGAGGCTGCCGCAGAGGCGCGCGCCCCGCCCGCGCGCGCCGGCGCGCCCGGCGCCGCGCTCGCCGCGGCGGGCGGCCTCGGGGCGCTCGCGGCCGCGGGCGCCGCGGGCGTCGCCGCGCTGGGCGCGCGGCCCGACGCCACCGGCAGCGGCGGCAGCAGCCCCAGCGCGCACTCTGCCTACGGGTCGCCCCTGACGCCGATGAGCCTGCCGCACACGCTCGCGCCCGCCGACGCGCCGCCGAGCCCCGTGCCGAGCCGGACATCCGGCTCCGACGGCCTGCCCGTGTTTGTGGACGCCGAGGCGTCCGCCGGCCTCTCCGGGTCGCAGGCCTCGTCCGAGCTCTCCGAGGGGCGCGCGCCGCACGCTGCGGCGCTCGCGGGCGGCGCCGCGGCGGCGGGCGCGGCCGGTGCGGTCGCTGGCGCCGCTGGCGGCAGCGCTGCGGGCGGCAGCGCCGCGGTCCGCAGCAAGCCGGGCTCGGCCGACGCCGCGCGCCCGGCGGGCGAGGTGCAGCCGGTCGGCGCGGAGGGCGCGCGGCGGCGCACCGGGCGCGCGGCGGCCACGTCCAGCCTGGGCGGCGGCGCGGTGGCGGCCGGCGCGGCGGCCGCGGCCGCGCTGGAGGGCAGCGAGGGCGGCGCGGGCGAGGACCTGGACCCCCAGGCCAAGGCCCGCGCCGGCAGCAAGGGCGGCGCGGCTGCGGCCGTGGCCGGCGCGGGCGGCGTCGCGGCGCTCGCAGGTGCGCGGCGCGGCGCTGGGCCAGCGGCGGTAGGGCGCCGACGCCAGGCCTGGGCGCGGCGCCCGCGGCGCACTGTCACCGCCCCACGGCTGCCCTGCTGCGCTGCCCGCAGGCGTTTACAAGATGGCAGCCTGGGACGCGAGCAGCCGGCACAGCTCCCAGCAGGGCCAGCCGCCGCAGCCGCCGCCGCGCCCGCCGGCGGGCCCCGGCTCGGCCGCGGGCTCGGCCGGCGGCGCGGCGCCGCCCGCGTGCAAGCGCCGCGAGCGCGGCCCGCGGCGCCCGCGCACGCGCTGCCAGCGCGTGCTGTGCGTGCTGCTGCCGCTGCTGGCGGTCCTCGCGCTCGCCGGCGGCGGCATCGGCATCTGGCAGGCCGTCGGGCGGCGCGGCGCGGCCAAGAAGGCGGTCGCCCTGCCGCCGGGCAGCCCGATGACGTTCGCCGTCAACCAGCGCCTTCCGCAGGACGCCACGGGGCGCACCTGCTCGGAGCTGTTCAACCTCGGCGGCCCGCCGCGGCGCGGCGGCAACAGCAGCGGCGCGGTGGTGAGCGCGCGCCGCCGCCGCCACGCTTGCGCGCGCGGCGCGGGCGCCCGCGGCGTACGCGCCGCCGCTGCGTGCCGACGCGCCCCCGCCCCGCCCCGCCCCGCCTCCGCCCCGCGCGCGCTGCCAGCCCCTGCGCAGCTACCTTGGCGTCTTCAGCGGCTCAATCGCCTCTGCGCTGGCGCTCAACGCCAGCGACGTGCGCGTCAACAGCGTCTCCTGCGACGGCCTCACCTTTGCCGGCGTCAGCGGCGCCGCCGCGCCGGCGCCGCCGCCGCGGCCCGCGCACCGGCGCGCGCTGCTGGGGCTGGCGGGCGGCGGCGGCGGCGGCAGTGCTCGGCGGCGCCTCGCGCAGGCGGGCCCCGACCCCGCCACGCTGACCACCGTGTTCACCGTCCCCGCGCCGGCCACGCTGGAGGAGCAGCAAGCGCTGATCGACAAGCTCACCAAGAGCCCCGGCGACATCCTGGCGGCCCCGCTGAGCGACCTGTTTGGCGTGCCGGTGACGGTCGAGGGCGGGCGGTACCTGCGCCCCCCGCAGGGCGGCCTGCCGGCGCCGGCGCCGGGCGGCGCGCCGGTCGTGCCGCGGGCGGCGCCGCCGCCGGCGCCGCTGCCGGTCGCGACGACGACGGTCGTCGCCAACGCGACCCGCTCGCCGCTGCCCGCCGCGCCGCCGGCGGCCAACGCGACGGCGGCGCCGGCCGGGGGCGCAGCCAACGCCACCGCGCCGCGCCCGCCGGCGCCGCGCGCGCCGGCGGCGCCGCCGGCCAAGGGCGCGCTGCCCCGCCCCGCGCCGCCGGCCAAGGCGCCGGCGCGGCCGAGCGCGGCGCCAAAGCTGCCCGACGGCGAGCACCTCACCGTCATCTGGTCGCTCGCGCCGACGTGCGGCTTTGCGCCGACGTCGCGCAACAGCGAGCCCGACGCCGACGGCCGGCTGTGGGGCTGGCAGCAGGGCAGCTCGTGCGCGTTCAGGGAGGAGACGCCCAACGGCGAGCTCGACCCCGTGCGCTTCAGCTGGGCCAGCGCCGAGGCGTGCCCCGGGCCGCCGACGCCGGGGACGAGCGTGCCCGACGCCGATGGCCGGCTGTGGGGCTGGGCCGGCGGGCGCAGCTGCGCGTTCCGCGATGCGCCGCCCGGCGCGGCCGCCGCGGCGGCGGCCGCCGCGGGCGCCGCGGACGTCGCGGGGGCGCCGATGTGCTCCGGCAGCCCGACGCCGACCAACTCGGTGCCGGCGGCCAAGGGCCTGCGCTGGGGCTGGGAGGGCGGGCGGCGCTGCACCTTCCGGTCGGGCTACTACACCCAGCCGCGCTGGGAGACCGCGCCGGTGTGCAGCGCCCCGCCCACGCTCTACACGTCGGTCGCCGACACCGAGGGCCGGCTGTGGGGCTGGGAGAGCAACGAGAGCTGCAAGTTCCTCGCCGCCGGCGGCGCGGTCCGGGGGCAGCTCCCGGCGTGACGCGGTCGACGTTGCGACGCGGCGGCGGCCCGCGGGGGCGTGCGCCCGCTGAGGGGCGGGAGCGGGGGGTGAGGGGGGGGGGGCAAACGCACCCTTACAAGTGGCGGCGATAGCTTTTGACCTCGAACCTGGTGTGAGCAGCGCTTCTCGTTGGCACCTTGACCTTGACCTGCGCGCCGCATGCATTCTAGGCCCCGCCTCTGGGTGAGCTGGCGCCGGCTCCCCGCCCGCCGAGGAAATGATCTGTATTGACTTGGGCCTGCATCCGGTAAACAAGCACGCAGCAGGCCGGGCCCGCGCGGACCGTGCGCACGCGCGCCTGGCCGCGCCGCCGCCGCCGCGTGCCGGCGCGCCGCCCCGGCGTGGTGCGGCGCGCTCGCGTCGGAACCGACACGTCGCTCACACTCTCCAGCGGGCGCAGAACGCGACCGCCAGTACGCCACCGTCGGGTTCGAGGGGTTGGCGCGCTCGGGCGCGGTACACTCGGCGCCACCCCGACCGCGCGGTCCCGCCGCCCACACCCCGCACGCTCTATCAGGCTCACGCGCCCGATTCGACGCCCTGCAGCAGCTGCGGGCCGCGCAGACGGCAGCGAGCTGCCCGTCCCACGCGGGCGCCCGCCCTCTCGCGCCCGGGGCCGCAGGCAGCGCGAGGGCAGCTTCAGGGGGTTGGAGTAGCTCGTTCCCCCCTCCCAACAGCAGCGCAGGAGCTCGGGGCGCCCGCGGAGCGAGCTCGTCGCAGCGTGCAGCGTCGGCTGGTCGCCCACGATGGGTCTGACTCTGCCCCCGTGGAACTACCGGGCGGCAGCGCCCCACATGCAGCAAGACCCTTCGCAGCAGCAGCAGCAGCAACAGCAGCAACAGCAGCAACAGCAGCAACAGCAGCCGCAGCGGGGCACCGCCAAGGCGGCGCGCGGCGGCAGGCCCAACAGCAGCTGCGCGGGTGCGCGTGCTGCCAGCCCCCAGCGCCGCGCCGCCAGCCCCCACCGCGGCGCCGCCAGCCCGCAGCGCCGCGCCGCCAGCCCCCACCGCGGCGCCGCCAGCCCCCAGCGCCGCGGCGCCAGCCCCCAGCGCCGCGCCGCCAGCCTGCAGCGCGGCGATGTCGGGGCTAAGCAGGCGCCGGCGGCCGTGGCCGCCGCTGCCAGCCCGGTCGCAGCCGCACCCAGCGCCGACCGTGGCGCCGAGTGCGCCCCGCCGGCCGGCCGCGCCGCCGCCCCGGAGCCGCAGCAGCGGGCCGCTGTGGCCGGGGGCGGGCGTCGCGGGGGCAGCGTGTTTGTGGCCAGCTGGCACCCCGCGCCGCCGCCCGGCGCAGGCCCCGGGCCGGCGCGCTCGGCCGACTCAGGCGTGTGCATCCGGCGCACGGGCGCGGCCGGCGGCTCGTCCTCCGACGCCCTGCTGACCCCCGCGCCGGGTGCGGCGGCGCTGGGTGCGGCCGCCGGCGACGGCGACGGACTCGCCGTGCCAGGCTGCACGCCGCCGGCGCTTGCGGCGGCGCTGGGCCGGGGCGCGGCGCGACTGAGTGCGAGCAGCAGCTGCCGGCTCGACTCGGCCGACCTGGAGCTGTGGTCGCAGCACGCCGAGTTGGAGAGCGACGGCGAGCTGGCCATGGCCGCCGCGCAAGCGGGGGACGTTGGTCCTGCTCAGCTCGACGGCAGCCTCGGCGGCAGCTGCAGCGCGCCCAGCCGCGGCGGCGGCGGGGACTGCCGCGAGCCCCTGGGCGGCGGCGCCTGCGCGGCGGTGCTGGGCGGCTGCGCTGGCGGCGGCCTGTCTGGCGCAGGCGCGCCGGGGTTGGCGCACGGCGAGGACGGCGCCAGCCGCGCGGAAGCGGCGCCCCTCGCCATCCGCGTGCGGCGCAGCAGCTGCAGCAGCGGCGGCGGCGCTGGCGGCCCCACCAAGGGCGGCGGCGCCGCGCCGCGCACGCCAGTCAAGGCCGGCGACGCGCCGCCGCGGCGCGCCGCCGGCGGCTGCGGGCGCTGCGCGGCGTTCAAGCTCGCGCTCGCGCTGGTGCTGGTGCTGGGCGCCGGCGCGCTGGGCGTGTGGCTCGGCGTCGTGCTGCGGGCCAGCGCCGCGCGCGCCGCAGCTGTCGTTTCGGCCGCCCGGCCGGCGCCGCTCGCGTTCCAGCTGACTGTGACCGTGCCGCCCGGCGGCGGCGGCGGCGGCGGTCCGGCAGCGGCGCAGGCCGAGGCCTGCCGCGCTTGGTTCGGCACCGAGCGCCGCGTCGCCGACTTCCAGCGCGCGGTCGCCACCGCCTATTCCACCGCGCTGCGCCTGCCCGTGTGGCCGGGCGACGTGGCGGCGATCCAGTGCGGCGGCGGCGGGGCGCTGGCGGCGCAGCCGGCGGTCACGGTTGCGGCGCCGCTGCCCGCGTCGCGCCAGCTGCTCGGCGCCGGCAGCGCCGCGCCGCCCTCGGAGGCCCTGGCCGACGCGATCGCGGCGGCGCAGCCCTTCGCGACCGCCAGCAGCGCGGCGGCGGTGGCGGCGGCGGCAGAGGCGGCGGCGACCGCCGCCGCCGAGGCGGAGCCGCGCAGCGGCGCCGTCACCGTCACGGCGCTGGTCGCCGTCGGCCTGGTCGACGCAGCGCAGCGCGGCACGACGCTCGCAGGCGTGGTCAACAAGACGCCCGCCGCACTCGCGGCACCGCTCGCGGCCTTTTTTGGCGTGCCGGCGGTCCGGTCCAAGGCCGCGCCGCTGAGCGCGGGCGCACCGCTGGTGCTGGTGGCCGGCGGCGAGGAAGGCGCAGCCGAGGCTCGGCCGGCGCCCGCCGACGGTGACGCGCCCCGCCCCGACGCTGGCGCGCCGGCCGCCGGCCGTGACGGCGGCGCTGCGGCGACTGATGCGACCGGGGACCAGGAGGAGAAGCAGGGCAGCGACAGCAAGCCGGCCGACGGCGCGGTGGCGGCGGGGCGCGCGGCGGAGCCGACGGCTGCCGGCGATGAGCCGCCCACGGCGGCCCTCGCCGCTTCCGCCAAGCCCCGCGTGGCGCCGGCGGTGGCGGCGGCGACAGGCCCGGCGGCAGCAGGGGCGGCGCATGCGCCGCGGGCGCCTGCGCAGGCGCCCGCGGCGCCGGCCATCAAGCAAGCCGCGCGCGAGGAGGCCGTGCCGCCGCAGGTGCCGGTGCCCCCGATGGCGGTGCCGGCGCCGGCTCCGGCCGCGGAGCAGGCCGAGAAGCAGCTGCAGGCCGCCGACTCGGCGCCGCACGCTCCCGTCATGCCCGACAGCGCCCTGAAGCTCAGCCTGCAGTATGGCACCGCGGCCGGGGGCACCGACGGCATCTACACGCCCTGGAGCGCTTGAACTCGCAGGACCTCCGTCGACAGTGGGCTTGAACGCACGAACGTGAGTTGTTGAAGCTGGCGTGCCAGGCGGCGGCGGAGAGTGCAACTGTGAACGAGTGCGCAGGCCGGGCCCGCGCGGACCGTGCGCACGCGCGCCTGGCCGCGCCGCCGCCGCCGCGTCGTGCCGGCGCGCCGCCCCGGCGTGGTGCGGCGCGCTCGCGTCGGAACCGACACGTCGCTCACACTCTCCAGCGGGCGCAGAACGCGACCGTCAACAACCCACCGTCGGGTTCGAGGGGTTGGCGCGCTCGGGCGCGGTACACTCGGCGCCACCCGACCGCGCGGTCCCGCCGCCCACACCCCGCACGCTCTATCACGCTCACGTGCCCGATTCGACGCCCTGCAGCTGCTGCGGTCCGCGCAGACGGCAGCGAGCTGCCCGTCCCGCGCGGGCGCCCGCCCTCTCGCGCCCGGGGCCGCAGGCAGCGCGAGGGCAGCTTCAGGGGGTTGGCGTAGCTCGTCACCCACCGCCGACCCGCCGTTGGCAAGCAGCGGGCGGCCCGCCGGCGGCATGCCGGCCCACGGGCCGCTCGCGAGCGGCGCCGCTGCCGCGCAGCTGCCCGACCCGGCCTGCCAGGCGCGGCGCAAGGAGGCGTTCCGCAGCGCCCTGCTGCAGCTCCAGGCCTCCGATGAGCTGCGCGGCCGCGCCAGCGACTACATCGGCACCGCGCCGGCGCCCGAGGCGGAGAGCGACGACGCCGAGCGCTCGGCCGGCGGCGCCCGCCCGGCGGCTGTCGCCGGCGCGCACGCGCTGCTGCACAGCGTCGACAGCGGCGGCAGCGGCGGCAGCCCCGTCCGCCCGGGCGGCGCCGGCGGGCAGCGCGCTGCGGCGGCGGCGGCGTCCCGGCACGAGGGGCAGCAGCCGGGCGGCCGGGGTGCGGCGGCGAGGCGGCGCCCGTGGGCGGCGGCGGACCGCCGAGCTGCTGGGGCAGGGCAGGCGTGACCATCGGCCCGGCGGCAGCACACTCAGCTGGAACCTGGCGCCGCGAGGGGCTCCCGAGGCCGCCGACCTCGCGGCGCGCGCGCCGACCGCCGAGCCGGCGCGGCTGCCGGCGCCGGGCGCCGACGCGCCCGCGCCACCGGCCTGCAGTGGCGAGCGCGCCCGCCTGTGGGCCGGCGAGCCCAGCCACGACAGCAGCCACGACAGCAGCCGCGGCGGCCCACCGGACGGCGCCGTGGGCGCCAAGGCGGCACCGGGGCGGCACGGCAGCGCGCGGGCCGGCAGCGCCCGGCGCAGCGGCGGCGGCAGCGGCGGCGGTGGCGCCTGGCGCGGGCGCAGCGCCGAGGAGCGCGCAGCGTTCAAGGCACTGGTCGCGAGGATTGACCCCACCGCCAGCCACAAGCGCAGCTCGTGCCTGCTCCTGCTGCTGCCGCTGCTGGTGCTGCTCACGGCCGCGGGCGTGGGCGTCGGCGTGTGGACCGCCGTCGCCGCGCGGCAGCTGAGCGCGCGCGCGAGCGCGGCCGGCGGCGCGGCCGCCGCGCCAGCTGTAGGCGGCGGTGGCGGCGGCGCCGCGGCGCAGCCGGCCGGCCCGGCCGCAGCAGTGAGCGGCGGCTTCGCCGCTGCCGCGGCGGCCGCCCCTGAGCTGCCGCAGTCTTCGCGCATGCGCGTCGGCGCGCCGGCGGCAGCAGGGGGTGCAGCGGCGGCGCGCGGGCGCAAGCCCGGGCCCGGCGGCAGGCAGCCGGGCAGCGCCGCGGGCGTCTACACCCCGCTCGCCGGGGGCGCCTGGGACGCCGCGCCGGCGTGCCCGGCCCGGACCGCGCTCACACGCGGCGGCAGCCTCGTGGACCCCCAGGGCCGCCTGCTGGGCTGGTCGGGCGGGCGCGAGTGCGCGTTCAGGGGCGGCGCGGCGGGCGAGGCGCTGCGCTGGCGCGACGCGCGCGCGTGCGCCGGCGTGCCCCGCCCGGGCGCGAGCGCGGCCGACGCCGACGGCAACCTGTGGGGCTGGGAGGGCGACGGGCGGGTGTGCGCGTTTGGCAGCGCCGCCGAGCAGCCGGTCGGCACGGCGGGCGCCGGCGGCGAGCCGCCGCGCTGGGGCGGCGCGCCGGCCTGCGCCGCGTCGCCGACCACCGCGAGCGTGCTGTGGGACGGCGAGGGCCGGCCGTGGGGCGCCGAGGCGGGCCGCGCGTGCGCGTTCAAGGTGCGGCGGCGGCCCTGGGGGGTTTGGGGGGAGGTGCGGTCAGGGCGGTCCGCGCGCGCGCGCACGGCTCGCTCACGCGCTGACCGCGCGCCGACCGCCGACCCCCGCCGCCGCCGCAGTGGGAGTGAGGCGCGTGCTAGGTGGCGCTCTTTCAAGAGAGCCGCCGGCGTGGTGGTGGGCGAGCGCTGGGGGGCGGCGCGCACAGCACATCGCAAAGCGGGGCGCGCGGGGAGCCAGCCGCGCGCCGCGTGGCGCGACGGGCCGTTTCATTTGCAACGCAGGACCGCCGACGCCGACGGCGTGGGGGCCCGCCGTGCGTCCGCCGGCCCGGCGGCACGCCCGCGCCGGCGCGGCGGCGCGGCGCCGCCGGCAGCCGCCAGCCCAGGGGCCGTCAGTGGCGGTGGCTCTCAGCGGCCCCCGAGTCGCAAGCGAGCGTGCGCGTCGGCCGACCAGTGGACTGCCAGCTGGGCGTCGCGCGCCCCCGATCGCGCCGCGCGCGAGCTCCGCGCCGCGCCCCGGCAGCCCGTCCTCCCCCGCGTCCACCATGGCGCTCCTCACGCGTCAGCCCGCCGTGGCGATCAGCGCGCGCAGCGCGGCTGCCGCGCCGCTGCGCGCGGCCCTGCCCTGCCGCGCCTTCAGGGCGCCCAATGTGAGCTCGCGGGCGCCGCGCGGGCGCGCGGGGGGCCGGGCGGGAGGCGCCCGCCTGCTCGCGGCGCGCGCGCGCCCCCATCTCGCTCCCGCGGGCGCGCCACGAGCGCGGGGGACGGAGAGCGCCCCGCGTCCGCGCGAGCGGGCAGATCAGAGCGCCAGGGCGCCGCGCGCGCCGGGCGTTCAAAGCTGCCCGCGCGCTCTGCTGGCACCCGCGCGCCCGCGCCGCGGGCACGCCTGGGGCGCCCAGATCCGGAGGAGGGCGCAGCGCCCTGGGCACGGCGCGCGCACGCGCGCCCCCCTGCGCGCCGCCCGACGCCGGCGCCGCTGCTGCCCCGCCGCTGCTGCCGCAGGCCGCGCTCCGCGCGTCGCCGCTCGCCGGCGCGGCGGCGGCGTCGCCGCTGCTCGGCGGCCGCGCCGCGCCGCGCCTGCCCGCGCCGGCGCCGCGCCGGGGCCTGACCGTGGCCGCGGCCGCGAGCGGCGCCGCCGCGCCGGCCAAGCCCTTCAAGTGGGGCGCCGACATGAAGAACCTGGCCATCTGCATCGGCGTCGGCGTCGCCATCTACCTCTGCCCCGCGCCCACCGGCGTCGCGCCCAAGGCCTGGTGCGCCGCGCCGCGTGCCGCCGCGGCGGAGGGGGCCGCGGCGCGCTCGCTTGGGGAGAGGGCCGGCGCGCGCGCGGCGCGCGCCGCGCGCCCCGGCGCGCCGCACCCTGGCGCGCCCACGCCGCGCCCACGCGCCGCCCACGCGCCGCACGCCGCCGCCGCCCCGCAGGGCGCTGCTGAGCATCTTTGCGGCCACCATCACGGGTGCGCGGGCGGGCGCGGCGCGGCGCGGCGGCGGCGGCGGGCGTGGGCGTGGCAGCAGCGCGGGCAGCAGCGGCGGACGCGCCGGCCGCCGCCGGCCGCCGCCGGCCGCCGCCGGCCGCCAGCAGCTGCCCGCCGCGCCCCTCCCGCCCGCCGCCCGCGCCGCCGCGCCCGCGCCGCCGCGCCCACGCCGCGCTCGCGCGCGCCGCCAGGCATCATCACCACGCCGCTGCCGCTCGGCGCGGTCGCGGTGCTCGGCCTGGGCGTGAGCATGCTGACCAAGACGCTCACCTTTGCTGAGGCCTTCTCCGCCTTTGCCAACGAGATCCCGTGAGCGCGCCGCCGCCCCCACGCGCTGCCTCGTCTGCTCCCCCCACCCTCCCCACCACACACCACTCCCCACCGCCCACCCGCCTGACACACCCGCCGCCGCCCCGCCCCGCCCCACCTCGCCCCGCCTTGCCGCATCATCATCAACGCCAACCAGCTGGCTGATTGCGATCGCCTACTGGCTGGCCGGCGGCTTCATCAAGAGCGGCCTGGGCAACCGCATCGCCTACTCCATGGTCGCGGCCTTTGGCAAGACCACGCTCGGCCTCACCTACTCGCTGGTGCGCGCGCGGGGCGCGGCGGCGGCGCGGGGCGGCGGCGGGCGGCGGGCGCGGCGGCGCGGCCGCGGCCGCCGCGGGGCGGCGGCGGCGCGGCGTGGGCGCGGGCTGTTTAGGGGGGGGGAGGTTGGGAGCTGCGCGCTGCGGGGGCCGCCCCGCGCGCGGCGGGGCGGAGCGCGCGCCGCGCCGCGGCGAGGGGCGCGGCGCTGCAGAGGCCTTGGAAGTGGGCGGCCGAGCGCCTGCGCAGCGCCGCGCCCCTCGCCGCGGCGGCGGCGCGCCCCGGCACCTCCCGCGCCCGCGCGTGCGCCGACCCCCCCCCCCCTCCCCTGCCCCGCTCTCAGGTGATGGGCGAGGCGGTGCTGTCGCCGGCCATCCCCTCGGTCGCGGCGCGCGCCGGTGGCATCTTCTTCCCCCTCGCCAAGGTGGGTGTGGTGTAGTGGTGTGGTGGTGTGGTGGTGTTGGTGGGGGGGGGGGGGGTGGCCTGGGGTTTAGGCCCAAAAACCCGCGCGCCGCCGCGCCGCGCCGCGCCGCGCCGACCTGCTGCGGCCCACGCGCGCGCACGCGCGCCGAGCCCCCCGCCGCCGCCGCGGCCGGACCCCCCCCCCCCCGCCGCCGCCGCCGCGCAGGCGCTGTGCCTCGCGTGCGGGAGCGACCCCGACAAGGGCACCGCGCGCAAGATGGGCGCATACGTCATGAAGACCTGCTTCCAGGTGGGCGGGGCTTGAGACGCGGGCGCAGGGTTTTAGTAGTAGGTTGTAAGCCTTGGCGTGAGCCGAGGGCTCCTCCGTGCGCGCGCGGGCGCGGCCGGGCGCGCGCGCGGGGCTGGCATGGTCCCGGGCCTTGCCCCCGCGCGTACGTGCCAGCCCCGCGCGCGCGCCCGGCCGCGCGCCGCGCACGGGCGGACGCTGCGGGAGAGGGGCCGCCGCGCCGCCGCGGCAGGGGCGCCCTTTGCTCTGCCGTGTGCCCCCCCCCCCCCTCCCTTCCAATCCCCTCGACCCCTGAACCGCACCCCCTGCACCCCGCCCCTAAACCCCGCCCCCACGCCCGCCCCCCTAAACCCTCCCGCCAGACCACGACCGTGTCGTCGGCCATGTTCATCACCGCCATGGCCGCCAACCCGCTCGCCGTCAACCTCGCCGCCGCGGAGGGCATCAACATCTCCTGGGGCCTCTGGGCCATGGCCGGCCTCGTGCCCGGCCTCATCTGCCTCACCACCGTGCCCCTCATCCTCTACGCCCTCTACCCGCCCGGTGCGGCGTTGTTTTGCGTTGTTTTGCGTGTTACGTTTTGGGGCGTCGTCGTTTGTTTTTGCAGCAGCGGCCGGCCGCCGCGCTCGCCGCCCTCCCTCGTCCGCCTCCCCCCCCCTCCCACACACACACACTCACACGCTCACACGCAACCACGCACCACCACAAACCCCCCGCAGAGACCAAGGACACGCCCGACGCGCCCGCGGCGGCCAAGAAGGAGCTCGAGAAGCTCGGCCCGATGTCGCGCGACGAGAAGATCACCGCCGCCGCGTTCCTCATCACCGTGGGCCTCTGGATCGGCGGCGCGGGGCTCGGCGTCAACAGCGTCGCCGCGGCGACGGTCGGCCTCGCAATCCTGCTCATCACAGGTGCGGCGCGCCGCGCGCGGCGGGGGAGCCGGCGGGCGCGGCTCTGGCCCTGGCGGCGGGGCGGGGCTTTGTGGTTTGCGGGCGTCGGCGCCGCCGCCGCCGCCGCCGGGGGCTGCGCGTTCATTCGGCCCTGGCGGAGGGCCCCCTCGCCACTAAACCTCTCGCCGCTAAACCTCGCTCCCGCACCCCAAAACCGCAGGCGTGGTGTCGTGGAAGGAGTGCCTGAACAACAACGCCGCGTGGGACACGCTCACCTGGTTTGCCGCACTCATAGCCATGGCCGCCTACCTCAACAAGTTTGGTGCGCGGGTCGGGTTGGGTGTAGGGCACGCACGCAGCCGCCGCCGGCTGGTCGTGTCTTGCCTGCGCGCGCGGCGGCCTGCCTGCACCTTGCGCCCGCGCCCTCTCCCTCGCTGGCACGTGCCCTCTGGACCCCCCCCCCACACCCACCCACCCACCCACCCACCCACCCTCACACACCCACCCACCCACCCGTCACGCCCGCCAGGCTTCATCCCCTGGTTCAGCGCGAGCGTCGTCGACATCGTGAGCGGCCTCGGCCTGACCTGGCAGCCCGCCTTTGGCATCATCCTGGTGCTCTACTTCTACTCCCACTACTTCTTCGCCTCGGGTGAGGCGCCCAGGGTTTAGGGACGGCGGCGGGCCAGGGTTTAAGCAGGGCCGCAGGGGCAGAGCTGCCCGTCCTCCCGCCGAGGCCCGCGCCGCGCGCCGCGCGTCCGGGCCGCGCCCTTTCGCACCCGCACCCACCCACCCACGCCCCCCCCCTCCGCCCTCTCAGGCGCGGCGCACATCGGCGCCATGTACACCGCCTTCCTCGCGGTCGCGCAGGCCTGCGGCACGCCCGGCATGCTCGCCGCGCTCGCGCTCGGCCAGGCGCGTCTGCCCCCGCCGCCCGCGCGCTGCCTGCGCGCTGCCGCGCCGCCCGCGCGCCGCCCGCGCCCCGCGCGCCCTGCGCGCACGCCCTGGCGCCCGGGCCTGGCGCCCCCCTCTCTCCCCTCCCTCTGACGCCGTCTCCCCGCCGCCTCTCGACCCCCTGCCACCCTTGAACCCTAAACCCTCAACCTCCGCCAGGTGTCCAACCTCATGGGCTGCCTCACCACCTACGGCATCGGCTCCGCGCCGCCCTACTTTGGCGCCGGCTACGTCGCGCAGGGCGACTGGCTCAAGGTGGGGCGGCCCGCGCCACCCGCGCGCGCTGCGCTGCGCCGCGCTGCGTTGGACCAGGGCGCCGCCGCGCTCCCGCCACCCGCCCCACTCGTCTTGAGCGTATCTTGAGCTGTTTCAACATCATAACAACCAAAACACCCGAAATAACAACCAAAATAACACCCTGACCCCGCCCCGCCGCGCGCGCAGCTGGGCTTCATCCTGTCCATCTACTACCTCGCCGTGTGGGTGGGCTGCGGCATGACCGTCTGGCGCGCGATCGGCATCGTGAGTGGCCGCACGCGCGCGGCTGCGCGCGCTGCACGCTGCGTGCGCTGCGTGCGCTGCACACCACTGCTCACACGCTGCCGCCGCCGCCGCCGCCGCCGCCGCCGCCGCCGCCGCCGCCGCCGCCGCGCCGCAGTGGTAAGCGGCTGGCGCCGGACCGGCGGGAGGCACGGCGGCCCGCCGCCGCCGCCGCCGCGCCGCGCCGCGAGGCTTTTTGTGCGAGAGCGGAGACTGGAGGCGGCGCAGGGGGGCCGCCGCGCTGCGGCCGCGCCCGCGCGGCCGCCGCTGCGGCGCCCGCCCGCCGCTGGGCGAGACTGAGCGTCGGGCTGGAGCAACGCACGCAGAGCATGTGCATTTGGGGCCGCCCCACGGACCGGCGCTGCTGCCTGGCTGCACCGGGCATGTGAACCCACCACACGTTGGCGCGCCTCGAGGCCGTGCGTTGACGCATCGTGCGGGGGAGCGCGGCGCGCGGGGTGCGTGCTTGCGTGCGCGGGGCCGCACGCTGCCGCTGCCAGCGGCGGCTGCGTGCGCCCGGGCGCGGCCACGCGCGCGCCCGCGGGGGCGAGTTGCGGGCTGCCGTCGTGTGTGTGCTGTGTGCGTGCCGACCGACCTAAACGGGTGTGCCCGGGCTCCGAGCCGCCACGGCGCCGCCGCTCGTGTGACGCGCGCCGAGGCCGCCGCCGCCGCTCTCGCTCCCCTCCCGCCTTCCGACCCCCGCGGCGTCAGCAGCAGCAGCCACTGCTAGTGGCTTACACCCGAGCGCAGTGCCGCGCATTGCGCGCATCCCGCGTGGGCGTCACAGCCCCGGCACGCGGGGGAAGGGGTCTGTGTCCTTGAGGCAGCGCGGCATCATCTCAGCGACCGCCGCCTCGGCGCGGCCGCCCTGGCAAAAGGGGTTCAGCCCCACGCTCAGCAGCGCGCGCCGCCGCACGCAGCGCCGGTGCTGCCCCACAAACGCCTCGCTGAGGTTGCCGCGCAGGAACTCCTGCCGCAGGCTGCAGTCGCCGCTCAGGTTGGCCGCGCGGATCTGCGGCGCACGGCGCGGCGCGGGGCAGCGCGGCGCTGCGGCTCGCCTCCCGCCAGGCGGCAGGACCGGGGCTCCGCGCGGCAGAGGGCCCGGCCGCCGCCGCCGCGCGCCGCCCGTGCCCGGCCGCCCCGTGCCGCGCCGCGCCCGCCCCGCCGCGCGGCGCCGCGCCTCGGTGCATGCGTGGTGGTTGCAGTTGGTGAGGTCCATGTTGCTCGCGCGGCAGAAGTCGTACGCGTGGATGAGCTCATGCGCGAGCGCGAGCTCCACCTCGGCGTAGCTGTTCAGCCGGTTGGCGCACAGGATGACCTGCGGCGCGCGCGGGCTCGGGGCTCAGCGGGAGAGGGAGAGGGTTGAGGAGGGCAGGCGGGGCGGGGGGAGGGCAGGGCAAGGGAGGCAGGGCGAGGGAGGCGGGGCGCGGGTGAGCGTGGGGCACAGGGCGCGGGGGAGGGGCGGCGCACCCCGTAGTCTGTCGAGAAGCCGCCGCCCACGTCGTCGGCGCAGCGCGTGACGTGGAAGAAGGGGCGGCCCACGCCGCACCCGCCCTGCGCTCGCGCGGCGGCGGCCGCGGCGGCGGCGGCGGCAGCGTCAGCCCTCGCTCGGCGGCGGCGGCCCTCGCTCTCTCCCACAGCGTGCCGCCTCGCTGCCGCGGCGTGCCGCGCGCAGCGGCGACGGGCCCGGCCCAGCCAGCAGCCAGGCGCGAGGGTAAGGCGACCCTGGACCCTTGCCTGCTTGAGCGCAGACAGCAGGTAGGTCACGGTCGGGCTGTCGGCGAGCGCCTTGTCGACCATCGCCCCGACCTCGGCGTGGCTCAGCGCCACGTGCGACGCGGCGCCGCCGTACTTCTGCTCCAGGTACTCCAGCTTGCTCGCCGCCCCCGGCGGCGGCGCCGGCGCGGCGGCGCTGCTGCTCCCGGCGCTGCCGCTGCCGCTGCTGCCGCTGCTGCTGCTTCCGCCGCCGCCGACTGCTGCTGCTGCGGCTGCCGCTGGTGCCTCTGCTGGCTGCGGCGCGCTGGAGGGCCCCGGGCCCTCCATGGCACCCGGGCGGCGACCGAGCGGCGTGCGCTCCGGCGGCGGCGGCGGCGGTGCGCGAGAGGCAGGCAGGGCTGAGCGCGGGCGCGTCGGCTGCGAGCGGGCGGACGGCGTGCATCTGGAGGGCGCGGATGGCCGTAAGCGAAGGTCGCAGGCGGGCGAGGGCGCAGCGTCCCGAGTGATGAACCGCGATAACTGAAGAATCCTGCCGCGCCCCGCCCCCACCGCCCGCCCAGGCGTCCGGCTGTGTAGTGCCGCTCCGACGCGGCAGCCCGCGCGGCGCTCCAGGCCGCCGGCGTCCGGCTCCAGCGCCATCGCGGCGCTCGCCGCGCCCACGCGCGATCCAGAGGGCAGCACCGGCGGCGTGGGCGCGATGGTCGGACGGGGGGCGGCGGTGCAATGGGTTCCCAAGACGCCGGCCGACGCCGCGCCCGCAGCAGCAGCAGCAGCAGCAGCTGGCGGCGGCACGAGCAGCGGCAGCGCTGCGGCGGGCCGCGGCGGCGGCGCCGGCGCCCCTGGGCCTCCTCCCGGGCCGGCTCGGACGGCCCAGGGGGTGGCAGCGCCGCCGGCGCCAGCGCCCCGCAGCAGCCGCCGCACGCGGCGGCGGACGGCGGCGCCGCCGGGGCGCCGGCGGGCGGCGGGGCGCCGGCGGGCGCCGGGCGCGGCGGCGGCCGCGCCGCGAGCCGCGGCCGCGGCCGCGGCCGCGCCGCGCCGGGCGCCAGCGACGCCGCTGGCGACGCGGCAGCGCAGGGCGAGCGCGCCGCGCACGGGCGCGCGCCGCTGACGCCGCGCGCGGCGCGCCGCGCCGCCGCGCCGCGGCAGCGCGACCCCGCGCTGCCCGCCGGCGAGCGCTCAGCGAAGGAGCACGCCGAGGCGGCCGCGGCGCGGCTGCTGCCGGTGCGGGGGATGTCCCAAGTCATCGGACACATCAGCCGCCAGTTCTCGATGCCGCCGGGGCGGCGGCGGCCGCCGCAGGAGCTACGACGACCGTTGCAGCCGCGGCGGGCAGCGCAGGCGCGGCGGGCGCGGCAGCCGCCGGGGGCAGCGCAGGCGCGGCGGGCAGCGGCCACGGCAGCGGGCGCGACACGGCCGGTCGCGACGACGGCCACATTGGCCGCCGGCCGCGGGCGAGCTGGTGCCGGCGCCCAGCCGCAGCCGGCCGGACGCGGGCGAGGCGGCGCTGGCGCTCGGCCGCGGCGGCGCCGCGCGCAGCGCCACGGGCCGCGGCCGCGGCGGCGCAGGCGCACACTCGGCGGCTGGCCCGCCATTTGTGGCGCCCGAGTACGCCCCAGGCAGCGGCTTTGTGCGCGGCTACGGCGCGCCGGGCGGCTACGGCGCTCCGGGCGGGTACGGCGCGCCGGGCGGCTACGGCGCGCCGGGCGGCTACGGCGCGCCGGGCGGCTTTGTGGCCCCGCCGCTCGACGGCGCGGGCGCGCGGGGCGGCAGCCGCCGCGGCCGCATGGCCGGGCGCAGCATCATCGTCAGCGGCCGCGGCGAGCCGGCGGCGCCGTTTGTGGCGCCGCCGGCGTCGGCCGACGACGGCTGGGGCGGCGGCCCGCAGCCGCCGCCGCCCGCCGCGCAGCCGGCGGCGCGCTGGCGGCCCGGGGCCGCGGCCGGGCCGCCCCGCGTCGCCTGCCGACGCGGCGGCAGACGGCTGGGGCGCGCCCGCAGCGGACGGTGCGGCGCGCGGCAGGGGCCGGGGCCGCGGGCGGGTGGCCCCGCCCGGCTACGCGTATGCCGGCAGCAGGGTGCTGGGCGCAGAGGCGCCCGCGCCCGCGGCCGCGCAGCAGGGCGCGGCTGGGCGTGGCGGGAGCGGGGGCGCCGCGCCGCCGGCGCCGCCAGCTGCCAGCCCGGCGGAGCAGCAGCCGCAGCAGCAGCAGCAGCAGTCGCCGCTGGCACCAGCTGCCCCGTCAACGGCGGCAGCGGGCGACGAGGCAGCAGCTGGCGCAGCTGTGGAGGCCGATGCGCCCGCTCGCCAGGCAGCAGCAGCTGCCGAGGGCGGCGCAGCAGGGCTCGCAGACCGTGGGTCGGCGGCGGGGAGCAGAGCGGCAGAAGCAGGAGCAGCAGCAGCAGGAGCAGCAGCAGCAGAGCCGGAGAGCAGGGCAGACACCGGGGCAGCTGCAGCGGCAGCGGCAGAGGGCAGCGCAGCAGCAGCAGACGGCGGCGGCGCCACGGGGGCGGCGACGCAGGCGGCGCGGCGGCGCCAGCCAAGCGCAAGGCGGACGCGCCCGCGGGCGCCGACGCGCCCGCCGGCGCGGCGGCGCCCGCGGGCGCGGCGGGTGCGGGGGATGCGGCCGAGGTGGACGAGCAGCTGCAGTGCGTGGTGTGCCTCGAGCACCCGGCGGCCATTGCGGTGGGCCCCTGCGACCACCACGAGCTCTGCGCGCTCTGCTGCCTGCGCCTGCGCCTCCTCTACGGCGACAGCCGCTGCCCGCTGTGCAAGGCGGAGGCCAAGCAGGCGCGCGCGGCGCGCGGCCGCGGCGGCGCGCGCCCGCGTGCCTGCGCGCGCTCGCCGCCCGGTTGACCGCCCGCCGCCGCCGCCGCCCGCCGCCGCCCGCCGCCGCCGCCTGCACGCAGGTGATCATCGTCGCAACGCCGCGCCGCGGCAGCGCGGTGCCGAACTTCGAGGCGCTGCTGGCCGACCGCGGCTCGCTGTGGAGCAAGCCCAAGTGGGCGCCCGGCGTCCTCGCGCGCCCGGCCGACCACCTGTGGGCGCCCGCGCTGCGGCGCAAGGTCCCGCTGCACGTGCGGCTGCTGCAGATCACCGCGACCGCCTGCCCCGAGTGCGACGCCGCCGCGCGCACGCCGCTGAGCCTGCAGCAGCTCGCCGACCATCTGCACTACGACCACCGCGGCCGCGCGTTCTGCCCGACCTGCCTCGACGCGCGCCGCAAGTGCGCGCGCGCCCGCGCCTGCGCGCGCCGCGCCGCGCGCCGCACGCCCTCGCCGCCGCCTCTTCACGCCGCCGCCCGCCTCCCCGGCCCCGCCACCGCCACCGCCCGCCAGGTTCCCCCTCGAGCTGGAGACCTACGGCCCCGCCGAGCTCGCGGCGCACCGCGACGCGGCGCACAAGCACTGCCAGTTCTGCGGCACCTGGTTTTACGCCGTGGACGAGCTCTGGGCGCACATGACGCAGGTGCGAGGGGGCTGCGCGAGAGAGGAATTTGGCTGTGTTTGAAGATTCAATAGGAGCTTCGCACGCGCGCACGCCGCCGCCGCGCCGCGCGCGGCCCACGCCACCCGCCCGGCCGCCCGTCTGGCGCCGCGCTGCGTCCCCGCGCAGAGCCACTTCCACTGCTCGCTCTGCCAGGCCGCCGGCACGCCGCACCTCTACTTCAAGTGCGCGCCGCGCGCTGCTCCCCGCGCCCCCGCGCCCCCCGCGACCCCCGCGCCGGTGCTGTGTGCTGCGCCCCCGCGCCGCGCCGCGCGCGCGCCCACGGCGCCACCCTGCCGCGCCGCCGCGCCGCAGGGACTCGGCCGGCCTCGCAGCGCACTACGCGTCGAGCCACCACCCCTGCCGAGAGGGCGAGTGCGGGGAGAGCGGCATGGTCGCATTTGCGACAGAGGCGGAGCTGCGCGACCACCAGTCGGCGCGGCACAGCAGCAAAATGCCGCGGTTCAAAAAGTGCGGCGGCGCGGCGCGGGGCCGCGGCGCGCGGCGCCCGGCGCCCCGCCGGCGTGCGCGCCGCCGCTGCCGCGCCCCGCCGCGCGTCGTCGGCTGACACGCCGCGCCGCGCCGCGCCGCGCCGCGCCGCGCCGCACCGCACCGCAGGGGCAACTCGCGGCAGCTGGTGCTCGACATGCCCTCGCTGATCCCTCGCCACCCGCAGCGCGACCGGCTGACGGTGGCCAACTGCCGCAGCGACGGCGCGGCCAACGGCGCCGCCAGCGGCGCGGGCAGCAGCAGCGCCGCCGCGGCCGCCAACGGCGGCGGCGGCGCCAGCAGCAGCAGCAGCAGCGGCGCCGCGGCGGCGCCCGCCGCCGGCGCGGCGCGCGGGCGGCGGCCGGGGCGGCGGCGCGGCGGCGGCGCAGGGGCAGCAGCACCAGCAGCAGCCGCGAGGCGGCGGCGGCGGCCGGGGCGGCGGCGGCGGCGGCCGGGGCGGCGGCGGCGGCGGCGGCGGCGGCGGCGGCGGCTCGGTGCTGTCGCCGACGGGCAGCACCAGCAGCAGCTGCTGCTGCAGCTGCACCACCAGCAGCAGCAGCAGCCGCACCACCAGCAGCCGCACCACCAGCAGCCGCACCGCCAGCAGCAGCAGCAGCACGAGCAGCAGCTCCTGCACCAGCAGCTGCGCCAGCAGGACCAGGCGCAGCAGCCGCAGGGCGGCGCTGACGGCGCCGCGCCGCCGCCTGGCCGCCGCGCGGCCGCCCGCGACGGCGGCGCGCCCGCGGGCGGCGGCGGCGCCGCCGCCGCGCGGCGCCCCGGCTCGGGCGGCCGCGGCGGCGCGCGGGGCCCCGAGCCCGAGCTGGATCCCTATGCGCGCGCCGCCGCGCTGGGCGAGGGCGGCGGGCTGCAGATGTTTGACGACGATGCCGGGCTCATCGCCGACTGGAGCGCCGCGCCGGCGGCGGCGCGTGGCCGCGCGCGCGGCGCGGCGCGCGGGCAGCAGGCGGCGGAGCAGCAGCAGGCGGAGTGGCCCGCGCCCGGCGGCGGCGCCGGCGGCCGGGCGGCGCCCCCCGCGGGCGGCGGCGGCGGCGCCGGCGGCGGCCCGGCGGCCGAGGCGTTCCCGGCCCTCGCCACCGCCGCGGCGGCCGCGGCCAGCGCGGCGCCGGGCGGCGCGCCGCGCGGCGGCGGCGCCGGCGGCGCCGGCGGGGCGGCAGCACCAGCGCCGCGCAGCTGGTCAAGGCGACCGCCAAGTGCCCCTGCGGGCGGCGGCAGATGCACCTCGCCGTGCGCCAGGTGAGTGCGTGCGCGTGCACGCGCGCGCGCTGCCGCCCCGCCAGGCCGCGGCCGCGCGCGCCTGCAGGCCACGCCGCGCGCCGCCCACCCCGCCCACCCCGACCGCCCCTGCCGCCGCGCGCGCAGGGCGGCGCGGTGCCGGCGCTGCCGTGCGACGCCGAGTGCGAGCGCGCGGCGCGGCGGGCGCAGATCGCGGGCGCGTTTGCCGTGGCCGACCCCAACAGCCACGTGCCCAGCTTTGACCGCCACCGCTCGGTGACCTACTCTCCCGCACTGCTGCAGGCACGGCGCGCGGCCTCTCGCCCGCCCCCGCGCGCGCGTGCGCCGCGTGCGCTGCGTGCGCTGGCCGCTGCCTCCGCGGGGTCGGCCGTCACACACACACACACACACACACACACACACACACGCGCGCGCGCGCGCGCGTCGAGCCCCTCCTAAACCCTCGACGACCGCGCCGCGCCGCGCCTGGCCGCGCCAGGCGTACAAGAGCGACCCGCTGTTCATCGAGGCGCTGGAGGCGCAGCTGCTCGCCTTCCTGGCCGCGCCGCCGAGCGGCGGCGCCGGCGGCCGCGCGGCGCGGCTGTCGCTCGCGCCCATGCCCAAGGCGCGGCGCGCGGCGGTGCACGAGTACGTGTCGGCGGGGTGGGGCCTCGTGAGTCAGAGCATGGGCAGCGAGCCGCAGCGCTACGTGCAGGTCTTCAGGACGCCCGCCGCGGGTGAGCGCGGCGGCCCGTACCCGCGCCCGCGGCGCGCCCTCGCCGCCGCCGCGCCGCCGCCCACGCGCCGCACGCCGCCGCCCGCGCGCCGCGCAGGCGCGCCGACGCAGCTGCTCTCGCAGGCGGCGGTGCTCGTCAGCCAGGAGGCACTGGACGGCATGCTCCGCGCCGCGGCGGCGTCGACGCGGACGCTGCGCCTCGTCGACGTCACGCCGGGCGCACACATCGACCACGTGCTGCGCGAGTGGGCGGGCGAGTACCGGCTCGCGCGCGACGGCCCGGACAGCTTCGTCGCGACGTTTGACAGTGCGCGCGCCTTTGCGGCCGCGTCCGACGCGCTCGCCGGCGGCGTGCGGGGGCTCTTCCGCGTTGACCGCCGCGCCGGCGGCGGCGCCGCCGCGAGCGCCGCCGCGAGCGCCGCGCCGGCCGCGCCCGCGCCGGCGCCGGCGAGCGAGGCAGCCGCGCCGGCGCGGCGCGCCGCCGGCGGCAAGCGCGCGCCGCGCGGCGGCGGCGGCGGCGGCGGCGGCGACGGCTGGCAGACGGTCGCGGGCGCCAAGGGCCGCGGCGGCGGGCCGGCCGGCGCGCCGGCGCGGCCGGCCGCCGACCCCTGGGCCGACGACGCGCCGCCGGGAACCGGCCGGCCCAGCGCGGCACGGTCGTCGACAGCTGGGAGGACTATTGAGATGCGGCGGCACGCTCGGGCCGCCGCACGGCGTGCGCGCGCGGGCGCGCGGCGCGCAGCACGTGGCGCGGCGAGACGCGGTTGCACGGGCGCGCCGGCGGTGTGCTAACCGCCCTCGGTTGCTGCGTGCCAGCCCCTGTCGGCGCGGTCGCTGGCTGCGGTCGGCGCCTGCTGCGACCGGCGTGCGCGCACGCGAGCGAAAAACCCCCGCCGCCGCGGCGCTTGCGCCGGGCCGCCGCTTACCGCCCCGTCACTCCTGCCCGCTCCACCGCGCCGTGCCCTGCCCTGCCGCGCGCCCCCCGGGATGGCCGCGGCCCTCCTGCAGCAGCGTGGGCAGCTGGCGGGCTGCCCGCTGCGCAGCAGCGCAGGTGAGCCCGCGCGATCGGCGGGCTGGACTGCCGCCGGCAGTCGGGCGCCCGGGTCGCGCGGCAGCGGCAGCAGCAGCAGCGCGGTGCCCGCCCGCCCTGCTCCGCCCGCGGCCCATCACGGCCCGGGCGCCGGCCGTGGCGCGCCCTCGCGCCGCTGAGCCCGCAATTGCGCGCCGCAGGCCTGCCGGCGCCCCGGCCGGCGCTTGCGCCGCGCCGCCGCAGCAGCAGCAGCGCCGCCGGCCGGCGGCGAGCAGCGGCGGTTGCCGCCGCCGCCAAGGGCCCCGTGGTGGTCATCGACAACTACGACAGCTTCACCTACAACCTCTGCCAGGTGCGGCCGACGCGGGGCGGCGCGCCGGCCGCCGCACGACGACGTGCGCGCGGGCCGCCGCCCTGGTCCGCGCTCCCCCGCCGCTCACCGCGCGTGCTGCCTCGCTCCCTCTCTCCGCGGCCCGCCGCGCCGCCGCGCAGTACCTGGGCGACCTGGGCGCGGAGTTTGTTGTGTTTAAGAACGACGAGAAGACCGTGGACGAAATCCGGGCGATGAACCCGGCCGGCATCGTCGTGTCGCCCGGCCCGGGTGCGCGCCGCGGCGCGCGCGGCGGCGGCGGCGGCGGCCGCGGCGGGCGGCGCCCGCGGCGCAGCAGCCGCGGCGGCGGCGCGCCGCGCTGACGGCGTCGCCCCGCGCCGTGCGCCGGCAGGCCGGCCGATCGACAGCGGCATCAGCCTGCAGGTCGTGCGGGAGCTGGGGCCCGACTTCCCGCTCTTTGGTGTCTGCATGGGCCACCAGTGCATCGGCGAGGCCTTTGGCGGTGCGCGCGCACAGGGGTGGGGCGGCGCGCCGCAGCGGGGCCGGCTGCCCGGCCCCGTACCGAGCCGCCGTGCTGCCGCCGCCGCCGGCGCGCAGGCGACGTCGTGCGCGCGCCGTGCGGCGTGATGCACGGCAAGACCTCCCCGGTCTTCCACAAGGACTCCGGCATCCTGGAGGGCCTCGACAAGTGAGGCCCCACGCGCGGCGCACGGCAGGGCCGAGCCGGGCCGCACGCGGCTGCACGGCGGGAACGGCCGGGCCGTTCCAGGCTGACCCCCGTCCCGCCGCCGCCGTCCCCACGTGCAGCCCCTTCCAGGCGGCGCGGTACCACAGCCTCGTGATCAGCCAGGACGCGTGCCCCGACTGCCTCGAGGTCACAGCCTGGACTGAGGTGCGCGCACGCAGCGCGCGCGCGCGCGCCCCGCACCTCGCAGCGACTGTCGGGCGGTCGCGCCGCCACCGCCGCTGCGGGCGCGCGCCCGCCCGCGCCGAGGGCGCGCCGCCCCGCGCCGTGCCTGCAGGACGGCACGATCATGGCGGTGCGGCACAAGACGCTGCCGCACATCCAGGGCGTGCAGTTCCACCCAGAGTCGATCATTACGCAGGTGCGGCGCGCGGGCGCGCGGGGCGCGGCGCGCGCTCCGCACCCCCTCGCGCGGCCGCGCTGCAGGGCCCCGGCCGGCCGCGAGCGCCGACGGCTCCCCGCCGCCGCCGCGCGCCGGCGTGGCGCCGCCAGAACGGCAAGCGCATCGTCGAGAACTTCGTCAAGAGCGTGGCGGCGGGCGCGGGCGCGGCCGCGCCGGCCGCGGCGTGAGCGGGCGTCTGCCTGGGGTGCAAGCGCGGGGCTCCTGCTGCGCCGCCGCCGTTCGCCGCCCCGCTTCCACACTCCAGCCGTCCCTTCGCCACCACCGTGACCAGCCGGGCAGCCCCGAAACTGCGAGCGAGCAGCATTCGCGTCGGAGCAGCAGCAGGAAGAGCAGCAACACAGCGAAGCCCTGCCCGCGCGGCCCAGGCGCTGCCGACGCGTCCAGCGAGCCACAGCTCACTCGCTCGCGGCCTGGCGCAACCGAGACCGCGCCCCGCCAACGCCCGCGACCGCGCCTGCGCTCGCCTGCAGCGCCCCGGGGCCGCCATGCTGCGGCCGTGCGGCGCTCCGGCAGCAGCTGGGTCGCGCCGGTGAGCCGCGCTGAGCGCTGCGCTCGCCCAGCGGCACGGCGCGGCGCCGCCGCTGCTCCGACGCTGCCGAGCAGCCGCGCGCTGCACCTGGTCGCCCGGCGGCCCCGCCGCCCGGCCTGGGCCCGCGCCCCGGCCGGCATCGGCGCATCAGCGGCCAGCAGGACGGCGCATTGCGCCGCCGCGCGCGCGCCGGGGGACCGCGCACTGACCTCGCCGCGCGCCGCTCCACGCGCCGCAGGCCCGCCCGCGCGCCAGCTCCGGCGGCGGCGCCAGCGGCAACAGCGGCGGCAGCAGCAGCGCGGCGCCGCTGTGCGCGGCTCGTGCGGCGCTCGGTCCCGGCGAGCGGCGTCGGCACGAGCACGACCAGCCCGCCGGACGCGGCGCGGGCGCCCGCCAAGCCGTCGGCAGCGTCGGCACCAGCGCAGCAGCAGCAGGAGCAGCAGCGGCAGGAGCAGCAGCCACAGCAGCAGCAGGAGCAGCAGCAGCCGCAGCAGCAGCAGCAGCAGCAGCAGCAGCAGCAGCAGCAGCAGCAGCAGCAGGGGGGCGAGTACACGGAGCAGCTGAGCGGCCTGCTGGACCTGATCCACGCGCAGCAGGCCCAGATCGCCGCGCTGCACCACCAGGTCGCGTCGCTCGCCGGCGCACTCTCGCACGAGCCGGCGCCGACGGCGCAGGCGCAGCAGCCGCGCGACGGGCCGCCACAGCCGCAGCCGCAGCCGCTGGGGCCGCCGCCGCCGCCGCCGCCGCCGCCGCCGCCGTCGCCGCCGCCGCTGTCGCCGCCGCCGCGGCCGCGGCCCGGCGCCGCGGCGGCGGCGGCGCTTCTCGGCTCGGCCGCACTGCTGGGCAGCTACGTGGGCAGCTACAAGGGCATGACCATCAGCGACTTCAGGGCGCTGCCCGACAAGATCATACTGGTGCGGCGGCGCGGGGTTCAGGGTTTAGGAGGCTTTAGGGTTCAGGGCGCGGCGGCGGGGGCTGGGGCTGGGGCGAGGCGCGCTGTGGGGGCTCGGGCGAGGCGCGCGGCGCGCTGCGCACGACAGCCCCGCGCGCGCGCTGCGCGCCGCCGCCGGGTCCAGGTGCGCCACGCTGAGAGCCAGGGCAACGTCGACGCGTCGACCTACTGTAGCACGCCCGACTACGAGGTCCCGCTCTCGGCGCGGGGCTGGGACCAGGCGGTCGCGTGCGGGCACGAGGTCAGGGCGCTCATGGAGGCGGAGCACGGCACCAGGCGCGCCGCGCGGCCGCGGAGGGGGCGGAGGGGGGAGGGGAGGGGCAGGGGCGGCTGCGACGCGGCGGCGCGCCGAGTGCCGCGCGCGCGCCCACGCTCACACTCACTCAGCACACACACTCACTCAACGCACCCCTCGCACACGCACACGCGCCCGCCCCTCCTCGCAGCTACAAGCTGTTCTTCATGACCTCGCCCTACTGCCGCACGCGCCAGACCTTTGTCGGACTGAGACAGGCGCGGCGCGCGGCGCGCGGCCGGCGCTGCGGCGTGCAGGGGCTGACTGCTGCGCGCGGCGCGGCGCGGCGCGGCGCGGCGCGGCGCGGCGGGGCCGTCCCGGACGCGCGCGCGGCCCACGCCCCCGCGCGCCGCGCCGCGCCGACCGCGCCCCGCGCCGCAGGCCTTCCCGGACGAGAACTTTGCTGGCGTGCAGGAGGAGGTGCAGCTGCGGGAGCAGGACTTTGGGAACTTCCAGGCGCGCGGCGCACGCGACACGCGGCGCGGGGACGGCAGCGCGCGCGCAGCGCCGCCCACACGCGCCCCGGCTGCGCGACGTCGCGTGTGCGTGCTGTGCTGTGCGTGTCGCAGGACCCTGTGAAGATCAAGGCCGACCTCGCTGAGCGCAACCGCTTCGGGCGCTTCTACTTCAGGTGAGGGGGCTGCGTGAAGCCTAGCAGACGCTCAGCAGACGCGCAGCAGAAGCGCAGCGCTGTGTGGCCTGCGGGGCGCCGGGGCGTGGCGCTGCGCGCGGCCGCCGGCGGGGGCCCAGGGGCCGCGCTGGCGCCCCCGCCGCCCACGCCGCCGCGCACCCGCCGCAGGTTCCCCGACGGCGAGAGCGGCAGCGACGTGAGCCCTGCCGCGCGCCCGCCCTCTCGCCGCCGCCGCCGCCGCCGCCGCCGCCGCCGCCGCCGCCGCCGCCGCCGCCGCCGCCACCGCCGCCGCCGCGCTCGCACACGCGCACCGCCGCGCTCACGCCGCCGCGCGCCGCCTCGTGTGACTGTCTGCCTGTTGACCCGCCGATCACACCTGCATCACGTAGGTGTATGACCGCATCTCCATCTTTGAGGACCACCTCATCCGCGACATGAAGGCCGGCAAGTTTGCGCACAACACCAGGTGCCCGCGCGGGGCGGGGGCCGGCCGGCCGGGCGGGCGGCCACTCGCGAGCGTGCGTGCGTGCGCCCCCCCCCCCCCCCCCTCGACACACACACACGCACACACAGACACGCCCTCACGTCCACCGCCCCGCCCGCCTCACGCCGCGCCCGCGCGCACCGCCCGCACCCCCGCGCCGCCGCGCCGCCGCGCCGCGGGCAGCCTGGTGCTGGTGACGCACGGCCTCACCGCGCGCGTCTTCCTCATGCGCTTCTTCAACTGGACGGTCGAGAGCTTCCTCCAGGCGCGGCACAGCCCTGCACGTGGCACACGCGGCGGCACAGCGGCACAGCCCTGCACAGCGGCACAGCGACACGGCGACATGGCGACACAGCGGCACTCGCAGCGCCGCTCACCTGCTCACATGCGCCGCCGCCGCCGCGCGCACCGCACTCATGGCGGCCGCGCCGCGCCGTCGCTCACCCGCGCCGCCGCCGCCGCCGCCGCGCCGCGCGTCTCACCGTGCGGGTCCCGTCATCGCCCGCAGGTGTACAACCCGCCCAACGCGCAGGCGGTCGTGGTGGAGAAGATCAGCGAGGCCGAGTTCCTGGCCCGCACCAGCCGCCTGCGCGAGCGCCGCCAGACGCTGCAGGCGCGCGGCGCGCCGCGCGGGCGGGCAGCCGCGCGCACATGCAAGGCAGAGGGCGAGAGGCGGGGCGGCAGGCGCCGCGCGCGCGGCCCTCTGCTCGCGGCGGCTGACACAGCCTCTCGCCCGCCGCCCCGCCCCGGCTGCGCCCACTCACACAGGTCAAGAACGCCTACCGGCTGCGCAAGGAGAGCATGGCCAGCCTCAAGGTGCGGAGCGCACGGGGGCGGCCGCGGCAGCGGCGCGGCGGCGGCGGCGCTGCGGGCGCGCCAGGGGGCGCGGCGGGGGCGGCGCGGCGCGGCGGGGGCTGCCTGCCCGGCTCGCGCCGCGCGCCCCCCTGCCCCCTCTCTCTTGTCGCGCGCGCCCCACGCCACGCTCTGTTGCGCGGCGCGCGTGCGGCGCCGCGGTGCGCGGGGCCAGATGTCGCCGACCGCGACGATGGAGGTGGTGGACCTGGTGCAGCAGCGCTTCGAGTCGTGACGCCGCCAGCGCCAGCAGCAGCAGCGCGGCGCCGGCGCCCCGCCGTTCCTTGAGCCTCCCCCTAGAGCGAGAGAGAGAGAGTGGCAGAGAGAGAGGGAGCGCTCGCAGCGAGAGTGTGTGTGAGAGAGAGCGAGAGAGAGAGAGAGGCGCCGGTCGGTCGGCGCGGGCGCGCGCTGACCTGCCGCGCGCCGCGGCGCGTCGCCGCTGCCGCCGCCGCCGGCTGCAGATGGCGCGCGACGCGGACACGCTCACCATGGACGTTATCGCGGCGCCGTGAGCGGCCCGGTGCACGGTTGCCGGTTGGAGGTGCCGCTGTGCGTTGTTGTTGGCTTTGGTGTGGCTGGTGCTGCTGTGGTGTGGCTGGCGCTGCCGGTGTGGGGGCATCTTTTCTTTGTGCGCCGCCGCGCGCGCGTGACTAGCAGGGCTCGGCCGCGGGGTTTAAGGTGGCGTGCCGCGCGGCGTCGGTGCGTGTGACAGTCAGCTGTGGCGCAGCTGTGGCGCAGTGCCGCGGCCCCAGCTCAGCCCCAGAAACGCAGCCCGGGCGCCGAGCGTGGAACGCCTCCTTTGATTCCGAGCCCGCGGCCGCCGTCCTCCCTCCTCGGCGGCGACATGGATCTGGCGCGCGAGGCCCTGGCGGCGGCGCTCGAGGAGGAGGACGGCGAGGGCGTCGACGCGCGCTCGCAGGGCAGCGACCAGCACAGTGCCGGCGGCGCGCCCGCGAGCAGCGGCGAGAGAGAGGGCCTGGCCGGCCTCACCAGCGCGGCGGCGGTGCGTGCGGGGCGGCGCGTGACGGCCCTCGGGCGCATTTCCAGCCGCTGGAAGCTCGCGCGACGCACACGCAGCCCGTGCGGCGCCGGCGCGCCTCCGACGCGTCGCTGCCTCACGTGGCGCCGCGCCACGCGGCGCCGCTCCGCCGCGCAGATGCGCGACCAGCTCGACGCGCTCGCGCTGAAGCACGCCAAGCGCGGCGACGAGGCCCTGGCGAGCCAGGACGTGAGAACGGCTGGCCCGCTGCGCCGCGGCGGCCGCTGCCAGCGCTCCCGCCCGCCGCTGCCTCCGACACTGCGCGCGCCGCCGCCGCGCGGCCCGCCGCCGCGCGGTCGCTGCCAGAGCTCAGGCCCGCTGCTGCCTCTGATGACACTGCGCCCCGCCCGCAGTGGCAGACGGCCATCCACGAGCTCACCAGCGCGCTCAAGTGCAGCCGCGGCGGCCAGGAGGCGGCGCTGCTCGCGCGCCGCTCGCAGGCGCTTGCCAGCCTCGCTGCGCACGTGCGCGCCATCCCCGCGCGCACGTCGGAGCGCCGCGCGCTGTATGGCCACGACCCCACGCACCTCGCACAGCTGGCTCTGAAGGACGCCGAGAAGGCCGGCACGCTCGCGCCAGCGGCACCGGGCCTCGCGGCCCTCGTGGTGCGCGCGCCCCGCGCCCGCGGCCCGCGCCGCCCGCCCGCGCCCCGCCCGCCGGCGCGCGCCCGCCGCGCGGGCGCACGCCGAGCCTCGCGCCGCTGCGGCGCCAGGGCAACGCGCTGCTGCTGCTGGAGCGCTATGGCGACGCCGAGGCGGCACTGCTGGAGGGCGTCGCGCTGGCGCCCGGCGATGCGGCGCTGCGCGGCAAGCTGGCGCAGGTCCAGGTGTGCGCTCGCGCCGCCGCGCCGAGCACGGCGGGGGCGGCCCGCATGCGCACGCGCACGCGCCCACGGCACGCCCGGCGCTCCTGCGCAGGCGCTGCTGGCGGAGCAGGCGCGCGAGCAGGCGCAGCTGCTGGCCGAGGTCCGCCGCAGCAGCGTGGACGGCGGCGGCAGCGGCGGCGGCGCGCCCGCGCCGGGCGGCACCAGCCCGAGCCGGCCTTTCGCCGACGGCCCCGGGAGCGGCGCGCCCGTCGGCGGCGCGGCGGCCAAGCGGTGAGCTCAGCCGCGCCGCGCCGCGCATCACCGCACAGGGCGCCGCCCACCCGCCCGCCCGCCTGCGCGCGCCCAGGCAGCGCCGCCTCACCGCGCTGCTGACGCGCGCGTCGTCAGCGGAGCTGAGCGACGAGCTGGAGTGTATTTTGTGTATGAAGTTGCTCTTTGAGCCCGTCACCACGCCCTGCGGGCACAGCTTCTGCCGCGGCTGCTTCGCGCGCAGCATGGACCACGGACACCGGTGCCCGATGTGCCGCACGGTGCGGGGGCGTGCACGCCGGCCGTGCTGCGCTCTGCCCGCGCGCCGCGCGCTGCTCCGGGTGCCGCCGCGCCCTCACGCCGCCGCGTGCCCGTGCCCGCGCCGCGCCCGGCAGGTGCTGCACGTGAGCCGCGAGCTGCCCGTGAGCATCACGCTGCAGGCCATCATCGCGCGCGCGTTCCCCGAGGAGACCGCGGCGCGCGCCGCCGAGGCGGCCGCGGCCGCCGGCGGCGCGCCGGGCGGCGCGCGCGCGCTGCCGCTGTTTGTCATGTCCACGCTGCTCCCGGGGGAGAAGATGGCGCTCAACATCTTCGAGCCGAGGCGAGCCGCGCCGCGCGCATTTGCGCCGCCGCGCCGCGAAGCTGCCGCGCCGCCGCGCCGCCGCCGGGCCAGCCGCGCTGGCCTCACCGCCACTGCCGCCGCCGCCGCCGCCGCGGCGCAGGTACCGGCTGATGGTGCGGCGCTGCATGGAGGGCAACCGCCGCATGGGCATGGCCGCGGTGGGGCGCACCGGCCCCGACGGCCTCGACGAGCTGGCTGTGGAGGCAGAGATCACAGAGTGCCAGCTGCAGCCCGACGGTGCGGCGGCGGCAGAGCGCGCGCGCGCCCCGCCCCGCCCCGCCGCGCCGCCGCGCCGCAGCGCGCCGCTCGGCGCGGCCTCGCTCAGAGGCGGCCCCCGCCGATTCAAACGTGTTTGTATGTGACTGAGTCAAACGCATGCACACGCATGCACTCATTCAAACGCAGGGCGCTACTACCTTGAGCTGGTCGGCGTGCGCCGCGTGCGCGTCACGGGCGTGGCCGACCTGGACGGCTACCGCGTGGCCACGGCGGTGCCGCTCGACGACGCGCCGCTGCCGCGCGACGACGGCGCGCCGCCGCCGCGCGCGGCGCGCGGCGGCGAGGGCGGCGAGGGCGGCGGCGAGGGCGGCGGCGAGGCGGGGGAGGCCGGCGAGCGCGAGGGCGGCGAGCGAGCGGGCGGCGAGGGCGGCGGCGAGGGCGAGAGCGTGGCGGCGCTCGTGGGCGGCGTGCTGGGCGCGTGTGACGCGCTCATGGAGCGCCTGCGCGCGGTCATGGTCAGCCGGCGCATGGGCGCGGCGCAGATCCGGGAGCTCTTTGACCGGTGCGGCGCCGCCGCGGGGCGCGAGCGGGCCGGGGGCGGCGCGACGCGGCGCGGCGTGCACCCGCCCCGCGCGCGCGCCCACCCGCCCGCCCGCTCTCGCGCAGGCTGGGCGAGCGGCCGCCGGCG
Source organism: Scenedesmus sp. PABB004 (assembly GCA_014905635.1). Taxonomy (NCBI): domain Eukaryota; kingdom Viridiplantae; phylum Chlorophyta; class Chlorophyceae; order Sphaeropleales; family Scenedesmaceae; genus Scenedesmus; species Scenedesmus sp. PABB004. The sequence continues at coordinate 139,797 of JABVCE010000011.1, read as the reverse complement.
GGCGACGCCGAGGCGGTGAGCTGGTGGGCGTCGCGGCTGCTGCTGCTGGTCGTGGAGCAGCGGGCCGAGGGCTGGGTGCGGCGGGAGCTGATGGCGACCGACGACACACGTGAGCGTTGTCGCCGCGCCGCGCCGTGCCGCGCCGCGCCGCGCCGCTCGCGGGCGCGGTCCGCGGCCCGCGCGGCGCAGCGCCAGCGTCTCCCGGCGGGTCACGCGCGCGGCCGCGCCGCCCGCGCCGCCGCCGCAGGCGCGCGCCTCGCGATGCTGCGCGAGAAGCTGGAGGGCCGGCTCGAGGGCGCGGGGCTCGCGAGCTGTGCAATTATGTGAGGCGCGCTCGCGCGGGGGTGCGCTGCGGCGTGAGATGCGATGTACAACAGCTGGAGGCGGCCGAGGGCGCGCGGGGGTGGGGGGGGGGGGGGGGGGGGGGCAGCACGGCGGCAAGCGCGCGCGCGCGGCGGCTGCAGCGCCGCCGCGGTGTGGGGCTGCGGCGATGGGGTTTCGCGCCGTCTGCGGGCAACCGCGCGTGCGCTCATCGCGCTTCGCCACAAAACCGCCCGCCCGCCGCTGCGCCCACACCAGCGCGGCCCCGCCGCCCCCGAGAAGCGTCCCGGGAGCCGGGAGTCCCGCTGGCCCGCCCGCTCGGGGCCGCCACGCGCGCGCCGCCGCCGCCCGAGCGATCCGCGGCCGCCGCGCGGCGCGCGGGCCCCGCTGCCCCACGCCCGCCCCGGACCGCGCGTGATCGCGATGGCGCCGCCCAGGGCGCGCCTGGCGCTGGCCCTGGCGGGCCTCGCGGCGCTGCTGCTGGCCGGGTCGTGCGGCGCGGGCGCCGCGCTCATCACCGCGCGCACGGCGATGCAGGTCCACGCCGCGCTCGCCTCGCCCGCGGTGGACACGATCGTCCTCGCCGAGAGCGTGCGCGGGGGGCTCGGGCGCCCGGGGCGCGCGCCGCAGCCGCCGCCGGCCGCGCGCTGTGGCCGCGCAGCGCAGCGCAGCGGCGGTCGCCCCGGTTGCGCCCCCGCGCGCCCGCGCCTCCGCCGCTCCACCGCGCGCCGCCGCCGCCGCCCGCGCGCTGCTCCGCCCCCTGCCGCCGCCGCCGCGCCGCCGCGCCGCGCAGGTGCGGATGACCCTCGACAGCTGCCCCTTCCCGACGCACCCCAAGTTTGCGGCGACGCTCATCGGCCGCAACGTCACCATCACCGCGCCGCCGCCCGCGGCCGCTGCGGCCGGCGGCTCCGGGGACGCCGGCGGCGCGACCACCGGCGCCGCCGCGGAGCGCCCGCCAGACCTCCTGCTGCCCTGGCTGGACTGCGGCTACCTGAGCGACCGCTTCACGCTCGGCGCGGGCGTGACGCTCACGCTGTCGGGCGTCGGGCTGCGGCGCTGCCGCACGTTCAGCGCCGTCGGGTTCTTCCGCAAGGCGTCCGGGTCGCGCGTGGCGCTGCGCGGCGTCGTGGCCGACCAGGGCGGCGTGTGCCTGGGCCCGCAGGCCGCGCTCGAGGCCGTCGCGGCGGCGCCGCGCGCGCCGGGCGTGCCGCCGCCGCCGGCCGGCGCGCGCTCGGCGCCGCAGCAGCTCGCGCGCGCCTCGCCGGCGGGCGCCGACTGGTGCGGCGCCGGCGCGGCGTCCAACGCGAGCGCCGCGGCGTCCGCCGGCGGCGCGCCGTTCCCGTTCCGCCCGCCCCTGCCCGACGGCGGCGCCGGCGCGGCGCTGTGCAGTGCGCCCGCGCTGCTGCTCGTTGACGTGGCGGTGACGGAGGTGGCGGCCAACACCACCGCCGGCGCGCCGGGCGAGCCCTACACCCTCACCGCGCGCGACACCGCGGTGCTCTGCCCCGCGCCCGTGCCCGACGACTGCGTCGCCGCCAACGGCAGCGCGGCGTGCCTGGCCGCCGCGTACGCGGCAGTGGACCCCGACGCCAACCCGCCCTGCCCCGCCGTCGACGGCTACTCCCTGCACGCCTGCCTCGTCACACCGAGCGTCACCCGCATCATGCTCCTCCAGGCGCGCCCGCCGCGGCGCGGCCGGCCCCGCGCGCCGCCCGCCGCGCGCGGGCCGGCTCCGACGCGCCGCGCGGCGCCGCCGCCGGTGCCTCAACGCCGCTGCTGCTGCTGCCTCGGCCCCCGGTGCGCCGCGCAGTCTGCGAGTATGAACCTGAGCACCTGCCCCTCCACCGAGTCCCCGGGCCTCATCACGCGCAGCGTCACGCTCATGAGCGACCCGCGCGGCCCGCGGCTGACCTTTGACTGCAACCTGCTCTCCGGTGCGGCGGCGGCGCACAGCGCACACCGCGCGCACAGCGCGGCGCCGTGCGCCGACGGCCGGGCCTGCCGCCCCGCCGCGGCCGCGCAGACCGCATCCAGATGCAGCCCGGCACCACGCTCACGCTCTATCACATGGTGCTGGTGCGTCGCGCGGCAGGGGCCCGCCGGGCCGGCTGGCCGCCGCGCGCCAGGAGCCCCGCCGCGCCGCCGCGCCACGCCGCCGCCGCCGCCGCCGCCGCCGCCGCCGCCGCCGCCGCGCGCGGTTCCAGGCCAACTGCTCGACCGACAAGCCCGTGGCCATCGTGCGCATGGCGGCTGGGTCGGCGGTCGTCTTCAACGACACCTTTGTGCTGCAGCCGCCGGGGCTCTGCCTCCCGCTCGACCGCCAGGCCGGCATCTCCGCGCACCGCGCGCGCCCCGCGGGCGTGCCCGGCGTGCAGGCGCTCGCGCCCGCGCCGCCGGGGCGCTGGTGCACTAACGTGACCGTGCCGCTGGGCGCCGCGGGCGCCGCGCCGGGCGGCGGCGCCGCCGTCGTCGCCGGCGGCGGCGGCCCGGGCAACAGCACCTCTTACAGCTCCACCACGCTCACCAAGGCGCGCGCGGGGCAGCGCGCCGCCGCGCCGCTCGCCGCGCCGCTCGCCACGCGCGCACTAACCGCGCCGCGCGCCGCGATCCCGCGCGCTGCCGCACGGCAGGACGAGCTGGGCCTGTTTGCCAACACCACGGGCTTTGGCCCGTCGTATGCGGCGACGCTGGCCGACCCCGCCAGCACGCGTTTCTTTGTGCACCCGAGCTGGCCGGGCACAGCGCTGTGCGCGCTGCCGGCGCTGCTCGTCACCGACTTTGCCTGGGACAGCCCCACCGGCTGGGGCGCCGGCTCGGCGCCGCCCGGCGGCACGACGCCGACGCCGGCGCAGGAGGCGGCCGGCGCGGGCACGCCCGCGGTCGCCGCGGCCGCGGCGAGCGGCAGCGGCGGCGCGGCGGGCTACACCGGGACCTTCTCTCTCCACTACGTCGACTCCGCGCTGCTCTGCCCGACGCCCGTCAGCCCCGCCGCGCACCCCGCGTGCGTCGGCGCGGCCGACCCCGAGGCTCAGAGCACCTGCCTCGCCGCCGCATACGCTGCGCTCAACCCCGACAACGCCCTCGTGCCCGGCTCGGCCGCATACCGCGTCGCCGCCGCGGCGCGGCGCGGCAGCCACGGCGTGCGCGTGGTGCTGCCGGCGGTGCTCGCGTCCGTTCTGGGTGGGCGGCGCTGCTGCCCGCGGGGCGGGGCGCAGCGGCGGGGGGCGCGCCGCGCCGGCGGCAGCGGCGCCGGGGCCTCACGCCGCCCGCCGCCCGCCGCCCGCCGCCCGCCGCCCGCCGCCCGCCGCCCGCCGCCCGCCGCCCGCCCGCCGCCCGCCGCCCGCCGCCCGCCGCCCGCCGCCCCCGCCCCGCCGCCGCCCGCCGCCCGCCGCCCGCCGCCCGCCGCCCGCCGCCCGCCGCCGCCGCCCGCCGCCCGCCGCCCGCCGCCGCCGCCCGCCGCCGCCGCCCGCCGCCCGCCGCCCGCCGCCCGCCGCCCGCCGCCCGCCGCCCGCCGCCCGCCGCCCGCCGCCCGCCGCCCGCCGCCCGCCGCCCGCCGCCGCCGCCCGCCGCCCGCCGCCCGCCGCCCGCCGCCCGCCGCCCGCCGCCCGCCGCCCGCCGCCCGCCGCCCGCCGCCCGCCGCCCGCCGCCCGCCGCCCGCCGCCCGCCGCCGCCGCCCGCCGCCCGCCGCCCGCCGCCCGCCGCCCGCCGCCCGCCGCCGCCGCCCGCCGCCCGCCGCCCGCCGCCCGCCGCCGCCCGCCGCCCGCCGCCCGCCGCCCGCCGCCCGCCGCCCGCCGCCCGCCGCCCGCCGCCCGCCGCCCGCCGCCCGCCGCCCGCCGCCCGTCGCCCGCCGCCCGCCGCCCGCCGCCCGCCGCCCGCCGCCCGCCGCCCGCCGCCCGCCGCCCGCCGCCCGCCGCCCGCCGCCCGCCGCCCGCCGCCCGCCGCCCGCCGCCCGCCGCCGCGCCCGCAGGCGCCGCGCTGCTGGCGGCGCTGCTGGGCGTGCTCGCAGCTCGGCACCGGCGCCGGCGCGCCGCGCAGGCGGCGGCGCTCGCCAAGCACGCGGCGCCGGGGGCGCCGCACCCGCTCGGCGGCCACCGCGGCGTGCTGCGCTGGCTCGGCGGCAGCGGCGGCGGCAGCGGCGCCTCGTCCAACGACCCCGCCCGCCGGCTGCTGGGCATCCACACCCTCTCCCCCGGCGGCTCGGACGGCACGGGCGGCAAGTGCGTGTCCGGCGCGCCGCGGCGTGCGCGGCGCGCGCTGCGTGCGCTGGCCGCCTGGGGCCTGGCTGCACGCTCGCGCGCCCGCCTGCACGTGGCCGCCGCCGCCCTGTCCGCCGCAGGCCGCCGTCCGGCAGCACCGGCACCGGCACCTCGCTGGCGCAGTCCTCGCCCGATGGCATCGTGCTCAACCTGCTCCTCGGCGCCGGGTGCGCGCGGCGGCGGCCAGAGCGCGGCGGCTGCGGTGGCCCGCGGGCGGCGGCGGCGGCGGCGAGCGCCGCGCGGCCCCGGCTCGGCCCTGGGGCCTGCACTGACCGCTGCGGCGCGGCGCCGCAGGTCGTTCGGTCGCGTGTACAAGGGTGCGAGCTGCCAGGCCAGGCCAGGGCCGGGCCAGGGCCAGGCCAGGCCCGCCTGGCAGCCGCGGCGGCAGCCGCTGGCGCGCGCCCGCGCCGCGCGCGTCCCCCGCGCCCCCGCGCCCCGCTGACGCGCGAGCGCACTCCGCCGCGCCGCGCCGCGCCCGCCGCCTGCGCGCCGGCGCAGGCACCTGGAACGGCGCGTCGGTGGCAGTCAAGGTCATCACGCACTCCTCCGCCGATGACGCGCGCATCGGGCAGGAGCTCGCGCTCAGCCTCAGGCAAGCGGCGCGGCGCTTGCTGCGCGGGGCCCGCGCGGCACGCTGCGCGGCTCGGGCGGGCGCCGCGAGAGCCAGCCTGGACTCCGCCTCGCTCCGCTCGTCGCGTGCGCGCAGCTTCAACCACCCCAACCTCGTGCGCGCGCTGCACTACACGCGGCTGCGCATCAACCCGGGCGGCGCCGACTCGACCCTGGTGCGCGCGCGCGTCACGACGCGGGGCGCGCACGGCGAATCCCGTGCTGCGCGCCGCGCCGACGGCCGCCCCGGCCGCCGCGCCCGCGCCGCGTGCGCGCGCGCGCAGGGCGAGCCGAGCACGGTCGGCAGCAGCGGGCTCTTCCTGCCCGACGGCGCGGTCGGCGTGTTCGACCTGCCCCCGACCTGGGCGGTCATCCAGCAGCGCGGCAGCACCGGCCAGCCCGCGCCCGCGATCGACACGTGCGGCTGCGCCGCTGCGCCGCGCCGCGCCGGCTGCCGCCGCCCGCGTTTGAAGCGCGTGTCACTGACGCGCCGCGCCCGCCCGCCCGCCTTCCACGCCTTCCAGCGAGACCTGGATCGTGATGGACCTCATGGAGCGCGGCAACCTTGCCGCCGCGGCGCGGCACGGCGCGATGTTCGTGCACGCCGAGACCGCGTCCGCGGGCGGCATCCACGCGGTGCGGCGACGCACGCGCGCAGGCCTGCGCGCCGGCCCTAGGGCCGGCGGCGCCGGCGGCCCTGCCCGCCTGCGGCACAGCGGACCGACGGCCGCGCCGCCGCGCCGCGCCGCGCGTGCGCACGCGCGCAGGCGCGGCTGCTGCGCCGCGCCGCCGACATCGTGGCCGGCTGTGCCTACCTGCACTCGCGCAACGTGTGCCACGGTGCGCCGCGGCGCCCTCGCCCCCCACTTGCCCGCGCCGTCCCTCGCTCCCGCTCCCGCGCCCGCGCCCGTCCTGCGCCGGCACGCTCAAAGCCCTGAACCTCGCCTCGCCCGCCCGGCGCCCCGTCTAAACCCTAAACCCCGCGCCGCCCCAGGCGACCTGAAGCTGGAGAACGTCCTGCTCAAGGCGGAGCCGCAGGACCCGGACGGGGTCATGGCCAAGGCGCGCGCCCCTCTGACGGGTTCAGGGCCCTCTGCGTCAGGGGCTGCGGGGCCGCCGCCGCGCCGCGCCGCGCTGCGCCGCGGCCGGCCGCTCCGGCAGAGTCGGCGCCCCCACATGTGCCGCCGCCGCCGCCGCCGCCGCCGCCGCCGCTGCCGCCGCAGGTGGCCGACTTTGGGCTGAGCCGCTCGCTCGCGTTTGGGCAGGTCTGTGCGCGCGCGGGGCCCGGCGCGCACGGCACGCAGGCCCCGCGCGCGGCTCACGCGGCGGCGGCCGCCGCCGCCCTCTCCGCCCGCCGCGCCTGGCCGCAGAGCCACTTGTCCACGCGCACGCACGGCAGCGTGAACATGATGCCCCCCGAGCTGCTCGTGGCCGGCAAGGTGCGCCGCCGCGGCGCGCGACGGCGCGGCGGGCTCCGCCGACGCTCCGCGCGGGCGCCGAGCCTGGTGCCACCCGCTCGCCCGCCCGCGCGCGCGGCGGCGGCCGCAGCTCACGCCCGCGGTGGACGTCTATTCGTTTGGCATCATGAGTGAGCGCGCCGCAGCGAGTCGCCAGCACCGCCCCGCGGCGCCAGCGCCGCGGCCGCGCGCGCGGGCCCGCCCGACGCAGCCTCGCGCCGCCGCCGCCGCGGGCGCCGCCACCGCGCGCAGTGTGGGAGCTGGTGACGGGCTGCGCGGCGTTTGCGGGGCTGCACCACGGCGAGATCATCCACCGCGTGGTCACGGAGGACCTGCGCCCGGGGCCCTGGCCGCCGGCGCTGGTCGACGAGGCTGCGCGCGCGTCGCTGCCGCCTGCGGCGCGCGCGCCGGCCGGCTGGGCGCCGCTCGCGGAGGCGTGCTGGGCGCGGCGCGCCGGCGCGCGGCCGAGCATGGCGCAGGTGCTGCAGCAGCTGCTCGACATGCTCGCCCAGGTGGAGGCGGAATGAATAACGCGTGGGGGGCACGCCGGCCTGCGGAGCGGTGGCTCGTGGGGGCTCGTGGGGGCGCGCCAACCTGTGCCGCGCACCGTGCGTGACCGGCTGACTGCGACAACGGCAGACTGACTGCCACCTCGGACCGACTGCGTGCGGGGTTACACGGGCCGCAGCTGTAATCGTGGCGGTTGCGTCGTCGCTGCAAACTTCGCAGGCAGCAAACTCCCGCACCGCATCATCAGCTGGCGCCGCGCGCACACAGCACAATGAACAATGGGGGCGGCGCCCCTTTGCCAGCACTTGATGGGGGGCCGCGCGGTCGATGCGCTGCGTGCGTTGGGCGCAGCTGACCGCCGCCGCGCGCTCCACACGCTCCAAGCGCACACGTTGCGCAACGTTCGACACAATGCAGCAGCCGGGCGCGGATCTCCCGCACGGCGGCGCCGAACAGCCACAGGCCCGGATTCTCTGTGTGTGTGCGACAGCTCGGCAGCCCCGGCGTTGTGTGGGGGGGCGGTGCCGCGTTGGATTGATCGGGTCGACAGATATCACATTGCTGGGACGTGTGTCAATGTCTGCCAGCAACAGCGTTGTGCGCAGCAGCGCAGAAGCAGCAACCACTTCTTGGGAACGGAACCCGGGCCGCCCACATCGCGCGTGCTCGCCCAGACCAGGTGCAAGTGCAGAGAATAAGAGGATCCAACAGAGTCGGCCTGCCGCGCACGGCGCCGTGCGTTCAATCAAGCCTACCCCTCTTGTTGGGGCGCTGCCGCACGGCAGCGCAGGGATGGCCGCCCTGAAGGTTGTTGTGGTGTGGGCGCTTGCAGTGGCCATCCCCGGGGCACGCGCGCCAAGGAGCAGGGGTCTCAAGTGTCATACAAAAGGAAAGCCAAGCCAGTCTAGAGCCCGCCCCGCCATGCCGGTGAGACAGTGTTGGCGGCGGCGGCGCACCAAGCGAAGCCAGGGACGGCAGCACAGCCACGTCTGTTGTAGTCATCGGACGTCAATGCGCTCGTGTGCAGCAGCGTGGTGGCCCTGCCAGGCAGGCCCCGGCGTGCGTTTGATTGGTGGTGCAGCAGTGCGCCGCAGTACTAGTACTCACGCTTGACAGCCGACAGCCGCGCCTGCCCTCGGCGGGACACGACGCAGCCCACGACAAAGCGTGCATACGCATGCACTCGGCGGCCCAGCGCGCGAGCGTTGCCGTACGGCGCAGTGACAGAGCCCATCCTCAAGTCCAAGGCCTCAGCCGGCCTGCTGCGACGGCGCAGGTTGGCAGCACCATCCCGAGTGCAGTCTGTCGCCAGTGCGGGCCGCTCCCAAGAATGCTCTGCCGTGAGGCGCAGCAACAGAGCCCACCCAAATGCAGGCAGCACTCGCAGAATGCAGTGCTCGCGCGCTCGCCCTCACACCCTCGCGGCGCAGCGGTCGCAGCACGGCTGCGCCGCGGGCGCGCCGCAGAGCAGGCACCAGCCCTTGCCGGCGGCACCGAGGTGGGCCTGCAGCTGCGCCCACTGCTGCTGCTGCTGCTGCTGCTGCTGCTGCTGCTGCTGCTGCTGGGCGAGCAGCATGGCCGCGTGCAGCTGGGCCTGCTGCTGCTGGGCAGCCGCCGCCGCCTGCCAGGTGGCCGCGCCAGGCGCCGCCGCGCTTGGGATGGCGGGGCTCGCCCGGCTGATGCTGCCGCTGCACGCGCTTGGGCTCGTGACCGTCAGCGCCGCGGCGCTGCTGCTCGCCCAGCTTGCACTCGACGGGCTGGTCAGGGCGCCGCCGCCGCCGGCTGCGCTGGGCAGCCCGGCCGGCGGGCGCACGCCGCCGCTGGAAAGGCTGCCGGTTCCCAGCCAGCCCAGGTGCGCGGAGCCGGACCCGTGCGCCGCGCGAGCCCAGGACGGCAGTGGCTCGGACAGAAAGCCGGCCTGCTCTCTTGCCGGCGCGCCGGCTGAGCCGCAGGCGCTGGTGCTGCTGGTGGCCGTGCCACTCGTGCTGCAGAGCAGGGCAGGGCTGTCCACTGTGGTGGCGAGCTGCGAGCCGCTGTCAAGGTCGGCCAGCCACAGGAGCTGCTGCGCCGCCGCGCCGGGCTGGGCGGCCTGCGCGCCCGGCGCGGCGCCCGCCGCGCTCCCCCGGCCCTCCGCGCTGCCGCCAAGCGAGAGCAGGGCCCAGTGCTCGCTCAGCAGGCGCTCGATCGCCAGCGGCACGTCGCTGCCCGCGCCGCCCGGGCGCGCCGGCTGCGGGACGGCACACGGGAGGCACGCGCTGGACGACACGCCGGCTTGGGCCCCCGCCGGCTCCGCCTGCCGAAAGAGCGGCACCACTGTCTGTTGCGCCTGCGCCTGCTGCTGCTGCTGCGCCAGTTGCTGCTGCTGCTGCGCCGCGGCGGCGGCCGCGGCGTCTGCCTTGACCGCTGCCAGCTCAGCCCTGCATGCGGCGGCCTCGGAACGGGCGTCCGCCGTCTGCCGCAGCAGGTCTGCGACCAGCTTCGCCAGCAGCTCCTGCTCCGGCGCGCTGGCCCCGCCCGCGGCCACCGCCGCCGCCGGCGGCGGCGGCGCAGGCTGCGGCTCCTGCGCACCCGCGCCGCCGTCGCCGCCGCCGGCGCCGTCGCCGGCGGGCGCGGTGCCCGCGCCGCCAGGCGCGGCGCCCGCGTCGCCTGGCGCGGCGCGCGCTGGCGCGCGGGCGGCGGCCCTCGCGAACGCCCACGCCGGCGCCGGCGCGCTCTCCGGCGCCGCGCGCAGCTCGGCGCGGGTGTGGGCGAAGAAGCAGAGGTGCCGGCGGCAGCCGACGCCCGCGCTGCACATGACGGTGCGGTAGCGGCTGGGGTGCAGCCAGTACTCAAACACGTTGTGGCTCAGCCCGCACGCGTCGCCCTCGGGGCACGTGCCGCCCTGTGGGGCGCGGGCGCGGCGCGGCGCGTCAGCCGCCGGCGGCGGCGGCGGCGCGGCGCTCGGCGCAGCGCGCGCGGCGCGCACCCTGGCGACCGCGGGGCAGACCTCGCTCGCGTACGCGTGCGTGCGCACATCACGGCGGCGCACGCGCTCCCCGGGGTGCGCGTACGGGCACGTCGCCCAGTCGTGCGTGGAGCGCTGCGGCGGCGGGGCGGGCAGCAGCGCCGGGCGTCACCGGCTGCGGACGGGCTGCAAGCGCAGCGCCCGCACGGCACGCTGTCCCACGAGGCGCTGTGCCTGTGTGGTGGCCGCGCGCCGCCGTGACGCCGCGCGTGCGGCTGGCGCCGGGAGCGAGCCTGGAAGGCGCACCCGGGAGCAGACCAGAACCTTGCACACGTACATGCGGAACTCATCCGTCTCCGTCAGCTCGCGCTCGCCGCCGTCCCGCGGTGGCCGCGCGGGCAGCGGCGCCGCGGCCATCTCTCGCGCCTCGGCCTCTACTGCGCGCCGCGCCGGCCGCACGTCATGTCACGCTGCTCCCAAAGCGCCGGGGCTCCACCGCGCACCTATCGGGGGACCGCGGACAGCGCGCGGCTTCTCACGCCGGCACATGTGGCGGAGAAAGGCCTGTCAGATATCGCGCCCCGATCGCCACGATCCACGCACGCGCGCTGACCGCGCCGCGCGCCCGCCGCCTTGCTGCCAAGCGGCCAACGAGATCGTTGCTGCTGCGCCCGCGGGCGGCCGTGTGCGCTGATCGCCGCCTGCACCGCTCGACGCGCCGCCAGCCTGGGCCAGCCCGGGCCTGGGCTGCCGGTGGCTACACGCGCCGCACGTGGGCCAGAAGCGCGGCGCATCGGAGAGTCAGGTTGTTAAACGCGCGGCGGCCGGCGGCGCCGCAGCCGGGCCCGCGCGCGCGCCGCGCGCCGCCTCGCGGCGGCCCGCGCGCGCGCTGGCGCCAGCCTGAGCCCGCCCCGCGCCGGCCGGTCGCCCCGCCGCCCCTGTGCTGCTGCCCGCCCGCCCCTGCCCCCGCCCAATGTACACCACGCGCGCGGCGGGCCGCGGCGCGCGCGGCCTCGCCGCCGCAGCCGCCGCCCGCGCACGCGCGCGCGCGCGCAGGGAGGCCCGGCCCGGCCGGGGCCCCCGCACGCGCCCACGCGCGCGCGGGCACACGCACACACACACACACACTGCCTACCCCAGGCGCACCGGCCGCCCGCAGCGCCGCGGCGCGCCGCTCCCGAGCGCCCCTGGCGCCGCCTCATCACGCGCCGCGCGGCGCTCACTTCTTGGGCAGCGGCATCGGCTTGCCGTCCTCGTTGAGGACCTGGCGGCGGTCGCGGCGGTGGCGCAGCGTGAGCGCAGGCGCCGTCGCCGGGCGGAGGCAGACCCGTGCGGCGGCGCGCGGCAGCGGCGCGCGGCGGCGCGCGGGCGTGCCTTGGTGTCGCCGCTGATGGCCTCGGCCTTGAAGTCCGCGTCCAGCTCGTCGTCGTCGCCGTACACCTCGTCCACGTACGCTGCGCGGCGCGGAGCGCGCGACGCGACGCGGCGGGGCGGGGTGGGGGTGAGGGCGGGGGCGGGGGCGGGTCGGCGGCGCCCCGCGTGGCTCTCTGCTCGCAGCGCTGCGCTGCGCCAGGCGCGCCGCGCGAGGAGCCCCAGGGGCGCGCGCCGCCGGCTGCGCAGCCGCGCCGCCTGCGCCCGCTGCCGGCGTGCGGCCGCGCGTCTCTCCCTCACCTGCGGCCATGCTGTCGAGGGAGGGGATGTTCTTCAGCTCCTCCTGCGCCGCCTTGGCGCCGCCCTCGTCCTTGCCCTGGCGGTCGCGGCGGCGCGGCGCGGCGTGAGCGCCCCGCGCCGCGCCGGCCGCGCGCGGCCCCGGGCTGGGCTGCCGCCCCCTCGCGCGTCTCCCCGCCCGCACGCCCGACGCCCCACCCGGCCCCACGCCCCACCCGGCCCCGCCCGCCCGCCCGCCCACCTTGCGAGCGGCCATCTCCTTGGTCATGCGGTCGGCCTTCTCCTGCACCTCGGTGATGTCGCCGACCATGTAGAAGGCCATCTCGGGCAGGTCGTCGTACTTGCCCTCAAGCACGCCCTGGGGTGGGAGGGGGGACGGGGGGGGGGGGGGGGGGGGGGGGGAGGGATGACATGGGAGGGTGGCGGTGAGCGAGAGGGTGAGAGGCCCGCGGCGGCGGCCGCCTGCGCCGCGCCAGCCGCGCCGCGCGCCTTGAAGTCCTTGAGCGTCGTCTCGAGTGGCACGTACTTGCCGGGCGTGCCCGTGAACACCTCGGCCACCTGGCCGCGGCACGCACGGGCGCGCGGGCGCAGCGGGGGCGGGACGTCGGCGCGCGGGCGCGCGGGCGGACCGCGGCGGCGCGGCGCGGCGGCGCGCCCGCCCTCTGCCAGGGCTCCCCGTGCCCGCCATCGCCCCCCCCCCCCCCACACACACACACGCGCGCGCTCCCGCGAGCGCACCTGGAAGGGCTGGGAGAGGAAGCGCTGGATCTTGCGCGCGCGCGCGACGGTCAGCTTGTCCTCCTCGCTCAGCTCGTCCATGCCCAGGATGGCGATGATGTCCTGCGGGGTTCAGGGAGAGTGCAGGCAGGGAGGGTTTAGGGAGGAGGGTTCAGGGAGGGTTCAGGGAGGGTTCAGGGAGAGGCTGCCGCTGGGCTGGCGGGCGCGGGCGTGCGGGCGCCGCGCGTGCCGCGCCGCATGCGCCGCGCGCGGCGTGTGTGGCGCCCCGTCCGCCCGTGCCTGCAGGTTCTTGTAGTCCTGCAGCACCTTCTGCACGCCGCGCGCGACGGCGTAGTGCTCGTCGCCTGTGCGTGGGGGGCGAGGCGGAGGAGAAGGAGAGGGGGGCGAGGCGGGGCGGGGCAAGTCGGTCAGCGCGGCTTGACCGGGCGCCCGCCCGGCCGCGCGCGCTCCCCACACCAGGACTCCCCCCCCCCTCCCACGCACACTCCCTCCCTCCCTCCCTCCCTCCCCCTCCCGCCGCCCCTCACCGAGGATGCGGGGGTCGAGCATGCGGCTGGTGGAGTCGAGCGGGTCGACCGCGGGGTAGATGCCGAGCTCGGCGATGCCGCGCGAGAGCACGGTCGTGGCGTCGAGGTGCGCAAAGGTCGTCGCGGGCGCGGGGTCAGTCAGGTCGTCGGCGGGCACGTACACCGCCTGGGTGTGTGGGTGTGTGTGGGGGGGGGTGGGGGTGTGGGGGATGAGGTGAGGAGGGCGGGGAGGTGAGGGGCGAGGTGAGCGGGGAGGTGGGCGGGGAGGTGGGCGGGGAGGTGAGCGGGGAGGTGAGGGGGTGAAGGGAGACGAGAGGGGGGAGGTGAGCGGGGAGGTGAGGTGAGGGGCGTGAGGCGAGGCGCCAGGTGAGGGGTGCTGGGCCCGCGTGAGGGGCGAGAGGGGGAGCAGTGCCCGACACACACGCGCGCGCGCGTGAGAGAGAGAGAGAGAGAGAGAGAGAGAGAGAGAGAGAGAGAGAGAGAGAGCCCGCAGCGCCCCCGCACCTGCACCGAGGTGATGGAGCCCTTGGTCGTGGTGGTGATGCGCTCCTGCAGGCCGCCCAGGTCGGTCGCGAGCGTGGGCTGGTAGCCGACGGCCGAGGGGATGCGGCCGAGCAGCGCCGACACCTCAGAGTTGGCCTGGTGGCGGTGCGCAGCGCGCGAGCGGCGGCGGCGGCGGACGCGTGAGCGTGCGTGAGCGGCGGCGCGCAGGCGCGCGCGCGCGAGAGGGCGCCAGGGCGTGGCGCGCGCGGCGCGGGCGCCGGCCGGCCGGCCACGGCGGCTCAGCTCGGCCCGCGTCGAACACGTCGGCCCCAGGCCCCCCTCAAGGGCTCAAGCTGCACCATGCACCCCCCCCCCAAACCACACACACACACACACACACACACACACACACACACACACACACACACACACACACAGCACCACACAGCCCCCCCCCCCACACACACGCACCTGGGTGAACCTGAAGATGTTGTCCACAAACAGCAGCACGTCCTGGCCCTCCACGTCGCGGAAGTACTCGGCCACGGTGAGCCCCGTGAGCGCGACGCGCGCGCGCGCGCCCGGCGGCTCGTTCATCTGCCCGTACACGAGCGTGCACTTGCTGTCGCCGCGCTCCGCGCCGAGCTTGATCACGCCCTGGTTGGCGGGTCGTTGGTGGGTGGGTGGGTGGGTGGGTGGGTGGGCGGGTGGGTGTGGAGTGTCTGAGGCAGGCGCGCGGGCGGCGGAGGCGCAGAGGGCGGAGGCGCGCTGTGGCAGAGAGCGACAGAGCGCGCGCCCCCGCGCGCGCACGCCCCCAGGCCCAGGGCTCGCGGGCACCGAGCAACGCCAGGCTGAGCCTCGGAGAGCCCTGGGGCTGGGGGCCGCGGGCCCTGGGGGTTCAGCAGCGCCCCAACCCCAACCAACCCAATAAACCCAGCTGCTGGCCCCTCAATCGCTCAATCAGTCACTCAACCAATCAGTCAATCAATCAATTGCTCAATCGCTCAATCAATCAGTCAAACCAACCAAACGCCTCACCGACTCTATCATCTCGCGGTAGAGGTCGTTGCCCTCGCGCGTGCGCTCGCCGACGCCAGCAAACACGGAGAAGCCACCTGGGAGGCGGGAGAGGGGAGAGGGGAGAGGGCGGGGGGGGGGGGGGGGGGGGCGGGGGTGATGAGGCGTGCGCGCGGCTGGTGCGGCGCGCGTGGCTGCCTCGCGCGAGGACTCCTCCCAGAGCGGCCCTGCCGCCGCGCAGCCCGCACCCCCCCCCCCCCCCCACACACACACACAGCGCCGCCGCCGCCGCCGCCGCCGCCGCCGCAGCAGCAGCAGCAGCAGCAGCGGCATCAGCATCAGCATCAGCGGGCCTCACTCACCGTGCCCCTTGGCCACGTTGTTGATGAGCTCCATGATCAGCACCGTCTTGCCCACGCCCGCGCCGCCAAAGAGCCCGATCTTGCCGCCGCGCTGGTACGGCGCGAGCAGGTCCACCACCTGCGGCGCGCATTGTGGAGAGGTTGCGCGCGCGCGTGTGAGTGCGTGTGCGTGGGTGCGGGTGCAACACGCATGCAAGGAGGGAGAGCGCGTCGCGGCCGGCGCCAGCTGCGCAGCCCCGCGCCAGCAGCAGCGTCAGCAGCGGCCCGTGCGCGCCTTGATGCCGGTCGCGAGGATCTCCTGCTCCGTGCTCTGCTCCGTGAACGCGGGCGCCTCGCGGTGGATGGACCACGTGTCGGCCGCCTCTGCGGAGCGGCGGGGCGCGCGCAACACCGCGGTGAGCGCCGCGCCGCCGCCGCCCTGCCGCCGCCGCTGCTGCTGCCGCCCCCTCCCCCCTCTCTCTCTCCCTCTCCGTCTCTCCCTCCCTGCTGCGCCTCCTCCCTCTCCCTCTCTCTCTGCCTCCCCCCAGCAGCCGCTCACCGATGGGCCCGCACTCGTCCACGGGCTCGCCAATGACGTTCATGATGCGCCCCAGCGTGCCGCGGCCCACGGGGATCTTGATGGGCGACCCCGTGTTGACCACGCGCTGCCCCCGCACCAGGCCTGCGGCGGCGGCGGCGGCGCACTCGCCCGCCGGCCGCAGCCGCGCCGCCGGCTGT
Source organism: Scenedesmus sp. PABB004 (assembly GCA_014905635.1). NCBI lineage: Eukaryota > Viridiplantae > Chlorophyta > Chlorophyceae > Sphaeropleales > Scenedesmaceae > Scenedesmus > Scenedesmus sp. PABB004. Next base: position 124,185 of record JABVCE010000011.1, on the reverse strand, counting down.
GCGCCGCAGCTGCCGCGCCGGCCGCTGCCGCCGCCGCGCCCGCCGCGGGCGCTGCCGTCGCTGCCGCCTGCTGCTGCCATGCCGCAGGACGCGCCTCCCCCCCCCCCCCCCCGCATGCGCGCGCGCGCGCGCAAGCGGACGCACCGTCGGTCGCGTCCATGGCGATGCAGCGCACGTTGTTGTCGCCCATGTGCTGCGCGACCTCCAGCACGAGCCGAATGTTGTGGTCGGCCACCTCCTGCGCGGCGCGGCGGCGGCGGAGCAGGGGCGGGGCTGGAGGCGTGAGGCGGGCGGCGCTCAGCGCGCGCGGCGGCGTGCGCGGCGGCGCGCGCGGCTGCGTGCGGCCGCGCGGCGCACCAGCGCGGACATGATGTCCGGCAGGTTGTCGCCGTCGAAGCGCACGTCCACGACGGGGCCGATGACCTGCGCGCGCGCCGCGGGCGTGGGCGCAGCCGGCGTGGGTGCGGGCGTGGGCGGCGCCGGCGCCGGCTGCGCTGCCGGCGCCGCTGCTGCTCGCGCGCGCCGCCCCGATGCCCAGGGCTGTGGGGCAGGGGCGGGAGCGGGATCCGCGTGCGCTGGCGGGCCCGGCTGGCGCGGATCGAGCCCTGCGCTGGGCGCCTCGCCCGGGGCTGCCTGCTGATCCCGGCCGGCGCGGTGCGGGCGCTGCCGGGCCGCTGCGCCGCTCCCGCGCGGCCGTGCGCGCCGATCCCGTCGCGCCACGCGTGCAGCGCGCGCTGCCCGGCTGCCACGCCGCCGCTGCGCGCTGCGGGGGCGGCTGATGTCCTGCCGGCCGCCCCACCAGCAGCCCGCGCCCAGCCTGCTGCCCGGCGGCCCGCGGCCCGCCGTCCAGCGCCAGGCCAGACGCTGCTGCAGGCCCGGCGCCCCAGCCCGGCCGCAGATCTGGCCGCGCGGGGGGAGGGGAGCCCGCAGCAGCCCGCACCTGCGCGACATAGCCCACATCGCTTGCCGCCGACGCGGCGGGGGCCGCCTCCGCCGCGAAGCTGCGCACGCCGGCGCCGCGCAGGGCGGCGCCCAGCCGCTGGAGCGCGGCGGCGCGCATGGCTGCTGCCGATGCGATCTGTGCTGCCCGGCGCTCGGGGGCGCTGCCGCTGGGTCGGGCCTGGCGGTGCGTGGCGCGGCGCGGGCGACGGGCCTCCCAGGGCAACGGACCAGCGATTTCGCGTGCGGGCACAGGGGCGCAACACGCCCCAAGCCCTGGCGGGGAGCAGCCACCTGAGCGCCGAGCGCGGCGGAGGCGGAGCCCGCCTGGCGCGGCGAGGGCAGCCGGTCCCGCCGGCGAGGGCAGCCGCCGCCCGGCTGCGCGCACGCTGCGGCCGCGCTGGCGCCGCTGCGGCGCAGCTCGCGCGTGGCAGGCGCGGCTGTGCGGGGCAGCCGCCGGCCTTGGCGCTCCCCGGCTGGTCGTGTCGGGCCGGCGCAGCACGCGCTGGCATGCGCCCGGCGCGCGAGGGCTCGCAGTTACGCAACTGGCGGCCGCCAGCGCACGGCGGGCGCGACCAGGGCGGCGCGCGCGCGGCGGCGAGCTCGTCAGCTTGCGGCGGCCGGGCCACATAAACTCGGCCGGCGGTGACGCCGCGCCAAAGCGCGCCCGGGCGGCCTCAAAGCGTGCGCCAGGCAGCCAGACCTCGGTCGGGCCGCGCGGGCGCGCCGCAGGGACAGGTAGTCCTGGTGCGCGCCTCTTTGCATGAACCGCCGCCGGCTCATTTCAGCCTCTCAGCCTCCGCGCGGCCGCGCAGAGCGGGATCCTGGGATGTAACGGCGACAGGGCGGCTGACATGCCGCCCAGTAGCCCCAACGCGCGCACTCCACTGCGCCTGTGGCCCCCCGGGCCCGGTGCCTCCCGCGCGTCCGCTGCTCTGGAGGTGGCGCTGAAGGGCGTCTGAGCTGCTAGAAGAGCGCTGGGACGGCGCGCTGGGCCGCGCCGTGGCCTTGCGGCGCTGCGCCCCGGCGCGTGCACGCGTCCCGCACGTGCGGGACGGCGGCGGCGGCCGGCCGTCCCAGGCGCGCATGGACGGCGCCGCGCTCGGCAGCCCCCCGGTGGCGTCTGAGGAGGGCGCCCGCCGGCCAAAGTACAGCTACGGCGTCTCGCGCGACTCGCGACGGGGCGAGAAGGTTTACAAGACGCGCGTCCACCACGCCGGCAAAGTGCTCAACCTGGGCAGGTGCGGCCGCCGACACGCGCCGCGAACGCGGCGCTGCAGCGACTGCCGCCGCGCGCCGAGCCCGACGGCCGCGCCGCCGCGGCCGCCGCCACCGCCGCCGCCGCCGCCACCGGCCAGCTGCCCGGCGCGCAGCCAAAAGGGCACGGTCAGTTCAACTCAGACCTCAGACTTTCGGAATCACCGGCTGCTGGCATGGGTCGGCACGGGCAGCCCCGTGGTGCGTGTGCTGCGGTACTGCCTCGGGTTCGCCGCCCCGGCACAGTCGTGAACCCCGGCCGCACGCGGCTCCAAATTGGAGAATGGGATTCCTGAGGAGGAAGCAGTTCAGAGCGAGGCGCAGTTCAGACCGACCTGTGCACGGCTCACGCGTGCGGCAAGCGTTTGCGCGCTGAGCAAGTGCGCGCGTGATGGGCAGGCATGCTGGGCAGGTGCGGCCGCTCGTGTGGCCGGCCGAGCAACAGTGCTGATACTACGAACACACACGGCCGCGCCGTGCGACTTGAGCTGGTCAGGTCCATCCCCGCCATCCTCGGGCGGGCCGGCGCGCTTCAAGAGATGGCTGGCGCAAGGGAGCGTGCCGGACAAGGCCCAACGGGGCTTCAGCCAATGAATGATCCGCACCTGATCGACTGCACACAGATCAAGCCTTGCTCGTGATCGGAGGCCCACAATGCTTTGCCTGTGCGTGCACAGCGCCTGCTGCGCAGCAGGCGCTGCTCCCCCTGGCGAGGCCGCGCCAGGCGCCACAACGGCCGAGGCGTGGGCCTCGGCCCTGGCCTGCTCCCCCGGTGCACACGCAAACAATGCGTGATCATGCGACCCCGCTCCCGGTGTGCCTTCCGCCACAGCCACAAACCGCGGTGCTGGCTCGCCAGGGGCACCCCCGGCTGGCGGCGTGGCCGCGCGGCGCGTGCCCGCGCGGGGCTTGGCTGCAGGGCGCGTGGCCGCGCGACGCGCGCGCTACGGCTGGTCCTGCCACTGATACAAGAGATCCAGCAGCTCGCCCAGCGCGCTGTCGGCGTCCATCTGCTGTGCCTGCTGCTGCAGGTGGCGCTCCAGCAGCAGGCCTTCCAGCACGACCGCCTGCTGCTGCACCGCCTGCTGCTGCACCGCCAGCTGCGCCACCGCTGCCGGCAGCAGGTGTGCGTGGCGCTCTCGGCTGCCCTGGTCGGAGGCCGGCCGCTTGTGCGGCTGCCGCGGTGTGCTGTCGGCGCTGCGCGGCAGCTCCTGCCCCGATGACGGCGGCGGGCCCAGCGGCCTCCCCTGCGTGCACTGCTGCTGCACCTCGCAGGCGGCGCCGTCGCCCAGGAGCTGCGCCCACACGTCGTCGTGGCTGGGCGCGCAGCAGCCCAGTGCTGGCTGGCTGGCCGACCGGGCCAGTGCGACGTCCGCGCCGGCAACTGGGTTCGCCGGGGCCCGGCCGGCCGCCGGGGCGCCGCCGCTGAGCGCGGCCTCGGCGGCGTGCGTCAACGCGGAGGGCGCCGCAAGGGCGCCCTGCGACGCCCACGGCTGCCGCACCTGACCCGGCAGCAGCTGAGGCGGCGGGGCGCTGCCGGCCGCCCAGCTGGGCTGCTGCCAGGGCAGGCCCGCCGGGCAGGCGGCCTGCGCCGCACCCGGCCAGCCCGCCGCACTGAGCGGCTGGAGCTGCTGCGGTTCACGCTGTGGCTGCTGGCGCGCCAGCAACGCCGACAGCTGCTGCTGCCGCAGCTCCAGTGCCTCTTGCTGCTGCCGAAGCTGCGCCTGCAGCGACTGCTGCTGCCCCAGCAGCAGCTGCGTCAGCGGGTCGGCCCACTGCGCCGCTGCGAGCGTGGTGGCCCCCGGGCGCGGCAGCTCGGTGCCCACCTGGCTGCCGCCGAGCTCTCCATGCTGGGTGGGCGGCTGGCTTGCGGCGCTGCTGGTGCTGCTGTTTGTGTGGCTGCCGCCGCTGCCGCTGCACCGCGCGAAAGCGCCCTCCGGCTCAGGGTTGGGGCTGACCGGGGAGGGCCGCCCCGAGCTCTCCGCACCGGGCGGCGGGATGCCGAGCGGCGTCCGTGCCCCAGAGCTGCTGCCCGCGCCGGCGCTGCCGGACGCTGGCGCCGGCGGCGCCGTACCGCTCGCCGCCAGCAGCGGCACGGGGCGCAGGCCGCCGTCCAGCGCAGGGTCGGGGTGGCGGCTGAGGTGCTCAATCACGCGCGCCGTCACGTCCGCACTGTCCAGCGCGTACGCACCGGCCGGGTAATTCTTAGGCCCTTCCTTGCCCAGCTGGTGCGCAGCCTGGTCGTGCGCGAGGCGCGCGACGTGAGAGTCGGCATACCTGCGGCGGCGGCGGCGGCGGTGGCGGCGGCCGCGGCGGCGCGGCCGTCGGGCTCGGTGCGCGGCGGCAGTCGCTGCAGCGCCGCGTTCGCGGCGGGTGTCGGCGGCCGCACCTGCCCAGGTTGAGCACTTTGCCGGCGTGGTGGACGCGCGTCTTGTAAACCTTCTCGCCCCGTCGCGAGTCGCGCGAGACGCCGTAGCCGTACTTTGGCCGGCGGGCGCCCTCCTCAGACGCCACCGGGGGGCTGCCGAGCGCGGCGCCGTCCATGCGCGCCTGGGACGGCCGGCCGCCGCCGCCGTCCCGCACGCGCCTGGGCGCAGCGCCGCAAGGCCACGGCGCGGCCCAGCGCGCCGTCCCAGCGCTCTTCTAGCAGCTCAGACGCCCTTCAGCGCCACCTCCAGAGCAGCGGACGCGCGGGAGGCACCGGGCCCGGGGGGCCACAGGCGCAGTGGAGTGCGCGCGTTGGGGCTACTGGGCGGCATGTCAGCCGCCCTGTCGCCGTTACATCCCAGGATCCCGCTCTGCGCGGCCGCGCGGAGGCTGAGAGGCTGAAATGAGCCGGCGGCGGTTCACGCAAAGAGGCGCGCACCAGGACTACCTGTCCCTGCGGCGCGCCCGCGCGGCCCGACCGAGGTCTGGCTGCCTGGCGCACGCTTTGAGGCCGCCCGGGCGCGCTTTGGCGCGGCGTCACCGCCGGCCGAGTTTATGTGGCCCGGCCGCCGCAAGCTGACGAGCTCGCCGCCGCGCGCGCGCCGCCCTGGTCGCGCCCGCCGTGCGCTGGCGGCCGCCAGTTGCGTAACTGCGAGCCCTCGCGCGCCGGGCGCATGCCAGCGCGTGCTGCGCCGGCCCGACACGACCAGCCGGGGAGCGCCAAGGCCGGCGGCTGCCCCGCACAGCCGCGCCTGCCACGCGCGAGCTGCGCCGCAGCGGCGCCAGCGCGGCCGCAGCGTGCGCGCAGCCGGGCGGCGGCTGCCCTCGCCGGCGGGACCGGCTGCCCTCGCCGCGCCAGGCGGGCTCCGCCTCCGCCGCGCTCGGCGCTCGGGTGGCTGCTCCCCGCCAGGGCTTGGGGCGTGTTGCGCCCCTGTGCCCGCACGCGAAATCGCTGGTCCGTTGCCCTGGGAGGCCCGTCGCCCGCGCCGCGCCACGCACCGCCAGGCCCGACCCAGCGGCAGCGCCCCCGAGCGCCGGGCAGCACAGATCGCATCGGCAGCAGCCATGCGCGCCGCCGCGCTCCAGCGGCTGGGCGCCGCCCTGCGCGGCGCCGGCGTGCGCAGCTTCGCGGCGGAGGCGGCCCCCGCCGCGTCCACACGCCCGCGCACCCAGGGCCGTGCTTGATCAAAAGCCAACGGCGCCGAATGCCGAAAAAGCTCAAAGCATCGTGACAGCGCACCGCCGCGTGAAATGAGCACCGGAAATCATGGAAAGCCCCGTTCCGCCTGCCCCGCGTCGCCTGCCCCACCCCACTGCCACGCCCTAGTCCTGGCCCCCCGCACCAGGCGCCAGCAGCGGCTGGGAGAGGCCGCCGCCGTCGGGCACGGCGGCGCCGCCGCCCACGGCCTGCCCGCCGGCGGCCTCGCCCTCCGCCGCGCCCTCGCGCACCGCCGCAAAGTATGCGTGCCGGCGGTGCGTGCCCTCGCCCTGGTCGCTCGCGCGGCGCACCACGGTGACGCCCTGCGGGCCCTGGGGGTTGAGGTTGACCGCGGTGAGAGTGAATGTTAGGTAGCCAGACTCAGCGCTGGTGCTGCGGTTCCGCGCCAGCGCCGCCTGCGCCTGCGCCTGCGGCTGCGCCTGGCGCCGCTGGCCCCGCGGCGACGCGCCGCCGCCGCCCTCCTGCGCCTGTCCCGCCGCCGTGCAGTCGGGCGAGAAGCAGCCGCCGTGCCACGCCGCGACGCTGCTGCTCGCGGCGCTCGCGCAGCGCTCGCCCGGGTCTGCGCCCCCGCCGCCGCCCGGCTGCGCGCGGGACCCGCCCGGCGGGCTGCCGGCCAGCGGGGTGGAGGGGTTGCTGTATGTGCGCCGCGCCTCAAACAGCTGCGGCGGTGCGCACGCGGGCGGGCCCGCGCGGGCGCGGCGCGTCAGCGAGGGCCGCCCCGGCGCGGCGGCGCGCGCGTGGTGGCCGCGCCGCGCCGGGCGCGCGCACCTTGAAGCCGTGGGACTGCATCCAGTGCCGGTGCTCGCTGGAGTGCGGCCAGCTGCCGCCGCCGGGGTGGTGGTGGTGCGCGACCAGCCGGCCCACGCGCGGCGTAAACTGCTGCGCGTACGCCTGCAGCCGGGCCGGGCGCGCAGCCAGCGCGGGTGGTGGGCCGGAGCGGCGCCGTGGCGGGCGGGCGGCGGCGGCGGCGGCGGCGCGGCGCGCGCGCGGCGGCGCGGCGCGCCCGCAGCACCCCGGCGCGGGCCGCACCTTGCGCAGGCGAGGCGGGAGGTTGCTGGTGAGCTGGTAGCCCTCCACGCGCGTGACCTGCGGCAGCGTGCAGGCGGCGGCCGGGCGTGAGCGCGCGCCCCCGCCGCACGGCCGCACGGCTGCCGGGCGCTGCCGCGCCGCCGCGCGGCTGGTTCAGTTGTGGCGCGCCGCCGCGCGGCTGGCTGTGTGTGGCGGCGCCGCCGCCTCGCCTGCATGTTGTCCACGTACTGATCAGTCTCATCAATGATCTGGTCACGGCCGGGGGGCAGAGCGCCGGCAGCGGCGGCGGCAGCGGCGCGCGGTCAGGGCGCGGCCGGGCGCGTTGGGCCGCGCGGCGGCGCGCGGCGGGGCCGCCGCGGCCGCCGGCCGGCGCGCCCCACCTCCTGCTGCAGCAGCTGCGGCGTGGCGGCGGCGGCAGCGGCGGCGTGTCAGGCGGCGCGTCGGGCGGCGCGCGGTCGCAGCGCGCGTGCGCCCGGCGCTCGCCCGTGCACCCCGACGCCGCGGCGCCGCGGGGCCTAGGGCCCAGGGCTTAGGCCCAGGGCTTTCTGCCCTGAGCCCCGCGCACCTCCTCGATGACGTCTTCTATCGTGATGATGCCCACCGGGTCGCCCGCGCGCCCGCCGCCCCACGCCGCGGGGCAGGGCTCCGAGCCGACCAGCCCCGGGTCCTGCGCGGGCGCGGGCCCGCACGGCGCCGGGCCCTGCGGCCCGGGCTCGGCCTCCACGTAAATCACGCTCTCCCCAGCCACGATCATGCCCGACTTGCGCTGCGGCAGGCCGCCGGGGCTCGCGCTGCCGCCGCGTGGCGGCGGCACCAGCGCACCGCCGCTGCCGCCGCCGCCGCCGGGCGCGTCGCAGCTCGGCGCGTCGCCGCCGGCGCGGCGCGGCTTGGTGAGCGCGACGATGTGGCTGCCGCCCGCCTCGAACAGCCGCAGCAGCTGGTACAGCGGCGTGTCGGCGGGCAGGCGCGGCAGCGGGCGGCTGAGGAGCTGCCCCGCGGTCAGGCCCGCGCCGGGGTCGACCAGCACCAGCTCCTTCACCAGGATCAGGCCCACCAGCGACGTCCTGCGCGCGAGCGGGGCGGCGTCGGCGCGGGGCGCGGGGCGCGGGGCGCGGGGCGCGGGGCGCGGCGCGCGCCGGGCGCGGGCGCGGGCCGCGCGCCTGTCGCCCGGCTCGTGCAGCGGCACGCGGCTGTGCCCGCTCGCCAGGATCTCCTCCAGCGCCGCTTCGTCGAGGCGGCGGTCCGTGGGCAGCATGAACACCTGCACAGCGCCGGCGGCGGCGGCGGTGGCGGCGGCGGCGCTCGCGGGCTGCGCTCCCGACCCGCGCGCCGCGCGCCGCGCGCCGCGCGCCGCGCGCCACGCAGCACGGCCCGCCGCGCCGCGCCGTGCCGCCGCGCTGGGTGCCGCGCCGCGCCGCCGCCCTCACCTTGTCGAGCGGCGTCATCGCCGCCCAGGCGGTTTTGGAGGTGAGGTCGAGGGCGCCGGTGATGATGCTGATCTCGTCGGCGGTCAGGTTGCCGCCGAGGCCCTCTGCGCTCGAGTGCAGCCCGACGAGCGCCTTGAGCTGGCCGCGCCGGAAGAAGCCCTGCGGCAGGTGGGCGATGAGGAGGGGCGCGGGCGGGCGGGCGGGTGGGCGGGGGCCGCCGCGCACGCCGCGGCCTGCGCGGCGCCGCCGCGGCGGCGCGCCGCGGCGGCGGCGGCGCGGCACAGCGGCGCGCACCGTGTGCTCCTCGCCGAGCAGCCAGTCGAGCAGCTTGCCGACAGGCCAGCTCACCGGCGAGCTGAGCGCCATGAGGCCGCGCACGAGCAGCGCGCTGTAGCTGCCGACCTGCAGCCCGTAGCTGCGGCACACCGCCTGCGGCAGGATCTCGCCTGCGCGCACGCACACCAGCGGGCGGCGCGGGCGGGCGGGCTCAGCGGCGCCGGCGGCGGCGCGCGGCGGCGCCGCGTTGAGCGCTGCCCCGCGCGCTGCTGCCCCCGCGCCGCGCCGCGCGCTGCTGCCCCGCGTGCGCTGCGCACCAATGACGAGCACAACTGACACCGACAGCAGCACCGCGGTGACCGGGTCGACCAGGCGGTCCAGGAAGATGGGCAGCGCCTGCGCGCGCGTGCGCAGCCACGGAGCGGGAGGTGAGCGCAGGCGCCGGCGGCGCGGCGGCGGGTGTCCGCGCGCGCGCCGGGGCGCCGGGCGCGGCGCGGCGCGCCTCCGTGGACAGCGCGTTGAACAGCAGCAGCGTGACCAGCAGGAAGTGCTCGTTCGCGATGACCTGCGCGCGGCGCGGCGCTCGGGTGGAGCCGGGCAGCGCGCCGCCGCCACGCGGCCTGGCCGCCAGCGCCGCGCCGCGCACCGGCCGGATGCGCCGCGCGTGGCGCTGCTCCTGGGGCGTGCCGCTGCGGATCAGCACCTGCGGCGGCGCCGCCGCGGCGGCGCGGCGTGAGGCGCCCGCTGCTCGCTGCTCGCCGCCGCTGCCGCGGCTGCCGGGCTCGCCTCGAGGTCCAGCTCGTCCAGGGACATCAGGCCGAGCGTGAGCCCCGACATGAGGCCGGCCATGCAGACCAGGCCGACCGAGGCGAGCAAGTAGGCCAGCTGCTGGCCCGGCGGCAGCGGCTCGTCGCCGCCGCCGTCCGGCACCGCGCGCAACCACTCGATCATCGCGCGCCCCCGAAATGGGCGATCCGGGGCCGGGCCTAGCGCGCCATGTGGGCAGCCGGGCGACCGGCGGCACGGCGGAGCTGTTGCGGGGCGTGGCCGGCTGTTGGCGCTGCCTGGCGAGCCCGGAGAGCGGCAAGCTGGCGGGGGCGTGCCACGGGCTCGCCGTAACCGGGTCGTCATTGACGCGCCGCCGCTGGGGCGCAGCGCCGCATCCGTTGAACCCACGCCGCCACGCAAACACCGCGGCGCGCCGGCGCACGGGGATTTAAAAATACAGCTCACAACACAAACACAAACGCCCCCGCCTGTGTTGGTGTACAGACGCCCCGCGCGGTCACTGGTCGCCGGAGAGGCGGTCGATGATGGGCTTGAGCGTCGCCGCGTACGCCTGGCCCGCGGTCGCCTTCATGCGCCCCCAGTTGCGCTCGGCGATCTTGTTGAACCTGCGGCGCGGGGGGGGGGGGGGGGGGGGGGGTCGAGGAGGGATGAGGCGGCTGGCGCGCATGCAGCGGGCGGCGGCTGCGCGCGCGCGGGGCGCCGCCGTGGGCGGCGCGGCGGCGCCGCGCCGGCGAGCGCGCGGCGCGGCGCGGCGCGCACTTGCGCGCGCTGATGACCACGGGGCTCTCGTCGCCGCCTGGGCGCGCGGCGCGGCGCGGCGGGCGCGTGAGCGCGCGCGAGGGCGCGGCGGGCGCTGCGCTGCGCGGTCGTGGCGGCGCGGGGGCGCACCGAAGATTGTGCTCAGCACCGCGCCGACCTCGTCCGGCGGCCGGCCGCCAGCTGCTGCCGCCGCGCCGGAGCGCGCCGCCTGCGCCGCCGCCTCGGCCTCCATGCTCGACCCCAGGATGACCTGCGCCCGCGGCAGTCGGTTTGCGGCGCGGCGGTGCGCGGCGCGGCCGCGCCGGCGCCGCCTGCCGCCAGTCGCCGCCGCCGCCGCCGCGCCGCCGCCGCGCCGCCCACCTCCAGGCCCTCGCAGTAGGGCAGCGGCCGCCACGCGCCGTCCGCAGGCGGCGGGCCCGGCCGCGCGCCGCTCCCCGCGCCGCTGCCGCTGGCCGCGCCGCGGCCCGACGTCGACGGCTCGTACATCGCGTGGCCCAGGCACATGAACTGCGTGCGCGTCGGGGCCGCGTGGGCGCGGCCCACCACGGGGCCGGCGGCGCGCGGCGCGGCGCGGCGGCGGCAACCGCTGCAGCAGCAGCGCGCCGCACTTTGTAGTCGGTCGCGGCGCTGATGGCCTTGTGCTGCGCCGGCTCCAGCTCCACGCGCTCCTCGGGGGTGTGCCGGAAGCCCACGCACACCTGCGAGCGCGCGGCACGGCCCCGATCGGCGCGGGCGCCCGGCATCGCACCCCGCGCATCGCCCGCCCCTCCCACGCTCACCGGCCGCTTGCCGGCGTCCTGCATGGCCTGAGTGTAGTACAGCACGCCAAGGCAGCACTTCTGCACCGGCGGCGGGCCCGGCGGGGCCGATCCAGCGGGCGACGCGGCGCCGCTGCCGCCGTCCATGCCTGCTGCCTGCGTGGGCGCCTGCGCAGCGCCGTCCGATGTGTGCAGTGCGGGTGGGCGGTGCCGCCTTGCCGCCGCGCGCGCCGCGCATGCGGGCGCAGCGCCGCCGCCGCCGCGGCGGAGGTTCGGCTTGCGCCGCGCGGCGCAGCATGCTCACATCAGACGGCACAGCATCAGACAGCACTGCGAACAGCGCGGCGCACGTCGCCAGGAGCGCTGGCGGGCAGCCGATGAGCGCGTGGAGAGTCTGATCGCTTTTCCGCGCAACCGCGCGGCGTGCGGTGCGCGCGGGCGTCGGGATGGACGCGTAGCGCACCGAGACAGCACCATGGCGGGCGCGGGGGTGGCGCGGGGCCGGGATTGCGCGCGCCGGCGCCGGCCCCGCGCGCCGGCGCCGGCGCCGGCTGCTGCTGCTGCTGCGCCGGCCCGCGCCCACCCACGCCCACCTGCGCCCGCCTCGCCGCTCAGGGATGGCGCCATGGGCGGCCCTGGCGCCGCCGCCCGGCCTGGGCGTGCCGGCGCCTCCGCGCGCGCCGCGGCGCCCGCAGCAGCGCCCGCAGCAGCGGCTGCGCGGCGCGGCGCACCGGCGGGCGCCGCCGGCGGCGGCCGCGAGCCTGCCGGCGCGCGCCGCCGCGCCTGGCACCGCGGAGCCGGCGCTGGCGGACGGCGGCGGCGCGCTCGATGGCGAGCGGCGGACGGGCGCGCGGGTGCTTGACGACGACGACGCCACCCTCCGTGGCGGCGGCAGCAGCGGCAGCAGCGGCAGCAGCGGCAGAATGGCTGACACTGACGGGCGGGCGGGCGGGGACGGCGCCAGCAGCGCCAGCGCCAAGGCGCTGCTGCAGGGCGTGACCTACGCGGCGACGCACACGCTGCCGCCGGCGGCGAGCTGGCAGGCGGGCGCGGCGGCGCTGCGCGCGGCTCTGGCCGATGGCGACGCGCTCGCGGCGGCGCTGCCGGGCGCGGCGAGCAGCGGCGTCGTGCGCTGGGAGGTGCCACTGCCGCGCGGCGGGCCCGGCAGCCCCGCGGCGGGCGCGCCCGGCTTCACCGCGCTGCAGTGGCTCCAGGGCCAGCACGCGCTGCGGCGGCGGCTGCACCAGGTTTTCTTCAGCGGCCGCCACAGCACCGCGCCCGACACGCCCGGCACCGCCGCGGCGGAGGCGGCGACGCAGGGCTGGGCCGCGGTCGCGGGCCTCGGCGCGGCGTGGCGCTGGCACGGCGGCGCGGGGCAGGGCTTTGACGCCGGCGTGATGGCGGGCCTGCAGCGCTTCCTCTCCGAGGCCCAGCCCCGCCTGCGCGTGCTCGGCGGCACGCGGTGCGCCGCCACCCGGGGGCTGGGGCGGCGGCCGGGGCGCGGCAGCTCGCGCGGGCCCCACCGCCGACCGACGCCGCCTCCGCCTGTGTGCGCGTGCGCAGGTTCAACCCCGCGCAGGCGCCCGCGGCCGAGTGGGCGGCGTTTGGCAGCTATCTCTTCCTGCTGCCCCAGGTGGAGGTGACCGAGGCCGACGGCAGCCTGCTGCTGGCCGTCAACGTGGCCTGGGACTGCCGGTGCGCGGGAGCGGGGGGCGCCGCCGCGGCAGCCGGGCGGGCGCGGGCGCGGCGCTGCGCGAGCCCGGCGCGCTCGCCGCGCCGTGACCCCGCCGCCACCGCCGCGCAGGCTGGCCGCGCAGCAGGCGGCCAACGCGTCGGCCGCGGGCGTCGGGCCGGCAAGCCTGCCGGACGCGGTCGCGCAGGCGCGCGCCGCGCTCGGCACGATGCGCCCGCCCGCGTCCGGCGCGGCGCCCGCGCTCGCGCCCGCGGCGTCGCCCGCGCAGCACACGCCCGACGAGGCAGGCTGGGACGAGCTCATGAGCGGCGCGGTGCGCGTGCTGCGCGCCGGCGGCGGCCCGCCCGGCGCCGCCGGCCCCGCCGCCGGCGTGGGCGTGGACCGCGAGCTGGCGCGTGATGAGTTCATCACTGGCGGCCAGCAGGCGCGGCGCGCGGCGTGTGCCCGCCCGCGCCGCCGCGCGCGGCTGCGCCGTCGCACGCGCGCGCGCGCGCGCGCACGCGCGTGCGCGCGCGCCCGCCGACGCGACGCGCCGCGCGCCGCGCGCGCGCCGCAGGGCCTCGACGAGTTGCTGTCCGCGCTGCTGGGCCGCGAGCCGGACCCCGCGCCGAGCGGCCTGGTGACCGTGGACGACAGCAGCGAGGAGGAGGCCGGCGGCAGCAGCAGCAGGGGAGGCAACGGCGGCAGCGGCGCGGCCGCGGCGGCGAGCCCCTCTGGGCGCGCCAGCCCGGGGGTCGGCACGCAGCACGGCAGCAACGGCGGCGGCGCGGCTGCAGCGGCAGCGAGCGCCCAGCCGCAGCAGGAGCAGCAGCAGCAGCTGGTGAAGCTCGTCCTCGCGCGCCGCACGGCGCTGTCGTGGGGGCGCGGCGGCGCCGCCGCCGACGGCGACGGCTGGCAGCGCGTGTCCGGCGCGGTGCTGCTGCAGGCCCTGCAGGAGCGCGACCCGCGGGCCTACCAGCTGCTGCTGTCCACGCCGCCGGGTGCGCCCACCTGCGCCGCGCCGCGCGGCGCCGCCGCTGGCCCCGCTGCCGCCCCACGGCCGGCCGACGGCGCGCCCCCGCCCCGCCGCCGCGGGCGTCGCAGGCGCCACGTTTGTCGCGTGCACGCCGGAGCGCCTCTACGTGCGCAGCGGGCGGCACGTCGCGAGCGAGGCCGTGGCGGGCACGCGGCCGCGCGGCCCGCCTGGCGACCTGGAGGCAGACTTTTACCAGGCGCGGCGCCGGCCTGCGCGCGCTGGCGGCCGTGCCGCGCCGCCGCCGGCAGCGGCCCTTGGCGCACGGGCGCGCGTTGAGCCGCCGCCGCCACCGCGCGCCTCTGCAGGGCCTGGACCTGCTGCAGAGCGCCAAGGACCACGCCGAGTTCAGCCTCGTGCGCGACTGGATCCGGCGCCAGCTCGCGCCGCTGTCGGTGTCGCTGCGCACCGAGGTGGCCAAGAGCGTGCTCAAGCAGGCCGCCGTGCAGCACCTCTACGGCCGCCTCGCCGGCGTGCTGAAACGCGGCGTCGGCGACGCGGCGCTGCTCGCGGCGCTGCACCCGACGCCCGCGGTGTGCGGCCGGCCGCGCGAGGCGGCGCTCGGGTGAGGCGCGCGGCGCGCGGCGGCGCGCGCGCGCGCGGGACAGGCGCTGCGCCTCGCGCGACGCCGCACGGCGCGCCCGCCCGCCGCTCGTTCACCTGCCGCCCGCCCGCCGCCCCGCCAGCTACCTGGAGGCGGCGGAGCCGTTTGACCGAGGGTATTATGCCGGCCCCTTTGGCTGGGTCACGGGCCAGGGCGCCGAGTTTGCGGTGGCCATCCGCTCCGCGATGCTCCCCACGACGCCCGCGGCCCTGGACGACGCCGGCGGCGACGCCGCCGTGCAGCAGGTGCGGCGCCGCGCCGGCGGGGGCACGTGCGTGCGTGCGTGCCGAGTGTGCGTGGCCTGCAGCCAGCGATTGCCGGCCCCCAGCTGCCGGTGATGCCACACCACAGCTTTGATAGTAGATTTGTAGCGGCGCGAGCCGCTGTGATCAACCCATGGGAACTGAGGCACGGGCGGCACGAGTGTGTGTGTGTGTGTGTGTGTGTGTGCGTGTGCGTGTGCGTGTGTGTGTGTGCGTCACTGTGTGCTGTGTGCCGCTGGCGCGCGTGGCACACGCAGCCGCCGCCGCGCGCACAGCCGCCCGCGCCTCGCCCGCCACCGCAGGGCCAGCAGCTGCTGGCGTACGCTGGCGTGGGCGTGGTGCAGGGCTCGCAGGTCGCCGCGGAATGGCAGGAGCTGTGCCTCAAGGTGCGCCCGCGCCGCTCGCCGTCCGACCCGCGCCGCCCACCGCCCACCGCCCACCGCGCCGCCTCGGCGCGCGCAGGTGCGGCAGTTTGAGGGCCTGCTCTCTCCGCTGCTGGCGCCGCCGCTGGCCTCGCTGCCGAACCGCGTCATGGCGTGGGCGGCGCTCGTTGTGGAGGAGCTGAGCAGGCTGGGCGTGACCACCTTTGCCGTCGCGCCAGGTGGGCCCGGGGGGCGAGCCCGCCGGCCGCCGACGGTGGCCCCGCGCGTCGCAGCGCGCGCGCGCGCGCCCCGCCGCGCGCGCGCCGCGCGCTCAGCCCCGGCGCGCCCGCCGCCGGCGCGCAGGCTCGCGCTCCTCGCCACTCGCGCTCGCGGCGGCGAGCCACCCGCGCTCGCAGCTGACCGTGGCCATCGACGAGCGCAGCCTCGGCTTCTGGGCGCTCGGCTTTGGCCGCGCGCACCCGGGCGGCCTGCCCGCGGCGGTCATCTGCAGCAGCGGCACCGCCGTGGCCAACCTGCTGCCCGCGGTCGTCGAGGCGAGCCAGAGCGGCGTGCCGCTGCTGCTCCTCACTGCGGACCGGCCCTACGAGCTGCGCGACACGGGCGCCAACCAGACCATCGACCAGGCGCGCGCCGCGCCGCTGCCTCGTGTCGTGCCTGCGCCGCGCCTGCGCGCACCGTGCACGAGCGTGAGCGCGCCGCGCCGCCGCCGCCGCCGCCGCCGCCAACCGCCGCGTGCAGGTCAAGATCTTCGGTGGCTACACGCGCTGGGCGTCCGACGTCTGCCCGCCGTCCGAGGCGCTGCCCGGCCGCGTCGTCGTCGCGGCGCTCGACGCCGCGCTGCGCCACGCGGCGTCGGGGCCGGCCCCGGGGCCGGTGCACCTCAACTTTCAGTTCCGCGAGCCCCTCGCCCCCGCGCCGGCGCCCTGGGACGCGGCCGCCTTCCTGCGCGGCCTGGAGGCGTGGCAGGCCTCGGCGGAGCCGCTAACCGCGCACGCGCTGCCCGGCGGCGCGCCGGGCGGCGCGCCGGCGCCGCTGCCGGCGCCGCCCGGCGGCGGCGAGGGCGCCGGCGCGCCCGCGGCGGCCAGCGCCGAGCTCGGGCGCGTGCTGCAGCAGCTGCTGGGCGCGAGGCGGGGGCTGGTTGTGGTCGGGGAGCAGCCCAGCCCCGGCGGCGCGGCGGCAGCGGCGCAGCTCGCGGCCCTGCTCGGCTGGCCCGCCGCGGCGGACGTGCTGTCGGGGCTGCGCGTCGGCGCGGCCGCGCCCGACACCGACAGCGGCGCCGGCGACGCGCCGCTGGTGGTGCACCACCTGGACCAGCTGCTGCTCGGCGACGCCGGCGCGTGGTGGCCGGCGCTGCAGCCGGACGTGGTGCTGCAGCTCGGCCCGCGGGTGACGTCCAAGCGGGCCAACCAGTTTATGGAGTGGGCGGCGCTGGGCGGCGACGCCCGGCCGCCCACGCCCTGGCTCTTTGTGGCGCCGGGGCCGGCGCGGCACGACGCGGCCGCGCTGCTGACCGCGCACCTGAGCATGACGCCCCAGCAGCTGCTGGCGGCCGTGGCGGGGCACATGCAGCAGCAGCAGGAGGCGCAGCAGGAGCAGCAGCAGCAGCAGCAGGAGCAGCAGCAGGAGGGACAGCAGCAGCAGCAGGAGCAGCAGCTGGCGGCAGCGGGCGCCGGGGCCGCGCCGCGCCCGCGGCCACCGTCGGCGTACGCGCGCCTGCTCGCCGCGCTCGACGGCGCGGCGGCGGCGGCGATCGACGCCGGCCTGGCGGCGCAGGGGCGGCTCAGTGAGATGGCGCTCGCCCGCGAGCTGTCGGCGGCGCTGCCGCCCGGCAGCGGGCTGTTTCTCGGGAACAGCATGCCCATCCGCGACATGGACAGCTACGCCGGCCCGCGCCGCCGCGACGGTGGCGATGGTCTCGCGGCGCCCGCGGTCGCGGCGGTGCCGATCTGCGGCGGCGACGGCGCGCCGCTGGGCGGCGGCGGCGAGGCCGGCGCCGGCGACGCGGGCGACGAGCAGCTGGGCAGCGGCGGCGGCGGCGGCGGCGGCGTCTCCATCGGCTCGCTGCCGCCCGGCGGCCTGCTCGGCGGCGGCGGCGCGCTCGGCGGCGGCGCCGCGTCCGCCGCCGCGGCCGCGCCCACCGCGCCGCGCGCGGGCGCGTGGGCGGGCGGCGTCGCCGCGGCGGTCGCGGGCGCGCCGGTCGGCGCCAACCGCGGCGCGAGCGGCATCGACGGCGTGCTGAGCACCGCGGCCGGCTTTGCAGCGGGGCTGGCCCGCCCCGTGACGCTCGTGGTGGGGGACCTCTCCTTCCTGCACGACGCGGCGGGGCTGTCGCTGCTGCGCGGCGGCGAGATGGCGCCGCCGCTGACGGTTGTGCTCGTGAACAACCGCGGCGGCGGCATCTTCAGCTTCCTGCCCGTCGCGGCCGCGGTCGGGCGCGACGCGTTTGAGCGGCTCTGGGGCACGCCGCAGAACGTCGACCTCGAGGGTGCGTGCCGCTGCGCGGCGAGGAGGAGGAGGGGGAGGGGGGGCAAAGACGCGGCGGCGGCGCGGCGCGGCGCGGCGCGGCGCGCGCGCGCGCGCGCGCAGGGCCGCCGCGCCGACGGGCCGCCGCGCGCCGCCGCCCCGCCGCGCTGACGCCTGCGCAGGCATGTGCCGCGCGCACGGCATCCCGCACCAGCGCGTGTCGAGCCACGCGGAGCTCGCGCCCGCGCTGGCGACGGCGTGGGGCATCAACCGGCACAGCGTGGTGGAGGTGATCACCGACCGCGGCACCAACCTGGCGCTGCACCGCCAGCTGCAGGCCGGCGTCGCGGCGGCGGTGCACAAGGCGCACGCGCTGCTCACAGCGGCCGGCGGCGGGCCGCAGCAGCTGCCGGCCCCGGCGTGGGGCGCGCCGCCGCCGCAGCCGCCGGTCGTGCTGCGGCCGGGCCTGGTCGTGGCGGACGCCGCCGTGTCGGCCTACGCGCTGCCGCTGGCGCGGCCCCTGACCAGCGCCGACGGCGACGCGGGCGCGGCGCCGGGCGTGCGGCGCGGGCTGCTGCTGCGCGTCGTGCTCAGGCATGACGCTGGTGGCCTCGGCGGCCAGGCGCAGCAGACGACGCCGGCGCCCGCCGCCGGCTTTGCGGGCCTGGGCGAGGCGGCGCCGCTGCCCGGGCTGCACGCCGAGTCGTACGAGGACGCGGCGGCGCAGCTGCACATGCTCGCGCGGCTGCTGCGCGGCCTGCCCGTGCCGCGCACGCTCGCGCTGCTCGGCGCGGGCGCGCCCAGCGCGTGGCTGCGGAGCTGCGCGGGGCTGGACCCCCGCGCGCTGCACCCAAGCGTGCGCTGCGCGCTGGAGGGTGCGCTGCTGCAGGCGCTCGCAGCGGCGCAGGGCTGCAGCCTGGCGGCGCTGCTGCTGCGGCAGGAGGGGCAGCAGGCGGCGGCGACGGGCGGCGGCGGCGGCGCTAGCGGCGGCGGTGCCAGCGGCGGCGGCGCCGTTGCCGTCAACGGCCTGCTGCCCGGCAGCGGCAGCGTGGAGGAGCTGGTCGCCGCGGGCGCCGCGCTGGCGGACGCTGGGTGCGTTGCCATCAAGGTCAAGGTTGGACGGAGGTAAGGCCCAGGGCTCTCTTCGCGGCGCTGCGGTTGTCGCGGCCGCTGGCGCCGTCACGGCTGCTGTGCGACTCGCGGCGGCGCCGACCCGCGTCCCCTGCCGCCGCCGCCGCCACCGCCGCAGGCCCGACCCTGCCGACGACGCGGCGGTCGTCGCCGCGCTGCACGCCGCGCTGGCGCCGCGCGGCGTCGCGCTCACGGCCGACGCCAACCGCGCGTGGAGCCTGGAGCAGGCGCTCGCGTTTGCGCGTGCGCTCGCGGCCGCGGCCGAGGCGGGCGGCGCGCCCGGCGGGCGGCACGTCCTGGCCTACGTTGAGGAGCCCACCGCCGACCCGGGTGACATGGCGACGTTCAGTGCCGAGTCGGGTGCGCGCGCGACACGGCCCGCGCTGGGCCGCGCCCGCGCCCGGGCCCGCTGACGGCGCGCCGCGCCGCGCCGCGCTGACGGCCGCGCTGCGCCGCGCCGCGCTGACGGCCGCGCCGCTCACGGCCCCCCGCGCGCAGGCATTCCGGTGGCGGTGGACGAGAGCCTGGACGAGGGCCTAATCGGCCCCGGCGCCGCCGCCGGGGCGCTGGACCTCGGCATCGCGAGCGGGCTGGCCGCGGTCGTGGTCAAGCCCTCGCTGCTCGGCGGTTTTGAGGCCGCCTGGACCGCCGCGCGCTGGGCGCGCGCGCAGGGCCTGCGCGCCGTCATCAGCAGCTCGTTTGAGAGCAGCGTCGGCCTGGCGGCGCTCGCGCAGCTCGCGGAGGCGCTGGACGCGGAGGCCGACGCCGACGCCGCGGCCGCGCCGGCGCTGCAGGCGGCGGCGGCGCAGCAGCAGCCGCCCGCCACCGCCACGCTGCCCAGCGGCCTCTGGACGGGGCTCGGCGGGGCGCTGCTGCCGAGCTCGCCCCGCGCAGCGTGGCCGGCGCAGGAGGGGGCGCTGGCGCCGGCACAGCCGCCGCCGCCGCCGCAGCACCTCCGGCGCTGGCACGGCCTCGGCACGCTCTCCTGGTTTGCGCGGGACGTGCTCAACGCGCCTGGCGGCAGCGGCCAGCAGGGCCTCGCGAGCTGGGGCCACGCCGTCCCCGCCGCGCGCGCCTGGCAGCTGCTGCAGGAGGCGGCGGCCGCGGCGCCGCAGCGAGAGCAGGCGGGCGCCGGCGCCGCGGCTGTGGGCGCAGCGGCGGCCGCAGCGCTGCACCTCGGCCCGTGCGTGCTGGCGCAGCCCGCGGGCTTCACGCCCGTCGCGTTTGAGGTGCCCACCCCCGCCGGCGGCGCGATGCGTGTGACTGGTCTGCGGGCGGGCCCGCTCGCGCACCCGGGCGCCGCCGGCGCGGCGGGCCTGCCCGTGGTGCTGCTGCACGGCTTCATGGGCGGCGCGGGCGACTGGCGGCCGATGATGGCGGCGCTCGCCGCGGCGGGGCACCCCTGCCTCGCGCTGGACCTGCCGGGCCACGGCGGCACGCGCCCGCTCGCGCCCGCCGGCGCCGGCGCCGAGTGCGGCGGCTGCGCCGAGCGCGGCGGCGAGGCGGGCCCCGCGTGCTGCTACAGCGTCGCCAGCGGCGCGGCGGCGGCCGAGGCGGCCGCGGCGGCCGCGTTTGGCGACGGCGCGCGCTGCCTGGTGGTTGGCTACAGCATGGGCGCGCGCGTCGCGCTGCACACCGCGCTGCAGCAGCAGCAGCAGCAGCGCCCCGGCGTGGCGGGCGCGGCGGCGCCGCCGCCGCGCGTCGCGTGGGCGGGCGCGGTGCTGGTGTCGGGCACGCCCGGCATGCCCGACTCGGCGCTGCGCGGCGCGCGCGTGCTGCGCGACGCCGAGCTCGCGGGCATGCTGTCGGCGCTCGGCGCGCCGCGCTTCCTGGCCTGGTGGTACGCGCAGCCGCTGTGGGGCTCGCTGCGGCGCCACCCGGCGCTGCCGCGGCTGCTCGCGCGCCGCGGCGGCGAGCTTCGCGGCCGCGAGGCGGGCCTCGCGGCGGCGCTCGTGCACGGCAGCACCGGGCGCATGGAGCCGATGTGGGGCGAGCTGCGGCGCGTGGAGGTGCCGCTGCTGCTGGTCGCGGGGCAGCGGGACGTCAAGTTCGCCGGCATCAAGCGCCGCATGGCCGCCAAGCTGCGCCAGGCCGGCGCCGACGGCGGCGACGGCGACGGCGCCGCGGCGGCGGCGGTGCGCGCGCGGCACCAATGGGCCGAGGTGCCGGGCGCGGGGCACGCGGTGCACGTGGAGGCGCCGCTGCAGCTGCTGTCGCTGGTGCGGGGCTTTGTCGACGCGCTGGGGCCGTGACCTGGACCGCGATGAACGTAACGTGCGCGTGCCCGCGCGGCGGTGGCCTTGGAGCGCCGCCACGGCAGCGCCGCCCGCGCTCCCCCGCTCTGACAGCCGCCGTCCCCCGCTCTGACAGGCCAGCGTCGGTGCGCGACAGCGCCCGGGCAGCGATGGACGGCCCCGCCGCCGCCCGGCAGCGCCGGCGGGGGGCGCTGCCCGCAAACTCCATCCTGGTCGACGCGAGCAGTGGCGAGGAGCAGTTCGTGAAGGGCGTGGGGGTGCGATGAGCGCGGCTGGCCTGGCTCCAAGGGCGCCGCAGCGGCAGCTCCTGGAGCTGCCGCTCACAGCTGCGCGCCGCCGCTGCTCGCAACGCGCAGACGCACGTCTGGCAGTCCAGCGGCGACGAGGCGTCCAACTGGACACACATCTTGCGCTCCTGGCGCCCGCTGAACTGGGCGCGCTTCGCGATGGCGCGCCTGAAGGGCGGACCGAGTGTGCTCGAGGTGTCCCCGAGCAGCTGGAACCGGTGCGCTGCGCGCGGCGCAGCGCCGCCCGCGCCAGGGTGCCTAAGCGAAGGGCCAGCCATGGGGCGGGGCAGCCAGGCCCTGCCGAGGGGCTGGCCAGGCGCCGGTGAGGGCTGGCCAGGTGCTGGCGAGCCGCACGAGGCGCCGCCGCGCCGCCGCGCAGGTATGAGCAGGACGCCGACCTGGCGGCGGGGCTGGGCTGCAACGGCTTCCGCGTCTCCCTCGAGTGGGCGCGCATCGAGCCGCGGCGCGGGCACATCGACGCCGCCGCGGTCGCGCGGTGCGTGCCGCGCTCGATTGACGGGCCGCGCCGCGCGGCGCGCCCGCCGACCCCGCCCCCGCCGCCGCCGCCGCCGCCGCCGCCGCCGCGGCGCCGCCGCAGCTTCCGGGACATGTTTGCGGCCCTGCTGGCGCGCGGCCTGACGCCCAGCGTCACGCTGCACCACTTCACGCACCCGCAGTGGTTTGACGACGCCGGCGGCTGGGCCGAAGAGGCCAACATCCAGCTGTTCGTTGACTACGCGGTCAAGGTGGGCGGCGCGCGCTGCCCGCGCCGCGCTGCCTGGCCGTGAGGAGCTTCTCGCGGGCAGGCAGCTGCGGAGGCGGGCTCCGCGCGGAGGCGGCACTGGCGCGCGAGCCGGCGCCGCAGCCAGCCGGACCTGGCCGCCGCCCGCCCGCGCGCCTGCGCGCACGACCGTCGCGCCAGGCGGTGGAGCTGTTTGGCGACCAGGTGCAGATGTGGGCGACCTTCAACGGTGCGCGCGCAGCCGGGCGCACGCCCGGGCGCCAGCAAGGCGCCCGCGCGCGCCGCGCCACCGCCCGCGCCGCCGCCGCCGCAACGCGCGCGCCCTCGGTGACCGCCCGCAGAGCCCACGGTGCGCCTCCTGAGCCTGCGCCCTGCGGGGCTCGGGGCGCAGCCGAACGAGCCCTGAGCCCCCGTGAGACCTGAGGGCCGTGCAGGGCTCAGCTTAACCCTGCGCGCCTCGCGCGCGCCCCGTGCCCTGCAAACGCAGTCGGTTTCGACCATGGGCTTCATCTTTGGCGCCTACCCGCCCGGCGAGCTGCTCGCGCTCACCAAGGCAGGCGGGCCCCGCCGCGCGGGCACACGTGCACACGTGCACGTGTGCACGTTCACACGTGCACGCGTGCATGTGCACATGCACAGCCGCGCCGCCGGCGGCAGGGCAGGCGCCGCCGGCCAGCCGCGCGCGCCCAGCAAGGCGCTGGCATCTCGACGCCCGCCGCCACGCCGCCGCGCCGCCTGGCGGCCGCGCGCAGGCGGGGCGCGTGCTGCACCACATGCTCCGCGCCCACACCGCTGCCTACCGGGCGATCAAGGCCCTGCCCGGCGGGGAGCGCCACAAGGCGCGCGCGCGCGCGCGCCGCTACGCCCGCCGACGGCCCGCCGTCGGCCCGCCCTGCTGGGCCTCGCTCACGCAGCCCCGTCCCCGCGGCGCCTCGCGCGCCTCGCGCGCCGCAGGTCGGCCTCACCCACATGCTCATACCCTTCTCCGCCTGGCCAGACCTCGGGCCGCTGACCGCGCACTCGCGGTGCGTGGGCGCCGCGCTCCAGCCGCGCTGCCGCCGCCGCCGCGCGGCCGCCGGCGCCGGCAGTGCCCACCACGCGCGCGCCCAGCCCTCCCACCCCCGCCGCCGCGCCGCCGCTGTGCCGCAGCTTTGCGGCGCGCTGGCTGACCTTCTGGTGGGGCTGGGACGTCATGCACGAGTGGCTGCTGACGGGGCGGTTCCAGTGGTGCGTGCCGCGCCTGCTGTCGCGGCGCGGCGGCGCGCCGCCGGCGGCGCGCTCGCTGCCGCCGGCGCAGCAGAGCGTCGGGCAGTTTGCGGCCGAGCTGGCGGGCAGGCTGGGCGTGCCGGGGCTGCGCGCCGACGCGGCCGCCGGCGCGCGCGACGCGGCCGGCGCCGCGCGCGCCTCGCTCGCGCGCGGCCGGCTGGCCGACTATGTCGCCGCTGTCGACAGCTACGCCGCCGGCGCGGCGCGGCGCGAGGAGGCGCAGCGCGGCGACGCGCGCGGCGCGCCGCTCCTGGGCGGCAGCGCCGTCGCGTTTGAGGCCGACGACGGCCGGCCGCCGCTCGACTGGCTCGGCGTCAACTTCTACTCGCGCCCCATCGTCTCGCCGCTGCTCACGCCCGGGCGGCGCCCCTGGCAGGCACGGCGGCGGCGGCGGCGGCGGCGGCGGCGGCGGCGGCGGCGGCGGCGGCGGCGGCGGCGGCGGCGCTGTGCGCGCCGCGCCGCGCCGCGCCCGCCCGCGCAGCTGCTGCGCGTCACGGCCGGCGGCCCGACGCTGCGCCCCCCGGGCCCGCTGCGCAGGTGCTGAGCGACCTCGGGTACCCGATCGACCCCGAGGTGCGGCGCTGGGGCGGCGCGGCGCAGGGATGGAAGCCAGCCAGCCCTCTGGCGGCGGCTCGCGTGCTGCGGCGCAGCGCGGCCGGCGGCCCGGCGCGCGCCCGCGCCGACTGCTTGGCCGCCGGCCCGGGCTGGCGCCGCGCGACCTGCCCCGCCAGGGCCTGCACGCCGCGCTGCACCGCTGCGCCGCGTACGGCCTGCCCCTCTATGTCACCGAGACGGGCGTGAGCATCGACAGCGAGGGCCTGCGCGTCCACGTCGTCGACGCGCACGTGAAGCAGACGCTGCGCGCCCTCGCCGACGGCGTGGACGTGCGGGGCTTCTACTACTGGTGCGGCCGCCTCCCTCGGGCGCCCCACCCAAGGGGGCGCGCGCGGGTCGGGCGCGCCCAGCCGGCTCTCGCTGGCTGCGGCGGCGCCGCCGCCTGCGCACGCGCACCCCCGCGCCGCCCGCTCACGCGCCTCTCGCAGGACGCTGCTGGACAATTTCGAATGGAACGCGGGCTATAAAGTGAAGTTCGGCCTCTTCGCGTGGAGCCCCTGGGGCGCGGACCGCGTCAAGCGCGCCGCCGCCGACACGCTCGTGCGGCGCCGCCGCCGCTGCCCGCAGCCCCCCCCCCCCCCCCCCCCCCACACACACACACACGAGCACAGACACACACCGCCCGCCGCCCCCCCCCCCCCCAAACGCAGGCTGCCTTCTACGCCGCCATCCCCTCGACCGTGGCCGGGGCGCGGCGCTACGCGCGCTGCGCGCGCCTCGAGCACCCCGCGTGCGCGCCGCCGCCGCGCAGCCTCGCCTGGTGGGCCGTGACGCTCCTGCTGCTCTGCCTCGAAGCCGTGGAGGGCCTGTGGCGCCGGCTGGGCCTGCCGAGCGGCGACGCGCGCTGCGTGGCCGCCGAGCACGAGCCGGCGCGGCACAGCGCGGCGGCGCCGGCGGGCCCGCTGCCGGCCAAGGCGGCGCGGCCAGCCGCCGCGCCACCGCCGGCGGGCAGCGCCGACGACGGCGTGAGCGCGGCCGCGACGGCGTGAGCGGAGGCGGTGGCAAGGAGTTGAGACGGTCTGATTGCAGGTGTTGCTGCTCAGGGAACACGCGCGTGCGCTCAAGCACACGCCACCGCCAAGTAGGCAGGCCCGCACCCACCAGGCGCCGCTCCCAGGTTCTGGGAGTTCGGCCGGCCAGTCTCAGAGCAGCCGAGTCAAGAGCGCGTGCTGACAGCGATCCCAGTGAGCCCTCGCAGGAAGCCGGCTAGCTGCGTGCGTTGGTTGTGGCCAGCCGGAGCCCCTGCGCGCGCAGCGCTGGGCACCAACCAGAGCGCGTGCACGGCGCGTCGCGCGCGCTGCAGGCAGGCTCAGACTGCCAGCGCGACTCAGCGTGCGCAGCTCACGGTCTCGCCGGGCAGATTCAAGGCCCGTTTGTTTGTCGGCCCGCTCGCCACCCGGCACAGTGCAGGTGTGCCCCCCCCCCCCCTCCTCAGGCGCGTTCGTCCACCCTCGCCGGCGCTCGCTCGCTCGCCAAACAAGGTGTGCCTGGCGTGGAGCTCTGAGTCGAGCAGTCTAGATCCGATGTCGGCTGGCGCGACCCCGCGCCCCAATAACAGGCCGCCGCCGGCGGCGGCAAGAACAAGAGACCATGGCAGCACACAAGGAGCGCAGCTGCGCGCGCAAACCGTTGTGTGCGCCCACCCAGCCAGCGGCGAGACATGGCCGTCCGTCGCCGCACGGCGTGCTGGGAACCGGCGGACACGGCGCCGCTGCGTGACCTGAGCGTCTGCTCGGGCCGCACAGCGGCCCCCCGGATGATCCCCGCGCCGCGGCAATTGCTCACGCTGCACCTGGCGCAAGCCAGCACAAGTGCGCGCCGCACGGCGCGCTGAGCTAAGCAAAGAGCTCAAGCAATGCCCCCCCCCCCCGGCGGTGCGCGCGCGGGCGCGGCATGACGAGGCGTGCTGCCGCGAGCGACGCGCGCGCGCCGCCGCGCCGGCCGCCCCCGCCTGCAGTTCGGGCGCGCGCGTGCTGATGCCGCCTAGGCGCTGCGCTGCCGCATGAACGAACTTTCGTCGCTGTCGCCCCGCCCCTCCTCCAGCGCCGCGGCCGCGGCGGCGGCCAGGCCGGCGCCCGCGGCGGCGGCGGGGCGCGCCTCGCCCATCGCCGCCGCCATAGCTGCGTCGGCCGCGTCGGCCGCCTGCGCCGAGACCTCGCGCCGATACTGGGCCGCGAGCGCGGCGGCCGCCGCGCTCGCGGCGGCGGTGTATGCCTCAGTCTGCTGGATCGCCGTCAGCACCGCGCCGCGCAGCGCGGGCAGCAGCGCCTCGAGCGCGTCGGCGACGACGGACGGCTGCCCCGCCGCCTCGGCGGCGAGCGCGGCGCCGCGCAGGCGCGCGAGCGCCGTCTGCCTCAGCCGCGCCGCCAGCTCGGGCGACACGCGCTCCGCCGCGAGCGCCAGCAGCACGCGCAGCACCAGCGCCGCCGCCGAGAGCGGCGCCGGCGCGGCGGCGGCCGCGCCGCGCGCTGGCGGGCTGCTGGTGCCGACGCCCGCGGCGGCGTCGCTGCCCTCGCGCAGCAGCTCGCGCAGCAGCAGCTCTGTGTCGGCGCTCCCCGCCGACGTCTGCGCCGCCGGCTGCTGCCCGGCTGCCTGCGCGGCGCGCAGGGAGCCCACACGGCGCAGCAGCGCGGCGCGCGCCTGGCCGCGCAAGTCGGTGACGCCCGCGCCGCGGTCGCTGCAGCTGTGCGCCTTCATCGCCGCCGAACGCCGCGCGTGCAGCTGCTCCGCCGGCGCGGCGGCGGCGGCGGCGGCGGCGCCCGTGCGGCGGCCGGACGCCCGCGCCGCCGGGCGACCGCCGCTGCTGGACATGGCTGGCGCGGGGCGCGGCCCTGCGCCGCGTTGGGACGGTGGGGGAGGCGGGTCCGACGGTGAGTGGGCCCCGAGCTCACTGCAGGAGCGCGCGGCGCCCGCAGGGCGGGCCGAGATGGCCGCAGCCAGCCGCCCCCTGTCCCCCGGCTGCGGGCGCGCTCACCGCGTAGGCAGGCGCACTGTCAGCCACTATACGAGGTCTGACCGCGCCCGCAGCGCGCCGGCAGCCGGCTGGGCCGCCCGGGCCGCGGGCGGCTCGCTCAGGCCGTGGCGTGTGCGACCCGACCGATCTAGAGCGCGCGATGTGGACGGCTCGGCGCGCCAGTGACGCGGGACGGCACTGCGCCGGATGCGGGCACCACGAGGCATCAAAGCAGCAGGGACGCCGGTGACGCTGCGCGCGGCGGCGGCCCCCAATCTCCGCGCTCCGGCGCGGACGGACGTGCTGGTGGCGTCACCCCCACGCCGCTCACGGCTGTCCAGCAGCGTCCTGCGGGCGCGCGCGCGGCCGCGGAGGCGGCGCAGCGGCGGGCCGCGCGCGCTGACGCGGTACGGGCCCCAGCGAGCTTGCTGCAAACCAGCGAGCTGACAGAGCGCGCGCTGGGCTCGGTTGCTGGACCGCCGTGGAGGCGTGGCGAGCACCGCGCGCTCCCCACGCGCCCCGCCGGCGGCGAGCGGCGCGGTCGGGCGGCCGGCTGCTGCTGGCGGCCAGCGAGCCGCTGCGCGTGCATGTGGCGGTCAAGCGGCGCCGCTGCGGGGCTGCCTTGTGCTCTAGGAAGAGCACAGTCACCGCGCGGGGCTTGACGCCGCCGCCGGCCGCGTGCGGGGGGCGGGGCGCGGTGCCGAAACGACGAAGAGACGTCACTCCGCTGCCCCAGCGCGGCTCGGCGCGCGCTGTGCAGCCGTGAGGAGATGCACCGTGAAGATCGCCGGACGCCCCGCTGGTCTTCCGGGTTTGCCGGCCTCCCCGCCCGCCTGCCACACCCCCAGTCGCACGAGTGGCCCACCGGGTCACCGATATCCCCGTAGACAAGCGCGCCTGCGCCTTGCTTGCGGTCGCAGCAAGCCGCACAGCGCCCTGGGTCGCGCCGACATCACGAGCACACCTTCGACGGTGATCTAGTAGGCTGTGGAGGCGACGGCCATGGACGCGGGTGCGCCCGCGGCGCTGCGCGGGGCGGGCGAGCTTGCGCATCGGCCTTATCGCTGCCGCCCGCGCGAGGAGGCGGCGTGGGCCGTGCCCCCGAGACGTACCGGGCCGCTCTCCATCGCCCAGCAGCCGCGCGGGGCGCGCAGCGGCCAGCCGCAGGGCGTGATGGCCGCCCGCGCAGCTCGCGCGCCGCCCCGGTGACGCGCCGCCGCCGACCCCGGACGCGCGCCCCGCCTGCCCCGGCTGCGTCCGGTCGCAGATGAGATGAAGCTCGCGGCGGCGGAGGCCGGCCTGAGCACCAGCCCGGTCAGCGGCCCGGCGGCGCGCGCAGCCGGCGCGCGCGGCCGGGCTGTCGTGGCGCACCGCGGGCGGCCGGCCCGGCGGCTGCGCCTGGCGCCGGCCAGGACCAAGGCCAAGCGCGCGCGGCGCGCCAGCCGCGCGCACGGCGGCGCGGCAGCCTCGGCAATCGCCCTGCTGCGCGGCGGCGGCCTGCAGGCGCTGGCGGAGATCAGCACGCTCCAGGCGGCCGCGCAGCGCGACGCGGCCGCCGCCGCGGCGGCGCTCGCCGACTCGCTCGCCGTGCTGCGCGCGTCGGCGGGGCCCGCGGCAACGGCCGCGCCGGCGCCGGCGTCGGCGCGGCGGGCCGCCCTCGAGGCGGTCGCGGCGCTGCCGGACGCGTCGCAGTGCAGCTCGCAGTCGCGCACACGCGGCGGCGGCCGCGACGGCGCCGACAACACCGCTGCCTCGGTGGCGGGCGCGGCGCAGGTGGTGCGCGAGCTGCTGCGCCTCGCCGCGAGCAGGGTGTCGCCCGCGCTCGCGGCGGAGCTCAAGCGCGCGCTGCTGGCGCGCGTGCGCGCGGCCGCGGTCGAGGCGGAGGCCGCCGGCGACGAGGCGTTCTCCGTGTCGGCGGCGGTCGCGGCGATGCTGCCCGGCCTGCGCGCGGCGGTGCTCCGCGCGGTCGACGAGTCGGAGGCCTACGCCGCGGCAGCGAGCGCGGCGGCCGCCGCGCTCGCGGAGCAGTGGCGCGCGCGCGTGGTGGCCAGCGCGGCGGCCGCAGCCGAGGCGGCTATGGCCGCCGCGCTGCGCGGCGAGCCCGCGCCCGCGCCCAGCGGCGGCGCGCAGGGCGGCAGCGACGAGCTGGCGCTCGAGCTGCAGGCCGCGGTGCGGGCGGGGCGCGCCGCGCAGCCCGCGAGCAGCGGCGGCGGCAGCACGTGCAGCAACTAGGCGTTGCCTAGTTGGGCGACGGAGCCCACTTGTGCAGGCGTCTTCCCTGCTTAGGTTGGGGCTTTCCCACACTGTCCCGCACGATGGCACCTGGCACGCTGAGGAGACGGGGGCGGCGGTCCAGCCGCGTGACTGAGTGCCCCCGGCCGCCCCCCTCTCTCACTCAATTGCTTCGGCGAGCAAGCGCGGCCGCCGACCACGCCGGCGGCCCGCTGTCCCCTCCCCCCAAACCCATCGCCTGCTCCCGTGCACCGGAGCACCTAGCCGTACGATGGCGTGGTTGGTCATTCATCATTCCTTTCCTTCCATTCTCCATCGCCTTGCGCCGAGTCTGTGTGCGACGGATTGGCTACTACCGCTGCACTGGCGGCGCGCGTCCTCGGCGCCTCGCACGCCCGGCCGTCGCTGCAGCCCCGCTGCGGCGGTCAGCGCGCAGCGTCAGGGGTTCCGTGTGCTGATTCGTGCTTGGTTCGACGCCGGGCGCCAATTGCAGCCCTGGCGGCGCGCAAGCGTCACCGCGCTGCCCGGGAGCGTGCGCACGCAATGGGAGAGTCGGTCAGGCCGCGCGGCGCTGCCCACAAGAAGGGCCGAATGTGGCCGTTGCTGGCGGTTTCAGTGTGGCGCTGGGGCGCGCACAAAGCGGGCTCGCCGGGTGGAGCGACTTGTGCGCGCTGTGCTGTCGTGCGACCTGCACACGGATGCAATACTGATGGCAGCGATCGGTCGGTGCGGCTGCTCGCTGTGTGGGCGTCCCCCACCAAGGTCGCAGCACCCGGGATGACCTTGCATTGCATGGGGGAGCGCTCCCAAGCTCTCATGGTCCACCGCTCAACCCATCAACTCAACTCGGGCACTCCCGACCGCCATCCGGTCGGATCGCCACACCACTCAGCGCGAGCGCGGGCTCTCGTCGGCGTCTGCAGCGACGCACCCCTCACATTCTTGAACGGCCGGCGGCGGCGCGCCGCCGTGCGGCGCGGGCCACGCCCCCGGGCCCCCGGTACTCGATCACCTCACGTCACTGCGGTTGCGCAAGGGATGCCGCACGCGGCAGGTGCGCGCGAGTTGTCGTCGTCGTTGTTCGCACGCAAGCTCGGGACTGAGCAAGGACGAATGCGTCCCTTGGGCTGGGAGTTGTCGACGCTGTGTTCACACACAGGCACACTTGCATTTGATCGATCACGAGCACGCGTCACGCCACCCTCTCCTCAAAACCCTCTCCCTCCTTGCTTCTGCGGATGCGTGAGGGGCGTCTGCGCGGCTGTGCTCTGCCTGCTCTCTGAGTTGGTTTCAGTGGGTGCCGCCCAGGTGTGTTGATGGCGATGGCGATGCAATCAAAAGCAGGTCCCCGCGCGCGAGCGGCAGCCGCGCGGGCGGCGGCGCAGCGGGGGCGCGGACCGCCGCGCACGAGCGCTGCGGCGGCCCTGCCCCGCCAGCCACGAACACACAGTCCACACTCGACCAGCGCTGCGGTCTCCTCACCGCGCGCGGCCCCACCGCGGCAGCGTCCTGCGCCCGCCACAGCGGCACGCGCGCGTCCCGACTCGCTGCGGCCGGCCAGCGCTCGTCAGGTGCGGAGGGCAATAACATGGTTCGGCCGGGCACGGCGCACCGCGCGGCCCGGCCCCGGCGGCGCGGCAGCAGCTGCAGCGGGAGGCATCCCGCCCTCCTGCGCCCGCCAAGCGGCCCGCGCCGGCCAGGCAGCGAGCTGCAGCTCAGTAAGCGTCCCACGCGATCAGGCAGAGCGGCACGCTCGCCTGTGCGGTGCAGGCCCCAGCCGCGCCGCGCAGCAGCGCCGCCGCGCCGACGCGGGCGCCTCGCCGCTCGCCTCGCTCACTCCACGCCGCCCGACGATCCACAGGAGCACACGCCAGCAGCGCCGCCCGCAGCCGCGGCCATGCAGCCGCGGCCATGGCCGGCGGCGGCGGGGCCGGCGCAGCCGCGCCCGCACGGCGCGGCGCTGCAGCAGGCGCTGGCGCCGCGGCCGTGCCTGCCGGCGCCGCGGGCGCCGCTGCAGCGCTCGGTGGAAACCGCAGCGGCGGCGCTGCCGCGGTGGCCGTGCGCGTGCGGCGCCGGCCCGCCGTGGCAGCGGCGGCGCCAGCAGCAGCAGCCGCGGCAGCAGCAGCAGCAGCAAGGGCAGCATCCGCAGCAGCAGCAGCTGCTGCGCGGCCGCTGGTGCAGCAGCAGCAGCAGCAGAAGCGGCGGCGGCGGGCGCGGCGCCGCCGCGGCGGCGCTCGGCGGCGACGCCGCCGCGCCGCGCGGGCCGGCCGCCGCGCTCGCGGCCGCGGCGCGCCTGCGCGCCGCCGCGGCCGGCGCGGCCGCCGACGCGGCCGCCGCGGCGTCGCGCCTGCGCGGCCTGTGGCGGAGCTTCATGCCGATGCTCTCCCTCTTCTTCTGCCTCTCCTTTGTCAACACCATCCTCGACTCGCTCAAGGACACGCTCGTCATCACCGCGCCCGGCGGCGGCGCGATGGTCATCCCCTACCTCACCGTCTACGCGGTGCTGCCCGTGTCGGTCGCCTTCCTCCTCGCCTTCTCCGCGGCGAGCCGCCGCCTCAGCCGGCCCGCGCTCTTCAACGCCATACTCGCCGCCTTCATGGCCTTCTTTGCGGCCTTTGGCCTGCTGCTCTACCCCAACGCACACGCGCTGCACCCGCACGCGCTCGCCGACGCGCTGCAGCAGGCGCGGCGGCGCGCGGCGCGCGGCGCGCGGCGCGCGGCGGGAGGGACGGAAGGGGAGGGCCAAGCGCGCGCGCCGCGCGCGCAGAGCGCGGCCGCAGCCTCGGCCGCCGCCGCCGCGACTCACCCCGCCCGCGCCCGCCGTCGTCGCCGCAGGCGCTGCCGCGCGGCCTCGCCGGCGGCGTGGGCATGCTGCGCAACTGGACCTACACGCTCTTCTTCTGCATGGCCGAGCTCTGGGGCGACGTGTGCATGGGCCTGCTGTTCTGGGGCCTCGCCAACGACACGACCAGCCTCAGCGACGCCGCGACGCTCTACCCGCTCTTTGGCCTCGGCGCCAACCTCGCGCAGGCGCTCGCGGGCGTCGTGCTCAAGGCGCGGCGGCGGCGGCGCGGCAGGGCTGGCGCGGTGGCGAGGGGGACAGAAAGGGGAAGGGGGCTGGGCACTCCAGCTGCAGCTCGAGTGCGCGAGCGGCGCTCGCGCACGCCGGCCGACCGCGCCCCCGCGCGCGCCGCGCGTGCGCAGGCCACGACCTTCCGCGCCGCCGCCGACTTTGGCGGCGCGCTGCGCGTGTCGATGGCGGCGGTCATCTGCATCGCCGGTGCGCGCTGCGCGCGGGCGCAGCAGCGCGCGGGCGCAGCGGTCGCCCCGCACGCGCCTCACGCCCACTGCCCGCCGCGCGCCGCCGTCGCCTTGTGTAGGCGTGGCGATGGTGCTGCAAAACCACATCACCGCCGCCGCGGCCGCGAAGCGCGGCGCCCACCGCCCGCGCCACAACAGCGGCCGCCCGCACGTCGGCGGCGCCGCCGCCGCCGCGCCGCCGCCGGCGGCGCTGGCGGGCGCCGCGCAGCCGCCGGCCGCCAAGCCGCCCAGCGCGTGGGAGAGCATCGCGGTGCTCGGCAGCGTGCTAGAGATTCGCTGCCTCGCGGTGATGAGCCTCGCGCAGGGGCTGTGCAACAGCCTCATGGAGTTTGCGTGGAAGGTCCACATGCGCCTGCTGTACCCCGACCCGGCAGACTTCACCGGCTTCCTGGGTGCGCGCGGGGGTGCCTGCCCTCTGCCATCAGGGCGGCGCAGGGCCCAGGGCTCGACGACCTGAACCCTAGACCCCGCCCGCCGCCGACGCCCCGCCCCCGCCGCCGCGCGGCGCGGTGCGGCGCGCAGGCGACGTCGCGACGTGGAGCGGCGTCGTGACGGGCGGGCTCATGCTGCTCTCGCCGCTGCTGTTTGACCGCCTCGGCTGGCGCGGCGTCGCGGTCGCGACGCCCAACATCCTGCTCGTCGGCGGGTCGGCCTTCTTTGCCGCGTGCATCGCGTACCAGCACACCTTTGGCGCGGCCGCGGCCGCCAGCGGCGCCGCCGCGGGCGGCGCCGCGGGGCTCGCGCTGCTCCAGGGCCTCGTGCTCGCGGGCGCGGTGCTGTATGTCTTTGGCAAGGGTGCGCCACCGCCGCCGCGCCGCCGCCGCCGCCGCCGCCGCGCCGCCGCGCCGCCGCGCCGCCGCGCCGCCGCGCCGCCGCGCCTCCCCTCCTCCTCGTCCTCGTCCTCCCTCCTCCCCCTCTTCCTCGTCTCCCTCCCCTCTCCCTCCTCCTCCGTTGTCCTCCTCCGTCCGCCCGAGCCGCCACCCCACCCGCCCCACCCACGCCGCCCACCACACCCACCACACCCGCGCCGCCGCCTCCACCACACACGCCCCACGCCGCCGCCCTCGCAACCGCCCTCACAACCGCCCTCACCAACCACGCCCGCAGGCGCCAAGTTCAGCCTGTTCAAGCCGGCGGAGGAGATGGTGTACATCACGCTCGACGACGACGGGCGCACGCGCGGCAAGGCCGCCATCGACGTCGTCGGCGCGCAGGCACGCGGCGCGGCGCATGCAGCAGGCGGGGGAGCCGGCGCACGCGCGGCAGCGTGCGCGGGCGTGCGGGTGTGCGCGCTCACGTCGCCGCCGCCGCCGCGCCGCGCTGCGCCGCGCGCCGCCGCAGACGGGCAAGTCGGCGGGCAGCCTGCTGCAGCAGGCGCTGCTGCTCGGCAGCGCGGGGAGCGTGGTGGGGACGATGCCGGTTATGGCGGGCGTCTTCCTGCTCATGCTGCGCGGCTGGCGCGCGAGCGTGCACGAGCTCAGCCAGGCGCGGCCGCGGCCGCGGCGCCGCGGCGGCGTGCTGGGGCGTGCTGGGGCGCGCTGGGGCGCGCGGGCACGGGCGGGCGCGAGGGGCCAGCCGCGTGACGCACGGCTCATTGACACGGCCCTTGCGTGGCGCGCAGGTGCGGTCGTACAGCTACGACTCGCCCGAGTCGAGCATGGAGGAGGAGGAGGACGGCGCACCGGGCGGGCCGCTCAGCGCCGACGCGGCGGCCGCGCTGGAGGCCAAGCTCGCCGCGCTCGGCGGCGCCGCGGCGGCGGCGGGCGCGCCGGCCGACGCCGGCGGCAGCGCGAGCTACCGCAGCGCGGTCGCGCGCACGAGCCACGACACCAGCGGCGGCGGGCCCGGCGCCGCGGGCGGTGGCGCGCCGCCGGCCAACGGCGCGGCACCGCGCGACGGCGGCGCGCCGCCGGCCGCGGGGCGCAAGGCGGGGGCAGCGTGGCGGTCAGCGACGGCGCCGCGGCCGCCTTTGTCAGCGCTGCGGCGGCGGCGCAGCCGCCCGGCGACGCGGGCAGCGCGGCGGCCGGCCCGGGCGCCAGCGACGCCAGCAGCAGCGCGAGCGAAAGCAGCGGCAGCAGCAGCGGCAGCGACAGCGGCACCGGCAGCGGCAGCGACAGCAGCGGCAGCAGTTGAGGCGGGCGGGCAGAATTGTGTGCGCTGGACTGCCATTGCTTTTTTCCCCGCGCGCAGCAGCGGCTGCCCGCCGCGGGTGACTGGACGTGCGGCCAGCAGCGCGCGACATCCCTCGTTCTTCGCAAGACTGCTGCCCAATTGGCAGCAGTGTTGGGCGGCGGGGCACCGCGCACAGCTGCACAGCTGGCCGGCACGTGCCGGGCCGGTGCACCAGCCGCCGGCCGACGTACGACGCGCGCGCACGGGACGCGCAGCGGCGCCAAGCGCGTGAGTGCTCCGCGTTAACAGTCGGGCCGAGCCCCTCCCCTGCCGGTCACGGCGGCTCCCGCTCCGGCGCCGCGCGCTGCCCGGCGCCGCCGCCGCCGCCGCCAAACTGCGCGCGGTTCTGCTGCGCGAGCAGGCCGGCCACGTGCCGCGCGAGCGCCGCCGCACCGTCGCCGCCATACGCGCCGCCCGCGGCCGCCTTGAACGCAAGCAGCCAGCCGCGCTCGGGGCGGAGGCGCAGCGCACTGTACGCCCAGATCAGCCGCGCGAGGTCGGCCGCGCTGAGGTCCGGCAGCGCGGCGGTCACCGCCGCGCTCAGCGCGGCGGCCCAGGGCTCGGGCGGCGCGTAGCGCAGGCGGCCGAGCGCCCACGCCGCGTCGGCGAGGTCCTCCGGCGCCATGCCCGGCAGCTGCGGCAGCGCGGCTGCGTGCCCGCGGCGGTGGCGGCGGCGGCGGCGGCAGTTGTGATGTGGGCGCACGGCGGCGGGGGGCCGCCCGAGCGGCGCCGCGGCGCCTCGGCGCGTGCCGCCGCGCCGCGCCGCGCGCACCAGCCTGCCAGCCGTCCATCCAGGCCTGCCCCGGCCAGAAGCGCAGCTCGGCAAAGCCCCACAGCAGCTTGGCGAGCTCGCCGCCGCTCGCGTCGGGCAGCACCTCGCGCGAGCGCGACAGCGCGGCGGACAGCCAGCGCGCCGAGACTGCGCCGGGCACGCCGCGCCCGGGCTGCAGCGCGCCGAGCGCCGCGAGCGCCGCTGCGAGGCCGCCGGGCGTGAACGCGTGCATGCGCGCCGCGCTCGCCCGGAACCACGCGCGCATGAATACCAGATCGGGCGCGTGGTTGAGCTCGGCGCAGGCCCACAGCAGCGTCGAGAGCTCGCCGGGGCGCATGACGTCGACCTGGCGCCGGCACTCGGCCAGGAACGCGACGAGCCAGTTGAAGCTAGGCAGCCGGTAGCTGCCGCCGCCGCCGCCGCCACCGCCGGGCTCGTCCGGCGTCGCGCCGTCGGGCACGAGAAAGCCGCTGCCGCCGTAGCTGCCGTCGCCCCGGCTGCGGCGCCGCCCGCGTCGGCTGTCCGGCGCCCGCTCCAGTTGCCACGCCGCCTGCTCCTGCTCCTGCTCCTGCTGCTGCTGCTGCTGCTGCTGCTGCTCATCCAGCGCGTCGCCGACCGCGCGCAGCCGGCGCGCCGCGCGCCACTCGGCGTGGTGCTGGTACGCCGGCGCGCCCGGCGGCAGCGTGGCCGCGAGCCCCGCCGGCAGCGGCGTGCAGGGCGGGAGCTGCGTGAGCGCGTACGCAAAGCGCACGAGCGTCGGCGCGTGGCACCCCGCGGCGCCCCAGTGCCCCCGGAAGGCGGCGAGCGCGCGCTGCAGGAACGCCTGGCTGCAGGGCACGCGCCACACCGACAGCGCAAACAGAAGGTTGGCCAGGTCCTGCGCCCGACGCGGCGGACGACGCGGCGGCGGTCGATCGTCGACGTCGACGCACACACGCGGCAGCGGGCGCCGCAGGCAGCGCGCGCAGGGGAGCCGCGCGCAGGGGGGCCCGGCCGCGGGCTCGCGCGCCCACCTGCGCGCTGAACGCAGACATCTGCGCGAACGCCTCGGTGCAGAGCTCCTGCACCCACGCGTCGCCGGGGTGGTGGCCCCAGTGCGCGAGCCCCGCAGCGAGCCCGCCGAGCGCCTGCGGCGTCGCCGCCGCGAGCTGCCCGCGTGTGTGCGCCGCCACCGCGTCCAGCAGCGCCGGCTGGTGCAGCTGCAGGCGCGCGAGGCCGTACGCGGCGCTGCGGGCAGACGGCGCGCGGCGGCGGAGCGGCGGCGGGGGCCGTCACGCGGCTGCGGCTGCGCCCCCCCCCCTTGCCGCGGCGTCCGCCCTCCGTGCGCGCCGCCGCTGCCGCTCCGCCGCCGCCGCTGCCGCGCCGCACCGCGCGCAGTCGAGCGGGCCTGCCTGACTGATGCGTGCCAGCAGGCGCTCTGCCGCGAGCGCCGCGGGCGCGTGGTACGTCTGCTCCAGCTCGCGCCGCGCCAGCTCCCTGCCGGTAGCCATGCCCGCCAGCAGGCTGAGCGCCGCCGCCGCGTGCGCCGCGGTCAGGTGCGGGGCAAATTGGCGCAGCAGGTGCGCCAATTGCCTGCGCGCGCGCGGCGCGGCACGGGCGCGGTGAGCGCGGCTGCTGCGCGGCCGGGGCCGCAGCGCGGGGCCCGCGCCTCGCGCCGCCGCGCCGCGCCGCGCGCCGCACCGCGGGCCGTAGCAGCTGCTGATTTCGCTGAGCAGCCGCCCCTCAAAGCCCGGGTCAGTGGGCCGCGCGTCGACGCGGCGCGGCGCGTCAAAGCTCTTGCGCAGGCGCGCCCTGCGCGGCCGCGGGCGCGGCCGCGGCGGCGGGTGGGCTGGCGGGCCGGCCGCGCCTGCACCCGCGCGGGCGGCACGCCCCCCACCTGCGCGGCGGCACCCGAATCTTGACCAGCGCGCCGCGCCGGCTGTCGTGCCGCGCGTTGCGCCCCCGCCGCTGCGCCGGCGCGCCGTCGGGCGCTGCGTCCGCGGCCGCCGCCGCCTCGGCCGCGGCGAGGGACGGCAGCGGGACCACGCGCGCGCCCGGGGCGAGCGGCGCGATGAGCGCGTCCGGCGCGGACGTGCCCTCGGCCGGCCGCGCCCGGCTGGCGGGCGCAGCGACGGCGGCGCGCCGCCGGCGGGGCGCGTGGCCGGGGGCCAGCGCACGCACCGCCTGGCGCGGCGGCCCGCGGGCCGCGACCGCCGGCGCCGCGCGCATGGCAGCAGCGCTGCTGTTGAGGCGGCCGGCGTCGCGCACGGCGCTAGGGGCCGCGCCGCGGGCGGGCCGGGCGGTGGTGCCTTCCGTCAGCGCGCATGCCGGGGCGCGTCCAGGAGCGGGGCCGCAGCGAGCAGGGCCTCCCAGCGCCAGCAGCGGCCGCTGCACGCCAGCAGCAGCAGCGGTCGACTGTCGGCGCCGCTGGCTCGCTCCGCAGCTCGTGCCGCGCAGCCGCCCAGCGTGCAGAGCAGAGGCGAGGCGAGCGCGTTGGCAGCGCGAGGCCGCGGCAAGTCGGCTGTGCTCAGCGCTGCTGCCTTTGGTGCGTGGCGTCGATCTCGCTCGCTCGCGCGGTGCGGGCGCTGTGAGGCGGGGCGGGCTGTGGTGATCGACGGCAACCGCCGCCGGCGGCGGTCGAGGCGCGGCAAAGCCCAGCGTTACAGCCCGCACCGCGCACACACGGCACCGGCTCACCGCCCAAGCTCGTCACCTGCCCTTGCGCTCCCGGCCGCCCCGGCCGGCCCCGGGCGCCGCGGGGCGCGCGCGGCTGCCGCTGCTGCTGCGGCCCTTGCCGGTGGAGGCCGCCGCCTGCGCGCGCCGCGTGCTCGCAGCGACAGTCGGCGTGCCGCCGGCGGCGGCGGGGCTGCGGCTGCGGTCGCACGCCGCGCCCCCGCCCGGCTTGGCGCCGGGCGCCCCTGCCTCTTTGCCCGCCGCGTCCTTGCCGTGCGGCGCGTCGCTGGCGGCCAGAGCGCCGTTGGCGCGCGCCGGCGCGGCGAGCGCGGCGACGTTCAGCTGCTGCTGCGCTGCCTGCAGCGGCTGCGGCTGCGCCGCCGGCGCGCCGGCGTGGAATACAGCCGGCGCAGCAGCCGCGCCCGCTGCCTGCGCCGGCGCGGCGGGGCTCGTGGCCGCGACGGTCGCCTGCGGGGGTTGGCCGCCCGACTGCTGCACCGGCTGCTGCTGCTGCTGCGCCGGCAGCGCCAGCCCGCCGCCCCCGAGCGCGAGGCCGCCGGCCGCGGCGGGCGCGCCTGGCAGGCCGGTGCCGCCGGCGCTGCTGGCCGCGGCCGCGGCGAGCGCGGCGGCGGCCGCAGCGGCCGCCGAGTCGCCCGCCCTGCCCGGCGAAGTGGGCAGGCCGGCGGCGCCGCCGGCCAGCGGGCCACTGGCGCTCCGCCCCGCCGCCGCAGGCGCACCGCCCGCGCCGGCGGCCTTGGCAGCCTTGCCGCGCGAGCCGCTGGCGGGCGCGGGCGGGCTCCCCGGCTGCTGGTCAAGGCCGTCCTGCGGCAGCGAGTGCTGCCTGTTGGCAAACGGCGAGTCCTGCTGCTGCGGCGGCTGCTCCGCCTGCCGCTGGCCCGCCTGCTGCTGCGCCTGCTGCTGCTGCTTGGACGTGCCGCCGCCCTGGCCCAGCCCCGCCGTCTTGTTCTTGTTTCGCTTGCGCCCGCCGCCTGCGCCGCGCGGCGCGGGCAGGCGTCAGGGGCCCGGCCCGTCCACGCGAGCGCGAGCGCGAGCTTGCCCGCCGCCGGCCGCGCAGCCGCCCGCCGCCCCCGCGTGCCGAGCGGCGCGCACCCGTGGGGCCGCAGAGCCGGAGGTGCTCGTCCTCCTCCAGCGGCTTGTGCAGCGCAGCGTAGGCCTCATCGCTCGTGTCCTCGCTGCTGCTGCCCTCTGCGGCCGCGGCCGCCTCCAGCACGCGCCGCACCTGCGCCGCGGCGCAGCGCTGGGTGAGAGGTCGGCGCAGGGCGCGGCGCGCGGGGCAGCGCGCGGGGCGGCGCGCGGGGCAGCGCGCGGGGCGGCGCGCGGGGCGGCGCGCCGGGCGCGCGCACCTCGGGCGGCGGGCGGGCCATGCCGTTGCGCGGGCCGTGCTGCGCGACGATGCGGCGCCACGCCGTCGCGGCGGAACGCCGCGCGTCCCACTCCTCGCGCGGGATCTCACGCACGCTGGGGATGTGGATTGACGTCGCCTGCGGAAGGGCGCGGCGGCGGCGGGCGAGGGCACGGCGAGGGCAGGGCGAGGGCAGGGCGAGGGCGGGGCGAGGGCGGCCGTCGGCGTCGGCGGCGTGCGCGCGGGCGTGGCCGCGCGGCGCCCTGCCCCGCGCCTGCGCTGCGCGGCTCACCGAGCGCTCGAGCAGGCGCGCCGGCAGGGAGGCGCTGGGGCTGAGCACTCCGTCGTCGTCGATGCTGCCGGCGAGACCGCCCATGCCGCTGCGCTCGACGCGCCGCCGCTTGAAGCTGCCGGCGAGAGAGCCCTCGCGCGTCAGCCCGCGCGCGCCGCCGAGCATGCCGCTGCCGCCGCGCGCGAGGCCGAGCCCCGCGCGCTTCTGGCCGCGCCCGCCGCCGGCGTCGCCGACCACGCGCGCCGCGGTGAACTGCCCGAGCCGCACGCCCGCGGGCGCGAGCGAGACCTCCATGCCAAACGACCGGCTCATCATCAGCCGCGCCGCGACCAGGCTGTGCTCCACCAGCTGCAGGCTGCTGAACAGCAGCGCCGCGTCGGCGTCGACCCCCTGCGCGCCGCCCGTGGCGGCGGCGCCGGGCTCGCCCGCGCCCGCGGGCGGCCGGCTCACCGCGTCGTCGCCGCCGGGCGGCGCGGCGGCGCCGGGGTCGGTGCCGCTCGTGGTGCCGCGCTGCTGCTTGTCGGGCCGCGTCGGCGCCGGCCGCGCCGCGCCGGCCGCTGCTGCGCCGGGCGCGGGCTCCCCCGGCGCGTCCACGTCCATGGCCTCGCCGCCCTGCTGCGCCACGCCCGACTTGGTCGGCGTCTCGCCCTGCCCCTCGCGCTGCTGCTCCGCTGCCGGCGCCGCCCGCGCCGCGCCGCCGGGGGCCGCGCCGCCCGCCGCGGGCTGCCGCGGCGGCAGCGGCGGCGGCAGCTCCGCGTGGCTGCCCGCCAGCTGCGCCGCAAAGAACGGCCCCCGCAGGATGGCCTCCGGCGTGCCCGCCGCCGCGAGGTGCTGCGGCAGCAGCACGCCGCCCCGCTGCACCTGCAGCAGCGACGGCCCGTCGCCGGCGTCAGCGCTGCTGGCCGCCGCGCCCGCGCCCGCGCCCGCGCTCGCGCCCGCGGGCGCGGGCGCGTCGCCGGCGGCCGCGCCCGCCGCGCCGGGCGCAGGGCTGGCGGTGGGCAGCGTGCTCCCCGGCGCCGCCAGGAGGCCGACCATCTCGCTCAGCTCCTGGATGCGCGCGTGCAGCCAGCGGCAGCGCCACGCGACCGGCTGCCGCGCGTGCCGCCAGCCCCGCGAGCCCAGCGGCCCGGGCGCGACGCCCGCCGGCTGCTGCGCCGCCGGCGTCGCCTGGCCCGCTTGCCCTCCCGCCGCCGGCTGCACCGGCTGCTGCTGCAGCTCCTGCTGCTGCTGCGCCGGCTGCTCGGGGGCCGCCTGCCCCTGCTGCTGCTGGGCCTGCTCCGCCGCGTGCGCCTGCTCCGTCGCCTGCTGCTGCCCCGCCGCCTGCTGCCCCGCCGCCCGCGCGTACGCCGTGAACGCCGCTGGCTGCCGCACCGCCGCCGCGAGCGCGTCGAGCGAGGCGTCAGGCAGCTCCCGAAACAGCAGGCCCCAGTCGCCGGGGCCGAGCTGCTCGTTCGCGGCGTCCCAGAGCAGGTGCGCCGCGCCGAGGTCCTCCGCAACTGGGGCGTAGGGCTTGGGCGGCGGCTCGGCCGGGCCGCGCGGTGGCGCGCCGGCGTCGTCGGCGCCGCCCGGCGCGTGCGCGCCGGGGCCGGACAGCAGCAGCGCGCTCGCGCGCGCCTCCTCGCCGCGCACGCTCAACACCGCCGCCTCCTCCTCCAGCGCGGCGGCGCGGGGGCCGTCGGGGTGCAGGCTGTGCAGCGCGCGGCGCGCCGGCAGCTCGTGCGTCTGCAGCAGCTTGCGCCCCGCGCGCTGCATGTTGATGGCGAGCTTGTGGATGCGGTGCTGCGGCGGGTTGAACGTCCTGCGGCGCGGCGCGGGGGCGGCGCGGCGCGGATCTCGACTCGCCGCCGCCGCTGTGCCGCGGCCGCGCGCCCACGCCCCGCTCCCGCCCTGCCCCTGCCCTCCGCCGCCGCCGCGCGA
Organism: Scenedesmus sp. PABB004; assembly: GCA_014905635.1. NCBI lineage: Eukaryota > Viridiplantae > Chlorophyta > Chlorophyceae > Sphaeropleales > Scenedesmaceae > Scenedesmus > Scenedesmus sp. PABB004. The sequence goes on along the minus strand of JABVCE010000011.1, from coordinate 82,917 downwards.
CTGCCGCGCGCCGCGCCGCACTTGGCGTTCTCGCAGATGAGCTCGAAGTCGCGCGCAAACGCGCGCAGCGTGCGGTAGCGCCGCGCGCGCAGCGCGTCGCGCATTGCGGCGAAGCACATCGGGTGCTTGATCTTGTCGGCGTACCCCGGCACCGCCGCGCCGTCGACGGGCGCGTCAAACACGCCCCCCGGGTCCTCCTTGGCGATCTGCTCCAGCAGGCCCAGCAGGTAGGCGAGCGAGGGGTCGTCCTCGGGCACGGGGCCCGGCCCCGGCGGCGGCGGCGCGGCCGCGGCGGCGCGCCGCGCGCCCGCCGGCGCCGCCTGCGCCGCGCTGCCGTGCATGGCGCCGCGCTGCGGGCGGGGGCGAGTCGGGCGAGGGCGGGGGCCGGCGTCGGCGGCGGCGCGCCGCGCCGGCGGTGCGCCGCTGAGCGGCGGCGCCGCGGCCCGCTGCCGCTGCCGGGCGCGGCGCCGGCGCCGGCGCCGGCGCGGCGCTGCGCGAGGCGACGGATCAGGCGCCGCCGCGGGCTCCACGCGCACCTGGCTCACGCCCGCGGCTCACGCGGCGCGGCCGGCGGCCCTCCAAGGGCGCATCACCACCCACGCGCCCGCTGGCGCGCCGGCGCGGGGCGCGGAGCTGAGCAAGGCGTGTCCCGGCACGCGCGGCGCCCCCTGGCCAAGAGCCCGGGCCGCGCAGGCGCTGCGCTGCGCGGGCCTCCGCCGGCCAGGCGCGGCGGGGGCCTCGCCGACCGCCGCGCGCCCGGGCGCGGCGCTCTGGCAAAGAGCTGCGTCCGCGGGGCGCGCGGGCGCGGGCGCTGCTGCCCGCGGTGGCGTGCGGCGGTGGGCGGGGCGCCGGTCGGTGGCCGCTGCACGGCTGGTCACGTCTGACAGCGCCCCTCACGCGCACTGGCGGCGGGCGGGGCGCTGCGGAGGCGTCATGCGGGCTCGGCGGGCCCTTGAGCCCGCGAGGCCCCGCAGCCTGGCTCCAGGGCGCCTCGCCTCCCGCCCCTCGCCACTCCCGACGTGCGCGCCGCCACCCTGGCCCTAGATCTGGACCAGGAGACCACGCGGCGGCGCCGACGCGCGGCGGCGGCAGCGCCGGCGTCGCGTGCAGGCGCGCGCCGCGGAGGAGGAGCAAACACAGGCCTCGCAGGCGGCATGATGGTGCGGGAGAGGGCCCACGGCACGCTTCTGCTGGAGCAGCAGGAAGGCAGCGCACACGCAGCGGCGGCTGCGCCAGGCACCCGCGGGGCGCGCAGCAGTCCCCCGCGAGCGGCGCCACCACGGTGGCGGCGCGCCGCTGGCCTGGTCGTCGCCGCCCGCGTCGGTGCTGCCGCGCCGGCTGGCGGGGCGCTTGCGCAGCAGCTGCTGCTGCTGCTGCTGCTGCTGCTGCTGCTGCTTCGCGAGCGCCGCGGCCGCGGCCAGCCCCGCCCCGGCGCCGGCCGTGGGCCCAGCGGCGCTCGCGCTGCTGCCTTTGGCCGCGGCGCCACCGCCGCGCGCGGCGGCCGCGCCGCTGCTCATGCGCCGGCCTGCCGCAGCGTGATGCGCGGCGCCGCCGTTGGGTCGGCGTCTGGCACGGTGCAGAGGAAGGGGTGCTGCGCAGGGACCTGCGCAGACCACGGGCAGCGGGGGCAGCGCGGCACGCAACAAAGTCTGCCAGCCAGGCCCAGAACGACGCCACCGCCGATTGCTGGGCCTGCTGCAGCCGCTGCGCGCGCTGGCTCTCGGCCGCCGCCGCCTGTCGCTGCGCCTCGGGAAGTGGCACGGCGGGCAGCATGCTGGAGCTGAGGCGCTGGCCCGCAGCCTCGGCCGGGCGTGCGCGGCCGCCCGGGCGCCCGCCGCCCTCTTGGCCTCGAGGGTCGCGTGGTTGGCGGCGCGCCGGCCGCTGTCCATGGCCGCGAGCGCAGCCAGGCACACCGCGCACCACACGCCACGCAGGTCGGGCCAGACCGACCTCGTGCCCCTGTGTGTCCCACGCATATGTCGTTGGTGTTACACGCAGGCGTTTGTCGGGATGCGCCACGCAGGGCAGGGCAAGAACGAATGCGTTATTCGGCGGCACGCGCCGCAAACAAACACAAATACATGTGAAATTGAGCGCTGATAACACAACGTCGCCGCCGTCGCAATAAGACGCCGTCGCTGCCGCCTCGCGCCCCTATGTACGCCGGCCGAATGAGACGGCCAAAAAACAAGATCACCGGCCGCAGCCACTAGATTGGACTCCTGGGTCGCGGCAGTCAAAGTCGCGGCAGGAGTCCCAGAAGAGGTCGTTAAGCTTGCAGGTCTTCTGGCAGCAGTCGCCGCCGTCCCACCCGCAGGCAAGCGTGTTCAGGTCGCCGTCGCAGCGGCCGTTGGCGAGGCGCACGTCGCCAGGGGCGACCGGGCACGCGGTGTTGGCGTCGCCGGCGCTCGTGTCGGGCGCGGGGCAGTTGCCGGCCGGCGCGACGTACGCGGCCGCCGTCATCATCGGCATGCTGGCGTCCGGGTTGAGGCAGGCAAACTTGGAGGCCGAGCACACGAGCACGTCAGCAGGGAGGTCGCTGCTGCCATCCGGGGAGGCGGCGGCGGCAGCGGCGCCGTCGGGCGCCCTGCACGTCCCTGCGCAGCAGTCGCCGCCGTCGTACGAGCAGAGCCCAACGTTGAGCGGGCCGTTGTCGCAGATGCCGTTGCCGACGTCGGTGATGGTGAGGTTGAGGCTGGACGCGCCGCGGATGGCGTCGAGCCAGACGGCGCACGGCGGGGGGCCTTGGTCGCCGCCGCCGCCGCCGCCGCCGTCGGCAGGAGGTGCAGGCGCGCTGGCGGCGGCGGCGGAGGTGGTGCCGACGGCAGCGTCCGGCGTGGGCGCAGCAGCGGCAGCAGCTGGGCCGACTTGGGCGCTGCTGGCGCTGCTCGCCGCGACGCCGCTGCTGCCGCCGCGCTGGCGCTGCTCCGCGATCGCCGCGTCGAGCGCCTTGCTCAGCCAGGGGGGCGCCAGCGTGTAGTTGGCGGCCGGCGCGTCCTGCAGCAGCAGCCGCAGGCGGCGTGGGATGCTGGACTCGGGCGGCGGCGTGATGCCGGTGCAGTTGTCCATGCGCCAGCACGCGTCGAAGACCTCGGCCACGCGCGCCCAGTCGATCGCGCACGTCGGGCAGTCGGAGCAGTCGGACGGCAGCGCCGACCCCAGGGCGGCGGTGGTGGTCTGATTGGGGCACCGCGTGCACACCGTGGCGCCCGCGGCGTCAGCGTAGGCGCCGACCGGGCACGGCGCGCACACGACCGCGGCGACGTCGGGCGCGTACGTGCCGGGCGCGCACGGCGTGCAGCTCGCGGCGCCGGCCGCCGCCCACGTGCCGGGCGCGCACGACGTGCACTGCGTCATGTTGGCGTCGCGGTACGTGCCGCCGGCGCACGGCGCGCAGCCTTGCGTGACGTTGCTCCAGACAGTTCCGGGGTCGCACGCGGTGCACTGGGCAGACCCGGCGGTCGACGTCTCGACGGGGCTGCACGGCAGGCAGGCGTCAAACGTGGCGGCGCCGCTGGCGGGCTGGTAGGTGCCGGCCGGGCAGGCGGTGCAGTTGGTCTGGCCTTGCACGGCGGCAAAGTAGCCGGGCGAGCACTGCGTGCACGCGGCCGAGCTCGGCGCCCCGGAAACGGAGCCGGCGGGGCTGTGTGGTGGCGGGGCGCGGGTGGGCGGGAGGTGGCAGCGAGTGAGTCGGGGGCGGACGAGAGGCTCTGCGCGCACAAGGCCAAGCCGCAAGCGCCGCCCGCCGCGCGCGCGGCGCGCGCGCGCGGCGCGCCCAGCAGCACTCACCAGCGCGCGCAGGCGCCCATGTCCTGCGACTTGTACTCGCCGGCCAGGCAGGGCACGCAGCCGGCGGGGGTCGTCGCTGCGCTGGAGTTGGTCAGCACCATCACGTTGGCGGTGCCGGCGTTGCACACGCACGCCAGCTTGACCTGCAGCGCCTCGTCGGGGGTGGACCACCCGAGCAGCGCCTCCAGCTGCGACGCGTCCAGCGTGCACGGCCCATCCGACGCACACGTTGCGTGCGCGACGGCGCTGGTGACGTCGGCCGTGCTGGTCCCGGCGCCCAGCTCGGCGTGCGTGACGCGCGGCGACACGTCGCTGGTGGCGCAGGACAGGCTCACGGCACTGGCACGGAACTCGAACATGAGCGTCAGGCCCTGCGCAGGCACGGTCACCTGCACCGCGCCGCCGCCGCCGCCGCCGCCGCCGCCGCTCGGAGCGCCGGCGGCGGCTGCGGCCGCCAGGCCGGCGCCTTGGGACGCGCGCAGGCTCAGGCCGCCGCTGGCGCCCGGCACGACGGCAAAGGCATCGAACCCGTCCTGGCTGACGGCGCCGTCGACGCCCAGGAGGTGGCGGCGGCGGCGGCGGCGCGAGCTGTCGGGCGTGATGATGATGCCGCTGAGGCTGTCGAGCGGCACGCGGGTGGGGTCGACGCACAGGTAGGTCTGCGGCGGGCGGCGCCGAGCGGGGGCGGGAGGGTTAAGTGGAGGAGGCTTGGGAGGGCAGGGCGCGGCGCTGGGCGACGAGGCGAGTGTGCACGCGCGCGCGCGCACCAATCGCAAGCCTGCGCCTCCTGCCCCCCCCCCTCTCCCAGGCCCGCGCACGCGCGCACCAGCGAGAGCGTGTCGACGCCGCGCAGCGGCACCGGCGGCGAGCCGTCGTCCGGCTCCGCGAAGGCCGAGCGAGTCGCGTCGATGTTGAGGTCTGTGCGGTTGCAGTTGTTGTGCGGCAGCACCGACCAGGCCGCGTAGCCGAGCGTGCAGCGCGACGCGGCGCCGTCGCTCGTGGCGTTGCCGCACGGGAAGCGCAGCAGGGAGGTGTAGTCAAAGGCGCAGCCCTGGAACACGCGCTGCGCCTGCGTCATGACCGCCATGTAGCTCGCATTGGCGCACGCGACCTGGGCGTCGGCGCCGTCGGCAAACGCGGTGCGCAGGTACCTGCCGCTGCCGTTGTCCGAGGTGAGGTCCAGGTCGTCCGGCAGCGGCACGCCCAGCAGCGCCGTGACGGACGCCGCGAAACGGTCGGCCGCGTCGGTGAACGGCTGCGCGAGCTCCGCCGCCTTTTGCACCAGCGCGTCGGTCGGCAGCGACGGCAGGTTCATCCAGGAGCAGCTCAGGCTCAGGCCGTCCATCTTGCAGCCGAGCGCGTCGAGCAGGGGCTTGAATATGACGTCGATGGCGCCGCCGAGGAGCTTGGCGATGAAGTCGCCCACCCAGTCGAGCGCGCTCATGATGAGGTCGGCGAGGCTGCACACAAACTTGAGCGGGCACACCGTGCCGCACTTGGTGCAGCCCCAGCAGCCCCACCGCGGCGCCCACCAGCACACCTGGAAGCAAAAGTCGGCGGGGCACTTGATCGCGTCGATAAAGTCAGAGATCTTGGTGACCGCCGGCTCGAGCGCCGCGGCGATCGGCACGAGCGGCGCCATGATGATGTCGTACGCCGTCTTGACCGCGCCGCCAAACGCCTTGAGGTCGTCGACGACCGGCCTGATTGCTGCGACTGGCGGGTCGATCACGTCGCGCAGGGACGTGAGGACCTCGGTCGCGCCGCCGACCGCGGTGTACAGCTTGCTGAGCGGGCTCGCATCGAGGCGCAGCCAAATGGTGTCGTCGGTGCCGCCGGCTGCCGCGGCGCCCGTGCCGCCGCCGCCGCCGTCGCCGTGCAGGCGGCGCCGGCTGCCCCAGCCGGCCTTGTCGCAGTCGGACCGCGGCCCGACGACGTTCCACTTGAAGGTGCTGCTGTCGTCAAAGATGCAGACAGCCCAGGGAGACAGGCGCGGCTGCGTGCCGGCTGCGTACATCAGCTGCGCTGGGTTGGCGCCGAGTTGCCCGCTGGCGGCGGCCGCGGCGACCCAGTCCTGCACCTGCGTGCGCACCACGGCGTTGGCGATCGCCTGCGACGCGCGCGCCAGCGTCGGCACATACACGTTGAGCCACCAGGCGACGATCGGCTCGTAGTGCGTGCGCCTTCTGTTCAAGTTGATGAGCGCCATCACCCCCCTGGTCATCCTGCTGTCCTGGTTGCTGCGGTGGCACGGGCGGGCAGGGCCGGCGGGCGCGTTGCGTCGCGTCGCCCAGCGCGCGCCGAGGCGGCGGGTCAGCCAACGTCGCGGCAGGCAGGGCGCGTGCGCGGGCGCGAGCGCGGCCGCCGCCGCCGCCGCCGCCGCGCGCTCACCACATACCGGTCATCTGCTGTTGCCAGTCGGCGTTGCCCATGCCGGCGCACAAGCTCGTCGACGTCCTGGACATGAATTCGGCCGGCACCTTCAAAAACTTGAGCGGCCCAAACCTGCTGAGGCGGGTCAGGCCGTCGCCCAGGCGCTTGGTGAAGCCGCACACGCTGTTGTACCCCGGCATCACGCCGCCGGCGATGGGGAAGGTCTTCAACCAAATCTCGAACGCTTCACTCTTGGTAGCGAAGCTGTTTGTCCCGCGCATGCCGCACAGCATGCCGTACGCTGGTGCGTCGCGGGCGACGGTGGGCGGTGGGTGGGCGGGCGGGTGCGAGCGGCGGTGGGAGGCGCGTCAAGCCGCTGGCTGCAGCGGGGGCAGCGGCGCGCGCGCTCGGCGGGGCGCGCATGCGCGCGCCGCCGCCATCGCCGCTGCCGCCGCCGCCGTCGCCGTGACAGGCCACTCGCAACGGCACGGCGTGCGCGCGAGCCGCCCGCTAAGGCCCCCCCCCCTGCTCTGCCCATCTGCGCTCACTGTTGAACGCGATGTTGATGACCTCGTTGAAGCCCAGCCTGCGGGCAAAGACATGAGAAGGGGGGGGGGTGCGGGAGGGGACACATAGGCAGTGGGCAGGGGCGCAGCAGCGAGCGAGCGCGCGGCGTGGGCGCGCGGCGCCATGCAGACCCTCCCCCTCCCCGCACTGACGGCGCCCAGCGCCGACGCCTCGCGCGCGCCCCGCGCACCAGGACTGTGCTTGCAGGTCGTCGGGCATGAGATCCTTCAAGACGCGCAGCGTCCAGTAGCTGAGCACGACGTTGAGCGGCGTCGTCGGGTCGAGCACTGCGTCGGGCGGCGGTCGGCCTGCCACCGCCGGCCGCCGCGCGCGGCGGCGCAGCGCGTGCGCGCGGCGGCGCTGGCCGCCCGCCACCCGGCGGCGGCGGCGCCAGCCGGCGGGCCGCCCTACCTGAGCCTGAGCCTACCTTGCGTGAACACAGCCGCCGTCACGCGCGATCCCACAATGTGGGACGCCAGGGCGTCGAGGGCGTCGCACTCCCCCGCGGTGGCGTTGCCGCCGCACGCGCGATCGCGGGCCGCGTACACGGCGGTCAGGTTGAGCCTCGACGAGTCCCACTGCCGTGGTTGGGGGGTGGTTGGGCGCAGGCGGGGGTGAGTGGGGGTGAGCCGGCTGCGCAACCGCCGCCGCCAAACCTGCCGGGCGCCGCGTGCATGCCGGCCGCGCGCGCCGCGCGCCGCCCTCCCCGCGACGCACGTTGGACGAGTCGTAGATGAAACTCCAGGGGCGGCACGCATACTGCGCGGCGGAGTCCTTGGGGGCGTCGGCGCAGGGCCCCGCCGTGGCGGGGCGCAGCGTGGCGCTCAGCGTGGCCAGCACGAGGGCGGCGGCGAGGGCGGCGGCGGCGTTCATGCGACGCATGTTCGGCAGGGCAGGCGGGCCGGCGACGACGGCGTCGAAAGCGCGGTAGGGCGGGTATCGAGTGGAGTATCGAGTGGGCAGGCGGGCCGCCGTTCTGCGCCGAGCGCCGGGACGCCTGTTGCCCCTCCCCGGCGCACGCCCGGCCTATGAGCCGTGCAGAACGGGAACGAAGGCCTCATTTATGCGCTCTTTGTGCCACGCGCTCCCTTCCCGGAGGCTTCACATGCCGTTCCTCCTCACTCCTGCTCGGCATCATGCTCGAACATCCAAGCCCGCCTACGATCGGACGACCTTGACCTGCAAAGGCCTGGGAGCGGCAAGCGGCCGCCCGCGGCCGGCGCGCCGCGGCAGCAGCCGCGGTGGATGGCCAGCATGGCGGCGGCGACCGCGGCCGGCGGCATCAGCAGTGCCCCTGAGGCAGTCGCACGCGGCGCTGAGGTCGCCAGAGCTCCCGGCAGCCGGACGAACTCGCGCAGGGCTGACAGCGACCGGCGCGGCGACGGCGGCGGCGCGGCGCCGTTCGCTGCTGCTGCGACCCCTTCTGCGGCGGTGCGATGGCTTCCTCCGGCAGTGCGCAGTCAGCCCTGCTGGGCTTTCCGTCAGACACATGACGCTGTCGTCGCTGCCGCCGCGGCCCACGCTGCCTGCCGAAGAAGCTGCGGCAGCCCGCGCGCGCGCGAGCGCGGCCGCGCTGCGCCGCCCGCTGCGACCGTGCCCCGCCCACCTACCGCCGTCGCTCCTCCGATCTCCGCCCTTCCTCTCTCCACCGGCCAGGCACGCCGTGCGCCGGCGCGCCGCGCTGCCGGCGGCGGCGCGATCATGAGCTGGACGTGCTCGCGGCGCAGGCGCGGCGCACCATCGGCTGGGCGCGCGCACCACTCGGCGGGCAGCGAGTCGAGCATGGCTCACACCACTGCCTGCGCAATGGGGCACTTCCAGAAGTGGTGTGCGCGGCCGGGGCAGGCGACGCCGCAGAGGCAGATAACCTCGGGCTGGGACATGCGCTCAGCGGTCGCGAGACCGTTGAGCGCGAGCCGCCAGTACACCTCCTTCACCGCGTTGTCCCAGCGCAGCCGCCACAGCTTGCGCAGGGCGATCCTGACCGACGCGGTGAGGGCCAGCTCCCGGGGGAGGCGCGGCGTCGACGGCGGCCCCGTCCAGGCCGGCCAGCGCGGCTGCTGCAGCCGCGGAGCCGCCGCCGCGGCTGCCGCCACGGCAGCCGCCGGGTCCGGCGCGGCCGCCGCCGGGACCGGCTGGGCCGCCGCCGGCTGCTGCCCCGCGGCCGGGGGCAGCGCGCGGGCTTGTTGTTGTTGGTTACACGGCGGGGCCCGGTACGCTCCGGGCTGTTGTTGTTGGTTACACGGCGGGGCCCGGTACGCTCCGGGCGGTTGGTTGTTGTTGGTTACACGGCGGGGCCCGGTACGCTCCGGGTTGTTGTTGTTGGTTACACGGGTTGTTGTTGTTGTTGTTGGTTACACGGCGGGGCCCGGTACGCTCCGGGCGGTCGAGCGTCCCACTTAGGAACGCCTGGCGGGCCTGACCAACTCCCTCCCCGCCACCGCACGTGTCAGTGTCCTCCAAGTGCGACCAACCGAGCAGCCCGCAGACGGGATCGCATGCTGGCAAGCCGGCGCAGGGCGTGCAGCGAGCATGGCGCGGCCCAGGCGCGCGCAACTCACCAGCAAACCCACATGCACGCCGCCCGCTAGTCTCGATCTTGTTGGTTGTTGTTGGTTGAGCGTCCCACTTCGGAACGCCTGGCGGGTCTGAGGGACAAAATTTAGCTTAAATCTGTCCGATATAGCGGCATTTGGTGGGGTTTGGGAGTTTGAGAGTTTGCATATATCAGCTGCAAAGAATCGCTCCTCCGCAGCCGTCAATTGCAGTGGCTTTTTGGTGTGATGGCCGAGCGCCTCTTGCTCGACCAGCCGGCGCCGCCAAAGGATGGCGACGCCTGCCGAGCCCGGCGAGCCGTCGTCCAGGCAGAACTCAGCGTCGAAGCCGCCGTGCGCGCCGCCACGCACTGCGGCGTGGTGCGCCTCGGCGGCCGCGTTGATGCGCCGCAGCACGCCGTCGAGCTGCGCGCGCGGCACGCTGACCTCCTGCACCAGCACGACGTCAGCGCCCAACTCCACCCACGCCTGCGCCGCAGCCTCCGGCCGGCCCCACTCCGGCCGGCCCCACTCCGCGACGGGGAGTCCGTGTTCGGCCTGGGGGCTGAGCCGCGCCCCGAGGCCGTCGACGTTGTGGCTCACCACGCGGAGCGCAGCGCAGCCCGGCGCGGCGCGCCGCGCCCGCCTAGTGCGACCCCGGCGTCAGCGACCCCGGCGTCGTGGCTAGCGCGGCGGCCCCTCGGGCTGCTGACGCAGACGCGGCGGTCAGCATCAGCGACAGCGGCGTCGCGGTTGATACGGCGGCCCCTCGGGCTGCTGATGTCAGTGCGGTGGTCAGCGTCAGCAGCGTCGCTGCTGGTGCGGAGGCCCCTCGGGCTGCCGTTACCGGCGCGGCGGGTCGGTGTGCAGCACTGGAGCAGGCTCGGCGTTATCTGCTTGGTGATCTGCTGCAGGATCAGCTTGCTGCTCATTCTGTGGCAGATTATGTGATGGACATCTGGAAGATGCGGGACACCGTCCTTAAGGGGCGCGGGACCAATGGGCGCGAGCCTGTGGTGTAACTATCTTTGTCTTTGTCTTTGTCTTTGTGCGGCTGGGCATTTGGGGGGCGGGGGGCGGGGGCGGCGCTGCCGCGCGGCGGCCTGCGGCGCCGCGGCCGCACCGCGCCGTCGCCGACGCGCACCTTGCGCAGCCGCGCAGCCAGGCGCTCCACGGTACCGCCGCCGGCGCGGGAGGCCGCGACGACGGCTGTTGCTGTTGGTTACACGGCGGGGCCCGGTACGCTCCGGGCGGGCCCCACGACGGCGGGCCCAGAGCGGCGAGGCGCGGCCTGCCGTCCCTCCGACCAGTCCATCCAGCCGTCCCTGCGACCAGTCCATCCAGCCTGGCGAAAGGCCATTTTTAAGACACACACTACATCATATTACAACAATTCCCACCTGACAGCGAACGTTTGCAGCAGCTTTTTGGTGTGATGGCCGAGCGGTCCCAAGGCGACAGATTTAAGACCTGTTCCGGGTAATTCCGGGCGTGGGTTCGAATCCCACTCACACCACATGGACGTGATTTTTGCCCGGAAGGCCGGGATGCACCCCTGGTAACGCCCTTCTTCCTGGCCGGGATGCATCGCAGCCATATACGCGTGTGAGCGCGGCCGCCGAGTGGCATGGATTTTCCTGCAGATCCGGCAGCGCCCCTTGCCGTTTGAGTTGGCGCGGGACATAGTGCTGCGGGCGGCGGTGGGCGCGTTCTGGGAGGCGCTGGCCGACTTTGCGGCGACGGCCCGTGTTCCGCTCGCCGCCCGCACTGCTAGCCTTACGCGCCAGCCCTTTGTGGCTTGGAGCACTGTCAGCCTGCGTGGCAACGGCTTGACTCTTGTGCGACGTTGAGCAGCCTCGGCTGCGCCTGCATGCGCCGGGGGTCCCCTCGAGCGCCGGTGTGTGTGGGTGCTAACAGCACCTTGCCAGTTCAAACGTGACAACAGACACGGAGCGCTCGCGTGCGCGCAACGTGTGCCCCAGCGGGGGTGTGCATGCTGCGGTCAACCGGCTGCCGCCGACACTACTGAATAAAACCCCTGCAGCAAGACGTCTGGCACGGTGTGTGTGGCGGTGACAACACTTGGTGTGGATGTGGCGATGCTTTTGGGAGTTGGCGTCGCTGGGGCGGCAGCTGCATGCGAGACTGAAACGCTTCAACCGTCAGGGTCCCGGCGCCGTAGGCGCAAGATTCACCCTGTGTAACTCCCTTCGCCAGGCCGGGATGCGCCGCGATGCTTTTGGGAGTTGGCGTCGCTGGGGCGGCAGCTGCATGCGAGACTGAAACGCTTCAACCGTCAGGGTCCCGGCGCCGTAGGCGCATGATTCACCCTGTGTAACTCCCTTCTTCCGGGATGCGCCGGGAGGCGCTTTGTTCACCCCTGGCGATCATCGGGATCATCGGCCGCAGTGCACGGGGCGGCGGCGGGCGAGTCCTCGCCGCCGGCATCGGCGGCGGCGGCGGCGGCCAGCTCGGCACCGCCGCCGAGCGGTCTGCGCTTGTGCGCGCGGCGCCCTGCGTGGCGGCGCCCTGCGCGGCGTGCCCACCCCTGGAGCGCGTGGTGCGTTTACAGTGGAGCACAGCAGCGCGCACAGGGCAGAGCGGCAGGAATGGCGGCGCAGGCAGGGGAGGGGTCACGGCACGCGCAGACGCGCGCCTGCAAGGGCAGGCAGCAGGAAGGCAGCGCACACGCAGCTCAGCACAAGCAGAGGACCAAAATTGATTGCTAAAGGGCCGACCGCGCGGCGCGCAGCGGCAGCATTCACCCGGCCGGCGCCACTACGGCGGCGGCGCGCCGCCGGCCTGGTCGTCGCCGCCCGCGTCGGTGCTGCCGCGCCGGCTGGCGGGGCGCTTGCGCAGCAGCTGCTGCTGCTGCTTTGCGAGCGCCGCGGCCGCGGCCAGCCCCGCCCCGGCGCCGGCCGTGGGCCCAGCGGCGCTCGCGCTGCTGCCGTCGGCCGTGGCGCCGCCGCCCTGCGCGGCGGCCGCCTCGAGGCCGCGCCGGCGCGCGTCCAGCCACTCCTCGATCGCCCGCCACAGCGCGAGGTTGGGGCTCACCTGCTCCGGCGCGAGCGGCCGGCCCGTCAGCGGGTCGCGCCTGCGGCGGCGGCGCGGGCGGGGCGGCGGCGGGTGTGGGCGTGCGCATGCGCGTGGGCGTGGCGACGTCGCACGCCCCGCCGGCGCAGCCCCGGCGCAGGGCGCGCCGCCCACCGCTGGCTGCGCAGCCACTCGACAATTGCCGCGCGCTCGTACGTCGCGCCCGTGGCCGTGACGGCCGGCTCCGTCATCACGCTGCGGGGAGGGCGGCGCGGCGGCGACGCGGGGCGCGTGCGCCGCGAGCGCCAGGCGCGTGGCACGGAGGGTCGCCCCGCCGCGCACAGCACGGCTCGCGCCCAGCACACACCTGTGCGTGATGGGGCACACGAAATAGGACGGCACAACGCAGCTCTCCTCCACGGCCTCGGGCACCTGGCCGGCGCCGTCGGCGTCGGAGGCGTCGGCGGCTGCTGCGCGCGGACGGCCGGCAGGCCGCCACGCGCCGGCGCGATGCGCGCCGCGGCGCGCACCTGCAGCGGCTTGGGCCAGTGCGGCGTCGCGGACGCCGCCGGCGCAGGCGCAGCCGCGGCCGCGACGGCGCCCCACACGCCGCCGGCGCCGCCCGCGCCGACGAGCGCCGCCATTGCGTCCACCGCGCCCGCGGCGCCAGCCCCGGCCGGCGCGCCGGCGGGCGCCTCGGCCACGCCGGGCAGCTGCGGGCGGCGGCGGCGGCGGCGCCGAGTTGAGCACTCCCGGCTGCCGGCTGCCGCGCGGCGCACCCTGCCTGCAGCTGCGCGCCGCGCCGCGCCGGGCCGCGTGGCGCCCCGCACCTGCGCGCCGCGCTGCGGCTGCCAGGCGGTGGTCATCAGCGCGATCATGACCGGCGGGCCCCACAGGCAGAAGGCGACGACACAAATGTGCACGATCCACGACGGCAGGAACACGCCGAGCAGCAGCAGCACCGCGAGGCTCTGCCGCGGCGCAACACGGCGCGGCGCGGTGCGGGTAAGGCCGGGCGGCAGCGGCGGCGGCAGCGGCGGCGGCAGCGGCGGCGGCGGCGGCAGCGGGCCGGGCCGGGCAGCGCGGCACAGCCAAGCCACGTGGCTTGCGGCGGCGCGCCTGCACGGTCATGATGAGGGGCAGGAGGTAACAGCAGAGCAGCGAGTGCACCACCGCGCGCCGGTTGCGCCGGCACAGCGCCTGCGCGCACTTGACCAGCGCGAGCAGCTCCACCACCGTGCGCGCGCCGCCTGGGCCGCGGCCGGGGCGCGGCGGGGCGGGCGGCGCGCAGCTTGCAGGACGCCGCGCGCAGCTTGCAGGACGGCGCGCGCAGCTTGCAGGACGGCAAGCGCAGCTTGCAGGACGGCAAGCGCAGCTTGCAGGACGGCAAGCGCAGCTTGCAGGACGGCGCGCGTGCTGCGCGCGCTGTGTGCGCTGAGCGCGCGGCCCGCACCGATGAGCCCCGCGTATGCGAGCTTGATGGGCGAGCGCGCGGCAAAGAAGAACATGAGGTAGGCGGTCTGCAGGCCGGGGCAGAGCAGCCAGGCCCACCACCAGAGCCGCTGCGCGTCGAGGCCGCCGAGCGCGCGGCCGAGGCGCTGCAGCGGCGAGCCCTCCGCCGCCGCGGCCTCGGCGAGCGCGTCGGGCAGCAGCTCGGGCGCGAGCGCCGACAGCACGCCCTTGATGCGGCCCGCGACCGCCGCCTGGGCGCCGCGCCGGGCGGGGCGGGCAGGGCGCGTCAGCGCGCCGCCGCCGCCGCGCGGGCGCTGCCCGCCGCGCCGCGCCGCGCCGCGCCGCGCCGCGCGCGCGCGCGCCTGGTGCTGTGCGATGTGCGTCTGCAGCAGGCGCAGCCCCGGCTCGCGGTCGAACGCCCACGCCCAGAGCAGCGCCCAGCGCGGCGAGCAGAGCAGGCCGACGCTATAGAGCTTGGTCTTCAGCGGGTGGGCCTCAAACAGCTCGCCGATCGTCGTCGTCGCCGGCGGCGGCGCCCGGACCCAGCGCATGCGCACCTCCAGCTGCCAGTCGCTGACCGGCATCGTGATATTGGTGTTGACTGCGCCCCGGGGCGCGCGGCGGCGGTCGCCCGGGCGCGGCGCGGCGCGGCGCGGCGCGGCGCGCGGCGGCGCAGCCCGCGCGCCCGGGCGGCGGCGCGCGCACCTTTGCTGTGCGCCCACATGCGCACGCTGCGGTAGGACCAGTCCGCGCCGCCTGCGGCGGTCGGCGCAGGGCGGGGCGAGAGGCGGGGTGGGCCGGCGGCGCGCAGCGGCGGTGCGAGCACCCCCGCGCCACACACAGCGCCGCCGCACCTGCGATGAGCACCGTGCTCACGGTCAGGAAGACGACCGTGGTGGCCACGTTGCGCCGCCAGTCGCGCAGCACGGGTGCCTGCGCCACGAGCGCGGCCGCCGCCTCCATCTCGCGCCCGCCTGGCGCGGCCGCCGCGCTGCTGCCCGCCTGGCGCCGCCGGCGCCGGCGCCGGCGCGCAGCCCCCAGCTGGCGCTGCCCGGAGAGACAGCTCCGGTCCTGTTGCACTCAGGGGGCCGGGCTGGGGCCCCTGCGGCCCCCTGACGGCGCCGCGCCGGCCGGCGTGAGCGAGCTGCGCCGCCGCCGCCGCTGGCGCCTGCCGTGGGGCGGCCGCTGGGCCGCGGCTGGCGCACCGTCTACAGGAGCCTGTGGGCCGGTCTGACGGGCAGCGCCGGGCGCGGCAGGGCCCACGGGCCGCGGTGCCGCGCTCCGAAAACCCGCGCGGCTCCACCATCGTCCCGCCTCGACGTCTCCGGGACCGGCTCCCGATCCCCCGACACCGTGCGCTGACCGCGGCGCTCCCGCCCGCGCGTCCTGCGCCGACAGCAGCAGCAGGCCCGCCGCCGCCGCGCGCCTCCCGCCGCTGCAGTCGCTCCACGCCCGATCGCCGCCGCTGAGGCGCCGACACCGCTCCCACGCCCTACCCGGAACCGACGCGAGGCTGCCGCCGCCAGCCGCGCCGCGCCGCGCCGCGCCGCGCCGCGCTGCTCCTGCGCAGCGCCCGCAACCGCTGCCGCGATGGGGCCGCTCGGCGCCGCGGGGCGCATCCTGGTGCTGAACGCGGGCAGCTCGAGCCTCAAGTTCAAGCTCTTCTCGCTCGCGCCCTTTGCGGCGGGCGTGGGCGGCATGGTCGACCGCATCGGTGACGCCGCGCGCTCCTGCCTGACCGCCAAGGCGCCACCGGGCGCCGGCGGCGCCCCGGGGACCAAGTGGGGCGAGGCGGCGCCGATCCGGGACCACGTGGAGGCCATGGAGGCGATCATGGCCTTCCTGACCGCGCACGTGAGCCCCAGCATCGCGCGCGAGGTCGCGGCGGTCGGGCACCGCGTCGTGCATGGCCTCGACATCCACGCCGCAGCGCTGCTCACCGACGAGGCGCGTGCAGGCGGGCGGGCGCGCGCGCGCGCGCTGCCGCGCTGTGTGGCGCGCGGGGAGGGAGGGCGCGGGCGCCGCGCGCGGCGGCCCCTCACAAGGCGGCCGCCGCGGCGCGGCGCGCAGGTCGTCGCCAAGGTCAAGCTCGCGGCCACGCTCGCGCCGCTGCACAACCCGCCGGGCCTGCAGGGCATCGCCGCGGCGCAAAAGGTCTTCCGCGGCGTGCCGCAGGTGACCCGGGGCGCGCCGCGCGCCGCGGGAGCGCTCCCGCCCGGCAGCGCAGCGGCCGACCGCCGCTGCCGTCCGCCGCGCCGCGCCGCCCCGCCTCGCCCCGCGCCCAGGTGGGCGTGTTTGACACCGCGTTCCACCAGACCATGCCGCCGGCGGCCTACATGTACGGCGTGCCGTGGGAGTGGTACGAGCAGCACAAGGTGCCCCCGCGGCGGCGCCGCGCACCGCGGCCGCGCGCGGCCGCGGCAGCCCGCCCCGGGGCTGCTGCGCTCCCGCCTGGACGCCGCCGCCGCGCGCCGCCGCCGCCAACGCGCGCCGCCGCCCGCCGCCGCTGCTGCCCTGGGCAGATTCGGCGCTACGGCTTCCACGGCACCAGCCACAAGTACCTCGCCGCCACCGCGGCGGGCATGCTGGGCAGGCCGCTGGAGCAGCTCAACGCCATCACCTGCCACCTGGGTGCGGCGCGGCGCGCAGGGCACGCGCGGTGCGGCGCGGCGGCCGGCGTGCGCGCGCCGAGCCTCGCGTGCCGCCCGCGGCGTGCAGGCAACGGCAGCAGCGTGACCGCGGTGAAGGGCGGGCTGAGCGTGGACACGAGCATGGGCCTCACGCCGCTGGAGGGGTGCGGCGCCGCGGGGGCGCGCCGACGCAGCGCCCGAAGCGCCGCGGCCGCCGCGCCGTCGCCCGAGCCCGCGCGTGCCCGCGCGCCCAGTCGCCCGCCCGCCCGGCGCCCGCGCGCCCGTATCGCAGGCTGGTGATGGGCACGCGCTGCGGCGACCTCGACCCGGCCATACCGCTGCACATGATGGCGACCACGGGCGCGAGCGCCGCCGACATGGCGGCCACGCTCAACAAGCGCGCCGGGCTGGCGGGGCTGTGCGGCGACAACGACCTGCGCGCCATCATCGACCGCCAGGCGCGGCGCGGGCGCCGCGCCCTCCCCGCAGCGCCACATGCCGCGCCGCCTGCCTCGCCCTGGCACACCGCACGCCGCGTCGCGCCGACCAACCCCCGCCCGCCCGCCCGCCCCCCGCCGCCCGCCCGACCCCGGCCACCCCACACCTCAACCCGCGGCGCGCCAGGCGGGCGGCGACGCGCGCGCGGGGCTGGCACTGGATGTCTTTGTGTACCGCGTGCGCAAGTATATCGGGTCGTACGCCGCGGCGCTCGGGGGCCGGCTGGACGCGCTCGTCTTCAGCGCCGGCATCGGCGAGAACAGCGCGCTCATACGACGACTCATCACCGACGACCTGCAGGCGCGGCGGGCGGCGCGCGGCGGGCGTCGCAGCGCGGGTGCAGCGCGCGGCGGCGGCGGCGCGCGTGGGGCGCCGCGCGCGGGGGCGCTGCAGCGCCCGCCCAAGCCATCACCGCCGCTGCTGGGTTGTTGCGCAGGGCCTGGGCATTGAGGTGGACCCCGCGGCCAACGAGGCGACCGTGGGCGGCGCGCAGGGCGACATCAGCGGCCCGGGCGCCCGCACGCGCGTGCTGGTCGTGCCGACGGACGAGGAGCTGAGCATCGCGCAGCAGACACTCGAGGTGCTGTCGGCGGCGCGCGCGGGCGCGGGCGCCGCGCCGGCCGCGGCGTGAGGCGGGAGGCGCGGCGGGCGGCAGAGGCAGGGGGCGCAGCAGGAGGCGGGGGGTCCGGTGCCGGGGCGTGACACCGCGAGGGGGGTAGGGCCAGCATGAAGAAGCCAGACGGGCGCCTGACTTGCGGGGGGGGGGGGGCGCTTGAGTCACTTGCGGGCCTGCATTGGGCGGACAATGTGTGGAGGCGAGAAGAAGGCAAGACGAAGAGATTGCAACTTGATGACTTGATGGCCCTCCCCATGACACCGCCCGCGCCAGCGCCGTGGGCGACCTGGGAGCCCCCGCGCGCCGCCGCCCCCGCGCTCTGCCCTCGCGCCCCGCTCGAGCTCGCGATCGCTCCCCTGCGTGGGCTCAGCCGCCGCCGCCGCTCCCCGCTGCCCACTACTCGAGCCACGCGCTCGCGTCTCGGCCCGCGGCCTCAGCCCAGCGTCACGCCGCCGAGCGTCACGCGCACCGGGCCGATCATGACCGCGCCGCCGGCCGGCGCGGCGCCGCTCTGCGGCATCGCTGCACCAATGGCATCAAGCTTGAAGCCAAACACGTCCAGCAGCTGCAGCGCGAGCTGCAGCTGCCCGGGCGTCAGCGAGTTGAGCAGCGCGACGGTCGAGTCGACCTGCGCGTCCGTCATCGAGCCAAAGGCCGGCACGAGGCGCGCGAGCTGCGGCGCGGGCGTCTGCGCGCCGGGGGCCGGGCGCGGGCGCGGGCGGGCGCGGGTGGGGCCAGGCGCGTGCGGCGCGGCGCGGCGCTCGTCGCGCGCTTGCACAATGACGCGCACAGCACGCAGCGCAGCGCGCACAGCACACGCAGCGCACGCAGCGCACAGCGCGCGCAGCGCACCGCCTTGATGAAGTAGACCATGCGCTTGACCAGCGAGGCGTCGAGCCCCCCGAGCGCGCCGAGCTGGCCCTGCAGCGTCGCCGCGTCGGCCGACGCGAGCGCGGGCAGCACCGCCTGGAGCGTGGCGGGCGGCACGCGCAGCAGCGCCTGCGCGGCGGGGCGGCGGCGCGGGGGGAGGGCAGGCGGCTCGGCCGGCGGGCGGGCGCGCTGCGCCACTGCTGCTGGCACGCGCCGCGCGGCCCGCAGGCGGCCGCCCGCGACGCGGCGGTGGCTGCGCACCTCGGCGGCGGCGGGCTGCACGTGCGCCATCGCCTGCGTGAGCGCCGGCAGGTTGGCCAGCCTGGACGGCGGTTGCGCGTTGAGCACCTCCAGGACTTGCAGCAGCACCGGCTCGAGCTGCTCGGCGCCAAACTTGCACGCGACCGCGCCGGTCTTGGGCAGCAGGGCGCCGGCGACCTCAATGCCCTGCCGCGCCGGGCGCGGCGGGCGCGGCGGGGGCGCGTCGGCGGGCGCGTCGGCGGGCGCGCCGCGCGCGTGCGTGGGCGTACCAGCACGCTCGCGGGCCCACCCAGCGCCCTGGGGCCCACCCAGCTCACCTTGAGGAAGGGCTCGCAGCCGGCGGCGCCCGCCTGCTGCGCGAGCCTGCGGCCGAGGGTAATCGGGCCCGCGCGCACGAGGCCCACGGGCCGAGCTGCAGCCCGCCGCCCAGGCCCGCGGCGGCGCCGGCGGCGGCGACGCGCCCCTTGCCGGGCGCCACGACGGTGCTGCTGGCCACGGGGCCCACGCCGCGGACCATGCCCGCGAGCCGCGTCATGCTGCCCGCCGGGAGCGCGCCGGACGCGCGGGAGAGCAGGTCGAGCTGCGCGGGCGTCATGCGCGCGAGCGCGGGCGTCACCGCCTCGAGCTGCGCGCGCGAGACCTGCCGGGCATCGGGGCGGGCGGGCGGGCGGGCAGGCGGGCGGGCGGGCGGGCGCGTGAGCCAGGCAGGCGTCGCGCCCGCCGCGGCGTGGCCGGCGCGGCGGCGCGCGCGCCCCGGGAGCAGCGCGCCCTGGCGGCTCTCACCCCCTTGAGGAAGCGGACCATGCGGTCCGTCGCGCCGGGCGGCTGCGCCGCGAGGACCGGCAGCACGACCTTGAGCTTCTCGGCGCTGACCTCGGTCAGCAGCGGCAGCAGCGCCGACACCTGGCCGCCTGACAGCGACAGCAGCGGCTGCGGGCCGGCGGCGGTGGCGGCGGCGGCGGGACAACGGGGGGCCGGTCGGCGCGAGCCGAGCCAGCCGCACGCGCCGAGGGCCTGAACGATGAGACCTCGGGCCCACCTGGACCGCCGCCGGGTAGAGCCCGATGGTCGCCTTGATGAGCTGCGGCAGCGCCCGCAGCTGCGTCAGCGAGAGGCCCTGCAGTGTGCCCGTCAGGCCGCCCATGATCGCCGCCGCGTCCGCGCCCGGCGGCAGGCGGCAGGCGAGCCGCCCGACCGGCTCCGCCAGCGCCGACATCTTGCCCGCCTCGGTCTCGAGGTCGCACGCGCCCTGCGCGCACGCGGCGCGGCGGCGGCGGTGACGGCGGCGTGGCGGCGGCGGCGGCAGCGGCGGCGGCGACGGCGCCGTGGCGGCGGCGGCGGCGCGGTGCGGTCGGGTGAGTGAGCGGCGGCTGGTGACGCCGCTGCCGTGGTGCCCCCCGCGCTCACCGCCGCGCCTGCGGGCAGCGGCAGTAGGGGTGCGGAGCAGGTCAGAGCGCTTGTTGCGACCGGCGTCGTGGGCCGGCGTCGCTCCGCCGCGGGCTGGCGGGCCATCAACCATCGCCAGCGCTCCCAATTCTGCGTCCTGCGTCCTGCTCGTGCGCGCGCGGCCGCCACGCACCGATGCAAACCATGACCATCATCACCGCGATCATCGTCGGACGGATCGCCATCGTCTGACCGACGACAGCAGCTGCGCGCGCAGTGCCTCAGGCTGCGCGCTGGCAGGCGACGTGCGGAGGGCGCCGCGTGGTGCTGGTGAGCAGCAACACGCATCGGCCGGCGCGTCGGCCAGCTGCGGAGCTGCGGAGGCGGTTTAGGCAGCCGCCGCCGACCGGGTGACGCGCTGCTCGCGCTGCTCGGGCCGCCGGTGTGTGTTGTGTCGCGGCGCTCACGTCGTGCCCCAGCAGCAAGTTAATATCACACCAGGCCTGCGGTCACGCTCATTGCAGTGCCGGGGGGTCAAAAGTGCCGCGGGGCGCGGGAGAGCCCGCCCCCTCGCCACGTCCGGGGGGGGCCGGGGTTCGCTCGGTCAGGGGTCAGCGGTTCGCAGTGCAGCACCCAGGGCGGTCAGCTCAGCCCATCACGAAGAAGGGCGGCCGCCACGCGAGCCGCTGGTTCGCGCCCGCCGCCGCGGCGGCCGCGGCCGGCGCGGCCGGCGCGGCGCCGCCGAGCGTCACGCGCACCGGGCCGATCATGACCGCGCCGCCGCCCGCGGGGGACGCCGCGGGGATGGCGGCGCCGATGGCGTCGACGGCAAAGCCAAACGTGCTGAGCAGGTGCAGCGCGAGCGTGACCTGGCCGGGGCTCAGCGCGCGCAGCAGCGCGGCCATCATGTCGACCTGGTCGTCGGTCAGGCCGCCAAACACGGGCAGCAGCACCTTGATCTGCGACTCGGGCACCTGCGCGGCGGCAGCGTGTGCGTGTGTGTGCGCGTGTGGGGTGGTGGTGGGGGGGGGGTCCTGCAAGACGGTCCTGTAAGACGGCGCGCCCCGGCGCCGCCCCTCCCGGCTCCAGCGCACCGCCCCCGCCCGCCCGCCCGTGCGCCCCGCCCTGCCCGCCCGCGCCGCCCGCCCGCCGCCGCCGCCGCACCGCGTTGAGGAACAGCGCCATCGCCGCGACCGTGTCGGGCCCCGCGCCGCCGAGCACGGTCAGCGCCGCCCCGACCGCGGCGGGGTCGAGCGCGCCCAGCGCGGGGATGAGCGCCGCGAGCGTGTCGGTGGGAATCTGGAAGAACGCCTGGGGGGCGGCGGGGCGGGGAGGGGCGGCGGGGGGTGGAGGGGCGGCGGGGGGCGGGTCGGCGGCGCGGGGCGGGTCGGGGGGAGGTGCGGGGCGAACAGGGCGGCGCGAGCAGGGCGGCGCCCGGCGGCGCGCGGGGCGGCGGCGCGGCGGGCGGCGGTGCGGCGTCCCGGTGACGGGCGGCGACCCGGCGGGGCGCGCACGTTGAAGGCGGCGGGGTCGAGCGCGGTGAGCCCCGCGACAAAGAGGGGCAGGTTGGCGAGCACCGCCGGCGGCTGCGCGTTGAGCGTGGACAGCGTCTCGGCGAGCACCGGCTTGAGCTTGGCGGCGCTGAACTTGCAGACCACCTTGCCAAAGTCGGCCACGAGCGCGACGCCGATCTCGATGCCCTGTGGACAGGGTTGGACGCAGCCCACGGCCGCGGGGCGACGGCGGCGGCGGCGGCGGCGTTCGCGGCGGAAGGGGCGCGGCGAGGGCGGCTGGCAGGGGCGCCGCCGCCGCGCGCGCCGCGGTGCGCGCCGCGCCGCCGCCGCACCGCCATGCCCGGGTCGCAGGCTGAGGCGGGGGGGCCGGGGATGGCCTCCGCGGGCGCGTCACCGCCGCTGCCGCCCGCCGCGAGCGCCGCGGCCGCGAGCGCCGCGCCGGCGGCGGCGTCGGCGTCGCCCTGCAGCAGGCGCCGACCGCGGATGGTCACGCGGATGGGGCCCTTGGCGAAGCTCGTCACGTCGCTCGCGGTGCTCGCCGCGGGCGCCGCCGGCGCGGGCGCCGCCGCGGCGGGCGCGGGGAGCGCGCCCTTGGCGGCCTTGGCGGTCACGACGCTGTCTGTCACGGGGCCGAGCGCCTGCACCAGGCCCGCGAGCTTGCTCCACGCGGGCGCCGGCAGCACGGTCAGCGCGTGGCGCATGACCGCGAGCTGGTTGGCCGTGATGCGAGAGAAGAGGGGCAGCACCTCCGCCAGCTGCGCCTTGCCCACCTGCGCCGCGGCGGGCGCGGGCGCGGCGCGGCGCGCGGCGGCTCGGGCCGCGTGCCTCGCGGCGCGTGCGGCGGCACTGCGCCGCCGCGCGGGCCCCCTCCCTGTCGCGCGTCGCGTCTGCGCGCCCGCGCGGCGGCGGCGCGGCGGCGCGCGCGCACCGCCTTGAGGAATCGCACGGTGCGCTCGAGCGTGCCGCCGGGCAGGCCGGCGAGCAGCGGGAACACGGCCGCGAGCGCCGCGGGCTTGACGTCGCGCAGCAGCGGCAGCAGCGCGTCCATCTGGGCGCCCGTGAGGCTCAGCAGCGGCGCGAGCGCCGCGGGGTCGACGCCGATCGTGAGCTTGACGAGGCCCGGCAGCTTGCTCAGCTGCTCGGCCGGCAGGTCCGCGAGCACGCCGGTGAGGCGGGACATGACGTCGGTGAGGTTGACCGACGGCGGGACCTTGCAGGCGAGCACGCCGATCGGCTCCGCCATGTCCACGAGCTCCGTGCCCTGCGCAGGTGGTCGCGCGGTCGCGGCGGTCGCGGCGGTTGCGGCCGGGCGCGCGGCCGCGCGCCAGGCGGCAGGGCCGCGGCGCGGGGAGGTGAGGGGAGGGCGGCCGCAGGGCGGCGCGCCGCCGGGCGGCGCACCGCGATCGCGGGGTCGCACTCCTGGGCCTGCGTGCGTGCAGTGGCAGCGGCGGCGGCGGCGGCGGCGCGGTGAGCGGCGACGGCGGCGGCGCCCAGCCGGCGCGCGGGCAGTGCGCGCGGAGCGATGCGGCGCGGACGGCGCGCGGCGGGCGCGCGGCCGCGCGGGCGGGCGCCACAGCCGCGGGTGACCCAGCCCCCCGCGCGCCGCGCACCAGGGCCCCTGCGATCGCGGGAGCGCGGTCGTGAGTAAAGGATCGAGAGACCGCGCCGGTCGCCGCCCGCGCCCGCCGTGCCGGCGCGGTGGTTGGGGCGGGCGGGCGGGGGGGGGGGCAGCGCGCGCGCGCGCCGCGCCGCACCTGCAGCGAGCAGCAGCAGGCCCAGGGCGGCGGCGGGGGCGCGGCGCGCCATCGCGTCTGGGGAAGCGAGTCGAGGACGGCGGCAGCAGCTGGCGCCTGGCTGGGCTGGCGCGCGCGGCCTGGTGGTGGGCGTCTGGCGCGGTGTGTGTGAGCTGCAGCTTGCGGGAAAACACAAGCCCGGCAGCGTGCGCGTGGCCGCTGGCCGTGCAGCAGAGGGAGAAAAGGTCTCAAGCCTCAGCAGCAACTCGAACGCTGGCTACGCGGCCGCAGGCCGCCCCCGCACCCACGCCGCAAGTGCTAGCCCTGGCGCCGCAGCCGCAGCCGCAGCCGCAGCGCCGCGGGAGCCGCCGCCGTGCCCGTCGACGCGCCGCGCCGCCAATCGCCGCACCGCCGCCCCAGCAGCCCCAGCAGCGCCGCCGGGCCGCAGGAATAACCAGCACCCGCGCCTCCACCCGCACCCGGGCTGCGGCTGTCAGAGCGGCGCGGCGCGAGCAGCGGCGGCGATGGCCGCGCCGCAGAGCTGCGCGCTCTCGGCGGCGCTCGCCGAGTCGGCGGGCGCGCACTTCAGCCTGCTCGCGGCGGCGCTGGAGAGCATCGAGGGCCGCGCGGAGGGCCTGGCGGCGCGCCTGGCCGACGCGGACGCGGACGCGGCGCGGCAGCGGGCGCGGTGCGCGGGCCGCAATCCGCCGCGCGGCCCTGCCCGCGCGAGCCCCCCCCCCCCCCCGCGCGCCGCGCCACGCAGCCGGCCGCCCCCGCGCGCGCAGGCTGGCCGAGGCCGAGGCGGCGCTGGTCGAGCGCGGCGCGCAGCTGGCGGCGAGCCGGGCGGAGGCGCAGGCGCAGCGGCGCGAGGTGCGGCGGCGCCCTCGCCCCCCCCCCCCCCGCCGCCCCTCCAGCAGGCGCAGCGCCGACGACCCACTGCGCACGCCCCCGGCCGCGGCTGCCGCTGCAGGCGTCGCGCCTGTCGGCGCAGCTCGAGGCGGCCAAGCTGCAGGCAGCGCTCGGCAGCGAGCAGCTGCTCGCCGACCTCGCCGAGGAGCGGCTGCGCGCGGAGCGCCTGCGCGGCGTGCGCGACGACGCGCTGCTGCAGCGGTGCGGGGCGCCGGGCGGGCCGCGCGGCGGCGCCGGGCGGCGGCGGCGGGGCGCGGCGCCCGACGGCGGCCGGCGCTGGCTGCTGTGCCGCGCGCCCGCAGGGACGACGCGCTGCTGGAGCTGGCCAACGCCTACGCCGACATGGACGCGATGCAGGTGGGGCGGCGGGGCGGCGCGGCAGCTGTGTGCGCCGGCGGAGTGCCAACGATGCCCGCGGCGCGCGCCCGCCGCGCCGCAGGCCACGCTCGCCGACTCGGCCCTCTACGTTCGCCAGCTGCGGGCGCGCGTGACAGAGCTGGAGCTGCGCCAGGCGGCAAAGCAGCGCGTCGGCGGCGGGCCGGACGGGCGCGAGGCCAAGGACCAGGGCGGCGTGTTCAGCCTCGTGACCGTGCGCAGCGCCATCCAGGCCGCCGTCGCGGCGGCCGCGGCGGAGCCCGAGGCGGAGCGGCGCAAGCGCATCCGCCAGCTGCAGCTGCGCTGGCACCCGGGTGCGCGCACGCGCCCGCCGCGCCGCGCCGCCGCCGCCGCCATCCGGGCGCCGACCCCTGCCGGCGTGGACGCGCGCCGCCCCGCGGCGCCGCCGCAGACAAAAACCCCGTGCTGCGCGAGTTTGCCACCGAAGTCACCAAGATCATCAACGAGGCGGTCGCGGCGCTCGAGCGCTGAGACGGCGCCGCGCGGGCAGGCGTGCGTGCGCGGGGCGGGCGTACGCGTGGCGCGGCGCAGCAACTGTTGCAACGCGAGTTGTCGACGACCGCTCCCGGGAGCGGCGGGCCCGCCGCCGGCCCCTCCCCTGTCCCGCCCGCCTCTCGCCTCTCGGCCCGCGCGCGCATCAGTCGTGCAGCCGCACGTTGGCGCGCCGCGCCCGCGCGCCACGGCGGCCTGCCTGCTCTTCCTGCTCCCCCTGCTGTTGCGCCGCCAGCGGCTGTGCCGGCGCGGCGGGCGCAGCGCCAGCAGCGGGCGCCTTCGCGCCGCGCGCACGCTTGGCCGGCCCGCCGTCCGCCAGGGTGGCGTCGCCGCCCTGCTCGCCCTGCTTGCGCTTGGCGGCGGCGCGCTGCGGCGACGGCGCCGCAGCCTCGCGTGCATCGACCGCCCCCGGCGCGGCAGCCCCAGGCGCGCCCTGCTGCTCCTGCAGCTGTGCCGCCTGCCGGCGTCCCTTTGCGCCACCCGGCGCCGGGGAGCGCGGGCTGCGCCCGGCGGCCGCCTGCGCCTCGGCACCGCCACCTCGGCCAGGCGCAGGCCTGCCGCGCTTGGCGCTGCCAGCGCGCACGTCCGCGGCAGCCGCAGCAGCCGCAGCTCCGTCGGCCGCGGCTGTTGCCGGCGGCTCGCCAGCAGCCTCTGCCGCCGCTGGCCCCGCTGCCGCCGCCAGCCCGGGCGCCCCGCCTGGCTGCTCTGGCTGGTCGCTCAAGCCGCCGCGCTTGCGCTTCGCAGCGGCGCGCTGTGGCGCTGGCGCCGGCGCTGCCGCCGCCGCCGCGGGGGCCACTGTCGGCGGCGACTCGCCCGTGGCTGCCGGAGCGTGGCCGCCCCTGGCGCGCCCCGGCGCCGACCTGCCGCGGACGGCGCCGCCGGCAATTGCGGCGGCCGTGGCGGCCGCGCCCGCATCTGCGGGGGCCGCCTCCTCGCCGCCAGCGGCCGCAGCCGCCGCGGCCGCCGCGGCCGCCGCACCCTCTGTAGAGAGCGCGGCCTCAGCCGTGCCAGGCTCGGCCGCGGCCGCGGCCGCGGCGCGTGCCGCCCGCGGCTGGCCGCCGCCGCCGCCGCCGCCGGCCGGCGCGCGCGACGTGGCGCCGCGCCCCCCGCGCGGGCGCGGCGGGCGGTGCAGCCAGCGCAGGCTCTTGAGCCGCACCGCGTCGCCCTTGAGCTCGGAGAGCTTGAACGGCGCGTGCGCGACCCGCTCGCCCGCCATCTCCGCCCACTGCAGGAACAGGCCGCAGTGCTGCGGCGTGGGGAAGAGCTGAACAAACGTCGCCACACCGCTCAGCAGGATGGCGCCGCCGCGCGCGGCCAGCAGCACGAGCGGCAGGTTTGCGACGCGCTTCTGCTCGGCCGTGAGCTTCGGCTTTGGCTGGGGCGCGCCGCGGTCGCCGCGCGCCGCCGCGGCGCTGCCGGCCGCGGCGCCGCTGGCCGCGGCGCCGGCCTCGGACGCCGAGCGCCGCCCCGGCGGCGCGGCCTCGTCGCCGCTGCTCGCGCGCTCCCAGTCGCTGCTGGGGTCGGCCGCGTCGCCGCCGCCGCCGCCGCCGCCACCACCAACACCAGCAGTGCTGCTGACGCTGCGCGCCCGGCGGCGGCCACCGCCCGCCTCGGGCGCTGCGCCGCCGCTGCCGGGCTGCCCCGGCGCACCGCCCTGGCTCGCCGCCGTCGGCGCCGCCGACTGCAGCTGCTGCTCCACCGCGCGCTGCCGCGCCGCCGCGAGCGGCAGCTCCACCGCCAGCCAGTCGGCGAACACGCGCATCGCCGCGTCGCGCGCGCTGTCCTGCCCCAGCAGCGGCGGCAGGGGAAAGCGGAGCACCATCGGCGGCGCCACGGCCGCCAGCTCGCTGCCGTCGGCGCCGTCCGCCAGCGGTGGCTCCGGCACCTGCGTTGCCGGCGCCGGCTGCGGCTGCTGCGGCTGCTGCGGCTGCTGCGGCTGCTGCGGCTGCTGCGGCTGCTCATCACTCCCGCCATCACTCCCGGTCGCAGGCCGCCGGCTCTGCGGCGTCGGCGGCTGCGGCGCGAGCCGCAGGCGCTCCCCGGGCGCGCCAAAGACGTCGGCCAGCGTGGGCGCCCGGGCGCGCTGCTGGGTTGCCGCGCGCGCGGCGCCTGCTGGGCGCTGCGGCGGCGGGGCGGCCGCGGGCGCCTGCGACTCCTGGCCTGCCTGCTGCGACCCCGCGCCGGCCGCCTCGCTGCCCGCTGCCGCCGCTGCGGCGGCGGCCGCGGCTGGCCCGCCCTCCACGGCGGCCGCGGCGCGGACGCCAGCGGCGGCGCCGGCAGTGCTGCCCTGCCGCTGCACGGCGCCGCTGCTGCTGAGCCGGGGCGAGGCCAGCGGCTGCTGCGGCGTGGGCGTGTGCGCGCGCGAGCACGCGGCGCTCCCGCTGCCCGCCGGCTGTGCCGCCAGCGGCGGCGCCGCCGCCGCCGCTGTCGCTGCGTGTGCCTGCTGCTGCCCCCACAGCACCTGCAGCGCCGCCAGCTGCTGCGCTTGGTTGGGCTGGGCAAAGGCCTGCAGCTGCTGCTCGATCGCCGGCGGCTGTGGCTGCGGCTGCTGCGCCTGCGGCGCCGCCAGCGCCGCCGTCGCGGCAGACGCGGCCGACGCCGCGGCCGCCGCTGCGGCGGGCTGCGCCTGCAGGTGCTGCAGGAACCGTATCAGCGCCGCCTGCTGCGCCACCAGCTGCCCGCGCATGGCCACCTGCTGCGCCAGCAGCTGCGGCGACGGCGGCCCGCCCGCGGCCGCCGCCTCGAGCCGCGCCAGCAGCTGCTGGCCCGCCGCCTGCTGCGCCATCACAAACTGGATCACGCTGCCCGCCTGCTCCGGCCGCGGCACCAGCGCAGCGCCGGCCGGCGGCACAGGCGCCGCCGGCGCCGCCAGCCCGAGCTGCTGCATCGTGCGCTGCGCCTCGCGCGCCGCCGCCTCGCGCCGCGCCAGGCGCTGCTCGTCGTCGGCGTCGGCGCCGGAGCCGCCGCCGGGCTGCGAGGGCCGGCGCGCGCGCGGCTGCCTGTTGCCGGCGGCGTCGTGGTACTTGACGCGCGGCAGCGGCGGCAGCTCCGCCGAGGCCGCCGCCGCGAGCGGCGCGAACGGGCCGGGCGCCGCGCCGCCGCCGCCCGGCCGCTGCGCGGGCGGGCGGCCACGCCGCGGGGCGGCGCCCGCCTGCTGGCCGGCCAGGCGCGCGTGCCAGGCGCGCTGCTCCGCGTAGCGCTCTGCGAGCCAGGCCAGGAAGGCGGCGTGCTGCTGGGGCGTCGGCATCGGCAGCCGCTCCGGCAGGCCCACCAGCAGGTTGGCGGCGGGCGCGGCGGTGTCGGGGCTGCTGGCATACGCGTGCCACGACATGCGGTGCACGCCCTGCGGCGCGGGCGGGGCGCGCAGGCAGGACGCCGGCAGGGCGCGTCGGCGGCGCTGCCGAGCGGCGCGGCCGCGGGCGGGAGCGGCGCGGGCCGTGCGCCGCGCGCCGCGCCGCGCCGCACCCCGGGCGGCGGCGCGGCCACGTAGCCCGTGGGCGAGAGCAGCACCACATCCTCGACCTGCCACACCACGCTCCGCTGCGGCGCCGCGCCCTCGCCCGTGCGGTGCATGAGGGCGCGCAGCACGCTGCGCTCCGCCGCCGCCGCTGCAGCCGCGGCACCGCCGGCCGCGGGCGGCGGCGCCGGCGCGCCGAGGCTGCCCGGGAGCGAGGCGGTGAGGCTCTTGCGGCTGGCGGCGCGCAGGCGCGCCTGGCCGTAGCCTGACAGGGTCGGCAGCAGCGGCGTCTGCTGCTGCTCGCCCTGCGCGCCGCCCGACTGCAGCGCGCTGCCAGACGCCGTCGCGACCGACGCCGCCGGCGCCACCGCCGTCGCTGCCGGCGTGGCCGCCGGCAGCGCGCCCGCCAGCATGCTCCGCAGCTCGCGGTTCGCCTCGGCGGCCTGCACTGCGACCAGGTCGCCCTGCGAGGCGCGGCGACGGCGGGGCGGCGGCGGGTCGGCGGCGGCGGCCGCGCGGCGTGCTGCTGTGGAACCCCGCGCGCCCCCGGCGCGAGTGCCGCCGCGCGGGTCCACAACGCACGCTGTGGTATCGAATGCTCTGCCACACCCAGCGCAGGCGCGAGGCGCTGCGGTTCGGGAAGTGCGCCGCCGCGAGCGCGTCCCACTTGACGCCACCGAACGCTGCCTGGTGGCGCTCCACCTGCGCCACCAGCAGCTCCAGCTCCTGTGCGCGCGGGGGCGGCGTGTGGGCGCGAGAATGCGCGGCCACCGCGCACCGCCACCGCCGCGCCGCCGCGCCGCATGGCGCGTCACGCCGCGCGCACCTGCATGCTGAGCGGGCCGTTGTCCAGGTGCGGGCTGACCACGGACCGGAAGCGGTCGCGCATCTGCCGCGCGCTGCGCCCCTTCAGGAGGCCGAGCCGCTCGAGCGCCGCCCAGTCGGCGCCGTGCGTGCGCACCGCGCGCAGCAGCGCGAGGTCCTCCTCCGGGCGCCAGCGCCCCGCCGCGCGGCCGGCGGCGGAGACGAGGTGGCGGTAGTGGTCCTTGGCCTGAGAGGGGCGACGCGTGAGCAGGCGGGGTGGGCGCGGCGGCGCACAGCGGCGAAGGGGGCGGGCAGGCGACGGCCGCCCAGCGCCGGCGGTCTTGCGGGCAACAGCCCCCGGCACGCCGCGCCGGGCCCCACCTGCTGCTGGGTGCAGCCCAGCTGCTGGCCGATCAGGCGCCAGCACTTGCCGTGCTGCGCGACGAGCTGCAGCAGGCGGCGCTGCTCGGCGCCGCCAAACGCGACGCCGCCGGCCGCGCTGACCGGCTCCGACGCCTCGCCGCTCACCTCGACCGCCGCGGCCAGCCCGCCCCCGAGCCCTGCTGGCCCTCCAGGCGCAGCAGCAGCTGCCCCGTCAGCGACTGCCCCGCGCGGCTCTTCTGCCCCTGTGCCGGCCGGCAGTGCCGCACCCAGGCCTTGACCACGACGCCGGCCGGCCGCCCCGTGCCCAGCTCCTGCGCCACCAGCGACCACTGCCCGGTGCCGTGCTCCTGCACCAGCTCGCTGCGGCGCGGCGGGGCGGCGGCCGCGTCAGGGCGGCGCGCCGCGCAGCGCCGCCGCGCCGCGCCGGCAGCGCGCGCCCCGCCGGCCGCCGCCCGCGCAGCGGCGCCGACTCACTTCAGGCGCAGCAGCTCGTCGGGGCCCCACTGCCGCAGCGCGGCCTCGCTCAGGTAGCACTGCCAGTGGCGCTGCAGCTCGCCGCCGCCGCGGCCGATGTTGATGTCCGCGGCTACCTGCTCCCACTCGCGCCGGCCAAAGCGCTCCACCGCGCCGCGCAGCCGCGGGTCGTCCAGCGACGCGGCCTGCGCACCGGCGGGGGCACCGCGGCGGCGGGTTGGGGCACGCTTGGCGGCGGGCAGACGTGCCGTCGCCGGCCGCGCCGTGTGCGCCGGCAACGCAGCGGCCGCACCTTGAGCTCAGCGCCGCGGGCCTGCAGCTCCTGCAGCAGCGAGGGCCCCGGCTCCCGCCGCTCGAGCGCCTGCGGGCGGGCGGCGCGCGGCGAGCGGCGGCGGCGCGCGCGTTGCGCGGCTGCGGCGCTGTGCGTGCAGCGCCGGCGGCCGTGCCGCCGCTGCCGCCGCCCACCTGGAGCTCCTGCTCGTACGCGGTCTTGATGGCGGCCAGGCGCACCCCCTTGCGCAGCGCCGCCTCCTCGCTGGGCGTCCAGCGGCCGAGCTTCCAGCCCCACAGGCGCCCCACGAGCGGGCCGCCGGCGGCCAGCAGCGCCCGGCCACCCGGCGGCAGCGGCGCGCAGCGGCGGCCGCCGTCGTCGGGCGTGCTCCAGAAGCGCGAGCGCAGCAGCGGGGCGTTGGGGCCCAGCGCCAGCGGCGCGCCGGCGCCCGCCGCGAGGGTGCCGGGCGCGCCGGGGTGCTGCGCCGCGAGCGGGCCCTGCGAGCTGCCAAGGCGCCGGCGCGGCCGCCGCGCGTCGCCGTCGCCGTCGTCGTCGTCGTCGCCGCCGCCGCCGCCGCTGCTGCCGTCAGTGTCGCTGTCGTGGCTTC
Source organism: Scenedesmus sp. PABB004 (assembly GCA_014905635.1). Lineage (NCBI taxonomy): Eukaryota > Viridiplantae > Chlorophyta > Chlorophyceae > Sphaeropleales > Scenedesmaceae > Scenedesmus > Scenedesmus sp. PABB004. Next base: position 51,867 of record JABVCE010000011.1, on the reverse strand, counting down.
CGCCGCGGCCACGCGCGTCATCGCCCGAGCCCCAGCCGTCGTCGCTGCTGCTGCCGCCTGTGCCGCCGGCGCCCTGCCAGCGCACGCGCTTGCGCTGCCCGCCGGCGCTGCCGGCGGGCGCCGCGGCGCCCCCGGCCGGCGCGGCGGCGGCAGCGGCGGCGACCTCGTCCAGCGCGCGGGCCTTGGCCGGGCCCATGCGGCGCCGCGCCTCGGCGCCCTTGATGCGCAGCTGCTGGCTCCAGTTGCCCGCCAGCGCCTGGTCCACGCCGCCCAGCAACTCGCGCAGGCGCTCCTGCAGCGCGCGGTTGGCGTCCAGCGCGCTGTGCATCACCCGCAGGCGCTCCTGCCAGTGCGTCTCGCCGACCGGCACCGCGCCGGCGCCCGACGGCGCGGGGACTTGGGCGGCGGCTGCTGCGGCGGCGCTCGCAGGTGGGGGCTGCTGCCGCGCCTGCTGCTGCTGCTGCTGCTGCAGCGACTGTGCGTCGCCCTCCCCTGCGCCACCGTCCGCCGCGGGGCTGGCGCCCTTGCTGCCACGGCCGCGGCCCCGGCCGCGCGCCCTGCCGCGGGCCCTGCCGCTCCGCGGCGACAGCGGCAGCGGCGCGGCACCGCCGGCGGGGCCGCCCGCCGCCGGCGCGTGCGGCTCCGCCTCTGCTTCGCCGCCCCCAAACAGGGCCTGGTCCAGCAGGGAGCCCAGGTGGTCGGGCTCGGGCCCGGCCGCTGCGCTGCCGGGGCCCGCCGCGCCGGGCGCGGCACCGGCCCCCCGGCGGCGCTGCTGCTGTGGCTGCGGCTGGAACCGCCGCTGCCGCGCCGGCTGCGAGTCGGGCACCTGCAGCGTCGCCAGGCGCGCCGCCGCCACCGCCGTGAGCGGCCGGCCGTCGGGGCCGAGCGGCGGCGGCGGCAGCAGCGCGGGCGCGCACGCGCCGTCGGCGCCCGGCTCGTCCGCGGGCAGCACCGAGCCGACGTGCAGCCGGCCCAGCGCAGCGCGGCGCTGCTGCATCGCCCGCAGCACCTCATCGAGGTCTGCGAGCTGCCCGCCGTCCGGCTCGTCGTCCTCCGAGCCAGACGTGATGGCGCTGCCGCCGCTCGCGTCGCCGGGGTCCGAGTCGCCGCCACCGCGCGCCAGCGCCCTGGCCCGCCGCGCCCGCGGCCGCGACCGCCGCCGCTGCTGCTGCCGCTGCTGCTGCCGCGCCCGCGCCCGCGCCCGCGCCCGCCGCCGGGGCGCTGCGGTCCGCCCTGCTGCTCCGCCTCGTCCGCCATGCCCAGCAGCAGCTCCTCCATGCCCAGCAGGTCCCCGACAGCAGCAAGGGCGTCCGGGTCGTCGCCGCCGCCCCCGCCGCGGCCGGCGCCAGGGCCGCGCGCGCGCGCGGCGCCGCCCGCGGGCCCCGGCCCCAGCAGGCCGCGCAGCGAGCCGCCCGCGCCCAGGTCCGCGGCGCCGGGGCCGTGCGGGCCCCAGCCGCCGGCGTCGTCGTCGTCGTCCGAGCTCCCACCGCCGGTGAGGTCGCTGCTGCCCGCCTCCCACTCGGAGTCGCTGCCGGACGTGCCGCTCGCCGCCCGCCGCGCCGCGCCGACGCGCCGCCGCGCGGGCGGGACGGCGCGGCGGGCGGGCGCCGCCGCGGCGGCGCCGTCGCCATGCTGGCTCAGCTGCGTCTGCGCGACGGAGCGGCCGGGCGGGCGCGTGAGGGCGCGCGGCCGCGGCGAGCGCGGCAGAGCAGCGGCGCCCCCGGCGGCCGCGCGACGCGTCGCGGGCGCGGCGGCATCGCGGCTCCGCGTTCTTCCCACGCCTCCCTGCCCGCGGCACGCGCGCGCCCCGCCCTCGCGCGGCCGATGGCTGGCAGCGGCGGCGCAGCAGCGACGGCGTCGGCGCGCCGCCGCGCCGCGCCGCCTGAGCCTGCCCGGGCGTGGCGCTGCCCAGGCATGCGGCACCCCTGGCCCGTGCCCACGCACGTATCGGCTGCCCAGGGCGGCGCGCAGGGCCTGCATCTCCGCGACCTCCGCCTCGCCGAGCGAGAAGTCGCTCTCAACATCGCTGTCGCCCATGGCGGCGCCCGACGGGCGGTAAAGGGACCGCCGCTACGTGCTGGAAGGCATGGGCGCGCGCCGCTGCGGCGGCGCCGCCGGCGCCGCGCCGGCCGCTGCCGCCGCCGCTGCTGCGCGCCGCCGCGTGCGCGCGGCGCGCTCGCTGCTGCTCAGCGCATGCTCGCAGTGTGCCCGTGAGGGCTGTCCACGACGTAAGCGCGCGCCGTGGCGGCGAGCGCGGTTCTTCGGCGCGCTGAGCCCCAGCGATCGACCGTTCGTTCCTGCCGCCCCCTCCCCCGCGGTGCTCCGTTCACAAAATGAGCTTCACTCATTCACAGGCTGCGCGCGCGCAGCGGCGGTGCGAGCGGGGGCGCGGGGGACTGCGCGTTGCGGCGCGCGCCGCTGCCGCCGCCCGCGAGGAAGCGGCGGCGCACGACGATGCGCCCAAACGCGCCGCCGGCGCCGCCAAGGCGCCCGCCGCCGCCGCCGCCCTCCGCGCCCCAGCAGGCCGCGCCGGGCGCGGCGAGCGAGAGCGCGGCGTAGAGGCCGCCGTCGCCGCCACCGGCCGCCGGGGGGCGGACGGGGCCGCCGAGCACGCCCGCCGCGGCTGCGGCCGCCTCGAGCGACAGCCCCGCCCGCTCCGGCGCCTGCGGCGGCTGCAGCGCCGCCGGGGAGGTCGACGCCTCGCCCCAGCCCGCGAGGCAGTCAGCGCTGGGGGCGCGCGCGTGCGCGGCGAGCCCCGCCGCGGCGGCGGCGGCGTTGCGGCTCAGCAGCTTCTCCAGCAGCAGCGGGGTGGGAACGACGTGCCCGGGCGACATCTCCAGCAGCCCCGCCGCCGCCAGCGCGCCCGCGTGAACGCGTACGCGCGGGCTGAGCGCGCTGGCCGTGCGCAGCAGGCCGCCGGCGCGCCCGCCGGCGCCGGCGCCGCCGCCCGGCGCTGCCGGCAGGGGCGCCGAGAGCGGCGGAACGTCGCTGACGCTCGTGAGCACCGCCGCAGCGCTGCCGCAGCGGCCGCGCGCCGCCGGCGGCGTGCTTGCTTGGCAGCCAGCGCTGCTGGCGCGCGCGCCGCTGGCGACCGGCCCCGCCGCCGCCGCGGTGGCCGCGGCCACCACCGCCTGCTGCAGAGCCACGCTGCTCACGTATCGCGAGAGCAGCGCGGCCGGCACCATCGCTGTGCCGCTCACCCGGCCAGCAACGCCGCCGCCTGCGGCCCTGGCCGCCGCGTCGGCGTCACCGAGCGCCGCCGCGCCGCCGCCGCCGCCGCCGCCGCCGCCGCCGCCGCCGCCGCCGCCGCCGCCGCCGCCTGCGAGGCTCATCGCCAGCGGGCAGCCCGCGCTCGAGCGCAGCATCAGCCCGCTGCACGTGCGCGTCACCTGCGCCGCGGCAGGGGCACGGGAGCGCCGACGCGTCGGCCGGACGCCCGTCCGCCGCCGCGGGCCAGCCCCGGCAGCGCCGCCGCCCCGCGCGCCGCGCCGCGGCCGCGCCTGCGAGGTCAGGTGGGAGACCTCGGGGTCCAGCAGGTCCTGCGGGTGCGGCGTGAGGACCTCCTCCAGAGACACCAGCACCTCGTCATCCGAGTCCTGCACGAGCGACGCACCCGCAGCCGCACGAGACGCGGCCGCACGAGCGAGCGGCACGAGTGGCGTGGCGGCTCAGCGCCCGCGACGCGGGGCGGCCCGCAGCAGGCGCAGGCGCCCAGGTGGACGCCGCCACGGGCGCACCTCGCCATCCATCGTGTGCTCTTCGCCCGCGGAGCGCCCCGCGAGCGCCGCGAGGCAGACCGTCGCGCCGCGCGCAAAGCCGCCGCCGGCGGCGCCGCCGTCCGGGTCCTGCTGCTGCACGAGCTGCGCGGCGCGCTGCCAGGCCGGCCGGGGCTTGGGCGCCCCTGGCAACAACCGCTCGCCGTCGGGCGGGGCGTCGGCGCCGGCATCGCCCGGCGCCGGCGCGGCGTCCCCGCAGGCGCTGCACGGCTCCGCGCCCGCCGCGCGCCCGGAGTGCGCGCCGGCGACCGCGGCGCGCAGGCTGCGCCCCGCGTGGCTGCCGCCGCTGCAGAGCGCCTGCAGGTTGCCGCAGCTGCCAAACGCCGGCGGCGTGCAGCAGCCGCCGCCTCGCGCCGCGCTGGCGCCGGCCGCGTCTGCGCGGCCGCGCCGGCGGCGGGCGCGGCGGTGGTCGCGCCGGCGCCGCCGCCCGCGCCTCCGCCCGCGCTGCGCCTCCGCCCGCACCGCGCAGGCTGTCGAAGAACTCGTGCTTCAGCAGCGCGAGCGCGCCGGGGCGATGCTCGGGCGCGGGCGAGATGCAGGTCGTGATGAGGCTGCGCAGCGGCCCCTCCGGCACCTGCGCCAGCGCGGCGGGCGGGATGCCCTGCCGGCGGCGAGCGGCGGCGGCGGGCGGCGGCGGCGGGTGGCGAGCGGCGTGGGTGAGGCCGCGGCGGCCAGCGCCCCGAGGGCAGCGCGCGCCGCGCCCGCCTGCACCTGCGAGACCTTGCGAAAGATCGCTGGGATGGAGCGGCACTCGCTGTAGGGGTACTCCAGCGTCGCGAGCTCGAGCAGGCACATGCCAAAGCTGCGCCGCACCGCGGCCGGCCGGGCGCGCGGTCGGCCGACCGCCCGCGGGCGGCGCCCGCGCCAGCAGAGCCGCTGCGCGCTGGCAGCCGCTGCAGCGCGGCTGCAGCGCGGCGCTGCGCGGCGCGCCTGTAGATGTCGACCTTTTCGTTGTAGGCCTCGTCATACATCTCCGGCGCCATGAACTCTGCGCGGGGCAAGCGCGGCACGGCGGGCGGCGTGGCACGCACGCGGGCGGCCGCGCCAGGGCCGGGTGGGCCAGCGCCGTGCTGCGCGTGCTGCGCGCTGTGCTGCGCGCCGCGCACCCGGCGTGCCGACGACCGACAGCCCGCGCTGGCACGAGGCGAGGCCCAGGTCTGCGATCTTGACCTGCCCGCTCGCGCCGTTGACGAGGATGTTGTCGCACTTGAGGTCGCGGTGCACGATGGGCGGCTCGTGGGCGTGCAGGTAGAGCAGGCCCTCAAGAATCTGCCACGCCCAGCGCTGCAGCGCCTGCGTCCCGACGTGGCGGTGGCGCTTGCGGTACCTGCGGCGCGCGGCGCGGCGCGCGCGCTCGGCGGCCAGCGCGCGGGCGAAGTGTGCGCAGCGGGAGTTGTGGCCGCCCGCGCGTGCGGCGCCTCGGGGCGCACTGGCGCAGGCTGCCGGAGGTGAAGAACTCGGTGATGAAGTTGATGGTCCGGCTGGGCGCGTCGTACCACCAGTCGTGAAAGCTGGCGAGTTTTGGGGCCGGCACGCGGGCGGCGGCGCGTGAGCGGCGGTGCCGCGTCGCCGCCGCCGCCGCCGCCGCCGCCGCCGCCGCCGCCGCCGCGCGCCGCCGCCGCCGCCGCCGCCGCCGCCGCCGCCGCCGCCGCCGCCGCCGCCGCCGCCGCCGCGCGCAGCGCGGCCGCGCCTGATTATGGAGCGGTGCCGCAGGCTGCGCAGCACGCGGATCTCTGCCGCGGCGGGGCGGCGGCGGCGGGCGGTCACGCGCCGCCGGTCAGCCGGCTGGCCTCGCGCCGGGTGCCGCCGGGCGCGCGCGCGCTGCGTGTGACGCGCGCGCGCGCGCACCCGAGAACAGGCGCTCGCGCGCCTCCTCGTCGAGGTCGTGCGCCGAGAGCTCCACCTGGTTCCAGGCCACCTCGATGCCCTCCACCTGGTCGAACGCTTTGTACACGCGCTTGCAGGCACCACGGCCGAGCAGCACCGGGTACTGCGGCACAGCGCAGCGCGCGCGCAGCCGCCCGTCGTGCGTGCGCGGCCGATCGCCGCCGCAGCTGGGGCCCGGGGCGGCTCCCGCGGCCGGGGCCCCACGAGGCCCACACGCACTCGCAGGTAGCGGCGGCTCGGGTCCGCCTCGACCGCGCCGTCGGTCGACGCGTCCCCGCGCGCGGGCTCCGCGAACGCCGCGCCGGCGCCGCAGCCCCCGGGCTGGCCGCTCATGTCCGCGGCCATGGCCTGCACCAGCCGCTGGGCCGGCCTGGCCGCGGGGCGCCGGCGCGGCTGCTGCTGCTTTGACCGCGCCCGCGCGGCGCGCGCAGCTGGCGTCAGCTCATCACGACCGCCGCGCCCAGCTGCTGCGCTCTTTGGCGCCGAGCGGGGAGCAGAGCGCGAGGGGGGCTCGCTGAGCGCGGCGCGGCGCCGCCGCGAGCGGCGCTGCAGCGCGGCGCTCGGCGCGGGAGGCGCTCGTCGCGCGGCGCTGGCTGCTCGCTGCTGGCTGGGCCCCCGGGACGCACGCACGCGGGCTGCCGTGGGGCGCCTGACAGCGAGGGAGGGAGAGCAGGGCAGCGCGCGCGCGGGTGAACCGCTGCGGCGATCGCCGTTGCATCCTGCGCGCGCCGACAGCCGCCGCCGCGCCATCAAGCCCCCGCCAGCTACTGTACACACACAATCCCTGCGCGCACGCAGCTGCTAGTGGGGCACCGCGACGCCGTTGCCGGCGGCGCTGGCGTGGCCGCTGCCGCTGCCGCTGCCGCCCGCGGCGCCCAGCATCGCCTGCAGCGCCTGCCGGCTGGGGCCGGCGGCGGGCAGGCCCGCGCACTCCGCCTCGACGCCGCACACGCGCAGGCGCTGCGCCTCGGCCTCGCTCTCGCTCATCAGCCGCACCGCGGGCACGCCGAGGTGCCGCAGCATGTGCGCGGCGACGGCCGAGTCGCGCAGGTCGTCCGAGAGGCTGCTGCTCGCGCCGCCGCGGTTCGCGCCCGCCAGCGCGCCGCCGCCGCTGCCGGCCGCACCGCCGCCGCCCGGCGGCACGGCGCACGCGTCCTGCGCCGCCGCAAACGCAGCGAGCTCCGCGGCGAGGCCCTTGCCCGGGCCGTCCGGCGCGTGGCCCTGCACGTAGAGCACCACGCCGGCGCCCTCCGCCGCGATCGCGTCCATGGCCTGGTCCAGGAACGGCCCCGCGCCGCAGTGCAGCGAGCCAAAGACGTCGATGAGGTGCTGCTGCATCTGCACGCGCGCGAGCACGGGCCCCGCGCCGCGCGCCACGTCGCCCGCGACGAGCGCGGCGTGCTCCGCGCCGTCGACGCGGCTGCGAAACACGTGCGCGACAAAGTCGCCGTGCCGCGTCGCCAGCGGCACCGCGCCCACGGCGTCGAGCAGCTGCTCGTGGCGCAGGCGGTAGCGGATGAGGTCGGCGATGGTGATGCAGCGCAGGCCGTGCGCCGCCGCAAACGCCTGCAGCGTCGGCGTGCGCGCCATGCTGCCGTCGCGGCGGTCCACAATCTCGCACAGCACGCCCGCGGGCGCGCTGCCCGACGCGCGCGCGAGGTCGACCGCCGCCTCGGTGTGCCCCGGGCGCACGATGACGCCGCCGCGGCGGTAGCGCAGCGGGAAGATGTGCCCCGGCCGCCGGAACGCGTTCGGCGTCGCGCCCGGGTCGGCCAGCGCGCGCAGCGTCGCCGCGCGGTCGGCGGCCGAGATGCCCGTGGTCGTGCCCTCGCGCAGGTCGACGGTCACCGCAAACGCGGTGTACATGCTTTCGTCGTTCTCCGCGCTGTTCACCATCAGCGGCAGCGCCAGGCGGTCGAGGTCGGCGCCCTCCATCGCGATGCAGATCTGCGGCGCGCAGCGCGGCGGCGGCGCCGCGCGCGGCGTCGGCGTCGGCGTCGGCGGGTGCGGCGCGCTGCTGGTTGCCGCCCGTCCTGCGAGCGCGCGCCGCCGCCCGCCACGCGCGCGCCGCCGCCCGCCGCGCGAGCGCGTCGCGGGCGCACCACGCCGCTCGTGTGCTCGACCATGAAGGCCATCGCCTCGGTCGTGACGCGGTCGGCATTGATGATGAGGTCGCCCTCGTTCTCGCGGTCCTCGTCGTCCAGCACGACCACAAATTTGCCTGCGCACGCGCGGGAGCGGCGCACGGCAGCAGCAGCGGCGGCCCGTGAGCAGCGGCGGCGGCGGCGGCAATGACGGCGGCGCGCCGATTGCCGGGCGCGGTTGCCCACCCGCGGCCAGGTCCTCCAGCGCGGAGGCGATGCTGTCAAAGCCCGGCGTGGGCGCGTCGAGGCGCTCGGGCAGCTGCGTGTACAGCGACTGCTTGCTCGCCCCCGCCGCTATCACGGCGCCTCGCCGGAGGTTTGGGCAGCAGGCGGGCGCCGCGCCGCGGCCGGCGGGGCCCGCCAGGCGCGCCACCGGGGCCGGCGGGCGGCGCATGGCGTGCGCGCCGGCCGCGATGGCGCCGCGCGGCCGGCCATTGCCGCCCGCGAGGCCCATGCGGACGCGGCACTGCAGCTGCGCCATCGCCGCCCCGCCTGGGCGCGTGCGTGGCAGCAGCAGCCGCGTGCGCGTGGCGTCTGCGCAGGCGTGCGCGCGGCGGCTGCCAGGCGGCGGCGTGCTCCACCGCGAGCTTTGTGCGACGGACGGGCTGTGGGGCGCACCCCGCGGATTGGGAGGCTGGGCGGCCGCGGCCGCCGTGAGGTGCGGGCCCGCGTTACTCTACGCCCTGGGCGCGCCGCCGCGTTGCGGCTCACCCGTCCCCCCGCCCCGGCCGGCGTCAGGCCGGGGGGTGGCGCAGGAGCAGCGGGAGCAGCTCCAGGGAGCGGCGGCAGGCCCATCGCCTCGCGCGCGGCGTGCCACGCCGCCGTGTGGCTCCCGTCGGCGCGCTGCACGAGCAGCTGCTCCGTGCAGCCATCGAGCTGCCCCGCCGCGACCTGCGCCGCGAGCCCCGGCGCCGCGCCGAGCTCGGCCGCGACCTCCGCGGCGGGGCGCATGACGTCGACGCCAAACAGCGGCGGCTTGCCCTCGCGCGTCACGACGATAACCTCGCGCACGACAACGAGCCCTGCCGCAGCGGCCGCCGCCGCCGCCCTGCGGCCCTTGAAGCGCGCGGGTTGCCCCTGGATGCCGCCGCACACGACGAAGCGCCCCCCGGGCGCGAGGTGCGCCGCCGCGGCAGCTGCGTACTCCTCAATGCCGCCACGCGTCTCCAGGCAGCAGGGCGCCTTCTGCGGGCGCGCCGAGCGCCCGCCGGCGCCCTGCGGCGCGCCGCGCGTGCGAGCGGCAGGCGGCGCTCAGCGCTCAGTGCGCGGCCGGCGCGGCAGCTGCGGCCCCGCGCGGCAGAGCGCCGCGGCGCGGCAGCACACCTCTGCGATGTAGGGCGGCGTGCCGGTGATGAGGTCAAACTTAGGCCCTGCCAGCCCCGGCGGCAGCGGCTGGCGCAGGTCCTGGTGCAGCACGCGCGGCGCGTCGCACGCGCCGGCGCCGCAGTTGAACGCGACGCTCCGCCGCGCGAGGCGGCAGCTCACTGCCTGCGCCTCGACGCCCAGCGCCGCGGGCGGCGCGCCGCCGCGCTCCGCGGCCGCGCGGCGCAGGCCCCACGCGACCATGAGCAGCACGCTGCCGATGCCGCAGCCGATGTCGAGGTGCCGCCGCGGCAGGGGCCGCAGCGCGCCGCCGCCGCCGCCGCCCGGCAGCGGCGCGGCGCCGGCCTCCTGGAGCGCCACGTAGGCGGTGAGCATGTCGTCCATCGACCACCGGTGCCCGTCGCGCAGCTGAAAGATGCGCCAGTCGCCCGACAGGTACGAGAGCGTCTCGCCCGGCCCCGGCTCGAGCCCGGCGTCCCCCGCGCGCCGAGCGGCGGCGGCCCGGGCGCCGCCCAGCCAGGCGGGCGCCTGTGGCGCGCCTTTTCCTCCGGGTCACGCCGCACCGGCGGCACGCGCTGCAGCGGCACCTGCAGCTGAGCCGGCTGCGGGGCGGCCGCGGCCAGGCGGTGCCGGTGCCGCAGCGCCGGCCGCTGCTCCAGCTCCGCCGCGGCACTGCGGCTGGCCGGGTGCTGCCTCTGGGAGCTCAGGCGCTGCATCATGACTGCAGGACCGCCGCGCGCGGTCGCTGCCAGGGCGCAGGCGCGGCGGCGGCGGCAGCGGCAGCGGGCGTCTGCTGCGCCGCGGCGCCGGCACGCGCGTGGGCTGCGTGGCTGGGCGCGGGGCGCGGAGGAAGCTTCAGAAAGAGCAGCGGAATTTTGAGAGCGGCGGCGGCGGCGCGTGGCGCCAAACCAGGCGGCGAGGGTTCACGCCGCACACCCGCCCTCGCGAGACCCGACGGCGCTGAAGGCTACCGGACCGGCTCTCCCGCGCCAGCTCGGCGCCGGCCGGCCGTCCAACAGCACACAGCGCCCAGCGTGCGCGCCGCAACCGCGCCGCGCCGCGACCCGACCCCGCCGCCGCCGCGGTCGCTCACTGCGGCTTCTTGGCGAGCTGTTGCTGCTGCTGCAGCAGTGCCAGCCGCTGCTGGAGCGCGTACTGCTGCTGGAGCTGCTGCTGTAGGAGCAGCTGCTGCACCTGCGCCGGCTGCAGGCCCCGCAGCACGGCGGCCTGCTGCAGCTGCGCCTGCTGCAGCTGCGCCTGCTGCTGCAGCGCGAGCGCGTTGCCCTGCAGCGCGCCGCCGCCGGAGCGCATCTGCGCGCCGGCGCCGGCGCCGCCGGCGGCGGCCTTGGGCGCGGCCTTGGCGCCGCCCGGCGGCTGGTGCGGCGCCGCGTGCGCCGCCGCCGGCGCCGGCGCCGGCGCGGCCAGCTTCGCGACGACCGCGCGGTCGGCGGTGATCGCGCGCCGCAGGTCCTCCTGCTGCAGCTTGACCATGGCGAAGCGGTCGAGCGGCCGCGCGCCGCTCAGCGCCTCTGCCTCGAGCTGGCCCTCGAGCGCCGCAATGTGCTCGCCGCTCGCGTCGGCGCGCTTGCGCAGCTCGTCGGCCTTGCTGATCACCAGCTCCTGCCACGCCTCGTGCCGGTTGGACATGAGGTCCGCGCCGCCGTGGTCGGGCGTGTCGTCCAGGTCGGCGTCGCCAGCGTCCACCGAGTTGAACAGCTGCGGCGGCAAGGGGGGGGGGGGGGGGGGGGTCGATAAGGGCGCGCGCGGCGCGCTGCCGCTGGCTGCGGGCCGGCGCCGGCCGTCGACCGCGCGGCGCGAGCGCGCACGTGGAACGGCAGCAGCCGCGTGACCGCGTCGCCCAGGTCCCGGAACGGCCGCTCCGTGTCGATGGTGCTGAACTGCCGCACGTCGCCCTGGATGAACTCGCTCTGCTTCTTCTGAACCCACTGCTCCTCAGCGCTCGGCCGCGGCAGCGCAAACGTCGGCGCTCCCGGCGCCCCCGGCGCGCCGCCGGGCGGCCCCGGCGGCCGAGGGGCCGCCATGGCCGCCGCTGGCGCCGACCCCGAGCTTGCAGCGGCGGCGGCGCGGCGGCGCGGCGGCGCGGCGGCGGGCGACGGGCGGCGCCGCTGCTGCTGCTGCTGCTGGGCGGGGCGGCCGCGGCCGCGGCTGCGGCTGCGCGTATGGCGAGATGGAAGCGGGCGGGGGCGCTGGGAGTGCGCGGGGAGAGCGAGGGGGCGCCGGGCTGAGTCGCAGAGCCGCGGCTTGGATGAAGGCACAAAACCTGCCGCTTCCTCCCCTGGCGGTGCTGCGGCCGCTGCTGAGCCTCGCAGACGTGGCGCGGGGACAGAGCTACAACTCCACGCCGTGGCGCGATCGCGGGGCTCCGCGCTGGGGCGTGGAGCCCGTCGGGCAGCAGTCCACATCACTCGCCCACAGCGCCCTGCAGAGGCCGCCCGGGGGGCGCTGCTGGCTCTGAGGACGTGATGCAGCGGCTGCAGGGCTGGGTGGCTCGACTGGCAGCGGACGCCGAGCGGCGCGCGAGCGCCAGCGGCGCCGAGCAGCAGCAGGTGCCACGGCGCCGGGCGCCCAGGGCGCCCACGGCGCCGGCGCCGCTGCGCGGCCGCGCCGGCCGCGTCCCGCCGCCAACGTCGACGCGTGTGTGCGTGCGCAGGCGGAGTCCGAGCCCGAGAAGTTCATCTACGGCCGCGTCGCGCACCACAGCGACGACGAGGACGCGGGCGGTGCGCGCGGCGCGCCGCCAAGATAGCGCTGCGTGGCCCCGTGCCGCGCCGCGCTGACCGCCGCCGCTGCCGTCGCCGCCGCCGCTCCGCGCCTGGGCGCGCACGCAGGCGCGGCGCGCCCGCGGCGCCGCGTGAGCGCGCCGGACAAGCTAACGGGCGGCGCGGACGGCGGCGGCGGCGCCGACAGTGCGCCGGCCAGCCCGCGGGGCCAACCGCCCGGCGTGGCACTCACGCACCTGCACTGCCACAGCGACGGCGAGCTGACCCACGCCGGCGAGGCGCGGACCGGGGCGCAGCAGCAGCACGCAGCCGAGGCGGACCTCATCCGCCTCGCCAGCGGCGACGGGCCCGGCTGGGTGGCGGACTGGGCGGACTTTGGTGGGCAGCAGCAGGGCCAGCAGCAGGGGCAGCAGCAGGGGCAGGAGCTGGAGCAGCAGCAGGAGCATCACGGGGCGCAGCAGCACCACCGTCACCAGCCGCCCGTGCCCGACGCGCGGCGCGCGCAGGCCAGCAGCAGCAGCAGCAGCAGCGCGCCGCCGCCACCGGGGGCGGCCGCCGACAGCCGCGGCGCTGACGACCACGGCGGCGCGGGCGGGGCCGGCGGCGGCGCCGCCGCGGGCAGCGACGCCGGCAGCGACGGCGTGCCCGACTATGACCACAGCGACAAGCGCCAGGAGCTCATCATCTACGCCATACCACTGCAGCGCGATAAGGTGCGCCCCCCTGCGCGCGCGCGCACGGCGCCGCCCGCGCAGGACGGCAGCCGCGGCGGCCGCGCCGCTTGCGGCGCCGCCGCCGCGGCCGTCCACGCGGCGCCGCCGCGGCCGCGCCGGCCAGGTCATCTATTTGCCGGTGTGCCCCTGGACCACGGAGCCCACCGACGCGCCCAAGGCGGGCTGGCGCCGCGCGGTCGTCGGCCACGTGAGCGCGCACCCTGGGGGGCGCGTGCCCCGCGCGCGCGCGCGCTGCGGCAGCCCACGGCGGCGCGCATCACCGGCCGGCCCGCCGCCGCTGCCGCCGCCGCGGGCGGCGCACCAGGTGGGGCGCGTGCAGGGCGAGGCGAGCGACATGTGGTCCCGCCTCGCCGAGGCGGAGGCGGGCAGCATGGCCCACCGCGTCTACAAGTGCGGCGCGTGGCGCGGGGGCTGCCGCTGCGCCGCACCGCGTGCCGCGCCCGCCCGGCCCTCTGTCGCAGCCGCGCTCACGCGCCGCCGCGCACCCCGCCCCCGCCCCTGCCCGCGCACGCGCCGCGCCGCCGCGCCCGCGCCAGGCTGGGTCGGCGCGTGCTGGACAGCATCACCCCCGAGGAGCGCCTCATGCGCGGCGTGCCGGCCGACTGCTCCAAGGTCATCATACACCACCCCACGCAGGCGCGCGCCGCAGCCCCCGCCGAGCCGCGCAGGCGCCCGCGCGCCGCGCCGCGCTGCGACCGGGGGCGCCTGAGCCCCAGGCCTATCAGCTCCGCCGTCGCGCCCCGTCAACCCCGCGCAACCAGGTGTCCCCCGAGTCCATCATGGAGACCATGGCCGCCATGACGCGCACCTACGGCCTCCGCGCCGTCGGCCGCGCCGCCGCGGCGACGGTGATGCTGCCCATCGCGGTCGGCGTGGACCTGGTCATCCTGCGGGGCCCCAGGCGCGGGGCGGCGGCGCCGCTTGCGGCGGCGGCGGCGGCGGCGGCGGCGGCGGCGGCGGCGGCGGGGCGAGCGCACGGGCGCGGCCGCCGGCCGACGCCGCGCCGACGCCGACGCCGCGCGGCGGCGCAGGTGCTAACCTACTTCACCGCGTGGGAGCTGTGGCGCAACACGAGCGGCGCGGTCGGGTCGAGCCGCATGACCAAGTGAGCGCGCCACCGCCACGGGGGGGGGGGGGGGCTGCAGGCGGCAGGCGGCAGGGGGGAGGGGGGGGGGGGGGGGGGGCTGGAGCGGCGGGGCCGCGCCGCGCCGCGCGGTCCTGCAAAGCGCGCCGCCGCGGCGCAGGTTTGTGACGCAGCGGGGCTCGGCGCAGAACATCCGGGTGCACTACGTCGCGGAGCCGCGGTGCGCCGCACGCGCGCCGCGCGCCCGGGCGCCCCGCGCGGGGAGCCCCGCGCGCGCCCCGCCTCGTCGCGGCTCACCGGCCGCCGCACCGACACGGCCGCAGGCTCGACAAGTATTTTGACGCCGCGGCGGACGCGCCCGAGGGCGTGCTGGACGAGGAGGCCATCCAGGCGCTGGTCACGGACCTGCGCGAGCCGGGGCTGCGCGACGCGCTGCTGAGCCTGCGCGCCAAGGCGCTGCGCGAGGCGGGGCGCCGCACGAGCCGCGACGGCGCCGACTACACCGCCCTGCCGCCGGCCGACCCCGCGGCCGAGGCGGCGACCGGCTTTGGCGGCGGCGGCGGCCGTTAAGAGTGGCGCCACTCGGCGGAGCTGAAACCCGCGCCCCGGCACGAAGCTGGCGGCGCACGGCCGCGCCAGGCGGCCCCCCGCGCGCTCAGACTCGCAGCGCCTTGACACCCACGCATCCACGCGCGCGCGACCAGGCCACTCCAGCAAACAGACAGCTCTACGGCCGCAGCGGCGCAACATGCTGCGGCTCTTCTCGCAGCGCGAGCGGCAGGGATCGCCCGCCGCGGGGCGTGACCTGCACAAGCAGCTCAGCGCGCCGGAGGAGCGCCCGGGACAGCACAGGCACACGCCCAGCGGCGGCAGCTCCAGCAGCGCCGAGCCCGGCTCGCCGGCCACCAAGGTGGGGCCCGGGGTCGCACGACACCGCTCGGAACGCGGCAATGGCCATCTCGATGCCCATCGCGGGCTGCGGGCGGCAGCGGTGGCGGCGCGGGCGGCGCAGGCAGGCAGGACAGGTGCCGCGCCGCGTGCCAGCTCCCGCAGCTGCCGCCGCCCCCGCGTGCCGGCGCTCTGCCCGGCGGCCTGGCACAGGCGCAGGGCCGCGCTCGATGCCTCGCGCCGCCTCTCGCCGCGGCGGCCGCGGCGGCCGCGCCGCGCCAGCGCGCGCCAGCGAAGCGCAGCGGCGGCACCCGGCGCCCACGTCTGCCTGCGCGCCCGCCCGCGCAGGCGCGCTGGGCGAGCTTCGACTTCAGCGACCCGGTGTACTGCATCGACCGCCACCCCGTGGTGAGCCGCCGCGCCGGACGCAGCCGCCGTGGAAGCGCGGCCCCCGCACCGCGTCACGCCGCCGCGCCGCGCGCCCCCGCCGCGCCGCGCGCAGTGCAAGAGCCGCAGCCGCAAGCTCAGCGAGCTCGGCCCCGCGGCGCCGGTCGCGGAGCTGGCCGAGCCGGGGCACCGCCGCCTGGGGAGCAGGTGGGGCGCGGGAGGGCCGGCGGCGCGATGCTCGCGGCGCGTCCTGGCTCCGCGCCGCTCAAATGCCCCCGCCCCCTCCTTGTCATGCAGGGTGACGCGCGAGGAGTTTGAGGCGCACCAGCGCGAGCAGGCGGAGCGCGAGGCGGCGCGGAAGCAGAGCGAGGAGGCGGCGCGCGCGCGGCAGGCGGCCGAGCGCGAGGCCGAGCGCCGCGCCGCCGACCGCGCCGCGCTCGCGGGCCGCGCTGTGCCCTTTTGGGCGGCGGAGGACCCCGAGGCGCACGCCGCGTTGGCGGCGAAGCAGGCGCGGCTGCTCGAGGCGGCGCGCGCCGAGGCGGCGCGCCAGGCGGCGCGATCGGAGCAGCAGCAGCACCGCGCCGAGCTCGAGCGGCGGCGCGGCGAGGGCGCGGCCGCGCCGCTCGGTCTGGCGGCGTGAGGCGCGCCGAGCTCGGGCGCCTGCGGCGGCGCGGCGAGGGCGCGGCCGCGCCGCGCGGCGCGTCACGCGGCGTTTTTGGGCTTTTTTTGGGCCCCCGAGTGTGGGCGCGCAGCAGCGATGTTCTATTTCCCGTGTGTGAGCGTGCCAACCAAGCACTGTCAGGCACCCGTGCCTTTGATTTTTGCGCAGCGGTGAGGCATTCGTCGGCGTGGCAGCAGCAGTAGCAAAACCGCCCGCCGGTGACACGCGTGCCCGCGGCCGCCCGGCCGTCCAGTGCACCAGCCCCGAATCATCGAGCAGCCCCGACCGCGCCGCTGCCCGACTGCACGGACCGGGTGCACGCGCCGAAATAGAAGCGTTCTGCAAGCGTTTTGTGCAGGCGCCGCCGGCCGCCCCCCCCAGCCCCCACGAGCCCCAGCAGCGCTGGGGAGAGGTCCAACTGTCTGCTGAACACAAAATGGCGGCTGCAGGGCGCGCTCTCGCGCTGATGGCGCTGCTGGCCTGCTCGCTGCTCGCCGCCGCTGCCGCCGCGGCCGGCTCAGCGCGCCCCCTGAACCTGGCCTTCCCCAAAGGTGGGCGCGGCAGCAGCGCCAGCCCCGCGCCCTGAGCCTGCGCCCTGAGCCTGCCGCGAGCGCGCCGCGTTCGACCGCCAGCCTCGCGCCCTGAGCCTGCCTGCCGCGCCCGCCGCCCGCCACACCGCCGGGCGCAGCGCTGCGCTTCCGGTGCTCGACGCAAGACACAGCGGTGCGTTGGTGCCCCGTCCTGTGCGGCTCGGGCGGCAAGATCTGCCCGCGCGGGACGGTGTGCGTGGAGAGCTACTGCGGCGGGTGCGGCGCGTTCTGCGAGCCCACCGCGCGCGCGTCGGACTGCGCCGGCGCGCCACGCGGGCCGGTGTGCGGCGCCGACGGCCGGACCTACCTCGGGCGCTGCGCCGCCGAGGCGGCGGGCGTGGCGGTCGCCGCGGCGGGGCGCTGCTCGCCGCGCGACGCGTGCACGTGCGCCCCCGTCTACGCGCCGCGCTGCGCGGGCGACGGGTCCGTATACCTCAACGCCTGCGTCGCGCGCGTGTGCGCGGGCGCGCGCGCGCTCGCGCCGCCCAACGCGACCGCCTGCGCCGCGAGCCAGGCGGCCGAGGGCTGCGCGTGCGCGATGATGTACGACCCGGTGCGCCGCGCCGGCGGCAGCAGGGCGCGCGGCGCGGCGCGGCGCGGCGCGGCGCGGCGCGGCGGGCGGCCCGCGGGGGCCCCGCCCGAGCCGCCCCGCCGGCCCCGCGCAGGTCTGCGGCGAGGACGGGGTCACGTATGGCAACGCGTGCGAGGCGCGCTGCGCGGGCGCGGCGGTGCGGGCCAAGGGGGCGTGCCCGTGCAGCTGCACCAAGGAGTTCAGCCCCGTGTGCGGCGCCGACGGCGCGACGTACGGCAACGACTGCCTCGCGCGCTGCAAGGGCGTCACGCCACTCGCGCCCGGCGAGTGCCCGACCACCAACTGCACGGTGAGCCTGGAGCCCCAGCCAGGCAGCCGCCGCCGCCGGGGCCGGGGGGGGGGGGGGGGGCTCGCGGGGCTCGCGGCGCCGGCGGCCGGCGACGCGCCCGCCCGCCCACGCGCGCGCCGCCCGTCCGTGCCGCAGGCGCCCGGCGAGAGCTGCGACATGGGCCGTGCGGGGCAGTGCTGCGCGGGGACGAGCTGCGCCCAGTACCCCGTCGCCGAGGAGGGCGCCCCGGGGCGCTGCTGGAACACGAGCGCGGGGCGGCCGCCGATCGGGTGACGTCAGGGATGTTCGGTACGGTACGGCACAATGCGGCATACGGTGATGCTGGGCCATGGACATGAAATACGGTGGTGAAATACGGTGCCCCGCGCCCTTGCCAGTGGCGCTCAAAAACCTGACGTCACCCTTTGACGCGCGACGGCGGCGCGCACGACCGACGACCCCGCCCTATGTAACCTCGCCCGAGCGCAGCGCCGACAGGACGCCCTGCTTCCCGACAGCCTCCCCGCCCGCCCGCGCGACGGCGATGGCGCGGGGCCGGGCAGCGCTGCTCGCCGCCGCCGCCGCCTCGCGGCGCGGCCTGGGCGCCCCCGGCGCCCAGACCCTGCAGGGAGCAGGCGCTGCGACTGGCGCGCTGGCGCGCTCATTCAGCAGCAGCCCCGGCGCGGCAGCGGCAGCGGCAGCGGCAGCAGCGGGCCGGCCCGCTCGCAGCAGCGCGGGCGCCGGCGCGCCCCGGCCTGCCGCCACCGCCAGCGCGGGAAGGAGTGGAAGGGAACGCGCAGCCTGGGCGAGCTGGACGGGCTTCGCCGCCGCGCTCGCCGCCGCCGCCGCTGCCGCGCGCCCCGCGGCCGCGGACGCGCACGACGAGGTGAGCGCACCAGGGGCCGTGCGCCCGCGGCGGTGCGCTGGCGCGCTCCCCACCTCCCGGGTGGCTGCGCATGCGCGAGCCCGCGCTGCGCCGCGCCGCGCCGCGCGCAGGGCTCGGCCGCGGCGCTGGCGGCCGTGCGGCGCACGCTGGCCGCGGCGTTTGAGGAGGCGCAGCTCGATGCCGACCGCGCGGCGGCGGCCGCCACCGCCGGCGGCGCGCGCGGCGCCGGCGCCGGCGCGGCGCCGGCCCCGCCGACGGCGGAGCTCTCGGACGGCCTGCTGAGCGTCAGCATACCGCTCGCGCCCGGCACCGACGTGGCGGCGCTGCTCTCCACCGTGGACGCCGGCCTGGACGGCCTCGCGCGCCGCGCCGCGTCGAGCACGCAGACGCAGGGCAGCCGGCTGCTGGGCACGACCAAGGTCGTCAGCTTTGAGCTCTCTCGCGCGCGCGCCGCCGCGCCGCCCGGCGCGCCCGCCGCCCGCGGCATCGGCGCGCGGGAGCAGCTGAGCGTGCAGGTCGTGCTGCCGCTGCGGCCGGCGTCGCCGCACGAGGAGGACAGCGGCGGCGGCCAGCCGGGCGGCGTCCTGACGCTGGCCAAGCGGGGACCGCTGGCCGAGGACGAGCTGGCACTGCTGTCCCGCCTCGTCACCGTCGCCAGCCGCGCCGCGCCGGGCGGGCCCTCGTCGCCGGGGGCCCCTGGGCCGGCGCCTGGGGCGACCCCGGCGGCACGGGGCTGGACGGCCCCGGCGCGCTGGGCCCGCTCGGGCGCGCCCTGGAGCAGGCGGCGCAGGGGCTGCTGGGCGACCTGGAGCAGGGCTTCGCGGCGGGGTGGGGCCCTGACGGCGGCGCGGAGCTCGACGATTTTGTCGGCCGGCGAGTGGCGCTGCTGGGCGCTGCTGGGCGGCGGCGGCGGCGCCGCGCGGCCGGGCGCTGGGCGGGTGGCCCCCGCCGGCGTCGACGGGGCGGCACGCTCAGCGCCGCTGCCGCTGCCGCCGCCGCGCCGTTGCCGCGCGGCCGCAGGTGGCGCTCCTTCCTGGGCGACCTCGGCGGCGGGCTGTCTGCGCAGCTTCGGCAGCAGATGGAGCAGCAGCTGCGCGAGCTGTCGCCGCCGGACATGGAGGCGTGGCTGCGGCAGTTGGAAGAGGAGGCGGCGCGGCAGGCGCAGGGGCAGGGCCAGGAGCAGCCGCAGGGCGCCGCCAAGCCCGGCGGCCAGGCCGGCGGCCGCGCCGCCAGCCCGGACACGCCGCGCGCCGAGCCGCCGCTGCTGCCGTGGCAGCAGCCCGCGGCGCGCGCGGCGGTGGCGCAGCTCGCGGCGCTGGGCGCGCAGGTGTACCTGCCACCGCCCGAGGCGCTCGCGCGCGGCGAGGCCCTGCCCGGCGGCGGCGGCGGCGGCGGCGGCGGCGGCGATGACAGCGGCGGCGATGGCTGGGGCGTCCTGGCGGGGTACGAGTCGCAAAAGGCGGCGCTGGAGGACTGCCTGCTGCTGCCGCTCAAGCACCCAGAGGTGTTCGACTCCATCGCGGCGCGCACGCGCAAGGACAGGGCGCAGCAGGGCGGCAGCAGCCGCCCCCGCGCGGTGCTCTTCGAGGGCCCCCCAGGCGCGCGCTGCAGCGGGCGGCACCGGCCGCCGCCGCGCGGGCGCCGCGGGCGGACGCCGCGCCGCGCGCCCGCCGCCCCTCCGCGCGCGGCGCAGGCACGGGCAAGACCAGCAGCGCGCGGCTGCTCGCGCGGCGCGCCGCGGTGCCGCTCGTGTACGTGCCGCTCGAGGTGCGCGCCACGCCGCGCCACTCCACGCGCCCGCCCCGCACCCACCGCCCCTCGCCCCGCACCCACCGCCCCTCGCCACGCGCCCGCCGCCGCTCGCCCCGCACCCGCTGCCGCTCGCTTCGTACCCGCCACGCCTCTCCACACCCCCGCCGCGCCCCTCCACGCGCCCGCCGCGCCCCTCCACACACCCGCACCCCCTCTCCCCGCGCGCCTGCAGGGCATCGTGAGCAAGTGGTATGGGGAGTCGGAGCAGAACCTGGCCAAGGTCTTTGCCGCGTGCGCGTCGCTCGGCGGGGCTATCCTCTTCCTGGACGAGCTCGACTCCCTCGCGACCAGCCGCGACCGGGGGGACATGCACGAGGCCAGCAGGCGCGCGCGCCGCCGCGGGCCGCGGCGCGTGCGGGCTGCGGGTGAGCTGCACGCCGCAGGGGCGGGAGCCGACGCGCCGCGCCGCGCGTGCCGCGCCGCACCGCGCCGCGCCGCGCCGCGCAGGCGGCTTCTGGGCGTGCTGCTGCGTGAGATTGATGGCTTCGACAACACCCTCGGCAGCGGCGGCGGCGGCGGCGGGCAGCCCATCGGCGGGCAACCCGGCGGCGGCGGGCAGCTCAGCGGCGGCGGCGGCGGCGGCGGGGGGCGCAGCGTCGTCATCGGCGCGACCAACCGGCGCGACGACCTCGACGCCGCGCTGCTCAGCAGGCGCGCGCCGCGCGCGCGCCGCGGGCTGCGGGCCGCGCACCCTGCCCGCCCCCTGCCCACCCTGCCGCGCGCCCCGCTGACGCGTGCTGCAAACCACGCGCCCGCCGCCACCGCTGACGGTCGCTGACCGGCGCCGACCGCCGCTGGCCGCGTGACCTATAGGTTTGACCTGTCCATCCACTTTGGCCTGCCCGACGCGGCCTGCCGCGAGGCCATACTGGGCCAGTACGCCGCGCACCTGTCGGCCAACGAGCGCGCGGCGCTCGCGGCGGCCACGCGCGGCTTCAGCGGCCGCGACCTGCGCGACGCGTGCGAGCAGACGGAGCGGCGCTGGGCGAGCGCGATCATACGCGGCCGCGTGGGGCGGGACGAGCTGCCCGGCCTCGCGCAGTACGAGGCCGCGGTGCAGGAGCGCCGCGCGGGCGAGGCCCGGCGCCGCGCGGCGGGCGAGCTCGACGGCGCGCGCGGCGGCGAGCGTAGGGGCGGCGGCCCGCGCCTGGCGTGAGGCGGCGGCGCGGCGCGCGGGCGCTGGCGCGGGGCGCGGACGGGCGCCCGCTGGTTACAACGCCGCCGGCGCGGCCCCCAGCGCGGCGCGTGCCTCCCGAGGCGCCGGCGGTGTCACGGCGCCTTGGCCTTGCCAGCCTTGGCCTCGAGCTGCGCGATGCTCTCGTCCTCGTCGCTGGACATGAGCCGGTTGTAGGCGGCACCAATGGCCTGGAAGCGCGCCTTGGCCTCCTCGGCGTTGTTCGGGTGCTTGTCGGGGTGCCACTGCACCGCCAGCTTCCTGCGGCGCGGGGCATAGGGGGCGCAGGGCGGCGGCGTGGGGTGAGAGCGGCGCGCGCGTGCGTGAGGCGCGGTCGAGCGAGGGCGCGGGGCGAGCGGAGCGGCGAGCGGGCGGTGTGTGGGCCGTGGGGGCTCTCACTTGTAGGCCTTCTTGATGTCGGTCTTGCTCGCGCCCATGGGCAGCCCCAGCTCCTCATAGTCCTTGGCGTGGCGCAGGTGGTACAGCTGCCTGCGGGGTTGGGGGTCAGGCCGCGGGGTCGGCGCCGCGCGGCGGCCGCGGCAGCCGCGCGCCCGGCGGTGGCGGCGGCGGCGGCGACGGCGCACGCGCGCGCGCGCACAGACACAGATGCACGCACCGGTCGCGGCGGCGCTGCTCGCGCTTGCGCTCGTACTGGCTCGCGCGCTGCTTGGCCTTCTGCTCCTTGTTCGCCACCGCCTCCTCGATCATGGCCACCGCCTTTTCGACCGCGCCGCTGTCGCCGTAGATCTGCAGCGTCGTCAGCCGCTGCTGCGCCTGCTGCCCACCCTCGCCGCCCTCGCCGCCCTCGCCGCCGTCGCCGTCGCCGTCGCCGCCGTCCTCCTTGTCCTTGTCCCCCTTGCCGACCACCGCCACGAGCGGCTGCGGCGCGGCGGGGCCGGTGAGCAGCGCGGTGCCCTTTGGCGCGCGCGGGCCGGAGTGGGGCTGCGCCGCCGGGCGGATGATCGGCCCGCTGCCCCACGCCCGGTTGAGCTCCTCCTCCTCCTTCTTGATCTGGATGCGCGCCCTGGTGCACGGCGGCGCGGCAGGAGGCGGGAGGCGGCGGGAGTTGGAGAGCGGCGGGCGGGCGGCGGCGCGGGCGCGGCGGCGCTGCACGTGGCGGCTGCGGCGGCGGCGGCGGGGCGGCGCGCGCCGCGCTGAGCTGAGCCGCGAGCGCGCCCGCGCCGGCCCGTCTGCGCGGCTCACTTGCACTTGCGCTGGATCTCCTTGATCGTCGCGCCGCCGGGGCCGACGAGCAGCTTGACGCGGTTGGTGGGGATCTGCGCGGCCGCGCGCCGCGGCGGCGGGCGGCGAGGCCGGGCGCGCCGCTCAGCTCAGCGGCCGGCGCCGCACGCGGCCCCGCGCGCGGCCCGCGCCCGCGTGCGCGGGCCGCACACCGCACCGTGATCTCCAGGTCTGGCTCCGGCTCCTCGTCGCTGTCCTCCTCCAGCACGCGCTCGCTCGGCAGCTTCTTCCCCGCCGCGAGGGCCTTGGCCGCCTCGAGCCGCGCCGCCTCGGCCGCGCGCGCCGCCTCGGCCTGCCGCGCCGCGACCTCCGGCATCACCTGCGCGCGGCGCGGCGGTGCGCGGCTGAGGGGCGGCGCTCGGCCGCGCGCCCGCTGCGCTGCCCTCCCTCCGCCGGCTGCCCTCTCTCCTAAACCCTCCTCTCCCAAACCCTCCCCTCCGGAGCCCTGCCACACCTCAGCGCTCATAAAGGCGTCGAGCGGGTCCGGCTCGTCGCCGCCCGCGGCCGCCTTGAGCGCGGCGGCGACGTCCTCCGCCGCGTCCTTGGCCTTCAGCGCGACCACCTTGGCCGGCAGCGCGCCCGGACCCGCGGCCGCCTTGGCCGTGGCGGCCGCCTTGGCGGCCTCGTCGTCCTCGTCGTCGCTGTACGGCGACCAGAAGACGGCCTTGGGGTCGCCGCCGGGCGGCGGCCGCACGGGCGCGGCGCCGCCGCCGCCGCCGCCGCTGGGCTTGCCGTCCCACGGCACCGACGAGATGTGCCCGTCCTCCTCCTCGCCGCCCGCCTTGGCTGCGGCGCCGGCCGGCGGCGCCGCTGCCTTGAGCGCCTGCTGCTTGGCCTTCCAGGCCTCCAGCCGCCGGCGCTTGGCCTCCAGCTCGTCGTCGCCGCCGCCAGTGGGCGGCGGCGCGGCCGCGGGTGCGGGCGCGGGTGCGGGCGCGGCCGGCGCGCCGCGCTCGCCGCTCCTGCTGCGCTTGCGCTCGCGGCTGCGCCGGCGGTCACGGTCGCGGTCACGGCTGCGGCTGCGCTCGCGCCTGCCGCTGCGCTCGCGGCTGCGGCTGCGCCGGCTGCCGCCCTCGCGCCGGCCGCTGCCGTCGCGGTCGCGCCGGCTGCGCTCACGACTGCGGCTCCGGCTGCTCCGCCGCCGGTCGCGGTCGCGGTCGCGGCTGCGGCTGCGGCTGCGCCGCCGCCGCTCGCGGCTGCGGCTGCGGCTCCGCCCCATGTCGCCGCGGGCGCCCCCGCTGCTGCAGCTGCTGCTGCTGCCGCCTGCTCACGCGCGGGCGGGACGCGCCTGGCCGGGGGCTCGTGAGCTGGCGCTTTCTCCTACCTCGTCAGCCCGCTGCGGCGGCTGCCGGCGGCGGCGCGTGCAGCGGGCGGCGGGCGCGCTGCCGCTCAGGCCATCAACTGCTGCTGCCCGTGCGCCAGCGGGCACGCGCACGTCCTGCCGCTGCGCTGGGGGTGTGGTCGGCCGCGGACGCCGTGAGGTCCATCTGACGCCCACGCGGCAGCAGAGCGGTCGCAACGCGGCCGGGGCGCAGCGCTGGGCCTCCGGCGCGTCGCACCCGCTTCCCCCGACGCGCGCCGGCGTGGGTGAGTCCGTTCAGCATCGCTGCCGCGGCGTCCAGCGGCCCCCTCGCGGTGCTGCACGCCGTCTGCGCGCCATGCAGGCCCTCTCGCCGCCCAGCGGACGCATTGCAGCCCCTCGCGCAGCCCGTCGGCTGGCCGGGACTCCCTCCACGCGCCGCGACAGAGCAGCTGCGTTTTCGGCGCAGCCGGCGGCGGCGCGCGCCGGCGGCGGCAGCAGCGGCGCCGCGCCAGCCTGGCCCGCCGCCGCCGCCGGCCAGAGGCGTGCCGTGGCGGTGGCGGCGGCGCCGCCGCAGGAGCAGCCGGCACCTCAGGCGCAGCTGTCGCCGGCCGAGGGCGGGCCGGACCTCGTGCTGTCGCACCCGGCGGGCGTGTGTGTGTGCGTGTTTGGCGTGGAGCACCTCGACCGCCAGCCCCACATCGGTGCGCCGCGCGGCAACGCAGCGGCACGCGACAGCGCGGGAGGGCAGGCGCGCCGGCAGCCTGCGCGGCGGCAGCCGCGGCGGCCGCGCCGCGCGGCCGCCCACGCGCCGCCGCGCCCGCCGCCGCGCAGGCGAGTGGATCCTCGCGCAGCGCCCCGCGGCGGTGGTCGTCGAGACGGCCGCCACGCCGGAGCATGGCGCGGAGCCGGGGCGCGGCGTGACCTGCCGCGACCAGGTCCAAGGTGCGCGGGGCGGCGCCGGGGGAGCGCTCCCTGCCGCGCCGCGCCCCGCGCCGCGCCGCGCCACGCCGCGCACCTGCCCACCTGCCCGCCGGCCCGCCCGTGCCGTCGTTTGGCGTGCGCAGGCTCGGCGGGCATGTTCCTGCGCGTCTTCTGCCAGGTCGCGGCGGCGATCCAGGAGCAGGGCGAGTCGGCGATGGCGCCGGGCGGCATCTGGCAGCAGGCGGCGGGGCAGTTCAACGGCGAGCAGCTCGCGTACGTCGCCGCGTTTGCGACCGGCAGCCAGCTGCTCTTTGGCGACCGGCCAAAGGCCACAACCTACAAGTGAGCGGCGGCGCGGCGCGGCGCCTGCGGCCGCGGGGCCGCAGGCCGACAACCGCGCCGCCGTCGCCGCGGCGGCCGGCCGCAGGCGCCTGTTTGCCATCCCGAGCCTGGCGGACCTGGACGCCGCGTTTGGCGCCGAGGCGGCCGCGCTGTACTCGGGCTACCTCGCCGCGGCGGCCGCGGACGGCGGCGGCGACGCGGCGGCGGCCGCGGCGGCGGTCGCTGCTGACTACCAGGCGGCGCTGAGTCAGACGTGTGTGTGGGGGATCATGATGCGGGTGAGAGGCGGCAGGGGAGGGCCGGAGAAAGGCAGAGGGTCGCGGCGGCGGCGTGGGCGGCGCGCGGCCGCGGGCAGCAGGCACCGGCGCCCGCGCGAGCACGAGCGCCGGCGCCCGCCCGCCGCGCAGGAGCGCGAGGGCGTGATGCTGGGCGTGGTGGACCAGTGCTGCCGGGGCCTGATGCAGCTGCCGGGCGCGCCGGCGCCGGCGGTCGCGCTCGTGGTGGGCTCGGCGCACCTGCCAGGTGGGCGCCGCGCCGCGCTGCGCGTGCGCGCGCCGCCGGGCCGAGGCGAGCGCGCGCCCACCCCCTGCCGCGCGCCGCCGCGCCGCCGCGCAGGCCTGCAGGAGCTGTGGGACAGCGGCGCGTGGCGCGACATGGTCGGCCCGGACGGCCTCGGCCCCGCGAGCCCCGTGCTCGCCGCGCCGGCGCTCGACGCGTCGTCGATGGGCGCGCCCGGCGCGGGCGCGAAGCGGGGGCTGCTCGAGGCCGTGCTGCAGCTGAGCGTGCCGGCGGAGGTGCTGCAGGACGTGGAGGAGGTGCTGCCGCCGGTGCCGGACGACCAGGCCGAGGCGCGGGCGTGGGCCTGGGAGATCTACGGCAGCTTCCGCATGCAGCTCGCCGCGCTGCCGGAGCCGCTGCTGTCGGGCGTGTGCGGCGCGGTGCGGGGGAGCAGCGCGGCCGAGTTCCTCGCCCCGCTGCGCGCGCTGCGCCCGCTCGCGGGCGGGCCGGGCTGGGACGCCGAGGCCGGCGCGGCGCTGCGCACGCTCAACTTTGACCTGAGCGGCGGCGCCGAGCAGAGCGGGAGCGGCGCCGAGCCGAGCGGCGCCGCGGCGGAGGCGGCGTGAGCGGGGACGGCGCGCGCACGGGGGCGGCGCCCGTTAACGCTGCGCCGCGCTCTCTCGGCCGACGCGCGCGTCGTCCCGCAGCAGCCCAGACCGCCAGACGGCAGCCGGCCACCCCGCAGGCAGCGACGCGCTCAGCGCGGTCGGGGCGGCCGGCCGTCGTTGCTGCGGGTGTCCATGGGCAGGAGGTCAACCGCATCAACGACGGCCGGCAGGCCCGACCTGCCGCCGGCTCTGGGCGCTGTGCCGCGCTGTGCCGCGCTGTGCCGCCGACCGCGCCGGCCCCGCGCGGCCCGGCCGCGGCCGGCTCAGCTGCCGCGGCGGCGCCGCAGGTCCTCCAGCAGCGCCTCTAGCGACCGTATCTGGCCGTCCAGCGCGCCGCGCCTGCCGCCCGCGTCGCCGCCCGCGCCGGCCCCCGCGCCGGCGCCGCCCGCGCCGCCGCTGCCGCTCGCGGCGCCGCTCGTCCCGCTGCCGCCGGGGTCGTCGTCGACGGTCTCAAACACGTGGCTGCGTGGTTGGGTGTGTGGGGGGAAGGGGGGGGGGGTGGAGGGGTGGATGGGTGATGGCGCCGTTGGGAGCGCGCGCGTGAGGGGTCGCGAGCGGCGCGCTGGCCGCGCTGGGCGGCGCTGCCAGCGACATCACACACAGCACATGCACCGCGCGCCGCCGCCCGCCGCCGCCGCGGGCCGCACCTGTAGAGCGGCTTGCGCGCCGCGGGGTCCCACGTGCGCGTGCCGAGGCGCAGGCGCCGCACCAGGCCCGCCGGCAGGCGGCGCTCCGCCTTGACGACATAGATGGCCCACCGGTGGCGCCAGTGCTCCTCCGCCGCGGCCTGCGTGGTGACCCAGGTGTTGATGATCATCGCTGGGGAGCGGCGGCGGCGGCAGGGGCGGCGCGGGCGGCGCGGGCGGCGTCGGCGCGCGGACGGGAGCAGCAGGCGCGCGCGACGCCGCTCCCCCGCCTGCCACCACCCCGCCTCCCGCCCCTCTCCCTCCCGCCCGCTCGCTCCCGCCCCTCTCCCTCCCGCCCCGCTCCCTCCCGCCCCGCTCCCTCTCGCGCCCGGCCCCTCCCTCGCCCCCTCCCGCCCCTCCCCTCCCCCCGCTCCACGCACCCGTGAGCAGGTTGAGCAGCAGCAGCACCACGGTGGCCATGTAGATGAGATAGTAGAGCGTGCAGAGCACAGCGCTCAGCGTGTAGCTGTTCTTGCAGGTCAGCGCGTACTCATAGTGGCTCAGGCCCGTCCCCAGGTTGACCAGCGTGACCATGGTCAGCCCGATGCTGCTGAACGGGTCGGGCTCGTTCTGGCTGCGCGGCGACGGCGGCGGCGGCGGTGGACCGGGCGCGGGCGTGGGCGGCGGGCGAGGCGCGAGGGGCCGGCGCCGCCGGCGCGCACGCGCGCGCGCGCCGCGGCGTCGGCGCGTGCGCGGCGCGCCTGAGCTTGAGCAGGCCCTCCGTGTCGCGCACGATGCCCGACACCACGTCGAGCGTGCCGTTCTGCGCACCGCGGGCGGGCGCGGGCGGCGGGGAGGCGTCGGCTTGCAGCTCCCCCTCTCCCTCCCCCGGGCGTGTGCGCGCCCCGCCCAGCCGCGAGCAGGCCTGCTCCGCCGCGGCGGCGGCGGCCCAGGCGCGTGCCGCGTGCCGCATGCCGCGCCTGCATGGTGTAGAACGCGAGCGTGAACCCCAGGTTCCACAGCACGTACAGCGACACAAACTTGAGCACGTCCGTGATGCACCGCTCCAGCACGACCGCGAGCTTGCCCGTCGAGCGCAGGCCCCTGCGGCAGGCGCGGCGCGGCGCGGCGTGACGCGGCGCGCGTTATTGGCGGCGCGCGTTTGCCCTTTCAACCCGGCGCAGGCCCAGCCCTGCCCCTTGGCCCTCTGCCTCCCCTGCCTCTCTTGCCCGTCCCTCCTGCCCGCCCGGCCCAGTGCCCGCAACCCCCAAGCACCCGTGTGCCGCACCTGAAGAAGTAGATGACCGCCAGCCAGCCCGACAGGCCCATCATGCTCACCACGACGTCGTCCAGCTCAGCGACCTGTGGGACAGGTGTGGGGCGGGCCCGCAGCGGCGGCGGCGGGTGTGTGTCGCAGTGAGCCAACTGCGGCCGCGCGCGTCTGCCGCGCACGGCGCCGGCGCCCGCAGCTGCCGGCGGCGCGGCGCGGCGCCGTGGCGCGGCGCGGCGCGGCGCACCCCGATGTCGTGCGGGCCGCGCCCGCCGACAAAGCCGTAGGAGGCGACCCAGATGATGAAGTGCAGCAGCGTGAGCAGCAGGTGGAGGTGCCACACAAAGAGCCAGGGATCCTCCACCATGCGCACCATGCCCTCGTACGTCGTCTCCAGCAGCGCGCACAGCCGCGTCTTGTGCGGGTCTGCGACCGCGCGCGGGCGGGGCGGGCGCGGCCGTGCGCGTGGGCAGGCGCATGGGCGCGGGCGCATGGGCGCGGGCGCACGCGTGCGGGCGCGGGCGGTGGCCGCGGCGGCGGCGCGGCGGTGGCGGCGCGCGGCGCGGCGCCCCAGCTCACCCAGCGCGGTGCCGCCGCGCTCCAGGTCAGCCTTGGCCCCAAACGCGTCGCCCGCGCCGACGCTGCTCGCGCCGTCGCCGCGGTCGCCGCCGCCGCCGCCGCCGCCGGCCGGGCCGCCGGGCCCGCCAGGCGCGCCGGGCGCGCCGCCACTCCCGCTTCCCGCGCCGCCGCCGCCGCCGCTGCCGTCGGCGGCGGCGGCGCCCGGCGCGCGGCCGCCCGAGAGCGAGCTGGGCGCAGGCGTGCGCTTAAGCGCGTGCGCGGCGGGCAGGTCGCCGCCGCCGCTGCGCGCGCGCGTGCGCTGGCGCTCCAGCATCTGCACCGCGTGCAGGGGGTCGGTGGGGCTGCTGCCGGTGCCGACTATGTCGCCCGCCGTCGCGGCGCGCGCGAGCGCGGCAAAGGCCAAGCTGCCGCCGTGGAAGCTGCCGCCGTGCGCGCTGCCGTCCGTGCTGCTCGCCATGCTGGCGACGCCCTGGAAGCTCCGCGCGCGGGGCATGCCGCCCGGGGTCGGCCGCGCCGGCGACGCGGCGGCGCCCAGCGCGTCGATGCTGCCCGCGTCGCCCAGCAGCGGCGTGCTCGCGGCGTGCAGGCGCGGCCGCGCGCCCGGCGTCCCAAAGCCGGGCGGCGCGCCGCCGGGGCCGCTGCCCTCGGTGGACAGCGCCGCGACGGGGCCGTGCGCAAACGGGGACGGCGCGCCGCGCCGGTCGCCCAGCGCGCCCGAGGCGCGCGGCGAGCCCGAGTCGCCGGCCGCGCCGGCCGACGAGGCCGCCGCCGCCGCCGCCGCGCTGGCCGCCGCGAGGCTGCGGCCGCTCGCGCTGCGCACCATGCGCGGCGCGTCGCTGAAGGTCACGGTGCGGCCGCCGCCCGCGGCGGCCGGCGTGGCCGCGTCGCCCGCCGCGGCGAGCGCGGGGCTGCTGCCGGGCTCCGCCAGGCTGCTGCGCATGCGCGACGAGCGCAGGCCCACGCTCACCACGTCCAGCGCGCCCTCGTCGTCCTCCTCGCCGCCGCCCTGGCCGCCCGGCGGCGGGAGCGGGCCGGACGCGTCGCCGCCGCCCGACGGGCGTGACGCGCGCGACGGCGCGGGCGCGCCGCCGCCGTCCGCGCCGTCGGGCGCCGCCGGCCCCTCCTCGCGCGCCTCGCCGAGCGGGCCGGGGCCGGACCGCGCCGTCGCGAGCAGGCTCGTGCTCACCCGGGCCACGCCCGCGTTCTCGCCCTCCGTCACGCTGCCCGACCCGCCGCCGCGCTGCAGCGGCGTCGGCGGGTCGGCCGTGAAGCCGCTGTCCACCACCGCCACGCCCTCCGCGCCGCGGCCCTCACCGATGACCTGGCCGCCCATGCCCGGCCGCAGGTCAATGGGGTCGTCGTGGCTGCGCCGGTGCATCGAGGCGTCGCTGCGCCCGGGCGACAGCGCGCCGCCGGCGCCGGCGCACGCGCCGGCGCCGGCGGCGGCGCCGTCGGCGCCGCCGCCGGCGGGGCCGGGACGTGCAGCGGGCTGCGCCCGGAGCGCGTCGGGCTGCCGCCCGCGGGCTGGGCGGCGCGGCGCGGGCTCGGGGGCGCGTACGCCGAGGCGGGCAGCTCCAGCGAGAGGCGCTTGTTGTGCCCGCCGCCGGGGGCGCCAGGGTAGGACACGCCGCGCGGCGGCGAGCCGACGCCGCTGTCGCTGGTGCTGCGCCCGCGCGCGTAGCCGCCGTCGCTGCGCGCGCCCAGCAGCGCGCTGCCGGGGCTGGTGCTGCTGCTCGTGCTCGCGCCTGCGGGCACGACGGCGCGGCGCGGCGCGGCGCGGTCGGGAGGGAGGGAGCCCAGGGGCGGGGCGGCGCGGGGCGGCGCGGGGCGGCGCGGGGCGGCGCGGGGCGGCGCGGGGCGGCGCGGGGCGGCGCGGGGCGCGCGGGGGCCACGCCGCGCGCGCCGCGCCGCCGCACCCGGCTGCGCGAAGCCCATGCGCGCGGAGAGGCGCGCAAAGAGCGACTGCCGGCCGTCGCGCGCGTCGCGCATCTCGCCTGCGGGCGCGGGCGCGGGCGCTCGGGGCGGCACCGCAGGCGCGTTCGCGCCGCGCGCAGCGTGGTGGCCTCGCCGCCCCCGCGCCGCCCGCGCGCGCCGCGCCTGGGATGGGGTACAGCGGCGGGTCTGTGGCCTTGTGCACCGTCATGGTGAGCCGCCGGTGGTACGCCTCCCTGCGCCGCGGCGGCGCGCGAGCGCACGGCGGGCGGGCGCGGGCGGGCGGCGGCGCGCGCTGTTGGGCCGGCCGCCGCCCACCGGCGGCGGCGGCGCCCCGCCGGCCGGCGGGCTCCCCGAGCCTCGTCGCGCCCCGCCCGGGCAGGCCCCTCCTCCTCCTCCTCCTCCTCCTCTGCCTCCGCGCCGCTGCGCCCTAAACCCTCACGCCGCCGCACCTGCTCCAGTTGACGTAGTCCATGACCTCCACCCCCAGCAGCGCGAGCGCCAGTATGACGCCCACAAACTCCTGGCTCGCGCGCGCCGGCCTGACCCGGCGGCGGCGGCGGCCGCGGCGGGCGGGCTCGTCAAGCGAACGCGAGCAACGCGGAAGGGGCGGCGGCACGCGCGGCGGGCAGGCGCCCCCGTGCGGCGGCTCGCACGCCGCACCCGTTCCAGAGGGCCTTGTCCGAGTGCATCCAGATGAGCAGCGTCTGGCTCACCTCCAGCAGCAGGTAGCCCAGGAAGTGCGCGACAAACTGGCGTGTGTGGTGCATGTGTGTGTGTGTGTGTGTGTGTGTGTGTGTGTGTGTGTGTGTGTGTGTGTGTGTGTGTGTGTGTGTGTGTGTGTGTGTGTGTGTGTGTGTGTGTGTGTGTGTGTGTGTGTGTGTGTGTGTGTGTGTGTGTGTGTGTGTGTGTGTGTGTGTGTGTGTGTGTGTGTGTGTGTGTGTGTGTGTGTGTGTGTGTGTGTGTGTGTGTGTGTGTGTGTGTGTGTGTGTGTGTGTGTGTGTGTGTGTGTGGCGTGGTGCGTGCGTGCGTGCGTGCGGGGCGCGTGGCGGCGTGTGCGTGGGGCGCGGGCGGCGGCGGCGGCGGCGGGCGGCGGCGGCGGCGCGGGCGCGGCTGCGGCGGCGGCGCGGGCGCGGGCGCGCGCCTGGTATCGCGCAAAGGCCTCCCACTTGTGCTGCAGCAGCGTCGTCAGCAGCGGCTCCTGCGCGGCCGGCGGCGGCGGCGGCGGGGGTCAGTGCGCGCGCCGCGCCGTCGCCGCCGCCCGGCGCCTCCGCGCCGCGTGCCGCCGCCGCCGCGCGGCGCCCCACGGCGCGCGCGCCTGCAGCATGTGCAGGTGGCGCTTGCGCAGCACCGCCTCGAGCACGTTCGGCACGTAGCCGCCGTCGCCGCCCGGCGCCGCGCCGTCGTCCTCGTCCTGCACCGTGTCGATCTCACGCAGCGCCAGGCTGTACGACGTCACCTGGACCGCCCAGGGTTTACAGGGAGCCGCGGGCAGGGTTCAGAGCGCGGGAGGGAGGTCGGCAAGGGGCGCGGCTCTTGCTGGCGCGTGGCGTGGTGCGTGCTGCGGCGTGCGCTGCGCCGCACCCTGCCTCGCCGCGGGTCCCTCCCTGCCTCCCTGCCTGCCTCCCTGCCTCCCTCCCTCCCTGCCTCACCCGGCCGAAGCTGTAGAACGCGCGGCGGCGGCGCGAGTAGATGTGCTGGAACATGGCCGTGCGCCCGAGCTGGCCCG
Organism: Scenedesmus sp. PABB004; assembly: GCA_014905635.1. NCBI lineage: Eukaryota > Viridiplantae > Chlorophyta > Chlorophyceae > Sphaeropleales > Scenedesmaceae > Scenedesmus > Scenedesmus sp. PABB004. The sequence continues at coordinate 19,813 of JABVCE010000011.1, read as the reverse complement.
CGAGCACGATGGGCGTGAGGCCCGCCGTGTTGCGCACCGCGTCGCTCGCGGCGCAGTAGTCGACGAGGAAATCATACATGTCCGGCTGGCCGTGGATGACGCACAGGTGCAGCGCGGTGTTGCCGAGCGCGTCGACGTCAGCGTTGACCTGGCGGCGCGGGGGGCGGGGTGCAGGGGCGGCGGCGCCGGCGGGCGGCGGCGGCGGCGTTCAAGCGCTGCACGGCGCGTGTGGGTGCGGGTGCGCGCACGCGGCGTCGGACCTGCGCCCCGTGGCGCTTGAGGTACGCGACCACGTCCTTCTGCCCCGTGACCGCGGCAAAGGAGAGCGGGAACTCGCCGCAGTACATGCTGCCGCCGGGGGCAAAGAACGTGCCCCACGCGCGCGCGCGGATGTCGGCGCCCGCCTGCGGGCGCGCGCGCGCCGGCGGCGGGCGTGTCGGTCGCCGCGCGCGGCGTCGCGCCCCGCCGCTGCGGCTGCGGCTGCGGCTGCAGCTGTGCGAGGCCGCCGCGCCGCAGCGCGCGGCCACTGGCCCCGCCGCGAGCAGCCCCCCCCCCCCCCCCCTCGCTCTTTCAACGCCCTCTCTGCTAAACCCCGCCGCCGCCGCGCCTGGACGAGGAACTTGACCATGTCAAAGTCGCGGTTCACCACCGCGATGTGCAGCGCGGTCTGGCCCTCGTACGTGCCCGGCGGGTCGTGCGGCGCGTTGCGCTCCTGCGCGGCGGCCGCGCGCGCGCCGCCGCCGCGTCGGTCGCCGCCCGTCCGAGCCGCCGCCGGCCGCGCGGCTCTGCTGGCGCCTGCCGCCCCTCCAGCAGCCCCCGCCGCCGCCGCCGCCGCCGCCGCTGCTGCCGCGCCGCGCCTGGATGGGGCAGTTGACGAGCTGCGTGCCGTAGAGCTTCACCAGGTAGCGCGTAATCGCGAGCGTGCTCGGCGTGTTGAGCAGCATCGCCACGTGCATCACGTTCTCGCCCACCGGGCCGCGCGCGTAGACGTTGCACTGGTTGGGGAAGAGCTTGGTGATCATCTGCGCGGGCGCGGGGGCAAGGCGGCGGCGGGCGGCCGCGCGTCGCTGCTGCTGCTGCTGGCGCCGCCGCCGCCGCCGGCGCCGCAGCCGCCCTGCCGCCCTGCCGCGCCGCGTCTGCGCTCGCACCTCCAGGTTGCCGCACTTGACGGCGTGCCAGGCCGTGCCCGCGGCGTCCATGAGACGCGCTTGCTGCACCACGCTCGGCGCGGACGCCATGACCCGCGGCGTGCCATGGCGGGAGCTGTGATCGTCCTTCATCGCGGCCGGGCGCGGCGAGGCAGGCAGGCGCTCGCCCCTCGGCGCCCCCGGGTCAGTGCGCCATCACTGCTGCTGCTGCTGCTGCCACAAACGCGCGCGGGCCGATGCAGGGGCGCGTGGGGCAGTCGTGCGGCGTCTGCCGGACGAGAATGGCGCGGGGCCGGGTGGCGGCGCTTTGACGGGGCGGGGCCGAAAACCCTCGCACAGCACCGCCGCCTACCGACCGCGCGCCGGCCCGCGCCTGCGCCTGCTTCAAGCCGTGCTGTTCACTGTACACGCTGCCAACCCTCGTGTCGCAGAGGGGCTCCGCGCGGCGCACTGCTCGCTCGGCTCCGTGCGCGGCTCCGCGCGCTGCGCGCTACGCCGCAGCCGATCTGGCGGCGCCGCGCGCAAGAGCAGCAGACCGCTGTGTGAGCCGGCGCTCCTCATCGTCATCGCCTCGGCGGCAGCGGCGGCCGGAAAGGCGCCGCCGCCTGGGAGGAGCATGCCTTGTCTTGACCGATGCGCCGCGCGCCCAACCACTACGCGCACACCCGCGCACACACCTGGCTGCCGCCTCGTGCCTGGTTGGTCTTCGCAGCACACACACCGAACCGAACGCGCCCTTGCTCGCTAGCTGGCTAGGGGCCTTGCCTAGGGGCCTGCCTGGCGGTGCAAGAGTGCCGTCCCGACGTCCCAAACGAATCGCCGAACCTCAAAACGGCCCCCATGTGGCTGGGCGGGCCTGCCGTGCACGGAACCAACCTTGCACCACGCGGTCTGCAAAAGGGCGCGCGGCGGCGACCGCGAGAAAAAAAACAGCGGCTGCGGGCGGCCCCGCCCCGCGCTCAGCAGCCCGCGGCGATGCGGCGGTGCAGCGTGGCGTTGTCGTGCAGCGTGAGCAGCTGCAGCAGCAGCACGAGCACCAGCAGAATCGCCTGCGCCGCGCCGATGACGTGCGGCGGCGGGCCCCTGGTGGGCAGGTGCAGCTCCGACGCCGGCTGCGCGAACGAGGGCTTGGCGCTGACCCGGCGGCTGGGCGGCCGCGCGCCGGCGCGCGGCGCGCCGCGCCCGGGGCTGAGCGGGCCGAGCGCGGCCTGGTCCGCAAACGCGCTGACGCCAGCGCCGCCGGGCTGCTGCTGCTCCTGCTGCGGCGCCGGCGGCGGCAGCGGCGACGCGCGCGCCTGCTGCGGCTGCGCCCGGCTGAGCGACGCGCCGCGCCGGTGGCAGGCCGCCGCGCCGGCGCCCGCGCCGGCGCCGCGGCTGCTCGAGCGCACAAAGACCTCGGCGTCCACCGACGCAAACGGGCTCGGCGGGCCGCGGCGCCGCGGCGACAGCAGCGGCGGCTCGCCGCCGCCGAGCAGCGCCTCGGCCGCGGCGGCCGCCGCCGCGGCGCTGGGGAGCAGCTCGGTCGCGATGCTGTTCTGCACCTTGGCCAGGAAGTCGCCGTAAAAGGCGCGGCAGTCGGACAGCGTGTTGGACACGATGATGCTCCGCACGAGCACGCGCCGGCTGAACGCGACGCCGACATGGATCGCGACGTTGGTCCCCAGCCCGCTCGCGTCGGGCTGCGCCTGCGTGGCCGGCGGCGGCGGCGCGCGCGGCGCGGCGCGGTGAGGGCTGCGTCGCGGCCGAGGGCTGCCGCTGCGTGCCGCCGCGCCGGGCGCGCGGCACGCCCGTGCGCACCCGCCAGAAGCTGTGCACGGTGAACGCGTCGGCGTAGGGCACGTGCTGCACGGTCATGTCGGTGCGCAGCACGAGCACGCTGCCGGCGTGCACCGAGAGGCGGTGCTCCTGCACGCAGTGCGCGTTGGCGCTGCAGATGCCGCGCTTGGGCTGCATGAACTCAAATACCCGCCCCAGGCGCCCCTCGCCGTCGGCCTTCCAGCGCGAGGCCCGGAAGTCGTACTGCCCGGTCGAGCGGTGGTGGTCCTGCAGGCAGCTCGCCTGCACGGACAGGAACTGCTCGTAGAAGGCGTACACGCTGATCGCCAAGTGCTCGCTCGCGACGACGCGGAAGCCTGCGGCGGCGCAGCGCGGGCGTGGGCGGCGCCGCGGCGCGCGCGGGGCGTGCGCACCAGGGCAGCGGCGGGCCGGGGCACGCACCGTCGGGCACGTCGGGCGCGGGCGCGTCGCACAGCGTCCACTGCTCGCGCGCGGTCGGCGCGCCGCCGGGCGCCGCCTGCGGGCGTGGGCGGCGCGGGCCGGCGCGGGCGAGTCAGCGGCGCGGGCGCCAGACGGCCCAGGCGCACAGCGCCGCGGCGCAGCCCGCCAGCGCCGCGCGCCAGCGCGGCGCGCCGCCGCTGCTGCGCGCCGCGCCGCGCGCCTGCTCGTCAAACGGGTCCTCGCAGGCGCCGCCGTCGCTGATGGGCGCGGGAGCGACGCGCGGCTCCACCAGGCGCCCCACTGCGGCGCGGGGGGTTATGATTTCGGCTCGCACTCGACTGATGATGGCCGCCCCAGCGCCCGCGCGCCGCCTGCGACGCCCCGCGCCGCACCCGCGGTGCGAGCGAGCTTGTAGCCGAGGCGGAGCGCCACCAGCGTCGCCAGCAGCTTCGCCGGCCCGGCGGGAGGGTGCGGCATTCGTCGCGAAACGGGGCCCCCGCCCTTGCGCGGCCCGCTGCCGGCCGTGGGCGGCGCCGGGGCTGGCCTCAGGAGGCCCCTCATCTGACTGGCGCTGAGCAGGGCCGCTCAGTGCTGTTGATGCTGCTGCGACATGCTCGCGGGCCGCCCTCAACGCGGCAGGGAGCCCTGGGCGGACGGCTTTGAGAAGGGCGTGGCGCGGCGGCGGCGCCGCGCTGGCAGATTGCGCGGCGGCGCGGCGCGCGCGCGGCGCAGCAGCGGTCGCGCGCGCCCAAACCCCGCTTCGAACGACGCCCCACAGCTCGCCGACAACCGGCCGCCCACCCCACTCCCGCGCACGCGGCGGGCGGTCAACATGTGGTGCGCCGCCGCAGAGGAGCGCGCGCCGCCACGCTGGCCGCGGCGCGCGCCGGAGGCCCTGGCCTGCGCGCTGCCGGGCCACCCGCTGCTGGCGGCCTCAGCCTCAGGCGGCGCGGGCGGCGCGGGCTGCCCGGCGCCGCTCGACGGGGACGCCGGGGCGGCGGCCCTGGCGCCCGGTCTGCTGCTCGGCGTGGCCGCGCTGCGGGGGCAGCTGCTGCGCGCCGCGGCGGCCGCGGCCGGCGGGGCGGCGGCCCGGGCCCGGCGCCGCTGGCGGTCCTCGGCGCGCCTGCGCCGGCGCGCGCGGCCGTCTCCCTTGAGCTCGCCGGGCGCGGCGCGGCGCCGACGTCGGTCTGTTGCGCGGGCCAGGAGCACGACGCCGCGTCGTGCGGCGGCCTGCGCGCGCGGCTGCTGGCCCGCGCGCCGCGCCGGCGACCGCCGTGGCCGCAGCGCCAGCCGCCGAACCGGCAGCGCCGGCCGTGGAGCAGCAGCTGCAGCAGCAGCCGGGTCGGGGGTGGGGCGGCCGCCTGCGGCAGGCGCTCGCGCCGCGCGGCTGCGCGCCGAGCGGCTGCGCGCCCGCCCAGCCGCCCGCGTCGCGCCTGCCGCCAGAGCAGCCAGCCCCCGCTGACAGCCAGGCCGAGTCGGGGTGCTGCCTGGAGCAGCCGCTGGAGCAGCCACTGGAGCAGCCGGTGCCAGCGCGCGGGGATCCCCCGGAGCTGGAGGGCCGCGAGCAGCTGCAGCTGGCTGCGCCTGCTGACCGCGGCGGCGAGGCGGGCGGCGGGCCGCTGCAGAGCTGCAGCGCTCGGAGCCCGGCCGAGAGCGCGCGCTAGCGGAAGGTCTTGTGTTGCCGTGCGGCTCAACCTCGCGCCGAGGCGTGCCGCGACCGCAGGCTGCGCGCGCTGCGCAGCGCAACAGAGCGCGCTTCGAATTAGCCTGTACTGTCTGATGCAGTCAAGCGGGCGAGGGAAAGTGCGGCGCCGGCATGAGCCAGCAAAGGGGATGTGCAAGCGACGCGCGGCGTGCCTGCCTGGGTGGTGGCCGCTCAACGTGGGGGTGCAATGCGTGCAAGCTCACTCGCGGGCGGGTTTCTCAGCTCTCCTCCTCAATGCGGCAGTGCCGGCAAGTTTCTTCGCGCCCGCCGGCGCGTGGTGCGTGCCGCGGGAGGCGGTGGCGCCCGCGCGCCGCGCGGCCCCAGTGCGCAGTCCCCCGCTTTCTCTCGCGCAGCTGCGATCCTGCCGGACCGACAAAGCCTACACCGCCAGTGCCGACTGCAGCGCTCAGCGCCGCCGGCGGGGCGGCGCGTCGTTGCGTTCAAAGCATCAAACGGCGCGTCGACGGCCGACCAGGCCGGCGCGCGCTCGCGCTGCCCCCTCAGCAGCGGGGCCGCGTGCCGAGCGGCGTGGAGCAGCGCGCCTCCTCGCCGCGCGGGCAGTGAGCGAAGCAGGTGACCACAAAGCTGCTCGGCGCGCCGCCGTCGGCGGTCGCGTTGGCGATCCAGTGGTTGATGTGCACGCGCTCGTCGCCCGACGGCACAAAATTGTTGCCGCCTGTGCAGCAGGGGGCGGGGCGCGGCGGCGGCGGCGCGCACGGCGGGGTGAGCGCGCGGCGCCCGCCGTCGGCGCGCAGCGCGCGCGGTGCGCCCCTGCGCCCCGCCGGCGGCGCCGCCGCCGGCCGCAACGCGCGCGCACGCGCGCACCGGTTCCGGTCCAGCTGTGCAGGAGCGTGCCGTCGGCCGCCCACGACTCGAACGACACGTCGCCGGGGCCGGCCGCGCCCGCCCAGCGCAGGCGGTGCGTGACGGCGCCGGCGCCGGCGGGGAGCGCGAACGCGTGCGGCGCGTTGCCCGCCGCGTCCCAGGGCTGCAGCACGTACTGCGTGTTGTCGGGGCTGCTTGGGTCGCCCCACGCGGCGGGGCCCATGAACTCAATGTCAAACTCCCGCCCCTGCGCCGCGTAGAGGAACGTGCTGGCCACGCGCGCCGCGGCCACGCCGCCCGGGGGCGTCTCGACGGCCCAGACATAGTCGCCCAGCCCGAGGCTGCGGTTCAGAAAGACCTCGGCGCACGCCGGCGGCGGCGCCGGGCCCGCGCCGCCGGCGCGCGGCGGCGGCGCGACGGTCAGCACGAGCGCGCCGTCGGCGGCGCGCAGCGCGGCGTTGGCCGAGGCGAAGAGGTTGTCGCCCGGGCCCTGCCGCGCGCCCTCGCTGTCGCGGGTGTACCAGCAGTAGGGCGAGCCGGGCGGCCACTGCAGCTGCCACGCGGGGCAGGGCGGCGGCCGCGGCGGCGGCGGCGGCGCCGACGGCGGCGCCGCCGAGCCCGCGCAGCGCGGCCGCACGCCGGCCGGGCTGGAGCACTCGGCCTCCGCGCCCGGCGGGCAGTGCGCGAAGCAGTTTAGAAGGAGCGTGGAGCTCGGGGGCGCACCGGCGGGCGTGAAGAGCCAGTGCGCGATGTGCACGCGCTCGCGGCCCGGCTCGAACACGGTGCCGCCTGCGCGGCGGCGGAGCAGCGCGGGCGCGGCGCCGGCGGGCGGGCGTGAGCGGGGAGCGCTGGGGCGAGGCGCGGGCGAGAGCTCGCGCGCGGCGCGGCGGCGCTCACTCGGGTCGCCCGCCCACGAGTGCACGAGCTCGCCCGCGTCGTCCCAGGTCTCGTACGTCACGCCGCCGGGCGCCCAGCGCACGCGGTGCGTCATGCGCCCGCCGGCCGCGGGCGCGAAGCGGTGCCCCGTCGCGGCCGCGGCGGGCGCGGGGTGCTGCACGTACTGCAGCGGCACCGCCGCGGGGTCGCCCCACCGCCCGTACTCCACGTCGTACGCCGCGTCCTCGCTCTCATAGATGAAGGCAGAGCCCACCACGGAGGGGGAGAGCTGCGCGCGGCGGGGTGTGGGGTGCGGGCGCGCCATTGAGCAGGGCGCGGGCGGGCGGGGTGGGCGGGGCGGGGCCGCGCGGGAGCCCTCTGCCTCCGTCGGTGCCTGCCCGCCGCCGCCCGCCGCTCACCGCCGCGGCGCCGGTCTCGACCTCCCACACGTAGTCGCCGTAGCCGAGCGAGCGGTCAAGGAACACCTCGCCGCACGCCGCGGGCGCGCCGCCGCCGGCCTTGGGCGCGCCGCCGCCGCCGCCGCCGCCGCCGCCGGCCGCCTTGACGCCGGCGGCGGGCAGGCGGTTCACGCGCAGCGCGAGGCGGCCGGTCCTGGCCTCGACGTACGTGTTGGTCGCGCGGTACTCAACGTTCCCAGGGAACTCGCGCCCGCCCTTGCTGTCGCGGCGGACCCAGCAGTAGGGCCGGCCCGGCGGCCACTGCAGCAGCCCCGGGCCGCACGGCGACGCGCGCGCCGGCGGCGGCGCGGTCTGCGCCAGCGTCGGCAGCGCCGCGGCCTGCCACGCCGACGCGCACACGGGGCGGCCCGCCTCGGTCTCGCAGGGCGCCTCGGCGCCGAGCGGACAGAACCTGAAGCAGTTGAACGTCATCGCCCCGGCCGCAGGCAGCGGCGCGGCGCGGAACGCCCAGAGGCTCAGCACCACCGACTCGGGCCCGGGCGCAAAGTTGTTGCCGGCTGCGCCGCGCGCGGCAGGCGGCGGGAGCGGCGGCGTCAGCGCCAGCGCGCGGGGCCGCGGGCCGCGGCGCCACGGGGCGCGCGCGCGCCGCCCCGCCCCGCCCCCGCGCTCACTCTGCGCCGTCCAGCTCGTGATGAGGGCGCCGTCGGGGCCCCACGCCTCGAACGAGATCTGCCCCGGCCCGTCCGACCCGGCCCAGCGCAGGCGGTGCGTGACGCGCGGCGCGGTGAGGTTGAAGCGCCGCTCGGGGCTGGCGCGGTAGGGCTGGACGACGTACTGCGCGTTGTCTATGATCGGCTGCCCCCAGCGCGCGTACTCGACGTCAAACTCACGGTCCTGCCCCGCCGACAGCATCGCCGCGCCCACCAGGTTGTGGTGCACCTGCGCGCGCCGCGCGTGCGCGCGCACACACGCAGCTTGGTGACGCGGCGCGCCTGGCGAGGCGCGGCGGCGGGCGCAGCGCAGCACACGGCGCGGCGCGGCGAGCCGTGTGGCGCACCTCGGCGGCGGGCGTCTCCACCTGCCATACGAACGTGCCGTGCCCGAGTGAGCCGCCCTCGAGCGCGAGCTCGGCGCAGCGCGGCGGCGCGCCGGGCGCGCCGCGCGTCACGCGCAGGGTGAGCTGGTCCGTCGCGGCGTCGCGCGCGACGTTGTCCGACGTGAACACGCCCACGCCCTTGGCGGGGCCGACGCCCGCGGCGCCCTCACGCGCGCGCCAGCAGTGGCCCGAGCCGGCTGGCCACTCGAGCGCGCCCGGCGCGCAGGCCGCGCCTGCGCGTCGCGCGCGTGCGCGCGCGTGCGCGTGTGCGCGCCGTGAGCCCGCGGCGGCGGCGGCGCGCGCGCGCGTGCGCGCCGTGAGCCCGCCGCACGCCACCCAGGCGAAGCTCGGGCGCGTGGCCAGGGCCCCCGCCCGCGCCCCGCACCTGCATCCGTCCAGGGCGGCGCGAGGAGGCCGGCGGCGCGCGTAGCGAGCAGCAGCGCCAGCAGGCACCACCAGCCGCAGCCCGCCGGCCGCCAGGGCGCGGTGACGATCATGGTGCCTGTAGGCGGCGGTCGGGAGCGGGTCGGCGGGCACGCTGCGCGTCGGCGGGCGCGCTGGCGGGCGCAGCTGCAAACGGCGTTCGCCGGCCCCGCGCGCTGCGTGCCCGCAGGCGCCACAGGGATACGGCCCGCGCTGCTGCCGACCGCCACGCCCGCCCGGCCCGGGCTGGGGGCGCCAGCCGCGGCCGTGGCGGGCGGACAGGCCGATGCGGCCCCGCGCCCACCTGCTGCGGCGCTGCCATGGCAGAGAGCGCCCGATCCGGTCGTCCCCCTCGCCAGCAGCGACCCGCAGCCGCGGCGTGGGGCGCTTCTGTCGGCGCAGCGCGCGCTGGGAGCTTCGTTGCGCAGCTGCCCGGGCTCGAGCGGCGGTCGGAGCCGCCGGTGCGTGCTACGTAGCGTGGCTGTGCGGCGCAGGCGCCCGGGGCGGCGGCTGGCCGACCGGCTGACCGGCGGCCTCCCAAGAACCTCACTGCGCGGAGCAGCGGCGAGCCTCGCGGCGGTGACACTGGCTGCCGCCTCGCTCTGGCGCGTCGCCGGCGCCAACTCACACCCCATCACCACCACGCGCAGCGCTGGGACGCCGCCGCCGCGCTGCCGCCACCCCGCGCTCGTCCGTTGTTCGGTCGCTGCCGCCGGCTCGCCGCTCTCTCCCGCGCTGCCCCCTCTGCCCCCTGCCTCTACTCTCTCTCTGCAATGCACACCATACACAGCAGCATCAGCATCCGCTCACTTGGCGGCGGCCTTGAGGACCACCGCCTCGCCCGGCCCGTCCCCGAGCGTCATCACCGCGTCGGCCGGCGGCCCGCCGCCGCCGCTGGCGTCGACCGACGCCACCAGGCCCGGCGGCAGGCGCATGCCGCGCGCGCGCCGGCGCCGCGCCGCGAGCGCCCACGCGCCGCCCGCGAGCAGCGCGGCGCCGGCCAGCGCGCCGACGACCGCGCCGGCGACCACGGCGGCGCCGCGGCCGCCACCGCCGCCACCGCCGCCGCCGCTGGCGGCGGCCGCCGCGCCTGCGGCGTCGCCGCCGCCGCCGCCGGTGCCGGGCGCACACGGCGCCGCCGCTGCCGCCGCGCGCTGCGCGCCCGCGGCCGCCTGCCGCGCGTCCGCGCCCGCCGCCGCGGCGCTGCCGAGGCTGACGGGCGCAAGCAGCTCGCGCGCGCCGGCCGCGAGCGCGGCGCGCGGCGCCGCGGCGCCCGGCGGCGCCGCGCCCGCCCGCTCCAGCGCCGCGAGCAGGCTGCCGTCCCGCACCGCGCCCACGAGCGCGCCCGCCGCCGCGCCGGGCGCCGCCGCGTCGAGGGCGTAGCGCGCCAGCACGCCGCGCGCCTCGGGCGCCGCGCCGCCCAGCAGCAGGCGGCGCCGCGCGCCGCCCGCGCCGGCGCCGGTGCCGCCGGTGCCGCCGCCGGGCGCCGCGGCGTACGTGGCCGAGACGTTGGCCTCGGGCAGGCGCGCGGCGGCCGCGACGGCCGCGAGCGCGGGGCGCGTGAGCGCCGCCTCGAACTCGGCGAGGCCGACGCCCGGCAGCGTGAGCGCGAGCGTCAGCGGGCCCGCGCCCTCCGCCTCCGCCTCCGCGCCCTCCGCGCCGGCCGCGCCGGCCGCGCCGGCGGCCGCGGCCGCCCTGGGCGCCTTGCTGGCGCGCGGCGCCGGCGCCGCCTTGGGCGCGGCGTCGGCCTGGCCCTCGAAGAATTTGAACGCCTGCTCAAACACAAAGCCCGGGCGCGGGTAGTCGGTGGTATGGCCCACCCCCGGCATGCCGCACAGCCGCGCGGCCGGCCGCGGCGGCGCCGCCGCGCCGCAGAGCTCGGTGCACAGCATCAGCCCGTCGGCGGCGGGCGCCGCCGGCCCCGCGTCGGCCGCGGCGCAGCCGTTGGTGGCGGCGCGGCGCTTTGCCGCGTCGACCGCCGACAGAAAGGGCACGCCGTCGACCAGGACCGGCGCGTCGTACGTGAGCGAGGGGTCGACCATGCCGTGGAGCTTGAGGAACGGCACCGCGGGGCTGCCCGCGCACGCGGGGCCCGCGGCGTACTCGGCGGCGATGCCGCCGAGCAGGTCGGCGGCCGCGGTGATCGCGGCCGGCACGCTCTTGCTCTGGCAGAGCAGCGCGTGCACGAGCATGCCGCCCGCCGACTCGCCAGACAGGTAGAGCTGCGGCGCGGGCGCGTGGGCGGCGGCGCGGGGCCACGGGGGCGCGGGCGTGGGCGTGGGCGTGGGTGTCGTGTCCGCCGCTGCCCGGCCGCTGCCCGGCGGCGGCGCGCGGCGCGGCCGCCGCACGCGCGCGGCGCGGCCGCCGCACCCGGCCCGGCGCTGCCGCGAGGCGCGTGGGCAGGTCGGCGATGACCGCCTCGATGAAACCCACGTCGTCCAGCCCCGGCGGGCGGCAGATGCCCACGGAGCAGCGCCAAAACGGCACGCTCCAGAACTGCAGGAGGGCGGCGCGCGCAGGCGGGGGCGGGCGCGCGGGGGCGTGGGCCACGGCTGCCGCGCGGCGCGCGGCACCGCCGCCCGCGCCCGGCCGCGCCGCCGGCGCCGCTGCGCGCGCGCCTGGCGGAACTTGACGCCCTGGCCCTCGGCCGCCTCGTCGCCGGTGCCGGCGTCGCCGAGGCTCTGCGGGTAGGCGATGACCGCGCGGTCGCCGAGCAGCGCGACGCTGCGGTCCCAGTCGGGGATGATGTCGGTGCCGTTGACGCCGCGCCCCACGCGGGCGCCGATGTCGCCCATGGTCGACCAGAACACGCCGTGCAGGTGCACCCACACCGGGAACGGCGTCACGCCGTCGTAGGCGGGCGGGAGGTACACGTTGACGTAGCGTCCGAGCCCTGCACAGCGGGCGTCGGCGGGTGCGGCGGGCGTGGGCGGACGCGTGGGCGGCCGGCGGGCGCGTGGGCGGGGCCGGCGGGCGCGAGCCGACGGCGATCCGGCGTGGGACGCTCTCTCGCTCGCCCGGGCTGCCGGGGCCCGCACCGAGGCGCGCACCGCGGCGTCACCAGCGAGCGGCGCTGCTGCGCGCGCCGGCGGTTGCGCCGCCTGGCGTGGCTGCGCCGCGCCTGCACCGACGCGCTGTGGGCAGCTCTCCGAGACCGGAGCGGCCCACGCGGGCGCCCGCCGGGCCCGGCGCAGGCCGCGCAGGCGGGCTGAGGCGCGCGAGTCGGTGCTGGCGCCTGCCGCGACGCGCGCGCGCCAACGCTGATGCGCAGACCCGCAGCGGCGCACCGTCGTGCTCGTAGTCCACCTGGCAGGCCGACAGCAGCGGCGGTGCCAGCGCCTTCCAGCGGCCCCCGAGCGCCGCACAGTGGCAGGGCACGTCGCCCTTGGCGCACGGTGGTGGCGAGTCAGCTGCCGCGCACGCTGCCAGCGCCGCCAGCGCCGCGAGCAGCAGCAGGCACCGGCGTGCCGCCGCCATGTCTGCCGCCGGCGCCGCCGCCGCCCAAGGCGCTGTCGCTGCTGGCGTCAGTCACCTGCGTGATACGCGTCGGCGCGCTGGCGGCGGCAGCGCAAAAAAACGCGCACGTGACGCTCGCCGCCAACCGCCGCCGCCGCTTGCACCGGCGTCGCCGCGCCCGCCACCGCCCCATTACGCACTCCACTGCCGTCAAGCAGAGCGGCGCACCACGGCTCTGCCGGCTCCGCACCAGCCGCCGCGCCGCTCTGCTGCTGCCGCTGCCGCCTGCGCGCACGCCGCTGGTCCGGCGCCTGCGGGCCCGGCGCGCCGCCATGTCGCACCTGCGCTGCCGCGCGCTGCCCGTGGCGGGCCGCGCCGGCTGCGGCGGCCGCGCGGCGGCGGGGCAGCAGCAGCCGCCGCCGCCCTGGCCGCCGGCGCGGCGCTGCCGGCGCCTCGCCGCGTCGGCCGCGGCGGGGCCCGCCGACGGGGCGCGGGGCGCGCCGTCGCTGGAGTCGCTGAACAAGCTCAACCTCTCAAACGCGGCGCTCGTCGCGGGCCTGCTGCGCCCGCCGTCGAAGCAGGTGCGGCCGGGGGCCGGCTCGCGCGCCCACGCGTCGCGCCGCGCCGCCCCTGGGCGCAGTGCAGCGCCCCGCGCGCGCGCGTGCGGCCGACGCCCACGCCGCCGCCGCCGCCGCCGCGCCGCGCCGCAGTACGACCCGACTGGCGGCGAGCCCGGTGGCGGCGACGCACCCAACGCGCCCGTCACGGTCGCCGACTTCACGCACGCGCTCGAGTGCGCCGCGCGGTCCAGGGGCTCCGAGGTCAACCCGGCGCAGCTGGCCGAGATCGTGGACGAGCTGACGGGCCGCGGCCTCGTGCGGCAGTTCACGGCGCGCGAGCTCGCGGCGACGCTGAAGCACCTCGCCGCGCTCGGCCTGCCGCTGCCGCGCGGCTTTGTGCCGTCGCTCGTGGCCGCGGCGGGGGCGCGGCTGCACGAGTTTGACCTCCCGGGGCTCGCCAACCTGGGCTGGGCGCTCATGCGCCTCACGCCCGCCGCCGACCCGGCGGCCGCGCCGGCGTACGGCCTCGACGCCGCGTGGCACGGCCGCTATGCCTCGGCGGTCGCCGCGGCGCTCGAGGCGCTCGCGGCCGGCGGCGGCGGCGCGCCGGAGCCGAGCGCAACCGCGCTCGCCAACCTGCTGCTGCTGCCCGCCGCGGCGGAGCGGCCGCCGAGCGCGGGCGCGCAGGCGCTGTGGGAGGCCGCGGTGGCCGCGCGCCCGGGGCGGCTGTGCGGGCTCGCGGTCGCGCAGACGCTCACGTGCTACGTGCGGTGCGCGCGCGCGCGCGGGCGCCACGCGGGCGCGGGCGGGGTCACGGGCGCACTGCCGCGCGCCGACCCCGGCCCGCCCGCCGCCCGCCCGCGCCGCCGCGCGCGCCACAGGCTGGGGCTGCGCCCCGGGCCCGCGCTCGCGGCCGCGCTGCTGGGCCACCTGGGCGAGGAGACTCAGCTGTACGACCACGACGAGCTCACGCAGGCCGCGCTCGGCGCGCACGCGCTCGGGCTGGCGCTGCCGACGCGCGTGCTGGCCGACGTGACCGAGCGCGCGTCGATGCTGCAGGCCGCGGGCGCGGCCGACCCGGACGACGCGGAGCTGCTCGCCGCGGTGCTGGACCGGCTCGCGCGCGCGGCGGCGCCGCCGGCGGCGCAGTGAGCGGCGCGGGCCGCGGGGGCGGCGGCGCGAGGGTTCTTCAAACGGCCGCGGTTCGTCGATCGTGAAACCCGCCGCCGCTGGCCGCTGCGGGCGCTCCTTCGGCGCCGGACCTCCTCCGTGCGCCCCGGCGGCAGCAGCAGCAGGAGCAGGGCAGCAGTTGCAGTTGCAGCGAGCGCGCACGCCGCCGGCGCCAACCGCCTCCCGCGTCGCGCGCCGCCGCTCCGCGCCCAGGCCGCCCGGCACCGCGCCGTTTGCTCCCGCAGCCCGCGCAGCAGCCGCAGATGGCGGCCTGCGATCCAGGGCAGCAGGCGCCGCCGGCGCCGGCGGCGCAGCAGCAGCACGCGGCGGCGCTCGCTGAGCTCGAGGAGCTCGTCCTGGGCGAGCTCAGGGTTGTCAGCTACAAGTGGCTCGCCCGCAGCGCGCAGCTGCCCGCCAACACCGCCAAGCGGTGCGCGACGCAGCGCCGCGCGCGCTGGCCGCGGAGAGCAGCAGCGGGCGCGCCGCGCATCGACCGCCGCCCTCGACCGCCGCCGCCTGGCAGGCTGCTGTTTCAGTTTCTGCAGGAGAAGGGCCCCGGCAAGGTCAAGGCGATCTACCTCGTCGCCGGCACGCGCAAGGCACGGCGCTGCGGCGGCGGCGGCTCAACTGCCGCGCCTGCCGCGCGCTCGCCTGCCGCGCCGCGCCGCGCGCTGGTCCCGGGCGCCTGACAAGCGCCGGCCGCTTGCCGCTTTGCGCGCGCAGGGCGACGAGTCGAGCTACGTGGTGCGGCTGGTCGACGCCGACGCGCTGGACGCGTGCTGCGCCGAGCTCGGCACCCGGACCAGCACACACGTGCACAGCGTGCTGCCGGCGGAGCGCCGCGCCGTCACTGACGCGGCGCGGCTCTGCGCGGAGGACCGGGAGCAGGCGCAGCACTTTCACGCCGCGCTGCTGCAGGCCGGCGGCGACGCGGCGGGGGCCGAGGTGTTTGCGCGCAACACCTGCAGCAGCGTGGCGTTTGCCCCGACCATCGCCGCCGCCGCGCCGCGGCCCGCGCCGGCGCCCGGCGGCGGCGGCGGCGGCGGCGCGGCGCGGTCGCCGGCGGCGGCGCGCCCGGGCGGCGGCGGCGCGGCGGCGCCGCCAGCAAAGCGCCAGAAGGGCGAGGCGCCGGCCGCGCCCGGTGGTGGCGCTGCTGGCGCTGGGGCTGCTGCTGCTGCTGCTGCGTCTGGGGGGCGGTTTGAGTTTGACCCTGCGACAGGCGAGGAGGTGTGGGTGCAGGACGAGGCCCCGCAGGCGGCACAGGCCCCGCAGGCGGCGCCGCCCGCCGCGTCGCCCCGGCCGGCGGGCGCGGCCGCGGCGGGGCAGGGCGCGCCCGGCAGCGGCAAGCCCGCCGGCGCGGCGGGCAGCGGCGGCGGCAGCGGCCGCGGGGGCGGCGGCGCGCCGGGCAGGGGCGCCGGCGGCGCCAAGGGCGGCAGGGGCGGCGGCAGGGGCGGCGGCAAGGGCCAGAAAAACATCACCAGCTTCTTTGCAGCGGGCAAGAAGGGGTGACTGCGGTCAGCCGCGGGCTGGCCTTGCAGCTAGCGGCGGCGGCGCGCTCTGCGGCGGCGACCCCGGGCGGGCGGCGCGCCTCGGCGGGCGGGGGCGCGGGTCCTGCCGGGGGGGGGGCGTTGGGCCTTGGACGGCAACCGCAACAGCGTCTCACCGCGCCCCGCAACGTCGTCGTAGCCAGCGGCGGAGCATCCCGGCCACCGCCTCTGCCGTGCGCGGATCCGCCGCCACCGCGCGCGCCCGGGCCACGCGGACGCGGCCGACCTCGGCGCGGAGCTCCTCGAGGCGCGCCTTGACCGCCGCCAGCCGCTGCGCCAGCACGAGGCACCGCTCCCTGGCATCATCATCCATGCTCGTCGCCGCGCGCGCCGCGGCCGCCCAAGCGCGGCACACGTGCGCCGTGCAGCGCAGGCGCTGCTCCAGCGACAGGCGCGCCAGCACCTTGGCCAGCAGCTCGGGCTGCTGCAACAAGGGGTGCCGCGCCACGTCGTCGTCCGGCCCCGCCTGCTGCGGCAGTCGCAGCGCGCGCGGCGCGGCCGCGTGAACGCGCGGCGGCGCAAACGCACGGGAGCTGCGCAGGCACACGGGAGAACAGGAGCTTGGAGAAGCCACGCCGCAGCCGCTGGGCCGCCCAGCGCGCCGGTGGAAGCGGGAAGCAGCGGCAGAGCAGCGGGCCCCCGTCTCCCAGCCGTCGCTGCCCCCCCCCCACCTCGCGCGCAGCACAGGCGGCGCTGCCCTGCATCGGAGCGACGTGCGACCGCGGTGAGCCGCTCGGCTGGCCGCGGCGGCGACCGCCGGCGGTGGGGCGCGCGTCTGCTGCTCGCGGGCGGCGCGCGGCGTGGGGCGTGCGGCGCGGGCCGCGGGAGCCTGCGGCGCCGGGCTGCCTGGGCGGCCGGGGGTGGTGGCGGCGCGCTGGCACGGGCTTCGCCGGAGAACCGCCGCCGCCGCCGTTACAACGGCGTCGGGGGTCCCGAGCGCGCGGCGCGCGCGTGTGTGGTCCGGCGCGCCGGCCGCCACGCGCCCCCCGCCAGCGCAGCAGTGCTCGACGCCCCTCCGTTCCCCCGCCCCCCCCCCCCTGGGCGCCCCTCCCCGACGCCGCCCCGCCCAGCAGCCTCCCGCGCGCGGTCGCGGCCGCGCCGCCGCGGCCTCTACGCCGCCGCGGGCGCGGCGACGCGCCGCGGCTTGCGCGGCGGCTTTGCTGCCTCGCGGTTGGGCGCGTCGCGGACGCGGTATATGCGCATCATCCAGTGCTCGCTGGTGAAGACCTCCTCAAAGTACTTGAGCGGCACCTGCGCGGGGTTTGGGTTTGGGGTTTGAAGGGGAAGGGTTTGGGGTTGTAAGGGGGGGAGGTTTGGGGGGGGGGCAGCGGGGCGCAGGGGGCGGGGCGCGCGGGCGCGCGGTGCGGGCGAATGCGGATGGCGAATGGGCGCGGCGCGGCACGTGCGTGCGCGTGCGCGCGGCGCGTCTCACGTCCGTCTTGCCGATCTGCGTCTGGCGCACGCGGTCAAAGCCGGCCATGCCGAGCTGGCGCTGCGACGCCTGCGCAAAGCTGCGGGCGCGCGCGCGGGCGGGTCAGCGGCGCGGCGCCCTCGCCGCCCCTCTCGCCGCCCCTCTCGCCGCCGTCCCTTTGCCCTGCGCCCTTGAACCCTGAACCCTTCACCCCCGGCGCCCCCCAAAGAGCCCTCACTCGTGGTAGGAGAGCTTGTACATGAGGCTCTTGAGCATCGCGGGCGCGCCCCCGGCGTCGATGCGGTACTGCCCGCCCTCGCCGATGTAGTCGGGCTCCTTGATCTCCGGGTACACGCCGCCGCCGATGCGCACCTGGCGTTGGTGGGTGTGAGTGTGCGTCGGAGCGGGGGTGACGTGTGTGTGACATGTGTGAGTGTGTGAGAGTGTGAGTGTGTATGCGAGTGTGTGAGTGTGTATGCGAGTGTGTGAGTGTGTGAGTGTGGCATTGTGTGCGCGGAGGATGGGGGAGCGCGCGCGCGCGCGCGAGGGGCGCCGGCGCCGCTCGAGGCGCGCGGCGCAGCACGCGCAGCACACGCGGCAGCACACGCAGCACACATTGCGCGCAGCCCGCGCAGCGCAGCGCGCGGCGCGCGCACCATCCAGAGGAACTTGTTGATGTCGTCGCTGCTGTACCCGATGAGGCCGCCAAAGACGACAAACACATAGTCCACGTCGAGCGACCGGTAGATGCGCCAGGCCTTGGCCTCGGGGCTCGCCATCGCGCGGCCCACGGTCGCGATGTGGCTCGTGTTCCACGTGTTGTTGTCGACCACGATCGTGCGGTTGGCCATCGCGGTCGTCTGGTAGCCGTAGTCCCACCTGCGGTGGTTCAGGGGTGTTGGCGGGGGAGGGAGTGGTTTAGGGGTTTTAGGGTAGGTGCTCAGGCAGGGGCGCCAAGGCCTGAACCAGGCCGCCCGCGGGCCGCTCGAGAGAGGTAGGGCGGGCGTGGGGGCGTGGGACGCACGTGCGCGGGTCAACCGCCACATGGTGGTCCCACGCCCCCACGCCCGCCTGCCCTCCCGAGGCACCGCGCGGGTTACGGCCCCAACCCCGCGACTCCCACACGCCCCCCCCCCCCGGTGCCCCGGTGTGCCGCCGCGCGCCGCGCGCCGCGCGCCGTGCGCCGCGCGCCGCACCAGCTCGCGACCTTTGCCTCGGGGTGTGTGTTGTGCCGCAGCCAGGCGTAGGCCTCGCGGAAGTCGTCAAAGACGTAGAAGCTGCCGTCGGGCTTGTGGCTCTGCAGCACGATGCTCGGCGCGCTGTACATGTCGGCGGAGACCTGTTGCGTGGGTGGGCGGGCGGGAGTGGGTGGCGTGGGTGGTGTGGGTGGGAGTGGGTGGTGTGGGTGGGTGGGAGTGGGTGGTGTGGGAGGGTGGATGTGGGGGGGGGGGGAGTGGGACAAGGGTGAGCGTGCCGGGCGCGCCCCGCCGCCCCCGCCGCCCCTGCTGCCCCGCCGCCCCGCCGCGCGCGCCTCCCGTGCCCCCGAGCGCCCCCCCCCCCCCCACACAAAACACGCTCACCCCACGCAGTGGATGGTGTAGAGCGCCATCAGCCCCAGCATGAGCCCCAGCCCCAGCGCCGCGACGGGCGCGGGCAGGGGCCGCGCCTCGGGCGACAGCCAGCCAAGGAACGCGTCGCCAAAGCCGCCCAGCGCCCGCGCCTCGTCGCCGCCGGCGCCGCCCTTGGCGCCGCGCTTGCCGCGCCCGCCGCCGCGCTTGCCGCCGCCCGCCGACGGTGCGCCGCCGCCGCCGTCGGCGTCGTCGCCCGCGTCGGCCGCGGCCGCGTCGGCCGCGCCGCCGGCGCTGGCGCGGGCGCCGCCGCCGCGCGCGGAGCGCACGCCGGCCTTGAGGCTCGCCGTGAGGGTGGAGAGGACGTCGCTGACCGCCACGCCCGCGAGGCAGCACACGGCGGGGGCGAGGACGAGCATGAGGCGGACCATGACGCCGCTGAAGTAGGCGGCCGTCACACCGTACAGCACCAGGAACAGCGAGCCTGCGCGTGAGGGGGTGGGCGGGCGGGGGGTGGGTGGGTGGTGAGAGGGAGGGCGGGACAGAGAGGGAGGGGAGAGAGAGAGAGGGGGGAGAGAGAGAGGGAGAGAGAGGGAGAGAGGGAGAGAGAGGGAGAGAGGGAGGGGGAGAGAGAGAGGGAGAGAGAGGGAGAGAGGGAGGGGGGTGACGGCGCGCCCGCGCGGCGCGGCCGCTCGCCGTTGTCGAGGCGCCGGAACGCTGCGATGAGCCCCGCCGGCGCGAGCAGCGCGGCAAAGTGGAGGTCCGTGATGTAGCTGGGCCAGCTGGGGGGCTGGTGCTCGCTCACGCTGGCGATGATGGGCACGAAGCGCGAGGCGTAGGTGGGGTCGAGCAGCGTCAGGCTGCGCCCTGGGGGGGGGGGTGTTGGGCGAGGGGGGGGGGGGGCGTGATGAGGGGAGGGGCGCGTGAGGGGGGGGGGGGGGGGGGGGGGGCGCGGCGGCGGCGCATGCGCGGGCGCGCGGCGGCGGCGGCGCGGGCGCGCACCGGTCCAGCCAAACGTCGGCGAGCGCAGGACGTAGCCGAGCACGAGCAGCGTGACCGCGGCGAGGGCGCACGCGCCGCCGACGAGCACGACGCGCGTCGCCGCCTCAAACTGGCGCGGCGGCAGCAGCGAGCGCACCCAGCGCACCGCGAGCGCGGCGTGGATGGCGGCGCAGGCGAGGAAGGCGCCAAAGTGCTCGCTCATGAGCACCGCGTTGAACCCCACCACCGGGATGGACGCTGCGGGCCAAGGCCGGGGTGGGGGAGGGGGGGGGTGGCGTGAAGGGGGCGGGGCGGGGCGGGAGCGAGCGGGGCGTCAGGAGGCGAGGGGCGCGCGGCTGCTGCGCGGGCTGCGGCGGCCGCCGCGTGCCGGCCCGCGCGCCGCGGCGGCGC